>OZ025296.1:232962630-234347630 GCA_964019185.1 Maratus speculifer | reverse complement strand
GCATTCATGGTCTGCTCTACCACAACTAAGGGTCCCAGAGATGCCTAAGAGAACGTCCCCCAAAGCATAATACCGCCACCACCGGCCTGTGTATGACCTACAGTACATTGAGGGAGCAACTGTTCGCCTGGAAGACGGCCTGACACGGCCATCCGCGTGATGGATCACAAACCGTGATTCATTTGACCAGGCAATTCTCTCCCACTGATCCATGGACCAGTCGCGATGTTCCCGGGTCCAGCGCAGGCGCAGATGGCAATGATGCTTGGTCAGCAAAGGCACACGAATGTGACGTTTGCTGCGTAGCCCCATATCGAACAATGTCCGCTGAACAGTGTGCTCCGATACTATTCTACTTGGCCCTGCATTGTCTTGGGCTGTCAGTTGAGCCACAGTCTGGCTCCGATTTTGCTTCACCATGCGAGACACTCTCCGACGATCTTTTTTCGTTGATAGCGTGTGGACATCCAACATCATTTCGTCTACTGCTGGTTTCACCGTCATTTATCCACTTTGCATACGTACTAACAACTGTAGATCGCGAACAACCCACGAATCGTGCAGTTTCGGAAATACTTGTTCCGAGCCTTCGAGCCATCACAATCTGCCTTCTATCAAAGTTGCTCAGATCCGCAGACTTTCCCATCACATGCAGAAGTAAGTAAAAGAATGATTCTTCAGACTCTCCAGCAGCAGTTAAATACCACTTCCACCAGATCACGTGCCTTCCATGTCATCCAGGTGAGTTCATTGCAAAATGTAGGGGTGGTCATAATGTTTTGGCTCTTGAGTGTATATATATCCCGCAGTGCATGAAATATATTATTTAAAAAATTCTATAATCATTGACGTCCATTATCTTTTAACACCACAATCTTTTCGCTCTATTTTTTTAGGCCAATAGTTATAAATTCAAAAATTTGAATCATTTTATGTTCCATGTACCATTAATATATAATGTTAAGGTCTTTATCCGTTAGTCCACCCAAGTCACAAATTGCCAAACATTATATTGGAATTCATGTAATTGTATTACTATTTGAAACAGCAATGGATTTAGTGATGCAATGAAAAACGCCCTCCAAAATAGGCCAGACGTTTGTGAAACTGCAACAATTAAACATTTTAATTTCTAAAAAGTAGAAACAAATTATAAGCAAAATACGATGAGTGTAATTAAAGAAATATACACTTTTATCAAGTCATAAATTAATGTTAATTAATTTGCGATTGTATATTAAACCCCTCCCCTACGCCAAAAAAAAAAGTTTAAACAACGTTTCAGTATTTTCATTTCGTGTTACTTTAGTTTAAAGAAAATGCAAAAATTACATATTCCTTAATAAATTTACTTGCTTTCAATATCTATAAAGCTTAAAAATAAATAAATAAATGAATAAAAGTGAATGTCTGATAGTTAAATTTGGCACACACGTCATATTAATGCGCTGTAATGGAAGTTTTGGTGAAAAAACTGAATTGCAGTAGAAAAAAAATAGGCTTGATTTTCAAGATAAACATAGAGTGTTTATGTATTTTTTTCTATTTAAATATTTTTATTTTTGTTATAATTTATTTCATAAATATTAAAAAGAAAAAAACAGACAAAAAAAACTAATCTTTATCAGTTATGCTTATAGTACATTTTTTTACTTCAAATTAATTCTAATATTAATTCAATACTAATTCATTGACATTGTAAATTCTCAAAATAATTTAGTTACATTTCAAAAAGCGGAAATAATTTCATATTTCAATAAATTGATTGAAAATTATTTCCCTTGCCAGATTTGCAGAAAAACAAAATTAATTTATTTCTTTTATTTTAGTGTTATTTATTTAAAAGGTTACAGAAATCGACCTTAGCAGTAATATCTAACATGTCTAATATCCTTTTAATTTCCTATAGCAGTATGCATTAAGAGAAAGAATAAAACAGATATCTAATATAGCTAGCAGAAACTCTTATTAAAAACAAAGAATTTCACTCATTCAAAATACACAAAAGACGCAGAAATTCTTTATAAAATATATTGAATGATTCATCCAAAATTCATCTTGTCTGAAGTATTTTTCTCCTTTCAAATATCTATTCAAAAAGTACAATCAGAACAATATTTGATCTTCTACTAAAAATCTTGTTGTGAAAGTATTTTTACCAGCCTCTATCAAATACACTGTTAAAAAAAAAAAAAAAAAAAAAAAGATCATTCTGGAAAGTTACTAAAATATTTTTAGGAAACTGAAATTCCTAAAACATTTTATATAACGGCTACGACAAAAATTCATATAACAGGTGCACATTTGCTTTGTAAATCCAAAAAGTTTTTGTAGCATTACTAATAATTTTTTTAAGGAAACTGAAATACCTATAGAAAAATTTATGTAACTGCAACCCGGGTTACAAATAAAATTATAGTAAGATTACTGTAATTTTACTAGATTCTTTAGTGAATCTATACACAGATTTCTGCAGCTTTACAAATAACAATTTTATAGAATTACATATTTTTCTGTACAGTATACATATAAAATTTTAGTATACATACAGATTTCTCTAATTTTACATCTGTTGAATTGCAGCTTTTCTTTCTTTCTTTTTTTTAATTAATGGATTTTTCATTTTGTCGATATAAACTATATCGACTAATATTTTATACCCAGATAATTTTTCTACCATCTTATGTGTAGAAAATGAGATTTATACTCGAAATAGATTTTTCGAAGGTCTGGCTGCTATCTTTATTTCAAGTTGTAAATTTGCGTTTCTTTTACTTTAATACGCTTAATTCGCGTTAGAAATGTATTCCTGTCTTCCTTTTAAATGGAAAAAATTGTTTGTCATTTTTTTAAAACATACTTAGCATATTGCATAATTTTACGAAATTTCACACATAATAAGGGGTTTTATAGTGCATATATAACGTTATCAACTTTTTGGAAATTATGGACCCCCTTCCCCCCCATCCGATATCAAACATTATGATTCCTCGAACTCCCCCCCCCCCCCGGTAATGGATATCGTTACCAATGTCTAAAAAAATATATTTAGAATTTATTTATTTATTTATTTATTGTTTGACGTGATATACAAAACTGGTTACATACGTTATTGATTCAAATGAAGAGAAGTCAATAAAATATCACATTAAATCATAAAACACTTAAAAGAAATTGTTGTCATTTAAAAATTATTTTTAATAGCTTTTTAGTTAGTTAATGCATTCAACAGTAATAATGCCTTGTTTCATTTGCCCCGCACGAAGGAGGGGGTGGGGGAGCGGAATGATAGAATTTTTTATCAACAAAACAAGGGGCAACATTTTTTTTCTTCTTCTGTAATTTATTAGTAAATAGAAGCTTCACTTCAAATATACTTCACATAGAGTTTCTAGAACAAAGATTGTATATGCATACCCAAATGAAAAAGAAAAAGAATGTCAAATATTGAGATATTCCATATTTTAGAATTAAATACCTTTAATAATAATTTAGTGATTTTAATAAAAACTTTATATTTTCATAAAAATAGATAACAGATTAAAAAACAACAACATATTGCAAAAAAGATGGCTGAATCAAAAATGATATCGATATCAAAATACAAACTAGCCTCTCCCCCTAGCAATATATTACGATATCATTTGCCAGACCCCCCCCCTTTCCCCCTTAAAATGATAACGTTATATTTGCACAGCCCCAAAAAGAAGAAAATCTATTTTTGCTCGAAATTAATGTTATTTTTACACTGTTTTAACATTTTAAACATAGTTGAGAAGCGTTAACGATTTATTTAACTGCCGTTTATTCATACTGTAACTTGCGTAAAAATACTCGGATTGACACTTAATTGTGATTACGTCTTCGGAATAGAAAATGTATAGCATTCATTGTTTATGTAAAGGGGCACTAAAGGCATTTCGTTACATCATGGTCTATTAGGAAAAAATATTTTCAATGTACGTATTTTAAAAGTGTTACACTGTTTTAAACATAAGAAAATTTATATACATTATTGGGGTGAATAAGAAAATAGTCCCTATAGAATATGTTAGCTGCAGCACATATAGCACTCGTGCATTAAAACTCAGAAGTATTCTTTATTTCACGGTTTATAAAAAAAAAGCACTTTGCGGCGTACTTTAATGATATTACTCAATTACAAACATAGTGAAATTGATATAAATTTTTGAGGTGCATTAATATATGCTTTCTGCAGAATTTGATGGGCAAAGCTTGTATGATTCATTTACAGGGTTACACAAAAGAGTAGATTATGTAATAAACTACAAGGAAAAACTGTTCACACTCTGTAAAAAAAATCTTTGAAATTACTAAATTTTTTCTAGAAAACTGGGATTTCTAGAACTATTCATGTAACGATAAGAACAAAAGTTCCTGTAATCGATTAAATTACTGTTCTAGAAATCCCAGTTTGCTAAAAAAATTAGTAACTTTTTTTTTTTTTTTTTTTTTTGTTAACAGAACAGCGTATTTTAATTATGTTATCCACTATGTCAAACATAATAAAACCATATCTACTGAGATTTACTCCAAGGTAATTGTACTAGAATGTAATGTGCATCACAATTATTGTTATTTGCGGGAACACTTAAAAAATTTCAGACTCAATATTGTATCCTAAGTATTGTCAATTAGGGATCATTGCTGAAAGTTGTTTTCAAATATGGTATACGTTTAAAGTTAAACTAACTCTTTGCACCCTATATGGTATCGGGAAATTCTATAGACCACATGCAGGAGTACACAAAAAAATTCGTAGGTATTACTAACAGAGATTGTGAATTATTTAAAGGTGATTCTTCAATTTGAATTATGTATTTTCTAGAAGTGTGACTTCAGTAGTTTAAAAAGGTCTTTGACTCAATTAAATTTCAGCTTAATATGTTGCTTATATAAAAATCTTTATATAATATGCATGGATGCACAAAAGTATTCAAGTACATTTCCATCTATTAGTAGAAACTACTAAAAATAAATTAATTCAGGGAAGAAAATATGCAAATTTATAGATCATTTGTAGGGCTGCCCATAAGAATCAGAGGATTTTTTTTTGGGGGGGGGGGAGGAGGAAGGTATGTGTAATAATTGTTGAGATATGGTTTTCGAATGTGTTATGGGTTTTTTAAAATATTTTCCTAGTTACCTTCTTTAACTTATTAAATGAGAAAGTTTTGTTAAAGTATTTTAAGAAATACTGAAATGTGTTTCATAATATGTGCTTGATGCATGACTTTCCTTCTTTTTATTTAACTCGGCTTGCTTTTGCATGTAAAGATTGGACACTACAATCAATTTTTAACTCAATTCCTGATATGCCAGAATTTAAAAAAAACAAAGCTTAAATGTGTGTTTCTAATCAAAATACAGCAATACAATATATTTGAAACACAAGTTAACTTTGCGACAAACCACTCTTGCTAAAAAAAGGCCAACTGACTATGAAGCTACAGGAACGAGCTATTATTAAAATTTAAAGCTGAAAATATAAATAAAAAAATAAATATGGCAATTTATATATTTTTTTAAATACACTTTAATCATTTAATAGTGACGTATTAAATATATTATGTTTAAATAATGTTTTTTTTTCTTTGCTGTTTAATATATATATACATATATATATATATATATATATGCATTAAAAATGAAGCGCAGCATAAATTATAATTTTTTAATAAGTAAATTCACTAGCGCACTTCGGACCCAGTTTAAAAAAGATGAACTTTCTATAATCGTGTTTGGTAATCACACCAAATGAATGCATTGTAATGAAACATTTTATCAAAAATCATGATCTACTGTCATGAATTTAGGCTCAATTTTCAAGTTAAACTTTTAGTGCTTATAAAATAATGTACTTTTTCTTAGGTGAATTCGTAGTTATATAAATATGTAGTCCCTATAGTCGTCGTATGGACCGCCCGTCTGTGCGCATATAAAAGCGCAAAAACTATCCAACCGAATGTCTTGAAATTTAATTTAAATAATCGATGCAGAATTTTGTTGAATCTTTTCAAATCTTATAAAAATATATCAAAACTTAAAAAATATTTTAATATTTTTTTTTTCATTCTATTAAATCCTATTATATAAAATTAATTTAAAAACATCTCATGATAGGTATATGATTCTACGCTGCTATGGTTATTATTCTATTAAATCCTATCATATCTAATTCATTGAATGATATCTCTTAATAAATAAGGATTCAAGGTTGCTATAATGATTACTTCGTATTTAAGATGGAGCCATATTATTTCAGAATTACTGAAATCAGTATATATGTAATAACAATACATTTTATATTCATCTTTTTTTTGCATATAAGTAAAACAGCAAAACTGCACCAAGATCTGAATGTTTATAAAATTAGTTACAGTAGGAACATACCACAATTGCATTAATTTTTGACTTGTTTCATTTTATATTTATTAATTCATTCTTAACAATTGCGTTTTTTTTCATTTCTTCGTTCAAGTATGCGTGTGATAAACTTATTGAAATACTATTAATACTTCAAAAAGAGTGAAATTTTAAAAAGGTAATTTAGTCTTCATTTTACATAGAGACTTCAAACTAAAAATAATTTTCACTACATTTTCTAAAATTAAATCAGTTTCACATTTTGAATTGTTTAGAACTTTGCCTCTTACTCAAGGATACATGAAACTAAAAGTATGATATAACGAAAAGAAATGTAGTTGGAGGATGCTAATAAATACAAAATCTATATAATTAATCTTCACCTATTCTGAACCATCTGTATTGAATATTATTCATCAGAAAAGTATAAAATTTCGTGTGCGTCTGAATAAAAAAATTCAAAATCCTTTTGTAGGGAAAAAAAGAAACCTTTTAAAATGGCTACCAGAGGGCGTTTTATTTTTTAAGTAATTTAACAAGTTTATACACTGAGAATTTGGTTTATTGATAAAAATATTGCTCATTGTGTGGAAAATATGGGTTGAGAATATGTTGTTTGAAATCGCAAAATATCATGTTCAACAGTCGTCGAAAACAAATTATTAGCAATTTCGAAGACGCGGCGAGAAATACTGTCCTTGATTTCTGGCTATGTTCCTTTTGAGTCATTTCACCACTGTGGGCGTGCTGGCGGGGCTCAGTCCCCTTAAAACATTTTGAACTTCCGGTGGAAAAAATTCCAAGGTCGCTAAATGAATTTCTGTTCAGAAAATCCAAATAAAATTCCGTTCAAAAATCTAATTTAGTTTTGAGGCCCTTTCACAGTTTTGTAGAAATAGTAAATTGTAACTAAAACAAGTGTTCCAACACTCACATATTTTATTTACACATATGAAGCTAAAATGATGTTTAATTTAGCGTTAGTTATGTATTCGAATTTTTCATAGTCTTGCTCATTTCTTATCATAAAATGAAGTTATTACAGAAGTTTAATATGGAGCATAGTATTTACAATGTGACTATGCACTAATTTATCTTTCTGCGTCAAAGAAAGAGACAGAAAATATGAGCCTCCTCTCCCCTTCTAGTATTCACTTCTAAATACGGTCCTGCATTTCACCTATGTGATTTTTCCCCCTTCAAGTTCAAAACTTTTACAAAGTTTGTGGTATAGAATCACAATAATAAAAAAAAAAAAAATTCACCAGTAAAGCCACTATCTTGAAAACTCAACGACTTTCCGATGAAAAGGCACGAGACTGATAAGAAATTCATTGCCTCTTTTTAATATATTTTTATTGTGCGTGACTAAATACAGTATGTTTTGCTATAATGAGCATATATACCGAAATTTATCAGAAAACGTCCTCTGGCATTGTCCTTTAATAGATTTTTTTTTTCATTCTTTCACATAGACGCATTCCAACTTTCACATTTTTCTGTTGAATACTTTCGATTACAGGCAGTTAAACTACATCTATGTACGCCTTGTATATTATGCTCTTTCGTAATAGGTAATAAGTGAATCTTTTTGAGTGGGTCTATGTAAGTAGGAGTCAACGTGAAGTTAATTTTTTTTTCTTAGGCAGGAGCTACGAGAAACTAAAAATATAGCATGACAAAATACAAAGTATTAAAAGCAGATATATATATTCTGTTCTTTTGTAATAGATACTGAGTGGGATATAGTGAGTGGTATTAAGCGAGAAATTTCTTATAATTTCTTTTTCTGATGCTGAAGCTACGAGAAACTAAAAATATAGCATGACAAAATACAAAGTATTAAAAGCAGATATATATATTCTGTTCTTTTGTAATAGATGCTGAGTGGGATATAGTGAGTGGTATTAAGCGAGAAATTTCTTATAATTTCTTTTTCTTATGCTGGAGCTACGAGAAGCTAAAAATATAGCATGGCAAAATACAAAGTATTAAAAGCAGATATATATATTCTGTTCTTTTGTAATAGATACTGAGTGGGATATAGTGAGTGGTATTAAGCGAGAAATTTCTTATAATTTCTTTTTCTTATGCTGAAGCTACGAGAAACTAAAAATATAGCATGACAAAATACAAAGTATTGAAAGCAGATATATATATTCTGTTCTTTTGTAATAGATACTGAGTGGGATATAGTGAGTGGTATTAAGCGAGAAATTTCTTATAATTTCTTTTTCTTATGCTGAAGCTACGAGAAACTAAAAATATAGCATGACAAAATACAAAGTATTAAAAGCAGATATATATATTCTGTTCTTTTGTAATAGATACTGAGTGGGATATAGTGAGTGGTATTAAGCGAGAAATTTCTTATAATTTCTTTTTCTTATGCTGAAGCTACGAGAAACTAAAAATATAGCATGACAAAATACAAAGTATTAAAAGCAGATATATATATTCTGTTCTTTTGTAATAGATACTGAGTGGGATATAGTGAGTGGTATTAAGCGAGAAATTTCTTATAATTTCTTTTCTTATGCTGAAGCTACGAGAAACTAAAAATATAGCATGACAAAATACAAAGTATTAAAAGCAGATATATATATTCTGTTCTTTTGTAATAGATACTGAGTGGGATATAGTGAGTGGTATTAAGCGAGAAATTTCTTATAATTTCTTTTTCTTATGCTGGAGCTACGAGAAGCTAAAAATATAGCATGGCAAAATACAAAGTATTAAAAGCAGATATATATATTCTGTTCTTTTGTAGTAGATACTGAGTGGGATATAGTGAGTGGTATTAAGCGAGAAATTTCTTATAATTTCTTTTTCTTATGCTGAAGCTACGAGAAACTAAAAATATAGCATGACAAAATACAAAGTATTAAAAGCAGATATATATATTGTGTTCTTTTGTAATAGATACTGAGTGGGATATAGTGAGTGGTATTAAGCGAGAAATTTCTTATAATTTCTTTTTCTTATGCTGGAGCTACGAGAAGCTAAAAATGTGTCATAGCGAAATTAAAAATTGTTAAAGGAATCTCATACATACGTTCTTTTACAAGAAGAACTAACAGGGCTTCAGTGAGTGGGTCTATGCAAGTGGGCGTCAACAAGAAATATTTTAGAATTTTATTTCTTATGCAGGGATTTACGGGGAAAAAATTCTTTATTACAGTTGCGTACATCAAAAGAAAAATGTAACAGTTATCGGATCATTCGACAGTCCGTCTTTCTATAAAGAATTTTTTTTTTCAGGAATTACTTAATCGTTTCCGGCACGGTGATCCCATTCCGAGCATACCCTATTTTAATTCTAAACTTGAAAACGGCACCAAGAATATTTTGATAAAAAATTGCTTTTATAATGAAAGTTTAAATTAAGGGACTCTTAAATTCTAAAAAAATCGTTTGTAATTTCTGGTATCCGTTAATAATTTCTCATTTTACGAAAAAAAAATTTCTGTGCTGGAAAGGGTTAAGGTATCTAGTAATATCAAATAATAAGTTTTACGGCTCATGGGTTTGTTAAAATGTTGAAACTTTAATTAGATTCCATAAGAAAAAATACGGTCTTAAAGCAACGATTTTCAAAATGCAATCTCACTTTCGAAACCTGTCAGATACTCTCGTTGAGATAGAATCTTGAAATTTGGCACGAATCTTGAATTTTTGAAATCTTATAGCAAATATAAAGGTTAAAGAACAAATCCAAAAATCATTACTCTCTAAGTGTTTGGAACGTAATATTCCGTACACTACACTCTAGGTTTCACTGCAATATAAGCAATACTTAACCCCTTAACGCGCAGTGTTGCCGGGTCGGCAACACCTAAAGTTCCCCCTGTTTAGAGACACAAAAACTCCGTGAATATTTCAAAAACTACTCTAATGGCTACTTTAAATCTTTCTTATGAGTTCTAGATGGCAGCACCACAGAGATCAAACTCTACTGTTTTTAAATACAGTGGGTTGCCAAATTATTAGGGACAGTCTTGAAATATAGGTTTTTTGTACAATATTAGGATATAATTTGAAAATAAAGTCTGTTTTTAAGTTTAAAAAGCTTTATTGTTATAGTTTAAGTATTTACACAACATTATATGAAAAAAAACCCCAACAAAAATATAATACAGTCAATTTACTAATGTTAAGTAAAGAATATTAATATCTAGTGACATTTTCTTTGGCTTCGAGGAGTGCTTCAATGTGTCTCGGTATGCTTTCTGTGCAATTTCTGGCACTTTCCTTTATTTTAGGATTGTGATGTCATACATTTATTACATTTTTGTTGAGTTGTATCATATTTGTAATCATATCTTTGGTGATTTCCGTCTTTGTGATCTTCCATAATTTTTCTTTTGGTTCATGTAAAGGGAATTGCCACGCTGAAGTATAACTGGGATATAGTGGTCTTAGAAAATCTTTTAAACACTTCTGGCTTTATGGCAATGTGCTAAATTCTGCATAAACATGAAATTTTCACCACCAGGGAACCATTTTTCAATTTGCGGAAGCAGCCGAATTTTCAGAATTTGCCTATACTGGTCTTTTCTCATGGTTCCCTGGACATTGTAGAGACGCCCGATCCCTTTAGCGCTTATGACAGAGAACACCATTATATTATCAGTGTGTTTATTACTCTCCACGATGCATTCAGTGCGGTATTTTTCGCCTGGGCTTCGCCTGACAAAGTTGCTTTAATCGGTTGAAATCTCTAAGATTGATTCATCAGAGAAACACACCTGAAAAAAGTAAATATGTTAATAATTTAATAATAAATGATTTTAAATGATATAAATAATAATTATCTTAACAACTGACCTCACACCAGTATCCACTGTCTTCCGGCGGTGTTCACGAGCCCAGGCCTTCTTCATCGCTTTAGTCAACCGGAGTTTCTAAAATAGATAATGACCTGTCAACCCTTCCTCTGCTAATTCTCATTGCACAGCTCTCATATTTACTGGTATTCCAGATTCTTAAATGATCTGAATAACGCATCCCACACTTTTCTTACTGTTTCTTAAACAGATATCCCGGATTTTCCCATCGGTATGTGGAGTTGTTATGCATTTTCTCTAACTTTTGCCTTTTCGTTTGGGAGAAAATGGCTGATTTTTGCCCAGATTTATTTTTATCCTGTTGACTACTGACATGAAAACTCAAGCAAAGTCTGCTATCTTCCTTCGGGAATGACTTCGGTATAGAAGAAGTATTTTTAACTCAATTTTTTTCCTAGGGAACAAATCAACCCCTCGACCCATATTGAAATCAACAAAAATAAAAAAATAAATTAAAATTGTAAATAATTTCGCAAAAAACAAATATTTAATCAATAAAAGAAGGATAATACTCGCATATAATTCTTAATTTTTCCAAAAAACCCTAAAGAATTTTGTTTAAATTAAAGAAAAGCGTCTTCCACTATTGCGTGTATGAAATTCTCAGCATCTCTCCCGTTTTTAAAATACTTATATAAAGCGAACAAACTTTTTAACATACCAAAAGTACTTAAAAGTTGAATTATAGAGATATTTACAAAGGTAAAATACATTGCTGCAACACTTAAACCCCTTAGAACCGCAGTGAAGTGTACTCAAAGTATAAAACTAGCAAAAAATATGACTGTCCCTAATAATTTGGCAACCCACTGTAATAGGTAAAATGTTTTACTGTAATACGCGCTTCACAGCAATGCTCTTCTCATTGCACTTATCAATGCTTTATTTATGGGAGGTTACCACTTCGGCAACAGCTGTATAATTAAAATGGTTAGTGCAATCTTTACAAAACAATACCTGTGTACTCCTCTAGTCCTAAATAGATTGCCTATTTTTTTTCTTTAAATTCCAACTTTAAAGAGTAGGCGCCGGAAAGAGTTAAGATAATGTATATCTATTAATTTTATGACTTTTCAATGCACTTTAGAATGATTAATACTCTCAAAGATTACATTCATATTTGTAATTAAGTTTCTTTTAAGAATGTTGAAAGAATAATATTTTCTGAGCGTTTTAAACAAAATGCAGAGAAAACAACAATTTTACCCATTTGCAGGGCGCTCAGAGGGTTAATTCATAATTTTATGTCAATTTATTACCTAAAAAACGCATCTGATCATCTGCCTGTTGAGAGCATTTTTATTCAAGGAACGTTTGAAGACATTAAGTAGAAATTAACATCAAACAATAATGTAAAAGTTCCATTTTTGTAAAACTTTCGGGCTTTTAACGCTTTGCTGTAAAAAGTTTTGATTTTTAGAAGTTTTTCATAAAAACTTTTTCTGACAACATATACGAATAGGATACATTTCGTGAGAAATTTGATTTTCGGCACGAAAAAGTGGTTTATTGCATATGTAAATGGGGAAATCGGAAAGTAGTCAATTTGTAATTCCAGCTGCTGACATTTTCTTGTCTCGTGATAATAACTTTAAAATTACCGAAAAACAGTAGTGAATAATTTTATCTTTTTAAACGAAAGTCTGTCAAAATGTATCTGCGAGAGGTTTCAGTGCCTTTAGCAACGTACATTCTCGGATTAAAGAAGATTTAATTTTGAAGTAAATATCTATCAAACAAATCCCAGATTTGGTGACCCACACCTTTCTTGCAGCATACACTTTGGGCGTGACGTACGCTTCAGTCTGTTTTAATTTTAAAATAAAAATCTTTTCATATGAAACTAATTTTGGGAGCCTTGCTGCTTTTAATAGCGACCAACTTATGTACAGTTTCAGATTCAGATGGGGAGGCCTACTAATTGGTTTGATCTCAACTAGCTCCACATAACAATGATTATTAAAAAAAAATTATAGAGTAATAAAATAATGATGGTAGGTAAAAAAAACGTAATTGAGATAATGAAGTAAGTATCAGCATAGCCTACTATAATACTACCAGCCGAGCCATTTCGCGAAAAACCGCCGAAAAAGTGAAGCTGGCAACAGCTTCAAACCCTGAACCATTTCATTGAACCACGTGTAAGTCCACGTGACGCAAATCCTGCCCAAATTAGCATTGAATAAGCTGCTTTCTGTTCTGTGCACATGTTTGTACACGTGCCATTGTTTTGGTTCAGGGTTTACATGATTGGTCTGATTAACTTGGGCAAGGTATCAGCGTCCTCTGGCGGGAGACTTCATACATTAATCTCAAATAAACAGGCTTTTACTAGTATTATAGTAGGCTATGGTATCAGTAACAATAGTAAAATATATGAGCTGAGCGCTTTACAGCATATAACACATTTTTTTTAAAACACTAATAACACTAATTCTATAATTGCTTTAAAGTACGTGTTTGTTTGATTAGTTCCATAGCTCATCATCATTATCATATCGAGAATGCTATGAAATATCTGGTCAATTTTTTATTTTATATTTTTAAATGAAAATCTTTCCAGTCAAGCCTAATATTACAGCTCCCTTTGCCTTTGACATTCTACATCCTCAAACTTGTAGGATTTTATATTTTTAAATTACAATCTATTGAAACGAACCTAGAATTAGAAGCTCCACAGACGTTGGCAGTCTACAACTGGGGCGCTAAGCACGCCTGAATTTACACTTAGATTTTATATTTTTAAACAAGAAAAAACTTCATAGTTCTGGTCAATGATAATACCTTTAAATATGTTCACTGTTGAAAGAATTTCTATTTTAGAACCAAAATCTCTACAAATATAATTTGAAACCAAAATCTCTACAATCCATTTTAGTTCAACACCAATATCCTAATGTTGGAAAAAAATGAAAAGAAATCGTTGAAAAATATTGCATTGCAAATAACAAATTTAAAAAGAAATCACTGTTATTAATTTAAAATTAGCTTCCAAGCGTTTACGTGTGAATTGTTTAGATTCTAAAAAGTGTCGGGGGGCATTTGAATGGACGATGCTTTATTATTGAAAAAAATAATAATAAGCAATGTTAATTTCTTCCATTATTGGTGTACATTTTATAAAGGCGAAATGAAAAATAAATACACTAGAACGCACATAAAACGAGCTTTTTTAAATCGAAGTATGTAAGGTAAATACACTATATGACTTTTAATGACCAGACACGTTCAACTTAGACATTTTGACAAATTAGAAAAAATAGTTTCGAATTTTTCTTCAACTTTATATTTATAAGAAAAATTTTTGAACTCATATTTATCATTGCCTCTTTCATAAGGAGGACAATTAGGCGGCCGATAAAAAATAAAATAATAATAATATTTTGCATAATTTTATGCAATTAAATACATGAATCGATTTATCTCTTCAAATTACAAATATACGGATACTGTACAACATGTCGGCTGATTTTTGTAAGAATAGCACATATATTCTTAAAATATAGTGATTTCTTTGAAAAGTTAAATTTTTTTTGCATGGTTTTAGCTTACATCATGCTGGGTTTTCAACCAAATTTAATGTCAATTTGCAGAAAGTCCCTTATTATTCAACTGCTTTTAGAGAGAAATAAAAATCAATTCACCCCTATTGCCGATATCTTTCTGAATTCCCACAATATTTGACAGGATTTATTTTTTGAGTTGCTCCATAAAATTGACCATTAAATTATGTATAAAGATCGTTGTTATCGTTCGTACATGCGCAAATAAAAATTATTTCATACAACCACACATATTTCATAAAACATTTAAAATATTTATATACTAAATATAACAATATTGTTGTTACTATATCTTGCCAATTTTTCTGAATCTGGCGTTAAATTTGATTGAAAACACTACATGACATAATCTAAAAATTTGCAAGAATATTTTGATCTTTTCAAGAAAATTTCTATATTTAAATGAATATACGTGCTGTTCTTTCAATGAGCATGATCAGTGAGCATGATTCACAATATCCCCATATTTGTATTATGTAGCAACAGATCATTTCGTGCATTTTAATGTACAGGGTGATCTCAAACATTATTATTTTTCTTTGTTTAATGTCCGTCCTCAAATTGTCTTCCTAATGAAATAAAAGTTCGTAAATATGAGGTCGAACATAATCTGTATAATCCTGGGAATCCAGAAGAATCCGACAGTTATATTTTTGAATATTCGATAAAGTGTCTAAAATTGAAAGTTCACGGTCATTAATGGCCATGTAGTGTAGATCATTGAAAAAATTTCTTTCACATTGTAACTTAAAAGAATTCGTGTCAACGAAGTCCTCGTAAAGCGATTACTTTTCATGCTTTTTTCAGATTTGGGAAAAACCATTTAATTTGTATTTAGAAATTAATTAAATCATTATTTTGTGTATTTATCAATACCGATTGTGTTTTACTTCAATCAATATATTATCATGAATGAATTGATAAGGAAAGTTCTAACAACGCAAAATCTACGAAAAAGTAGAATTTTCCTTATTTTCCTTATTGTTGTTATTTTCCAACAATATTTAATTAAAAGCTTGTAAAAAATAACTTTTGAAAAACATTTAAAATATGAAACACACCATATGCTGTTTTAACAGTACGCAAATTTTAATGTAATTTTAACCCATAAAATGCAATTTTAAGCATTTTTTATGTGAATTTCCTACTAAAAATTCAAATGGGTTACCGTATACCATTCACAAAATCTATAATTAAAATTAAAAAAAAAATCCTTAAATCAAAAAAATTATACATTTAAAATACCTTTCTCGCTTTAAAAGTTTATTTTAAGAAGTACGTCGGGACCGCATTTAATCTTCCAACAAATCTTCATAATAAACATTGAACATCACATTTTTGTGTAATAACAACTGAAATCAATATTTCATATAAGTAGCAGAAAATAAAAGAGTCTCCAGTGAAGGAAAAATAGCATGGAAATCCATTTAAACAAGTGTCAAAAATTCAGTTTGAAATTAATACGTTTAACGTTTCTTTCCAGTTTTTTTTTTCTTGAAAAAGAACAACCAGAAAAATATTTATTCTTTATACTCAATATATTAAATGTCTGTTATCAAAGAACAAAGTATTTTCATCTGCTTCTATCAAGTATTTTTGATTCCTCCATGAAATGTTGAACGACAAATCTTTTAGGCGCAGGTTATTTGCATGCAATGCGTTTTGATTTCATTAAATAAAATGCATTTATCTCAGTTCAAAATTTTAAAATGGTGGATCGTATATCAAATTGAATTAGGATTTATATCTTTTGAAATATTTAACAAAAAATATTAAGCGTACGAACTGTAGAAATATTAAATCTTTATTTTGTATACTTTATTGTACTGAATTTTTTTCATTAAATTAATTTTCTTAAATTGCTATTTAAAAAAAAATGTTAATTTTTTTGAAAAGCATTTATCATAAAATTAACTATCCAATTAAAAGTAAAAAATCTCACTAAAAGGCTGTGTCTAATTAATTAAGTATTAATCTACACTGATTTTTTTTTTCAGTTAACTAATTATTGTGAAGTAATTATTGACAAAAGGGCTCATAACGCAAAATCTGCAGAAAGGTGCAATTTTCCTTATTATCGTTTATTGTTGCTCGTGCAATATTTAATAAAAAGCAATATTTAATAAAAAAATATTTAAAATATAGATCACATGACATGAAATTTTTACAAATTTTTAACCCATAAATTACAAATTTAATTGTTTTTTAATGTAAATTTCCTGTTACGAATTCAAATGTGTTACTATATATTATTCGCAGAATCTCATATTAAAAAGAAAGGAAATCAATAAAAAGTAAATAAAATTCTTTAAACAAGGTTAAATGGCTTAGTTTGAATTTCAAACATTTAAAATACCTTAGTCGTTTTAAAATTTGATTTTAGAAGGTAAATCAGAACCGTATTTAATCTTCCCACTAATCCTTAAAACAAAAATTGAATATCGCATTTCTCAGTAATAACCATTGAAACCGATATTTCATACAGGTAGCAGAAAATAAAAGAGTTTCTAGTAAAAATTAAAAAAATCATTTAAATCCATTTAAACATGTGTCAAATATTGAGTGTGAAAAACTTACATGTTTAAAATTTCTTTCCAGATTTTTTCCCTTAAAAAGTATAACCAGAAAATATTTAATCTTTATACTCAGTGTACTCAATATCTGTTATGAAATAACAAAGTATTTTTATCTGCTTCCATCAAGTATTTTTGATTTCTCCATGAAATGTCTAACGACAAATCTTTCAGGCGCAGATAATTTTTCATGCATCAAAATTGTAACAATAGAAAATCGGTTTTAAACTTTAATGGGTTTAGAAATGTATTTGTAAATGACGTATTTAGAAATGTAAAAATAAAGTCGAATTTTTATCTTAAGACTTAAATCCCTGTTTTGCTTACATTAAATAAAATGCAGTTATCTCAATTCAGAAATGTTAAACTGGTGGATCAGTTCTCTAATTGAATAAGGATTTAAATCGTTTAAAATATTTCACAAAAAATATTAAACCTGTATACTGGTAGAAATGTTAAATTTTTATTTTGTGTACTTTATTCCGCTGATTTTTTTGCATTAAATTAATATTGTTAAATTGTTATTAAAAAAGTTTTGTTACTTTATTTGAAAAATAATTATGATAAAATTAACCGTCAAATAAAAATGAAGAAATCTCGCTAAAAAGTTGTATTTAACTATTTGTGTATTAATATATACTAGTTTTGTTTTCCTTCAGTTAAATTATTAATAGTATGATTTAATTATTAACAGAAGTGCTAATAACACAAAATCTGCAGAATAATTACAATTTTATTTCTTATCTGTTGTTGTTGTTCCTGCAACATTTAATTAAAAGCAATATTTAATTAAAAATATTTAAAGTACAAAACATATGACATGAAATTTTTACAACATTTCAACACATAAAATGTCAATTTAACTATTTTTTTAAATGTAAATTCCCAGTTAAAAATTCAAATGGGTTACCATACATAATTCTCAGAATGCATTAATAAAATGAAAGAAAATCAATAAAAAGTATAAAAAGTTCTTTAACACATTCGCTGCCGAGCGCGCGCCAATGTTAAGGGGCCTCTCACGCGCCAGCGCGTGATGTGGGGTGATTCCAATAGCCAGTCACGCGCTGGCGCGGGAAAATCTTTCACTGATTCTTTGTTATAAAAATTAAATCGGCTTCTGGGAAAAACCCACATCTACAGTGTGGAATTAACTTTCATCACATCTTCACCTAAGCGGCAGCGAACGTATTAAACAAATTTTAAAAAGCATAGTTTGAAATTCATGTATTTTAAATTCCTTTGGTGCTTAAATTTTTATTTTAAATGTTAAATCAGAACCTTATTTAATCTTCCTACAAATCCACATAATAAAAATGGAATATAACATTTCTCAGTAATAACTACTGAAATCGATATTTCATATAGGTAGCCGAAAATAAAAGAGTCTGCAGTGAAATAAAATAATAATAATAAAGCATGGAAATCCATTTAAACAAGTGTCAAATATTCAGTTGGAAATTCATAGGTTTAAAGTTTCTTTCAAGTTTTTTTTTTCGTTAAGAAAACACAGTGAGAAATTATCTAATCTCTATAAACAATGCGCTCAGTGTCTGTAATGAAAGAACAAAGTATTCTTATGTGCTTCTATCAAGTACTTTTGATTTCTCCGGGAAATGTCGAACGACAAATCTTTCAAGCGCAGATAATTTTTCATGAAACGTAAGTGCAACAGTAGGAAATGGGATTTAAAACGGGAATGTATTTATTTCAAAAAATTAAACTTACACTTTATCTTAAGACTTAAAAACGTGTTTTGATTTCATTAAATAAAACGCTTTCATCTTATTCCAGAAATTTTAAAATGGTGGATCATACCTCAAACTGAATAAGGATTTATATATTTTAAAATATTTCACAGAAAATATTAAGCGTACATTGTGGCAGAAACATTAAATCTTTATTTTGTATACTTTATTGTATCTATTTTTTTTATTAATTTAATTTTGCTAAATTGCTATTAAAAAAATTTGTTACTTAAAAAAACATTTATTACAAAATTAACTAGCAAATTAAAAGCAAAAAATCTTCCTAATAGGCTGTATCTAAAGATTTATGTATTAATATACACCGATTTTGTTTTACTTCAACTGACTAATTATTGTGAAGTAATTATTAACAAAAGGGTTATTATAACTCAAAATCTGCAGAAAGATACAATTTTCTTTATTATCTGTTGTTGTTGCTCGTGCAATATTTATTAAAAAGCAACATTTAGTTTTAAAAAAAATTCAAAGTATGAAACACATAACATGGAATTTTTATAAAATTTCAACACATAAAATGCCAATTTAAATGTTTTTTATGTAAATTACCTGTTAGAAATTCAAATGGGTTGCAATGTATTATTTGCAGAATTCCTTATTAAAATAAAAGAAAATCAACAAAAAGTAAATAAAATTATCTAAACAAATTTAAATGACTTAGTTTGAATTTCATAGATATAAAATACCTTTGTCATTTAAAAAATTTATTTTAAAAGGTAAATCAGCACCGTATTTAATCTTCCCACAAATCCCCAAAACAAAAATTAAATATCACGTTTTTTTTTTTTTTTTTTTTTTTTTTTTTTTTTTTTTTTTTTTTTTTAACTACCTAAATCGATATTTCATATAGGTAGCAGAAAATAAAAGAGTCTCCAGTAAACAACAACAACAACAACAAAAAAAAAAAAAAAAAAAAAAAAAAAACATGGAATTTCATTTAAACAATTGTCAAATATTAAATTTGAAAAATTCATATATTTAAAATTTCTTTAAAAAGTAAAATCCGTTTAATCTTTATACTCAATGTATTCAGTGTCTGTTATGAAAGAACAAAGTATTTTTATCTGTTTCTATCAAGTATTTTTGATTTTTCCATGAAATGTCGAACGACAAATCTTTCAGGTGCAGATAATTTTTCATGCATCAAAAGTGCAACAATAGAAAATGGATTTTTAACTGGGAATGTATTTATTTTAAGAAACTAAACTGAAACTTTTATCTTAAGGCTTAAATCCGTGTTTTTTTTACATTAAATAAAACTCATATATGTCAGCTCAGAAATTTTAAACTGGTTGATCAGATCTCAGACTCAATAGGGATTTATATCTTTCAAAATCTTATTTCACAAAAATTTTTAAACTTACGTCCTGGTAGAAATATTAACCTTTATTTTGTGTACTTTATTATACTGAACATTTTGCATGAAATTACTATTGTTAAATTGGTATTAAAAAATTCGTTAGTTTATATGAAAAGTATTTGTCATGAAATTAACTATCAAATTAAAATAAGAAAATTCGCTGAAAAGTTGTACGTAATTACTTATGTATTTATTTATACCGATTTTGCTTACTCCAATTAACTATTTATTGAGTATGAATTGTTAGCAAAAGTGATAATAACGCAAAATCTGCAAAAAAGTCACAATTTTTTTTTTAATCATCTGTTGTTGTTGTTGTTGATCGTGCAATATGTTATTTAAAAAATATTTAAAGTACGAAACGCATGACATGAAATTTCCACATCATTTCAACACATAAAATGACAATTTAAGTGTTTTCTAACGGGAAATTTCCTATTAAAAATTCAGACTTGGTCAATTGGATCCCAAATTGTCTTCAATTCAGTTACCAAATATAATTGACGGAATCTTTTATTAAAATGAAAGAAAATCAATAAGAAGTACACTGGTTTCCAAAAATTAAGGAAAAATCACAAAAATAGCGATAACTCGTTCAAAAAAAAAGCAATCCGTATGAAATTTGCATATATTGTTAAATAAAAGATGCTGAATAAAAATATCAAATGCAAATTAGTAGCGCTGCAATCGCATTGTATCATCCGTGAGGCACATAAAAATGTACTTTAGAGAGTAAGGCTGCAGTTGTCGCTGTGATAGCGATATTGTAAATCTAGGATAGCCAATTCATTACAATGACCTCGAGGCATCATTTGCTCACAGAACTGCGATTTAGAACTATTGGGAGATTAGAGGCAGGACAAAGTCAGGCAGAGGTGGCTAGATGGCTAAATGTGAGTCCTTTTGTGGTTCATAGACTTTGGAAACAATTTCAAACCACTGGTTCGGGTTCAAGAAGGTTCAGGCAAGGACGGTCAAGGGTTTCGACAAGCGCCGAGGACCGATATTTGCGGTTGTGTGTACGAAGGAATAGAACCGCAACCCCATCTCACCTTAGATCCTTCCTTGCTACAGCCACTGGAAGGTTGGTGTCAATGTCTACTGTGCGTAGAAGGCTTCACGAAGGTGCACTTTACGTGTGGCGACTAGCAATTTCTGTGTCGCTCACCTCACATCACCGGAGGGAACGTTTGATGTGGGCACGTCAATATATCCACTGGACGGTTGATCAATGGAGGCGTGTTCTCTTCACGGATGAGTTCCGGTTTAGCCTCCAAAGCGATAGTAGGCATTGTTTGATTTGGGGAGAACAGGGAACATGCAATCATCCATCAAACATTCGTGAAAGAGATTCATACGGAGGAGACAGTGTCTGCGTTTGGAATGGTATCTCTTTGGGTGGGCACACAGACCTCCATGTCTTTCCATATGGAACCGTGAACGCTCGCGTCTATAGAGATGACATCCTTGATGCTTATGTGCGACCTTATGCCGGTGCTGTAGGTAATGATTTCCTGTTACAGGACGACAACGGTGGACCGCACAGGGCTCGCATCGTGGAAGATTATCTTCAGCACCAGACAATTCAGCGCATGGAATGGCCAGCTCGATCAGTGGACTTGAATCCCATCGAGCATGTTTGGAATGCTTTAGGGAGACGTGTCGCTGCTCTCAATCCCCCTTCTCTGACCCTTGGCACGCTTACAACTGCTTTGGAAGAGCAATGGCTCTTACTTCCCAGCGAACTCATCGACCTCATAATTGACAGTATGACACATCTCTGTATGTGCTGTATTGCTACTAGGGGTGATCATACGGCATATTAAAGGTAGTTTTCCTATACCAAACTGGCAAACTGATTTTGTTAATTTTATAATTATGCTATTTTTTGAAATACCATAACTGTCTGGTAATTTCTTTTCATGTTATTTTATACCTTACTATGCGTTGTATATTGTGGCGGAGTTTCATTAAAATCTACATATAATATTTTGAAAATTCTTTAACCAAGTTTTAAATAACTTATATATTTAAAATACCTGTGTCGTTTAAAAAAAATTATTTTACAAGTTAAATCAGAACAGTACTTAAATCTTCCCACAAATCCCCATATTAAAAACTGAATATCATATTTCTCTGTAATAAAAACTGAAATCGATATTACATGCAGGTAGTAGAAAATAATAAAGTCTCTAGTTAACAGAAAAAAGCGTAGAATTTCATTTAAACAAGTGTCAAATATCTAGTTTAATATTCGCATGTTTAAAATTTCTTCCCAGGTTTTTTTTTTTTTTTTTTTTTTTTTTTTTGTTCTTGAAAAAGTACAGACAGAAAAATATATAGTCTTTATACTCATTGTACTTGGTGCCTGTCGTGAAAGAAGAAATTATTTATATCAGTTTCCATCAAATATTTTTGGTTTCTAAATAAACGTTTTAACGACAAATCTTTCAGCCGTGGGTTTTTTTTCATACATCGGAAGTGCAACAGTAGAAAATGGGATTTAACCCCTTAACGCACAGTATTGCCGGGTCGGCAACACCTAAGGTTCCCCCTGTTTAGAGACACAAAAACTCCGTGAGCATTTCAAAAATTACTCTAATGGCTACTTTAAATCTTTCTTATGATTTCTAGATGGCAGCATCACAGAGATCAAACTCTACTGTTTTTAAATAATAGGTAAAATGTTTACGCGCTTCACAGCAATCTCTTCTCACTGCGCTTATCTATGCTTTATTTATGGGAGCTTACCACTTCGGCAACAGCTGTATAATTAAAATGGTTAGTGCGATCTTTACAAAACAATGCCTGTGTACTCCTCTAGGTCTAAATAGATTGCCTATTTTTTTTTCTTTAAATTCCAACTTTAAAGAGTAGTGCGCCGGAAAGGGTTAAACTGGGAGTATATTTATTTTTTTAAAGTAAACTGGAACTTTCATCTTAAAACTTAAACGCATATTTTGCTTACATTAAATAGAACGTGTTTTAAATATTTTCCCAGTTCAGAAATTTTAAATTGATGGACCATACTTCAAATTAAATAATGATTTATGATTTTTTAAATGTCTGCTTTGCATCTTTCAAAATATTTCGCAAATATTATTAAACGTACTTTCTGGAAGAATTATTAAATCTTTATTTTGTGTGCTTAAGGGTAACACATTTTTTGCTTAAAATAAATTTTGTTGAATTATCATTAAACAATTAGCTTCCCATGGCGACTAATTATACAGTCCCGGTAAAAGCGTTACACACTCTTACCATCTGCGATTCATTTACAATAACAAGAAATTGTTATAACATGATAATGAGTATATTAACATGATGTTTATAGCGACATTAATATATTGTAAGATGAACAACAAACAATACATTAAAAAGATACATGCGTCAATCAATTTCGAATGATATAGTTTTTAAGAATATTAATATTAAAAAAATATCAGGCTTCATTATATGAAAGATGTTTCATTATATTGAAAATTTTATGAGTAATTGTCATTTCTTACGAAAGTGTATTTCCGTTTCACTGATAAATAGCAAAACTGGTATATGTAAATATATACAACTATAAATTTAATATTTAGATTTAGCAAAACGATTACGAGATAAACGATAAGTTAATTACGAAATACCAGCATAATCTAATAATAAGTTCTTAAATTAGAATTCCGTACCTGAATAACTGTAATTGTACTATCAGACTTTCAATTCAGAATTGTACAGCAACAACGATTTAGTAAATTAGAAAGATGCACATCTACCGGATGCGATAAATAATCGCCTGTAATGAAAAAAAAAGTATTTGAAACCAATTTTTTTTGAGAAAAATAAATGATTGCAGATAAGTATGCATGATTATATTATTTTTTAAACATTAGTATTAGCAAATTCGAGGTCTAAGAAATAACTATTAATTTAAAATATATATATATATATATATATTAATATAAGTAGTAACTTTGGATGTATTTATAAAAGTATATATATATATATATATATACAGGGTGAGTCATAAATATCGAAACAATAGGCTATCTCCTTAAATATTGCTTCCAGACCCATACTTCCAATTGCAAAAATTCATAAAAAAAGGTGAAATTTCTGATAAGATAAGTTGCAACTCCATGGGGGGTCTATTTGAAAAAGTACGAAAATTAAGTTTTTATACGGCCCCCGTAGAGCAAAGTTCCTAATTAGAGAATTATTCCTTATCCATTCCTAAATTGAACAAAAAGAAATTCATCTCCGTATCTAAAATCCTGACAGAGATATTAAAATCCAAAATTCCCGAAAAATCGTGACTTACACCACTTTACCATGCTTATAAACGAAGAGCTGCTGTCCCATTTTCAAAGGAAATGAGGGATCGTCCACAAATTATCCGGTATTAAACATAGGATCCGATTTAAGACAGTACCTCTTAATAAAGCAGCGTATTGATTTAAATCAAAACTTGTTTTCAAATTATGTTGATCGTCAGTACTGAAGGTATGTACGGATCGAAATACCTAGGTCCGGTCCCAAACCAACCCATAGTGAAAAAAGTTCTGCTCTGCAGGGAAAATTATTAAAATCATAACCCCAAACCGACCTAGAAAAAAAATTAAATCAGAGGCTGGATCAGCTGTGAATTTCTACATAGTTTTTTACTTCAGTGTGGTTAAAAATTCTTCCGTATGGAGGAGGTCTGACCAAAAATACTTATTATAGATTTTCGTTTTTTATATTTATACTTTTTATTATTAACGAAGCGCCAAAGGCTGTGATTTATTTATTTTATCAATGAATCTCGATTTATATGTAAGTGTTTCACTTATATTTTAATATCGCTAATCCATATCACGTGCGTTGAAGACTTTGATAAATGCTGTATAACATTTTTCACCGTAAAACCTTTTAAGACGGAATCACATAGGAAAGAAAAAATACGTTATAGACAAATGCCCTTCCTAGGAGGGCTAAATGGAGTTTACATTTTTCTCAGGTATTATTGTATTTATTTTGCATGGACCAACACATTTTTCGTTTAAGACAGAATTCCGTCATAGGCAGATTTTTCTTTCTCTGGTTTTATTGTGTTTATTTTTTTAGCATTTGAATATACTGTTCTTTAAAAAAATAAATTTTTAAATTTTTTTTTAGTAAAATAAAACCGATTTCATTAATCTATGTGGTTTTCGTAAAAATTTTGATTGAACCAAATGTTACATATTTCAGGCACGTATTAGGTAAGTCAGAGACAATGATTTTAATACGGATTGTTCGAGACCGGGATTGAAATTTTCTTCCAGTGCAGACCTGGGAAAAATAAAGCAGTCAATTCCAGTATAAGAAATAGATTAGGCCCGGATAGGCGACAGTTCAGAAAAAGTAACGTCTTGGTCCTGACCCGGTCTGGGCCCAGAATACAGATTTTTAACAACCTCTCCAGGACAATAAAAAGTTGAAGTTACGAGAAATAAATTTCTAAAAAAGACTTAATCTGCAACTTAGAAAAACATTCTTTTAAATAACTGACTGGCAGTAAAACAGTACATTTCGTTTTTCTGCATAATGAATTTTTTCCGACTATTTCTTGTGTTTAATATATTAAAAAGTTAAGAATTGTTAAAGAAAAAAGGTACAAACTTGAAAAATGTCATTTTTAACTATTTTACATTAGCTTTGCTTTGGGCAAAATTGAAAAAAATATTTACTTTTAAAAATATGATGTTTGTTAAATTATGATTTTTTTTCAATAAATATTGTTAATAATTTTAAAATTAATATTGAAAAACAAAAACCCTGAAACAAAACTAAAATTAAATTTCCATCTTTAATTAAATGGAAAGAAACTGAAATCCGATAAATAATGTTTCGAGTTATAACGATTTTTCACTATCCCATTTAAACCAGTACTAACCATATGGAATTTTTATAAATTTTAGGATAAATTTTAGGATGTGATTTTCTTAGCAAATTATATGGCTAACCACATCACTAAAAAAGAAAAAAATCAAAATTCTAACTCAAAAGATAGATTTTTTACATGTTTCTACAACTGTAAAAGTAATATTGTTTTTTGAATTGCTCGCATTTCAATTTGCGTCTAATCCCTTAAAACCTGATGAATAATTCAAACGGCTGTTACTCTGCGAGTTTTAAAGATATGAAGATGCAACTTTTGGTGATTTATTCATGACTGAATAAGGAAAGTTTTCCGAATTGGAATTTTTATCCTACGGGGGCCGTATAAAATGTTAATTTTTGTAATTTTTCAAATAGACCCCCCATGGAGTTGAAACTTATGTTATCAAAAATTTCACCTCTTTCTATGAATTTTTGCAATTGGAAGTATGGGTCTAGGGGCAATATTTTAGGAGATAGCCTATTGTTTCGATATTTATGACTCACCCTGTATATATATATGATAAATGAATACTTCATGTTTTAATTTAACACGTGCGATATCAGGGTTAAGGTAGTGCATTTGGGATTCATTCTACTTTATAGTTCATAATTGTTTTATTTTCTCAATATTCACTATAGATTACTTGGTATTTCTTTAATTAATTTTGATTTTATGTGTGTTGGTAGTCCCAAATTCGTACTGTTTTGCTTTCTCATGGCAAATACGAACATGAAACCACACACTTAAACAATTTCATATATATATATATATATATATATGAAATTGTTTAATTTCATAAAAAAATTATTAACAACATGTAAAATTGTTTACCTCTTACCCTGACAAGCTATTTTAAGGATTCAACATGTTATTTTAAACTTTTTCAGTGTATTCTGTAATAATCTAAGATAAATTTTACATAGGGATTTTAATAAAAAAAATTTTACACATAAATACAATAAAATCAATTTGAAAATTTTTTTTAATTTGAAATTTAAATGTTTCGAAACTTTTATTTTCTTATTTATCTTTCTTTAAACCTAATACCTTCATTCACTCCATACTTTTAAATAAAAAATAAACAAAACCAAGGTACTTGAACTATTACGTAATACTTGTTCCAGAGAGAAAGCTAATAAAAAGAATAATGCAAGAATGCTCCAGTAAAAAAGTTTGTTACTAATAGAAAAAATAAGTACTGACAAAGTAATCTACTTATACTTAATTAAAAGAGTGCAATACACTAAAATCGGAACTAACTCATAACACAGTAATACAAAATAGTTGACAAAAGCAAATTGTATCGTAAATTGAAGGATTAATAGAATGAGCTCTATTTAACAAAATACGAAGTTATTTTTATGCTATTTTTTCCTCAAACAAAACTAATTTTAAATGTTTCAACTTTTCGTTAATTTGTAGAAAATTCTTCAATAAGGAAGGATATTTTTGTTGCTAGGTAGCGATTAATGACATGTAATAAAAAATTTTGCCTTAACCGATAAACTTTTTTAAAGGTGAATAGAGAAAATTTAATTTTCAACTTTAATAGAAATACGAGTCAAAAACCCTGAATGTATGTTTTTCAAGATTAAATTTATTAAAGACTGGTTAAACTTGACTTCTTCAATTGAAGTTCAAAAATTAATTTCAAATAAATTTCAGTTCAATCACATTTTGAAGATAAAAGTATTATTATGAGAAAAACTTTAGTTCGAAAAAAGTTGTACAATCAATATTCCTAAAGGATATTTATGTTAAATAAAGCAGCTATTTATTTGTTAAAATATAATTTTTTTGACGCATCGATACACATACACACAAATCTGCACCTGTATTCTATATATTTTATTAAATTATTGTTTTGTAAACTTATGCTTTTTTTTTGCATTTGTTTCTATTTTAAAGGATTGGGAGCTTACATAATGTACAATACAGACACACACACACACACATATATATATATATTATGCATCCTGTTGCGGCGATGCGTATTAACGTAATTAATAAACTCACATGCTTTAGTAGACTGTAACATACTTAAGATATTGCGAAAGCGTTGCTTGTTCTTTAAGCAAAAACAAAACAACTAAGAAAAACACAGACAATTTGCGTTTCTATAGTTACATACATTAGCGAACTTATGTGATGCCAGATTCCAAACATAAATTACAAATAACTCTAACATACCCCCCCCCCCGACATTGAAGGGTCAATTTCAATAAATTATACAGTACAAAATATTAACATTACAAATGCCTAAGTAATATCATACAATAAAACAATTTTTTTAACAATGAAAAATAAATTATGAACATACATCAATAGGAAAACAAAAAAGAAAAATACATAAGAAAACTTTTTGTTTTTACATTTCGTAATTAATTTTCTGAGACTTGTCGTGGCAATAACGCAATTTTTGAAATACTTCTTTTAAGTATTCCCCTAGCGGTTTTAACTTCTACAACCCTAATCTTACCATCTGCACCTGGAAAAATATTTATAATGAGTTCTAGTAAGTATTTATTGGTAGGGAGGTCATCTTCCTTTATCAACACTAGGGTTCCTATGTTAACATTATTTTTTCAAATTGCCACTTGGAGCGTTGTTGGAGCGTATTTAAATACTCTTAATTCCAACGATTCCGTATCAATTGAATGTATTTTGAAATTCTATGCCATTTAGATAGTCTATTTTCGTTAACATTAATTAATTCTGGTTCAACGATAGCTGTCATAGGCCTTCCGATTAAGAAATGGTCTGGTGTTAAGGCATCCAAGTCATTCAAGTCTGAAGACAATGGCGTGATTGGCCGTGAATTTAATATAGACTCTATTTGAGCAATTACAGTTAATAACTCTTCGAACATTAGCCTTGCATTACCTACCGTTCGCTTTAGATGATATTTTACGATTTTATTCCTGCCCTTCCACAACCCGCCAAAATTAGGTGCTCTGGGTGGAATAAATTTCCAAATAATATTCTCTTCTGACAAATAATTCGCTAACTTCTCCTCGATGGCTTGGTAAATTATGGAATCTCTGTAACTCGGCGTTAGCACCAACAAAATATTTTGCATTATCTGAAAAGATTACTGCGCACCTTCCGCGCCTAGCAATGAACCTTTTTAAGGTGGCAATGAATGCATCTGTAGTCAATTCTGACACTAGTTCGAGATGCACTGCTTTAGTTACAAAGCAAATAAAGATTGCCAAATACACTTTATTAAGAATTCCCTTTCTCTGTCCCTTATATTTTATGAAAAAGGGGCCACTAAAATCTGTTCCCACGTAATTAAATGGTGCGCTAGGACGTACTTTCTCTCTGGGTAGGGAACCCATGATTTGTTGTATGGTTATAGGGTTGCTTTTACTACAAGTTACACACTCATGCGTTATTTTTCTAGCTAAATTTCTTCCCCGTAGCGGCCAGAATTTTTGCCTCAAGTATTATAACAATGCTTGTGCACCTATATGAAGATATTTTTTATGATAGTAAATTGCAATTAGGCTACACAATTTACTTTTAGCTGGCAGAATATATTGACGTTTTTCAGAAAACTTTAGGTCTGCATTATCTAAACGCCCTCCTACTCTTAGCACATTATCTGCTTCTAAAAAGGGATTTAACAATCGCAATTTACATTTCTTTGAAATTTGCTTACTTTCTAACAATGCAGTATAATCTGCCTTAAATTCAACTTTTTGAATTTCCCGAATTAAAAATATTTCTGATCGTGATAATTCTTCTATACTTAGGTGTCCCTTTCTTTTTTCAGCTAATTTTCTTGTGTTATCTAAGAACCTGAAAATATAACTTAAAACACGTAATATTTTAGTATAATTGTTACTGATACTTAAAATTTAATTTACAAATTCACTAGAATTTAAACTTATTAGTGCTGTACTGTTTTTCAATTTTAATTCTGCTGAAAAGTCACTATTGTTTTTGATTTGTTCTAAATCAATGTTCTGATCTGATTCAATGTCTCTTTTTTTTTAAGAAGAGAGGGCCATGCCACCAAAGTTCACAATAAATTAATTTGTCGAAGGTTAGTTCTCGAGATACAAGGTCTGCTGGATTGTCCTCTGAGCGTACATGTCTCCAATGAAAAGTCTGGGTCAACTCTTGAATTTTGTAAACTCTGTTGGCCACAGAAGTTTTAAGTAGATGAGGAGGAGTCTGAATCCACGCTAAAACGATGGTTGAATCACACCATAATATTATTTTAATGTTCAACTTTAGCACATTCACTATCTTAGATACGAGTTGAGACAATAAGGCAGCTGCGGACAATTCCAATCGTGGGATTATCAAAGGTTTCAATGGTGCAACTCTAGACTTGCTGCACAGTAAATTTAAAAATGTATTAAATTTTGTGACACAGCGTAGATAAATGGCTGCTCCATATGCGAGCTCGGATGCTTCGGAGAAGCCGTGCAGTTCAACTTCCGAATGTCCTTCGTTTAAAACAAAACGATTGATTTTTAAATTGTTTATATTCTGAATCGTTCTGATAAAGTGTCGCCTTCATCTTTCATGTCATCTGGAAGTGGATCGTTCCAATCTAGGTTTAACAGCCAGAGTCTTTGTATGAAAATCTTAGCCTTAGCTATTCCAGGACCGAGTAATCCCAATGGATCGTAAATACGCGTTATGTCGGATAAAACAGTTCTTTTTGAGTATACAACTGGTTCCTTAACTGAGGAATTAAACGAAAAGCAGTCACGAACTGGATTCCATAACAATCCTAGAGTTTTAGTGCTCTGGTCTGCATTACGCTCATTGAATGTATACTCTTGATTCCTAGTAACGATTTTCAAGAGTTCGGGGTGATTAGCGCACCATCGGGGCAAATTCATGCCACCACGTTCAAGCAATGCGATTAATTGTGCTTGCACTTGTTGAGCCTTATTTAAAGTGTTAGCTCCTGTTAATACGTCGTCCACGTAGAAATCTTGAAGAACTATACGTGATGCTAGCGGAAAATTGTCCTTTTCATCAATTGCAAGCTGATTCAAAGTCCGTGTGGCAAGATACAGCGCATTCGATGTACCGTATGTAATCGTCTTTAACTAAAATATTTTGACTGGTTCTTCTTCATCAGTTTTCCACAAAATTCGAAGCAAATCCCTCTGATTTTCAGAAATCAATATTTGGCGATACATCTTTATGATGTTAGCAGTAAAGACGCATTTATGAGTTCGAAATCGACAAATGATACCGAAGAGCTCATCTTGGACTAATCCTTCGTTTAATAAAATATCATTTAAACAAACACCACTGGTAGTAGCTACATTAGCATCGAAGAGAACCCTTTTTTCCTTGCTTGGTTTCTCGGGTATGTATACCCCATGATGCGGCAAATAATATGAAAATTCGGGCTTATTTTCCAGCAAGATTTCTTCTAAGTGTCCCAAATCGTTATATTCGTTAATAAATTCTTCGTATAACATTTCATGGTTGCATTGTGCGCAAATCGCTTAAATAAGTGATTCAATCGTTTAAGTGCGTTTTCCTTTGATTCTCCTAAACATGCAAGCCCACCAGTTGTAATTGGCATTTCCACAATATACCTACCATCTTCTCTTCTAGTATGTGTACGCAAGAAATGATCCTCACAATACTGCTCTTCTTTACTTTTTATTGGGTTTTTATCATGAACCGCTTCAATTTCCCAAACTTTTTGCATAGTGTTGGATAAATCATCCACAGATCAAACAAGACCACAATAATTATTAAAATTCTGTTGTGGCATAGACGTAGAACCACTGGCAACATAGCCAAAAACAGTTTCTTGAAAAACCAAATTTTGCATATTTATTTTATTTTATCCAATTAATTTACAAAATACTTCGTTTGATAATAAAACATGTATTGAGCCTGGTTTATCAAATTGTGGATCAGCTAGCTGAAAAGTTTGTAAATGCGTAATAGGCATGATGTTTAGATATGTAGCTGGTGTTATGCGCGTAATTTTAGGAACAACAAAAAATTGCAATGTTTCATTAAAACTTCTGGTTTTATTTGCTATGGTTGTTATAATACTTTCCTTTATATTCATAACTGAACCATTTAGCCCTGAATCTGATGCGTTTATTTTCCTTCCTTTCAAGAACAATAACTCAGAACCTTCCTTTGTTATAAAGTTATTTTGCGATTCTGAATCTAACAATGCTCTAAGAGGAACTAATTCTCGTCTAGCATTTTGTACATATATTATCGCAGTTGAAAGCAGTACTTGTTTACTAGGAGAGGACGTCATACTCATTACAGTATTGTTAATAGTTGAATGTGTGTTATCAAATGAATGTGTATTTTCACCCAAAGCGGTAACATACATCTGATTATTTGTGTAACTATGAGGAGTAAATGCGTTTGCGGTTGGCGATAAATTACTTCTAATTATATTTTCATCTTGAATTGCTATAGTCTGATTAGTATCAATATTTTCCTCACCGCGTTCCAGGTGGATCAATGTGTGATGACGTTTGTTGCATTTTCTGCACGTGCTTGAACTTTTGCACTGGCTATTGTTATGAACTGTTGATAAAGAGTTGAAGCATAATTTTTTCATTTTAACAATATTAAACCTTTTTTTGGCAGGTAAATTTAAGAATTGGGAACATCTCATTAAAATGCACTGTAAAAAAATGTTGTAAAATTACAGCCAAAATCAAGCAAGTCTTGCTGTGAAAAAATACAGCACATGAGTAGTAAAATATTTTCAAGCAAATCGTGTAGTATTTTGCACTTTTAACCTGATACTTACGCATCACATGATGTCAATGAGCCAATGAGATAAAAAGAGAATTAAAATTCACAGCTTTTGTTTTCAAGCCGCCATTTTATCGGATGTTACGAACACATTAGATGTGGATAATCAATATTCAAGGTAAGTAAAATTAAGTTTTAATCTTATATTTATTACCTTTATCATTGTATGAATGCAAGATATATATTTTTATTGTATTTTAATTTATAAAATTAAATTGCTTGCTAATTGTTCTATTTAGTAAATGAACGATTGAATAACAAATAACCATTTTTCTATCTCACTCAGCATAATCCTTGGCGTAAAGTTATTTATTATATGAACGACTTAAATTATTATTGTGAATCATGTGCAATTTACTCAGATCCTGAGCGACTCGTATTCGTGCCACTAGATTGAAACGAATTGTATAATGTATAATTTAAATTGCATAGCATACAAAATATTTATATTGATCGTATTCGAATTTATATATGAGTAGAACACATTCTATTCTAACTAGAAAGTAAAATGGAATCAATTAGGATTTTTTTTTTCATATATTTCAATTTAGTTTTAAAAAAATGCTTTAATGAAAAGAAAATGTGTTTATTTCATTTTCAACTTATGTTTCTGATTGATGAGCTTCTGAAAAGGGATCTATTTTCGACCATAAATCGTTTGTCTGTCAAATAAAACTTTATTTTTTATTTATCACAAATCTTTCTGCTATAGTTAGCAGGATGAAAGAGTAGGTGGGGTGAGCTGAAACATATAATAAATATGTCAATTATTGGTAGTGCGAGTGTGTAAGAGTCCAATTAACGCGTGTTTTCTTATCTCTCTCTCTCTCTCTCTCTCTCTCTCTTTTTACTTTCATTTGAATTAGTTTGAATTAGGAAAATTTTATTTGTAGATCGGCGGCTACACATTGCGTATTAGAGGTTCTTTCTTTTATTCCGGTTTGAAATTCATGATTCGTATTATGTCTATCGTTGTGATTAGTAGGCGCTGGGATCTGTTAAGAATGAAACAGTGACTCTATTTTATACTTTACTTCGTTTTCGCAAATTCTGTTGAGTAATAATGAAACAAAAAGGAAAAAAGAAAAGAAAGTTTTCGATTGTGTAATTCTATATTTAGTTCAAGTTAAATAAAACATTGAATAGATTTATTCAATGTATTTAAATATATATATATTTCTAATTTCAAAATCCTTTTAACATTAGTGGCATTTTTTATCAGTATATTTAAAATTACTATTAAGTTTTATTCCTTATTATTAATTATTATTAAATACTTTAATTTCATAATTTTATCTATAGTTTGAAATATGTTTTAATACATAAGATATAAAAACAGATATTTTAACACCAACAAATTAATTGATAAATGTATTCTAAGTTATCATTTAAGTTTGCTCATTATTATCAAATAATCCTCATTTAATATTTCGTTTTTGCATACATTACAATATATACACATTAAATTATTAAATTTATTAACTTTATAGAAATGCATATTTTAAAGTATAGTCTTATTCACTTTTTACTTATTATTATTTTACACTTTTTATTTAATATACATTTTACGATTAATTATATATTTACATGTAATTTTTGAATTTTCAAAAATGTTTTTACTTAAACATTTGAAATTATTTTTTTTATGTATGTTTGTATAATAAGTATAAATGTAACATGCAGAAGCTGCTTGAATGTTTTATTTAGGCTTTTTTGTTAATAAATAACCTTCGGAAAAACGCTTATTTTGTTTTCGAATGTGTTAAAAATTATTTAGATCCGAAATTGTTCCTGTTTTAATCAGATTATTCCTTATTTGAGCAAAATGTTTCATATGTTCCTGTATTAAAGGTACGTAAGAGTTTTGTGATCATATTGTTTTTTTTTACTTGAAAAAGTAGTTAAAATATGCTTTATATATATTTTTTAAAGTCCTTTTTACATTAAAATATCAGTGAAAATAATTCAATTTTGAAACCAATGATCTGCAGATTTTCTTATTTCATAATTTATTATCTTTTATTTCATTTTATATTCATTTTATTACCCATTTTTCCCTCCCCCCCCCTCTCTCTTTGTGTGTGTGTGTCAGACATGAATAAGAAAACATTTAAGACAGAAAATAGATTTTTAACAACTTTTGTAATTTAATTGTTTTTATTTAACCCTTTCCGGCACGGGCAAAATCAGTTAGTAAAATGAGAAATTATCGACTGACACCGGAATTCACAGACGAATTTTTTAGGTATTCTGAATTCCTTAATTTAAATTCCAAAAGAAAATTTTACTAAAATTTTATTGGTGCCGATTGCAAGTTTGGAATAAAAATTAAGTATCCCAGACCTGGCACACTGTGTCGGAAAGGGTTAAATGGGTATTAAACCCTACGAACTTATCTTTGACTGTGTAATTAATATTTTCTGCTTCTTGACTGGTATGATTGCATTAGTATAAATCATGCAAGTCTGAGTTTATGCAAATTAAAAAACAATAATAATAAAATTTTATTAACCAGATAAAATAACTTTTAAAAAATTATAGAAGTTTCCATGTTAATTTGGAGATATCAAGAAATATTTCACAAAGTGCATCAAAACTTTTGTAATAGCACATTTGAATAAAGAAAAACCTTAAATTATTCTAGTGAACTATTTTAGTATTAGACACCCTTAAAAAATAGAAAATTGTTTTTAATGACTGCAGCTAGAATACAGAATCAGAACTTAAACAAAATGCCTCTTTCAAAAAAAAAAAAAAAAAAAAAAAAAATCTAATGTTTAAGATATTAATAATAATTTTAAAGGATTATTTTTATCTTTCATATAATTTGAAATTTTTGTTACTAAATGCAATTATTTTTATAAATACTGAATTTCAGAAAATAACAGTTATCAAATAACTTAAAAGTTTTTTTTTCTTTCCCTTAGGGGAAAAGAGCAGGAGATGACAAGTTAAAAAGGTTTTGGAGTAAAAAAAAAAAAAAAAAAAAAAAAAATAGTAAGTTCTTGAAATCCTTATTTCCTATTAAAATACTTTTAACTATTAAAGTACAGTAAAACCCCGATAATTCGGATTAATTGGGACCGGACCCAATCCGGATTATCGAAAATCCGGATTATCTGGAGAATTGGAAAGAAATGAAATAAAATAAAACATACTTACAGAAAATCACCTTTATGTTAAACTTATTGAATATTTACAGACATAAAAAATGTTTACTTTGCTTAATTCTTCCAAAAAGATGTCAGGAGAGTTGCATAATATAGACGCACGCGCGCACGCCGTGCGCAGAAAATTTTATGAAGTTTGAAGAAAATTTTAAGAAAGAAACAATTTTTATTTTTGCAACTATTTTTAGTACAAAAAAAATAAAAATATTCTCTCAATTTTATGAACAAGTTATTTACTGTTAACGCGAATGTTGTCAAAACCCCTAAAAAAATCGCGAATTTCAACAAAGAAGCGCGTAAAAAAACATGCATTTCGACAAAGATTTGCGTGAAAAATGTGCATTTCTACAAAGAATCGTATAAAAAAAACATTTCGACAAAATACCGCGCGAAAAACGTGAATTTCGTCCAAAGGCGAGTAAAAAATGCGAATTTCGTCCAATATTCGTCCAAAGACCGTACAAAAAACGTAAGTTTCATCCATGAATCGCGTAAAAACGCAAATTTCGATGATCTGATAAGAAACACGAATTTCGTGCATGAATCGTGTAAAAAACTCGAATTACGTCCATAAATGCTTAAAAAACGCGAATTATGTCCATGAATCGTGTAAAAAAACACCTTCATATATCGCATAAAAAATGCAAATATCGCCCACAAATCGCTCAAAAAGCGCGAATTTCGTCGGTACAAAGCTAAAAAAAAAAAAAAAAAAAAAAAACACAAATTACGTCCATGAATCGCATAAAAATAGCAAATAACGTCCATAAATCGCGTAAAAAATGCGAATTACGTTCATGAATCGCATAAAAAAAAACGCAAATTACGTTCATGAATCACATAAAAAACGTGAATTACACACGACATTAAATTTATTTGCAGAAAGTTTTTAACTTAATATTACGTGCGCAGAAAGTTTTTGGTTTTATACAAGTCTGGATGTCAGATTTTTTTTTTTTATTCAGAATACGACGATGAAACAAGTTAATGTTATGAAAATTAGCCAATCGCTTCTCAAACTTGAAAAGAAAAATGGTCAAACCGATCCGGATTAACGGGGTCCGAATTAGCAGGGTTCAACTGTAATATAAATTTTAAAAAGATGAAATTGTAAGTTGAATGCTTTAAATATTAAATAAAATTGCGTCAAAACAAATCTAAAGAATTTGCATTTGAAGACCTTGTTATATGGATCTAGTCATTTATTACTAACATAGATTTTAATAATTATAGCGTTTTTTATAAATAGAGTGATTTTGTCATCGACTATAATCAAATATTTAAGACAAAAAATACATTTTTAACAATTTCCGCGAATTAAAATATTAAACTGTTTTTATTTTAATGGAGAGAACTTTATCATCATGAGCCCCTTTTTCCCTTATACCCTGGAACATTATTATGTGTTTTCTGGTTTTGTTTGATAGATTGTCAGATTACATGGAAGGCAGAAGTATAAAATAAAATAACCTAATTACAGTTTCCCCCAGGTTTAAAAAGGGGCAGGGCGCTACTGTTCTGAAAAGGACACTTTTTACATTCTTCAGGGCACTTTCTTAGAGTTGAATCTAGAATCTAGTGGTTCAGAAAATCGTAAAAACAGAAATTTCATCAAAAAATCGAGAAAACACAAAAATTTTGCCAAAAAAAAAAAAAAAAAAAAAAATTGTAAAAAGTTACGAAAAAACGGTTGTTTTTTTTACGAAAAAATGACAAATTTCGTGAAAGATCGGCTAATCTTGTTAAAAGATCGCGAAAAAACGGCCGATTTTGTTAAAAGATTGTTCTGATTTATTGAAAAAAATAATACTTTTCTTGAATAAAGGATTCTTTTTGTTTCATAAACGGATGCTTTCAGGATTCACATTTAGAAAGTTTTGACAGTCAAAAGAGGATTGTGAACAGGGGGGGGCTAAGAGGAGGTCGCCACGGGCACGGAAATTTAGGAGTGCCAAATTTATACTACAAACGACATTTTTGGGCTGTCACAAGAAAAAGTTGGGAGGGAGGGGAAGCCTCAAATTCTAATTATGCCCCGGGTGTAATTTTGTCTTTACACGACTTGATTGTGAAGCAAGAAAAACCGCTTTTTAAGCATTAAAAACACAATTTTTAAACAAGAAAATTAGTTTTTAGAACTGAAAAAAATCACTTCTGTCATTAACTTTTTTAGTGTGTGTGTGTCTCTTAGACGAAATTTTCTTTTTTTCGCGATCTTTTGACGAAATCTGCCGTTTTTCGCAAATCTTTTGATAGAATTTTCCGTTTTATTGCTGTTTTCGAAAAAATTTGCCGTGTATCCGCAAATCTTTTGACGAAATCTGCCGCTTGATCGCGATTTTTGGACGAAAATTGCCGTTTTTCGTGAATTGTTTGACAAAATGTTCCGTTTTATCGCGATTTTTGGACAAAATTTGTCATTTTTTTACGATCATTTAAGGAAATCTGTCGTTTTTACGGAACTTGGTAACAAAATTAGCCATATTTTTTGCGAATTTTGCCGGAAATTAGTCGTTATTTTGCGACTTTTTTTAGGGAAATTTGACTTTTTTTTGCAACTTTTCGACGAAATTACACGTCTTGTGAGACACGTTATAAGAGCTATTTTTCCGTTCTGTCGCCGATTATTTACGTAATTTACACTTTATAGCGCGTCCGCATCATCGCTGAAGGGCTGCGTTTTTTCAAATACGGGGCAAGAAGGACGCTATTTTTTTGAATGAGCGACAAGAGGGGCGCTAGTTTTTGGATGAGGGGCAGGAGGGACGCTAGTTTTTTGAATGAGCGACAAGAGGGGCGCTAGTTTTTGGATGAGGGGCAGGAGGGGCGCTATTTTTTAAACTAAAGGGCAGGAGGGGCGAAGCGCCCCCCTGAAACCCTCTGGGGGAAACTCTGCTAATTATATTGGAAATTTTTATAACATTGTAAAATTAATATAAGCAACTATATGTATATATATATATATATAATGTGATATAAGTTATTAAATTCAATGGTTAATTTCAATTGGTTAATATTGTTTACTATTAATGGTCTTATATATATATATAATTCATTATAATCTGGTAAATGCAATTTAACAATAAAATTTTACTACTGGGTTTTGTAAATAAACATAAAATTTTTATGTACAGTAGCTTTTAAAATTGTACTTTTAGTAACAAACATTGGTCCTACAATGTAAAACTAGTCGTTGGGGGCCACCGTAATACTTACCCATCATGGATATGTATATGAAAATAAAACATGTGAAAACTATTTATACAATGCATTGCAATTCATAAACAAAATTTAAATATTGTTAATAGACATAGTAATGCTATATTAAAGAACTGCTGATGTACCAATTTCGACAAATTATGTAAAACGCCAAACTACTCAAGTAGTACCGAACTGCGTAAAAGAAACATCCTTATAACTCCAAAAATAATAATTCTATTAACTAACGATTAACTGCGTCGGAGTAAGCGTCTTATTTCCAATTAAAATATACCTCTGAATTGAAATTTGAATGAAATACAGGGTCATGAAAAATCGAAGAATGTGGAAAACAGGATTACAAATATCTCGGCAACTAATAATTCGACCGACTTCGTTCTATATGCAAAATATGTGTTATTTTATTGCCATTTACGTCCATTCCTTAAAACAAAAAAATTCGAAAATTTTTATGTACCTTTCATCAGAACGAATTTTTTGAGAGTCCGAAAAAAATAGTTTCCGGATAATCGAGGTTGCTGATATTAAATAGGGTTTGTCCCATTCTTACATACTAACTACATACAAAATTTGAAGTCTCTATCTCAATTTGTTCGGGAGATAGAGCGTTTACAGACAGACAGACAGACGGACAGCAAATTTTTTTTTCTAAAAATATGTTTTTCGGAATCTCCACTATCTAAAACGTGTAAATCCGTCAAAAAAAAATTTTCGATTTTCAAAACGATTGCAAGACTTACCCTATACTACGTATGATGGGTAAGTAAAAAAGTGCACTTTTGTAAATGACCATTAATATGTAAGGTTTAGTATTGTCTATTACAATCAAAATGAAACATGCAATTTTTGCAAGACAATAAATGTAAAATAAATTAGGTAAACCCAGCTCTTATCTTGTTCATTAAAATTTTCAGTTGATAAAAAAATGCAACTGTGAAATATATTTTTCTCCTTGGTTTGATTAAGTTATTAAACATTATGCCAGGTTTTAAAACATGCAAATAAGAATAATAAAAAAAGACTTTTTGAACAGTAAATTCAAATTTATATATTAAGTAAATATGCTAACAGTAGACGCACATGATAAATTTATTTCTAGTTAATACGCATGACAAAATCTTAAATTTTACATTATTTTTACTACAGTACACTCCTTAAAATCCGTACATAATTTACAGATGTAAACAGTGAAGATTTCAGGTTAGATATAGGGGAAAGTTTTAAATTTTTTAGCTTTATTTAAATTTCACATTATATTTTAATTCGTAATTTTTTTTAATATTACTGAATTCATGTTTTTTCATGAAGGAAGAATACATTTATTTTTGAAAATGTTCAAGATGCTGATATATCTGATAGTCACAATCTTTTTACCAAATATATTTATGTATAATTTTTTTTTTTTTTTTTTGGTTATTAAGTCTGGCTGAACCTGAAATAAAACTTCCTTATTTTATGATTTTGATGTGCATTACTAAAGTACTTGTATGAGGCAAGTTTCACTGAATAATTTAGGAAAAAATTCATCTTTATGATGAATAGTTAATCAGACATTATTGATATTTAACTTGACCTTTGCTTTTAATATTTTAATGATATTAAAAATTATGTAAATTTTTATTATTTTAGTTTATTACTTTTTTAATATTTTACTATACTATTGTAAGCATTCATTATAGTTTTGATTGCATTATGAATTGCATTCAAATTACTGTTTAAAAAGTGTAAATAAAGCAATGTCCAGAAATCTGCAAAATTCTAAAATCCACAAAATCACTGGTCCCAAGTTATGTGGATTTGAGGGAGTCTACTGTGAATGTTTTAATCTATCAACATTATTTATAGGTAATCTCACAGCCATAAATTTCATTAAGAATCAAATTTTAGTTTCAATATCAGAAATAAATTGAAACACCCAAACTTTATCCAACATAAACATTTTTGTAAAATGATACTGTTAAGCTTTTTATTTATTTATTTATTTATTTATTTTTTAAACATAGAAAATAATTTTGTATAAAATAAGAAGATGCAAACACACACATATAACTAGCATAAATGTGCCAGACACTCTTAAAGAAATTATTTAAAATCTGCTCTTTTAATTAATAGTTATAATCGAGTTTTTTTTAAATATTATATTGATCTAATATTTATCTAGATCTTATATTGATCTATGATTTCCAATATTAATTAAATTTTTTTTGAAAATAACAGAAACATACAAAAATACACAAAATTCCAGTAATGGACACATTAAAAAAAATAACATAAATAACTGTTTTTATGAGTGTATTTAGAACCAGAATTGAATGAAAGCATAGTACTGAAGCAACATAGCTATTTTCAAATAAATTTAACTATTAGAGAAAATTATTTGCTGTTAAAATTAATTATTGAGATTATCACTATGTTTACTATCATATACTAAATAGACTATAATTTATTATAGACTATAGTTTAAAATACTAAATTCCGATAATTACATGAATCAAATTATTGAGACAATTAGGGGTTCAGATAGCAAATGGAAAAATCCCATAAAATAAGTTTTGGGAAATTGTGACACTCTGTGAATTGCTTTATAAAGCATTAATTACGCAAGATTTTGTTTATTAAAATACTTCTGATATTCTTGACACTCAAACATTAAAAAAAAGTTTACTTGCAATATGTTGCTTTTAATGTATATTTTTGTTCTTTAGCTTATTTCAATCATACTTTTATGCATTTCTGATATTGATATTTTCAAACATATTTTACTAAATAGTTAAATGATTTGTTATTTAATTTTTAGGTACATTCTGAAAAGTTGAGTCTGTTGAAGGAGGAAACAAAAGGGGAGGAAAATTATTATTTTTTAATTTTGATTACAGATTATTTTCTAGAATGTTGTTTGTCATAATTTCTAAAAAGAATATTTTTTATATCCAGAACTCTACAAATTATAACCAAAAAACATGGCAAAATTTTGGACTGTTTCTATGTAAACCTTTTTTTTTTTTTTTTTTTTTTTTTAATGAACGCAGTTTATTACAATAAATCACTTAATAACAATCTACAGTTTGAACACTTTTGCTACGTTAGTTTTGATGGGGTTATCGAAAATATATTAGTTTTCTTTCAATTTGTTGATACCATGAGGGTTTTTTTTTTTTGGGGGGGGGGGGAATCTTCATGAAAATATACGACCTAAACTATTTCGTTTTTTTTTTTTTTTCTTTTTTTGTAAGAAAATTTTTGCATTTTAAATTTTATTTTTGCAATTTAAATAAGGCAATGATTTCTGTACATTAAAAATTGTTGAAAATGAAAATAGCAATTGATTGCTATTAAATGTTTTTATTTAATTGATTTATTTTAAGTAAATTTTACATAGTTACGAATGTGATTCAAGCATTAATTTCTTATGTTTATTAATAGAGTTAAAAAATGTATTTATTCATGTAGTTTTAAAATAATTGTATATATATTTTTATTGATAAGAAAATTGTACATATTTTTTGTTTCTACAATAAAATGTCTTACCAATGTTGTTAAATATTCCTCATTAAACATATAATTCTACATTGTGTTTAAATGCAAGGTTTGCAGCAAAATTCAAATTTAATTTTTGTAACAAAATATTTAATAATATATAATCTACAAATAGCGGGTGTCCTAAAATGGACTGGCCAATTTCAAAAATCAGTAAATTGGAAAAGGCCATATGGTTGTATCCATACATTCATTGAATGATTATATCCATATATTCATTGATTAGTGTCACTATAGAATACACAAGATTCGACATACTACTACGTTTGAATAAAATCCCTTTTGTTTTTGCTTCATTTTGTGAATAACGGATTTTCAACTTATTCTATTTACGATTATTTTCAGAATTTTCAAGTTATGATTTCGCAACTTTCACAAAAGTTGCTCTATACATTTAGCTAACGTAAAATGCAAATGAAATTTTGATATCGTTGATGCATACGCAGTGAAAAATCATTTAGTAAACCTACTCATTTTTCTGAAAGTTTTTATTATTTTTTTATTCTAATTACAGGGTGCAATATTGCAGTGTGCAATATTATTTGTCATATTTTGAGAAAAGAATGTTACTTTATATTAAGGGGACTCAGAGGTTGAAAACTTTTCAAAAAATCGATTTTTTTTATGATCTAGTTTGATTATTCAATTAATTCTTAACTCAATGCAAAAAACCGCATAAAAATATTTGCATTTTTAACGGAGTTATAAACATTTATGTATCGACACTTTCATAGACGCACCCATATAATTTCAACTTTAAGTCGCGTTTTCTCAAAACTTTATTTTTGCCGACTAACACGAAGATTAAAAAAAAAAACTATTTGATGGAATGGGTCAATTTTTTTTTCATGCATATAACATCATTAGCTATAGAATGAATTAAGGACATAACTATCACTTAAAAAAAATTGTTAAAAAATATCTCAAACTTGAAAATTTAAAACCCCCCTAAAAAATACAACTTTTTTGTCATTAAAAATACTCAAAATATTAAACTATCTAAAATATATTAATTCATTTTTTAGATATCGATGTTATATGCATGCATACAAAAAAAAAAAATTAAGGCATTCTATCAAATAGTTTTTTTTTTTTTTTTTTTTTTTTTTTTTAAATCTTGGTGTTAGTTGTCAAAAATCATGTTTTGAGAAAATGCGACTTAAAGTTGAAATTATATGGGTGCGGCTATGAAAATGTTCATACATAAATGCTTTTAACTCCGTTAAAAATGTAGATATTTTTATGCGGTTTTTTGCATTGAGTTAAGACTTAATTAAATAATCAAACTAGATCATAAAAAAGCGATTTTTTTTTTAAGTTTTCAACCCCTGAGCTTCTTAAGAACGCTGCAAATTATAAGCAAAAAACTTGGCAAAATTTGAGATCATTTTTATAAAAACCTTAATTTCTCTACGAGTTACATGCTATTCGCATAAAAATGAACACAGTTTATTACAATAAGCCACTTGATCCTAATCTAGAGTTTGAGTGCTTTTGCTACATTAGTTTTGACAGGGTTATCCAAAAGATATTCATTCTTTTTTAATTTGTTGACGGTCCCCTACGGAGTTTCTGGAAAAAATCTTCACGGAAATGTATGACTTGTAGTATTATATTTATACACTAAGAGTTTCGGGATAATTCCTTTATGTATTTTTCTAGATATTTAAAAAAATGCCTAAAATCGCAAGTAGACGCTCATCAGTGGCCATGTAGTGTATATATATGTATACAATATGCAGTCAACTCTGTGAAATCTGCTGATGTATAATCCGCAATGATCTATTATCTGCAATACATGTTGGAATGGAAACTGTGAAAACTGTCATTAACAGTTAAACCCATAAAGTTAAATTTGGTGCACAGATACATTTATGTTATCAATTTTCCAGTGAATAAATATTTAACTATATTCCTTATGGATATTACATATAATTTAGATTTTCTTTAATCTTATTAAATGTATCAGATCAATATAGCAATTTTTTTTTCTTTTCTATTGTAATTTTTGCACACTTGTTCCTAATTTATAATCATACTTTAAAAAATAAAATGTAAACAAAGGGATGATGTATAATCTACAAGAATGAATTATCCAAAAAACTTTTGTCTCTAAAGTATGCAGATTTCACAAAGGTGACCGTATATACAAAGCATTCAAAACCCTTGTTGGTTTTGCTGGTCCGAAACCATCAAAAATTCAATGAGACCACTAATTTAAAAAATTTAGTGCTCTGCAGGACCAGTAACTTTCCCTCTCCCCCCTATTTCTTTGACAAGTAAACCTTAATTTTCGCATTGTTAAGAAAACTGAACCAAACACAAAATTTTATTTTATTAGAAAAATATGTGAAAAAAAAAAATTGTGTTAATCCTCACAGTTAGCTGAAGTAAACAAACATTTTTCTAGTAACTCTTTTGCATTTTGACATTTTCTAATTTTTTTGCATTGGTAGCTGAGGCTCCTCTCAAGATCGCTCCTTGATTATTTTTTCGATTTTGGTTGCAGATATTTTTTATTGAGTTACTTTCGCTTCCAAAACCGGTTCCGAAAGTGAAAGTAACTTTATAAAAAATACCTGCGACCAAAATTGAAAAAGTAATCAAGTAGCCATCTTGAGACTGACTTCAGCTATCCAATGCAATAAAAATAACTTTAAAATGTCAAAAAGCGAAGGTTTCTTAGAAAAATGCCTCCCCATAAGAATCACATTAGCTCGCGAGTGTCTTCGTGGGCAGGGACAGGGGCTACACTGAGTGTCACGTCAGTCATCGATGATTAACTCTGAAGTTTCCGTTTAAGCTGACTTATATATATGGATAATAATCTTCTAATAAATAAGTTAAGTAAATTTTAAATGAATTTTAAACAATTACTTAAAACAATATATATATATATTGTTTTATATGATATTCTATACCACTGTCAAACATTCGGGTGACTAAATGGAAAGTTCAATATCTGTCACCAGAGATTGTTGTGGCACTCAACATGTTAAACACAAATAACATGTTTATTTGATGTTATTATCAATAAAATGAAAGTGTAATTAAAAAATTGAAATTAAAATTTTGCAAAATTATAGAAGGTGGTAAAAATTTTTGCTTAACATACAACAAGAGAAAGAAAGCTCATTAAAATTTGTTGAACAATGTTATTTCTGCTGTCAGAATCATACCAGTGTTTAAATATGTATATTGCTAGTTGAGTAAGCTTTTATAAAATTTAATGCTTTATTACTTACAGAGCTATTATATTATATATTAAATATTAGAAAATAATAAAAGACAATTTGATTATGTTAATTTCAAATAGTAATATTTTTTGTACATAAAATAAGACGTAGACAAATTCTTTAAACATTTCTAACAAAACTTTTTGTTTGGTTGCGATTTATTACACTAATTACAAAAGGATATACCTTATAAAAATGTGGAAAAATTTTACACTCTTTCTGTCTAACCATTACCATATTTAATTTGCATCAATAGGATATCTATTCATTTATGGGTTTTTAAAACTCTACGAGTACAAAACCGAGAATTCCCCTAAAGATAAGTACAATCTCTCTGGAGTCTTTCACTCTTTCTTTAGATAAAATAAAAATATTAGAATATTTTTTTTTTTACCATCCAATTATATTTCACAATTTAAGAACAATGTAAAGGCAACAAAGAACATAAATCTAAAATATAACTTATACACATTTTATACAATATTTAATATTTGCAAAGTATTTATTAAGAGAGAATCCACTGTTCTTCTATATGTTTAAAATATTGGCCTGGTACGAAATTCTCGAATTATAACTAGAAGATAAAATGTTTATAGGAAAATCAGTTACATCCAACTCAATATTTACAGTACGCGATTCCCATACACTAAAATAGAAGTTATATTGCTCAGTCTGATCCATAAAAAAATAAACACTTAATTGATTTCTTAAAAAAAAAACAAAAAAACAAAAAACGACGGTATTTGTTTTTTAGCGTCATTTAATTTCGCATGCAAAGCTTCTTTATAATGTTATACACAAAAGAAAAAATAACATTTCTAACTATATACTATGTAGGCAACTGAGCATTCTTCGCGAGTAGTTTTGATTAGTTGATTGTTGAGAAGCATGGAATTCTTATTAGCTCCATGAGAGCGGCGACAAAGGAAATGACGTCATGTATATGTATGAAATATATTTAAATAAAGTGTTTTTTATTCATTATTATAAACTACTACTACAAAAATTGTAATTTTCATTTAATGCGCTATTGTACATGAAAAATAATGCAAATTATTTTATATACAAAAATTGCAATAAAAAAATACTGAATAATATTTATATGGCACAGATGTCATACATACATCACATTGGCACGATTTCTTTCAGATGCCAATTTAGCGAAAACCTTGAAGAAGTTCGAGAAATTTAAATTTTAACTCATTATAAATCGTGACCCAGAATGACGGGAGATTTTTTTTTTTTTTTTTTGTGCTAGATTTGTAATGTATGAATCATAAGCTTTCAATAGACATATTACATCAAAAAATGAGAATGCCCCCCTATCCGCCACCCCAAAACGGTCCTATGAGAAACACTTGAAAACTGAAATAGCAAAAAGAACGCCGAGGAAAAGTAAGCTATGCTAGAATTCCCCCCCCCCCCGCTGTAGCTCCCATAGAAGCAAAGTTATAGCCTTTTAAAAATTGAAATGAAGTGAAGAAATAAGCAAAATTACAATCGTGACCTCCAGAATGCAACTCCCCCCCCTCTTTGAAATTTTTATACATTATAAATACTACTCATCGGAACACTTAGTAAAGAAGTCTGGTGTAAAATGATGAAAAGGCTATACGATTTCAAAAAAGTTCATAAAGTGTCTTTCCAATTTGCCCAAATTGGGGGGGGGGGAAATATTCATAATATAAAATGTAATTTTTCTATGATGTATCTACGTGAGCGGCTCGTAAAAACTTGAAAATTGATCTTCCTTTAAATACACCGAAACTCCCCCCCCCCCTCTGAAATTTTTATAATGTATTAAATAGTATTTAACTCGGAGATGCATTTAATCTACACATACAATACTGTAAAATTACATCGCTGTGATTGAAAATTCATTTAAGACAAATTTTAAAAATTAAAAGACTTAGTGAAGTAAAAATACATCATCGTGCTTGAAAATTCCAGCGCATACTCATTTACAACATATTATTTTGTAAATTTACATTTCCGTGAGAGAATTTTCAAGCACGCATACATTTACAACAAACGTGAAGTTTACAACACACAATGTGGTAAAATTACATCACCATACTTGAAAATTCAAGCACGATTTCATTTACTCCGTACTTGAAAATTACAACACACTGTGTCGTAAAATTACATCACCGTACTTGAAAATTCAAGCACGCTTTCATTTACACCATACTTGAAAATTACAACACGTTGTGTTGTAAAATTACATCACTGTACTTGAAAATTCAAGCACACCTTCATTTACAGCACTCTTGAAATTTACAACACTCTGTGTTGTAAAATTATATCTCTCTCTTGAAAAATTCAAGCACACATTCATTTACAACATACTTGAAATTTACAAGACACTGTGTCGTAAAATTACATAAACGTTCTTGAAAATTCAAGCACGCGTTCATTTACAGCATACTTGAAATTTACAACACAAGTTGATGGCGATTTTTTTACCCGCACGTTGTGTTGTAATCTGGCCTATTGATTTTTTACAGTGTGTGATCGCCTTTACACATTGAACAAATGTGTGGACCTTCTGCTAACAAAGTCAATGACTTAGAATTAAATGAACGTTTCTGATCCTTACTGAAAGGTTTGACAGACGTGACTTTATGGATATTTTCCAAAAACTCAGATCGTTTTTCTAAAAATAAAAGTAATTCATCTAACTTCGGAACTTTTTTTGAACTTATCGTCATTTCATAATTTTTTCGAGTATCTCTATCTAACTTTTGGAGAATGATGTTCAATATTAAAACATCTGAAAGATTATTTCTATTATAATTCAAAATCTTCAAGGCGCGAATGTTTTTTTTAACATTATCGACTAGATTTGGAAGATCTTTAGCTGAAGGCTGTGTAAGTTTATCTGCGTTTAAGAGTGAATTGATGTGTATTTCTGTTACTACTCTATCATTTTCGTATATGTCTTTTAATGCTTGAAATAAAGATGAAAAGTGTCTTCTGTGCTAATCAAAGCTCTTGCATCACTTATTAATGCTGCTGGTAAATAATGCAACTTTTGCGCATCTGATAGTTGCTCATTTGAAGTTATTAAGTTGTTAAATTGTTATTTAAATAGACCTCATTCATCTGGTTTTCCGGAGAATTTCGGAAGAGATATATCGGGTAATTTAATATTTATCGCGTTGTTTATTTGAGTAGAATTTGGTTGAATTTCATTGGAAACTTTACTTTGTTCTAAATGTTTAAGTTACTTTTTAATTTGAAATTTGGCCTTTATAATTTTTTCCTGGTATTCTTCGCTAGCGTTAATATCAATTTCATATTCTTTTTCTAAATTAATACCAGATTCTATTTCTTCATTTAGGTTTTTTAGAGTTTATTCTCTGTCATTTAATTGTTCTGAAATTTCTAAATAACTATCAATATCAATATTTTTATCTTTTATTAAAGTTTCTATTTTACTAATTAATTTCGTAATTGAAGTGCGTAATGTTGCACGCTTCTTTTTTAATTTTTCAATATTTTCCATGTTCAAAATTTATAATAAGAGCAAAAAGAATAATAAATTAGTCATACCTTGATTGCTAAAGGCAGACGGTTTTCTTTCTTTATTCATCAGGCCAGCTTATGGAATAATGTTCTAATAAAATACAATGACGAAAACAGTTCATTATTATCGAACTTTTCTTTTCGAAGTGAAGAAAAAAGATGGGTAAACTGAGTTTTAACCCACTTCTTAGCAGCGTTTTTGCTGGCTCTTCAAGCAAAAACAAAACAACAACTAAGAAAGACACAGACATTTTGCGTTTCTATAGTTACATACATTAGCGAACTTATGTGATGCCAGATTCCAAACATAAATTACAAAATAACTCTAACACATCCATTATCTTAAATTAGTTTCAATTATTTTTAATTTTGGTTTTTGATACTTTGATTTTAATAATAAACATTTATAATTTTTTGTCATAAATTTTTAATTTAATTTATACATGAAATTTTACACACACAAATATTTATATAAAATCTAAACTATTTCTAAATCATATTCTTTAAACTCTAATAGGATTATAGATATACATTTCTTGTTTTTATTTATTTTTATTATTATTTATATTTTAAAGTTGTAGATACACATTATGCAACCTCATGCACAAATGAACAAGTTAGCTATTTGTAATTTATAAGAATCGCATCTTTAATTGGAACATATAACAAAACGGAATGTCATTCAAGCCATACATAAATTGTATCATATCATTTAATTGTAGAAATTAAGTTTTTTAAAGATAAATAATTAATTATTGTTTTTAATTAAAACGCGATAGGAGAAAGTCAAAATTTCTTTCGTCGATTTTATTACTGTAAAACTCATTCTACACCCACACATCTTTAAATTGATTTTTTTTATTATTATCAATATACATATGATATAGAAAGTATCATAGCGTAAAAATTTTAGATTGTTTTCGAATCGAATTATTTTTAGATTGAAATTATAAAACAGAAATCATATATTCTACTTGTATTCCAAATATTCAAGATATACGAGGAAAGTTCAATAATTATTGTCCCTTATGTGTATGAAATGTTTCTACTGCGATGGTTGATGTGGAATATCAAAACCTAATGTCTTAGATGCATATGTGCTCAATTTCATAAACGTAGCTGCTATGTTAACCTATTTTTGAAAGAAAGATATTAGGCTTCGATATTCCACTTCAACCATCGTAATACAAATATTTTATTTACACTCTGGACATTAATAGTTGGAGCACTCTCGCAGCAACCACAACGCTTCCTTCTCAATAGAGTAATTTGTTTTATGAATAAAAATGTCTTTATCGGTTTGAAAAATGTTTCATCAACATTTCTCATCTAATCACAAAATATAGCCATTTTTGTTAAGCAGCATCGATCACGATACTGAAGACAGATTCACTACGAGTTATACATTATTTATATTATCAAGTATATAGCAATATTATTACATTATTTTTAAACTCTTGAAAAGCATTTGAAATTTTAACCTTGTTTCTTTCATCAGATAACTTCATTATGCATCTTAGACTACTTGAGATACGTGACTTTTTGCAAAAGCTTTTTGAAGATTTTTTTTCTCATTTGTCTATGACATGTGAGAAAAGACATGTGAGAGATGCTTTTAAATCTTATTATTATATATCAATATTATTAGTTCATATTAGTATATTATTTACTATGTGATAATATTGTATATCCCCTACACAAGAATAAACAATATTAAATTTTTTAAACATAATTTTTACTAAAATTCTTATTTTTTTTTGTTTCTTCGAATTTCTTGAGAATTTCAATTGATTTAATACGTATAATAGGGTAAGTCATGTAACCGTTTTAAAAAGTAAAATAAAAGTATGTTTGATGGTTTTATACGTTTTAGACACTGGAGATTCTGGAAAACATAAATTAAGAAAAAAAATTACGTTCGTCTGTCTGTGTGTCTGTAAATTTTCTATCTCCCAAACGACTTGAGATAGAGACTTGGAATTTGGTCCGTAATTAGTATGTAATAATGAGAAGATACCTATTGAATTCCGGTTACGTGTAAAGTGTTTTTTTTTTTGGATTCTTGAAATATTCGTTCTGATAAAAGTTATATAATATTTTTCGAAATTGTTTAATTTATAGAACAGATTATATATATATATATATATATATATATATATATATATATATATATATATATATATATATATATATATGTTTATAAATTGCATAAAGAATGAAGGTAATCGGATAATTAGTTGCCGAAATGTTTGCAATCATATTTTCCACATTCTTCGATTTTTCATGACCCTGTATTTTATTCAAATTTCAATTCAAAGATATAATTTAATTGCAAATGAGACGCTTAATCTGGCGCAGTAAACGGTTAGTAAATTTTATAATAATTTTTGAATGTCTCTTTTACGTAATTCTGTAATAGAGCATTTAAAATTTATAAATTATTATTATAACCATTATGATTGTTTATTTGCTTAAATGTTTGTTTATAAATCGAATGTTTTGCGGATAAAAAAAACCATATTTGTATCATTTTTATCAATAAATCTTTCTAAAATATTTAGAAATATTTTCAAAAGAGTTTTAAAATAATAAATTTTATTTTGAAATTGTAGTGCATTTTATAAATAGCTTACACATGTTTTATAGCATGCATATCTGTGATTGGTAAATATTACAATGGCTTCCAATTACTAGTTTATCTAACTTTGTAATTTATAATAAATGTCTGTGATCGATATTCAAGGAATTAAAATCGAGATGGATGTTTTGAGACACTCTGTATACATATTAAGTGTTCGTGTGATTCAGTTCTGTCGATATGATTTCTAAATCTTTAAAATTCATTTCGGAAATCGAGGAAAAGTTGTTTTAACGACATCTTTCAATGCATAATGTACAAATGTGATTACTTTTTCTTCATTGAGGGTAATTGGATATTCAGATAATCCTTTTATATAAAATAATGTTACAATGAAGTAATTTCTAATTTCGTTAAGTGTTCTTTTAAAAAGATTTCTATTGCTTTTGTGATTTTCCTTTTATTAACTTCTGAATCTTTTTGTTCTTTTATTTTGCAAACTTCCAGATTCGACTAAATTAATTACGCATATTTTAATCTCATGCATATTTTAATCAAGTTGTACTAATCTAAAGTATTTCAAAATCCTTTGTAATTTTAAGAAACGTACAATACATTCAATCCAATGAATTTAAACTTCTGCTCATCAAAAAATAATCACAAAGTATTGCGTTAAGTTTTATCTTCACTAATTGTATAAAATTTAAAATATTACTTAAAGCTTCTAATTCTTTATTATCTCATATGTGAGAATTTCTGCCGCTTTAACTATTTTCTCACCAATTGCATCTAATATATCTATATATTTATATAAAATCAAAGTTTCTGTGTGTCCATCACAATTCCAGTTGGACCACTTTATTGATCCCGTCCATCATTCCGATGCCATAAATACGGCAATATCTTTCTAAAATATTAGATAAACAATGTGTAGTAAATCATTCATTTTGAAAATCCATTGATACAAATTTTAATTTTTTGCACATTGAATATTTTAACTCCTGTAGTTAAAATATGCCTTTGTCGTCATTCATCTATTAACCAATTGGTTCATACAATCCGGAAACAATGAAAATATGTTATCCGGAGGCAAATTTCGTTGATAACGGCTTCTTTTCTGCCAAGAGTAATTATTTTTTTGTGTGTGTTATTTAAAAAAAATGCTATGAAGTTGAAATGAAACACTATGACAGTTATTATTATTATTATTGTTATGTGTTTGGAAAAAAAAATGATTGAAAAGCATGTATTTTAATTGTATGAAATGCATGTATTTTGAATGTTTGTATTTTACATAAAAGTTGTGCTTTTTAAATGAAGTGAATTAAAGACATAGTTTAAGTGATATATTAACGCAATATGAATGATGTCAATAGAACAATATTTGACGATATATTGTATCACGAAGCTGATGAAAAAGTATTATAATTTCTGAGTACTAATGTAATAAAATTGTCTTTAGTTTGTTTGTTCCTAATTTGTATGTTTAATTTATTTTCGAAAAAACAGTTTTTTTGAATTATTAATCCCTACAAACATTTTTTTAACTTTTTAACATCGTACAATTTTATATTTTACATCATTGAATAGGGAATATATACATTTAAATGAAAAATGCTTGAAAACTCTGTTTCAATTTACTGATTTCGTTATAATTTTCAAACCAAATAGTTCGATCACGAAATAATAGTACTTGAATATTTTTATTAATTATTTTAAATTTTAAGGGAAAACCTCGATTTCTGCTCAGCTTACTTGGACGGGTTAATGCAACACTTGTCTACATTATAAAAGACAAAACGTGTTCATACGTAACTTTTATCTTGAATTTTCCGCTTCTAATTAAAATTGCTGCTAAGATATTGCTTTTGATGGGCGATTCTCAAAAATTTACCAATCGAAAAAAAATCACCATGATAAAAAACATAATCGAAACAGTCATCGATTATTTCCGAGCATCTACAATCAAGATTCCTAAAATCGATCATTAAAATAATTCTTTTTACATGCTTATAAAAAATTTTCAAAATGCATGGCAACTAAAAACGGATGGAATAAAAATACAACACACCGATGAAAGGCTAAAAGAGAGCCATAATATTAAAAGCCATAATTGTAAAAGCCATGTGACGGCTCCCCTGGTTGCGAAATTTGAAAAGGCCCCAGCCAGTATAAAAGGATAACGAAGTTTAACTATAAAAAATTAAAATTTTTCGACAATTAGCAGCAAAATGTGTACAAAAATGAGTTAAAGTATCACTTGGTGGCAAAAAAGGAATTAAACGGATGGTAAATAGGATCAATATTTTTTATTGATTTTTCTACGTCATTGAGATCAGTTGGATAACTTTAACATTATTTCATTCATTACGATAGTTGCAATCCTCGAGATGGGCAAATTGGGAGAGAGGGGACACGGGAAGCGCATAACATGAATAATTGTCACAGGGCTTTCCTAAAATATATCATGCGAGGGATGTCAGCTAAATTTAGAAAAGTGCCCTCAGAGTGTGGGGAAAAGAGGTAACAAAATTGCTGGTGGTGCATAATTTGAAAAATAGTTCAGAGAGCTTTTTAATGGCATACCACTGATTATATTATGATATGATGAAGAGTGTAGGCCAAATTTAGGAAATTGCACCATCCCCCCAGAGTTCCATCATGTGCCTCCCCGGTATAAAACATTTCCCCCTTTTTTAAATTGTCACATATTAAAACATTTACATTAACATGTAACATGTTAATGTAATGTAATGTAACATAATGTAAATGTTACATTAACATGTAACATTTAGATTATTAAATAGAATTTATCTGAGAACCCCCTAAAAAATCCGACCTGTAATAATGAAATGCTACAACTTCAAAAAATTTAGAAAAAATTCTGTCCCCCCGTTCCTGAGGAGAAGGGCAAATTGTGGTGAGGGAAGAAAGGTTCAAAATAAGAAAGAGTGGTTCGAAGGCTTTCCGATGATATGTCACATGATGGGCCCAAAGTCAAATTGAAAAATTTCGACCCCCTCTTTAACTTTCTCGGGAGGGGGGGAATTTAAAAACCTCTGAAACATGGCATTAATTATTTTTAATAGACTTATTTTCTGTCGTTTTGCGCTTCTATTTAAAATGGCTGCTGAGGTATGGCAAATGTTCTAAATTGTTCGACCCCCTCTTTTAATCCCCTCAAAGGGATAATTTCTAAAGTCGCTGAAATAGATGTTTAGTTATTTTTTTAGTAGTTTCATTTTCGGTAATTTCATACTATTACCTTAAACGGCTGCTCAGATATAAGAAGATGTTCTAGAATTTTCGATCACTCGTTTTTCCCTCTTAGAGAGGGGGGGGGGATTTTTAAAAATCTCTTCTTAGTTCACGCTTACATCATAAAAAGTATACATTCCCCAATATTTATGTTTTTACGTTCAGTAGTTTGGGCTGTGCGATGATTATCAGTCAATCAGGACAAACTATTTTATATATGTATAGATAGATTATTGACTTTTCTTCCATATTTCTAATTTGAGACACATCACAGTTTTTCTCCTTTGAAACGTAACTTTCTTTTCGCTATAAGTATTTTTATTAATTTTTAAGGGGAAAACTTCATGCATGTTATACAGCAGAAGATGCCTGAAATAAAAATATATACTCTAAAATTAGTGATATGTGTTTCATTTTGGGATATACGGTATGTTTCCGAATTTTACCTTCGATATTTTAAAAGTTTTGCTATTATTTTCTAAAGTTTTTATCTGATTTTTGAAAAAAAAAAGAATGTTTGAAAATATGATTTTTACAATAATGGATATTTATGATGTAATTCCGTAACTTTGAAATTTCGTAACTATTTCTTCAATGTAAGATAAAAATGTTGCATTTTTAAAAATTATTCTTACAGTATAGGTATTCAAAAAAGTCACCATAATTTATTTAATCCTTTAAACGACACTGATAATTTGTCCTTTTAAGCCAATTTTTTCACCAGTTTCATTTTTTATTTATACAGATATATATATTTTTTAAATCAACAAAATTTCTTTATTCTTGTAAAATACCCTTTGCTACGTGTATACCGGTACAAATTCTTTGATTAAAAAATGCTTGTTTCTGGGAATTTTAACACCACTGAGAAGTCATCGTGTTTTAAAATATAATTTATAGACTAATAAACAAATAAAATAAATTATAAACATATATGAGCTATTCCATCTCAATTCAGGCAGGCAGTATTGATATGTGTCAATTCACCATCACAGATTTTTTTCAAAAAAATACAGTAGTTACAACTAAGTAAAACACAAAATTTCTCAAAAGGATTCCCCCCCCCCCAAATTTTTTCCCCAGTTACAGCACTTTCATGTTCGTGATAAAACATATTATAAAACATATTATTTTCACACTTCTATTAAAACATGTTTTGATATTCTATGATGTTTATGTTTTAACATGTTCTAAGATGTGCATATATAACTAAAAGTTTTGTTTAATGACTTCATTGAATTTTAAAATTTCAATTTTTTGATACGGACTTATTACAATGTATTTTATCAGTACAGTAATACTTAAAATTTTAATAATTTTCTTAATTAAAAAATATCTGCATGAAAAAAGTTTACTATTTTATTAAACACCTTTTTAACAATTATTATCTTACAATCTACCATTTACTAATGTTGTATAAAAATAGATGACAATTCATGATACAGCTCATGTTCTTTGCGACATAGAAAAAATAAAAAACCAATTATTTAAATTGTACCAAATCCAAACACTAGAATCAACTGTGTATATATCAGATGGAGTTGAAGCACATTTTAAAAACAAGTACCAGTTTTATGAATTGCACAAAAATGATGAAGTTGTACTAAAGAAATGGATTTTTTTTCAGCTACTGGCCATGGTAAAACTGCATGTGATGCTATGGGGAGGGGGGAATACAAGCATTATGCAATGAAATTTAATCTCCAAAAAAAGCCAATAAGAGCTATCCAAGATTCTGTCTGATTTGTAGCTGAACTTTCCTCTCTGTTCAAAAATATCATTCTGTTACATCTAAAAAAAAAGAGATTATTCAAGCTTATAGAGTTAAAAGGAAAAAGAATATGCCCATGTACGATCTATTGTTGGTATACGAATCTAAATATTATTAGGTGATTGAAAATAATGAAGGTTATATGGGAGAAATAATTAAAAATGAATTGACAAAAGTTGAAACCTCCAGCCAAATAAAAAACAATATTCAATATATGATTTCTATATTGGTGATTTCATTGGATGCATTTATGAAAATAATTGGTGAATAGAACAAATCAATGGTATATCACGAGAAGTAGATGACATTAAAGTATCATTCATGTACCCCCATGGTCCATCTAAAGCATTTCAGTGACCAAAAGAATCTGGAAAGAAAAAAGATGATTATGCATTACCACTGGAAAATGTGCTTCTAAAAATAGAAAAACCGGTTCCAATAGGACAATCTGCACAGCTTCCCACTTTCGATGATAAGGATTTTAAGTTAATTCAAGAAATTTTCAGTACCTAATTCTGTAGTTTATGTACCTGCATATTAATATATTATATCAATACTATATAAAAAAATATTTAAATACACTGTAGGTGGATTTGATACATTTATGAGTTTGCAATGAAATGACATATGATCAATCCTAATTCTACTAGTGGCTGTATTTTATACAATTTTAAACTTAAGCAAATAGTTAGCTATAATTTAACAGTAATAATTATGTACCAGTGTTGTATTTTTTAGTTTGAAATATTAATTACATTATAAATTCGGTTAAATAAGAAAGAGCTTGACTTTCTGATTTTTTGAAATTAAACACACAACATGCTATTTTCAAAAAATCATATAAAATTTCCCAAGCAAAAACACACGATTTATTTGTAAAATATTTATTAGAAACTAATAAGGTGTCTATTGAGCTTATTATCAGATTTTTTAAAAATGGCGTTTTTGAGAAATTGCACTTCAAAAGTAGCAATTTTACAAAATTTTGCCTAACTTAAAATTGAATTACAAAAGTTGTATGCACCTGAGGGTTAAACTAAAATTTGCTGTAAAACTACCATAAAAGGTCTTCGGATTGCCATCAATGTTTAGCATTAAAATATTTTTTTCATTCTGAAAAAAAAAAATCTTAAATTCAGTAATAGTTACATTTTTTGTACATAAAAACTAATTTAAAATAAACTATTTTTTTTTAATTAAGTAAAAATGTCACTATATTTTTTAAAACTGTGCTAAAGTAAAATTCAGTTTAATAATTATTTGTAAAAAATAAATTGACAGAATATGTTGAATATGTTTGGGACTGTGTTCATTTCAAGATGATGCGTTTTTCAGTTTTTCTGAAAATTGTCAATTTTATCACGAACTTCAAAGTGCTGTAACTGGGGGAAAAAATTGGGGGGGGGGGAAATCCTTTTGGGAAATTTTGTTTTTTGCTTAGTTGTAACTACTGTATTTTTTTGAAAAAAAAAATCTGTGATGGTGAATTGACATACCCTGCCTGAGCTGAGATGGAATTGCTCGTATTTATAACAAAAATTTATTCACGTTGTTATCAACTACAGATTACGTTATATGCTTCAGATGGTTTATGAGATCTTTGTACGACGAGTAAAATTTTTGATAAATTAAGTTATTGAAAATGTGAAGTGCAATTTGACTAATTTAATAACTAACAATTTTTATAAATGGATCTTTTAGATATTTAGAAAGAATTTAAAGTTTATTCCTAATAAATCTTTGTAGTTCCACTTTATATCAACATTTTTTTTCAAAGAAGTATAAACTTAAAAGAGTATCAACTGCCAATTAAAATAAGTTCTTTATAAGTATCAACTGCAAAGTAAATAATTGGCAATTGATATTTGTTACAAATGATCAAAAGTACGTTCAAAAGAAAATTTTATTTTCATTTGTGTTTCTAAAAACTCTTTCTGGATTTAAGAATAAAGAATAGCACAAACACATCATTTTATAAACGCGACTTATATTTATTCTTAACATTTTGAAAGATTTAAAGCACTCGAATCGATAGTTATTAGAATTAAAATATTTTTAAAAAATAATATTCCGTTATTACGCTATATATTACGGTATTAGTTATAAATGCAAAAATAACTTGTACTTAATATATATAAATAATCACATATCAAACGAATGCTATATATTACGGTATTAGTTATAAATGCAAAAATAACTTGTACTTAATATATATAAATAATCACATATCAAACGAATGCTATAAAAAATTCGAAAATGCTATAAAAAATAGTTTTGATTCATATGATTCATTGAAAGCATTTTGTTCAAATGTTTTGAAAGTTTGCTTCTGGATATAATTTTCCATGAAGGCTGATATTCTTTTGTCCAAATTGGACGTGGTTAATGATAATTTAAAAGTTGATTTGAATTTTAATATGTAGATGAAGTTTAATTCTTTTTAATTAGCATATTAAATATAATTTATGCACCTCTATAGTACATATTATTCCTTATAGAATGGTTCTTTATTTTATATCCAAAATCAGACTCAAAATAGTATATTATGATGTCGATTTTTTTGCCTCTCATTACTGAACTTAGTTAAGCAAAACAGTTAAGGTATTTATTTTTAACTGCATTTTAGAAACGATTAGGGAGGTTTTAGGTAGAATTCTTATGAAATACTACCTATTGCGGTAACAGGGAAGAGGGGGGGAGGGGTTGAAAAAGAAAAAAATCATGAGTTCGTCAATTCTTAAACTATCAAATCTAATTAAATTTATGTTACATCTTCTCAATAATATCTACAACTTTTACGTTGACAAGTTTTATATAGGACCAATTCTTATAGTAAAAATAAATTTAAAAAAGTAGAAACTGAAGTAAAAAACCTCAAATCCAAACTGCTTATATTCTGACTCATTTTTAGGTGAGTTCGTAATTATATTGTTGCACCTATAGTAGACGTAGCACCTATTGTTGTCGCTCAGTCCGTCCGTCTGTCCGTCTGTCTGTCCGCATATAACAACGCAAAAACTACACAACCGAATCGTTTGAAATGTAAAATACATAATTATTACATAATTTTGTCGAGTCATTTCAAATTTTATAAAAATCAGATGGACAGATCAGTTACATGGACAATCAAAAATATTCCGTTACATTACGGTCAACGGGGAAAAAAGTTTCAAATGTATTTTAATCGTTTGAAATTTAAAACGTATATTTATTACATAATTTTGTCGAGTCATTTCAAATTTTATGAAAATCGGATGGATAGATCAATTACAGGGACAATCAAAAGCATTCCGTTACATTATGGTCAATGGGGAAAAAAGTTTCAAATGCATTTTAATCATTTGAAATTTAAAACGTATATTTATTACATAATTTTGTCGAGTCATTTCAAATGTTATGAAAATCGGATGCATAGATCAATTACAAGGGCAATCAAAAGTATTCCGTTGCATTACGGTCAATGGGGAAAAGTTTCAAATGCATTTTAATCGTTTGAAATTTAAAACGTATATTTATTACATAATTTTGTCGAGTCATTTCAAATTTTATGAAAATCGGATGGATCAATCAATTACAGGGACAAACAAAAGGATTCCGTTACATTACGGTCAATGAGGAAAAAAGTTTCAAATGCATTTTAATCGTTTGAAATTTAAAACGTATAATTATTACATAATTTTGTGGAGTCATTTCAAATGTTATGAAAATCGGATGCATAGATCAATTACAGGGACAATCAAAAGTATTCCATTAGATTACGATCAATGGGAAAAAAAGTTTCAAATGCATTTTAATGGTGTTACACTCATTTGAACATAATAGAATTGACATGAATCTATGAAGTATGTACTAAAATATACATTTTGTACAATCTGTGATGCAAAGAATATTTATTATTAAATTAAAGGGCTACACAAATGTATTCCACTAAATAATATTATACGTTTAAACATTTTTTGTGGCGTGCTTTAATTATATTAAACTACTTCATATTTTATGAATAAGATACACATTAATGAAGTATAATAAAAATTACTCCCTGCATATTTACAGGAACACGAAGATTTCGACCATTATACTGTATCCAAAGTACGCTCTACTATATCAACAAGATCTGAATATTTTAAAACTTCGTTATTGTACGAACGCATCTCATTTGCTACAATTCACGTGCAATTTCCAACTTGTTAAATCAATTTTTATTTTAAACGTCTTAAAATAGCAGGTCTTCTTATTTATTACGAACTATGTAATGTGACGTATTGGCCAGTTTTTGATAAAGGCAGAATATAATTCAAAAAAGTCTGACAAAATTTGTATTTTGAACAGATTTTCCCGAAGCGAACATGAATGAAAAATTGAGGAAGTATTCAAATAACAAATTGCTTTTTTTCTGGCTGATTTTTAAATTCACTTTTGCTCGCAAACGCATTCAATTAACAGCTTCTATTATTTAGGAACTGTATAATGTAACGTATTGGTCAGTTTTTTGATAAAAATACAATACAGTAAAAGAAAATCGGTCAAATTGGGCATTTCGTACAAAATTTCTCGAAGCGGTTGTGACTGAAGAATTGGAGATGTATGCAAAAAACAAATTGCTTATTTTAAGATTTATTTTTAAATTCAATTTTACTCTCAAACGCTTTCAATTAAAAGGTTCTCTTACTTAAGAGCTGTATAATGTGCCGTATTGGTCAGTTTTTTGATAAATACTGAATATATTTCAAGAAAATCTGTCAAAGTCGTATAAAATTTCCCGAAGTGATCGTGATTGAAGAATTAAGGATGTATTCAAATAACAAACTGCTTATTTTATGACTCATTTTTAAATTCAATTTTGATCTCAATTGTATTCAACTGACAGTTTCTCTTATTTAAGAGCTATATAATGTGCCGTATTGGTCGATTTTTTCATAAAGTCAGAATATATTTCAAAATATGCTGCCAAAATGGGCATTTGAGCCTAATTTCACTTAAGATGATTCTATAAAACTCGTTCTTACAGAAAAATGAAATTTTTTTCAAAAGCGGCCAAATAAAGTTGTTTAACTGGGTTTATCTCTCATCCTATTTTATTTTTTTGCTATTGAAATGAACGCTCTTCGAAATCTACCTTCGCCTATAGCCCAAGCTGACAGGTATTTTTCCATCTGTAAAGTTACTTGATTGAGTAGCTGTTATGATTCCTCTGCTTGTCTTGTAGTTATGATGGTACTAAACAAAAGCTGTCAGTTTAACGTTTGTGCTGATTTGGATTCCAAAGTAAACGGGAATCCTGCTCCTGTGAAAAAGACAACCTTGGCACCGCCAACGATGCAATTATCCTCCTCAGTCCTGAAACAAGTATCATAAGTAACCACATAAGCCCATTTAAAATTCATATAAAACATTTTCAAAGATATAGCATTCTATATATCAATGAATATTATATACACGCATTTATTAAAAAAGTCTAGATTTGATTTTAACAATTCTAGAAGCATTTAAATTCATTTAAAGCGTGTTATTTAGTATCCCCTACAGGCGATATCAGGACTGAGAAGATTAATCCAAAATTTTGATGGTATGTAAAATTTTAGAGAAATAATGAGACTAAAACAATGCAGATACAAGCTAATAAGGGTGAAATTTTCTCAAAATTGAAAAAAAAATAATTATTTATGTTTATTTAAAAAATTTTCTTTTGAGTTGTGTTTCATTAAAGAAATTTTAAAATTCTACTTTTTGACAAATTCATTAACATATTTTTGAGCAGAGTTTTGGCTGATGTACTTAAAAAAATTGTTAAATCGAATAGCGTTTTCCATTTTTAAATAAAAATAATAAATCATTTTTAAAAATTTTGTCAAATTTGGCAATTTCAACCAAACTTTTGAATATTATACACTGAGAAAAGCCTTTAAGAGTCAGTGTTTGCTTATAATTTAACATTAAACACATTTATCGAAAATGTAAAACGATATTCATTGTCAAATTATCTGATCAATCATGTCGCCTAATTTCTAAGTTTTAGATTAAAAAAGAGCCCGTGGATGAATCAGAAAGTTTCTTGTTTTTTAATGAGGTAAGAGGGGGTGGGGAGAGGAAATCTCTTTATGTAAATTGCCATAAAATACTTGTTTGTATTTATTTTGTTTTGTTTGAGGTTTTTTTTTATGAAAGTTAACAGTATATTTTAAAGACATTTTAGAACATGAAAAATGTTTAAGTTCTGATTTAAAAGTTTAATTCATGTACTCTAAATATAAAAAAAGTAAATTTTTGTAGGGGAGAATTTTAATATCACTGTGACTGTGGAACAAATTATAGTCCGTGACTAACGTGCTTTAAAATGCTAACAGCAGTTGCAGTGCTATATAAGCAACACCTGGAGAAAATTTTGAATACGGAATTCTAGATTTCTGTACAGATAATGAAATGCATATTCATTTTAAAGTTTCAGAAACATGAAAGATTTTAATTAATTTAAAAGACAAATATTTTTTAGTACCTTGCTTGAGCATAAACATACAGTCAGTTTATTTCAAACTTATTAACATGTCTACGAAATAAAAGTTTAATAAGCAAAGCAGACATGTCTGTCTGATCTGTGGTAATATGATAAAAGGACATGAAATTTCAAATTTAGTTTTCTAAAAATAAAAATTAATCTTTTTTGCTGATGACATCATTATACTGTAGATGACAATATAAAAAAGTATCTTAACATATTCTTTTTACATTCAAATTAACATCTTTTTTTCAAATTTAAACAATAGTTTATATTAATTGTAGAATTGCTTACAAAAAATGTATAATAACGTTTTTTTTCATAACATAAATGTTAAATCACTCTTTATCTTAGTTTCACATATTTTATATTTTACAGATTTGCAATATTTTACAGGATATTTGTAGCATGACTTATAATTAAATTATTTAAAATTTTTTCAAATAATATTAAAAAAAAAAAAAAAAAAAAAAAAAAAAAAAAAAAAAAAGCCGGTTCAAGCGATTTATTCTTAATAAATTGTTTTCATTTGAGTTATTAACATTGCATTCTACATGGATTATTAGTATTATTACGCGTGTATTTGTATTTATTAAGTCTGAATAGTTTAGCAAAAGAGTGTTTTTTTCTTTTTAAATTTTTTCACATTTAATTTAATCTACATTATTGTCATTAGAATGTGTCTAAAAAAATAGTGAAAAGGTGAAAAGGCCAAGCTAAAAAACAGATGAAACTTATGACTAAAAACATGATGTGATATAAAGTTTCAAGTTCATATTATGGCATTTATTTGAAATTTTTTCACACAAAAATTACCATATGTAAGTCGAATGCATTATGACTATGTTGTTAGAAATTCTTCTATCCTGTATTAAATACATCATTGCGTGTTTCTAAAAAATATTTTTTTTAATTATGTCTAATGTGCTTGTGGATTAGTTTACTTTAATTATGACTAACGATATCTGGCTGGATTTTTTTATGAGTTGCTCCAGAAAGTTGATTATTAGATTATATAAAAAGGTGGTTTTTATCGTTCTTTCTAGTATATTTTGCAAATTTTTCTGATTCTAGCACTAAATTTGGTTGAAATAATATTAACTAAAAACATGCCACAATATTTTGAACTATTTTTAAAAAATAGCTATATCTCTATGAATATATATTATATTATAACAAAAATCAGTCAACAGGCAATACAGTATTCACATATTTCTATTCCGCAGTAACAGATCATTTCGTGCATTTTAATGTACCGGGTAATCCAAATTTTTACTATTATTCTTTGATTTTCTGAGGCTCTCTAATTATCCTCCTTATCAAATAGACGTTGATAAATACGAGGTCAAACATAATCGTCATATATAATCGTGAAGTTTCAAAAGAATCCGACAAATATATTTTTAAATAATCGACAAAATATCTAAAATTGAAAATATCCGGTCATTAATGGCCATATTGTGTTCAAGCTTGGAAGATTGATATCACAATATTTTTTAGTCACAACCTTCATCATCATTTTTTAAGAATGACTTTTGTTATAAGGTACCATGGGGTAATAACGCCACGTTAAGGTTCTACCGATTTTCACGGCTCAGTTTTAGTTTGTATTTTTCAAACAAATATATGATTTGATACAGCAACTCATTGACTATCTATATAAAAAAAATATTTTAACAGATATGAATACATAAAATGTAATGGCGTGATTTCTTGACCAATGCTATTTGGCGTTATTACCCACCTATATGGGTAATAACGCCATGCAAACAAAACTATGAAATAAGTTGGAATAATTGCATGTAGATTGCCCAATTCTAAAAATACAAACTCTCAGCTCTAGAAATTGACAAATTGCATCCTAAGCTATTGAAAATGCTCCATTTTTGTGAAAGTGTAAGAAAAATAAAGGTGTGGTGTGTGTGGGGGGGATGAGGCAAAAGAATATCAGACCGTGGGCTTCTTTTTGCTTAAAAAGGACCGCTTAAATTGAATTATTAGAAATATTGCACAGTTTTCATTGTGTTTATTGGAATCAGTATTTAGAATGTAGCTCGGCCACTGTAGGGAATCAACCGGGGTAAAAATTGCAAGGATTGGCGTTATTACCCCGTTATAGTTATTGCGCTGTACATTTTAAATTACAAATTATCTCGAGAAGATATCCAAAATCTTCAACAACATTTTGAAAGTCCATAAAATGTACTACAAATTTATGTAATTAACAAAGTATTTCCGGATAAAAAAAAATAGTCTTCACATAACAAAACTTATCTCGCAAATTTTAGATCAAGCGTTATTTTTAGTTGCTTGTAAAAACAATAACACCTAAAAATGGAACAAATTAACTTGAAGCTGTTTTTTGCGATTTATGTGATTTAAAACCCTTCTGCGCAGAGCACATGGGTGTCATTTACCAAATTATTTCATAATTATGCAAAATATTAGCACTTGGCGTTATTACCCCGTCTGGCGTTATTACCCCAGGGTACCTTAGTTGTATCTTCTTTTTTAGTTATCATTTGGGGCAGTTCAAGTATTACGTAAGTATATTTGTTGTCATTTTGTAACCTGCCTTCCCCTTTTAAGAACGACTTTTGTTATAGTTGTATCTTCTTTTTAAGTTATCATTTGGGGCAGTTCAAGTATTACGTAAGTATATTTGTTGGAAAAGTAAGCAATATTTTAGATTTCCTCCCTTTTCTTACATAGGATTTTATGGCGCTTTAACATCAACATCTTTATTAATTTTTATCTAATTTAATTTTTATGAAAATTTAAGAAACTCGAAAAACCGTAATAAAATATGGATTTATAATTGATCTATGGTTGGTTGTTCGTGCAATGATAATTTTTTTTTATACACAATTTTTCAAAATTGTTTTGTCTTTGCAAAGACGTATGGCTAATCCGAGAATATAGCACGGAAAAAAACCTACAAAATTGAAGAAAAGTTTTAAGATAGATAGATCCATAATAAGTTAGTAAAGAGAACGAAAAAAAATGTATTTTTAATTTAAAAGAAATTCTTTAAATTGACAGAAATATCGCACATAAAACTTCCTCTTCGTTTCGATCGTGTTGTAGAAAAGAAGCGGAAATGTGTAATTGTATTCTACTATGCTTATCCATAGCTGTTTGCATAAATGTGTGAATATAATTTATATTTAAGAATACTCTAAATTTGTTTATAAAGATTAAAAAACGCCTTTTGAAACTAGGAATAACTTGTAAGAATTTATTGCAAAAGGAAAAAATCGTTTGTGGTTATATTGTCTCTTTGTAGATCTGTAGTTTTTTTTTTACAATGCAGTCTCTCCTATTTTAAAATTTATGTCTATATAAAAAAAAATAATAATCAGATGCTTTGACGCATATTCTTAAAAATTTAAACGGTTGCATTGGGTGGAAGTAAAAATGTTGCATTTTTCACCTCATTAAATTTATTTGATTATGTCAATAAAAAAATATCGTTGCTACTTTTTTTTAATACGCTAATTAAAAAAGAAATTTCACTATTATCTGTCGTATGTGGACTGTAATTTCGTAATGACGGAAAACGTTTTATCGAATGAAAATAATTGCTCATTAATTAACTTTAAAAAAATTATTACAATTAGCATCCGTTAGAAGTGGTTGATAAATTAATTTAAATGTCATTGAAGTAAAATAAAATGCGTTACTTTACGAAAAGCTACTTTTGAATAAATATATTTAATTGGGCTTTTTTGTTCGTGTTCAAAGATTTATGGTTTATAATGTATATAATTAAAATGTATTCCGAAATTTAATTTTAATAACGCGGAAATATATAATTTTTTGTAAATATAAAAATATCTAAAGAAATTTGTATTAAAATTTATGTTTTATTGATGCAAGCACAAAGCGTTTAATAAACCATTGTCATACAATAATTAAAAAAATTATTATTTATAATTTGAGTTATTACTCTAGCTTCATTCGCAGAAAATTCTTCTTTAAAAGATTTCAATGTTTGAAGCTTGCATGTTTTTGCTTAATTGATGAGTAAATATAAGAACTAGCTCTGATATTAACCACATTCAGAAATCGGAAGTACACGCTACCAGAAACAAGACTACAGCTACTTTTACAGGAGTGAGTAATGTACAGCGCTGTATTTGAATAATGTAAAGTATGAAATAGTGTAATATCAAAGATCACTAGTTTGTAGTGGGAATTGAAGCGATATTTTATTGTAGGTTGTAACCATAATAAAGTAGTTTTTGGACCCTGACAAGATTAGTATCTTTTTTAAAAGTGCTCATAAAATCACAGACACATGCATTTATGCAGACGCACAAAAATTTATATATATTACCTTTCATTCTTTCATTCTTCTTTTTTTCAAATTTGTATCATTTACGAAGTTTGCAAAAAATATTATTTGCATAATGCTTTATATTACTTTTAATTGCTATGCTAGAATCAGGATGACAAAATTTCGATTTGGAGTAAATTGAGTTTAAAGATAATTGATGTTAAATTGGAACATCAATAACAATTGAGTGGATTGAAATAGGAAATTTCTGCTTGTTGCATTCTGGTCTTTGAACTCTTATTTCAATAACTGTTAAAAAATAAAGTACAATTTTCTTTAAATATATAATTAATCAAGATTGTTTGTTTTTCGAAAAAAGTGGTTTGCCTCTATAACTCAACAAACAATAAGAAAATCACTTATATTTCTTTACCTGAAATGAAAAAAGCATATTTTTAGATCGTCTGTGTATTTAGTTTATTTTTTTCAATTTTGTCACTTATACCCCTTGGCTTCTGGGGTCCTCATATATGATTCAAAAAGTTGACGTGCAATACTGCTGCCCAATAAAGGTTTGAAGGATTATTTTAATAGTGCAAAACCATAATTAATGCTCGGCCAAATAAAAATGACATTGCCATAATAATTCCGTCATTTGAAGTAAAAATTAACTGGAGCTTCTCCTAAGGATGCAGTGTACTAGTAATGTATGTGAAATCATCAGACTCCCGCCAGATGCGTGTGTGATAGCGTGGGAGAATGTTAAAAGGCATCATTCACATCATGGGTGTCTCCACTGTGTCAACGCACGATCTTGCAAGTTTTTCAAGAGTAAAATGTGAGTGCTATTGAAATCTATCATCGAATAAAAAATGTGTATAGCACGGAAGGTATGACATGCAGATTGGTATTCCAATGGTGTAGGGATTTTTGTAGTGGAAGAAGAGCACATGGGCTTGACCAGGTCGTGACCTGTCATCTGTACTGATTTTTTTACTAAGAAAACCACAACAACATCGGAATACCGATCTGCGTGACATACACTTCGTGTAATACACACTTAGTATTTGACGATAAATTTCACTAGCACTCATATTTTCCGCTGTTAAAAATTGCACGACCGCGCGTTTACAGCGATTGACGGCATCCATGATGCTAACGAAGCCTTTTAAAGTGCACACGTGCATCTGGCGATATCACATACATTCTCAGCACCCTGCATTCTCTAAAAAAGCATGCGCAGTCATATTTTTCTTCAAATGGCGAAATTATTACAGCAATGAACCTTACAAAAAGTGCTGTAAAATCAAAGATTAATAAATGTCAAGTGGCGTCCAGAGCACATATATCATATAGCGGATCCTTTTTCAAAATAATTTTATAATACGAAATCCATTCATTATAAACTAAATATACGACTGAAAATTGGACAATTTGTATAAATTTTAAAAGGATTTTATGAAAAAAGGATACTATAGTTTTATGGAAAAAAAGCTCCGGACACATGCAAAATTGTATTAAAAAATTATAACGATATTTAGTTCAAAATCAAACTGTAACAACAGTAAAAACTGACTTATTCACAAATCGTAATTATCATATTTACTCGCGTATATGTAGATTAACTTCTCACAATTTTCCGCAAGTAAATAGATGGAGTAGGGCGATGTCTCGAATTAATGCGAGCCAATTAAAAAAGCAAAATATAAAAATTTCGAATGCTGCAAAACTCATGCTATTTATGTATATGAATAATAAAATAATATATCAACTATACAAATACTAATTGTTTAGTTTGAAAAAAAATAATAATAAGTTATTTGTTTTTGTTTTTGTTTACTAACTATTTTTTTGCACTTTCAAGTGAAATATTTAATTTGATTTTATACAAACTAGACGGTTGCCCGCCCTCAGTAGCCCGAAGACTATCTGAATGCCAGTTCTACAACCCCACACATTCACGTTTATTTATTAATTAGATTTCTTCTCGGTGTTCTGGGGTTTCGTTTGCATATCTTTTTTTATTGTTAATGAAGAGGTCTTCCATTTGTTCTTCCATCTGTTCTTCTTTCTGTTCTTCCATCTGTTCTTCCATTTGTTCTTCCATTTGTTCTTCCATTTGTTCTTCCATTTGTTCTTCAATTATATTCGACGATTCACTGTTTGAGAGCCTATCTGTCCTTTTATTTATAGAGTTCAAAATGAAAAAAGATTTTCTTAGCAGACGATTTTTTGTGATAAATACATTATCTGTTTTATATTTCTTCTGCGTTTACCTAAGCTGTGTAAAATCTCTATAAATAAAAGGTATAGAGGATGAGAGCCTATCTGTGCCTCAATTAATTATCCTCGGAATTCCTTTTATATATATAGATTGAAATAAAAAGTTAGGGGGTCATCTTTTATGCGGGTTTTTGATTTTTTGCAGAATGTGCATTCAAAAGTTAGGCAGTCGAAATATACGCGAGTATAAAAGAAGATTTTTAAAAATTCAAAATATTAGGAAAAATATTTTTTATTGTTAAAATCATTATTCAATTACTTTTAAAAATAAAACCGAAACAAAGTTTTTTAAATATTTATTCTCCTAAATAAACTTGGAATATTAAAGATAACTTTTTCAAGACAACTAAATTATCATTAAGTAAAATCCTTTGCCCAATATTCTCCACAATTCTTCCTAAACTGGGTAAAACAACTCAGGGTCATTTCATGGTATACATAACATTTCGAACCATTTTCAGTAATTTTAGCAATATAACACGCACAAGAAAAAAATTTTAAAATGTAAATTTGACATGGCTCGCTAATTAAACATATTCAAAGCCCAATTTAGATAAAAATGACCTAATTTAAATATTATTTTTTAAATTTTGATAATTTTATTTACTATAGTAACTGCCATTACTGAAAAAGGAATGTATGTTATCATATAAAGTGTAATTTTCATTATAATTTCTTTGGTAATTTTCATCCAAATTGACCCTTAGATAGGTATCATTGACAAATCATGTTAATTTTACATTTGAATATTTTTTGTGTTATATTACTAAAATTACACGAATAAATTGTTCTAAGTGTAACGTAAGTTAACAATGACATTAATACCTATTCTCATAAGTGACAAACACCAAGCTAGCTTTATGTAATCAAACGGGTAAAACATAGTTATTTTAATGAAATATATACATATTTTTTTCCTTTTGCGAAATGCAGGTTTTCTGCAAATGCAAGGTTTGACAATCAAATCCTGGTAAATATATAGGCACGATTATAAACACTGAGACGATGAAATTGTTCAGAATATTTTGAACAATAGATTTATCTTTTAGAGACAAATATTTAAATATATATATGTATTCAAAGTTACATAATAAAGTAATAAGAACTAGAGAAAAAATGCAAATTAAAAAGAAGTAATAATAACTACTTGTTACCGGTTTTTAAGTTTCATTAATCGCAAAAAACTAGTAATATAAATACATTCCATCTTATATTCATATAAACTACTTTATTCATTAAAAAAATTAGTTTAAAACAACAATTGTGTAAAACTATTGTGTAACTTATAAATAATAATAATAAAAATAAATATTTACATTTTTAGCGAGCGAATTAAATGCTTTTATGAATCCCTTGCAACCGGCAGCTTCAATAACCATGTCTGGTAAGTATGTTGGTATGATTACAAATAATGTCATGATGCAAATATTCGAAGTTTTGATTCAAATAGAAAGTTTAGTACACTTATTCTTTTAAGAACAAACGTTTTTTTTTCAAAAGGTATTTTTAAACGTAACGTAACTATACTACTACTAGTGTACTACTGTAAATTTGCGTACACGCGTAAATGTACGTAAATAATAAACAGAAAAGTAAAAACTAAAAAGATACAATAATAATTACTTGACCGGTTTTTAAATTTTAATGTTCTCGAGAAACTTAGTTTTTTCATCTCACATTTATATAATAATTTTCACAAAGACCCAAAGAAAAAAATTACTAAAAACATTCAGGTATAATGATATTATTAACATTTAAAATCCAAATGCATTTAGAAAAAAAAAAAAAATAAAACTTAATTTTTTTTAATAGTAAGTAGGATTGTTTAAAAAATACAATTGTCTGATTACTTTAGGATTATTCATGTAAAATACTGTTTTAATGAAGGGCTTTTATGCATAGTCTTCAGTTTTGCATGCGCTATTTGTAAGAAGAGCATCTTATTTTTCGCAACATTAAATTTCTCCAGTCGTATCTAGAAATAATTCCGTGCTCTTTTTTTTTCATGCAATTATTAATACGGGAAACTTTTCTTTTGTGTATCATCTGTGAACTCAAATTCATTAATTTCGAAAACTTTTCCTCTAAATGAAATAAATGATAGTTAATTAAATTTCAAAATGTTATTATCATTAGCATACACTTAAAACGATTGATAATTTAAATGCCACCGGAAGAAAAGAAAAAGCGAAAATTTATAACATACAAAAGAAAGATAATTCAATTAAATGCATAAAAATGTTACTTTTGAATACAAATGAATATAAATGGATTTTTTTCTTTCTTTGTTGACGACAAATGATTTCAACTGCATAGAATTTCATAGTGGTTTTGATTTTTAATTTTTCGGACTTTTATGACAATTTATGTAACTATACAAAAAAAAAAATGATTTTAATTCATGATTACCTATTAAAAAGGACAAAAATATGCAAGGTAGGAAAGCTATACTATCACTTTATTTTAATAACTAACATTGCAGTCATCACTAATGCTGCCGTAATTAAATTCATAGTAAACTTCTAGTTTACGCCGTGCATACTATAAATAAAAAAAACATTGAATATAAACTTATGAATATTGGTGATTCTTAGGCTAAATTATGATTTTTCATTTTCAGGTTTTCCATTCTATGATTTTTCATTTTTGTCAATTATATAATTATACAAAAAAGATATTCAATTTTAATTCATGATTACCTGTTAAAATGAGCAAAGATATGTGAGGTACGAATGCTACACTATCCCTCTATTTTTATAACTAATACTGCAGCAAAATACAAAGAAATGAATTATTAAAAACATTCACGTGTAATGAAATTATTAACGTTTAATATCCAACTGCATAAAAAAGCTTAATTTTTTATAGTCAGCAAGACTTTTTAACAAATAGTCTGATTACTTTAGGTTTATTCATGTAAAATCTTCTTTAATGGGGTGCTTTTATGCATAGTCTGCCGTTTTGCATGCTATAGCTTAAGAAAAGCGTTTTATTTCTTATTGCGACTTAAATTTCTTCAGTCGTATCTAAAAAGCATCTCGTGCTTTTCTTTCATGCATCAGTTAACACGGGTAACCTTACTTTTGTATGTCATCTGTAAAATTCATTAATTTCGGAAACTTTTTATCTAGATGAAATAAATGCTTGTTAATTAAATTTCAAGATGTTATTATCATTAGCATAGACTAAAAACACGTCTGATAAATTAATTAAAACGCCACTGAAAGTAAAGAAAAAAAGGAAATTTATAACAGTCAAAGAAAATATAATTCAATGAAACACATAACAATGTTACTTTTGAACACAAATGAATTTAGTTAGATTTTTTTTTCTTTGCTTGTTCAGAAAAAATGATTTCAACTGCATAGAATTTCATAGTGGCTTTGATTTTACTTGGGTTTGTTTTATATGACAATTTTTTCCCTATAAAATATAAAAAGCAATAAGTTTTAATTTACATTTTTAGAGACCGTATTAAATGCTTTTATGAACCATTAGAAACTTGCAGCTGCAATAACCACGTCGGTAGGTATGTTGGTATGATTACAAATAATGTCATGATGCTCATATTCGATATTTTGATTCAAATAAAAAGTTCAGTAAATTTATTCTTTTAAAAACAAAGGTTTTCTCAAAAGTTATTTTTAAATGTATGAAAAAAAGTAATAATAACAAAAAAGTATAAACTAAAAGGCTATAATAGTAAATATTTGTTATCGGTTTTTAAATTTTAATGTTCTCTAGGAACTTGGTTCTTTCATCTGACATTCATATAACAATTTTTATAAAAAGAAACAAAGGAAAAATTTATTTAAAACATTCAGATATAAGAAAATTAATAACATTTTAAATTTAAATGCTTAAAAATACTTAATTTTTTTATAGTAAGCAAGACTGTTTAGCAAATAGAATCGTCTGATTACATTAGGATTATTTAAGTAAAATACTGTTTTAATGAGATGTTTTTATGTATAGTCTTCAATTTTGCATCAACTAGCTGTTCGAATGCTTCCATTTGACATTCATATAACGGGCAAAAAAATAAAGAAAAGAATTAGTAAAAACATTCAGCTATAAAGAAATTATTAAGATTTAAAATACAAATGTACAAAAAAGCTTTTTTATAGTAATCATGAGTATTTAACAAATAGTCCGATTACTTTAGGATTATTCATGTAAAGTACTGTTTTAATGAGGTGCTTTCATGCATACTCGTCAGTTATACATGCACAAAATATTTGAAAAGCGTCTTACTTATCGCAACATTACATCTTCTTACAACATTTCTTCAGTCGTATAGAAAAAAAAACCTCGTAGTCTTTTTTTTTTTTTTTTTTTTTTTTTTTTTTTTTTTTTTTTACACGCATAAATTAACATGAGAAACCTTACTTTTGTGTGTCATCTGTGAAGTTAATTGCCACTGGAAGAAAAGAAAAGGCGGGAATTTATAACGGACAAAAGATAGATAATTCAATGAAGCGCATAAAAAATTTTATACAAATGAATATAATTAGATTTTTTTTCTTTCTTTGTTGACGGAAAAATGATGTGAATGTGCCTTTATTTAAATAAATAAAGAGATAGTACAGCAACATGTAATTAAATTCAATGTAACCTTTTAGTTTACGCAGCTCATACTAAAAAAAAAAAATCTTTGCTTATAAAATTAAGAAAATTAGTGGTTCTTCTGTTAAATTAGGATTTTTATTTTTTAGGACTTTTATAAAAATTATATAACTATACTAGAAAGAAATTTCAATTTTAATTCCTTGTCACCTCTTAAAGTGAACAAAAAGAAAGAAAAAATTATTCGAAACATTCAGGTACAATAAGATTATTAACATTTAAAATCCAAATGCATAAAAAAAAATAATTTTTTATAGTAAGCAAGACTGTTTAAAAATACAAGTCTAATTACTTTAGGATTATTCGTGTAAAAAACTGTTTTAACGAGGTGCTTTTATGCATAGCCTTCAGTTTTGCCATGCACTATCTGTAAGAAAAACGTCTTATTTTTCGCAACGGTAAATTTTTTCAGTCATATCTAGAAAGAATCTCGTGCTCTTTTTTTATGCATTAATTAATTATCACGGGAAACCTTACTTTTGAGTCTCATCTGTGAAGTGAAATTCATTCATTTCGAAAACTTTTCCTCTAAACGAAATAAATGCTAGTTAATTAAATTTCAAAATGTTGTTATCATTAGCATATACTAAAAAGGACTGATAAATTAATTTAAATGACACAGGAAGAAATAAAAGACGGAAATTTATAACATACAAAAGAGAAATAATTCAATGAAACACTTTAAAAACGATCCTTTTGAATATAAATGGATATAATTAATTTTTTTTCTTTGTTTATTGACGAAAAATGATTTCAACTGCATAGAATTTCATACTGGCTTTGATTTTTGATTTTCAGTGCTTTTATAATAATTTTATAGCTATACAAAAAAGAAATTTCGATTTTAATTTAGGATTACCTCTTAAAGTGAGCAAAAATATGTAAGGCACGAACGCTATACTATCCCTCTATTTTTTTTAAAAAAGTAACTAATACAGCAGCCATCCATACTTCTGCCGTAATTAAATTTATTGTATACTTTTAACTTTCGCGATTCATACTTAAAATAATATTACATATAAAAATATGAAATTTATGTATGTATGTAAAAAATGTAAATGAAATATGTATAAAAGAGTAATAATAACAAAAAAATAGAAACTAAAAACGTATAATAATAACTACTTGTTACTGTTTTTTTTAAATTTTAATCTTTTCGAGAAATTTAGTACTTTCATCTGACATTTATATAACAATTTTTATGCAAAGAAACAAAGAAAAAAATTATTAAAACCTTTAGGTATAATGAAATTTTTAACATTTAAAGTCCAACTGCTTAAAAAAAACTTAATTTCTTTATAGTAAGCAAGACTGTTTAGCGAACAGAGTTGTCTGATTACTTTAAGATTATTCACGTAAAGTACAGTTTTATTGAGGTGCTTTTATGCATAGTCTTCAGTTTTGCATGCAATAGCTGTTTAATAAGCGTCTTATTTCTTGCAACATTAAATTTCTTCAGTCGTATAAAAAAAAAAAAAAAAAAAAAATCTCGTGCTCTTTTTTTTTGTGTGTGCATTAATTAACACGGGAAACCTTACTTTTGTGTTCCATCAGTGAAACGAAATTCATTAATTTCGAAAACTTTTCCTCTAAATGTAATAAATGCTAGTTAATTAAATTTCAAAATATTAGTATCATTAGCATATACTAAAAACGACTGATAAATTAATTTAAATGCCACAGAAAGAAGAGAAAAGGTAAAATTTATAGCAGACAAAAGAAAGATAATTCAATGAAATAAATAAAGTGCGTGTTACTTTTGAAAACAAATGAATATAATTAGATTTTTTTTCTTTGTTTGTTGGCGATAAATGATGTCAACTGCATATAATTTCATAGTAGCTTTGATTTTTAATTTTCAGGCTTTTATGACAATTATATAACTATACAAAAAGGAATATTTGATTTTAATTCATGATTACTTCTTAAAATGAGCAAAAATATGTTAGGTACGAATGTTATATTATCACTTCATTTTATTAACTAATACTGCAGCCATCACTATCGCTGCCGTAATTAAATTTATTGTAACCTTTTAATTTACTCAGTTCATACTAAAAATAAAAAACCATTGCATGTAAAATTATGAAAATTGATGGTTCCTCTGCTGAATGTGTGAAAAACACTTTGAAGTAGGGAGTTTCAAATCGTAGAATCGTTTTAAAAGCTATAAAATTAGTCATTGTTATTCAGTTTAAAATGTTTCCTAGGATAAAAAAAATTAGACATAGCTATATTTAGCCATATACAGTGCACATCAAAAGTTTAAGCAGAGTAGCAATTTTAAAATAAAACTTTAATTATTCACTTTTTTTTCAATATCTATCTTATATTTTAGTAATATCTATTTTAACACCATATTAATTGAATTTAACTTTTAAATTTTATTTCAAACAATTCAGTTTAAAAATGGAACAAAAATAACCGTGTCAAAAGTTTAAGCACAAAATCGTTTTTATGCAAAATTTACAATCTGACCTAAGTGCTTGCGCGCACAAATAATTTTTTGATGTATAAGAAGCAGTCAGTTGTCGTTTTTGAGTTAGTACAAAATGCCTAAGTCGAAAGAATTTTTAGAAGTGGAGGTGATAAAAATATGGAGTATGAGAGCAAAATGCAAGTCTGTTTCTGAAATTGCAAATGCATTAAAAAGATCAAAATGAGGTATTATTAAATTTTGACTCGTGGTAATGATTTCAAACGAAAATTTCGTTCAGGAAGGCAAGTGACTAGTTTGAGCGAAGATAGCCGCATCAGAAATTTGGCCTCAACTGGTAATTACATCCTTTCGCAAATAAAACATGCAGGTGGAGGACAAATATTGAAAAAAACTGTTCATAGAAGAATTTTGGAATTCAAATACATTTATACCGTAAAATGGCTCTATTACCGTGTCTCAAACTACACCATAAAGAAGCTAGATTATAATGAGCCAAAAACCATATGTCATTCGGTGAAAAGTGGCTGAATGTCATATTCAGTGATGAAAAAAAATGGAACCTCGATGGCCCTGATGAGTTTAAGTAACATTGGCATGATCTCCGCAAAGAACCTAGGATGTATTTAGCCGACAAGATGATGGTGTTTCTGTAATGGTATGGGAGGCTATTTCTTTCAATGGTTAGGCCTCTCTAGCATTCATCAGTGGTCGTGAAAACTAAAAAAACTATCAAGAGACACTTGCCAATTATTTGCTTCCTGTTGCCTAGGTTTTATGTGTGTGCGTGGGTGGGTGGTTATTTCCGCATGATAATGCTTCGACCCATACATGAAACTCAACTTTATCGTGGCTTAAGTTGAAAAAAGTGCCTGTTTAGAAATGGCTGGCAATTAATCCTGATTTAAACCCTATAGAAATTATGTGGAGTATTCTCCCTCATGCAGTTTATCCAAACGGAAGATTTGAAAGATGTCATTGAGAACGCTTGGTTTAAATTTGAACCAGAAACAATACAGAACCTTATTTATCGATGGAAGACCTACATTTAATGTAATTCAGCAGAAAAAAGTAATAATCTTTTCTTGTTCTGCTAAAGACTAAAAAACTACTGTGCTTAAATTTTTGACACACTCATTTTTGTTGTTTTGATAAATTTTATTATTTAAGATAAATTTTATAGCATAAATCTGTTAATTATCTTTTTAAAATTACAATTTGTAGGTTATGTGAAAAGGAAAGTAACAATCACTCATTAATAAAATTTTATTTTGAAATTTGACGTTGTGCTTAAACTTTTGACACGCACCGTATCACATGCACATACTTAGTATAATACGCTCCTTCACTGTAAAATATTTGTGTAACGTTACTCCATAAAAATGGTGGCAGTTGCTAACTCCATTTTATGGAGTAATTTTCTTCACTTATATAATGGTGTAATGTAGACATACATTACTGGTGTAATATTGCAATGTTACACCGGTTATATCTGTTAAAGTAGTCCATAATATTAGAGGCAATCAAACCAATTTTATGGAGTAACGTTACACAAATGTTTTACAGTGTTTGTATAAATTTGAAGGTTCTAGCTGAACTGGAAGTAAACTAGGTATAGGTTTTGATAGTATAACTTCGAATTTCTTTCCGGTTTGTGTAGAACCTGATATTTAGCAATTACAAATGTCTTATAACACACGTCCAATGGAAAAAAGATATGAAAATCATTAATCATAAATCTATGTCTATTAATTAGATGACAAGCACACAAATTCCCATAATTAGGAACATTGGTTTGTTACTAAAAACATGTTACAAAAAGATTAAAACGTTTTAAGGCTATTTTATTAATAATAAACTATGAATGTGTTCATTATTTTTAATATTTTGACCATATCTTTATATGGTCGTCATTCTATTTTTTTTTTTAATTTTTTAGAAGATTTTAATTTTTTAGATGTAAAGGAAGTTATTTTTTAACAATTATTAAACTGTAATGCCTTTATAAGATTTTGTTCTAATTTTTCTGTATCTAATATTAAAATGAAATTATTTCATTCAATAAGCACAAAATTTATAATGACATTTAAATATGATAATAAATTTTATTATTTTCTAATCTGAATAGCTAAAGAAGTAAAACTAAATAAATAAATGACATGTTTTTTTTTAATAAGAAATACTATTTAAGCAATAAAACTGTCTTCGCTTAAAATTCTTTCATGTGAACAAATGGCTTTAATAAGAAGTTTTAAAGTTTTAACTTGATGCATTATGTAAACAAAAAAGTTGCATTTTTTAAAACATTTAATTTTTTTCGATCATATCTCAAAAAATAATATCATTGTTATTTTGTTCGTATACTAATTAAACACGAATTCCCACCATTATGTGTCGTCCGTGGACTGTAACATTTTAATGACACAAAAAACTTCTCCTACAAATAAAATAATTACTCGTTAATTAACTTAAAAAAATTTTTATAATTAGTATACGTGAAAAATGATTGGTAAATTAAATAAAATGTCATTGAAATAATTTAGAAAATATGACTTCATAGTAGATAAAAGAAGAATAATTCATTTGAAACACATAAAATTTTTTTATTTTTTTAAATAAAAGAAATAAATAAATTAGACTCTTATTGATGGTTTGCAAAAATATGGTTTTTTTTTTTTTTTTTTTTTTTTTTTTTTTTTGCATAGAGGTAATATTTAAATAAGGATTTTGAATTTTCATTACAAATATTAATTCAACATAATAATATAATTCAAAATTATAATTTTAAATAAAAAATGTATAAAAAATTATACCTAAATTTATTAAATATTATATTTTTGAATATAATTAATATTTAAATGTGGGTTTTAAATTCTGAATTATTGTTTTGAAATCCTATTGTATATATTTAATTATAAGATTGTTTGATGTTCCTAACAGATACTTGATTGTAAATCAAATAATAGCTTAAAATAATAGATATCAGCACCACAAAACAGGTTGGCAATTATAAGCATAGTTACTAATAGCATATAGAAACTACAGAATTTAAAAAAAAATACTCTATCCTTCGATAGGAATATCGCAGCTGTTATTTTGCTATGGTGTGTACTTAATGTTATTTACACCAGTGTGCTAATAGAATTGAAACAATATTATTTTTAATTAATTAAATTTACCAAATTATTACATAATCGTTAAAAATAAGTCTATTTTGTAGATAATTTTTTATAAATTAATGAAATATTGATATGAAAAGCAAAATAACATATATTTTTGCCGAAGATATTTGCTCAAACGTAGAATACAGTAGCAAATGTAACATTCAAATATAAAAGAACTAGGGGGCTCAGCCCCTTGCTCGCTAATTCTCACCAACCCCCGTCACTTGCAACACAATTCACATTGGGAAGGTCCGGCTTCTCTTGCTCGTCACTATTTACATCGCCTCTAGCCAGAATGAATACTATCATAAATAATTTTAACATATGAAATTTACAAGTAATTTTAGCGTACATAGAAAAGTAATTGAAAATGCAAATAAAAATGCATTTTTGCTCACAATATTGTATGGTTTATAAATAATTATACTATGTGAAATTTACAAAAATTTTTAATAATGTATAAAAAAAAGTTATCGAAAATTTTGTTGAAAATGCAAATATTTTTTTTTTTCATTTATAGTATTGCGCAGAACGGTAGACATTCACTTAAAACTTTTTGAAAAAATTATGAATACGCTAACAGAATATAAACTAAGCATTTTCTTCTGTGTTTAAAACACAGCCTTATCATCCAAAAACGGATTCGTTAAATACATATGTCATAGTAAAATGAACCAATCATTCCGCTATTCATCTTTAGATTAAACGATTTCTGTGTGTTTAAAAAAGAGATAGTCTCTGAATGTTGATTTGCTGAATGGGTTGGATCGTAAATTAACCACTGAAGATCGTTATTACGGCTGTTGCCAAATGACAAGTTATAAATTCAACCTCATTTTCTAACCACATAAGAAAAAAAAAAAAACTTAGATATGTCAATTTATATTTGAAACATTTCGGTTCAAGTTTAACATATAATCATACTTACATGACAAAATAAATGAATGTTCAAAGAATATTTTTCTATATAAAGAAACGGTAAAATATTTTAGTAGCAGAAAGGAATCAAAGCACTAATTTGTGAACGTACAGATTAAGGGTGGGGAATTATCATAATCCCCCGCATTAAACATATTAAATTTATGTGTTATTTATTATTTTCTGTTTGTAAATATCATAATGTTTTCACATACAGATGTCTCCTATCAACGATATCTCATGGCTAATTCCTACACCGTAAAATTAATACTAAACAAATTACGAAATTTAAATTTTCATATAGTCTACCAGTTTTATAAGTGATAATCAGTAAAAATTTCCTATTACACTAAAAAAAGGGGAAAAAAAGTAATTTCGTAAATCATTTTGCTGATCAAAACGACTTCAAAAATAATTTTTTGCCTCATTTAAAACTTTTGTGTAATTGGTTGATTGGTTGTGTTTATGGCAGCCAGTTATCAACACGAGGGATATAGTATAAGGGGAGGGAGTGAATTCCATGGGGGGTATTTTTAATGGAACCTGATCAATATTTACATAATGAAATCCAAGGTTCGAAGAAAACCACGGGAAAACTCCGAACGATTAGGCCAGCAAGTGCGATTTAAGTTGAATGCGATTTGAACCCAGCATCTCCCGTCTACCAGCTTAAATTGATTAATTAAAAATATAGGTCTAGGCTAACGGTTTAGGAGTTAATCTGTCATTGAGGGTGGACACTCTGTGTAACACAATTAGACTTAAAAGTTAACAAAGTAACTTTTAAAGTTAATAGACTATTTCAGACACCTGAAAATATCCACTCAGCAATGCTAATCCTCTGAAAGAAGTTTTGAAAGACATATCGTTTGCATTTTAATATTTTAAAACAATTCTTTTCGCACTGAACAGCTGAAATCGATCTGTACAAAGGTGTTATTTTACTTTTTCGATTTTGTTTACAGATATTTTTTATTTGGACGCTTATTTTTTTCGAAAATGGTTTTGAAAGGAAATACATCCTCTTAAAAAAACTGCAAGCAAAATTGAAACATAAAATAAGGATGGATGTAGAGATCGTTCTCAGCTAAGCAATGCAAAAATCATTTAAAAATATAAAATAGCTAACAAGTATATCTGTTAACCTTCTTTTTAATGGAAAAGTATACTTTCAGGTAGTCGTTTGAAATATACACGATGGAATTTTTCTTTTTTTTCCTTCTTTTTTTTAGTGTGCTATGTTGATTTTAAAAAAGTATAACAATGTGGCAAATATATAACAAGATATATTTAAATTTTTCTTTCGTAGAATTAGCAGTAGCGAGTGTGCTTTTTCAAGTTACAAAAGTATCACCTTAAGAAGATTTAACAGATGAATTCTTTTTAATTTATTTTTAATAATAATTTAGAAAAAATTGAAACATGAAGAAGGTGATATACTGCATGTAAGTATGTATTTTTTTTTTTTTTCAAATTAATGACATGTCAGATTTTTAATGTAAAACATTATGTAAAATCTGTATCGTATATGAAAATAAACACATCTAATATCCCGAATAAAATAGCACTTCCTCAGACAAAAATTAGTATTTATAAATTTTTAAGTTATGAATAAAAGTTTTCGTCCTTTTCTTAACTTGTAATAAAGATCCATTAATCTAATAAACATTTTTAAATTCATTTAAAACGACAATTATGATTTTTAAAAGATTATTTAATGAATTTCAACAAAGAAATATGAAAAAGATTTATCTAATTAAGTTTTAAAAGAAATATAAGCGCATTTTGATTTTTTTCTGTTGTTGTTGTTTCGATAATTTTGATGTAAATCTGAGTTCCGTTCAAATAAAATAGAAATTTCATTTTTAATTACACTTAACTTTTGCAGACGCGTGTTCTTTTGACAAATTAATAAAATTTATATTTTGTTCTCTTCAATTAATCATGGAGTTGCTGCGCGATGTGCAACAGCTTGGAATGGATTTTTAAGGTAATGAATTTTGTCATCGACCACTTTAATTACATGGAAATAAAATTTCTTTTTCTCGTTATGGGGATATTCACTGACTTTTTTTAACATTGTTTCATTCGAGAAGAAATCTAACAATTTATTCATAGAGAGCAGGAAATAGCTTTTTTCGTAAACAAATCAAAAGTGTAAAACATACAAATGACTTAGAGATTGTTTTTTATACCGTGCAGTTATTTACTAATATAATATTATAGGTAATAATAATATTAATATTATTAATATTATATAATAATAATAATATTTACTAATATAGTCGTTCAGTCCGTCAGTCTGTCCGTTCGTCCATCTATCCTCATATAACAGAGCAAACGCTACTCAACCTAATAATTTGAAATTTAAAATATATAATTGTTGCATAATTTGTCGAGTTATTTCAAATTTCATGAAAATCGGATGAATCGTTTAATTAGAGGAACAATCAAGAGTATTCTGTTACATTACGGCCAATGGGAAAAAATAGTTTCAAGTGAATTTTAACAGTGTTAAACTCTTTCGAATATAATAAAATTGATATGCATTTATGAAGATATACTAAAATATCCATTTTGTATAATCTGTTGTGAAAACATATCTAATATCCCAAATAAAATGGCATTTCCTTAGATAAAATTTAACAAATATAAATTTTTAAGTCATGAATAAATGTTTTCTTTCTTTTATTGGCTAGCTATAAAGATCCATTAATCTAATTAACATTTTTGAATTTACTTAAAACGACAATTATGCTTTTTAAAAGATTCTTTAATGAATTTCTTCAAAGAAAAATGAAAAAGATTTATCTAATTAAGTTTTAAACGAAATACAAGCGCATGCTATTTTTTGCTTGTTTGTTGTTGTTGTTTCGATAACTTTGATATAAATCTGAATTTTGCTCAAATAAAATGGAAATTTCATTCCTAATTACACTTAAACTTTTACAGAGGCATGTCCCTTTAAGAAGTTCATAAAATTTATTTTTTATTCTCTTCAATTAATTATGGAGTTGCTGCGCGATGTGCAACAGCTTGGGATGGATTTTTATGATAATGAATTTTGTCATCGACCACTTTAATTACACGGGAATATGATTTAATTTTCTCATTATGAAGATATTCATTGCTTTTTTGAACGTCATTTCATTCGAGAAGAAAACTAATAATTTATATAGAGAGCAGGAAATAGATTTTTTCGTGAACAAATCAAATGTGTAAAACATACAAATAACTTTGAGATATTTGTTTTTAGGCCGTACAGTTATTTACAAATATACAAATATTACAATGCGTGTGTTTCCAAACTTGGTTTAAAATAGTTTAAAGTAAAAATAATAATAATAATAATGTGAAACACTTGACAAACCAATAATTTTAAATGTTAGGATGATATTTTAAAATACAAAATTTCCTTTCGACTAGCAATTACAACAATTAATCCATTTCTTAAGTGCGTTCGTAATTGTGTAAATACGTATCACCTATAGTCGTAAATCAGCCCGTCAGACTGTCCGTCCATCCATCTGTCATCATGTAACAGAGCAAAAATTACTCACCCGAATCATTTTAAATTTAAAATATATAATTGCAGCATAATTTTGTCAAGTTATTTCAAATTTTATGAAATCGGATGCATTGTTTAATTAGAGGAACAATCAAGAGTATTTTTTTACATTGTGGCCAATGTGAATAAATAGTTTCAAGTCCATTTGAATGGTGTTACACTCTTTCGAGCATAATAAAATTGGTATACATATATGAAAATATAATAAAATAAATATTCTGTACAATCTGTTGTGCAAACATATCTAATATCCCGAGTAAAATAGCATTTCCTTAGATAAAATTTAACAAATATGAATTTTTAAGTCGTGAATAAATGTTTTCTTCCTTTTCTTGGCTTGTAATAAAGATCCATTAATCTAATAAAATTTTTTAAATTCATTTAAAACGACAATTATGCCTCTTAAAAGATTCTTCAATGAATTTCTACAAAGAAAAATGAAAAAGATTTATCTAATTAAGTTTTAAAAGAAATATAAGCGCATGCTGTTTTTTTTATTTGTTGTTGTTGTTGTTTCGATAACTTTGATATAAATCTGAGTTTTGTTCAAATAAAATTAAAATTTCCTTTTTAATTACACTTAACTTTTATTGACCCTTTGACAAGTTCATAAAATTTATTTTTTGTTCTCTTTAATTAATTATGGAATTGTTGCATGATGTGCAACAGCTTGGAATGGATTTTTAAGGTAATGAGTTTTGTCATCGACCACTTTAATTATACGGAGATAAAATTTCATTTTCTCATTATGAGGATATTCATTGCTTTTTTAAGCATTGTTTAATTCGAGAAGAAAACTAATAATTTATTTATAGAGAGCAGGGAATAGCTTTTTTCGTGAACAAAGTAGATGTGTAAAACATACAAATGACTTAGAGATATTTGTTGTTTACGCTGTGCAGTTATTTACTAATGTACAATTATTACAATGTATGTTTTTCAAAGCTTGGATTTAAATAGTTTAAAGTAAATAATAATAATAATAATGTGAAACACTTGGCAAAGCAATAATTTTAAACTGCTTGGATGATTTTTTTAAAATACAAAATTTCCTAGTGACTAGCACTTACAACAATTCATCCATTTTTTAGGTGGATTCGTAATTATGTAAATACGTATCACCCATAATCGTCGTTCAGTCCGTCAGTCTGTCCTCATATAACAGATCAAACGCTAGTCAACCGAATCATTTGAAATTTGAGATATATAATTTTGGATAATTTTGTTGTGTAATTTCAAATTTTATGATAATCGAATGCATCGTTTAATTACAGGGGCAATCAAGAGTATTCCGTTACATTACGGCCAATGGAAAAAATAGTTTCAAGTCCATTTTAATGGTGTTACATTCTTTCGAACATAATAAAATTGATATGCATCTATGAAGTATATACTAAAATATCCATTCTGTACAATTTGTGATGCAAACATACCTAATATCCCGAATAAAATACGATTTCCTTAAATAAAATTTAATGTATATGTTACCGTTAAAGCGTATAATCCGTTATTTCCTAAAATACTTAGTTATTTCATGAAATAATTAACCAACCCGTTAAAGCGTGTAAAATTATTGAATATTGCGATTTAACTTGTTATTTTATAAAATATCGATTTTCTAACTGTCTATACTAATAAAATCCGTGCGCCTCTGTCTGTCTGTCTGTCTGCTTGAAGCCGATTACAGTTCGCAACGTGGGCGAGTTGGAAGTCGCGAGAGGTGTCTTTCGATTGGAAAAATTCCGGGGAAGTCATTTCGGGCATTTTCGAGACCGTGGGACCAAAATTAAAAAAAGTTATGAATTAAAAACCCCTTGGGAATCGGAACGGAAAATATCTCAATTTCCAAACGGTGCTCCGAAGCAGAACACTGCGCCACCTTGCGGTGAAGAACCTGAACTTTTCCCCTTTGGCTAAAAGAAGAAACAGCCGAAAATCGCTTTTTCTAACGGCGCTAATTGCGTTTTTTTTGCGCGTTTTTTCTTAAACCATCATGCAGACAGTTTTTAAAGTAGAAAAAAACTGATTACATATTCAGAATCTGCGTAAAAATCTGCTTCTGATGAACTAAAAAATACGAAAAAATGTCTTATGGGCGCGTAGTGCCCACCGTGCAAAACCAAATATTTTTAACGGGACTATGGGCGCGAAGCGACCACAGCTCCGATCCACAATCTTTTTTTTTCTAGTGCACATGACCCACACTGCGAAATCACATATTTTTAACGGGACCATGGCTCTTTAATTTAGTTTTTTTTTGTGCTTGAGGGTTCGAACACGAAGACTTGCTTATTAAATGAATTTTTTTGCTTATTATATACTGCTTAATACCGAGGTTCGTTTGGAAAAAGTGGCCCAGCTAGCGTGCGTAGCTCGCTAGTTAAAGTATTAAATACGATAAGCGAAAGCCGTTTGAACCCATTGTAGCTGGTTTTACTCATAGTTTTAATTTATCTATGGGTGTTTTGCATTTAGAGTGTAATATGCTGCATTTTTTAGACCTATTTTCGTTACTACTGTTTTTTAGGAGCACGTGTTTTGTGGATATACATATTGAACCTGCACAAATTTGTAATCTGTGTATTTATATTTTTTATATTAGAGTTTTTCACAAATAGGGTAACACCCCCAGTAATTGGCATGCACCAGTGATTGGCACATTTTACAAACATGTCCTAAAAAAAGATTTATATCCAGTCTTTTAAAAATTCAAGACCATATATCAGTTATATGCTCATTTACGTTAAAGATTATAACTTTGATTTATTTTACAAGATGACAATAGAGCCTAGGAAAGAGAACCAAGTATGGCTTATATCAAATTAGCCATTTTGTTGTAAATTCTTCGTCTTTGGCTTAAGGAAGGCATGCTTTTCAATTCATTATTATCAGATTTATAATACATTTTAAATTTTAATTGACAGAAATTTTGTTTAGTTAAAAAGGGTTACTTTAATTGTGTAAAAGTATTTTCGACACAAATATTTGGATTTCTGAATTAATGGTAGTTGCCCATTAATGGTGCTTCAATTTTGCTAGTTCCAAGTAACTGGCACCTATTCCAATTACAAGGAATTCGCAAGGAATTTGAGATTAAACCATTTATTTTGGAAGTACTTTTAAAATTATAGACTAATTTTATTTATCATTTGTTTCTCTCTGAAAATATAAATTTTATCAGTGATTGGAATCCATTAAAGCTTCATATGACAATTACTGGGGACAACATGACAATTACTGGGTATTAATGTAAGTATATTGTATTGTTTTAAAGTGTTCACATTTCAGACTAATATGCTGATTTCTTACTCTCAAAAACCTGAAATATGGCATCTTCATCTACAGTAAATTAATTTAAAGCGATTAAACCCAATGCAAAATGTAAAGTTTTTTTTAAATATAAACATATGCGAATTACTGGATCACAAGGTGTCATACATTGGTGCTCTAGGTGCCAATTACTGGTGATTTCAGCAACTTTTTATAAATATATTTTTATAAAAATACTTTTTCAATTTTTTTTGCTTTTAGTGGGCAAAATAGATGCACAGATATGCATTCTTTGATTTAAAAATATTTCCAAGTAAATAGCTTATTTCTTTGTAATAAAAATTTAAGTAAGTTTAACGACAAATTCTTAATGTGCCAATTACTGGGGATGTTACCCTATTTATGCATTTTTGTAACGATTTTCTACTTGTAACTTAAAAAAGCAATGAGGAAATGAGAGACAGTCGGTAAGTAAAAATATTTAATACTAGAACGGATAGAATCCTTATCAACTTTTTCGAGGGTGGTGGAAAATATACATCCCAAATTAATTTAAATTACCAAATACAACAATGACAGCAGAGAATGTAAACAGAATTTTACATTTATAATGTATGTGAAGAAAAAGCTTTTACTTATTATGAAACAAATCTGTTCGTTAAACGATATGTTATTTAATCAGATTCAACCAGGTGGGGAGGCGTATTAATTGGTTTGAGCTCAACTAGCCCCACCCTTGAGTTATTTAATAATTTAAAATTTCAGCAATTGAAAAATTTTGCCCACGATAGGGTTAAATAACTTTTCACGACCCTTTTATGGGATCTTTTTAATGCCACACTGAATTTTGTTTTTTTTTATTACTGTTAAACTTTTATAAAAATCTTATATTATGTATTCAGTTTTTATATATTATTTATCAGATCATCTATTATTAATTGAAAATGGATCTTTGGAATGACTTTAACTATTTATCATCAGTCAACCTTTGACTGATGGGACTGAAATTTAAACAAAACTAGTGTGAAACGGTTTATGAGACCGCAAAATTGAAAGGAGAATATATGTGGCACGATTACCTCATAGGAAGGTGTTTTAGTACTAAATCTTTTGTACAAGTTTATTATAATTAACTTTCATCTATTTAAAAATGTCTGGCGATAGTACTTGGATTCCTAATGAAACCAACTTTCAACAGTTTTTGTAGTTAAGCTAAAAATTACAAGTTAAACCATAAAAATTGAAAAAAGCAGTGGTCTGTGAGACAGGTAAAACTAGTTAAAGGTTAATTTACAACGACACAGATTTGTTTTAACGTCAAATTGTTTATTTTATATTTTAACGATTAGGCAATCGTTATTCTGTAAAATAACTAGTTAAATCATGGAATTTTCTCATTTTCAGATGAACGGACTTGGATAGATATTTCATGAAATAACTAGGTATTTTATTAAATAACTGAATAATACGCTTTAACCGTAACATATATAACTTTTTAAGTAACGAATAAATATTTTATTTCTTTTACTGGCTAGCAATTAAGATCCATTAATCTAATAAACATTTTTAAATTCACTTAAAACGGCAATTATGTTCCTTAAAAGATTCTTTAATGAATTTCAACACAGAAAAATGAAAAAGATTTATCAAATTAAGTTTTAAACGAAATATAAGCGCATGCTATTTTTTTGTTTCTTTGTTGTTGTTGTTTCGATAGCTTTGATGTAAATCTCAGTCTTGTCCAAATAAAATGAAAATTTTAATCTTAACTACACTTAAACTTTTATATAGGCATAAATGTCCCTTTGACAAGTTTATAAAATTTATTTTTTGTTCTCTTTAATTAATTATAGAGTTGCTGTGAAATGTGCAACAGCTTGGAATGGATTTTTAAGGCAATGAATTTTGTCATCCACCACTTTAATTACATACCCACTTTAATTATACGGAAATAAAATTTCATTTTCTCATTATCAGGATATTCATTGTTTTTTTTTAATATTGTCTCATTCGAGAAGAAAACTAATAATTTAGTTATAAAGAGCAGGAAATAGCATTATTTATGAACAAAACAATTGTTGAAGACATAATTTATTTTTTTGCACCGCACAGTTGTTTCTAATTTACAATTATTACAATGAATAATTTTCAAAGCTTGGATTTAAATAGTTTAAAGTAAACAAATAAAAATAAATCTAAAATCCTCGACAAAGTGACAATTTTAAAATACACTTAATTTTTTGTGACTAGCAGTTACGATAATTCACCCATTTTTTTCTTTTTCTTTAAGGGGGTCCAGGATACATTTTAAAATCATTTTTATTTATTGAGTTAAAGTACTGAAATTTTTTGTGACTGTTAACCACATTATTTGTAAACAAAATCAAATAATCGAACTTTTCAAAGTTTCTTTTAAATTTAAATTTTATTAAAAATATGGAGTTGTTTTAAAATTGTTATAACTCGAAATATTATTTTTAGAATTTATTTCTTTTTTTTAAATAAACAGAGATATATAAGTTTTAATCTTGATTCAGTGTTTTTAAAAATATTAATTTAAATAAAAATAAAAATTATTCAAATAATAATTTTTAAAATAATTGGTGTAACCTTTTCTTTAAACTTATAACCCACTCAAAATACTTTTTTAAATATTTTGAATAAAAATTAACGTAAAACAATTGAAATAGACATTTTCCAAATTTTAAACCATTTATTTTTAACTTTTCTTGAGTTGTAACAATTTAAATGCCAGAAAGGGTGAAATACTCCCTTATGAATCAAAATGCATTTTTACAACAAATCAAATATGCATATCTATTATATCATATAAAATAGCATTTCCTTAGGTAAAAATTAATGTTTATAATTTTTTCAGTTATGAATAAATATTTTATTGCTTTTATTGACTAGTAATAAAGATCTATTAATCTAATAAACATTTTTAAATTCACTTAAAAGATTCCTTAATCTCTCTTAATAGATTCCTTAATGATTATATCTTATAATATATATATATATTTCGATGACTTTGGTGTAAATCTCAGTTTTCTGCAAATAAATTGAAAATTAATTACACTTAAATTTTACCGACGCGTTCCATTTGCCAAGTTAATAATTTTTTTTCTCTTTAATTAATCATTTAATTGCTGTGTGATGTGCAACAGCTTTGAATGAATTTTAACGGTAATTCAGTTAGACCTTGATTCAAACTGGATCTGATTAGTTTTTGGTGTATATTGCGCAGCAGGAGGCGCTTCTATACTGCTTTTATCACGATTGCCACAATAGCTATATTTCAAGAAATAATCGACAGATTTTTATTAACTTTAGATTTCATTAGTCCTAGATTTAATATGGTTTCGATTATGTTTTGTTGTAAATCTCACGACAGCTGGTGCTGTTAACGGGTAATGAACATAGAACGAGTAGAAAACTATAATATTTTATAAAGTAGAAGGAAATTTTTGGAGAAAATATGGGTTTTTATTTTCATTGAACGTTTATCCACTATTCACAAATCGTATTTTTCTAAACATTGCCAGAAGCATTTACAAGTAATATTGCGATCAAATTGGAAACAATACAAAATCATGGATTTTGCAAACTAGTCACAAAATATTTTTTTAGTTTACACATTTAAATCAAGATTTTTCGTGTTTTTAGTATCATCTAAGAAAAATAGATTTTATCAAAATTATAGAATGAAAAGAATACACTATATTGTTAAATTAACAAACTTTTTTTTTTCTATTAGGAATTCGTTTGTCTATTTTCTACTTTCTTTTTTTTCACTTGATGTGATGAAAAAGAATATGCATAGTCAAATTATTTTAAGAAATTTTCATATCAAACGTCCAGAAATTTCAAATGAAAAAAAATGTAAAACATAATTCTTCAAAATGATATAAAATCTTCATTATTTTTCTTTTTTTTTTATCTGATACGCTATCTAAAATTTTTATTAAATTCGTATGTAAAATTGAAATGAATGCAAAAACTTCATGAACTAGATTTTGGCGTTTTATCTTCATTGATCATACTAGCATAAATAATTTTTCATTCTGAGGCAATTCAATGATGAAAAGAACGCTTTGTGTTGAAATGCGAAAAGTTTTACATCTTCGAAGAATTACATACGTCTGAGGTTTATTAAATTCAAACAAATCATTTGTACATATCTGTAAAATGATTTTTTTTATAAATAGAATATAATACTAGTGGTAAGTAAACTGTGAACTTGCTGTTAATTCGTAACAAGGTAAACGGATTTATATTATGTGCAGAAAATAACTTTTCTATAGGGGCTTTGGCACAAAATAAATGATATATACCTATTAAGTTAAACATACTGAGAAAGCAAATTTTTCAAAAACTATTACTGGCAACTTTAATATTTTAAAAATGCGATCAGATTATTTTATTTTTAAATGTACCAGAAACAAAAACAATTTGTTTTATATTTATGCCATGTTTCCATTGTTTCCAACTTCACTTGGCGATCGATTACATTATTTTCACGAATCGGAATCACATTTTCGGAAGATTGGGTTTTTCTAAGATCACCATAAATATAAAGTACCGAATTTTCATTTATATATTTATTTTTTATTCTTTAGAATAAATTTATTGTAATTAAATTTCAAACTGTAATGAGTATTTATAAAGCCCTAGCTCTATATAAGGTTTAAAACATATCGAAATCAGTAACGGTAAAAAAACAAGAAAAATAAATATTGCGCCAGATGTTGAATATTTATGATGAACATTATAATATATTAGAACCATTTTTGGAATTTTATCATGAAATAGTCAACTTTCGATATTGTGAAAACACATCCATAAATTACTAAGTCTTTTTTTTTGTGAAATACGCACATAGAAAAATTCGACAACCGTAACGCGCTAATTCCAATTTGTATCGGAAAATGCTTGAGAATAAGGTAAAACAACATATAAAGTCACAGATTCAGATTCAGATTCAGCCAGGTGGGGAGGCCTACCAATACATTCTAATCCAAACTTGAAAAATATGCAAGCAATTACCTGGCAAGAACTTTATGCATATCATCGAACTTGTCTAATAAAACTGCCAACAATGATTACGCATTACTAACTACTGATATTAAGCAACTATATTCACATTATTGCAGTTTTTCTCCGATAATTAATTAGATTTCTATGGTTAATCAAAAGTGAGGGATAATTTGATACTAATGAATACATTATATATATTTTTTTTTCTCTCGCAAAGTACTTCAAAAGTTATGATCACATTAACCCATATTTTACCACCTTCTTGTATACAGAACAACTCAGATTTATCGAATTTTTACACATAGTTTGGGAAATTTTAATTTCTGCTTAAAATAGATTTTAAGATTGATAAATGATGCATATAATCATTTTATAGTTCAATATTAATATGTTTTATTTTGTATTTTGGTTATTTTTTACTATTTTATATGAGATGACATACATACATTTTCTCATCACCAATGACAATCGTTTTCAATCCATTTTTCGATATTGTTTTTTCCCCATATTTTTCTATTGCTTATAATCTAGTGCTTAGGTCATCCAATTAACTTAAACCGCATTTCTGATTTCGTCCTCCATCTTACCCGAAGTCGTTAACTTGGTAAATAAATCTTTTGACTATTTATCCAAGTTCTTCTTTTTCTGTCCCTTCAATAAAAAAAAAATCTGTAAAGTTATTAAACTTTTTCTAAAAACTGGGATGCCTAGAACATTTACGTAACGGTAACAGCAAAAACTCATATAACAGAATCGGTTATTTGGATGTTTGCTGTTACCATTGCATGAAATTTCTAGAAATTCAAGTTTCCTAGAAAACGTTTAGTAACTTTACAGATATTTTAAAAAATGTTCTTATTATGTTCAGCATAATCATTTTTATTCTTTGCTGTGTTGTTTGTAATTTTTGTACCATTCATTTTGCTAACGTCCTTATTTCTCCTCCAAAACTTTGTGCAGGCAAAACAATTTGTGTCAAATACTTGCCTTTTAAAGCAAATAAATAAGCAGGCATATTTCTCTTCAAAATAATACTATAACCTGTCTCAATAACTTCCTCAGTCCTGAGACAAATTTTACCAGAGACTACAAAAGGCAATTTAAAATTATTATAAACTATGTCCAAAGATGCATCAGCCTATATATTGGTGCTTTTAATATGAACAGATACATTAAAATGTCTAGATAAAATTTTAACAATTCAAAGAGCATTTAAATTAATTTAAAGGGTGTCTTTTAATGCCGCCCCCAGGCGACATCAAGATTGAGGAAGATAGTGCAGTTGTCTGAAAAAATACCCCAATTCTCTTAAAATTTAATCAAGTAATCTTATTATTGCTGAGTAAAAATGTGTATTCCTGATTAATTGCACATCAAACATACACAATTATTCATGTACACAAATGTGATACCTAACATATGCATAAGTGGTGCAGTGGTGTACATAACATTTGCAAAAAAAATTGTAGTATCGGACTGTACTTATCTTTTAGGAAAGTTTGTAACAAACACCAATAAATCCTTCAATTATTCCAGTCATTTCGGCTGTAATACAAAACTAAATAAGAGCAGAAAACGTGAACTTTTACTGTTGCATTAGATGTATCATATAAGATCAACTTAAAACTGACACATTTAACCTCTTCGTTTCCGAAGGTAAAATAATACTACAAATGCACATTCATTGATTTTGAGGAAACAAAGTGACATCATAGATGACAGAAAAAGGAACTTTTCGGAAATAGATATTTTAGGGGATTTGTAACTTAGGTTTATAAATAGGGATACAAACTTGCATAAAAGTATTGCAAAAATTCTCTTCAAATTATCACTAATCTAAATTCACACAATCACATATTTAAGGCTTTTACAAGTAAATGACATACAAACCTTAAAAAAAATTGTAAGGCATTTTACCCAGGAAGACGCCCTTCTGCCTCATAGACCCAGAGTCCATGTGGTCATCACTACTTTTCTGAAAGTAGTCTAAAGATGACACAATAAAACTACGTTTCACAAATTAATATTTTATTTATCGAATATTACATTCTACTTCCAAAGGTGTCTCTCAAACTCTGACTAAACAACAGATGGGGAGAAAACAAAACAATCACCTGCGTGCCCTCTTGGCACAGTTTTACAAAGCGGAGCGAATACATAGTCTTCAAATTATTATTTCGCTAAATATTTAAAAACTATATCCAACTAAATAAGGTTAAGATTGTTATTTGCATTTATTGGTAATAACGTAAAACTATTCATACTCTGGCTATGCGCCCGTCCTTCCGGATTAAGTTAAATAAGTATAAAAGTTTCTGAATTTCTCGGCCATACTTTCTTGATGATATTTTCCAAACTCAGGAGAAAATATATTTTATTTTATGATAAATTTGCATAGATGTTGCTAGTTACAAGTTTACTAAACTAAAAAAACATTTAGCTTTAAGAAGTAAGGTCAAAATATAAAGAATATCATTTTTCCGGGGAAAAGAATAGAGGACCACATATGTGGACCTAGAGAATGAAGAGAATAAAGAATTATAAAATAAAATATTTGCTCACTTTAATAAACTATTTTGTAACATTATTTCTTTCGTCTATCTATAACACTATGCAACATAAAAAAACTAATATCCCGAGTGGTGATTCGTAGTAGGTATACTTAGTCAACATCTTAAAGCAAATTTATATTTAGAAATTATATCTCCAAAACGTAAATAACGCTAATATTACTTTACTTACTTTCCACTAAACTTACTAGGTTTAACTTACTAACTTTCCCAGGTGTAAGTTGTAGATTTGGACGACTGTGATATAAAAAAAGCTTTCGTCATGTACGTTAAAAAATGGAATGGAACTACTTGTCCGAATCCAACAGTTTTCAAGATATCAGCACTTGACATGTGAATGAACAAATAAATAAATTGACTGACAGGTATATAAATTTTTCTTAAGTTAAAAGTTTCCTTGCAATGATTTTAATCCTCCTGCCAATATCTTTTCCCGAACTACGAGCAAAATTCTTTGCACCCACATATTGCGATTATTTCGGTGAACATTTTCATCAAGAAATTGCAGCGTACGAGAAGCGTTATGAGGGTAGATGGGAGCCAGTCATGCTTGTAGACTACTGTTGGAGCCTCCAGAGGGATACTGCTACAATTGACGATAAGAGGAAAGCCAATCGTTCAAAAAATGTTTTTTTTTAATGTAGAATAACAATTTATGTTACTACTTTATGTAATTTTAAGTAAAATAAATAAATGCGTTTCACTACTAAACTTGACGTGACAGAGTTTTATTTCAATATTTAACATAGTTTTAAGGTGGCAAATCATAATTACCTACTGTAAACCCAGTGATTTTTTTTACTTTGTTGCATGGTCTAATAGGAGAAAGTGTTGTAATCGAAATTGTTTTTGTCTTTCAGTTTTACACATTTTGGCTATCAGAAATTACAAAAAAAATTAAAAAGTTAAAAAAAAATGTCTGTTTTTCGGTGTTTTTTTTTGCATCATCAGATAACGTAGGAAGCTATGCGTAAAACTGAAACAAATTTCTTACATATATTTTTGATAATGGCCATCGCGTTACGATTTAAATTTGGGATATTCACACGTATTTTAATGCGATTTTCCTTTTGCATTATCGGAAATAGTAGAAAATTATGATCAGAATTCAACCAAATTTTATGCATAATTTTCCGGTGTGTGATTTCTTTTATATAACATAATAGAAAATAGCTATGAATATATAGATAAACACAAACTATGGTAGAACTTTATAGTTGAAAGTTCTTTGGTTTTCAAACATTTATTGACAAAGCTTTTACGTATAGTAAAAAACATACAATAGATGTGACAACTATTTATTTTTAATCTCTAAAATGCATATTTATTATAATTAAACTTCATGAAGTATTGACATGCATGAGATAAACGTGACCTTTGGATTTGGCATGTTCTAATATATACTTTTGTACAGCTAAATATAAGTTTCATTGAAAATTTTATAATTCCTGAAAATGCAAAAGAAATTTATCTCAAATTTTTTTTTATAGAAGCACATACTATTAGTTTTGTCTTCTTTAGATTAATTGGCCACGTTTTTTCACTAATAATCTTTAAATACGTTCTGTTTGATGTTTAAGTTTCCTTTTATGAAAACAATTAATATTCTATTTTCGGTAAACAAACAACAGTATCGTTTTGACTAAATGAGAAACATGGAAGTAATAGTACAGAGAAAGTACATTGTATTGTAATCATTAGTATTTTTACCAAAACTCTCTCTCTCGATCTGCTAAATGTTTAGTATTTTTATTTAAATTTGAAGTTATATTTGTCAAAACAATTTAAGATTCACGTCGAAATAATCTCTCCTGAGAACTTCTGTCTTCATTTTAAACGTGTTTTCTTTAATTTAAAATTCTGCATATCCCAGAGTTTCTATTCAAATTAAAAGATAAAAACTTTTGGGCGAACGGCAATTAAGGAACAATTTTGCTTGAGTAAGTCTTAAACAATTCAGCTGACGCTGCTTTAATGTAAATCTCCGTAGCTGAAATAGAAGGCTTTTTACGTTGCAGTGATGCATTAAAATAGTTAAAATAACATGTGATATTCATTCGAGAAATTTATTAAAATAAATGTAATTAATATATATGTTTTTATGAATATTGTGTTGTAGTTTTCATTACAAATCTATTTTTCTAAAAAAAAAAAATGTTCTCTGGAAAAAAATAGTTTAACTGAAATTTTATTATCAATTATTCCCTTGTTAAATATTTATCTTTTTTACTTTTCCATGTTAATGAGGTTTTAATGGGATATTCTTCAATGAAAATGAAATGTGTAGCATAGGTAGCTTGTTTATAGGGATACACAAATAAATACCATTAAATTGCGGTCTGTAATGAAAAATCTTTTGCAGTATGCTTATAATAATCATCAGTATAAAGTTACACTATTTCAAGCATACATAAATTGATATGAATTTTTGAAAGTCTTTACACGATGCTTCTATAGAATATGCAATTCAGAGTACTTATTTATTCATTTACACGGACCCAAAACATAATTTGGTTACACTACTGTTCTATGAACGATTTTCCCTGGAATGCGTTTTCCGATAGCGTATGTATTTTAAAGCTTAATGGAATTTCAGGACATTGCGTCTTTATAAATCATATAAGTCGAAAACAGGAATGCAATTTCGTTATTTACTTCATTACTTTTTTTATTTATGTGTTTTCTTTATAGACCCAAACAAATTTTACCTCACAATTTTCTAGGGAATCTGACAAAAATTTGCGATACCAGGCAATTCAATTAAATTGATAGAGACGATTTTGCACAAAAAGAAATTGCCAAGTATCTTTGCTATGTTGCCTATATCGCGAAACTAATACTTGAAAATTTATTAAATCGTTAGTCTATTAAACTCGACCATGAGATTATCGCCAAGTTCAAAAAATTTGTCTTACCATAGTTCGGTCAAAATCTTCAGTTTGAGCACATACTTTATGGATATCTCGTTCTTCTATTAAATATATTCTCTTACCATTTACCGGTGACTATAAATCAGTGAGTATAAGTCGATGTTAATTTATTTTAATATCCATTTTACTAATACTTTGATTTCTAATACCGATAAATTTATGAAATGAATTTTTTTTTTTTTTTTTTTGGGGGGAGGGGGGAGCAATTTTAACAATTTAGCTTTCAATTTGCAGTCATATTCATGGCAAGGCATATTATAGTAGTTATTAATGTCTTAAAAATAACTCGGTAAAATATCATTTATTAAAAAATTTTCAAAATCATTTTTCAAAAAACTATACCTCAGTCATTTTTTTAGATAATGGCGAAATAAAAAATCCCTGTCGGATTGGCCTATAGGCGGAGGTAGATTTCGAAGAGTGTTCATTTCAACAACAAAATATAAAATATCATTAGAGATAAATCCAGTTTAACAATTTTCTTTGGCCGCTTTTGATTTTTTTTTTTTTTTTTTTTTTTAATGTAACAACTGGTTTTTATCAAAATTATTTTAAGCGAAATTCGGATCAAATGCCCATTTTGGCAACATATTTTGAAATATATTCTGACTTTATTATTAAAAAATCGACCAATACGCAAATTATATAGTTCCTAAGTAACAAAAAACTGTCAATTGAATGCTTTTGTGAGCAAAATCGAATTTAAAAATGAGTCGTAAAATAACCAATTGGTGATTTGAATACATCCTCAATTCTTAAATCATGATCGCTTTGGGAAATTTTGTGTGAAGTGCTCACTTTGACAGCTTTAAAAATATATATATTTAACCTTTATCAAAAAACTGACCAATACGACATATTACACAGTTCCTAAATAACAAATAACTGTCAATGGAATGCGTTTGAAAGCAAAATTGAATTTAAAAATCAGTCATAAAATAACCAATTTTTTATTTTAATACATCCTCAATTCTTGAATCTTGATCGCTTTGGGAAATTTTATGCGAAATGCCTACTTTGACAGCTTTTTAAAAATATATATTTAGCCTTTATCAGAAAATCGACGAATTCTCACATTATATAGTTCCTAAATAATAAAAAAACTGTCAATTGGATGCGTTTGAGAGCGAAATTGAATTTAAAAATGAGTCATAAAATAACCAATTTGTTATTTGAATACATTTTCAATTCTTTAATCATAATGGCTATGGGAAATTTTGTGTGAAGTACCCATTTCGGCAGCCTTTTTTGAAATATATTGTGCCTTTATCAAAAAACAGGCCTATCCGTCACATTATATAGTTCTTATATAAGAGGACCTGTAAATTGGATGCGTTTGAGAACAAAAATGGATTTAAAAATGAATCAGAAAAAATGCAATTTGTTATACTTCCTCAATTTTTCAATTACCATCACTTTGGGAAATTCTGTTCAAAATACAGTTTTTGGCAGTCTTTTTTGAAAAATATTCTGCCTTTATCAAAAAACTGGCTAATACGTCATATTATACAGTTCCTAAATAGGAGGATCTGACATTTGGATGCGTTTAAAATCAAAAGTGAATTTAAAAATGATTCAGAATATAAGCAGTTTGGATTTGAGTTTTTTTCTCCTACTCCTATTTTTGTTTAATTTAGTTTTTCTATAAGAATTGGTCCTATGAAAAACTTGTTAGTATAAAAGTCGTAGATATTATTGAGAAGATGTAAAATAAATTTAATTAGATTTGATTGATTAAGAATTGACTAAGTTATGGATTTTTTTTCTTTTTCAACCTTCCTTTTTCTTTTCATTTTCAATTTTTTTCATCGGTAAAAGTTGTTCCTATCTTGTTAAAATCTTGTAAATACAAAAGTTTTAGATAATTTTGAGAACATTTATAAAAAATTTAGTTGTATTTAATATCTTGAGAATTGACGAAGTTATGATTTTTTTTCTCCAAAAAACCCTGTTTTTTCGCCCCTTGAGCCCATTTCTAAATTTATCAAAAATCTGTCACGCATAAACTTTTGGCCTATTCTTAAGAAGTAATATAAACTTTAAACCGATTCAATATCTATTTTAATTAAGAAGTTATGACGTTTTTTCAATTTTCACAAAAACCCTCCCTAATTCCACCCCCTTGGTCCGATTTTGCCCATTAACGAACTTAACCGAGATTTTATGTCCCTTGATTTTATGTAAAAGTTAGAAGAAGATCTGAGCATAATTATGGAAGTTATCTTGTCCAGAAGAAAGTGATATACACCGATAGATAGATAGATAGATAAACTTTTTTACTAATGGTGGTTTTGGGGTCTAGGGGTCGTGATCGGTGTAAATCTGCAAAAAATTTTCAGAAATTCCAACATGGGAGCGATCGCAATAGGTAGTATTTCATACGAACTCTACCTAAAAAAGTCTGTGGAATCCTTGTGTCAAGGCCGAATACTTAAGAGGAAAAAAAATGTTTGAATTTTAAATGCATTTGTATGAATAAATGTGATTTTAAAATCAAATTTACATATGCTTTAAATCTTTAAATCCAATTGAAAAGGAATTTGGCTAACGAGCTCGGTCTAGACCTATACATTCTAGACTAGATACGTACACATACATAACTGATAGGTAATTGCTTTATGAATACTATGTACTTCATAGCACTGTCGCATGAAAAAGTCCTATATATATGAATACGCTATATGGCCAAAGGTGATCAACTACTTGCCCTTTAAACATTTTACTAACAAGGAAGGTCTCCATACGGGCATACTCAGAAAAATCTGAAAAAATTACAGAATGTTCTTCTCATATAGTTATATATGTTTATAAAAAATTTCGGCGGAACCTCCTTATAACGTCCGAAAAAAAATAATAAAATTTCGTTTATTTGGCGATTTATCTCCGGTTGGCGAAAAAACGAAATTTTGAAAAATGCGCTTTTAAACTTCGAATACTTTTTCAAGAAAAAACTTTCTGTGTTCAATTTATTTAAATAAGTTTAGTTTAAGTAATTTTAGTTTTGCATTTTTACTTTACTTTAAGTGTAATTTTGTCATATACGTTTATATGTACTTATAACAAAATTAAATTAATATATTTTATCATTTAAAACACAATTTAAATTGATTAAAATTTTTCCAAATTGAAAAATACACTGTTAAAAATCTGCTGCATTTTGTTGCAACGCACTCCCTTGCTTGTATAGAAAACGGTTACTTGGCCGTGAAATGGAGCTTTCTCATTGGTTGAAATAGAGATATTATAGACAAGCGGTGGAGTGCGTTGCAGCAAAATGCAGCAGATTTTTAACAGTGTATGACACGGTCAATTCAACGTGCTATGGAGCATTCTCATTGGTCAGAAGAGAGATATTCTATAAAAGTAGTGGAGTGACGTTGCAGTAAATGCTGCAGATTTTTAACAGTAAAGTAAATTAAAATCAATTTTCAGATTCGTTAAAATCGTCTGCTTTTGGCGAGGAAATGCACTGCTCGCCAAATCCCGCGTCGCTTTCAGCTTTTCACGCCAATTATTCCAAACTATTTTATTTTTTTACATATCTAATAATGTAATTCCGCCGCTAATTTTCACTGATCCTTTATTACCTACATGAGTAGTTTAATTCGTATTTTTTTCAAAAAATTCTGAGTATGCCCCCAATGGAGACCTTCCTTGTAAGTACATAACATGCATAAGGAATCAATCTTAAACTCCAAATGTAAAAACAAAATAGGACAAGTGATAAATAAACAAGTGATAAGTGAAAATAGGACAAAGATTTTTCCAGAAATCCCATAGGGGCCGTCAACAAACTAAAAATCAACGAAAATCTTTTGGATAACCCTATCAAAATTAATGTGAAAAAGCATTCAAACTGTAGATTATGATTAAATGGCTTCTTGTAAAAAATTGTAAATTAATTTTATCAGTATAGCATTTAAGAAAGTTTTTTCTAAGAAATTTTGTAAGAAAGAACTAGTAGAAAAATTAAGATTTTTATAAAAAAGTCCCAAATTTTCCCATGTTTTTTGCTTATATTTTGCAGAGTTCGTAATGTAAAAAAATGTTCTTTTCAGAAAATATGAAAAACATATACATACAACCCTGTAATCAGAATTAAAGAAGTAAAAATATACATACATATGAAAAATGACCAGATTTACTAAATAATATTTCATTGCACATGCCTGAAGGCAATCAAAATATAATTTGCATAATGTGTTTGCTAAATGTATAGATGTGGAAAAAGATGAATGACTCTATCCATGTCTCCGTTGATTAATAAACATATCATACACAATATTGCTAGCATATTTTAATTTAAACCCTCATTTTTTTTTCTTCCTTTTGGGAAAAACGAATTTTCACAAATAGCTTATTCTTTTAGCTTATTCTATCGATGATAATTTTCAGAATTTTTAAGCTATGTTTTTATGATTTTTACAACAATTGCTTTATACATTTAACTAACACATTATACAGTTTATTTTTTGTGCTATGATTTACTTCCTTTTATTAGCTTTTTATGTCTTTAAAATGCTTTTGATACCCTGGTTGTCATATGCAATTGTTTTTAACCATCTATTCAATAAAATATCCCAAAACTATTTTGTGACACTGATTTTAGACCTCAATGTATTTTCTTTGTTTCATTTAGGTATAGTTAATATTTACTCTTTAAAAATGGCTTTATACTGTTAACTTTATACTGCAATCTGAAATCCATTTTTTTCTGTATGCTTTTCTCACAATTCACGTCTGTGAATATATATTCAAAACATCTATTAGTTATTCTTATTCGAAACGTGATTTTTTGAATGCATACACAAACATACCGAACAAAAAGCTTCAACACAATAGAAAATTCATGGCTTGCAATGTAAAAGAAGTGTTTGAAAAGCAAATGAAAAGAAAATGCTGTCAGAATTTTGCGATTACTAAAGTATAAAACAGTATTTTGTGATAGCATTTCTACGTTGGACAAATATATGTCTGAAGTGGTTCTGTATAGTTACTTTGTATATAGATATTTCTTCAGTATTCTAAAAAATCATGCATCAAGCATAGATTATGAAGCACTTTCCAACACTTTCAGAATAATGTAACAAAACTGCACCGTTTAAAAAATCAAAATTCAGCATATGGGAATTTATAATGAATTTCAAACCGAATTTCAGTTATTCCCATCTATAATTGGAAAATTTTTAGCAGCCCTGTATATGACATGCAGATTTGTATCTATCAGCAACATGCATTCCAAAATTTAGTTCATTTAAAAGATAGATATATTTTAGTTGAATATTCCCCTTCAGCAATTTCTTTTAATAACGAGAATGGTATGCAAATACTTTTGTGCAGTCCTGTATGTGACTCTTTATATATAAAATTTATATACAAAAAGTAAATTGCAAAAAAAAAAAAAAAAAAAAAAAAAAAAAAAAAAAAAAAAAAAAAAAAAACAGAAAAAAGAAAAAACAATTAAAATTAAAAGCGCATAACGAATTAAAACGTACAATTCTAGCAATTATTACGCAAAATTAGTACTGTAACCGATTTATTTTATGTGTATCTGTAAATTAATAAAAAATGCTTTGAATGCTGTATTTTATCGTGATCGTAGTAGAATTGAGTGATTTTTATTATTTTAAATACATTTGAAACAGCGTAATGTCATTAAAATAGTCTTCAAACAATTTTTCCCATATATAATAATGTAATGGAATTATTTTGAGTGCCCCTGTAAATGAATCAATAATCGTACATACTTCATATGCAATACCAAATATATTTTGGTGACCCTAAGTAAATTTATCAATTGCATGAAAATCATAGTATATACTTACGGTAGTTAGAGTGTGGACAGACGGACAGACAAACTGAATACATAAGCACTTTTCAACGTTGGTGTTTAAAAGTGCTACAAAGGAAATATTAGCTTAAAAGAAGAAATGTTATTTTCTTTTGCATATGTTACATACCTGTACCTTGTAATCAACATACTTAAAAAAAAAACAGTAATAAATAAACGATGACAGATAGTACAAGTTATTCTTACATAAAAATAATGCATGAAGTTTCAAATTTCTTCATTATGTTTTTCAGTTCTAATTGCTAACTTATAGGTGACGCTGCACTATCTAAATAGTTTTAATGCTTAACATAATTTATTTGGAATACAATTTATTTTTAACATAATTTATTTGGAATTTTATTAAGTTTATTTGGAAAAAATCAAGAGCACTTTTTCCATGTATATTATCAAATTCAAATTGTTCTAAGAAATACTGGTGCCATGTGAAAATTTGGGCATTAAAATTAATCATTTGCAGACTGCAAACGGCACCTCTGTAAGGGTTAAGAGCCTGACTGAAAAAGACCCGGATGATAATGTTAAGCCTATTGGGGGTGTTCTTTTCAAATAACTCGCTCAAATTTCAATATTTTTACATGTTTTTTTTGCATAGGACAGCGGAAGACGATCTACAACCGGGCTAGTTTTTATTTTTTTTGATTTTGGTTATATATTTTATATATTATGAACGTTTCAATTTCAGAAGCGGTTCAAGCCGGTTTCGAATGTTAAAGTATTTTTTAAGAAAAATCTGAAACCAAAATTGAAAAAGTAAAAACTAGCCCGTTGTAGATCGTCTTCAACTATCCTATGTAAAAAAAATCATGCAAAAAATTTAAAATTTAAACGAGATATTTTTATAAAAAACGCTCCTCTAGACTTAACATTATCATCCGGGTCTTTTTCAATCTGTAGAATGGGCTCTTAATAGTCATCATTTCAGAACACTATTTATATGTACTTTAAAGTGTTATAGCACTTCGAAAACATATAAAACATATGTCATATATTTCATACTTATTTTAGTATATTTCGTAAAGATACGAGAATTTTTTGTAAAAAATATTTTGATCAAATAAATAAAACTTTCGAGATAATTATATAAATCTTTTTTTTTATATTTTAAGATAGTGAATACGCACTATTTAATACACAACATAAACTCTCAAATAACATACAATGATTCATATTTTCATAATAGAAAATAGAATTGTACTGTTTCAGATTACAGTTAAACATCATTGGTAAAATAAAGATAAAAGTGCTCTGCATGTATTTCTGTATTCTAATAGATCGCTCTGAGAGAGCTACAAAATTTATCGGGAAGATACCTATATGTTTTAAGTTTATACATCTCGAAGCCATTATTTTTATTTTTTCATCAGATTTTAAGGATTTTATTTTTGATAAAATATTTAAAATTGTTCTGGAGTTTGCGGCGATTTTTCTAATTTAGTAAAAAAAAAAAAAATTCCAGTTTTAGCATTTTAGACCAATAAAATACTAGAATATCTATCATTAAGTAAAACGAAATAATTCCGATTACATGGGAGTTTTTTTTTTATATTCAAGAAGTGGAACTATGCTTGCAATACTGTTTGTGAAGATTATCTCTTAAATCACTAATAATATTATGTAATAAAACTGTTGTTAGCTTTCGTTTTGTCAAAAACTAAAAACTAAAACAAAATCACATCACCTTTTTCATTTACATATAAAAAAAAACATTTCATATTTATTTACTTAAAACAGGTGTCACAAATAAAAAATTAAAAAGTTGACACGTTTCTGTTTAAGTGTCATTTAGTTTTCTACTGATTTTATGTGTTATGAATACGGTTCTTATGAATGAACCGAAACATGTCAACTTTTTATTTTTTTATTTGTGACACCTGTTTTAAGTAAATAAATATGAAATGTTTTTTTATCACTAATAATAGATATATACTACCAATTACAAAAATACATAAATCAAGAGTAATTTTTGTATGGTATTTCTTTTACAAGAGTCTATGCATATTAAAGAACACATATTCTTTAATAAGGCTCTTTTCCTGTAAGTTATATAAAAAAGTTATAATGCGTTATAAAATGGTACTTGAAAAAAATATGCTTTTTTTGTCAAGGCGTATCAAATAATGATACTTTGAATCTTTAAAAGTTCATTTTACCTTTTTTATTGTTTAAAATAGCAAATGTTAATAAAATCCAAAGTGTTATAATTGCGGTAAATTTTAGTCGTAAAACAAAAGTATATGTCTTTAACATACTGCTTAAATACAGGGCACTTACTTTTCTAAATATGGGCTGTGGTCAGAAGTAGCGCGTTACAAGTGGCTAAACTACAATACCCGTTACATTTTTTAGTATTTTGAAGTGTAACACACTAGATTTTGATAAAGGCAGTGATAAACGCAGTGCGATATAAAAAAATTGGTAGAATATAGCGAGCATGGATACTACTTTTAATGCGATTTTAGCGGGGAAAAAAATGTATCAATTTTCCTGTCACGTGATCGCAACATATCTCTTTTATGCAAAATATCTCCCATCAGCAGTTTTGAATTAACAGCGACAAATTTCTTCAAGAATAGTAAATACGAAAATGAGGGTTTCGAATCTCGTCTTATCTATATATGTATCTATATATGTAAAATATATGTATATATATATATACATGTATATTCTATCAATCTCTTCACTTCGTAAGCCTGCATCGAAAACCTTCCCAAAATTCGCATTTTTTTAATGATATATTTCATGAATTGCAAAATCTCGGTTTACAATGGCAACCAATGAACGCAATGAGAAACTTTTTTGCGCTTTCCGAAAGTTTGATTTTCTAAATAAGACAAGTTTTGAAGCTCACGTCCTCATGTATATTAACACAGTGTGCTGTTGCGTATGGCTAGATTATGAACAATAGTAGCTAACCGTTTTATCATTAGTTCATATTATATAGCTATACTTTCATGTATCTCTGAAAATTAAATAAGCTGCATTTTTATGTAAACTGTAAAAAAAAATCCGTTAAATTTACGGCAAAAACTGCTAGCAGCAATATTGCCAGCAGCGTTTGCCGTAAAAATTGCGGAAAAATTAGGCGTAATAAAAAAATACATCCAATTTTACTGCAATTTTTAAAGCAAAAACTGCTGGCAACATTGCTACCAGTAATTTGTGCCATAAATTAAAAAGATTTTTTTTTTACAGTGTAACTATATAAAAATGTTTATTCTATTGCGTATCTCTTTAAAATACACTGCGAATTCAAATAAACACATTTAAGAACATTTTTTCTCACCAAATTTACAACACATTAATGTATTGCGAATTAGAAAACTTTATATACAAAACATTTTTTTCTGTGTTGTGTCTTAGTATGTTGCAAAAATGTTGCTACCTACGAATGTGTTCTAAAAGTAGTGTAGTTAATTGGGTCTAAATAATTTTGTAGCTATTACTGATAGAAATATTTTCTTACAATAGTGTTGTGTTGCACATCACTTCGTTACCAAATTAAAAACACATTGTAAACACCACACAATTTATAACACTATAAAGCAATGCAAGAAAAACACCTTTAAAACACTTTCTACATAGCGCCTTTAAAACTGTGCAATTTTAAAAATGAATGTTAAGAACCAAATATGTTTTGAAAACACATTTTCTTTTCTAGTAATCTTTATAACAACAATTTTTGTATATTCGCAACACATTCACAATACAATCGAAAATGAATAATTTTAGAAGTGTTAATTATTGGGTTCAATTAGTATTCTAAATGTTTTTCACGAATTTGCAATGTAGTTGTAATATGCATAAAAATATTTTGGAGTCGAAGTCTATTTAGAATCGAAGTAACTTTAGCTATAGATAACTATATAATAAAATTAGTTTTTTCCGAAAGCTGAATATAGATTATAATTTAAGATATATGCATAAAAAATTATGCTTCATGTTTTAATACATGTAAAACGAATGACTTTTGTAAATACTCCAGCCGATTTGAATAGAATTTCCGAAGTTTTTTTCAGCGGCATAAGAAACAATCGCTATAACCATAAATCATCCGATATGTCTTTAGTTGAAATAAAACGGAATATGCTTTAAAGACATGTTTGCTCCGTACCTTTTTGAAAATAGTTGCGTAATTTTCTACACAATTAATAATCTGGCCTTTTTTGTGTTCGATGTCATTCATCCTATAATTGCCTTATCAATGAATAGCATTTTCTTTTTGTTTTTCTTTTATGCATTACATCATAGAAAATCTCAAACAAGAAGTTTTTGACGGGTTTTGAAGGAAAAGATAAATTACGAAAGGTTATCATTGAGTTTATATCTAAATCTGTATTTTTTATCTGCCTTTTTCTTTGCAGCAATCAATACATGTACGGAAAGTTTTAATAGATCTTACGTGAGAAAAATAAAGGATACATTTATTATTCTTTCTTATTAAATAATAATTACAATTAGTTTAATGAAATCAAATTTATATTTTTTTTTATGACTCGCATTAAAACACGCCTCGTTTTAAACTCTAAATCTGATGAAAAACATTTTTATAAGTATATTTAAATTTATTAAATCTTGAAATAAATTTTGCATACACTAAAAGTAACTATAAAACGGTAAAAAATAATTCCAAAAGTAACCAAACAAAAGATAAATGAATAATAACTAATGCCATGAAATAGTTCATTTTTACAAAATTTAACCTATAACGTTCAAACATTAAATTGGTTTGAATATAACATAGAATATTTTCTAAATTCTAACAAATATATAAAAAAGAACGCATATAAAACATTTTAAAAAGAAATGTCTAAGTTATATCAATGTATTCTAAAATATATTGATCTGTCATTACGCTATTTTTTATTTGATTTCTTTGCCATTTACGAATAAATATTTTATGCTCGCGAAAAAATAGCAGAAAGAAAATTCACATTGTTTTTTTGAACATTGCCTGCAGTCAAAAATCAAAATCATTCGATCAGCGCATTACTGATATATTTTGTGGGAAATCATGATAAATCACAGGTCGAAAAATCTTCCCTACTTCATTAACATGAAAAATGATGTCATGAAAAGATTTTTATGGCATCTCTTGTTATTCGAGATTGAATATCTTATTGGATATTCAAATTCGAGGAAAAAAGATCGTCTGCGCTTCAAACAATATTATTTTTGTGTTGTCTTATTTTAACAGCTTTAGTTTTTATATTTGCAGAATTTCAATTCTATTTCAATGTTTGTTATAATAATGCAATAAAATAAACATTTATAATAGAAGGAATGTTTTATCTAAAAAATATGAGGTATTCCCTTTTACATTCTATATTTTCAACGCTTAACTGCGTTCATTAATTGAATTTTTTTTAAATTTTCTAATCTAAAGCAAAACATTTTATATTAAAACTATTATTCTCAACTAAATATATATATATATATAATATAATGCTTGTTTTCCTTTTCATCGACTAATTACGGTACAGAAATTTATTAATGTAGATTATGAATTGACTACAAATATAGCGTTAAAATAAATTTTAGCCAATGTCTGTGTAACTGAGAAAAATTTCAAATGTTTAAAATTAGATTTATGTATAAATTATGTAAATTAAATTGATTTTATTTAAACAAGCTTTTACTTAAGGATTCAGGTGTTAATTTTTAGTGTTTATTTATTTCTTTTAATTTTGCAAATCATGACTTTATATATTTTAATGCTTATATTATCATTAATGGAGGATATTCCAAATCTGCGTTCGAGGCTATAAAAGGTCACGTGGTACCGGTAATTTACCCAAAGAATTTCTAACTGATAAGCAGGGAGGCTGCTACTGCTTTCCTTATGAACTGTTTCATTAACTGGTGGGGATTTACATTGCATCTAACAAAGCTTTCTCTTCTTTACGCTAGAAGCTTTTGCCTTGACCACGTGATCAAAACGTAAATGGAATATCCTCCATTAGGTTTATAAGCTCATAACTTTGACAAGAAAATAACACTATAAAGAGAAATAGCGAAAACATCCTCAGTGAGTGTAGAGCGCAAACAAACGCAGCAATTTACCCTACAGTGAGATCCCAGAAATAATATCTATTACTTAATTTAACCATTTATTTTCTGCGTATGGACCAGAAATATTTTTTAAAAAAATCTAAAGATATTAATACGGGTTACCTAAAACAAAGGAAATAACTTCAAATATGCTTTAATGTCACGTTTATGCATTATTAGCGGTAATTCACAAAGTTTGGCGAAATATTTTTTTTCCTTTTTTTGAGGGGGGGGGGAGGGGGTCGGATTATCATGATTTGTAGGAAAGCAAACAAATATAATATATATATGCACTGCTCGACATTGAAAATGCAACACAAAGAAGGAATGCTCAGAAAGTGATGAAATTTGGGGAAAAGACAGAGACAGCAAGGAGCATTAAGTGATCTTTATTTCAAAATTATAGTCAAAATACAGAACGAGAACGGCGTCGGCTCAGTAGGATGTAGGACCACCGCGAACTGCGATAAACGAAGAAACACGTCTAGGCATCGAGTCAATAAGAGCGTGGATGGTGTCCTGAGGGATCGCTTTCCATTCCCTTTCAACCATTTGCCACAGTTCATCTTCTGAACGAGGCAGGGGCAGAGTCCGCAAAACGGCGTCCAATCACATCCCACACATGTTCGATTGGTGACAGATCAGGAAAATACGGTGGGTAGAAAGCATCTGTATACCTTGCAGAGCATCTTGACACATGCGAGCACTGTGTGGTCGGGCGTTATCCTGCTGAAAAATTGCATTAGGCTGCCCTTGAAGGTAGGGGATTGCCACTAGCCGCAGTACATTATCCAAGAATCGTTGGGCCGTCATAGTGCCCTAAATACGAACTAGAGGTGACATGCAATTATACGCAATAGCGCCCCAAACCATTGTGCCACGTTGTCGCGCGGTGGGGCGTTCCACAGTTATTGCCGGATTTGATCTGTCTCCACGTAGATGCCAGACACGTATGCGGCGACTGTCACTGGATAAACAGAAGCGTGATTCATCTGAGAACGCAACGTTTCGAAATTCTGCCATCCAAGTCGCTCTAGTCCGGCACCATTCCAAACGTTGGCGTCTATGCTGTCGAGTCAATGGCAGTCTTCTTAACGGACGCCGTGAGTGCAGGCCATGTTCAACCAATCGACGGAAAATAGTTCTGGTCAACACGGAAACATCCAGGGTATCTTGTACATGCTGCAGAATCGAGGTACAAGTGACTTGCGGGCCCACCACAGCTTGTCGGTGGATGCGTCGATCCACGCGTGCTGACGTCACTCTGGCTGCACCTACACCCCTCAATCTTGCCACATTTCCTTGTGCCAACCATGTTCGCCATAGCTGATGCACCGTGCTCGCATCCATGTGGGTATCAGCTTCGATTTGACCTACAGACCAATCCCCCTTCTCAGTCCCATCACCATACCTCTCGTAAAATCGTCTATCTGCTGGAAGTGCCTTCGTTGACGGCGGCCTGGTATTCTCTTCTATACACGTATCCTCCGAGACAGAAACAAAATTTCTTCGATAATTCGTCTGGCAGAAATAGCGACAGGAATATTGCCCATTCTACAAGTTTCTTCCCTTATATCTTACATCACGTGCGTCGGAGACCTACGCATTTCACATCATTTGCATAACTCAGTGACATGCTCCTACTCTGAAATTTGCATAAATTTCTGACCACTCCTTCTTGGTGTTGCATTTTCAATGTCGAGCAGTGTATATATATATATATATATATATATATATATATATATATATATATATATATATATATATGTATGTATATATATATTCATGGTTTATAAAATTCCGAAAATAGTGTTGATAAACACCGAAAAGAACATTGAGGATGAAAAGTAATATGTATAAAAGATGATAGAAATTTGTGTTGTATAATTATGTTATCTGAAATGGTTACGCCATAATATTGTTTGGACTATAACGCCTCATTTTATCTTAATTTTAATTTTAATGAACATACTACAAAGTTCTAAAATGTTCTGCATTTATTTTTTATTTCATATGTATGGCCATACACGCTCTCGTTAACATTTACTATAGTGCGCCAATATTTATAGCCCTTACGTTGATTTTTATCACATTACTTAAGAAAAAATCACACATATAAATAATAATAGAAATAAATAGAAATTAGTTTGGAGTATATCATCACATGTTATCTCAATTCAAACAACTATATAAAAAATATTACACCGCTTATGAAATGTAGATTTAAAGTTATCACTTATCCTTGATCGAGATTTTACTCTTATTACAATTTTAAATTCAATATTTGTTATCGCGAATGACATCGATGTCCGCTATTACACTAATTTTTATCACGAAGTCCAACAAATTTTACTAATAATTTTCAAACTGATGCTTTGGGCAGACCTTATCACTCAAAATAAAATCGCCCTCAACTCATAATAAGTCATATCACAAAAATCCATTTTATTTACATATCTTCCCGTCTTCATTAACTTAGAGATTGATATTGTTAAGAGAATATTAGAAGTTTTTTGAGAGGTTTAACATTTTCCCTGAAGAATCTAACAGCTTTAGTTTCAGATTCAAGAAATTTCCTATCACAATCAAACCAAACTTAAAGTTATCTAATAAGTAAATTCTGTGATCAGTCATTGCGTGCGTTGAAGATGCCAATATGCATCCGGCTACAGAACCTAGGTAGCATCAAACGGGCTTAGTAGTTGAGAGGATCTGCTATGCGTCGGCGTAATTTGAATATGTTCTTCCTTAAACGTTTATCGAACAGTGCCATAAAAATCACCATACGCATAATGTTTATACCGTTTTCCATAGGATATTTTTTACCATAGGCAAAAAAAGAAAAAAAAAACATATAATTTCACTTGCAGTGTTTTTTATGGTAATTCTATGCCATTTTTTAATCGACTTCAAAAAAGGAGAAGAGGTTATTAATTCAACCCATTTTTTTTTAAAGTATGTTTACCAATTACTCCGAAACTATCCAACTGATTAATTTGGTTTTGGTGTTAAATGAAAGAGCTTGCTCTCGAATCGGTACAACTTCCGTTTCATAGTAATTGGTTCAGTACTTTTTTAGTAATTAGGCAAAAACTAATATAATTAGTGATTTTTCGCTAATTAAAAGTGTTGAATAAGTTCGCGGGATCGAGTGCAGACAAAATGGCCGAGCGGTCTATGGCTCCAAATTTACGCTGTGTTTCTCGAAAGAGAGAGGGTTCGAACCCCACTCCGTACATACATGTATACATTAACCTTTTCCGTATTATAATTTTTGCATATACATTTTACAAATTAAATACTAATTTTGCTATTAAGAATATTTTGTATTTCACCGTTAGCATAGAGTATCAGAGATCTTTTATCGATTCAATCTTTATCAGTGAAAGAGTACTAAAATAATAGACTTGCGAAAAGTAACATGACTTCGAATAAGCTCGCCAAATAGATTGCAGTCAGGATAGCCTAGAGGTCTAAGGTGGCTGATTTAAACTTTGGTTCCCGAAAGAGAGCGTGGGTTCGAACCCCACTTCTGACATACGTGTGTAATATACAGTGTTTTTTCCGTATTATAATTTTTTTTACCGAGTTGAAAAACGGAGAAGAGGTTATCATGAATTTGACGCTTATGTATTTTTTTATGCATGTTCACCGATTACACCGAAACTATCTAACCGACTAAACTAGTATTTGTGTTAAATGAAAGAGGTTACTCTCGAATTGGTACCACTCATTCAAATTTGTTAAGAACTTATTTAGTAATTAGGCAAAAACTAATAAAACTAGTGATTTCTCGCAAATTAAAAGTAACATACACGTTGAATAAGCTCGCAGAATGGAGTGTAATCAGGATGGCCGAGTGGTCTAACGCGCTATATTTAAGCTCTGGTTCTCGAAAGAGAGCGTGGGTTCAAGCCTCACTCCTGACGTGGGTGTATATTTTGCAATATTTTTTCCATATTATATTTTTTATTAACCGACTTCAAAAAAAGGAGGAGAGGGTTATCAATTCGACGCTTATGTATTGTTTTTTTTGTACGTATGTTCACCGATTACTGCGAAACTATCCAACTGAATAATTTGGTTTTTGTGTTAAATGAAAGAAGCTGCTCTCGAATTGGTACCACTTCCATTTCATCGAAATTGACTCAGTACTTTTTCATTAATTAAACAAAAACGAATAAAATTAGTGATTTCTCCTTTCAAATTATAAGTAACATGGGCGTTGAATAAGCTCGCCGAATGGAGTGCGGTCAGGAAGGCCAAGCGGTCTAAGGTGCCAGATTTAAGCTTTTGATGTCAAAAGGGGGCGTGGGTTCGAACCCCACTCCTGACATAATTTTCATCCATTTACAATAATTTTTTCCGTGTTTTAATTTTTATTAACCAACTTCAAAAAAGAAAGAGGAGGTTATCAATTCGACGCGTATATATATATTTTTTTATGTATGGTCACTGATTACATCGAAACTATCCAACCGATTAATTTGGTTTTTGTGTTAAATTAAAGAGGTTACTCGAATTGGTACCACTTCCATTTCATCGAAATTGGTTCAGTACTTTTCTGGTAACTAGGCAAAAACTAATAAAATTAGGAATTTCTTGCAAATTAAAAGTAACATGGACGTTGAATAAGCTCGCCGAATGGAGTGCAGTCAGGATAGTATACGTGCAGTCAGATGGTCGTGCGGTCTAAGGCGTAAAATTTAAGCTCTGGCTCTCGAAAAAAAGCGTGGGTTTGACATACTCCTCCTGACATACGTAAATAATTTACAATATTTTTTCCGTATTATAATTTTTATTAACCGATTTCAAAAAATCGTTAACTTTTAACTAAAAAGAGTAAAATAAACTTTTCTACCAAAATTGAACCAACTTCAAAAACTACTGCAAAGTGAAAAATAATTTTTTTAGATAATAGTAATGAGAAATTAAATTAAGAGCGTAGTATTTACCATGTGTATTATTATATTTATATACATTAATTTGATTTTTTGGAGTCGGTGCCAGCCAAGCCAATTTCAAAGTTAAAATTAGGTATCCCATGCAAATCGTAAAAGAATAAGGTTAAATTTTTTAACTAAATATTAAATCGTAAAAAAAAAACTCGTAGATACTTGGATGTGTGGCTATTGAAAATTACATGTAACTTGGTATGGCTGGCACCGACTCCAAAAAATCAAAGTAATGTACATAAATATAATAATACATATGGTAAATACTACACTCTTAATTTAATTTCTTATTACTATTATCTAAAAAAAAATATTTTTCACTTTGCAGTAGTTTTTGAAGTTGGTTCAATTTTTGGTAGAAAAGTTTATTTTGCTAAGGGTTGGCAGCTGATTTAAAACTTCTTGCTTTGCATTTGAAAATGTGATTCAAGTTAAACTTTTTATTATTGCCAGCATTCCATCAGTAAAACGTTGCTGGAATTTCTGTATGTGCTGTTGGGATTAGATCATTTAGAAAAATACTGATATCTCTGGCGTCTTCCCATGTGCCAAATAAACATTTTTCCCCATTTATAAACTAATTTGGCAACTAACACATTTGTGCAAACCACCAGGTTTATATAAATGAGGGGGGGTCAAGCTGTGGCCCACCGGATACTACTAAAATTTTAATCCTTTCGGGTTCGAATTCTTTTTCCATTTTCAGAACAAAATTATTTTTACTTTAATAATGTTAATAGAAGCAATAGCTTTGTCTGAGATGCAACGAATGTACTTAATTTGTGTACTATTAACTTTATATTTAAATTGTAATATTCTAAGGAAGAGTTTATAGAGACGTTTGGAAAATATAGTATTACAACAGGTTTTAAGAAATATTATAACTTTCTAATGTTTTTTTTTGCACTTTATCACGCATTATTTGTTCAGATAAGTAACCTATATTTTAAATTCAAAGAGTGAAATATGTGCATAAAACAGAGGAATTGTCAACGGTGCAAAGAGAATTAAGAAAACTTCTGCTATTATCATTATTACTAAGTTCCGAAGTATAAATGAAATCATACTAACAAGGAAGGTCTCCATACGCACATACTTAGAAAAATCAGAAAAAATTACAAAATGGTCTTCCCATGAAGATATATACCTTTATAAAAAATTTTGGAGGAACCTCCATACAGCGACCGTAAAAAAATATTTGGCATTATTTCTCAATTTATCATCGGTTGGCAATAGAATGCAGTTTGAAAAAATGCTTTTTATGTCAAAAACGCTTAAAGGACTAAAAAGTTTCATATTGAACTTGTTTAGGTAAATATAATTTAAATAACTTTAATTTTGTCAGTTTTAGTTTCTTTTAAACATAATTTTGTTATATCAATATTTATATGTATCTACATTCAAATTTAACAATCCAAATTTGCGATTTAAAACGAAACTCATAATTTCAATTAAAATTGGTTCAAGCTCAAAGTCATATTGAGCATTGTCAATTCAATTTCGTTGCTATGGAAACATCTGGCTTTTAATTTTGAATACGCTTAAATGTATGAAAATATTTTTTTTTTCAATATGAATTTTTTCTTATATGAAAATATTTTATTCCATTGATAAATTTAAAATTATAGCAACAAGAAATATATATATGCATTACAAGATACATGTATTTGTATGTATATAATATACTCTTTCTTTGTTTATGTTTAATTCATTAAATACCATTTACAGGCATTCTGAAAATCTAACAGTTTTCAGTTGCATTAAATCGTTTGCTTTGGGCGAGGATAAGTGCTACTCGCCAAATCGCGTGACGCTTTCGTCTTTTCATGCCAAATATTCAAAAGTATTTTATTTTTTTACATACTTTCTACTGCGATTCCGCCGCTAAATTTGATTGATCTTTTATTACATACATAAGTAGTTTAATTAGTATTTTTTCAAAAGTTTCTGAGTATGCCCAGTAGGGAGACCTTCCTTGTAAGAAAATCATAGACACTTACTGCCGTTACTACATGTTGATAGTTACTAAAGTAATTGTGCAGCCAGCATGATACTTAGTAAAAATACATGTACTATTAATAGTAGCAAAAAAATGGCATAGAATTACGATAAAATACCATAAGTGCAATAATATGGTTTTTTGCTTATGGAAAAAATATCCTATGGAAAACCAGATAAACATTAAGTGTATGGTAATTCTTATGGCACTATATGGTAAAAATATTAATAATAATTTTAGTGATGCCATCTACGAGGAACAGGGGTAAGTAAGCTTACTAATGTATTTCGACGTTGTGAATGACTGAACTTCGAACCAAAGACCTCATAGTTTAATTGGGGTGGCTTAAACAATCGGCCATAAACATCCTTTAAGCGGTGTTTATAAGAAATCATATGAAAAAAAGCATTTCAGTAAGCCATCATTGTTTGTCGTTCTAAATGAGTGGTTGATAAATAAATAAGAATTTTCAAGTGTTTTTATTGTTTTATAGACGTGTAGGGTAACAGTCCCAGTAATTGGCACATTAAGAATTTGTCTTTAAACTTACTTCAATTTTCATTACAAAGAAATAAGATATTTACTTGGAAATATTTTTAAATCAAAGAATGCATATCTGTGCATTTATTTTTCCCACTAAAAGCAAAAAAATTGAAAAAGTATTTTTATAAAAATATATTTATAAAAAGTTTCTGAAATCACCAGTAATTGGCACCTAGAGCACCAATGTATGACACCTTGTGATCCAGTAATTGGCACAAGTTTATATTTAAAAAAAAACTTTTCATTTTGCATTGGGTTTAATCGCTTTAAATGAATTTACTGTAGATAACGATGGGATATTTCAGGTTTTAAGAGTAAGAAATCAGCATATCAGTCTGAAATGTGAACACTTTAAAACAATACATTATACTTATACTAGTAAATCTGCAGATCAGAGCCGATCTGCAGATCAACGTCAGCTTTTTTCATATTTTTTTTTTAAACAAACTTTGGGTAATATTCAACTTCCTGGAAACTGTAATTTAAAATTTTCAAATTACGTAATTATTTATAAGAATAAAATAAGAATTAGAAGTTTTCAACCATCAAAAGCGGTAAATTAAAATTTTAATTATGTTAGGATATTCTGAAAATTTCATGATCTATTATTTTTGTTTTCTTTATTATAACACAGTAGATTTCTTCAAGGGGGAGGGCTCCGCCCCCCTGAACCCTCCGAGCCTCACTTAATTTAAATTTGTCACTTTATAATAATTGTGCTAATGGTTATTGTATATCTTGAATTTCTTTATACATTTTGATTTATAAGGATAAGTAACAGTTTGGACAAATATTTTTCATTATCCTCATACTTCTACATGCCTGCCAACCACTAACACCTAAACTTGATGTATCAGGAACTTTTGTAACTGTAAACTCAGTAATCTAGAGTTTTACTATTTTGTTTCAGAAAAAAAAGTTTTGTTTGTTTTTTGCGGCAGTTATAGCGGGACAGACAGACATACAGAAGAACAGACTGACAGATGAAAAACAATAAATTTCGTGCCTCCAAAGTAAGCCTTCACTGAAGTTTCGGCAATGACGTCATTATTAATGAGTTATTGATATCCACGTTTCTTGAATTTTTAACGACTACTATAAAATACCTGTTTTTGTTCAATTGTGACGTCATATTTTACTAAGTGAAATATTTTTTAAAAATATAATTCGTTTTTATTTCTTTTACTTCTAATTATGTCCCCATTTTTGTGAGAAAAATTCTTATTAACGAAACAAATATCCGTGTTTAATATTTAACAAAAAGTACTATATCTATAGTTATTTTAATTCTGACGTCATATTTATTTTTTTTCTTAGTTTAATTTTTTGAATGGAAATTGCTCAATTGAAACTTATTGATGTTGAAAAATTATTATTCCAAATTTTGATTTTTTTTGGCAACGATAAAGGAAATTGGTTAAATTTTCTTTAAAAAATCTCTATTGGATTTTGTATGAAAAAGAAGGAAATTTTGAATTATTAAGGAAAATATTTGAATTAAATTAATAAAACATAGCCAATGTTTTTTTTTCCTGGGCTATGTTATATTTATGCGCAAAGATACAAAGTTATTAATAAATTCATCAGTTTTGATGTTGACTTCATTTAAATTTTCGTATACGCTTTCAAATTTATAGCATTATAAGGATAAGGATTAAAAGAAAATAAAGAAAATAAAATATACATTTGAAATAAGTAAATCTCTAAAACAACTTAGTTTATATTATTGGAACACATTTATAAAAAATCTCCAAAATTTACAGTAATAATTTTAAAAATCTGACAAATGCGTTGACAAAATTTCAAAACAATACGAATAATTTAACTGGTAAATTTTAGTATTCATTTATCATTGAATTCCATTAATCAAATGTGTCATTTTCTCTCAGGGAAAAAAATTGAAAATCATTGGATTTGCCATAGAAAAGCATTATTGCGCGAAATAAAATATTCTATATCTTCCGAACGAATGAATCAATCTAACAAAATACTATACAGCTTAATCCCAGTGTCTCACTAACATACCCACTTAATTTCAAGCCAATCGAATGCTTTTTACGTCAGTTATCGCGGAACAGACAGATAGACTTTATAGTCTGACAGACTGACAGACTGACAGACAGACAGATAGAATCCAAAAAATTTCGTGTCTCCAATGTAAGCCTTCACTGACTCTTTGGCAATTAATATATTACTCCAGTAATTGTCATGCTGTCCCCAGTAATTGTCATATGAAGCTTTAATGGATTCCAATTACTGATAATATTTCATATTTTCAAATAAAAACAAATGATAAACAAAATTAGTGTATAACTTTAAAAGTACTACTTCCAAAATAAGTGGTTTAAGCTCAAATTCCTTTCGAATTCCTTGTAATTGAAATAGGTGACAATTACTTGGAACTAGCAAAATTGAAGCACCATTAATTGACATCTATCATTAATTCAGAAATCCAAATATTTGTGTCGAAGATATTTTTACACAATTAAAGTAACCCTTCTTAACTAAACAAAACTGTTGTCAATTAAAATTTAAAATATATTATAAATCAGATAATAATGAATGAAAAGCATGCCTTCCTTAAGCCAAAGAAGAAGCATTTACAACAAAAATGGCTACTTTGATACAAGCCATAATTATTTCTCTTTCCTAGGCACTATTGTCATCTAGTAGCATAAATCAAAGTTATAATCTTTAACGTAAATGAGCATATAACTGGTATATGGTCTTGCATTTTTAAAAGAATGGATATAAATCTTATTTTAGGACATGTTTGTAGGATGTGCCAATCACTGGTGCATGCCAATTACTGGGATGTTACCCTATTTAGTAGTAAATTTATTATTTTAATGAATGAAATAAATATCTTAGTAAATATTTAGTTAAAAAAGCTAGTTATAAAATTAATAATATTAATAATTGTAAAATTATAATGTTGGTTATAAAATTAAAAGAAATACAAAGTTCTAGTTAATAAAATTAATTTTCATAAGTAGAAAGTTGGTAATAAACAACATTTAATTAGAATAAGTAAGAAATCATTTGATAAATTTAATGTACAATATATTTTAATGATTATATTAATATAGCATATTAACTAATTTCTTATGAGCATTTTTTACTTAAATTTTAAAATAAAAAAATCTATTATTTTTTTTAAATAATTTTTTACGAAAATTTTAAATATTTCTTTTAAATTTTATTGCTAAAAAAATTGGTAGAATTTTTTTTTTTTTTTTTTTTTTTTTTTTTACAGATTGCAAAATAAATTTCAAACTTTTCAATAATTACTATTTTTTAAATAAAATAAAGAACTTTTTCGTTGCATATAAAATAAGCAAATTTCTATTATTATTGTTATTACTAAGTACCGAAGTAATAAAGAAATCATATTAAGACATACATAGATACATACTACCGTTACTACATGTCGATAATTACTAAAGTAATTGTACAGACAGCATAATATTTAATGAAAACACATGCAATATTAATAGTACACTGGACCCGAAAGGGTAAAAGAATTCGTTTTCCTTGAATCGAAAAGATTTGGTGATTAGGTATGGCAATGATAAATATAAAATTTTAGTGGGATCCGTCGGACCACTTTTTGATATCTTGACTTGAATTTTAAATTGTATAAGCAAAAAAGAACATGTAATTCATGTAACAAATGTTTTGTTATGTCAGTTACATTTTTATGGTTACGTCAGTTGCGCATTTTAGACAGTCAATTTTTAAATTGAAATTCAAAATTAATACACCGTTTGAAAGAATTTTTAATGCTTGAAAAACCTTATGAATTAAAAATTTCCTTAAAACAAAATATTCTAATTAGGCATAACTCTTCACTAAATTTGGTAACTGACGTAATATTAAAAAAAAAAAAAAAAAAAAAAAAAAAAAAATTATTCCGAGAAATAATTAGAAACAAAAAGTTCAAATACTCTCTTAAATATTTATGTTTTTTTACTGATGTTGGCAAAAACTTGATGTAATGTAACTTGACTACATGATGTATAGAAGGCAGCACTTCCGAAATTATTAGAAAATTTTTATGCATAAAAATATAAGTTACATGCTTTCTAATCACACCCTTAAATTAAATATATCATTAATTTTATTTTTCCCTAAAATTACACTTATCTGTTGAATTGACCTATACAAAGTGTTTAAATAAATATGGCATAGTATTCTTTCTGAATGTGTTAGATCTTTTGGTATTTCAAAAGCCTTGATAGCGTCGTTTTTAGTTTCAAACGGCAAAACTAGTAAAATTCGATAAAATATTTGATTTGAGACGTTAGTTGCATATGTAATAAATTTTGTGTTAAGTCATGCACATTTTTAAAAGTAGGGTTAAATCCCTACTCTTGAGCCCTTTGAATACCCTACCCTTTGAAGACTCAATATTTTTATTAAAATTTTGTTTTTATATAAAAAATACGATCTTTTCAAAATACCTGAACATGCACGTGTTTTCAAAAGATTTTTTTTAAAATTAGCAAACAATAAATGGGTCAAATATAATTTTCATTATTATACACTACTTAAAATGAAATTTATTTAAGAAAGAAAAATAGAATATTAAAAAGCTATTTTACTGATTGAATTAATTTCAACATACGTTAGTTGCAAGATAAATAATATTTTGCCATATTATTTTGAAAAAGATGTTTCATCCACTGAAATTTTAATCAAATCCTCGGATGAAGCAAATTTTTAAAATTTTCGGTTGATAATCTCTTTATAGATTTCTTGCATATTTTAAATATTTTTAGAATAAATGTGCTTTTAAATGTTCTTTTATTTGACCTCAGTTCCTCGTTATTGGTAAGTGACATGAAAAGTTAGTTAAAACGGAATATTATAAGATTCTTTCTGTCTGTCTGTCATAGCCATTTTACTCGTAATCTATGGAAGGAGGATAATTCAAATTGGGGGAAGTAATAATAACTATTGACTCACATATTTACGTATTTTAAAACATTCATAAATATATTTAGGAAAATGTAGAAGGGCTTATTAAAATACTTGAAAAAAAAAACTGTTTTTTTTTATACAACGTGTGGGATATCGTGTGAAAGTGTTTGTAACGCGCCACTCAAAATTACATTTCTTTTAATTTTAGGTATTCTAATTTTACAGATACCGTTGAAAATGTACAGCAAAAATATGTCCCTCCACCAACTATTTCTGAATCTATAGAACCTAAAATTATGAAAATAATTAGAGGTAGTAATAAATTTAAACCTTGCAGAAAAATTATAGTGATTATCCTAGATCACATACTTTTTGAGAAAAGAGCATTTTTTCGTTAATACAAATTTCGATTTTCGGGCAATCAACGTAAGTTTTGAAAAGTGCTGGAAGAACCTGTCGAAACAGAAGTATAAATGCATTGTTGATAATGATTTTTGAAACGATTCGTCGGTAATCGTCGGCAAAGATATTAATCTTTAAACAAGTTTTAATATTTTAAGATCTTAATTATAATTTAAAGTATTGATTTTAATGCATTTTCCTGTTAGCTGGTCACAAGTGATAAATCATCAAACGTTCAAGTTACAAAAGCATTTGTTTAATTTTACGCCAAACTATGCTCTTCAAAAAGATCTACTGATTGTGAAACTGCAATGATGGAATATTTAAACAAGGTAAAAAGACAGGTGGAAAGCTCCTGCATTATATGGCATATTAGCAGAGAAAGGGATAAAAGATTGTATTTTATCTGAAAAACAATAGGGATCTACCAATGATCCACTAAAATTCGGATAGGTGAAGATTCATGATCGCCATTCTTTGGCCATTTTTCTTTTTTTTTCTCGCGTTTGTTGTTTGCCGCGGTTTTTCCCCACGATTCTTTGATGAAATGCACAGTTCTTTAGAGACTATTTTACCAAATTCGCCTTATTTTCGCAATTGTTTCAAGAAAATCGTGTTTTTTTTTCTTTGAGATTCTTTCACTAAATTTACAAGGTTTTTTTAATCATCTTATTGATAAAATTCCCTTTTCTTCTGCAATCTTTTGACGATATTTGCGATGTTTCTCCGATCCTTTGATAAAATTAGCGTTTTTTCTGCGATTTTTTGATATATCTCTATATATATTATCTCTATCTTATCAGACTTTATCGTGTGTCTATACATAGCTTGAGAATTATATTACACTTAATTTGTATCCGAATTAAAGAAATTGTGTGATTAAATCTAATATTGTTTTGTAATTTGATATAATTAGTTTATTTTTCTTTTGCACACATGTAGATTATTTTTCACTTTGAATTCCTGAATTTTTCGCCAATATGAAAGTTTTTCCTTTTTTGCCTATCTTTTAAAATGTGGCAACTGGATAGTTTGGTTTTAAGAGCCACTGGCTACTTAGACATTTTGGGAATCTGCATCTATAGCCTGCAGATGATTTCCTAAAACATAAAGCGTTTCATTTTAATATTCTGATCGAGTTCTGTCGAAAGCTGGGATTTCAGCCGTGATCTGGATGAGGGGATGAGTTGTGCACCCTGGGGTTCTACATTATCATTTATCACGTTAGGTTTTGCCATTGCTTAAAAATTGAGCGATGATCATGAAAAAAAATTCTTCCATTGCTTGTTTGTTTGTTAACTATGTACTTTTGCATGATAAAATACCAAATTGGTCACATTATATAATTTAAGAGGACGTGTGTTTAAAAAAATCACTTTATCTAAAAAAAATGGGTTATATCTATTAATCTGTTCTATTGGTAAACCTGCAACGAAATAATACAATCATCTGCTAAAAAACTAGTTTTAGTCGGTATTTCTGGCACTGTAAAAGGCGAGTTTTGGAACTCTCGTTGCCATATGTAAGGAGGACTGGCTAGGATTGACCCAAAACCTCAATTTTCATATTTAAAGAAATTTCAGAGTTTTGCCGATCGGTGGCAACGAATACTACTGAAATTCTCAAACAACAATCTTTGTTTCAATCAGATAATTAGAACAGCTGTGAAAAAATACATTGTAAAGAGCTTTCTGTTAAAAAAGAGTATTTTTTAGAAATATTTTCTTTAGAAAAGATTTTCCAAGATAAGTTATAGAAATGTAAGTAAGTAGGTTTTAAATTATGAAGAGATAGTGAGCTTACATTACAGCCATAAAGATTGTATAATAAATTAGGCTAAATGTAAGCATGTTCTATAATTTAAATCTGGCTATGTGGGGAGGGTTGACCAGATAGTCGCATCATCTCTTAATTAAGCGTTTTCGTAGATTTTGTTTTTTACTACGCACTGTAAATAATGAAGAGTTAATGATTATATTTCTAAATAACGAATATTTATCCTGTAAAGTTGAAATAAAATAGGGTGATAGAAGAGAAAATTTTTAAAATTGACTAAAGGAAGCTATAAAATTTTTTATAGAAGCAAGAAAAGACTAATAAAATACAAAATAGAAGGTTTACAGGAGCTTTTAATTCCTTTAATAAAAAATCCGTAATAGGTAAATGGAAAGAATGGAAAGGGCTAGAAAGGCTTAAAGCAAAAACCTTAATATTATGTGTTCATGCCTCTTTAAAAGAAAATAAAACTGATCAAAGCATTTTAGGAAGGTATGTAGACACATTTCATCAAGATGAACACAATAAGATGTATCAAAATTATGTGAAAACTAGTGTTGACAGATCAAGTGTCACAGAAATTGGGTGTTTAAAACTTAATTTTTCACTTGTGCCTTGAATTCATCCAAGCAGGTTTTTTACGCATCATATTTTTCTAACTTTTTTTCATGATAATTAAACCACACAACATAAAGCTAGTCTGCCTCTTTTTATATAATAGAATTTACTTCCTTTAGAAAATACCTCAATAAAAAAGTGATTCAAGCCTCCGATATGTGGGGAGCCTTAACCCATTATTTTCTTATGATTAAAATCAATAATTGTTCAAGTTTGTTATGTATTGCACTTATGCAGCAGTTTTATTTTGATAACTGACGAAATAACAAAAAAATGATAGATAAAATTTTATTCTATGTTTAATTTTACAAAAAAAAAAAAAAAAAAAAAAAAAAAAAAAAAAAAAAAAAAAAAAAAATCCTAACATTATAGGTATATGTATACATAACGAAGCGAAGAGTAGAATTCAATGCAAAAATTATTAACTCTCTCCAATCTTTTAGAAAACTTTAGTATATCCTATTTTTAATCTTGGCAAATTATTTTAGGTCATTTTTTCCTCTTAAAAATTTGTTTATTTACTTATTTTTTGTAATATTTTATTTATTTAAAATGATATTTTCTACAAGACAGAGAATTATTTTTCACCTCGACTTCTTGCGATATAAAATATTAAAGTGAGCTTTAAGAATTAAACTGTTAAAATAGCTCTTTTGAAAATGATTTATATCAAAATGTCAAATATAGTTTTTTCCAATAAAAGTAATTTATAAACTTTATGTAAAAAAAACGCTTTGTGCTAAAAGTTTAAAGCAATTTTCTAATGTTCATTTCCAAACTTAGAAAAACATTAGATTTAAAACTTTTAATGGTATTAAAATATAATAAAAAAATGGCCGATAAAAGTTAAATATTTACGCTTAAAGTTTTTCAATTTTTTAAGTTTTGTCTCGCAACAATTGCTTTCATAATAGATGAATTAGAAACTTCAATATTTTTAAAAAGATTTTTTTTTTACGTTTCAGATTAAAAATAATCATATAAAAAAAGCCAGACGTTATTTTGTTGATGTAAAAGTTGGGTGCTTAAAATTTCTGCATTAAACTCTAAAAACAAATAAAGCTATTGGAAAAAATATTGCTGTCGTTGAATATACATGGAGCGATGATTATTTTTTAAGCTTTTGATAATTGATTCTTATGCATAATTTACCAATAAATTCTAAAATGACCTTCATCTCTTATCACGTCAGGGTTTTTTGAAAATCGCACTATTCAAAGATAAAAAGTAAATAAATAAATAATAATAATAATAATAAAGTCACTTAAAATTGTAAGAGTTTGAAATTCATAGTATTTTGCATGTTTGGCTGTAAAATGCATAGTATAAGCCAAAATATGTAAAGATTATTACAAAACGTTTTACAATAAGAGATTTTCGAAATATTTTGACTTTTTAAAAATGAAAAAAAATGCGTTTTGTAAAAAATCGCAATCAAAATAAGAATCAATTAACGAAAGCTAGAAAACTCCAGCAACACATTTATTTCATAAAATCTAGTTTTTGCTTTTTTTAAATTTAAATTTAAATTTTTTTTTCTGTTAACTATAAATTTACGATTCGCAGAAAAACTCGTGTGATGGTTAAAAATTAAGGTCATGTTCTGAAAATATATGAGAATCAGTTATGAAAAGTTAAAAAACATGACATCAATTTATGCTGGCAAGTTTTATTAAACAAGAAGATCATACGTCAAACATAAAATAGGAACAATCTCAAACCAAAATGTAGTGTATTTTTTAGTTACACAGTTTCAGCAAAAATTTCAGCCAAGAATTCTCTTTTTATTACTTATAATGACTTTACTTATATGATGAAACTAAATATAATTTAACTTTCATTTCTATTTCCGTTTAATTGCTATCAAAACAAGTAATTTTTAAAGAAAAACAAAATTAATTATCGCTTTGATTGTTATATTTATCTATTTTAAAATGGTAATAAATGTATTTTAATCGTTTGTCAGATCAGCGAGTTTTTTTTTTTGGTAAACTTTTATTGTTAATTCCTTTCATTTAAATGGAGTTGGAAGGTCCCTATACCTACCATTTTAAATTAATTTACCTTTTCTTAGAAACTATAAAAAATAATCACTTAAACTTTTTTTTATACATAATATGAATAAATCATAATAAAGTAAACTATATAAACGTATATTCTTTATTATTTTTTTATCTGAATAAAAATCACTCTTAACTTATTAAAACTTGCATTAAAAAAATCTTTTTAATCTTTTTTCACTTAGCAGACACTTGCTACAAAACTGTTATAACTCAAAAATTAGGCTTAATGACTTGTGGCTGCCATTCTGCGGGGTTTTCATTACTCTACCAATCTCTTAAAGTAGAAGATAGTACTCTCAAAATCAAGCAACCAGGTAACATTTGTGTTTGCAACATGCCCATTGAGTCCACCGCAGCTTAAAAGAGTTTTTCGCATTTTCTGAAAAACGAAGTTTTTTGATAAACATGTACTGGACAATTGCAATATAAAATTTATCTACTAAGAATGTATTTATTAAAAATACAAAACATTGCTCAATGGCGCGCAAAACAAGAACTTTAATATGAACTTGTACAGTTAAAATAAAATAAAATATCAACGTTTCGCGCCGTCTTCAGGAAAATATGATATTGGAATGACTAAAAGTTTTTTAAAGTTTTACAAGGCACGAGAAAATAAACCTTGTAATGATAATTTATCCTATGATATACCAAAAATATGGCATAATATCATAAAATCTTAAATTTGTATCTCTTTGCAATTTTCAATTTTCCCTCAAGTGTAAGTGGCAACATATTTAAACTTTTGATTCATTTCGATTTTATTTTATTAGAAATATTATATCTAGATCAGAAAGATCACTTTTAGTCATTTCAATATCATATTTTGCTGAAGACGGCCGCAAAAAACAGCGCGAAACGTTGTTATTTTATTTTATTTTATTTTAATTGCACAAGTTCATATTAAAGTTCTTGTTTTGTGCACCGTGTTTTGTATTTTTAATAAATACATTCTTAGTAGTGAAGTTTTTTGAGTTATGACAATTTGGCGAAATTCCTATTTCTAGTTTTTAGTACATTCAGTATTTATGTTTTCTGCATTTGAATGAATTTTAATAAAAACATGTCAATTTTCTTTTCTTTTCTTTTTTCTTTTCTTTTCTTTTTTTTTTTTTTCATTTATTTTCCTTATGATGATTGTAAATAAAAAAGGCGTCTAACGTTTATCATAACTCTGGAAAACTAGCTTAAAAATATGAAACAGAACAAAAATTGCCGAACTTTGGTTAGTTTTAAATAGACCACATAATAACTAGATTTTAATTAATATTTTTATAAATTTGATTTAAAACTTATTTTAAATTTGCATTTTTCAATAAACACCACTGTAATAAAATGAACCGTTTCAGTGCAACTGATTTAAAAACGAAAAAGAAAAGAACTTATTTTGTCTTCTAGAAAGCTAATGATTTTTTGAATATTTATTTAACAGTGCATTTTGTAATAAAAAATGTACGTTTTACAGAATTTATTATTAGTCAAAAAATTCTGCTTTGTTATTCGGGTTCATTAATCTAGGTGCCCTTCTAATTTAAAGCATTTATACAAAAGAATATCAAAGTATCTGTTTTTATATTTTTGACTTTTTAAATATTAAAGTTTTTTTTAAATGAATTTCTGGTGAGCAGTTTCAAAATTTAAAAACTGCTTTTCAATTTCAGTTGCTCATTCATGTTTTTAATTATTTTTTTTTTATAATATTCTTCAGTATTTTTTTAATCTGCAGTCTGAAAGCTATTCTTCTTTCTAAACAATGAAAAAGATAACATTAATACGTTTACAGTACTTCAGGAAAATAATTTAATGAAGATATTGTATTACAAAAAATATCGATAAGGTTTCAATGGCGTCACAATGAGGCAATTTTGGAAAACATTCTATTTAACTATTGACATTTTGTTTAAAGTTATAACTCATTCAGTTTAATTGTTAAGTAAATTACACACAAAACTGTTTTTCAAAATTCCATTACAAAAAGAATATTATCGAATTATGTAAAAAAAAAAATTTGGCTATAATGCATTAGAAATTTTCACTGAGTATCTACAATAAATTTCATATTTCTGTTTATTTAATATCCGAACACAAAGAAATTTAATTATACAGAGATACTTAAATCAAGTCCCATGCAAGCAAAACTAATTTTTAAAAACGTGAAAAAGGTGTTCTTGCAGCAATTAGGGTTTAGTTATTTTCAATAACAGCAGAGCAATTTAAACTTGTACAGAAAAATACGCAGGTTCTATTATTTTAATATTATTGTTTAAATAAATTACATAGTGTCTGATAAAGACTCTTTATCTCAAAATTGCACAACGTGTATTCTTATTATGCCACTAGAGTGTAATGGTAAACCATTATATCTAATTCGCATGGTAGTGACAGTTAAATACACGTATTTTACAAGAAGTTAGGAAGTAAGTTTTAAAAAAAAATCTCAGTTTTAATTTATTTATAAAATGGCAAAAAATGAAAAATTTTCTTTGAAATTTAATAATATATTTGTTAATTAACTACTTTGTTTTACTTTTAAGTTTTGAATCAAAACGGTCAAACATTTTATTCAAACATTGATCACATGAATAGTGTTTTAAATCGAAACTCAGTTATCGCGGTTAATTGAACATATTACAAGGATTTTTATACGTCAGATTCTTCTTTAGTGATTTCAATATGCACTTTTAATATGCGTTTTTGAGCACTACGTTGTTGGACCCATTTTGCAATTGAGAGAGTATGCACCACATAATACTGATACAACTGAACATTGAATTTAACGGCACATGGAACATAAAACGATTCAAACTTCTGAGTTTTTAATTATCAGCCTAAATAAAGAGCTTAAAGCTTGCGCTAAACGATTATGGACTTAAACGATTTTGGTGCTGGATGGTTTTAAAATAATAAATTTAAGCACTTGGAAGTGTACATATAGATACATTTGCGTTTTCTCGAAACTTTTTTTAAATGTTTTCCTACACTTTCCCAAAAATTTATTTTATATAAGCAGTTGAAACATTTCGAACTGGTATAACTAACTTGTTTCTTGAAAAATATCCAACATTATAGGTCAGAGTGAAATAAAATAAACAATGAAAAAATATGCTCTTAAATTTTTTGGGATTTTCAAAATCTTTTTGTAAAACAATTTTAATTTTATCTTTATTAAGCCAAAATGAAAATGGCTTGATATTATTTTCAAGTAGTATATTTTCTAACACCACAACGAATTTTAAGGTGATACATTTTACAGTTTTTTAGAAAAGCGTACCGAACAGATGCATGGTTGAAAAAATTTTACAGGAATATGTAGAGTTAATTATTGGTTGAAAACCACTTTATACATGGAATAAATTTATTTTGATTTATATATGGGCTATAATGTGTACATTTAACGTAAAAAAAATATTCATTTCTATTTGTCTTTAAGTGAATTACGTAATGCTAATTAATTCGCAAAAACTACCTCATTTTACACGCCAAAAGTGCCTCATTTATCACGTGCCCTTAAAATAAAGCTGCTGCATTTTATTGAACCATTTGTTAAACGTAAAAAAAACTACTTATAAATCTGAAAAACTGTGGAACTTGTTTTTCTAAACACGTCTGCATAATAAATTGTATAGTAATCTACTAATATACCTGAAAAACTGTACGTATTTTCCAAGTTTATCTCGAATTATTCAAATCATTTTCTTTTAATATTTACTAGCAGGAGTAACCGAGCTAAGCTCGGTCAGAGTTAACTTTATGTTCAGCTCGATATAATACATTCACTGTATCCGTTTCTCTGTATTATTACTACAAAACATCTTATTCATAATAGTATTATTTATAAAAACAATCAAAGAGAAAACTATGTATGTATGCACGTGTTCATAAATTTTACATTATTTTATAATTTACAATGAAAGGACTTCGATCCAAATCACTTTTTTAGCTCATTCTTCTTGAATCTTATTAAGAATATATAAAAGAATTCTTCACATTCTGAAACATATTATTTTTTGCCAGATATAGCCAAATTCGGCACAATTCTTTCATTTAACGCCAAATACGTGCTTTGGCTTTCGTAATTTTAACAGTCGATTTTTCGGCAAAATGTCACCAATACTTTGTCAAAATTCACTAACTTATTGGCTGTTACCATATTCTCGTGACCCTGACCGATTACCCAAAATGACCCACTAATCGAATTTGACCAAGTATGTGACTTAGCTCAAATGTCTTCAGGTAATCAAAAACAATATAGTATAAAATTGAATCAAAATCGTTTAAGGCATTTCTTAGGTAAAATTAGCTTGTCAGCATTCGGCAATGAAACCGAAATGATTCACTAATATAATTTTTTAACATGCGACTCAGACAAATAGTCTTCTTGTAGCAAAAAAGTTTCGTTACAAAATTTAGGTAAAATTGATTGAGTCGTTGTTAGATATAATTAAAATGACCCTGACTCTTATGACCCAAAATGGCATACTAATAGAATTTTCGCGAACATACGTCATAGCCCAGTAGTCTTGCCGAAATGGATATAATACAAAGTATAGTCAAAATGGATCTAGCCATTTTCTAGATAAAATTAGCTGACTTATGAACATATGACTTATCAATGACTTATGAACACCCACAAATGACCCTTATAATCTAAATTTTTCGAACACGTAACTTAGCTCATTAGTTTTTGCGTGCTGAAAAACGTTTGGTTTCAAAAATTAGAAAAATCGATCGAGTCATTTTTTAGATATAGTTAGTTTGACCCTGACCCAATATTACCTAAAATGACCCATTAATTGAATTTCTCGCGATTTTTTGACATAACACAATGATTTTCTTGTGCCAGAAAACGATAGGATACAAAATTTAGCCAAAATTGCGCGACACATTGTCTAGATTAAGTTAGTATAACCCACAATGACCCAAAAGTGATCCACTAATCGAGTTCTCTCTTACATCTACCTTAACCCAATAATCTTCTTATAATCCAAAACGGTAGAATACGAAATTTGGTCAAAGTCGTAAGAGACATTTTTTAGATAGAATTGGTTTAATCCAAAAGACGCAACAGTGATACACTTATCGAAATTTCTCGAACATGTGACCTTGCCCAGTAATTTTCTCGTGCCAAAAAATGTTGTATACAAAATTTTGTTAAAATCTATCCACCCATTCTTTAGATATAGCTTGACCATGACCCATTATCATCCATCATGACCCTTATAATCGAAATCTGTCGAACATGTGACTTAACCCATTAGTTTTCTCGTGTCAAAAAACTGTTTCATGTGAAATTTCGATTATCGATTATTATATTATATTTATCGATTCTGCCGTTCTTTAAATATAAACAGCTTGACCCAGATCCTTCATGACCCTTTTTGACCCATTAATCAAAATTCCTCGAACCTTGTGACCTAGTCCAATAGTTTTCTCCTGCAAAAAATGTTGTATACAAAATTTCGTTTAAATCGATCCACTCGTTCTTTGGATATAGCTCAACCATGACCCATTATAACCCATCATGTCCCATAAATGACTGTTATAATCAAAATCTCTCAAACGTGTGACTTAGCCCATTTGTTTTCTCGTTTCAAAAAACTGTTGCAAAGAAAATTTCGTTAAAATCGATCCTGCCGTTCTTTAAATATGAATAGCTTGACCCAGACTCTTTATGGTCCTTTATGACACATTAATCGAATTTTCTCGAACATGCGACCTAGCCTAATCATTTTCTCGTGTCTAAAAACGATAAAATACTAAATTTAGGCAGAATCATGCGAGATATTTTCTAGATAAAGTTAACGTGACCCACAATGATCCAAAAATGACTCACTAATCGAATTTTATCAAACATTTGACTTAACCCAATGGTCTTCTTATCATACAAAACGACAGAATACAAAATTTGGTCAAAATCGTTAGAGCCGTTTTTTAGATAAAAATGGTTTGACCCACAATGACCCAAAAGTGACCCACTAACTGAAATTTCTCGAACATATGACCTAGCCCAATAGTTTTCTCGTGCCAAAAAAAAAAAAAAAAAAAAAAAAAAAAAAGGTTGGATATAAAATTTCGTTAAAATCGATCCAGCCGTTCTTTAGACGTAAGTAGTTTGACCATGACCTATTATGACCTAAAATAACGCAATAATTGAATTTTCTCGAACATGTGACCAAGAACAATGGTCTTTTTGTGTTCGAAAATGGTAAAATACAAAATTTTGTCGAAATCGTTAGAGCCGTTTTTGAAATAAAATTTACACACACACACACACACAGTTTTTGCTCGCATTATAGCTTAAAAATATAAGCCGAATTTCTCACACTATGATTACTATTGGGATGTCATAAAAATGAGTATTTCAGAGTGTTTTAATAAAAAGTACTAGTTAAACTACTTATATGTGTAATAAAGAATTAGTCAAATTTAGCAACAGAATAACAGTGGAAAATCTGAAAAAATAGGCTATTTGGAGCGAAAAGAAGAAAGTGTTATGTGATTTGGCAAGAGCTCCTTTCGTCGCTAAAAGTAAACGATTTCAATACATCTAATAATCGTTTCTTAACCTTCTCACTGACAAGCCCATCTATAGGCGTTCCCTAAGCTCCAGGTTTCACTGCAATGTAAGCAATAATTAAAATGATATAACTCAGTTGATTTAATGGATTTTTAATACATTGTGCAATGATTAACACACTCAAGGATAACATTCATATTCGTAAGAAAGATATTTCTATAATTTTGAAAGAATAATTTTTTTTAGCAATTAAAAAAAAATGCTGAGAAAACAACATTACAATTTTGCCCTTTTGCAAGACTGTCAGAAGGTTAATTGATTTTTAAAATGAATACTAATAATATTTAATGAATTTAAACCTGCACAATAAGAAAGTTTAATACATATATTTTTTTATTGTACTGTATTTTTTGTTGCTTGTTACTGAAATATTATTTACTTATTTTACCACTGTAAAAATAATTTCATATATCAAAAATATTTTTTCGTATATTTAAACATACTCCAGAATAAGGGCCAAATAAAGAATAATGCAGTAATGCATTTCAGTATTAAGAATGTTGTTTCCATAGCAACAAAAATGAATTGACAGTGCCAAATTGGACTTAATTATGTGATTTAAACAATTTTAATTAATTGAATTTTTTCTTAATACAAAAAATTTTATAATTAACCTTCATTAAAAATATATATATGACAAAAATATAGTTAAAATAAATTAAAATTGACAAAACAAACACTATTTATATTAAATTTATTTAAACAAGTTCAACAACAAACATTTTTATCGTAAAAAGTGCTTGAAATCAAAAAGCACTTTTTGAAATTTCATACCATCGCCAACAGATGTTAAATCACCTAACAATGAAATTTTCACTATACTTTTATGAACGCTCTATCGGGGTTTCGTTGCAATCTTTTTTATAAGCAAATCTATCCTCATGAGAAGAACACTCTATATTTTTTTCAAATTTTTCAGTGTATGCCCATAGGGAGACCTATCTTGTAAGCATGGAGACAGGAAAAAAGCAATCAAGAGTCAATTCAGAAAAGCTAGATTTAAGAAATTATTCATTTACAAAAAGCTACCGGAAGAATAGACTTGTAAGAGTGCATGATGAAAATCCAGAAGATTGGAGGATTGTAATCGTGAAGTGAGTGTTGAAATTTCATTTAAAGAATTGGGAACTGTACACGAAACTTTCCTAATAAGTGGTTCGATAGAATTCACAATTATAGAGAATGTCTGTGGTATTTCAGCTTAAAAAGCTTACGGAAACAATGACGATAAAATGCATACAGTCAGAACTCAAACTCACAAAAGAATAGAAAAAACCTTTAAAGCTTTGAGAATATTCGTTCCTTCGTAAAAATTAGGACAGATTTGTAGTTGTCCCAAAATTTTGAATTTAAAAAAATAATAAATGGATCGATAATTGAAAACTACTTTTTATAAAGTGCGACAAAATTTTGTGTAATCGAAATTGTTTTGTACAAATCTGCTTTTTTTCTAACACTTTATGTTCAAAGTTTTCAAGCAACGTTGTTCTGAAATCGAATTCAAGCATCGTTGCTGGGAAAGCGAGGAGCAGCAAGTGAAGTAAAAATCGAAATCTGCCTTCCACGCAGCCAATAGTGATTCGACTTTCACTAGACCTTCGAAATTTCACAGCACTGTTAAATGACATCTGTAACATAAAATGCTTTAAAATTTTTAATTTTTAACAATTAGCTTTAAAAAATAAGCTAAAATAATACTATGGTGCTAAATGATTATGATCCTAAAAGAATGCTAGAAGCTTTTATTATTTATTTATTTATTTATTTTTTGCCTTTATCTCGAAAATTGCTTTTTCATGCATTGGTATATTTTTCTAAAATTCGAGTTCAAATAAACAGCTGAACGTTTTCAAAAGTGTGTAATTAACTTTTTTTTAACCTAAAAAAAAAACAATATTATAATCCTAAATGAAAAAAAATGTGAAAAAAAAAATGAAAAAGTTTTCTTAAACTTTTTAGAATTTTCAAAGTTTTGTAGAAAAATATTTTCTTTTTTTTAAACCAAAATAAGAAATTCTTTTTACTAATGTCAAATAATATATTTCCTGACACCACAACATGTTTTAAGGTGATGTATTCGTCAGTTTTTTAGAAAAGTGTACCAAATCAATATATTGTTCAAAAATATGAAAAAAGTTAATTGATTCTTAAAAACTAATTTATGCATGAAATTAAGTTTTATTATTTATATATAAGCTATAATGTGTATATTTACTGAAAAAAATTCTATTTCAATTTTTAAGTATAGTAAATGATATGAAATACTTCGCAAAAACTGCTTTATTTTACTTGTCGACTAGTACCCTTACAGACAGAAACAAACACAGTCGCTCTAAAATTTACAGCAACTGTGTTGTGTGTGTGTGGAAGGGGGGGGGGGCAACAAATTTTGTTGAAAAATTTAGTGTTTTTTTTCTGCACATTATGTTATAATTTTTTCAAGAACCGATACTTCAAATTAAAACATTAACACGGAGAAAACGAATTCAAGCGGCAAATAATGTAATACTCAAACATCACGTACAACGCGACTTTCCCCAATCTTCAGAAATTTTAAAGAATTCTTAAAAACACTAGCTTGTATATTGCAAGGAAACATTGCTGTCAGATGGGGCGCCCGAAACTTTTGTTTCAAAATACAGATTTTTGTTTACAGTGTATGTTTTAAAATCTGATGCATAATATATTATATATCTCGAAATCGTTCTTAATCATAGAAGAAACGAGTTTGAAATATTATTAAATTATAAGTACCTTAGCAACTTACATATGAGTCACTTTTTATATTTTTAAGTATTTAATTGTTTTATACATTGTAAAAAATCCGTTAAATTTACGGCATAAAAAATGCAGTAAAATTAGATGTAATAAAAAAATTACATGTAATTTTACTGTAATTTTTACGGCAAAAACTGCTGGCAACATTGCTGTCAGCAGATTTTTCAGTAAATTTAACGAATTTTTTTTTTAGTGTATATCTAAAAAATTAACTCTTTTTAAAAACATTTACAGTAATTTTTTTAAGAGTTATCAACATACTCTTTAAAAAAGAAATGGCAAAAATCATTCATTAAACTAATTTTATTAAAATGTTTTATCCTAAAAAAAGAATCATTACATTTTTCATAAAAGAAAATTAATTTGCAATCTTATTATTCGTGAAAAAATTATCACGTATTGCATTATTTGTAGCCTAATTGCTACAGGAAATGAAACATTAAGCGTAACATGAAAATGTTATTTGAATGCGGTAAACGGCATTTTGAATTTCGCTTTACTAAATATATATGATTCGAAACATTTTCACACAAATGAAATAATTATACATATTGGACGCAGTTGCAAGATATTTATTTCAGTTATTTCAAACGATTCTGTTTTTTAATTCCTACGAAAATGTTTTAATAGAAAATAAAATAGTAGATAAGTATTGAGAAAAACAGATAATTATAGGAGTGTTTAATTTGTATGTTTATGTTTTTCCTTCTTAAATGCACAGGTTAAAAGATTTTTTAGGATTCATTTACAGTTATAAGAAAAACAGATATAATTAGGTATAATAGATCGAAATTCTAATAAACATATTCAATTTTATTGAATTTCCCACTATAAAAATTCTAGATGATAAAAACAAAAGCAACTCATATAAAAACAGTAAAAGAGCTGAACATTTATCCATGAAAAATTACAAATAAACATGAAGATAAAAATCTCGAGTTTACTAAATAGTGTACAAATTATTATAAATGCTAAAAACTATACAAACATTAACATAAAGATATTAAATTGAATATCATAACTTTATTTTAATGTTAGTATGGTTTTTAGGCTTTACAATAATTTGTACACAGTTTAATAAACTTGTGATTTTAATTTTAACATTTATTTGTTCAATGAAAAAAATATGCAAAATGTTACTTTATGTTTTCTCGTTAATTTAATTTTTGAATGTTAAATGTCACAAAAAGCGATTGATCAGGCATAATTTCTGATAAATAAGTAAGTTATCTACTTTTTAAAAATAAAGTTTTTAAAATGTATTAGAAAATTACTTTTAATTTAAGAATAGTTTAAGAGCTGGAAAGACATCACTGACGTTTTATTGCAATGCATGATTTATTACAAATATGCGCAAAACAATATGCAAGGGAATGATTTTACATTTTGGTCTATTATTGCGTTTAAATGAGTCAATGTTTCACGATTATTGTAAATTAATATTGCTAATATTTTAGATATATAGGAGAAAATCGTCAGCAATTAATTTTATTGACGCAACACCATTTGAAACACAATGAAATCGATAAGAAATATTGGTGTGGACTACAACATGCTTTCTTAGGAGTACAGAATAAGTAGCATTTGTAGTTCGTTTACAGGAATGCGCTCAAGAATTTCAGTACATTTTGGTCTATAAGGAAAAATTATTTGTGGTACATTTTAACGATGTTAGCATACTTTAAACATAATGAAGCTAAAAAATAATCACAAAACTGCACTAAAAGTTGTTTCTTATAGATTATAGTATGCGTAGCACTTAACGTTCACACAAAAGAGTAAGGCTACAGAATGGACTATTCTGTAAAACAAACCATTTTGTTCTAGACAGGAAAAGATACTAAACATTTATCTGTACACTGTAAAAAAAAAAAAAAAAAAAAAAAAAAAAAAAGATGATGTAAATCTACATAACTAGTTTTTGTAAATCTACTGAAATTCGTAGCTTTACAAAAAAAATATGCTAAAATGAAAGCAATCTTGCTAAAATTTTAACTCTAAAACCGGTTGCAGTTACATAAAATTCTGTTCATTCCAATTTCCTAAAGGATTTTTAATAACCTTACAGATTTTTTGATTCACAGTGCAAATCTGAATATGTTACATTGCTGTTATATGTTACAATTTTTGTTGTTGACGTTACATAATATGTTTTAGGAATCCCAAATTACTAGAAAAATTTTAGTAAATTTACAATTTTTTTTACTCTATCAGTAACATCAGGAAGTGGATTTTTCATGTATAAATTCCATACATCACATACATGGCACAAGTAAGAATTTGTACAAATTACCGGATATAAAAAGTAATTGTTGCAAACTTTTTATTATTATTATTATTATTATTATTATTATTATTATTATTATTATTATTATTATTATCATTTTACTTATTTAACAATTTTATTTTAGTGTATAAAAAAAGAGGTTTTTTTAATTTTCTTTTTATGTTGATAAGTGTTTCAGAATTTGTGCTAAATGTATAATTTTCGATTCTTGTTTTTCAAGTTTTTCTATTCTGTGGTAACTTTTGTGGAAGCAATCAACACTGCTCTGTTATGAAAGTTATTTAGTTCAACAAGGGTTTTTTTAATAACTAATTTATAATTCATAAATTAGAAATTTTAATAGTAAATGGCTAAAATTTTAGGTACACGTGTAACAGACGCACCAGGGTTTCTTTTTGGTAAAAAAAAAAAAAAAAAAAAAAAAAAAAAAAAATGTTTTGCAATTTGATGGCAAGTCAGTGAAGGCCTCTTGTGTTAATAAGCTGGATCAATTGTATGTTTGACATTACTTAGCTTTTATAATTAACAAAACATTGTGAGTTTTTTATAATTAATTGTACATTGCATGTGTTTATAACAGATATCGTACATGTTTTTAAATAAAATAAAGGTGCGTGTTTTTTAATATATTTATATTTTATAGTAAACTGCGCGTGTTCATAATAAAAGAGCGTGTGCTATAATGAGTTGTTTCAAGTTGTATAATTTTTTTTAAACAAAATACTATTTTATTAAATTAATGAAATGTTTTTTTTTCACAATGAAATACATCTAAACCCAAGTATTTTTGAGTATGTGCATCCTTATGAAAAAGTTTATAACGTTAAAAGTCTAAGGTTGAGTTCTTTAATACTAAATTCGTTGTTACAAAGTTCAAAGTGAAACAAGTAAGAAAAATCATGCATTAAGCATAGAAAAGCATAGGGAAAAAAAATATGTTGCTGTCCATAACCAAGTATGTATTCAATACTTTTGAACTGCCCTGTATTTGATCTATCGGTTGATATACAATCGGAAAAATTAATTTAGCAAGAAAATGCTTAACAAGTTAAAATTTCTCTTTTCAGCAATTTCTACTAATAGACAGAGTTTAGCCCCGTAGTTTACCTAGTATCTTTATTAAATGACAAGATTTAGCTATAATTTAATTCAAACTAAAAAACTCTTAAAACTATTGTAATCACGTTTCCAGAAATTATAATCCATAGGTGATCATGTATCCAAATCTTTGCGGGGCCATCATGATCATATATATCATTTTATCTATATACTACAAACATTTCTTATTAAACTGAATGCTGTTTAAGGTAGAAATGCATAGATCATTTAAAAACCACCTTTAAGTAATTTACTTTCATATTCAGTAACCCTTACGAACGGTTTTGTATAGTTCTGTATATCGACTATAGCACACACACACATCATATAATATTCATAAATTTAGTGAAACTTAAAAGCGCATATCATAATTAATGATGAATTTTATCCATTTATCAACCGTCATCACGAATATATAGTACTTCGAATAGAGTATATTATTTGATATCTTTTATGCGTCTCTGTCAATGCTGTCAATGTTATGTGCTTTGTATTATGTGGAAAATAACTTATATTAAGCATCAGAAATATCTATCAATTTTAGTATATATGAAATAGTTTAATATAGTTAAAATATGTCGCAAAAAATTCCCCTCTCTCTTTACCAATATGTAATTGAATTCTCTTGTGTGTTTCTTGTAAATAAATAATAACTATTCTTTTCATCGCATAATTTACACAATGAATATTTGTGCATTTCATCAATGCATATCCATTTTAGTCTGTTTGACAGGGTGTAACATCTTTAAAATTCAATTGAAACGATTTTTTTCATAGGCCGTAATATAACTGAATACTTTTCACTGCCCCTGTAAATAAACTAATCATGTTTGAAACTTCATTTAAAATAGGATTCGTGTTAGGGTAAACGTCAATAACTTTCAAAAAATATCAGGATAATCCGAGTATATTTACGAGAGTAGGGGAAAAATGGGGCTCCGACCCCGGGAGGAGGATTGAGGATCGGAGGAGGGAGCAGGGCTCCTCCTCCTCAAGCCTCCTCCTCACTCCTCCTCCTCAAACCTCCTCCTCAATCCTCCTCCACAATCCTCCTCCTCAATCCTCCTCATTCCTCAATCCTCCTCCTGACATCGTCTTATAAGAGAAGGGGTTAAAAAGGGGGATTAAATTTTTTTCGTGAAATTTGAATATTTTATGCTATAAGAGAGGGGTAAAAGGGGGATAAATTTTTTAAGTATACTACAATTCGAGCGGTTCTTTTGACTGTTGATTAAGAGATGAATGATTCATATTAAATTAAAAATAGTAATTAATTAAAAAGTAATTAAAAATAATAAGTGATAAATAATGAAGGGACTTAGAATTTTTCGAGCGGTATTTTTTAGTCAAGTATAGTACGTAGTGGAATTTAAGAAGTGAATAACAGCAATTAACGATAATTAGTAATTAATAAAAAGTAATTAAAAATATTGAGTAAAAATAATGAAGGTAATAATTAAAAATGATAATTAAAAATAATGAGTAAAAAATAATGAAGGGAATTTTTCGGTGAACTTTAGTTTAAGGATTTATTTTTTGATTTGAAGCGGAAATTTTGGGGAGATTGATTTTTTTTTTTTTTCACCGTGTTTTTAATAAGGGGTTAAGCGGATATTTTGGGGACACAGAATGTTTTTTTCTGTACTATTGTACGAGTAGTTTTTAATTTTAATGTGGTGACTTAAAAATTTTCAGTTTGGTGTAATTTAAGAGTTTATTTTTTGATTTTAAGCAGAAATTTTGGGGAGATTGATTTTTTTTTTTTTTTTTTTTTTTTTTTTTTTACCGTGTTTTAGATAATGGGTTAAGCGGGTATTTGGGGACATAGAATGTTTTTTTTTCAGTACTATTGTACGAGTGGTTTTCAATTTTAATGTGGCGACTTAAAAATTTTCAGTTTGGTGTAATTTAAGAGTTTATTTTTTCGATTTTAAGTGGAAATTTGGGGAGATTGATTTTTTTTTTTTTTTCCACTGTGTTCTTACATGATGCGTTAAGCGGGTATTTTGGAGGAAATTATTATTTAAGACTAATCATTCACGAAGGATATTTTGCGGATATAAGTGTTTAATAGGGGGACTTTAATTTTTTTGCAATGAGATTGACGCGCGCTCGTCGACCTAACCGTACGGAGTTTATAGTTTTCTTTAAATCATGTATGAATATTGGTTTAGAATTTCTTAGAATGACTTCCACCACTTTTATCCACCATTATCATAAATAACACATGCTGGTAATGGGAATAATAATTTTGAATATTTATTTAATGAAGGAACTTTAAAATTATTTCGAGTACTATTTTTAGTCAACTGTGTTATACACTTGATATTTTAGAATAGTTAAAAAATAACTTTAAAATTTGAATGAAAAAATATGTTTCAAAATGGGATTTTATGTGCTAGCATTGAATCGCACTCGTCGCCCTAACGGTTTGGAATATGTGGTTTCCTTCGAACCTTGGTGAAAATTTAATTGAAATGATTATTATTATTATTTTGTGTGTGTTGTATGTATGTGTATATATGTGTGTGTGTGTTGTATGCATGTATGTGTGTTGTATGCATGTGCGTGTGTTGTATGTATATGTGCGTATGTGTGTGTTGTATGTATGTGCATGTTGAATGTATGTGTGTGAAATTTTTTTGCCAATAGGTGTGATCTTTAGCTGAAAGTGACCTTGAGTCAAAACTTTTACCCAGGAATCGCCACGGGGAGGCAGATCACATGATTCCCGTATTGCACACATTCACATACATTATTTCGAGTGTCATTTTTAGTGAAACATAATATGCAATTGAATTTGAAGAATAGTTAAAAAATAACTTTAAAATTTGAATGAAAAATATGTTTCAAAATTGAATTTTACGTACTAACATTTATTTACGCTCGTCGACCTAACTGTTCAGAGTCCTTGATTATCTTCGAGCAATGGAAAATTTAATTTTATTAATTTATTTAGTTAGTTAGATTATTTTTTGATGATCCTGGTTTGAGGATGTTATTTTTGGATAATGAATAAATTTTAATGGTGGTACTTTATTTTTAAGGGGTGTCTTATGAAGCGACTTAGATTGTTTTCGAGTGGAAAATTTAGTCATATTTAATTTAAGAAATGATTAATTAAAGGAAAAAAGACAATTCAATTTAATTGGGTTCCTTTTTCGATAGATAAAAATAGGAATTAAAAATTTTATGAGAAATTTATTAATGAGGGCAATTGAAGCTTATTATGAATGTGACTCTATTTTAAGTAAAGGTTAGAAGACAGTTTAAAAAATGGCACTAAAAAATAAATACATTCATAACACACATATATATATATATATACATAGAATTAACTAGTAGTATTTTTAAACTAAAATAACAAACTGAACAATTTTCGTGAATATTATGAAAAAATAAATGCGCTTTAGAGAACGAAACTTTACTATTTGATTGTTATTTAATATTATAAAAATATTTAAATCTAAGTATTTCGTTTTAGGTAACAAACTTATTTTATTAGTTTAGTACATATTAATTTTCATCGTATAGTATTCAAAACACCTGTGTTCATGCAATACGGATTTACCTACTTATCGCATGCGAATGAGTAAAAGCATGATTCATTCTTATCTTAGATAAGGTTTTACCCCAGAGTCTTCAATTCAATCGACGTTATATTTTAACTTTGATTAACTAATGAAGATGCCAATTGGATCGCAATAATGATTTTATTAATTCAGATTTTAAATTAATATCAAATTGGAAGTTTTTTTTCTTTTCTCACAGATTAACTTTAAATAAATCTTAAATATTTATATATTCATTTACTTTATTAGTAAAATAATGAATGTGTCACATTCATTTAGGATTAAACTATTTGAAGATTTAAACTAACCTTTTATTTAAACGATCACATAACTAAAACTATTATAAAATTAAGTGTTTAAAAATATAAACGAAGGGTTCATTTTAAAATGTACTCATACTTGGGGATAATTTACTTGGGGAATATTTCTTAGATGACTTATCATGAATAACTAAGTGTACACTCAGAAACAAGAACCAGTAAACATTTTTAACGAAAGGTTTTCATAAATATATACTAAGGTATATATATATATAGTAACATTTCATATAACATCAAATTTTAGCAAGTGCATGTATTGGAACACCCCCCTTTTTTTTCTATCATACTTTTTCTCTTTGTTGTACTACTTTGGTTGAGAAATGCGGTTGAAAAAACCCTATTTGACAAAACGGAATATGATTAGGTAGTTTTTGAATACCTGCTTTACGAAAATAAATTTAAACTTTTGACATAAAGCTGTTCTTTAATAATTTAAAACAGAAATTATTTTTTATAATTAATCCTTAACAACTTTAGACATGATTTGATGAGTCATAAGGTCATTAAAAAGGTTTTTAACGTATTAATTAATTTTCTTAATCAGTTCTTCTAAATATTAAAAACTTATTCATAAGAAAATCTTACCTGGCTAGGAAAATTCAACCTCCTTGTATGTTGGTCTCGCAAGGACTGACTGATAACATGCCTGCTTATCTACCGAACCATGTGATAAGTGACGTTAGAGATCACGTGACCCTCATTATCTGCTGATAAGATAAGCACTGACTTGGAATTATCTTAATTAATTATCAAACTTCTCATTTTTTAAAAACCACACTAAACATTGCTCCCATTAATTAATCATGTAAATATAATTTATATCGTTTATGATTATCAGTTTTATACTAACATTTAACACCTATACGTATGTGTTGTATTAATTCTGTTAGTTTAATTCATACAAATTTCAACTAAAGCATCCTATGCTAGTTTTCATATATTTATTATCACATCACGTGATACAATTTCTTGTGATGTTTTAGAAATAATAGATATTTAATTTTTTTAATTAGTTAAAAACATTAAAAAAATTTTATTGCTTTTTAGCATGAATATTTTAAGAAAAACATATTTTATTCTGAAATATTAAATTTAAAAACTAACTCTTAAGAATATGACTCGATGCAGTTTACTCATTTTAAACAAGTTAACTTTACTACTTGACAGAAATATATTCAAACGCAAAGCGATTTAACTTTCACATTTTTAAAGTTATTTATATAATATACTAACATTTAATTGTAATAGGTAAAATTTTATTAAAAATATTGAAGAAAATAAAATTTATACTATGTAAAAAATTAAAACACCATTTAAAAATATTAAACAACAACAACAAACTTGTAATTAAGAGATGAATAAATATAAAAATATATGAATCACACAATAATAAAAAGAAATACTTAATCATTCATAAAAATTCTTCCCTTGAACATTCCCATGTATGTTAGTAAAAATATTATACTAAAGTGTTCAAAAAGATTATAAGCGTTTGCAAATTAACAAAGAAAATTGAGTATTAAATATCAAATAATGGACATGCACTTTTTACACTCACATCTTACAATGTACTTAGTAACCAAATTTAATGATTTTTAAGCATGTCTTCTTAAATTTTTTTCAATGAAAGACTATCACAGTTGAATATTAAGCTTTCTCTTCATAACTTTATCGAGAAATATGTAATGCATACCACACGATTTCATTAAATGAATCACAATACAATTCAAACTTCTCATTTTCAATGTTTTATACTATGTTTATCAAATAGGTGATTATTCTGAACAATCATTACTTAGTATATTGATGAAAAGTTTGTGTTGAACGGTTTTTAACTTAAATGGTGTGAGAGAAGGATATATTAGGACAGAAGTTATTAAATATAGAGTCTTTAAAGTTTATACCCGTGCAAGAATTGGCATTTCAAGAAACAAAGTTGTGTCACATTTGAAAGCATTCTTTATATTCGAAACGCACACGTGATCATGATCACATCACTGAAGAGCATAGAGAAGCTGTTTATGTTGTATATAATTTGAATTTTCATTAACACAATATTATAACCGAAGTTTTTCGACAGTTTGAAAAATTATGATGTTCAACGTCTGCACACGTTAACACAGAATAAGATTAGCTTATGCCCTTTCGATGATAAGCGTTATTTGCAGGTAAGATGTATTAACATAACAAAATTTTCTTGGTAATTTTACTCGCAGGTTTCGAAACCACAAACATCTGATCATACTTCTCATTTTTAACACGCGACACTAACCATTGGGCCATTAAAGCCCGTAATTTAGTAACTTAAAATTAAGAAAGATCATCGAAAATGATTACTTCACACATGCAAAAATAATTTTTATTGTGACTTATCAGTTAAAAATCACGAAGAAAAGAAAAATATCACATATGTTTTGGATTACTTTGAGATTTTATGAGTCACTTCATCAGTTAGATAGACATAACCACTTCTTATGAATCACTACTTATGCTTAAATTTTGAAACACTTGCTTATATGAAATGTATTATATTTTAGTTTATCAGTGATAGTGCGATTACTTGTTAATAATTTTAATGTTATTAAAAAAATTTAAAAAAATCAAATGTGAATAATTAATTAAAAAAACACAAGTCACTATTAAAGGTTTGAACAAATTATTAAAATTATTTTACAAAACTTTTCAAATTATTTAAAAATGTTTCACTAATATTTAGTAATCGTCAAATTTTAATGTCGATAATCATTTATGTGAGTCAGGTTTTCTGTTTTAACTGTTAAGTTATCAGATTCCCCCTTCAAGTACATCTCATTGATAAGTTTTAATCAACCAATCAACTATTTATTTACCCCAGCAACCAGCTATTTGTTTACCCTAGTAACCAAAAAGCTTTTGTCGACACATGAACAAAATTTTGATGATGCAAGACTCTTCATTTTCATTCGAAAAAACAATGACTTATGTAATAAATTTTTTCTTTACTTAAATGAAACCTTCACATGTGTATGGTAAAACTTGGAAAATTTCATTTAATGCACAAATTTAAAGTTAACAGACAAGGTCTTCACACATCTTTTAGTATTTTACTAACACTTTGCCAAATATCTTTAGAAAACAACAACAGAATTTTAAATAATTATTTTAATAAAAATTCTCTTTTGTAAGTGACATTATTAAACTAACTTGAAAAATTAACTTGGCAAAGCAAGTTTTCACTATTCCAACTAAGTAATATTCATAAGTTTTATATGATAAACAACCTGTTTGGTTATGTCCCAGCATGGCTTTATAAAATGTATCTAAAATAACCTTTAATATCAATGTTTAAAAATATGCGAATAATTCAGTTAGTCTTTTATAGATGATTATTTTCCCTTCTATTATTTAAAAGACATTTTAAAATAAAATTATTACTGATGCCAGTTTATCCCAGTGTTATGAAATGTGTATGCAAAACTTTTAATTCTAATTTTCACATTTTATTATTTCAAATTATTGTTTTCATGTTGTACTAAAATTTGGAAAAAAATATTTAATTTTCATGCATAATTAAATTGAAATACTTTAATAATAAAGACACATTTAACATTGTATACTCACCTAATCCAACACTTTCACAAATACACGTCCGACTCGCTCCAAGGTTTAGGAAGAAATGCGAGATTCAAAGTCCTTATCAGAAAATGTTATCAGATAGTCTTATCTTAAGATAAGTGACGTCAGAGAACATATGTCATCAACTGGTCACGTGATGTATATCACATGACCAGTGCTTTGTTAATTAATCTTATTAATTAATTATTAAGTATTAAATTATTAATTATTAATTAATTAATTATTAAGTATTAAATTAAATTATTTAATATTATTAATTCTTTGTAAGATTAATTAATAATATTAAATAATTTAATTTAATACTTAATAATTAATTAATTAATAATTAATAATTTAATACTTAATAATTAATTAATAAGATTAATTAACAAAGCACTGGTCATGTGATATACATCACGTGACCAGTTGATGACATATGTTCTCTGACGTCACTTATCTTAAGATAAGACTATCTGATAACATTTTCTGATAAGGACTTTGAATCTCTCATTTCTTCCTAAACCTTGGAGCGAGTCGGACGTGTATTTGTGAAAGTGTTGGATTAGGTGAGTATACAATGTTAAATGTGTCTTTATTATTAAAGTATTTCAATTTAATTATGCATGAAAATTAAATATTTTTTTCCAAATTTTAGTACAACATGAAAACAATAATTTGAAATAATAAAATGTGAAAATTAGAATTAAAAGTTTTGCATACACATTTCATAACACTGGGATAAACTGGCATCAGTAATAATTTTATTTTAAAATGTCTTTTAAATAATAGAAGGGAAAATAATCATCTATAAAAGACTAACTGAATTATTCGCATATTTTTAAACATTGATATTAAAGGTTATTTTAGATACATTTTATAAAGCCATGCTGGGACATAACCAAACAGGTTGTTTATCATATAAAACTTATGAATATTACTTAGTTGGAATAGTGAAAACTTGCTTTGCCAAGTTAATTTTTCAAGTTAGTTTAATAATGTCACTTACAAAAGAGAATTTTTATTAAAATAATTATTTAAAATTCTGTTGTTGTTTTCTAAAGATATTTGGCAAAGTGTTAGTAAAATACTAAAAGATGTGTGAAGACCTTGTCTGTTAACTTTAAATTTGTGCATTAAATGAAATTTTCCAAGTTTTACCATACACATGTGAAGGTTTCATTTAAGTAAAGAAAAAATTTATTACATAAGTCATTGTTTTTTCGAATGAAAATGAAGAGTCTTGCATCATCAAAATTTTGTTCATGTGTCGACAAAAGCTTTTTGGTTACTAGGGTAAACAAATAGCTGGTTGCTGGGGTAAATAAATAGTTGATTGGTTGATTAAAACTTATCAATGAGATGTACTTGAAGGGGGAATCTGATAACTTAACAGTTAAAACAGAAAACCTGACTCACATAAATGATTATCGACATTAAAATTTGACGATTACTAAATATTAGTGAAACATTTTTAAATAATTTGAAAAGTTTTGTAAAATAATTTTAATAATTTGTTCAAACCTTTAATAGTGACTTGTGTTTTTTTAATTAATTATTCACATTTGATTTTTTTAAATTTTTTTAATAACATTAAAATTATTAACAAGTAATCGCACTATCACTGATAAACTAAAATATAATACATTTCATATAAGCAAGTGTTTCAAAATTTAAGCATAAGTAGTGATTCATAAGAAGTGGTTATGTCTATCTAACTGATGAAGTGACTCATAAAATCTCAAAGTAATCCAAAACATATGTGATATTTTTCTTTTCTTCGTGATTTTTAACTGATAAGTCACAATAAAAATTATTTTTGCATGTGTGAAGTAATCATTTTCGATGATCTTTCTTAATTTTAAGTTACTAAATTACGGGCTTTAATGGCCCAATGGTTAGTGTCGCGTGTTAAAAATGAGAAGTATGATCAGATGTTTGTGGTTTCGAAACCTGCGAGTAAAATTACCAAGAAAATTTTGTTATGTTAATACATCTTACCTGCAAATAACGCTTATCATCGAAAGGGCATAAGCTAATCTTATTCTGTGTTAACGTGTGCAGACGTTGAACATCATAATTTTTCAAACTGTCGAAAAACTTCGGTTATAATATTGTGTTAATGAAAATTCAAATTATATACAACATAAACAGCTTCTCTATGCTCTTCAGTGATGTGATCATGATCACGTGTGCGTTTCGAATATAAAGAATGCTTTCAAATGTGACACAACTTTGTTTCTTGAAATGCCAATTCTTGCACGGGTATAAACTTTAAAGACTCTATATTTAATAACTTCTGTCCTAATATATCCTTCTCTCACACCATTTAAGTTAAAAACCGTTCAACACAAACTTTTCATCAATATACTAAGTAATGATTGTTCAGAATAATCACCTATTTGATAAACATAGTATAAAACATTGAAAATGAGAAGTTTGAATTGTATTGTGATTCATTTAATGAAATCGTGTGGTATGCATTACATATTTCTCGATAAAGTTATGAAGAGAAAGCTTAATATTCAACTGTGATAGTCTTTCATTGAAAAAAATTTAAGAAGACATGCTTAAAAATCATTAAATTTGGTTACTAAGTACATTGTAAGATGTGAGTGTAAAAAGTGCATGTCCATTATTTGATATTTAATACTCAATTTTCTTTGTTAATTTGCAAACGCTTATAATCTTTTTGAACACTTTAGTATAATATTTTTACTAACATACATGGGAATGTTCAAGGGAAGAATTTTTATGAATGATTAAGTATTTCTTTTTATTATTGTGTGATTCATATATTTTTATATTTATTCATCTCTTAATTACAAGTTTGTTGTTGTTGTTTAATATTTTTAAATGGTGTTTTAATTTTTTACATAGTATAAATTTTATTTTCTTCAATATTTTTAATAAAATTTTACCTATTACAATTAAATGTTAGTATATTATATAAATAACTTTAAAAATGTGAAAGTTAAATCGCTTTGCGTTTGAATATATTTCTGTCAAGTAGTAAAGTTAACTTGTTTAAAATGAGTAAACTGCATCGAGTCATATTCTTAAGAGTTAGTTTTTAAATTTAATATTTCAGAATAAAATATGTTTTTCTTAAAATATTCATGCTAAAAAGCAATAAAATTTTTTTAATGTTTTTAACTAATTAAAAAAATTAAATATCTATTATTTCTAAAACATCACAAGAAATTGTATCACGTGATGTGATAATAAATATATGAAAACTAGCATAGGATGCTTTAGTTGAAATTTGTATGAATTAAACTAACAGAATTAATACAACACATACGTATAGGTGTTAAATGTTAGTATAAAACTGATAATCATAAACGATATAAATTATATTTACATGATTAATTAATGGGAGCAATGTTTAGTGTGGTTTTTAAAAAATGAGAAGTTTGATAATTAATTAAGATAATTCCAAGTCAGTGCTTATCTTATCAGCAGATAATGAGGGTCACGTGATCTCTAACGTCACTTATCACATGGTTCGGTAGATAAGCAGGCATGTTATCAGTCAGTCCTTGCGAGACCAACATACAAGGAGGTTGAATTTTCCTAGCCAGGTAAGATTTTCTTATGAATAAGTTTTTAATATTTAGAAGAACTGATTAAGAAAATTAATTAATACGTTAAAAACCTTTTTAATGACCTTATGACTCATCAAATCATGTCTAAAGTTGTTAAGGATTAATTATAAAAAATAATTTCTGTTTTAAATTATTAAAGAACAGCTTTATGTCAAAAGTTTAAATTTATTTTCGTAAAGCAGGTATTCAAAAACTACCTAATCATATTCCGTTTTGTCAAATAGGGTTTTTTCAACCGCATTTCTCAACCAAAGTAGTACAACAAAGAGAAAAAGTATGATAGAAAAAAAAGGGGGGTGTTCCAATACATGCACTTGCTAAAATTTGATGTTATATGAAATGTTACTATATATATATATACCTTAGTATATATTTATGAAAACCTTTCGTTAAAAATGTTTACTGGTTCTTGTTTCTGAGTGTACACTTAGTTATTCATGATAAGTCATCTAAGAAATATTCCCCAAGTAAATTATCCCCAAGTATGAGTACATTTTAAAATGAACCCTTCGTTTATATTTTTAAACACTTAATTTTATAATAGTTTTAGTTATGTGATCGTTTAAATAAAAGGTTAGTTTAAATCTTCAAATAGTTTAATCCTAAATGAATGTGACACATTCATTATTTTACTAATAAAGTAAATGAATATATAAATATTTAAGATTTATTTAAAGTTAATCTGTGAGAAAAGAAAAAAAACTTCCAATTTGATATTAATTTAAAATCTGAATTAATAAAATCATTATTGCGATCCAATTGGCATCTTCATTAGTTAATCAAAGTTAAAATATAACGTCGATTGAATTGAAGACTCTGGGGTAAAACCTTATCTAAGATAAGAATGAATCATGCTTTTACTCATTCGCATGCGATAAGTAGGTAAATCCGTATTGCATGAACACAGGTGTTTTGAATACTATACGATGAAAATTAATATGTACTAAACTAATAAAATAAGTTTGTTACCTAAAACGAAATACTTAGATTTAAATATTTTTATAATATTAAATAACAATCAAATAGTAAAGTTTCGTTCTCTAAAGCGCATTTATTTTTTCATAATATTCACGAAAATTGTTCAGTTTGTTATTTTAGTTTAAAAATACTACTAGTTAATTCTATGTATATATATATATATATGTGTGTTATGAATGTATTTATTTTTTAGTGCCATTTTTTAAACTGTCTTCTAACCTTTACTTAAAATAGAGTCACATTCATAATACGCTTCAATTGCCCTCATTAATAAATTTCTCATAAAATTTTTAATTCCTATTTTTATCTATCGAAAAAGGAACCCAATTAAATTGAATTGTCTTTTTTCCTTTAATTAATCATTTCTTAAATTAAATATGACTAAATTTTCCACTCGAAAACAATCTAAGTCGCTTCATAAGACACCCCTTAAAAATAAAGTACCACCATTAAAATTTATTCATTATCCAAAAATAACATCCTCAAACCAGGATCATCAAAAAATAATCTAACTAACTAAATAAATTAATAAAATTAAATTTTCCATTGCTCGAAGATAATCAAGGACTCTGAACAGTTAGGTCGACGAGCGTAAATAAATGTTAGTACGTAAAATTCAATTTTGAAACATATTTTTCATTCAAATTTTAAAGTTATTTTTTAACTATTCTTCAAATTCAATTGCATATTATGTTTCACTAAAAATGACACTCGAAATAATGTATGTGAATGTGTGCAATACGGGAATCATGTGATCTGCCTCCCCGTGGCGATTCCTGGGAAAAAGTTTTGACTCAAGGTCACTTTCAGCTAAAGATCACACCTATTGGCAAAAAAATTTCACACACATACATTCAACATGCACATACATACAACACACACATACGCACATATACATACAACACACGCACATGCATACAACACACATACATGCATACAACACACACACACATATATACACATACATACAACACACACAAAATAATAATAATAATCATTTCAATTAAATTTTCACCAAGGTTCGAAGGAAACCACATATTCCAAACCGTTAGGGCGACGAGTGCGATTCAATGCTAGCACATAAAATCCCATTTTGAAACATATTTTTTCATTCAAATTTTAAAGTTATTTTTTAACTATTCTAAAATATCAAGTGTATAACACAGTTGACTAAAAATAGTACTCGAAATAATTTTAAAGTTCCTTCATTAAATAAATATTCAAAATTATTATTCCCATTACCAGCATGTGTTATTTATGATAATGGTGGATAAAAGTGGTGGAAGTCATTCTAAGAAATTCTAAACCAATATTCATACATGATTTAAAGAAAACTATAAACTCCGTACGGTTAGGTCGACGAGCGCGCGTCAATCTCATTGCAAAAAAATTAAAGTCCCCCTATTAAACACTTATATCCGCAAAATATCCTTCGTGAATGATTAGTCTTAAATAATAATTTCCTCCAAAATACCCGCTTAACGCATCATGTAAGAACACAGTGGAAAAAAAAAAAAAAAATCAATCTCCCCAAATTTCCACTTAAAATCGAAAAAATAAACTCTTAAATTACACCAAACTGAAAATTTTTAAGTCGCCACATTAAAATTGAAAACCACTCGTACAATAGTACTGAAAAAAAAACATTCTATGTCCCCAAATACCCGCTTAACCCATTATCTAAAACACGGTAAAAAAAAAAAAAAAAAAAAAAAAAAAAAAAATCAATCTCCCCAAAATTTCTGCTTAAAATCAAAAAATAAACTCTTAAATTACACCAAACTGAAAATTTTTAAGTCACCACATTAAAATTAAAAACTACTCGTACAATAGTACAGAAAAAAACATTCTGTGTCCCCAAAATATCCGCTTAACCCCTTATTAAAAACACGGTGAAAAAAAAAAAAAATCAATCTCCCCAAAATTTCCGCTTCAAATCAAAAAATAAATCCTTAAACTAAAGTTCACCGAAAAATTCCCTTCATTATTTTTTACTCATTATTTTTAATTATCATTTTTAATTATTACCTTCATTATTTTTACTCAATATTTTTAATTACTTTTTATTAATTACTAATTATCGTTAATTGCTGTTATTCACTTCTTAAATTCCACTACGTACTATACTTGACTAAAAAATACCGCTCGAAAAATTCTAAGTCCCTTCATTATTTATCACTTATTATTTTTAATTACTTTTTAATTAATTACTATTTTTAATTTAATATGAATCATTCATCTCTTAATCAACAGTCAAAAGAACCGCTCGAATTGTAGTATACTTAAAAAATTTATCCCCCTTTTACCCCTCTCTTATAGCATAAAATATTCAAATTTCACGAAAAAAATTTAATCCCCCTTTTTAACCCCTTCTCTTATAAGACGATGTCAGGAGGAGGATTGAGGAATGAGGAGGATTGAGGAGGAGGATTGTGGAGGAGGATTGAGGAGGAGGTTTGAGGAGGAGGAGTGAGGAGGAGGCTTGAGGAGGAGGAGCCCTGCTCCCTCCTCCGATCCTCAATCCTCCTCCCGGGGTCGGAGCCCCATTTTTCCCCTACTTACGAGAATTAAAGAGTGCAAAGACGATCAGACGGATAGACATAAAGGGAACATATACACTTTTCAACTTTGTTGAAAGTGCTAAAAACGGAGGAAGGTAATGCTGTCTACCCTTACAAACACACACTCGAACTTTTGAAAATTCGTATTTTTTTTAACTTTTAAATTTGGAACAGCCCCTCTACTATAAAATAACATAACCTCTGGCTTTTAACGTTTTAACCTTGCATATGCTCGAAAGTACTTGTGTTTAGATGCATTTTATTGTGAATAAAAACACCTTTAAGTAATTTAAAATAGTCTTTTGTTTTAACAAAAATTTCATACAATTTGTTATAATAAAGTGAATTTAGGAATTTCAAGAAACTTTATATGATTTATATCGTTTTTCACTTAATAAATTGTTTTCATAATAAAATAAAACGAACATGCACTCTAATTCTAATAGGTGATTTAATAAGGGTTTTCTATCTAAAATGCGAAAAAAAAGGGGCAGCCTTTTTTTCGACACCTAATTTAAGTTTTATCTTATCATTCAGTCAAAAATTAAAAATGTATGTCGAAACTGTACATGATAATATTTCTTAATTTTTTTTATTCTCAAAATCAGCATTAAGAATTAAATCAGGAACCTTATCCATTAAAAATACAACATTATAGAAAAGCAATATGTACGTGTGTAATTTTTAAACACTGTTACTCAAGATTGAAGGAAAAATTCTATAAATATGCACAAATTGATTATGTTTCGCTGATCCTTATTATATTTTAAATGAACAGAAAATCAGTTATATCCATAGTTATTATATTTGATGATAAATAAAGAGTTATTTGAAATGAATGTCAAAACAAAAATATATCAAAGGGAAAGTATATTTCTATCTAATAACTGATTTTTTATCATTATAAATTACTATGCAAGAAAACAGTTAATTACGTTATATTCTGCATTATTTAAAAACTACACATCACTAAAATTCAGTGTTTATTGAAATTTCAAACTTTAACCTTTAAATCATTAACAAATACGTCATAAAGTTGTATTCAATATTATACGTATTTAATTTTACTAATTTCATTAATTAAATTTTCTTTTTTAATCATAACAATATTTTCTTCATTAGTAGATGTTGGAATGCATTTTAAATCAATATGTAAACGTCACCAATAATGAGGTAATTAATGTCTTAATAAATAATTTGCTTACATTGTTAAGCTTAAAATAGCATGAAATCATGAGATTCTGTTATGTACTTTATTACGCTTCTGTGCTTTTCATATGCCACATCAAAGATTTGGTAATTAATTTTAAATCCAAAACATTCCAGTTAAATAATATATAATGTGAGATACACATAATTATGATTTCAGTATTAAAACTCAATAACCAAATAAACATCCGTGATTTCAGCAACAAATTGAATTAATTAAACGAATATTATTTCAAATCATTGTGTTTATTTTAATTTAAATATGAAATAATGAATTTCATAATTTCAAAAAAATAAAATAAAAAATTAAAAGTATATAAAAAACTAAAATAAAAGAATACCATGGTTTTCGGATTTACTCTCGAAATTATAATTTAAATTCATTATAAACTTTAAAATGTTTTGTACAATACATAATTAGGGTAAAAATGCGATTATTCCATTAGTATGTTTTTTTCTCTATTTTCCCAGAATATAAAAGCATTATACTCTTATATAATTCCTTATCAATTTTTTTTTGTCTGTAAAGGATTTGCAGTTAAATTCAGGTTTAAGTTATGAATTCTTTAATAATTATTTCAGGTCATACACGAAAACTTAACATTGGGAATTGTGGCTTTTATTTAATTAATATTTAAATCAAAGAAAGACATTACGGGGAATCACAGAGCTTAATTACGATACAAAAAGAAAAGAAATTAATGTTCTCAATATTTTTCAATCATTTTTTCTCAATATTCTGGTATGGAATAAAACATAACAAGTAACAACAAGTAATAACAAGTCATCACATAAGAATGTTAAAAATATAGTCCAATAAAATACTACAATTTCAAAAAACTTAAACTGAAAATACTCAGTTAAAAATATATATATCTGGGAGGGAGGTGAAATTTAAATAAATAAATAATTTTGAATAATAAGTATATCTTCTCAAAAAAATTGTAAGAACTGAATCTTTATAAAATAAATAAATAAATAAATGCAGGATTTACATTTCTAGCAAAAACGAAAATAATTATGGAAGGAGTTTCTATTATTGGAAAAAAATATTCATTTAGTAGCTAAATATATTTAACCACGATATATTAATGTATCACTCATTTAAAAAAAGCTTTAACTCTTGAATTTTAAGAATTACATAAAACAACTAATTGTGGTGAAGTTGTTTTTTTAAGAATTTAATATTCTTAAATTTTCCCGAAATTTCGTGATATTTTTACGTAAACTCTTTACTTCACAAAAAACGGTATGATTCATGCCGTAAAATGATCAAAAGAATGATTCAATAGTGATTAAAAGAATAGTTATAAAATTAAATACTATAATGCTTACAGCAGTGTTTCTGAAATAGTTTAGAACAATGTTTACATAAATGGTTAGCATATCAATTTCTACAACAATGTTCTAGAAACAGAACCATTTAAAATGAATAAGTGAATAACTAGTATTTAACGAGGGACACGTCCACAAACTAAAAACTAATTGAAAAAAAATTCTTTTTAAATAACTCAATTGTCAAACGTTACAATATATGGTATGTTTTTTTTTTAAATTTATTTATATAGTCGACTTTTTACTGAGGCATTTCTTGTATCGTGTTACCAGCGTTTGCAAAAGGCTGTTTTCTCGGCACCAGCTTCCTGGAAGAGATTCGCCGTCAATATTTTCAACTATTAGTGCACAACAATTTTATTTCTTGACATCTCTATTGATTCTGACCACGTAAGAACTCTAAAGGGGGAAAAAACAACCAACATCATACAGATTCGTCCTATTTTGTTTTAAACGCGCAAATTGCATCAATGGACATGTTTTCTATGGGGAAGAGCCTGATTAAGGGTTTGAAAGTACTAAGATGTTTTAAAATAAAATTAACTATTAACATCTATATTTGATTATTTCAATCGCCTTTTAAGTAAAACTGAACATTTTAAAGTTCATATTATATATTTTGGACTTGTCCAATTTACGTCTAAATATCTTTCATATTCCATCTACATTTCAGAAATTTTCATCCAAATGCCACCATCTTTTACATAATAAGTACTTCTTTTATACCACTTAATGAACGAAAAATAAGAATAAACTGAACATACTTTAGGCCGACACAGGATGAATCAATATTATCTGCCGACGGTGAGAAAATGATAACATACGAAAATCATATAACAATAAAAAATAAAGTAAAACAATCATATAATTTAATTATTTAAAATAATACTGAATATTAATAACTATTAGTTAAATAACAAAACAGCTAGGTTGGGACTGTACAGTGGATGTTCATATGAAAATGGATGCAAATTGGCCCTACCTTCTTTTAATCACTGAAACTATTTCCTCAGACATCCTTCAAACATTATATTTTTAACCATGAATTTCTAGAATTTGTTTATAAATTACCACCGCATTAACGTATTTTGCTCATGAAAATCTTACCAATCGCACATCCAGACTGCAAAACTTACGATTTTAATGTTCATTTTAAAGTAATACTGCTAAGCTAGACTGTTTCAATGAACAATATCATTCACACAACTGCTGTACTAGACGATCAGTACGCAACAGTAGGTGGTGTCATTACAGCGGAATGACATGCGGATAGACTGGACGCATAGTTGGATTTTCGGATTTTCTGAGTACCAGTAAAATCTTACAAAATTATTCCCTTTATTTAATTGCGTAAACTGTGCAATTGCATAAAAAAAATTTGCTAAAACAAATTGGAAATCACACGTCAAACGTAGTAAATGAGATGTGTTCGTACTATAACAAAGTTTTAAAAGTATTCAGATCTTGGTGTAATAGTATATAGTACATGGAATACAGTATAGGGATCGAAATTTTTTGTGTGCCCCTGTAAATGCTATCTGCTTTATATTGTACAGAAAGTAATTTATAGTTAGCCTCAGCAACGTATATCAATTTCATAAAGAGTGAAATAGTATTAAAACGAGTTCCAAACCGTATTTACCCATACGCAATTACCAATAATGGAACACTTTTGTGTGGCCCTGTAAATTAATAACAAATATCAGCACCACATATTTTACAGAATTTATTTTTTAGTAAATACTTCATAGATGCATATCAATTGTATTATGTTAGAAAGTGTATAGCATCATCAAAATGCACTTGAAACTATTTTTTTTCCAGTGACCGTAATGTAACGAAATGCTTTTGATTGTCCCTGTAATTTAACTATGGATCCGATTTTCATAAAATTTGAAGTGACCCAACAAAATTGTTCAACAATTATATATTTTAAATTTCAAACGATTTGGTTGTATAGTTTTTGTTCTGTTAGATGCAGACAGACGGGCGAAATGAACGACGACTAAAGGTGCTACGTATTTATATAATTAAGAACGCACCTAAAAAAGGATGTAAAAAAAAAATCGTTAGATTGGCATCTATGACTAATAAGCAATTGGTTCTTAATTCATAAAAGTGTCCCTTATTCTACATATACACACATAATATACAGGATAAAAATCATAGTTGTTTGAAAAAAAATGTCAAATGATAACATATCTAGCTGTTACTTTAAATAAGTATGTTGAATTGTTGTTCTATATATTTAATAGTTTGTCATAATGGCCATAATAAAATTTTTACGAAAAAAACCCCTCTGTGTAATAGCTGTAATATACTGTTTGAAAATTATAGAGGACTCGCTTCGCTCGTCACAATAATTTTTTATAAGCTGATTTATAAATACGTTTTTTTAATGTTTAAAACATTAACATTGAGCCTTTTTTTTTGCCTTTCATTTTATTATATTTCATTAACCAATCATAACTTGGTTTTATATGTGCCTGTTTCGAATTAAAACACAGGAAAGATGGCGATTAAGATATTTATTTCCTTTTCTACTTTTATTGTAATAAAACAGTTGTATGATTCTTTAAAATTTAATAGCACTTAAATTATTAAATAGAACCAACTTATGTCTATTTTTTTAAATTATTTGTTTGCACGTATTGAACTATTTCTCTTTCATCACACTTGTTAAATTTACATTTTTGTCATCAAAAATTACATGCGTCTTAATATCGAAATTAGTCATAATATAAAACTGCTATTAATGTACTTAAAATACATTTCATCCCCATACATATATTAAATCAATATATTTTGGTTCGATTAAAGTAATTCTCATTAGTATATAATTATAATGAATAAAATTGTGTAAGAAAAGCAAACAGCTAATCAGAATTACTTAGAACAAATTACATTTAATTAGTAAAAAATTATTATTTATTGTAGAAATTTATGTTTATTACTTTTCTATACTTCCCAAAGCACCTATAACCATTAAAGATTGGAATCTGTCCGAATAATTAAAATTCGCCATTAAGTTATAATTTTTCGCAACTCATTCACACGTATCTAAAATTAATACCTGAATATTTATTTTTCCTTCATAAAACTACTCACAGCAAACTTCTGCTCAAGCCTAAAAACTAATAGATTGGGTGGAAAACTCCTAACGCATTCAATTACCCGCGAAGTGACTTTAATATCGCTGCTTGAAAAGTAATTGCAAATATACCGCAACTACGTTCAGCGACTTAAGTGTTTAGCAGAGATCTCACCTTTTTCCGAATTCATTAGTATTGAGAAATGTTTCCACAAAATAAATTATCCCAGAAAATAAATTTTTAATTATATACCGAAAGAACATGGGATGGAAATATGTGTAATGGGAGAAAACAGTCGTGAATTTTCGAATTCAAGTTTGTCCTAAATGAAAGTATTAATTTTCATGGTTTGTTTTTCTAAAAAGAAAGCTTTTTCAGAATATATTTTCATATTAGGTTAAATCATTCTTGTCGATTCCAAATCATATCTAATTTGGAAAATAATATTTATTACAGTGGATACGCTTAATATGTTTATTAATAATACGACAGTTAAAGCACGGCCAGACGACTGAAATCATAAACTCTTTTTAACCATATCGTAGGGTGCCAAAGCGATAAATTGAGTAGAAAGTACATTTTCTTTTTTGTTCGATGATGTACAGGTTTGTATTACTATTTTTATTTATTTATGTCATTTGAATTTTGTTATGGAATATTCGTTGAAACAAATGCTGAATTATTTATTTTGTTTTATTTTCAAACGGATAAATCTTTCATAACCGTTTTGCGCGCGATAGAGATAGATTTTTCTAAAAAAACATGTTTAATTTTCTTTTTTAAACATAAAGATTAAGTATAAAATATCAGTACAAATTCATGATTAAAAGTTTTTTTTAATGGTCCGTAAAAGAAGATGAAATGAAATTAAAAAAAAAAAAATGCATTTGAGAAAACTTTTATTCTCTTTTCAAAAGCGTAAAAGCGGAAATTGCGCGATATATAGAATTTTTAAAAAGTTATTGTAAAAATAAAATTTATCGTCCAATTCACAACCACCAAAAAAATGCCGCCAGTGCTGTTCAACAGGATTTGTACAAGCCCTAGAATTTCCAGACCAGGAAATATTTCTATACCAGTATTTATTTAGAAAATCTCTTCTTAAATAAGGCGAAATTTAGTGCAATAGTATTAGATCTATTTTTTATAACAAATATACTGATATTTTTCATGGAAAATAACTTGACCCTCACAAACTTGCTCAGGAACATATTTTTAAGATCCTCCAACGAAGATGACACGTGATTATATAATCGGTTTGTCTGTTCGTCTGTCTCGGGTGTGCTCGATCTAACTCCTGTAAATATACTCGGATTTTCATGCAATTGATAAAGCTTATTGTCTGGTATTATATAAAGTATGTTCGATTAATGGTTCATTTACAGGGATAATAGAATTCGATTACATTATGGTCTATGGAATGAAATTTCGAGAGTAATTTACTATTAATTTTGCTATTTCAAATGTATTGAAGCTGATGTAAATCACTGAATTTCACTACGATCACGTTAAAACAGGAAATTCATTGCATTTTTTATTAATTTACTGGGACACACAAAAGAAATCGGTTACAGTGCTGTAATTGCGTAATAATTGCTAGAATGTACGTTTTGAAATTTAGTACGCACTTTTAAATTTAATTATATATTTTTTTAATTTATAATTTTTTTTTTTTGCATATTACTTCTTATATGTGAATTCTATACTTCATATACAGAGCTGCACTAAAGTATTCGCATACTATTCTTATTATTTGAGGAAGTTGCTGAAGGGGAATTTTCAACTGAAAAATATGTATTTCTTAAATGAACTAAATTTTTGAATGTATGTTGTTAATAGATAAAAATCTCTATGTCATACATTGGGCTGCTAAAAAATTCGGATAATTTTTCGTTTGTAGATTAAAACAGCTAAAACTTGGTTTTGAAATGCATTATACACTTTTATAAGGTGAAATGAGACGTAATATTTTAATTTCTTAAACGGTGCAGTTTTGCTACATTATTCTGAAGATGTTGAAAAGTGCTCCATAATTGATGTTTGACGCATGATTTTTTTTCCTTTCTTGTTCTTTGTAAAATAAATTTCCTCTGAATGATAAGTTTTTCTTTCGATCAGGTATGTACTACAGGGGGGTACGGAGTCAATATTCTGGTTAACTCCGTATACCCTACATAGTTATACAGTGTATTTTTTTAATTAACTTTATAATATATTTCATACCGTTCCACAAAAAAAAATTCTAATCGCTGATGTAAAAATATTTTATTTGACATTTTTTTTACTTTATAGATCTTAATTAACTATTTGCTGCTTTTCCTATATGAAATACATCAGAACCGGACAGCTAAATTTATATTGTTTAAAAAAAATAATGCATCAGTGTCTATTCCATAGGAACTGATAATATATCCTGCGATGATCGTAAAATTTACAGCGAATTTCCTTGGAGTATTTTTAATATGTTTCAAACTGTAATCAATATCTGATTCTTTTACATGCTGACAATTTCAACTGTCATAAATAAGGTGCGAATGGGAAAAAAAACCTTTTCCTCCAAATTGTAAAATAGGTTTGATAAAAATGCAGCAAAAAAGCATAATAATAATTATTTTCTTCATACATAATAATATTTGAATATAGATAAAATTTAAGATTCATCATTATTGAAAATCACATTTACAGACGATGATAAAACATAACTTTACGGACTTTCTCTATGAACTAAATTTAAATGAAAACAAAAAAGGAAACAATCGTGTCAAGCATAGATTATGAAACACTTTCAAACAACAAATTTCAAATGTTTGCATTTTCGCTGTTTTCAATACATGGAAGGTTCAATACATGAAATATGCTTTCAATAAATTGCATTTTTCATTAACAAAATTTAATGTATACTAATAAAAAGATAGATGTTTGTGAATGTGAGCAGTGGCTGTCAAAATTTACCCCATGTCGTAAGTACCCCATGTTATTCGCTTCTAAGATTTTATATTTTAATGCCAGGTATCTTCATTTCGAATTGCTTTATTTAAAGATTATTTATTGTTTGCAATTTTGTTGTGTTCCTTTGAATTACTAGATTACAAAATTCAAATTGCAAAACTCAATACAATTAACACATTAAGAGCATAGAGTTACGTAAATAAATCCGTTTACGATTATATAAAGGGTAATTTTATGTTCCAATGCAATAATTACTATTCGAATAGTACGAAGATGCACACAGTGTATGGATATGATTACATATTATGTGGAATATAACCCTCTCGTTACTTTAAATGTTCTGATACACAATTCTGTTTTTGTACTGTTCAATCAAAAAAGCAGTAGTTAAATCTTTTTTTTCTTTTTTTGCAACAGCAATTAAATAATTAAAATTCTCATTAAGTACACTAAAATTGCTTGTAAATGCATAGATTTAATATAGAAAAGTGTAAAATCGATTACAATATCTTAGAAATACAATAAAAATTCATTAAAAAACCATTAATATAACTCATAAAATGGAATAAACAATTTAAATAAAAAAATGCATAACTTTAAAAAAAAACATTATGTGAAATCTGGACAAAAATATAATCTCAAAATTATGAATTTTTATATTCTAGCACACTTGATGTAAATAAATGCATTTTATGATTAAAAAAAACTAATAAATGAAGTTATTATGGATCAGTACATTTCAATACATCAATACATGTTTTAATTTTTTTCATAAAATAACAATATGTGAGACCTGGACAAAATTATAAACTCAAAGTTATGGTTTTTTATACTCTGGTATTTTTTACTTAAATAATAAATGTGTTTTCTGATAAGAAACTGACTTAGTGAAATTATTTTTCATATTGGTATTAATGCAAACGATATTTATTCATGTTTTCAATTCTCTCCATGATTTTATTAAAAATCATTTATCGTCTGCCTTTGAATTACTTTTAGAATAATTTTGTTTTCTTTTAATGCATTTTGTTTATCGTGTGTCATTACATGTTATTCTTAGAACAGTAAACATCAACAATTTTTCTAATGCCTCGAGGAACCCCATCACATGAAAGCCAGACTTCACTTTGCACAACAGTACATGTCATGGACAGCAGAGTGGAGCACAGTCATCTGGTCAGAGGAAAAGAAGTTTAATTTAGACGGTCCAGATGGGAATAAGATACTACTGGCACGATATCAAACATGAAGAACGGCATATCTTTAGTCGAAACTTTGGTGGAAGATCTGTAATGGTGTGGGGTGGTTTGTCTCAGAATGATAAAACTGCCTGGCTTTTCTTAACGGAAAATAAAAAGGAGAAGAATACCAGTTAATGCTGGAAGATAATCTTTTGCTATAAGGACCGTTGATTTCTAGAGTAAACTGGGTATTTTAGCAATATAATAAGCAATGCACTCTGCAAAAAGTATAAAAGAGTGGCTGCAGCGCTGGCATGTAAATGTCTTGAATTAGTCAGCCCGCAGCCTTGATCTAAACCTCACTGAAAATTATTGGGGTGCAATGGTTCGAATAGTTTGTCGCGATGGACATCATTATCAAAACACAAATGATTTAAATATGGCTTTACCTTCAGCCTGGAACCAGTTGTCTATGGAGCAGTTGGAAAAAATCTTTCTATCTATGCCGAGTCGCATATTCGAAGTCATTCAGAAAATGGCGATTCAACACATTTTTGAATGTATGCATTAATACTTTGCACAAGGATTCAAAACTACGCTCACTTTTTAAAGTCTATGATTTTATGTTTTCAGTTTACACATGTACTATATTTATATTACTTATCTTTTTTGGAAAAAAAATATAAAAGTGCATTGATGTATTGAAAAATATTCATTCCTAAAACCTCCTTTTATTAGTTTATTATTCCAAAATGCATTTATTTATATCAAAATTCCCAGAGCGTAAAAATTCATAACTTTGAGCTTATAATTTTTTCCGGGTCTCACATAATGTTATTTTATGAGAAAAATTAAAATATGTATTGATGTATTGAAATGTACTGATCCATAATGACTCCAATTATCGGTTTCTTATCACAAAATGCATTTATTTATATCAAATATGCCAGAATATAGAAAATCATTACTTTGAGTTTATAACTTGGTCCAGGTCTCACAAAATGTTATTATTTTTAGCAATATATTTCCTTTTTAAAATTATTTGCTCCATTTTATTTTTGAGTTATATTAAATTTAGATGTCTTATTATAAATATTCATCTTTATTTTATTAATTTAAAGCTAAGTTTATTTATTTTACGATTTAAACAAATTCAAAATTTTCAGATTTTATAATTTTGTCCAGGAGTGTATTTTGGCTGATATGTATTAAAGCTGTTGTGTATTTTGAAGCACCCCATTACTTGAAAAATAATAAAAGATAATTCAGTTTATTAAAATCTCTTAATTAACGTAATTCAGATAATTCAAAACAATCACCTTAGGTTCAGAGATCAAAGGGATACATTTTTTAAAATCAAATAACCTTGATCCCTGCCTTTCATTAAATTAAGAAGCACGTTTTAGGCTGTAATGAAATTCATAATTGGTTGAAACCAAGCAACATTTAGCATCCCACGGCAATATGAAGTTCATATCAGTATTCTCGAGTTGTTTTATTCTTTAATAATTTATCAGATTAAAATTGTAGAATATTTGTTTCCATAAGTCTAATCCGATTAAGATTGTTAAGTTTTGGATTTATCTTTGCAAACTACACAATGTAATATTGTATAATTAGGTAGATGTACTACTTAAAATTCTAAAGTGTTTTTACTTGTTAACGGTTATTTTTACAAAGCAGATACTTTAAGAATTTGTATTAACTATTTGTATGACTTTAGTAACATATTTTTTTAAAAAAAGCTTTTAAAAAAAGTTTTTTTTTTTTTTTTGGGGGGGGGGACCGCCGTAATACTTACCATTCATGAATATATACCTTTCTATTCTAGTAAAAAAATAACTAACGCTGTCACCGCCGCTCCCAATGAATTTTTTGTGACTGGATATCTGTCTTCGTAAGAGAGCTGTTGCATACAAAAATATGAAAATATCTGGTGTAATAAAAAAAAATGTTTGATAAACACGTTGGTTCAGACAGTTTTTGAATCGAATAATTATTTTAAAAGGTATTTAATGTTAAGGTTGGTGAAAATCGTTGCATTAAAAAAGTCCTATTGGAGCAAAAATTATACATAAGTCTTTAATCATTTTTAAATCATTTTATACATTAGAAATTCCTGGGATGCGGATTGCCTTTATTTATTTTTTTTTTATTTCACTCATCTTTTGAGAATTTATTTTCATTCTAAATACAAATTTTCAGTATTTCGAGAGATATTTTTTAAATATTTTAGAAAAGAAAAATATTTTGGCACTTCTAGGTTATCCCATCGACCAAAAAGTTATCGCCAAACAATAAGGGCAAATGCCAATAATGGATGATCGTGAATGTCACATTCAATGACATTAAATGCGATTCACGTGTTTAAAATGTCATTAACCTCTTCGCTACTGGCGATTATTACAGTATTTTTAATTATTACTGAATTATTTCTTCTCTCGTTTGACTTCAGAGCGAGATTTTTGTTCTATTTTCATTAGCTCGAATCTTAGAATTCGAAACATATTATTCCTATATCGAAATTTCATTTATATTTGAGTATCATTGATGAAATGGGACAAAACTGATGTACCCATTTGGGTACTCAGGGACTGAAGAGGTTAAGTGATTTTTATTTTGACTTTTTATTAATATTTTTATTAATATTCTACTAATTATTATTATTTTTTTTTTGTTATTTAAAATAAAAATTATGTCAACATGTATAATTTGGCTATTAGTTTGGCGATTTGTATAATTTGGCGAAATTGGTCGACGGGATAACCTAGAAGTACCATTATTTTAAATTGTTGCCAGAGCAAAGAATAAAAGTTCCCTCAAATTAAAAATGTATAAATACAATTAAATGAATATTACGTATGAAAAGCAGGGGAATATTAAAAATTACGCCCTTAAAACTACATTTGCATGTGAATTTTAAAAGCAAAAGAGAGTTCTAAAATAATAAATTCATTGATATGCGTTAAAAGACATAAATGGAGAAAAACTACGTCAGATTTTAAAACAAAATAAGACAGTGAAAATTATAATATTTCCTTTCTAACGATAAAAATATTTTCGCGTGAATATTACAGAAAAAAAAAATTTGATAATTACGTCCATTTTAACGTTACATTTAAGAATCACTTATCTCACTTATTTAAAACCATTATCTTACAGCTTCGTTAGAAGACTAATTTCCTTTTATATTAGCTGATTTTGAAATGTTTAAATAATTTTATTTAATCAAATGCGAAAACTGCCATTTACGGTAACTCATTTGGTCTTAAACTCTTCCGTAAAACGGAAAAGAATGAATATCCGTTAATACAATGTTAACGACTGTTTGTTTGTTTTTTTAGTTTATTCTAAGCCAATTTTTTGTAAATTTTTTAAACCCAATCAGACACGGGACGGGAGTTGATAAGCTTAGCTCTCAGGTGGCAGAGAAATAAACTAGAAATTATTATCGCAACTATCATGTCAATTGATTGCCCGATCTACTTCATGTAAAATTTATGTTACATCCATTCTTTAATTGATAATTGCGAAAAAAAATTTTTAATCTTCCTTCAGAATGAAGATTTCGAAAGTCAGAAAAAATAGTTTCTGTTACACTGTTAAAAATCTGCAGCATTCTGTGCAGCCATTTGACCGCTTTCTGAAAAAACAGTAAAACAAACGTCATTTTAAGCTCTTATGAACATGATATTGACTATTTTATGCTCAGAATAAAGTTAAATTACGGTTATGTTACTGTTTTTTCAGAAAATGGTCAAATGACTGGACCGAATGCTGCAAAATGTTTAACAGTGTAACTAAGTTACTGAAATAATAGGCTTTGTCGCACTATTGCATTCTCTAAATATATGCCAAATTTCAAGTCTCTATCTCTATTTGTTCGGTAGATACAGTGTTTAAAATCTTGATTTTATGATGTCATAAAATTTAAATACTCTATTACTGAATATTGTGTAGAAGAAAATCGCCATAAATTATAATCGTATTAAATAACAGTTAACTGCGTTGGATTAAGGTCTTATTTCCAATTAAAATATATCTTTGAACTAAAATGTGAATGAAATACAGTGTCATAAAAATCTAAGTATACTTTAAATTGGTTGCGGCTTATTTAAAGTTATTTAAGGGGGGAGATCAGGTTGAGCAGCCGGAAAATGACAATAATTTGACAATTACGAAAAACACTGTAGTTTCAAAACCAATTAATAAAATACAACAATTTTTTTCTATACTTTCATAAATACTTATGGTTTAAAAAAAAACATTCAAATATATATATTTAGCAATATTAATTAGTTAAATTTTAATGACAAAACTGACAGTTTAAAAATATGAATTTTTAAATATGCATCTTGCGCGCAAGATTTAAAAAATTCTATATATTTAATATTGCATTTACATTTACTTATATTACTATATTTCACACTGAACCTAAATTTAAAAGTATATTCAAATTCTTTTGCATAATTAATAGCATTAATAATCATATTTAGTAAATTTAACAAAAAAATTGCACTTATTTATTCAATAAAAAATTTTCTATGACAAAAAGCAGACTAAATTGAGGTTCAGCTTAAATATACGCATGACAATTAGTAAAATGCAAAATTTCATGGTTCTATGATAATTAGTTTTTGAATGAGAGCGCGCGCAATGCCAAAAAACACAGTTTTGAGAAAAACGGCTTCAAAGTTAATTTTATAAATTAACTGCAAAGTTTACAACAATGAGGATTGCTTATTATGCTAAAATTCACCAGGGGCATAAACACATCCTTCTTTAAGCTGCAGAGCGTCAGTCGCCAGCTTTTTTGGTCATTCTTTTGGCTCTAAGGGCTTCAAGTGTATATGCTAGTGATTGCTTTTCTGAGCGACCGGAAAGTGACAATAATTTGACCACTACTAAAAACTTTGCAGTTTCAAAACCAATTAATGTAATGCAGCAATTTTTTTCTATACTTTCATTTTTCTATACTTTTATGGTTTAAAAAAACATTGAAAAAATGTATATTTAGTAATTAATTAGTTAAATTTTGACGACAAAATTAATGTTTAAAAAATATGAATTTTTAAATATGCATTTTGAAACGCAAGATTTTAAAAATTCTACGGCAGATATATATTTAATATTGCACTTACATTCACTTATATTTTACACTGAACCAAAATTTAAAGGTATATTCAAATTCATTTGCATAATTAATGGCTTTATCATATTCATCAAATTTAGCAAAAAATAAAATAAAATCCCTGTCGGCTGGGCCTATAGGCGGAGGTAGATTTCGAAGAGTGCTCATTTCAACAACAACAACAACAACAAAAAATATATATATATGATTAGAGATAAACCCAGTTTAATAACTTAATTTGGCCGTTTATGAAAAATTTTTAATTTCATTTTTCTCCAAAAACTGGTTTTATCAGAATCATCTTAAGAAAAATTCAGCTCAAATGCCCATTTTGACAATATATTTTGAAATAAATTCTGAATTTATTAAAAAATCGACCAAAGTTCCTAAATAACAAAAAACTGTCAGTTGAATGCATTTGAGAAAAAAATTGAATTTAAAAATGAGTCATAAAATAACCGATTTATTGTTTGAATACATCCTTAATTCTTTAATCATGATTGCTTCGGAAAATTTTGTGCGAAATACTCACTTTGACAGCATTTTAAAAAATATATTCTATCTTTATCAAAAAACTGGACAATGAGTCACAGTATATAGTTCCTAAATAAGAGGATCTGTAAATTGGATGCGTTTGAGAGCGAAAATGGATTTTAAAACGAGTCATAAAAAACGCAATTTGCTATGTGAAAACTTCCTTAAATTTTCAAATCACGAAGACTTCGGGAAATTCTGCTCAAAATACCCTTTTTGGTTGCCTTTCTCGAAATATATTCTGTCTTTATCAAAAAACCGATCAATGCATCACATTATATAGTTCCTAAATAAGAGGATCTGTAAATTGGATGCGTTTGAGAGCAAAAATGGATTTAAAAACGAGTCAGAAAAAAACGCAATTTCTTATTTGAACACTTCCTTAAATTTTCAGTCACGATGATTTCGGAAAATTCTGTTCAAAATACCTTTTTGGTAGCCTTTTTTGAAATATATTCCGTCTTTATCAAAAAACTGACCAATGCATCACATTATATAGTTCCTAAATAAGAGGATCTGTAAATTGGATGCGTTTGAGAACAAAAATGGATTTAAAAACGAGCCAGAAAAAAACGCAATTTCTTATTTGAATACTTCCTTAAATTTTCAGTCCCGATGACTTTGGAAAATTCTGTTCAAAATACCCTTTTGGTAGCCTTTTTTTGAAATATATTCCATCTTTATCAGAAAATGACCAATGCGTCAGTTTATACAGTTTCTAAATAAGAGGATCTACCATTTGGATGCGTTTAAAATCAAAAATGAATTTAAAAATGAGTCAGAATATAAGCAGTTTGGATTTGATGTTTTTTCTCCAACTCCTATTTTTGTTTAATTTCTTTTTGCTATACGAATTGGTCCTATAAAAAACTTGTCAATATAAAAGTTGTAGATATTTTTGAGAAGATATAAAATAAATTTAATCAGATTTGATATCTTCAAAATTGACGGAGTTATGGATTTTTCTCTTTTTTCACCGCCCTTTTTCTTTTCGTTTTTAATTTTTTTTCATCGGTAAATGTTGATCCCATCAAAAACTTGTAAATACAAAAGCTTTAGATAATTTTAAGAACATTTACAAAAAATTTAGTTGGACTTAATATCTTGAAAATTGACGAAGTTATGATTTTTTTCTCTCTCAAAACCCCTATTTTTTTCGCCCCTTGAGCCCACTTCTAAATTTATCAAAAATCTGTCATGCATAAACTTTTGGCCCATTTTTAAGAAGTAATATAAACTTTAAACCGATTCGATATCTACTTTAATTAAGAAGTTATGGCGTTTTTTCAGTTTTCACAAAAACGCCCCCTATTCCGACCGGATTGGTCCGATTTTGCCCATTAACAAACATAGCCGAGATTTTAACCCCTTTTATTTTATGTACCAATTTGGCTGAGATTGGTGAAGAATTATAGAAGTTATCGTGTCCATAAAAAGTGATATATATATATATATATATATATATATATATATATATATATATATATATATATATATATATATATATATATATATATATATATATATATATATATATATATATAAACTGGTGCGATTGCAATAGGTAGTATTTCATACGAAATCTACCTAATACCTAATACACCTATTTTTTTGAATAAAAAAATATCTATGACAAGAATCTGGCTAAATTGAGGTTCAGCTTATAGTTAGATATGAAAATTAGCAAAATGCAAAATTTCCTTTTTCAGCAATAATTAGTTTATAAATGAGAGTGCGCGCAATGCCAGAAAATAGTTTTCAGACAAACGGCTTCAAAGTTAATTTTATAGATTAACTTCAAATTTTATAATAATGAGGATTGTTTATCATAATAAAATTTACCAGGGGCATAAACAGAGCCTCATCTGCAGCTTTTCTAGCAAAATGTAAACAAATAATCAGCGTGGAACGGCTGTTTTGAGTTGAAGGGAATCCCCAATTTTTTTGTTTTGTTGTCAGACGTTTTTAGTGATAACTCCAGTTCTAATTCGAATTAATTTTTTTTTTTCAATGGATTTGTAACATTTCAAAAAATCCACACTAAGTTTTTCAAAAAATCGATTTTTTTTCCATTACAACCTGATCTTCCCCCTTAAAGTAATTTAAAGTAAATTTAATAGTTGGGGCTTAAAATAACTTTCTTTCTAAAATATGTAAAAAATATGTCTCAAAATATTGAAAATTTGTATTTAGAATGAAAATAAATTCTCAAAAAATGAGTGAAATAAAAATAAATAAATAAAAATAAATAAAAATTTCCACTTATAACGAAAAACAATATACAGCAAGAAGCTAAATGGTCCTTCCTATATTCCTGTCTATTACATAGTAGCTTTTTGACATAACAAACTTAAAAGCATTGAGAATTAGAAATGTAATTATTCAGCAAAACTGCTTCATCAGTGCAAGGACATTCGTTACGTTATAATCTTTATCGCACTACTAGCTGAAAAACTATATTATATTAACTTCCAGAAACGAATTCTAAAACTGTACAAAACAGACAGGCTTGAATTTTGCTATTATGAATATTTGATCTGCAGTTTATAAAGATTTTTAACGTGCAAAATATTTCGGACAATCTTTTAAAAAATCAGGCAATCCGAACCCGACCTGCATGATTCAAAAAATCAACCCGAAATCGACCCGAACCTGAAAAATGAAGCCAACCCTATCCGCAAAAAAACAATTGAAGTCTTAATGACCCACAAAGGAAAAATATAGTATCAACCCGACCCGAAGTTCATATTTGTTTCGGCAAAAGCTGACAACTTGATCCGATGCTAGACTCTAATGCCAAACCTAGCACTTTTCACTCTTATCTGATGTCTAGACTGCAAACCATCGCTTGCAATGTAATCATATTCGTGAGCCATCATCCCTCGGGCAAACATGGAATTAAAAGAAAATCTAGCATTCATGAAATTGAATAAATTGTGTGGAAATTTATTAAATTCAAGGCATACGAAGTTTTCTGTATGAAATTTCCAAGTATATAATATATATGTAAATTTATTCGATCTCATCGATGTTGAATTTCCCTTTCGTTTCGTGTTTGCCTCGGTGTTGGTAACTTACTGATGTAACACGTTTGATAGAGCCCTAGGCAGAACTGCGCATGGGCGAAAAGGGCTAGTCCAAATCTAAAATGGGAGTCCATACCATTCTCGAGTCCATACCATCTCGAGATGAGTTTATTTATTAAACATCCTAGATATGCCAGATTTTTTTTTTTTTTTTTTTTGGTAAATACCTTTTTGTTTCTGTCATTGAATTATATGTTTTTAAATATTACATTGTAATTCTGTTGTATTAAAATAAGTTTTAAAAAGTCAAATATATTAAAAAAGATTATTCAAAGATATGGTTATTAAATTTAGCGTAATGACTCTTTCCCTCCTAATATAGCGTAAATTAATCTTTTTAGAATTAGCGATTACGTGGCGTGATTTTAAAAATTGCCGTATTGGCGATTTTTTAGAATTATTTCTTTACATTATTGCTTGCGTTAATTGCTACATTATTTATTTATATTATTTGAATGCGTTGGATATGAATATGGCACAGATATCATATATGCAGAGAGTTAGGTAAGATTTTTTTTCCAACGTCAATTTGGTGAACACATTTAGTTTTCGAAAACCATTTACACATGCATTTTTAAATCATTTTCTATTATTTTAAAAAGGAAAACAATAAATAAAAGCGTTAAAATACATTAAATGTTAAAAACTAATAACTATGGAACAAAAATCATTTTGTATAATTTGAAAAAAGAAAATTAAAGTAAATAAACAATTCATGAATAAATAAACAACAATAGCCGGGTTACCATATCAGGCAAAATAACGCCATTTTGGTGACATATAAATATCCCAGTGAGTCTATGACATACATGTTCCCTGAATATTTAGATTTTTAGCATTGGCAATTTTTTCGCATAGTCGCCAAGATAGAAACCAAGCAGTCGTTAAATCTGCGGTTTAGCCATAATTAAAAATAAAACAAAAATGTTTTTATTTAAATTCACAATATAGCAAATATACGGTATATACTTCGGAAAGGCCTAATCCATGACCTAATGGAAGATGCATGACCATTTAATTTAAAATAAAATCTTACACAGAACACATGAAGAAAAAAATCTTTGAACACGTGGCCAATCTCCCTCCAATAGCTAATCTCCCTAAAATAACAATGGAATCGGCTTGGCATTCTGCCATCTAGAGCTCCAGCAATTATGGTCTTACAGTATCATTGTAACGCGTGGTTTGACGCCTTTCCAGAATAAGTGTGAGAAGTGCTAGAACTGTTATCATTCGGGTAGCTTAGTATTGGCGGGTAAAATCATCGACCCTAGTCTAATTATGGCATGGTTACTTTTTCACTCCGTTAGTTCGACGACTTTTAAAGAATTAAATTTGAAAATAACTAAATATTCAAGCCATGGGAATGTAATTTTCTATGTAAAATTGCCAAATGTATAATGGAATCAATGTATGTCGATTGATTTAAATAAAAAATGTATGTCTCATAACACTTATTTAAATTTATAATTCAACATAAGATAGATTAATATTGACAGATAAAATAAACATGCAGCATAATTTTTCATTTTCTAACTTTATATCATCAAGAATGTGTGCTTTGTTCTTGCTATGTCTTAAAAGTTTCATAACATTCATAAAAAGTAAAACAGACGTTTATTGATTTAAAATCTCTAATTGAAAGTTAGTTTGTATATACAAATTATTTATGTATCAATATCAGTTTCATGCATCTAAATAATTGTACATATTCGTTAAATAAATTAAAAATAATAATGTGGTAGTCAAACTTTTTGAATAATTCTGATATTTGCATGGCTGCCAATGTGTTTTTGTGAAAGAAAGCATTCAAATGCAGATGAAATGCAATAATTTCAAGAATAAGAGAAAAATTATGATGATAAATCTGCATTCATAAACTGAATTCATTATCTATTGTTTTAGTGCCCATTAATCTATTAATATATATTAGCTAGACATTTAATCCTAAATTATCTAAGCAACGCCATGATAGTTTCAGGCTATCGTCGTGAACCATTTATAATCTTATGAATTTAGGTTTGAGTGGAAGATATCAATGAAGATTGGTAAAGTCAAAATGCAGCTTATGTATAGCCTTTGGTGAAGATAACTTCGTTATTAAGTCTCTATAAGCTCGTTTTTAAAAGTCAAAATATACTTTTTTAGATGATAAAATATCACAGAGAAAAAAATATTACAATTCCCATTAACGTTTCCTATTAAAGATGAAATGGCTAATTTTTTTCTTTTTATTATTTATATAAAAAAAAAACCTTTGTTTTTTAATGTTTATTTAAAGTCCGGCAATCAGTGAAGTATTTTTCTTTAACATATATTAAAGTTTTTAGAAACATGACAATATAATTAATTTTCTGTAACATTTGATAGTTTACGAATGCACATGAGTAATAAAATGGATTTTACTGTGTTATAACTACACTGGGTAATTACAACGGGAACTCTTGTTAATGTATTTCAGTTTAAGGGGAATTTGTACTTCTTCGAGTTGAAAATTTTCGATTTATTTTTTCATTTTTCAAATGTGTAGCTTGTTGCATTTAAAGCAGTTTTGTAATATTTCAATTCCTTACAGTATTTTTTGCTTATAGTATGTAATGCAGCTCGTTCAGCTTAGTGCTACTGTAAAATTTTAAACTAGTTTTTCTCGTAACCCTGTTTTTCAAAACAGGTGACTATTTTTATCGAGAACTTTTGGATCGATTTTTTTAAATATAAATATAAAATAAAGCTGACCATTTTTTATGTAACTATACCACCGAAAAATATAATTTTCATTAGTTAAATAATTTTTAAAGATCGCAAAGGGTTAAAAACGGTGAAAAAAGGTTATTTTTTTTTCAAATTACCATTATTTGTCCAAAATCAACTTGAAAAGATATTTATAAAAGTTTCAAAGGATTTGATGTTTTTACATAACATGATGATTAAATTTGTTTTATATGCTTAGAGCTGAGAAAATGGTTACCCGACTGCAAGTCCATATTGGGCAGATGAAGTCGTACAATGCATAATATTAATTTTTTTAAACAAATGTACAAAAATTAAATATTTAATTAAAATGTCTATCAAATATATCATAAAAATCCTAAAATGATATCTCTTTTCTTTGAATCATAAAAAATAATTGAAAACTGACATATTCATGATGCAAATTCTCCTCTCTAATGCCAAACCTACGGGCTTGGAATGCATCTGTATTTTTTGAATGTCTCCTTGGAAAAACAAAGTCTCAGGGCTCATTAAATTCCAAAAAATGAAAAAAAAAAACAGATTTTTATTCAACATTTTTATCTTAAAATGTGTTTGATTTTAAAACACGATTTTTTTTGGGGGGGGGGGTGAAAAATCTAGGTATGTTCCTTCATTTTATGTATTTAACGATCACAATGTGCAGAATTAGCATTTACAGGGGTTTCCAAACTGTCAGACGAGCAGAAAATCGGTGTAATTTACTGAGTGCAGGACTGGAAAATAAATTGTGCAATTAGAATGAAAATTTTGGTGCCTATTTATACTTGAGATTGTAATATTTACACTAAACTTAAATAAATTAGTATTTAAAGCATTTTCATTTTTTAACGGAAAATTGTATTTAGCTAATGCAGAATTTAGAAAATTTCAACAGTATAATTACCAAAAAATATTTTTTTAAACAATAAAAAAGGAATTTTGGGTTTCGTTTATGCAGACTAGCATGCAGCACTACATATGTTTTAAAAATTTCATGAAAAAATATTCAGAAGTTTTTGGGATATCATTCTTTTTTTCAGCCCAAATACTTCACTTGCAAAATTTCAAAATTTCGGAAACGCCGAAAGCAGTAAAAAACGCAGTTGAGTGGATATATTTCTGAAAACCGTAACTTCTCTGCTAATGGGAATGTCAAGGTAACAATTATATCAAAATTTCCTGAAAATAAGTGAGCTAAATTTATAAAAAATGAAATTTTCGAAAATTTTAAAGCCTTAAGTGTCTTGACACCTTTTGAAGATGTTTATTTTCTTCTGTATGTTCTTTTTAAAGAATGCTGCTTTTCTTTTATTTGACAAAATATTTTTTAAATATAATGTTACTTTTATTTAAAGCAGCCGTAGTCAACCTGCGGCCAGCGGGCTGTAGGTGACCCAGTGACGTTTTATATGCGACCCAAGACATTCAAAATCTAATCTAAATTTACAAAAATATGAAATATGCATTATTATATATTTATGAATATTTGAACCCGTAAAAGTTATTTCATATATTTATTGTTTTACATATTTTCATAGGAAAACTGCCCTGTTTCTTATAATTAATGCATATGTATATTTAATATCCTAAATATTAGTTTCTTAGTCAACAGTTCTTTATAATTGTAGTCATGTTTGCATTAAAGAGCATAGATATTTTAGTCTACAAATTTAATCAGAGATTACTTATAGTTATTTAAATTTTCACTACATTTTTTTTTTAATTTAAAGAGATAAAAAGTTGTTCATAGAGAAAATGTTTGATCTAATAATGAAAATCTTCTCATTTTTAATCTTTTGAACTAGGAAATTCTGAAATCTTATACTTTTATGTTTTATTCTTTTTATATACCTAATGATGATTATACTAATTTTGCTAAATAGTTTTCTTACATTTACTTTTCTTATTGTTATATTTTAATAACCCTCTTTTTGGAATATTATATAAGAGTAATGCAATGTATTCCGGTCCCTAATTTAAGAAACACTGGTTTGCAGACCACTCATCATAGAAAACATATGTTTGTGGGCAAACTATACTAGCAAGCACATGTTTGTCCCCGAGAAAAAAAAATAAGTGCGGCTAATTTAAAGTTTTAAAAATCTTCCTTAAAACTCGCGTGCTTTACTTTGATTTTAACACTTAAAATGTAAAATAAATTAATATTTAAAACATTTCTGCGAATAAAAGAAGAAGAAAAATTATTAAAAAAGAGCTTACAGAAAACAGAAAATAAAACTTTTGCGAAGAGAGATTTGAAAAATATGGGTGCATTTCAATTCCATAGGTTTAACATTAAATAGGGGAATTTGCATCCCGACTGATAACAAGCCTTAAGATGCGTATATCTGGTTAATGTGGAGAATTTTATTTACTGCATGCAAATTAACATTGAAAATGTATGTTGATGCTTCATAACCCATCGGATAAACAGGACAATGTTTTTCTACATATTGACTCGGCAGAACTGAAACTGCTTGGGTAGATAATTTTTCCAAAAGTAAAACTTTTTGTAATTTTGCTTAAAGAAACATTAAAAATTTGTTAGCAGAAAGTGATTAACAGAAAGAAAACATTTCGACAAAATAAAATAAAATAAAATATTCAAAAACTGCTAAATGCTGTTTCCCGAAGTTACCATTAAAAATGCTAAGTAACAGGCAAAAAAATCGAATATGTAGCAAAACTGGAAAATGTCGTCTTGAAAAAATATTTGTTAAACTATCGTATTAATTGAAAGCTATATAAGACATTAATTAAAATTAATTTATGTAAGAACACAAACTCATTTGTAAATTTTATTTGTTCAGATTATGTTTTTCCCTTTTTATATTAAAAAATTATCATTAGCAGGTTTTTTTATTAACATCTCTAAATAATTTTTTTTGTTAGCTTGTAATGTTAGTCTAGATGTTTTTTCCCCCAAAAACGAATCGACTTTAGCCAACGTAAAGAACAGTTGGTACTTTTTGGTTAGCCATGCGCCAGTCTTATATATATGCACATACATATATGTATATGCATATAAATATTTGTGTTCATATAACACTAGCACCCAACTAAACAAAAAGCCCCAAATTATTTTACACCATTCATATATGAATGCAGAATTTGGTTATTGCGAATGAAAAAATGGCCTCCCTTAGATTTTCCTACTCACTGTATATAGTTGGAAACTTGTTTATTATGTTTATTTTTATTTATTTTTTAAAGCATTTTTTTGCTAGAAAATCGAGATTTTTTTTCCTTTAAGCATGCATTTTCTTTTACTAAATAATTGAAATTTTTTTTATTTAATAAAATTCCCAATCTCTTGTGTGATTCGAACATATTTAGCAACAGAAAATTAAAAAAATATTTTTCATAGCATCTTATAAATATGCATCATTAATTTATGGGTAATTAAGCTTTGTATTACAAATATATTTGTTAATTACAAATGCCATTTAAAACAAAAGGAAAACAAAAGGAAAAAATAAAACAGAACTTTCAAAAAATTCTTTTTTTAATCCGCATAATACTAATAATCATGAAAGCACGATGTTGTTCATAAATTCCATTTAACATAATAAATGAATGAAATACAATCATCTGACGATAACTATATGAGGCAATTTAAATAAAAATTATTCATTTTATTTCGTAATTTTCCTTTAGCAACAATGCAAACAGCTGACGATTGCGAAAATGCATTCCAACAACAGAGTAAAAAAATCTATTTTCGTACGTTTATTTCGTATATTTATTTAAAATTACAGTAAAAAAATAGCGGCAGACAAATAATTTTTTTTTCACTTAAAAAGACGTAAGCAATGAAATTTAAAAAATATCTCGCTAAACATAAATCAATAATTTTAAAATCTAATTTAACATCAAAAGTCTGAATATTGTGCTCAGCACTTTGCATGGATAAACGATTGCAAAATGTAATTTAATGCTTCTGGTAAAAAAATTTGAAAAACGATTATCAACGAGAAAGAAGGAAAAAGAAATTTTCAAAAGAAGAACGAACAATTTTAGAAGAAGAATTTAAAACCTTTTTTGCTACCGATTATAGCAAAATCATCAATGAAACGAAAAGCTCTGTGAAAGCACATGTTATAATATATATATTACTTTATGGATGAAAGTATTAGGATTTAAGATGTATTATATCATATCATAAAACTAAAATATTAGAATTCGATTTAGTATTGAAGATATGATATAGTACCTTTTAATATTTAATATTTAATATTTTTACATTTAATAATATATTTCTAATTAACTTCCAAAAATTATTTCCAATGTTTAAGGCATCGCTGCACTGAAATTTCTTGAACGCTAAATCCCTTCGAAAAAAATTAAAGCGATCTTATTCATTAAGTAACCCAATTATTGAAATACCGTTTTCAACATCAGAAAGCACACATCAGATGTCCATTATGTGCATTTTTAAAAATTATCTATGTAAATTTTAAATATTTTTAGGGAATGACATTATTAATGGACTCCACGAGTCGTTGGAAGTTCTCAGAAATATTGAGCCATGCATTCTTTATAGACGTCGTTCATAGCTCCGAAAGTGTTGCCGGTGGAGCATTTTGTTCACGAACTGATCTCTCGATTATGTCCCTTAAATCATTCGCTGGAATTGTCCAGAATGTTCTTCAAACCACTCGCGGACAGTTAGGTCCAGGTGACATTGCGCATTGTCAGCCTCAAAAATTCTATCGTTGTTCGGGTACATGAAGTTCATGAATGGTTGCAAGTAGTCTCCCAGTACCTGAACATAATTATTTTCCGTTAACAATCGGTTCAGTATGACCAGTGTACCCAATTCATTCTATGTAAACACAGCCTACACCATTATAGAGCTACTAGAAACTTGCAGAGTGCATTGTTGACAACTTGGCTTCATAGCGTCTGTACCACACTCGTACCCTTCCATCACCTCTTACTAATTGAAATCAAGATCCATATGACCAAGCCACTTTTTACCAGTCGCTTATGATCCAACTAATACTCTCACGAGCCCAGCAGCACAGCCGTTGGCGATATCGTGATGTGAGTAATGGCACCCGAGTCGGTCTTTTGTTGCCACAGCCCATTAAAACCAAATTTCACCGAACTGTCCTAACGGACACACCCGTCGGACGTACCACATTCATCCCCGCCTATTTCACGTAGTGTTGTTTGTCTGTTCACAATGACAAGTCTACGCAGAAGTCCCTGGTCGTGGTCATTAAGTGCCGGTGGTCGCCCACTGCTTGTCCGTGATGGGAGGTTATGGCTGAATTTAGAGATTCTCTTCATACCCTTGATACTATGGGTCTCCGAATGTTCAATTCTGTAACGATTTCCAAAATGGATTAGTCCCATGCGTCTAGCTTCAACCACCTTACCGCATTCGAAACCCGTTAATTCTCATCGTGTGGCCATAACCACATAATCAACCTTCTAACACGGAGCATTTGAACACTACTGAAAGTCCTGTCCAGGCCATTTATACAATTTGAAAGTGATACTACGGCCATCTATATATTTGCATATTGGTATCCCATGACTTATGTCACCTTAGTGTATTAATACTAAAATAAATATTCATTTTCATTAAATAAATCACAACAAAATAAAAAATAAAACAAAAACATTTATTCAAGGGAACACATAATTTAATAAGAAACCGGAACTTTCCTAGCTATAGACCATTTTACTTAATGTATGCTGTTTTATTAAGAGGCTAGTTCAGTCACGGGAAAGGAATCGCTCCATCATACTAATCCTATAGAAGGAATCTATATTAATAAAATAACAAATCTCTCTGTCTTTGTGTGTGTGTGTGTGTGTTTGTGTGTGTGTCTGCGATAGTTAGCGAAAACTACGGTACGTACGAAGCTCAAAATTTTTCTGAGAGTAGCCCAATATCTCCCCTGATGCACCTGACGCTCAGAATTTCAAAATTCTATTTATTAACTGAGTGATTAATTAAATTCCAAACCTCACTCTCATAAAAAATCGCTTTTTTTAGCTTTTTTCCTTTTCATTCTCTTGTGGTTGGTTAAATGCATAAAATTTTCGCAGAAATAATTTAAAAAACTGGGACTGACCTTTAAAATTCATAGACTGGCAAACTGTCAGTTTAAATGAGGATTTTTTTTAATTATTACAGCTGCTGTACGCCATGGAGGAAAAAGATAGGTGGTGGCGATGTAAACGGAAAAAAAAAGGTTAGCAATATGAAACCATTTATCGCTGAAATTTTAATGTCTCAAAATAAAGCACGAGGAAGGAATTTTGTATTAATAAGACGGATTGGAAGAAATGAATTACAGCTAAAGCATATTTTACGAAGAAATAGCAATTTTTTTAAATGTTTTTTTCTATTATGTTATTTATTAAAATAAACATTTGCTTTTAAAATAATTGAATTTGGAAAATTAAAAATAATTAAATGTCAAAACAAAATAAATAAAATATTGAAATAATATGATTTGAAGTAAAAAATTGTATTACTAAAAGTTTTCTCTTTTTTTTTTCAGAAATTTTTAATACTTTATAACGTAGGCCGAAAAATGTTTATGATTTAACAACATATTAATAATTCCATGTCAATATATAAAATATAGTGATGAAAAGATTCTTTTAAAATCATGCATGAACACTTGAATAATAATATTAATCTAAAATCTAGATTTCAGAGTGCAGACGATTTTAAGACATTAACGAAAGAATGTTGATTTTTCAAGCAAAGTCTTAAATGATGCTTCTATATTGATATTTCAAAGTCATATGATAAAAATAATCAAATAATTCTTGCCTATGATTGATCTAATTGTATCTTTCATGCATTCTGATCGTGTATTACAGGCAATAATGGCACAAAACGTTATTTTTTTAAACGAAATTTTAGTCATCTATTCAATAACAGTTTAAAAGGTAAAAAACAAAGACAAAGAAATACTGGTTTAAACCAGTTTGAATTGGTCGGAGTTTCAAAGGACATGGTTTTGTTGGTGCTTATTTGGACTTAATGTAGCGGATTTTAGATTTACATTTTTTGCGTCACCCCAAGACATTATACTGCCACTCTATTAATTTATTTTTACTATATGGTTTTAGGCATATTTTTGGCATTTCGTACATTAGAATGTATGAGTCATTAGCTGTGTTGCTGTAAAAAAAAACATTGCACAACACTTTTCTATGAGTTTATTTTTTTAATCATTGATTAAATTTAAATGTGTTCTATTCAATTTAAAATTGTTATATGGCTTTAATTTGTTTTTAAAACAAAAATAAAATAGCTGTTTGGCGTACAATTGTTTGTATCCGCAAACGATTCATTCACCATAATAAATTATCAAATAGCAAAGTAAATTATCTATCAGAAATAGTCATAAAAAGAATAGTAGCAAAACTGATTGTGACCTTAATGATTAGACTAATTTAAACATAACCCGATCCCAACCAGAAAAAAAAGACCACACTCCGATCCGTGATACACAAAATTTCCGCGAGTATAAACTAACTGATATAAACTAACCTGACCTAAAAATTCTGTTTGGAAAAAACTATTCATTTGATAACTGACCCGAACCAAATCTGAATCCGTCAAAAATGTTTAAGTGAAGCATAACCCGATTCAAACAAGGAAAAATAATTTTCGTGGGTATGAAACCTGACCCGAACCTAAATATTTTCTTGAAAAAACCCCGAAATATGACTCGAACGAAATCTGAAACCGATAAAAATATTCCAGAGAACTATAACCCGATCCCAGCAAGACAAAATACTTTCCATGGTCATAAACCCGACTCAAACCTAAAAAACTCCGTTTGAAAAATCCTGAACTTTGACCCAAACCACATCTAAGTCTGACCAAAGTATTCGAAAGAACTATAACCGGATTCGAGTAACACAAAATAATTTCCGTGGACATGAATCCGATACGAACCTAAAACTCCCATTCAAAAAATACCTGAAATTTGAATCGAACCAAATCTGAATCTAACAAAACTATTTCAAAGAAACGCAACCGGATACAAACAAGACAAAATATTTCCATGGACATGAACACAATCCGAACTCCAAAAAATTCTTTGAAAAAATCGCGAACTGAACGAAATCTGAACTTGGCAAAAATATTCCAGTGAAGCATGTCCTTATTCGAACAAGACAGAATTGAACATGCAAGAAGACCCGAACCCAACAGTTATATTTGAAGAAAAAACCCGAAATCTGAATTGGACCAAATCTGGACCTGACAAAAATATTCCAAAGAAATATAACCCAATCCAAGCAAGACGAAATAATTTCTATGGATATAAATCCAACTCGAACCTAAAAAATTCAATTTGAAAAAAACTGAAATTTGATCCAAACCACATTTAAATTCGACCAGAATGTTCGAAAGAATCATAACTGGATTCGAGTATGACAAAATAATTTCCATGGACATGAACGAGATCCGAATCTAAAAATTCTATTTGAAAAAATACCTGGAATTTGAATCGAACCAAATCAGAACCTGATAAAAAATATTCCGAAGAATCGTAACCGGATCTGAATAAGACAAAAAATTTCCATTCACATGAACCGAATCTGAACCTAAAAAGTTTCTTTGAAAAAATCACGAAATCTGAACCGAACCAAATCTGAACTTGAAAAAAAATATTCCAGTGAAGCATGTTCTTATTCGAACAAGGCAGCATAATTTCCGTGAACATGCAAGAAAAACCGAACCCAAAAATTCAATTTGAAGAAAAAGCCGAAATCTGAATTGAAACAAATCTGTTCCCGACAAAAATATTCCAAAGAACCATAACTGTATCAGAGCAAAGCAAAATAATTTCCATGGACATGAATACGACCAGAACATTATAACTCAATATCAAAAAATACCTAAAATCTGAACCCGACAAAAATGTTCTAATGAATCATAACCAGATCCGAAAAAGACAAAATAATTTCCATGGACATCAAACCAATATATGGTTTGGTAACATTTAGGTTGCAATTATATTACGGTAAGTCTTTGATTATATTTAATATCCCGTTAGGTTAGAGTTAGGTCACGGTTAAGTTAAAGTTAGGTTAAAGTTAAATCGCATTTGTTTTATGGTTAGAATAAGGATATGTTACAATAAAGTGAAGGCTAGGTTACATTTATGTTATATTTAACTTACGTAAGGTACTGTTAAGTCAAAGTTAGGTTACAGGCAGATTATGGTTACGGTAAAAAAGTTTACGGTTAAGAATTTATCCATAGAGTGGACAATATTCATGATTTGATTAAAATTAACACTTACTTTTGTTAAATGGCTCTGAAATTATAATACTACATACCAACACTTTAGCTACGAGCGAGTATCGATTTCATTCATGGTATAGTCGGATTTAAGAGTGATATAATTAGTTTGAAATTCAAAATATTTCACTTGGGATTTCTATGTGAAAAAAAAATAATTAGTTACGTGACTTAACAGTGATTTTTGATAAATATCAACACTTTAACACGAAAATCACTCAGTCGTTGGATACATATTCCCTCCCACATTTCTCATCGCTCATTTTGAGTATTTTTAGAGCTTAACATTAGCTGTTTTTTAAATCGATTTTTCACACAGTCAGTGGCCACGTATTTCAGACAATGCATTTCTGCATGTTTCGAGTTAATGATAAAATCATCAAATTTCAAGTTCGTTTAATATTGTTAATACGGACCCGGGCAACGCCGGGCGGGTCAGCTAGTTTATAATAATTTACCGGTTGCATTTGAATGCTTATAAATGATTTTTTTTTGTATTGGCTAGCTGAAATGAGTCTATAAAAAGGTCGTTTTTTATTTTTTTGATTTTGATTGCAGAATTTTTTAAAAATGAAAACCGGTTCCGAAAAAGAAAGCGAGCACTTGGTAAACATCTATCTCAGATATCCAACGCTAAATAATAATAATAATAATAATAATAATAATAATATAATTTTAAAATATTGAAATGCAATCAGGATATTTTTATAAATTCCTTCCATAGAATTAGCATTACCAGAACAGGATATTTCACTTGAAAAAGAAGCCTCTTATCTCAAGTATATGAAAAAGTTTTAAGAAGCTTTAAGAAGAAGTGTTAAGAAGTTTTTCTTTTATTATGCACATAAACATGAGTTAAGATTCAGAAATAAAGATTTTTTTTCTTTTGAACCTTCTTTTGTTTCAACAATTTTATTTTTTCCCTCCTTTCTTGAAACTACTGCACTATGCATATAACTCTGTTATGGACTCGATAACTTCCATAATTCTGCTCAAATCTCATCCAAACCAATATGTAAAATCAAGGGGCACCATATCTCGGTACTTAATAGGCGAAATCGGACAAAGGGGATCGAAAAGAAAGGTATTTTGTGAAACAGAAATAATCCATAACTTTTAAATTAAAATAGATATCGAATCTATTTAAAGTTATTATTACTTTTAAACAAAAGGTCAGGAATGTATGCATAACAAATTTTTCATAAATTAAAAATGGGCTCAAGAGGCGCAAAACATAGGGTTTTAGAGAGAAAAAATTCATAAGTTCGTCAATTCTCAAGATATCCAATCCAAGTAAAGTTATTATAATTTTTCTTAATATTATCTACAACATTTGTATTGACAAGTTTTTAATGGGACCATTTCTTACGGCAAATAGAGGGGGGGGGGAAGAAAAAAGATTGAGAAGAAAAAAATTCTTAAATTCGTCAATTTCCAAGATATCAAAACTGCGGAAATTTGTTGTGCATCTTCTTAATAATATCTACAACTTATAGCCAGACCAGTTTTTGATAAGTTCTTGTTAAAAAATATCAAACAAAAGTCGGAGTTGAAGAATAAAATTATTGTATTAAAGATGAACCAAATTGATTATTTTCCTATTCATTTTTAAATTCCTTTTTTGCTTTCAATCGCATCCAGTTACCCAGTTACCTTATTTAGAACATATGTAATATACCGTATTTCTCAATTTTTTTTATAATGCCGGAATATATTTTCAAAAAAGCTGTCAACATAGACATTTTTAATCGAATTCCCCGAAGTTATAATGCTGGAAACAAAAATAAATGAAGTTCAAATTAATAGTACAAAAAAATAAAAACACCAGGTCGCTTTTAAATATCTTGAAAAATCACGTCAGCAATTTGCACTTTTTTTTCCAAATGAGCCTTAAAACAGTGTGAGAAAATTTTGATTTGTTGAAATATTTTTTTCAATATTACCTTAAAATGGTTCTGATAAAATCAGTTCTTACAGAAAAATAAAATTAAAACTCTTCAAAAGCGGGCAAATAAAGTTTTTAAACTGGGTTTATATCTAATCATATTTTACTTTTTGTTTGTGAAATTAGCATTTAACTTCGTATGTAGACCGAACCAGCAAGGAAATTTTTATTTTAAAGCAGTTAAAAAATTTTAAAGATTTTTTTAGTTTAATCTGGATAATGGTAATAACCATCATTTGTTCTTAATTGAGTCGTAACTTAGGGGAACAAGTAAAATCTTTTTATTGAGTGAGAATTCTGTGCAACATTTCTCATTCCCATTCTGTTCATTTTACTCACGCAATCTTATCTTTTATCAACAATGTTAATATCTCACGATTGCGAAATTACGTTTTTGCATTAAGACAGATACTGCAGGGTTTTTATTTCCGTTTATGCGTTTTATTCATCCATTTAAGTTGAAGTCAGGAAAAAAAATCCAATAACTTTCATTCATTTCTTTCGGAGAAAAAGCCGTAGGCAACATTCACGAGCAATAAATATCTCATTAAAAATAAATCAGTGACTTTAAAATGTAATTGAACATGGAAAATTTAGCCATTGTGTTCGACGCTTTTGGTAAATAAACGATTCTAAGCGAATAAACGATTCCATGGATTGTTTAATGAAGAACCGCCTCCAAAATTGAGATATTTAACATTTCAAGATGCACAATCCATTATAAACATATTTTACATAATAATTTAAAAAATAAATTAGTGTTGAGTAACTCCTTACGTAATGCAGTTTAATTCTTTATTTGTATGCATTCTTTCATTCCCTCTTTCCATGTTTATAATGTTAAAAAATCTTGTGAATTTACATTTATCTTATATAAAAGATGCATCTTAAATCTTAAATAAATATTTGCATTCAAAAACACTCTATGCATATAATAGCTATAATAATTATTTTATCACGAAATGGGTGTAAAAGTGAGTATTATGAATAGTAGAAGACACAGTTAAATTAGAAAAAAGTGTGTAAATTAACATACAAATCTTAATGCAGTAAATATATAACAGCAAATTGTAATACAGTTTTGAAACAAACTGCATTTGTGAATACATTTTTTCCTGTACATGAAGGTGTAAAAATTAAAAATGTGCGATGTTTAGAATTTAAAATATTTTCAGTAAAATCGAAATTTACTGTCTTCTGTTGGTATTCACAAAATGACGTAAGCGTTACAGAAACACATGTTTGTGCTTTACATAGATTCAATAATCAACAACATACAAATCGCTACAACAATGGTTTGCTTCTACAATCGAAGCACATGTATAACATGTTTTTTGGCAATTGAAAGCAATAAGAAATTCAGTTAGTAAAGTCTAGTAAAATATACTAGTATTAATTAAATGAAAACTAGCCGGAAATCGTACGTAAAGCGTGGCAAATGAGGTGCGTTTGTACTATAACTATTTTTTTTTATATAAATATTCAGTTCTTGGTACAGCAGCTGCTGCACTCTTATGCAAAAATGCTTGAATAAAAATTTATTACAATTACAAATTTTAAACTCAGTAATACGGAAATCATAGGACTCCATCTTAAATGCAACGTAATCAACATGGCGACCTAGAATCATTAAGTATGATGAGATAGAATTTAATACATTAAATTTCAATCATTCATTGTTGTCCATTCATTTCAATAATTTATTGTTGGGTATTTTAATTTATTTATATAATTTGAAGTTATATATTTTTTAACCAAATATTGATACATTTGTGTTATTAAAAGTGGCCAAAAGGTAAATGTTTGCAGAGGTATTAACATTTTCTTATAGTCGGAATATAAAAAAAATTAATCATCCCTTTACTTTATGTTGAAAATAAACATATGAAAAAGACATAGTCCTTAATCGGCTGGGAATGAAGTCTTACTATTTAAATATTATGCATAAATTATCCATGAAAGACAGTGTAAATATTTAAAATCGCGCCAACTTTTGTTTTTTAAAATAGTAGCATCCACTTTTGATACTGTATTTGAGTTGCTTAGATCAAATCAGTAAAGAAAAGTACATGATTTATTATTTTCTTAGAGTTTTTAAATCTTCTTAGAGTTACAAAGAATTCAATTTTGAGGAGTTTAACTTTAAATCTATATCAGAAATCATTTTATAGAAATGATTCCTTTTTAATCAGATGTCAACAGTAGACTCAAATGCAATCCAGTCACTTTCTAATGCAAATACATATTTTTAATAAAGAAAATGATTAATGAATTCCTGTTAAAATAAGAATTTTGATGTGCAATAATTTTTAAGTAAAGAAGGGGTATCAGCATTGTCAAAAACAGGAGTGACTAAGTTTACGATATATTCCAGTCATTGCTTTGCCAGGCTTATCTTAAAAAATATTTTACGGCAATCTAAAAATATCAGACCTTAACATCGTCCATCGAAATATATAAAAACCGCAAAGCAACTAAACATGCTATAAGATTTTTTTTTTTTTTTTTTTTTTTTTTTTTTTTTTTTTTTTTACATACAAGGATATGATTTTCAAAAATCGCCTTGTCCAAAATTTTAAAAATTTATAAATCTATTTTATTAGTAAATTTCGATGAAAAACAAATCAATCTAAAAAAGTCCTTCCGGCAATGCCGGGAAGAAGAGGTAGTTTTCATATACTTATTTATTTATTTTAAATTCAGTTATATAAATCAAATATACGAAGCTCAAAATAGGGGAACACGATTATATACTAGCAAAAGCCATGCTTTGTTTGGATTCGCGAAGCATTATTTTATAAAACAGATATTTGAAAGTAACAATATTTTTTTTTATTATTATTTTTGCATCTTTATTAAACAAAAACGTTATTTTATGTTTTGGCGCATTTTAATTTTTTACTTATGATGTAAAACTGGCATAAGATATTTTCGAAGCAAACTTTTACAATTTTTTTTTTTTTTTAATTTTCAACTAAAAGCTCTTTTAAAGATGTTTTTACAATTTCAAGTAGCCACTGGTGTTTTTTAATTGTTTGAAATATGCATGTTTTCAATCTTTGTAATCAACATCCGATAATCTTTGATAGCTATTTTAGAATAATATATTTGAAGAAAGCTTGAAGAAAGTTACTTCTTCAAAATCCTATTTTCTGGAAAAAACATTTGAAATCTGCTTTCGTTGATACTATGAATTTCCAACTGTAAAACATTTTATTTTAATTTCTTCATTTTTATACATGTTAGCGTATGAGAATTGCTGTAATTCTCTCCGTGTGGGAGAACTGTTTACTTTCTGCGAATGGCAACTCAATTAATGGAATTACCTTTTAACGAAGCGCTCTCTCATTCTCGCAGTGACGTTTTCACGAATAATTATTGTTGTGTTTGCGAACTTATTAAAGTCTTATTTTTCTATAAAATCCTTCTGATTAATGAGTCGATATTATTTAGCCACAATACGACCTTCGCAAAAATATTTATAAAGAGCTTGAACCAACAACTTCACGCAGATCTTTTAATTTTTCATTTATATAACAAATTTAAGAATTAATTTTATTTGTTTACAATTATTTTGTTGCCAGTTTACAAAAAAAAAAAAAAAAAAAAAATCCATAATACAATTCTTTTAAAATGTTTAAGTGTCATCTGTGCAAACGATTTTGCGGTCTATCTATAATTATTTACTCCATGATTTAAACTTTTTTTTCTGAAAATATACGCGTTTCATTTTTTATTTATTTGCTAAAATGCTTCCGTATTGGAAATGCATGTAAAATAAATTAATTAAAGTAATAATTTTTTTAACGTTTTACTGTAAAAAAAATTATATTCTGCAAATCTACAGATCAAAATTTATTTTTGTGTTTAATTTGAAGTTAAAATATTGAATAGTTTTTTTGTAAAGCGTACGACAAATTGTAATTTGAGTGGACTAGTAGAGGATTCGCTTCGCTCATCCTAACTAGTTTTTGTCAATATTGAATATTAATAGGAATTTTTAGAAATTAGTCATCTTTTATTCAACCTGGTTTTATTTTAAGCGATTTATAGGGTCGCCAAATTCAACGATATCCATTTTAAAGCAGCAAGATGGATAAAAAAAAACCAATGAGCTTGATCGAAATCTTAATTCATGTGAACATGCACACTCACATCGAAATCGATTAATATATACGAGTGCTGTCGCGGGCAAATTGACTTAAAAAAATGTCATCCACATTAGAAATTCAAACTGCTATATCCCAGGCGTTTTTCAAGGTAAAGACAAAGCAAAAAGTACTTCGGAATTCATTATTAAGATAAATAGTTTAGAAAGAACCTTTTTTCAATTTCTAATTTTTTGTTTACACATCATTTTACGTTAAAAATATTTTTGACAAATTTAAATGGCCGCCATTTTAAAACAAGATGGCGGATAAAGTTGGCCCGTTAACTCGGTCAAGACATTGGTATGTACCATGAACACACGGAGTTATATCGAAATCAGTTTATAAATATGCGTATTAACACGTGACAAATTTCAGACCGTTTCAAAATGTCAATCTCACTGGAAATTGAAAGTGCTAAAACTCAGCCATTTTTCAATATATAGATGAAATAAAAAATGCTCTGGAATCTTTGTATCAAGGTCAAAACACAAAAGAAAAATCTTTTTCAATTTCTTACTTTTTTGCACCTAATTTTAAAATTTAAATAAAAAAAATAATATTCCGCCATTTTGAAAAAAGATGGCGGTTGGAACAGGCCAACGAACTCGGTCCAGGCATCAGTATGTCCTATCTAAGCACCAAGTTTCATCCAAATCGGTGTATAAATACGCGTGTTATCACGTGACGAAAACCAGATCGTTTCAAAATGTGAGCAACACTAGAAATTAAAAGTATTTAAGATACAGACATTTTTTAAGGTACAGACGAAACAAAAAGTGCTTTGGAATCTTTGTATCAAGGTCAAATACATAAAAGAAAAATCTTTTTCAATTTCTCACTATTTTGTACCTAATTTCAAATTTTAAATTTGTTTTTAAAAATTTAAATGGCCGCCACTTTTAAACAAGATGGCGGATGGAACTGGTTAATGAACTCTATCCAGGCTTTATTAAGTACTTTGTATACACCAAATTACATCCAAATCGATTTATAAATACGAGTGTTATCACGTGACAAAAATCAGATCGTTTCAAAATGTCAGCCATAAGAAAAATTCAAAGTGCTATAACTCAATCATTTTTTAAGATATACACAAAGTAAAAAGTGTTCTGAATATGATGTTTTAAGATCTAACACATAAAATAAAAATATTTTTAGACTTTTAATTTTTTCGCATTTAATTTTAAATTTTAAATTTTTTTTAATTTTTTAAATGGCCGCCATTTTTAAACAAGATGGCAGATGGTGCTGGCCAACGAACCCGGTCGAGATATTTGTATGTACTATGTACATACCAAGTTTCATTCAGATCGGTTCATAAATTCGTTAGTTATAGCATGACAAAAATCAGATCGTTTCAAAATGTCAGCCATAACAAAAATTCAAAGTGCTATAACTCAATCATTTTTTAAGATATAGACAAAATAAAAAGTGTTCTGGAATTGGTGTTTGAAGATCTAACACATAAAATAAAAATATTTTTGAACTTTTGATTTTTTCGCATTTAATTTTAAATTTTAAATTTTTTAAAAAAAATTTAAATGGTTTCCATTTTGAAACAAGATGACGGATGATGCTGGCCAACGAACTCGGTCGAGATATTTGTATGTACTATATACATACCGAGTTTCATTCAAATCGGTTCATATATACGTTAGTTATCGCATGACAAAAATCAGATATATATATATATATGGTTATATATATATATATATATATATATGTCAACATTTGAACGGAGGGTGGTTTTGGGGTCTGGGGGTCATGATCGGTGAAAATATACCAAAATTTTCTGGAAGTGCTTTCCTCCGGACGGCTGCAATAGGTAGCTTTTTACTTTTTGTAATGAAAGCTACCTAAAAATCATGTATTTAATGGCATTGCACAACTTTGGTTTACTACAATGAAAATCAATGGACGCAGTCAGAGAATTTCAGGATTTCGAAAAATTCTATTTTCTGGTTAAGGCGAGTTTTGAAACTCACAATATATATAACTAGATATTTTTATACTTTGCTAAACTTTAGATTATTAAAGACTACTGAATCATTGATTTGTTGCTTTATTCTCTATAGTAATTAATTCAATTAAACTTGTTTATTCTTCTGTAATCATATAAATGACAAGACTTTTCATACCTTTAAAACTATTATCTTCACCATGAAAAATTTACAACACATTTCTCGACTAGATGAAAAGTTGATTCCAGATTAATAGTTACATATATTTGCATCACATTCTTTGGCATATGAATGGATATTGTTTGAAATACTTGTAGTTAATAATACATCACTCTGGGTTTTTTCCCATGAAATCTTTATGAATTACTTCTAAATTTATAGATAATCCTTATAAAATTTTCAATTAATATTATAAAGAGATTTAAGATATCGTGCATAAAACATACAATTATTCGCACTGCTTCGACCGAGAAGCTGATATATGGGTCAAAAGGGGATATTGTCGTTAATAAAAAACAAAGTTAATTGAATTTTTAATATGTAGACGTACGATTCTCATTTATTGATAGTATTTAAAAGTAAGACATTATGCTCTGTCGATTAGTACATGTTTTCCTTGCACAATTATTTGTAGTAGACTCCATAGAAATAATCTTTTTTATAAAGACTATATATATAATGATAAAAACTAGCGGAAAGTTTATTTACATAATGAAGAAGAACAACAAAAAATCATATGGGTTATTATGAAATACTTTTGAGCACATTTTGAATACTATAACTAAACATTCCAGAATAGAAAGATAAAATATGATGTCTAAATGGACTATTTGGAAAACGCATAGTACATTTTCAAATCCAATTTCTTCTATTACCATGAATATTCGAAAAAATTGCGATTATTTTGTGCATCCCTGTATATGATCAATAAATATGTATGCACATTCTATAGTACGATAAAAGTTAATTCAATTAAGTGCATAGCACCGTTGAAAATTTCCACTCAACAATTTTTGCCAATAAACGGATATTGCTGAGAACTTTTATGTAGCCCTGTATATGGTCTGTAGAATTTTACGCACCAAGTAATGAATAAAAAATAGTCAAATCTCGAAATTCATATCACAACTGCAAACGCACTTCCAGCGTTCAACAGAAAGGAGTTTTTGCAAACCCCCAGAACAGATACCCATTTCATGGTAAACGGATTATATTTACGACAGTGAGAGCACTGAAAGACAGCGCACAACCGGACAGACAAAAAAAAATTCATAAACACTTCCCAACCATGTTAAAAAATGTAAAATAAAAAAAATAAATAAAATAAAATAAAATAAAATAAAAAATAAATAAAACGCATTTTCTACACTGTAAAAAAAAAAAAAAAAAAAAAAAAAAAAAAAAAAAAACAGTAAATTGCATTGGCATCCCGATTACTAGTACAATTTTCGTAGAATTGGATTTTTTTCAATGTATTTTAAAGAAAATTGCTACACTTTACGTTTATTGTTTGTAGAGTTCAATATCTCAGTTATTGCTCATTTGCTTTTATAACCAAATATTTTTGTGTGTATCTGGAAAAGAACGTTAAGCTCTATGCATATTATAAAAACTTTGTAATACATCTCAGTGATGTATATCAATTTTAATGTGTTTAAAATACTCTTATATCATTTAAATACTATTAAAAAGATTTTTCTTCGTAGATCTCAGTGTAACAGTATTCGTTTGTGTGGCACTATATATGAATCGAAATTGCCACTGATTTCATTTGAAATATGAATATGCCTTTGTAAAACCCAACAACATATTTTCATTTCATAGTATTAGTAATATATTTACACGTGTGAGAGCACGGGCAGACAATGGACAGCCGGACAGAGAAACCAAATCCATAAACACACTTAAACTGTGTTGAATATTGTTTTAAAAAGCCCATTTTCTAAAGAAAATTGCTATATTTTACGAAATAATAAACGAAATTCATGGGTGTGAAACAAAAAAGATGCATATGTAGCCGAATTGAACTAGATAAAGTTAATTTTCAGTATTATTATGCAAATTTATGTAAGCATTGTATCTTAATTAAATTCTTTTAATCAGAAAATAGAAATAAAACGTGCACCCACACAGACAAAAATGTTATCCAGTGGGATATGGAATCCAGCGAGGTAACCGAGAAATTCTAATAAAATAAGAAATTAATATATTCATTTTGCTCAGAAAACGCCAATTTTAATTTGTAGAATTTATTTTTATTTGTCGATTTATTGAGAAAGAAGCATTTTATCGCGCAAAATATTAGTTGATTTATTAAGCTACTGTGAATGTTGCCATATGGTGCTTTGTAATTTTGTATTCAACAAAAACCGAAAACGAAGTCAGTTATTAATTAAATGATAGTACATTCAAAAGATACAGAATTTATTATCAGATTTAAAGACGTGATTATTAATGAAATATTATTTAATTCAGAACACATTTAATTTATTATCACACTTGAAGAATTATTTTATCTCCTGAATTTAATATTTTATCGATTCAGAAATGGATTAATAAATCCTTTGATCTTGAATTCTTTTTTCGAATTTCTTCTAAAGCAGTTTGCAGTATTTCCTGACATGTGCATAAATGACTGGCAATTTATTATATCTGAATAATTTGCACACAACCCACGTATACTTCTATTGAGCTTAGTATGCTAGGAACTAGTGTAATAGTTGCTATGTTCGATTCCTGGCACATTGCAGGCTTTCTGTAGCAGTTGAGAATGCGGATTAAGTTTCTGAAGCTCATGCACATTGCGATTATTTTTGTCAAAAACAATTTATTACCATGAAGATATTGAAGTTTTCGAAAATGACAGGCAGCTAATAGACATTTATTTTTATAAATTTTTCTTTAAATTAAAAAAAAATGTTTTTAAAGGTTTCTAAAGATAAAGGAGCACTTTTCGAAATATTGAGTAACTTGGAAGTAATTGAATATATTCGTTCGTGATTATAGTCATTTCTCGAATTATAAAACATCTCTAATTTTTTTATAGTGTAGTGAAAAAATTAAATAATAATATAAATATTTGTAAATGTTTTTACGTTTAGTTTTGAATAAATGCAAAGTGGCGCGTTGTCAGAAAAAAAATACCATCAAAAACGGTATTATGCATAAGTGTTTTCTTGAAGAGAAATTATAATTCTTTAATCCGTTTATATTATTCGAATGAATATTCGAATTTGGTTTATATAATCTCATACAAAATAGTGGAATTTCCTCCATTTCGTTACAGTGTTTTACTCGAGCATTCTCCACTCTAAAATAAACTTTAATAATGAGAATATATAAGTAAATTGAAATTTATGCTCTTTTGATTAATCATAAAATAATTAATTTCTATCTTTATTCTGGTTTATTTAGCGACAGCGTTTGAAAGTTTAAACTGATTTATTATCTCCGTTCTATTTTTATTGTGAATTATATAAAATAGGCTTACCAAAAATTATATTTCCTTTGTCATTTCTCACCCATGGTCTAATGGAAAATATTTGATGCAATTAAAAAAAAATCATTTAACTGGCGAGTATACTTAGAAATATAAATGGAAATGGAAATTATTATATGCAATACTCCTAATTTAACAACCTTTGGATTTTTGAGCTAAAATAAAATAAAATAAAATTACAAGAGATAAAAAAAAATACAGAAATAAAATTTTTAAATATTTTTTTTTATTTAACAATAAAATGTCAAAAATTAAATTAAGACTACAAATAGTGAATCATTTTAATTGGAAGTAAGGAATTTTCTACGCATAAGAGATGCATTTTGAAATTTTTCATTACTAGTTTATTTTATAAAATTATTTCATTAAAAGGATAAAATAAATACATGAATTTAAAACTTGTATTTCTTTCTGACTAACAGATAAAAAACAACAACTACAGATTATAAAAAATTTGTTATAAACTCGGGATTTGTAGCTTAAATTTTCTCACTCTGGCACATATTTCATTTTATTCTTTAATTGCATCTGCATTTTTTTTAAAGCAAAATGTTTTTCTCCAATATACGAATCTTGAAATTTACTGCTTATATCGCTTAAACTTTATTCTTTCAAACCGTTTGTTTAATATTGCAAATTTCTGGCTGGAGGGAGTTTTCTTAAGTAAGTTTAACAAAGTGTGAACTTTCAGTTAGTATCCTTTTTAAAAAGCTTTTAAGAAATATTCATTTTAGAAAGTAGTTTTCATTGTAAGCAGCTTAAACAAATAAAGAATATGTTTTTAAAATAACGTTAAAATGTGTTTTGCTACTTAAAATATACAATGAATTAAATGCTTCTTCACATCATATATTTTACTTTCGACTGTGCTTATAGGAAGAATGCATTCGATTCTTGAAACTTAGCATTTCCCACTTTGTTAGAATTCAAAGTTTTAAAATATGCACTATACGGTCTAATAGTTTTTGGTAAATTTCCCTGTCAGCCAAATCGTTGGGTGTTTTTCATGGCTTTCTTAAAATCTTGGATATACAGGTTAAGTTTCCTTAAAAAAGACTCCCGCCATCTCCACATAGGGCATCCCTCCTAGATTTGACCTATATCTCTCGCGTAGATAATCGATCGTCATAAACAAAATAAAACCAAACTTTTGGAAAATTCCCAACTTCGTATTACACAGATTTTGTGGCTGTCCTAATTTCTTAATTTACTCATACACTTAATTCCAGAAAATTTCCTATTTATATACATTTGGGGAAAAATGGGAAAATGTTGTACGTAAAATATCTAATCAGAAATCAATAATAAAATTCTCGCATTATTTATTTAATCTTTTATAATTTGATTCATAGTCGATGCTAGCTATGAACTCCCTAAAATAGTTGAAATACATGCTTAAGTATTTTTTTAGCTGATTCATTTACCTGTATTTTGAGTTCCTTACTTATAACTGTCATTGAGATATAACGAAATGACTTAACATTTTCCACTTGCCATTTAAACCCCTTCTTTGTTGAATTCCTTAAATTCTTGAAATACTTATTTAACATTTTTTAGTAAATTCGTTATGAATAATCAATGGTATGGTCGGTCAATATGGAATACATTAGTATCTGGTATTAAGTTCTTACATGCATAAAATAACCCCCCTCCCCCAAACTGCAAGCAAGGTGAAAACCGAAATGATAGTAACCGCAACAACAAAAAGACCATCATGTTCCAACAACTAATTTAATCAAACCGTAAATGAAGTATCATGACATAACAAATCTACCCAGAAAGTTGAGCCTTACATCTCAATTTGAGGGGAGTGATTATATAGATTTTACATTTTTTTTTTTTCATTTTAACACTGAGGATGCGAGTCCTTGAACTTGAGAAACGCATGTTTAGAAATTTTAATGATTGTGTATTTTAAACGTTGTATTTTATTGATTTAGTTTCCCACAGAATTTTTTTTTATCGATTATAGAATATCTGATAGACATCTATTTCAAAACAAGACTATTGAAGTTGTACAATTATTACACTCTGACATTTCATCTGCGGTGAGTTTTTTTACCACGTTGCACGCCAGATCAGGAAGATTTAACATGTCTTTTTTGCAATGGAAATTATTTAGACGATGGAAGAGGGAGGAGAAGATAAAAAGTCTGATGTTTGCAATGTTAGCCCAAGTGAATTGTGATGGTGCCGAAACAATAGATTACCATTACCGTATTGTAGATGATGTACTATTATTATTCTTCTGATGTTATGATATACTATATTCTTGTGAATGATAGTTTTTTGTGTAATTTTACTATTCCTTAAAATTTTATTCCACATTATACAACTGGTTCATTTTACACGAAATATATAAGCCATTTAGAACATCGAAATATTGATATATATTTTTTCTACCACTGTAAAAGCGTTAAAAATATGTTAAGAAACGGTCAAAAATTGTACTTTAATAACGTTTAATTAATTTTAATGTTGATTTTCAAATGAAAATGTGAATGGTATTCCACAATAGGGGAAGGTGGGGCAGATTGAGACATGACCCACCTTGGGACATCTCAATTTTCAGGCTATATTTTACAGTCAAAAATTAGCACTCATAAGTGCCTAAATATAGTACTACAATCTACTTTCTCATGTTTTTGGACTCTCTTGTGCTTGCCGGTAATAAATAATACCATCATTTTTGTTTTGAATGAGGCTGGGTAACATTAATGTATGTTTTGAAGAATAAAATTTTCTTTTAAAAATGAAATAATACAAATAGAAACATTATGGGATGAAAAATGGGAATTTATTTTTATTTTACTGGTAAAAATTGATTTTAATGCTAAGCTTTGCAGCTTAAAAGTTTCTGTTATTTAATGTGTGAGATTGGGCCGGTTGAGGCATTTAGTTGTGGGGCTCATTTATACATGTCTAAACGTGTTAAAACGATAAAAATGAAGCTTACAGAAGGAAAAAGACAGTACACAACTAGTTAAAATTTTCAGCAAACAGTGAAGATGAGGTAGTTGCACTAGCAAAATTGGTGAAATTCGCTTTGGAAGAAAAAGAAATATAAGTGATTTGTGTGATGATACTAGTGATAAATTCAACTTTTCATGTAATGCTGATTTACCTGCAGATCAGAAACTTATTAAAGGTAGATCCAAAAACTTACAGACTAAAAGCAAACCTTGGTGCATTGGTAAAGTTTGCAGGAAAACGAAGCATTGTTGCATTTATAATAAAATGTTGAAGATGTTGAAAATAGAAGCGAATATGAGCTATCCATTTTAAGAAGACGTATTCAAGAGCTGTCAGTTTTTTTTTTTTTTATCCTGATAAACATGTCAACTCATTTGTGTATCCAGAGAAATTCTTCTAAAACTTGGCATGAAGATTAAAAAGAAAAAAGATTAAAGATGTGTTTTATTAGAATATAAAGAACATCGATTTGTTCTCATGAAAATATGCATTACAAGCCAAATTATTAAATGTTTCAATGTTTAAAGTTTTATAAGTAAAACTTTGTTCATCAATTAAATATAAAATTTTATGTGTATTTTCATTTAAAACTAGTGTCTCAAACTGCCGCACCATGTGAAGCAGATTGGGACATTTTTAAGTTTTTTGTTTTGTTTTCGTTATTTTACTAGGTAAGATATTAGATTATTATGCGGATTATTTGATATAGAAATGTTTATACTATATGTCTAATTGATATTTGAAAAAGAATAAATATTAATAAAAGTTAGAAAAATTATTTACTGAAAAAAGACCCAAGGTGCCCCACCTTCCACTACTCAACTGTTTCATTTCACCCGAAAAATGTAAGTTGTTTTGAACATCTAAATATTAATGTATGTATATTTTTCGTCCCCAATAAAAACGTTAAAAATTTGTTAAGAAAGGTCAAAGTTTGTACTTTACAAACTTTTAATGCATCTTAATGTTAACTTACAAATGAAAATGTAAATGTGTTATCCGAACTTCTTTTAGGAATGCGGAGTGCGACAGGTATTTGAGAAAAAAATAACATCTAATTTCAAGCTTAAATAGACACTAGAGATAACGCATTTCTTACATTTTAAACATTCTGAATACGTGACTATATATACATTGGATAGCATCATGCATCGAAACCACCATCAGCTGATATAACAGTCTCTATATGTTGTTGAAACCAACTGCAGACAGTAATTTGATGTGTGTTTAGAACACCTGCCATTGAATACAAACTGTTGCAGTGAGCCTCTCAACAGTGTTGGATAGTTGCCTACTGGAACTAGTTTAACACGATTTATATGTAATAACCTACCTGGTTAAAACCGGAGGAACAGAAGGCAATATATGGAGAATAACATGTTCATGAAAGTTTTTGGACATTTATCATTTGGTTTTATGGGCCATGTGGAATGATTGAGAGTATTGATTAAAACATACGGCCTCCCATATGTAATGCAAACAATCTAAATGTTTAACACCTCAGTATAAACAAAGGTGTTGACTCTGGCACCTCAAAGAAAGACAAGTAGCGATATCAGGTGGTTTTCGCTACTCACACAAAATCATCACCGAGATTAGAAATTTCCTGTACGGTCGTAGCATCTTTGGGGATTTTATACAGGCACCGATCTTTTTGTGGTTCACGCCCTGGATCTGGACAAAGGTTTTCTCACCTGAAGATAATAACAGCATTAGTAGCTCCGCTTCATGTTTTAGTTCATTAAGGATGTGTCTGAATTTTGTCAGATAGTTATCTTTGGCTTTCCATATCAATAACTATCCACCCCTCATTACGTACAATATCTAACAGAAGTCCTCATGAAGCTCACTTCGAATAAGGGTCTCATCAACGTGGAGATCCCTTGTGAGTGTGCTCACCATTTTCCTAGTATCTGAAACGACTCGAATGACGAATCCCGGCATCTAGATAATGTCATATCACGTACAATGACATTCCTTGTGTAAAACTATTGCCTCATCAAGCCTGGCAGCCTTTATTTCACTCCTTACTTTAAGGGCAACAGTCTCTAAAAATTATGTAACATTCTCTTAATCAGATTGTTTTTAAGTCAACGAGACAATTATAGCATACCTCTTATTTTCTTCATTTAGTCTAGTTTCTGACAAGTTTATTGTGATGTAACACATATTCTATTTTTTATATATTTCTATAAATTTTTTCAATGTTAGTCCCCCCCCCTCTTTTAAAATTTAATTTTAAAAGAAAAGCATTTTTAATAAGTATTTTTATTGTGTGTTCGTCTCCAAGTGCATATAAAATAATAATAATAAATAAAAAGAAACAAATAATAAATTAGTTTTAAAATATCATTCTATTTCTAGATTTTTCTTTCTTGTTCTTCAATTAATTAAATATCAAACGACTGTTTTAAATAACTGCTATTTTTATTTCCCAATCATTTCATTTTGTCTTGTATAAAGAACTTAATTTATTTATTTATTTAGTGTGAAATTTCGTTTAGGGTTGCCGGGTGTTGTACGTTCTCGCCACGCGCAATAAATGCTATATTCTGGACAACACTCATTTTTAAAATTTCCCCTTTGCTTATCGTGTAACGGTCCTTTTTACCTGTACTTTTTTGCTCGGATTGGGAATCTATTCTATACCAAAAGACTTTTTTTTGGCGTTTGTGAAATGTGAAATTTTTGTCAGTTTTACGTTTTGTCATGGGAAAATAAACATGCACTCTCGCTGTTGTCAACGATGACGAATCTTTCCTATATAATGTTCGAACGTTTTTTTATGTTAGCGTGCTGCATTCTCAATGTTTATAGGTGTTCAGTTTCTTGTGCTTTGAAAAATAAGGAAACATTCAAGAATATCTCTGAGAACTGATTTTTCTTGATGAAAATGTCTTCATTGTTTGACTCCAGAAAAAAATGTAAATTTCGACCTATGTAGCAAATAAGGATTTGCAACCATGATATGCAAAGTGGTATTTCACCTATATTGTGTGTTTTGAACCCCCTTTGAGACTTTTGCGAAATTTTTAATGTTTTGTCACCGGTTTTTTAAGAGAAAAGTTTGTGCCTTAATAAATCGAGAAAATGCTCCAATTAAATAAAGCAAATTATAAGGCAAAATTTTACTGGTGCTGATAAACAAGGATTCTTAAGCATTTTTGCGGCACGTGTACGTGTCGCTCGTCCCCAAGGTGTTAATAATCTGCCGCAACCAGTACATTAATCATTAATCAGTTTTTTTATTTTAAAGTTTGTTGCAATTTGTACAGATATGATATCATGAGATTATAAAGCGGACTTAAACATTTTTAGAATTGCAACGAATAAATATTTCCATAATAAGTCAATTGTATTTGGTGCATACAAAATATTTCTCCACCTAGCATTTTAGCTCAGTAATCATAATATACATTTATTTTATTTGTCCTATTTACTATTCCGATGGTATTTTTATCTAAGTAAAACATCTAATTTAATAACTTTAAAAAATAGAAAATATAATATAATAAATAATATTATCAGTAAATATTTATAGATGCTTTTTAAAAGTGTCTAATTATAATTTGTAAAATTCTTCATAAGGAAGAGTGGTTTCATGTGTTTAAAACTTGGGTAGTACAAATAAAAAAAAATATCTCAAGAAATCAATTAAAAATATTTATTATATAGCTTTAAAACACATATTTCTATACTGACATACAATATTCTACTAATGTATTTACATATTCAACAACAGCTATGTACATATTAAATTTTGTACATTTTTAAAGAATTTTAATGGAACGACGAACGTAAATATTGTTACCATTTCTCAGTAAAATTATCAGTGTGAATTATTAAATAAATATTTTTATGAAAAATGTGAAACATATAAATACAACACTATTTTTCTTTTAAAATAGCTAAGTAAGTTTAGTTTAACTTTTTAATTTACACTTACCGATTGAAATCTAAATAAATATTTGCAATGACAAATTAGTATTTTTAAAATAAACATATCTTTTTACGTTAAAAGACTACCAAAATTTTAAGTTTATTAGACGATGATGGTTTAAGATAAACATTTTAATCTGAAATTTTAAATAGAGAAATATTTACGCCGATTTTTTTGTCAATTAACTGAATGAATATTTATGAAGTTATTCATTTATAAATAGAACTAACAAAATTGTATCAAATAAGTTTTGTAATTACTTATTAAAGGTAATATTATGTTTCAGAATTGCTGTCTATATTAATTTATTTATATTTATGAAAGGTATGCAAAATCATTTTATTGATAGTTTTTACTATAATTTACACTTCATGCTTTACTTGTATTTTGCAATAATTATTCCTTTAAAAAACAAAAATAACAAAAAAGCATACTTTTAATAAGTTTGCACATTGATAGAAATAATTAAACTTTAAGAGCTGAGACCTAATATTTAGGACTAAAGATTATTATCTATAAAATATTATTTTCTTTCTCGCCAGTGAAATAAGTAGAAAGATATATCCTTTTCTTTTTTTACAATACTATGAGTTTTATCAAAACAACTAATGAAGGAATGGTAACTATAAATTACTTGATATTATTCTAATCAAAACTTTTCCACCCATAATACAATCACAAAGTCTGAAAGCTATGTCTTAAGAAGTAAAACTAACATTAACTCTCTTTGTCTTGCAGCCTACTTGATTTTATGTTTTTATTGCGATGGAATAAATGTCTGAATAAAGTGAAATTGCATACATAAAACAGTAAAACGTATTCCTTAAATTACCTGTTTATATGAATAATAAAATTTTAAAGTATAATAATTGTTAATACAGATGTATGTTAATGTTGCAGATTTGTTTTGTATTTGAAATCCTTTTTTATTGTTCTATGTAATCAATTATTTTATTATAAAACTATATACTCAAATTTCCCTTCATTTGCTATAACGCAAAAAAAAGAACAAATTAGTCTTTCTTTCCTTTTTTTCCATCAAAGTTACCGGCTAAATATTTATTTGTAATTGATTTGTTTAATTATATCCTACAAGTCTATTTAAGGACCATAATGCATAAACATAACGTTGAATATTTTATAAAGATCGGTTTGTTTACTTTTTTTTTCAATTCTCTTTTTTGATAAACCTTGTGGATCAATATTAATTCATCATTACACATTTTTTCTTTTTACTTTCCCGTTAAAGTTGCCTTTTAAACATATATCATTATTTGTAACTGATCTGTTTAATTATATCCTACAAGTCTATGTAAGGAAGAATGTATACATCAAGCGATGAATGTTTTTTTAAAGACAGCTTTGTATACTTCTTTTTTCAATTATTTTTTAATAAGCCAAAGTTGATCAATTGATCAATATTAATCCATCTTTATGCTTAATATTTGACATTTAGATATATAGATTAAAGAAAAATCACTTTAAAGAATTCTATTTAAATTTTTTTTTTAAGTTGCTTTTTATTTCATTTATTTGTTTTAATTTAGAAAAATATATTTTACAAAAAATACTTATAATTACCTTTTAAATAGTAGTAATAGTAGTTTTTAATATTATGAATTATACATTCCTGCTTTTGATACTGATTATCATTCAAACTTAACTGCTTATTGGGTTTGATAGGAAGGTGTAAATCATTACCGTTAATTTTTACTTAAATTGCAGCCCTGAATATGCCCGTCATTTTTTACCAAAATAATATTTAACTGTACACAGTTTTAGGTTAGTATTTTAAATTACAGTGTGACTAACATTTTAAAATAAAACAACACATTTAAAAAATTATTCTTTCATAATTGGATTGAATTTATTAGCTTATTAGCTTTAGTGAACTGCATATTTCACTTATTTAAAATTATTTTCCAAGACTCATACGCTGAAAATGGAACCGTTAACTATAATAGTATAATAATAAATGTGTAATATAATAACTGTGAATGTTAAATTTGAAATAATACAAATTAATTTTTTTTTACAGTATTAGTTACGTTCTACAGTTAATGTGAAATTTATTGTCTGTAATTTGATTAAAGTTGTGTAATTTTTTTTTTAAATATAACTCAGTGTTATTCTAAGTATAATAAGTTTCTAAATAAAGGAGTTAAAACTAACATAGGTAAGAGATTTATTTAGAATGATTATGTAATTCTGAATGTTACAAAGCAAACTTATCTACTTTGAATTATCAGATTTGACGTAACAACTTATGTATTCAAAATTCGATGTATATGTCAAAAAAGAAAGAATGTATTTCGATTACGCATACAAATGGAATAATAGGAGAATATCATAAAAAATAATAAAAATAGGTCGTACAGTTTAATATATCAAGTTATCATATGTTGCAATGAAAAATTAGGATTTTTACTTAAAAAAAGAAAAAAATAACTGACATTTAACATTTATGTTGAGAATGAGAAAGCAAAAACGCTAAGAGCTAAAGAGAGCTAAAAAGAGCAAAATAAAGAACTTTTCTAAATTAATCTCCCGAAAAATCGTATTTTGCATGTTAATTCATACATTAAATCTAAATCAAAACTCACTTTTCTTTAAGTAATGGACAATACAGGATTAAGGAAAGAATTCTTAAGGTTATCATCAATAACACTTACTGAAAATTTTATTTTTCTTTGATTTGTTAAATGTTTATGATGACTGTGTTTAACATGAGAAAAATGAACAAAAATCATTTATAGAAATATTTAGACAGAAAGAAATAAATGATGACTAAATTAAATAGAAAAGAAATCTGCAGAGCATGTAAATAAATTACATTGTCTAAAAGTAATTTAGATTTAAAAAATAAAGTAATAATTAGAAGTCTAATCCATTTATAATATTCAGCGAAGGAGAACTCCCCGTTTATTTACAATTTTACATCTTTTTGATTAATTTAAAATCTAGCGTTTGAAAATGTAGTGAAATAATGTGATAAATTGTTCTGTCAGAATTGATAGATTGCGTATATATACAGCTAGTCTGAAAAAAAAAATCACCTGTTTTCTTAGAAATAAATTTCTTGATTGAATTGTTTTTCGTTGTTTCCCTTTTTTTTATTAACACTTGCTTCAGAGTTATATGTTATTAATAGTTCATTTAAAATAAAGTATCTCTCTATTTTTTTAATAGCGTTTCATCATTAATGATTTTCCCAAAATAGTAATAGGAAATTATATGCTAGGCTAACAGAATTAATTTTCACTTATTTTCGTAAATTGGTGAATGGAGATTTTCAATGCGCTTACTGTAGGAACTAAATTTATGCATACTTTGTAGTATATATAGAACATATATAAAGCCTCACGGAGATGTTTGAGTGTTTTTCTTATAGAATTTGATTTCTAAAATCATCAATTTAAGTATCCTGTTTTGTGTTATTTCAAAAATTACCTAACAGTGTATTAAAGTAGGAACTTTTGTTGCAGTATTCTGAACGTGTTAGAAAATGCTTCATAATTTGTACTTGACGCGGGATTTTTCTTTTTTGTTTTTTATTATTGCAAATAAATAAGTCGAAAATGATAAATTTTGTGAATGATAAAAGTAAAGAAAAGATAAAGGCTTATCTTGTAACTGTACAGATTCAAAATGTAATCGGCAGATTGCATTTAATATATCAGCACTGTAAAAAAAAATATATAAAATATTATTTCTAAGCGTTTAAAATGCATACATTAATAATCTATTTTATTTTTTCTTTTATCTTATATTATGATATTGAGCTGGTTATTATTTTCAAATTAAATTAAATTAATCTCAATTTTTATTCTTGTTATTTTTTACCTTCTTTTTACATTTTATATTTTTTTTTTATATCTAAACATTATGCTATTATAGTTAACAATTTATTATCATTATATTATTTACTTATTAATTAATTACAATATGATAAAGGAATGATTTAATTATCGAGATTTTATAATAGAGTAATATTAATTATAGGAGTTATTATAAAGATTCAACCAAATTAAATTTTACATATTTTTAATATTTGATAAATCAATTACTTATTATATTTAATAATATTTTTCACAAAACAAATTATTTAAATTTTACTTTTATATCTACTGAGAGTACGTACATGCTTAATTCATCTTACAATAGATATATAATGCAGTTAAATAATTTATAATCATAAAAGTCTATTTTTTGCCACATCATTTTAGTGGTAACCATACAGTCTGGTATGTTTTTTACCTTTTCTATCCATTTAATAATGCTATTATGATTTATTTTTAATGTTTTTCTCCATTTTATTTTGGTTTTATGTGTGTTGTTAGCCCCAAATTTGTATTATTTTGCTTTTACATGGCTAATACGAAGATGTAACCACACACTTTATTGTAGTTCCAAATTATTTGTAGGCCTGAAGATTTTACTTTTGTTCTACAAATTTTGATTATATTCATTTTAATTTATTTTTTCCTTGTTTCAGTGTGGTAGTTTTGCATTAAATTTAATGTTTTATATATTGTTTTACAATTAATGGTTATATATATACATATCAGTGTGTGATGTTACTAAATAAAATTGGTGGCAGCTTTGCTGCCTCTAATCAAGCAACTATCATTATTGTACATTTCTTCCAAAATTCAAGTAATGTAATTCTTCACAAGAAATATTTAAAGCAGTTTTATCTATAATTCATGAGCTTTTAATTATAGAGAAAATTATCCCGTGTTTTAAATTAAATGAAATATTTACTTTTTATAAAAGCATAAAGTGTGAAATTTTAATTAAAAACTTTATATTCCCCAATGCACTTCCTAAATAAGTGCAGTAAAATGAAAAAAAAAAAAGTTCACAAATTTTAGCTAGCAATGGTAAATTGTATGTAAAAAAAAATTAAATAAAAAGTTTGGCATAATAAAGATTCAGTGAAGATTTATAGCTTTTGATATATCTTAACTTAATTTTTTTCTCCTAGACATGAAATCAGAAAATATTTTTTCTGATTCGTGTATTGCACTTTTATAATGGTAAAAGCAATAAATAAGTAAATTCAAATAAAATAAAAAATCGACAATGTAAATTTCTGAAAAAAAAGTGAATATTCTCAAAATTTTCGTTCAATTCTTCTTTGGTTTATTACAACTATTAAAAAAAACTTTTCATACACTCATCTTTTTTGTACGGAAAAAATACATAAAAGCTTTTTATTAAAAAAGGTATTTCACGAGTTCTTAAAATGTTATATCTTGCACAAAATTAAATGCTTAGGATTATTATTTTTTTCCTTAAACATTTCTTATGCTATCAGGTCATCCAAATAAATTCACTCGGAATTTATGTTTTATTTATGTAAAAAATAATAATAACTTTTTTCTTATTTCTAACCATACACTTTGAGAATTCACTTTTCATTTTCACATTTTTCACACTTCTACCATTAAAATAAATTACTTTTTTAACTTATTAATTGCAAAACATACATTAATTGAATAGTCGAAATTATTTTAGGAAATATGTTATTGAAAATTTTTCACTAATTTTCTAAGGTACCAAAGAGATATGGTTATATTATCACTTTTTTAGGATTTGTGCTATAGTTTTTTGTTGTAAACGACAGAAAAAGTTTTATTAAATATATTTTGATTATTTTTTCATTATTTATTCAAAAGTATTTCTGATAGCATGTTTTATTATCAACATATATCATTGTAATTCTTATTTTTGCTTCCTTTTTATCCTTTCAAATAGTGTAATAAACGTAAAAATATTTTTAAATCCTCATTTATAGGCCTTTAATACTTATCTTAAAAATCACATCTAATTTAATAACAACAAATTTCCCCAAAAAATTTTCCCAAAAATTTCTGTTAAAATACGTTAATTAAGCATGAATTCCAAACCCATTTATAAAAAAAAATTAAGTTTTTTTTTTTTTTTTTTTTTTTTTTTTAACGCACGGTAGAAAGCATGTACTTGTGAAGTTCTTTTTAAAATAAATAATTTTTCTTCTTCTTCTTTTTAAAGACATGACAATGGGAAAGACAGATTTAAACGATCTTTATAGGATTTCTAAATTATTTTCTAAACGTATAATCGTAATATTATTCATAAAATGCATTTTTAAATATATACATATACATATTATACCTTTTATTTTTTTATATTTTTAACTTTTTAACGTTTAAAATATTACAATGTAGGAGTTTCATGGTATGTTTTCTTATTTTAGCAAGTTGATTTGATGCATCATTAAATCTATTATGGTTTTGAAACGCATATAATTGTCCCCTTAAAGAATATTTTGCGACTATCACTTGTGGTTGGATAATGGTAAAAATGCTTTAACAAAATGTATTAATTTATAATTATGATCTAAAAAAAATAAAAGGCTATATACTGATAGGAAACACACTTCTGGATATACTTTTTTTATTATAATGCATCAGACTATGAGTGAAAAATTGATTTCATATTGCTATCTTAACACGCAAAAGCGAAATTGCTTTAATTATAAGAGTGTAACAAACTCCGATCTGAATGGAAGTAAAAGAAAACAAACTTTATAGCGGTCATTTGCTACAACAACGTCATAACTCAAAAATCACGTTTTTTGAGTTAATACCACTGAGACAATTCTAACGATGTGAACTTTTAACTAGCATAGTGTCATTCTTGATGTTTCAATATTTTCTCACGATAGTGATTTTAGCAGCATAAGTGAAACTGTGAGTACTTTTGAAGCTATATGTTTTGGCCATTATTTCACCCTCTCGTCATGACCAGATATTATTCGACCAAATCGTGCAATTTTATTTAATTTTTTTATTTAGTATTATAGTTTCCAAAAATTAATTCAATATTTAAAATACTATATGCATCTCCTAAAAATTCGTGACTATTTAATTACGACATTGTTGGAGAAAATAAGCAATGCATTTTTATGTTACAATGTAAGTAACACATGCTTGGTCGATGATGCACAGTGGATCGATCCTTAAGAAAATGCGAACATAGGGCCAAAAAATAATCATTAAATAATTAATTTTTTGCAATAAAATTTTTTAAAAGAATACCTACAAAATACGAATATACGTTCATTTTTTAAATTATACAAAATTACATCTTATTTGTACAGCTTGGAATATACACTTTTCAGCAGAGGAATTTTCCTGCGAATTTTAGTGATTTTTTAATGTGTTCAGAAATTAAACCAAGGTAACCACTAATGATAACGCGTTTAAAATGTCATTATTAATTTCCGAAAACACATTTTAAAGCTCTACTGATTATACTTTGATTGAATTTTATATATCATTTTACATTATGAATAGCCTATATAAAATTAACTGTATAATAAACTTAAAAATAGCTTTTTTTAAATTGCCTGAAGTTGCCTGAAATTTCAAAGACATGTTTGTCTTCCTAAAAGTCTGCATTTTAATGTGGTATAGGGCAATTTTTGCGCAAACCTGCGCGTTTTTGAAATAAATGGATATGAAACTCTTTTAGTGGTTATCATAAATAATTTTCCGTTTCCGGAAAACATAGTAAATTGCCTGTAGACAAAAATATTTTTTAATAAATATTATACTGTAAGAATTTTCTAAGATGGGATAATATAAAAAAGTAATTTAAAATTAAACTATAAAGTTAAATTCAATTTTTAAGTATCTTGGGTTATATAAATATTTACATGAAAATTCTGAAAAGCGCAAATGCTCTCAGAGGGTTAAATCTACTCTAATAAATGGATGCATGATGTGTGAATCCTAAAGTATTATTTATAGTGAAAGTTCTAATGCCTCTGGAAATTTTCTTTTCCTTTGAACGTTTTTTACTTTGAGTCTAATACTGGAAATCAACGAGTCAGATGTTATAAGCGAACGGTGCTACAAGTCTTCGTTACATGCTCTTCGACTTATTTTTCTCGTTTGGGAATCCTGGTACCTTCAAAAGTCTTTAATACGAGCTTAGCTAAGCTTCTTCCAATAATTGCCAAATTGGAAAATCAAAACGCTTAATTACATATTATCCATAAATCATTATTTTATATAGTAAGCATATAATATCACCCATATTTTGAGGTACATTGTTTAGCTGTTTTCACTGCAAAATTGCACTTCTTTTAACAGTTTTATGACTATTATTCATTTGTAAGATTTTGTAACTCAAATAGAGCATGTTAAACATGGTGATGTATCTAAAATTACAGTAATAACTTTTCCATAAATCATGGTTAAATACATCTTGTTATCAATGGCCATATATGTATATTAAGCTTTACATTTCTTCTTCTAGTCGTTGATACAATTTTAAATTATTCAGATTAAAATAAGAAATTCAGATCTAACAGTCTAATAAGATCTGGTGAATAATAGTATTAGGTTTTGGCAACAATTTTTCTACTAGCTTACTTTGGAATTGTATTTGCACAAAACATACTTGAAAGATCTATTGAATATTATTCATCAATTGCTGAGGCTACTGCCCAAACTTTTCAATGACACTATTTCATTTAAATAAAAGCACTATTTAAATTCTTTACAAACAGAAACAGATTTCTATTTGTTATAAAATTTCAAACGAAAAAAGTTAAGAAAAACGTTATGAAAATAATAATAATAATAATATTTTTTAAAAAGTAAAACAAAAATGAACAAACAAACAAAAAAATTAATAATAATAAGTAAAGATAAGTTTAAAGAACTAAATCACGTCTATGATAAATCAGCTTTGAAATGAGTTGTAATATTTTATAATAAAATGTTGTTATTTTGTAAAACAATTTTAAAGAGATATGTGAACATCGCATATGACGTCAACTAAAAATAAAATAAATATGGAATATTCTACAAAAAGAATTTGGGTATAAATAAAAACTGGATAGATAATAAAACCAATGTCTGTTAAGTTTTTTCAATCTTACTCTTTTTTTTTTTTTTTTTTTTTTTTTCAAAGTCTAATTTAATTATCCCAACATATCTCTAAATTTCTATTTGAAACCAAAAGTATGGAATTGTTTGTAAAAACGATTAAGATACTTTTGGTGTTATTTATTATGCTCATCTGAACCTAAATCTAACAAAAAACATCATATATAGAACCTTATACTATCATGATAATCCTATGTTCGCCACCGCCTATACTTCGATCCACTGTGCGATGGTTGTAGGTACGACATTCTAAAGACTGACAATATATTTGTGATATATTTATTATATTTAATCTTTCTTAGTTTTTGAATATATTCAATCATTCTTAATCTTTTATTTACTACAGACCTTTTCATATTTCTCTGTTTTTTCCGCGTATTTAAATCTTAAATTATTCATGTCCTGTTGTTGCGTTGTGTTGTTGTTGTTGTGTACAACAACACAACACAACAAAACAACACAACAGGGCAACCTCAAAAAGCAGCACAACAGAACAACACAAAAGCAATACAACAGAACAACGCAACAACAACAACAACACAAAAGCAATACAACAGAACAACACAACAACAACAACACAAAAGCAATACAACAGAACAACACAACAACAACAACACAAAAGCAATACAACACAACAACACAACAACAACAACACAATAGAATTTGAGCAATAGAGGACTGATGGACCTTCCAGCAACCAGGGGAACTGCCCCAGGGGGTTGGAGGTCAGACTTCTGAAGCAGAGGATATTCGGCAAAGATCCAATAGATGGCAGCACCAAACATCGCAACCTCCTTAATTTCGATGTGTCTCTAAAGAGGAGGAAAAATTTCTTCAGAGATCAACATCCATGGTATCTGCTACCACCGACCACAGGACTTTCAGAATCCCTTTATTTAACGAGCGCATACGCTGCATACACTCGGTGGGTTTTTGGTGATGTTGAGCATCGAACCTGGGTTCATCTTTGAGTCTGGAGCTCGGTGCTATGACCACTACGCCACCACGGTTTATTCATACCCTGACTTCTTGAATTGCAAAGTACATACGGGTACCATTCATTTTTTATGTACCGTATTTATTCGTGTATAAGGCGCACTTTTTTTTTCCAAAAAATTAGGGCAAAACTCCTAGGTGCGCCTTATACACGGAATAATTTTTTACTGTTGGATGCAGTCGAACGATATACATATGAAACAAGAAATTATTCAAAGAAGATATTAAAACTCAGAAAATGTTACTTGATTGAAGTATTACTGCATATTTATTTCATTCCTTGCAGTTTTTTATACGACAGAGCTAATGACATTATCCAAATGACAATTAGGAATTCTCTTTACCGTTACTCATTCCTATTTCCCGTCATTCTCTTAATGCATAAAAATGCATTTTCGTCTTGTTTTCTGGTCTGGTATAATGTTTGTTTCGACTTATATATATATATATATATATATATATATATATATATATATATATATATATATATATATACTGAAATTCATTTGGTCATTCTTCATTAGCGTATGAAATTTATGGTGCGCGTTATATACGAGATTTTAAGAAATCGCCATTTTTACTTGTAAAGTAGGGATGCGCCCTATACACGAGTAAATACGGTATTTATTTGATTTTATTTTTAATTTTCTGTTAGCAACCCAAAATCATATTTTATATGAAAAAAGAAAAATGTATACATTCAAATAAATCTTTAAAATAAATGAAAAGCGGTATAATCGTTTTAGGCGCGTTTCAGGTAATAACAACGGAAGATATCAAGCCAGCCTTTATGACTTTGATACTTAAAGTGCGCAGTTTAATTGCATACAAGTTTGATACTACAAGTTCGATCGACTTTGTAGCTGATTTTTATTATTTTGTTTTATTATTAATTTTTTTAAAAATAGTTTCATAGTTTTTTTGTTTAATTTTACTTTTTTCTCATATATAATTTTTTTAAATAAGGGATTAATTTTAAATTGAGATTAAAGTTTCAGAATCGCTGGATTATTGGAGATCAGCGAATTTATTCTCACTAGATATAGATTGTATTACATAACTAAGCTCATGAAAGCTTAAATATTTTTTTAAGTCAATTGTTTATATAAGTGGCATATAAATTGCTTTTTTACAAACATAAATATACCTTTATTATTAATGAGCAAAAATTTTAAATAATATGCAAGCAAATAAATAAATTATAAGAAAAAAATGAAAAGAAAAAACAAGATTGACTTTTGTAATCTTTATCACAAATGAAATTTTTGATCGATATTTTTCAGTATGCTAGAGATAATATTTGAAAGTTCATGACTAGTTCTTTAAGGTGATGGTCGCAGTTGCAAATCAATAAAAAATGTTTATCGATATTGTCGCTAAAATACATTCCATTTCCTCTACAACTACAATATTTTAAGTGTTTGTACTGTAATAGTTTATATTTGTATCATTTTCGTTTTCTGCAGAATTAGTTGCTATTTAGTAATTTTATTATTTCTAGAATTTTTATTAAAATTGCACAACAGTTACACTTTTAAATTTTAATTATGTACGGAAAATTTTAAATTATAGACTATCGCCAAAATAAATATAAAAATATGAATATGGGTTGAAATTACGCCAATATTTTGCCATTGAACGAATCAAGAAAGAGAAAGATTTATGTTTATGGGGGAAAAAATAAAAAATTACAACTGTATGACAGATTTTAGCTCCCTTTGTTTTACCGAAAATTAAAATATTTTTCTCTGTTATTTAAACTCAATCGATTTTGAAAATCCGATTACATTACAGTATTTATCTGAAGGTTTGATAATTTTCAACCTCAAACGTCCTTTAATTGTCCATAGGCCATTCAAATGAAAGTACAACGATACAGTATTATTGAGAAAATTATTACACTAAGAAAAATGACACTTTCAAATCTGAGTGACTCGATGTATTCATTTTTTAATGAAACTTTTTGTTTCAAATAGGACGATGTAATGCTTTCAATTCTGAAATACCAGAAATACTCAATTTCAAACAAAATTACTTTTCTTTGGTTAAACGCAGTAAATTTTATCAATGTAGTTGAATTTCTTCATATGATTTAATATGTTATGTTTTCGAATGAAATGCTCGTTTGAGTAATAATTTATTACATGAAATATGGTGGACTACATTTTTATTGTGTTTGCAGAATAACACTTAAAATAATAATAATATAATCGCAAAAGCATATTTTTTTATTTTTTAGCCTTTGAAATGAAAGAGTGAATGCGTTCGTAAAGGAAAGACTTCGAATACAGAATTTGATAACTACCAATAATATATAAATACAAAACATCATATATAATTGTGAAGGAACATCATTAATAAAGTGTTGTGTGTCCATATTTAAATATGTCTATGTTTTTAGAAATGAGTACATTCATGTTTCAAACTTGAGAAAATTTAATTCGAAGCCATTTCCATTATGCGACATACTCATATTTGAAAATTTTTTATTCAGCTATAAAAATGTCAATTTTCGAGGGTATATAACTTTAAATCAATCTATGTAAATAAATTCTGTGAGTACAATTAAACGATTTCGAAATACTGCTTAAATTTTTCCTCCCGTCTTTATATTAGAAAAGTTTAAGTTATTAATCTTCAATTTAATACAGAAATTATATTTTGTACTTATCTAAACAACATTCTAGTAGTTTAATTTGTTATTGAAACATTAGAAAGAAGTTTCATCCATAATTTTTGAAATTTTAATAAATTAAAGTCGATAGTACTTCAAGGAAAATTCATATAAAATAAATAATGTGCGAAACATTTAATTAAAATCTTTGCAATCCCAGACACATTTCTTAAAATTTATCTCCTAAAGTAACGCAATAAAACTGTAAAAGGGTAGCCTTAAATTGTGTGTGGAAAAAATTAAATAAGGAGATATGTAATAAAGATTTACAATCGATTTCTATATTTTACTCCATCATAATTTATTTTTGTCGTCAAAGTTATGTAATCAATAAAATTACAATTTGTACTCGTTTATATTCTCAAGATAAAATGATATTTATTTAATTTGACGATGTAATAATAGTAAATGTAATGTAGTCAAAATTAATGTCTCCAAAATTTTTAATTAATTTTTTCTTAAAATTTGTGAAAAATTAATGGAAATTTAGTGTTTTAAGTTTTATTAAGTTCTTGCAACAAGCGTTATTCTTTATTTTTGTATTTCTTGGCATAAGATATTCGAAATATATATAAGATGTTTTATCTTCTAAAGCTAGAAAATATAATAAAACAGAAAAAGAAATCGTGCAACAATCACATTCTAACATTCTTCATTCTCACATTGAAACACATTCTAACACTTCCAGAAAATTTTATTTTATATCATAGGATAATAAGTTAAAATTTAATTTATGTTTTTAAAGACATTCTTTGGAACTTTTAGTAAATATCTCAGGTTTTTTTAAGATGCCATTTCTCCCAAATACTTCTTGCTAACAAATCCTTTACGACGCAGTTAAAAAAAATGATTAAGATGCATACAACTTCCTAATAATTAAAAATATTGTGAAAACAATTTTTAAAAAGTTTTATCTCTGATTATTAAAAAATTAATTTAAAAAGATATAAAAGACAAAACTGTTTTTAATAAATTATTTTGAACTTTTAAAACATCAAGAGTGCGATATTTTTAATTTAAAAGATTTGTAACCTTGGATGCATTTCTTAAAATTTATCTCCTAAGGTAATGGCATGAAATTTAAAAAGGTCGCCATAAATTACGTGTAGAAAAAATTCAATAAATGTGTTGAGTTAAATAAAAAGTCGCAGAAAAAAAATCGTAGATTTTTTTTCTTTGACTCTAGTGTAACTTATTCTTAAAAAGTGTGCAATCAGTAAAATTATTTTTTATGTTCGTTTCTGTTTTCAAGATTTAAAATAAAATTATATTCATTTATTTTTGATGCTGGAAAGATATTAAATGTATGCAGTCGCAATTAAATGTAATTATAATTTATGTTTTCAAAAATTAAATTTCAAAATTTCAATATCTATTTCGAGCTTTTGAAAATGTCTTTTTTTTTAATTTGGTGTTTCCAAACTTTTTATTATGAATTCTCTATCTCTCCCTCAAAAATATATAAATAAATGAATAGATAAAGCTAAGAGTCTTTTTAAATATATTTTTCTATTCTAAAAATTTGATTTTTTTAAAAATGCGTTTTCAAGTCGTAAAAATAATAAGGTTTTCCAAATATTCCATATATCCATATGTAATTTGTTATAATGAAATGGTTATGTACACGGAGAGAAAGAAATGTTTTTAATACACCATAATAAATTTTTATTTTTTTTTCTGTTTATTTATTTATTTATTTATTTATTTAAAGATAACGTGTGGACATAGTGGGATATGTGAATTTTCTTCGCAAGTTGTGAGTTTCTAGATGTTTTAGTTATTTTGCAAATATTTAGTATCGATATTAAATATTTTTGTAATGGTTAACCATATTATTTGTAAAAAAATTACACGTTAAAACTTCTCATACATATACGTTTTAATTTAACATTTCTTAAAACAGTGGGGTAATTTAAAGTCATTACAACTAGAAATGTGTTTTGTAAAATTTAATTTTCTTTCATTTAAAATTACAGAAATATATAAGCTCTAATTTTGTTTCAGCTTTTAAAAACATTAAGTCAAATAAAAATTAATACTATTTAATGCAAAAATTTGAAAAAAAAAATGATGTAACTTTTTTATAAAAAAAGATCATGTAACTTTTTTATTAAAAAAATCATATCTTTAAAAGTAAATACTTTTTCAAATTTGCTGAATCAAAATTAAAATAAAACAATTGAAAAAGATACGTTCCAAGTTCCAACCCTTTATTTTAAACGTTTCTTGAGTTATAACAATTTAAATAGGAGAAATAGTGAAAAATTCCGTCATAAAGAAAAAAACTTTTTCACTAGAAGTCGTTTCCAAAGCAACCATCGATTGAAGCTAAATTTTGAAAACTAACCAAAACAAAAAAAAAAAATTATATTTTCTTTTTCAACTAAGCTAGAAACGTGATTTAAATGCTGTTTCAAGTACAAAAACGTAAAATCTTTTAATAAAATACTTTTTTTTAAATATAGAAATTTAAAGATTTTGTGTCCTGGACCCCCTTAAGAGGAATTTATTTCATCATAATTCATATACAGTTACACAGTTAAAAAATTTTTGTTGGAAGGAACCAACTTTTAGTTCTGCAGTAGTTGCAGCAATAAGATTGTGAAATCTCGTACCAGTATTTAGAGCTATAGTCTAACCGGAGTTCCAAATTTTACGCAGAACAGTTTGATTGCCTAAGAGGGACTGCTCGGACAAGGAAACCAAATTTGTAGCATTACGTCTTTACCGGTTGCCTTTATTAAAAAAAAAAAAAAAAAAAAAAAAAAAAAAAAAAAAAAACCGGAATTTAGCTAAAGTTAAAGCCGGCCAAAATCGTGACAGTGGGCAATATATGCATAAAATCCCTTTTAACCTCTTCAGTCCCTGAGTACCCAAATGGGTTCAGTTTTGTTCAATTTTATTAATAATACTCAAATATAAATGAAATTTCGATATAAGAATAATAGGTTTCGAATTCTAAGATTCGAGCTAATGAAAATAAAACAAAAATCTCGCTCAGAAGTCAAACGAGAGAAGAAATAATTCAGTAATAATTAAAAATATTGTAATAATCGCCAGTATGTATGTATGTATCGCCAGCAGTAGCGAAGAGGTTAAAAGCCGCACTTGCCATGTGAAAGGAACCTAAAAGACAGAGGGCAGATAAGAAAATGTAGGCGAAAAAATAACAAGATAAAATTCATTTGGCTGGGGAACTGATCCCCTTTGTGGAAACGGTTGGATGAATGTGTGACAGAATTACCTCTCGACAAGCGGCAGCTGAAACTGTTGCATGCACAGGCTACGTAGTCAGAATAGAAATTTAATAAAGTGTGTATGGATGTGTTTCAGTTTGTTTAGTACAAAGGTGCGTGTAAGTATATTATAGAGCGAGACTTTTGGTGGAGATGCCGGGCGTTTAAAGTGTCAGCGTCCCATGAGTTCCCACTGAAAATAGGCATGGCTTGCCGTTGTCATATCCAACTCACCGCACTCTCACAGACTGAAAAAGGTGCATGGCATGCATGTACATGGCATGCATATGCATGGCATGTGCTCTAGGCATGTAACGAAGGGGTCATGGCCCGTCAGAAAACTGATCATGTACCCCATTAGGTTGTAAAACTGAAGGGAAACTTTAGGAATAAGTTTGAAAGTGTGCTGCCCTTTGTTGATGTATCCCAGTACTCTTAACGTGACTTCAAAATTCAGGATCTCAAAATCCTCTTGAGCTATAATTGGGGTACTGGGTGATCTGTGTCTTTGGCGGGTTTTCGTGTAACTTGTTTCACTATGTCAACAGCCAGGTTGTTGTCAAAGGTGCCTTTATGAGCAGAGATATGACCTAGAGAACGAATATGTCTTAGCGAAGAAAATTAGGAATAGCGCGTATAAAAATTAGTGAAACTGCTCCCAGAAATACTATGTATGACACGCTGGTCGATAGGGTTAATAGTAATTAGAAGCAAAATGCTGTTTTGTGACCCCCATATATTTCTATGCATGTGGGTCGTTAAAGCCTATAGAAATGTATTGTGTGTATTAAACAAACATCTTCACAGATGCAGGAAGCTTTATTGACGAAAAGAATAGATGCTGAAAAAGAAAACATCGAAAATCGGGTAGTTTTCTACTGAAACCATTGAAAAAATACCACACGTTTAGGATAAGCGAGCAGTAATAGTAGTTTTAAAAACGCTTTTAATTTAAAAATAATGAATTTTTTTTTTTATATAGATAGAGGAAAATATACACGAATGGGATTTCACTCAGAATATGTGAATACTCATGCATACATTGAAATTCATAAAGAAAATAAATGTAATTAATTATCTTACTATATAAATATTTATATAAATAATACTTAATATAAAAAATTTACTTAAATTATAATAATAAATATATAGGTATATGTATATATATATAAATATATATATACATATATATTTATTATTATAATTTAAGTACATTTTTTATAAAGATTATTCCATCCAACACTGAATTATATGTAATTAAATTCTTATATCCCATGAGAAAAAAACATATATTTTTAATATGTAGCTAATTTTGAATTATTTTTTGCATTAAATTAGTTTTCAAATATAATCATCACGAATTCTTAGGAGATTAAATATTTAATTAATATTGGTTCTTTACTAAAACTTTTAGTTTGCTATTTAACAGGCTACTGAACTGGACTTAATAGAACTAAAATTATAAATAAATTTTCATAAAGGAAAGAGAAATGTTATGAATAATACACATCGATTTTATACAGCGAAATTTCAACATAATTGGAAAAAAATAATCAATCACAAAAAACAGTTTTATTAAAATTTCTTGCATTTCTTTCAGCTATATATTGACAAATAATAAAGGTAGCTATTGATATTTTATTTTTTATTACTCTTGATTTCATTTAGCTGTTTACATTTTATTTGCATACATCGTTAGTAAAAATAGAAGCAATATTTGAAAATTTAAATACACGTTTACAATCTATTAAAGCGGTGCCAAAGGTATAGAATTAAAACAATAGGATTTATCAGTTCTTAGGTTTCTGCTTATTTTAATTCTGTGTATAAAAAGTATCAACAAGCAAACAGAAAAACCAACCTTTATCGATATTTACAAATATTACATTCCAAAAGCCTAACAAAAGTACTTCTTTCTAAGCGCATTCGGCAGTGCTTTTCCAATTTTAGGTGCGTTTGTAATTATATAAATACGTAGCATCTATAATCGTCGTCTGTTTCGTCCATATATAACAGAACAAGAACTGTGCAACCGAATGGTTTGAGATTTAAAGTATTTAATTGTTGTATAATTTTGTCGAATCATTTCAAATTTCATAAAAGTCGAAGAGTTTAGTTACAGAGGAATCAAAATTATTCCCTTATGTTACACACAAAGAGATGGTCACAATTTTAGAGAAAAAATATAGTAGGACAGTAAAATATAATAGATTGGTTGACACGACTATTTCTTTGCAAAACATTTTTTTTTATCTATGTATGTTACAACATGTCTAAAAGAAAATGCCTCAAATTGGTCATTATTAATGGTTTTATCTTGCCACATTACGATGAAAATGTTGATAAAATATATAAAATATGTCTTTTAAAAACAATGGAATACTAAATTTTTATAATAAAATTTTAATCATTATTTTTTTAATGACATAGTTTTTTTCACAGTTGGAGGGGGTAATGTAAGCAGAAAGGGAAAAAGAGACAACACTACCTCCCTAAATGTTTGAAAATATGTAATTTTGATCGCTTTTGGATAATTTTAATCATTTGATACGTTTTAATAAAAATCTTGATTACAAACATCGAGTTCTTTAAAAAAGAGTCTTGATACAGATGCCATATAAACCCTTGGATATGTCAGGCCTGGGGTAAATTTCAGTAATATTAACCTTAAAGCCAAGGGATTTGCTATTATGGAAATAAAGCTGTTGCGGGAAAGTAAAATATTGTTATGAAAAACTGATTATTTTATAATATTCCATCAAAAATTTTAAGAAAATAAATTTGTAAAACATATCAAATATTTCATCAATTATCTAAATTATTTTAAAGATATTACTTCTTTTATCATAATTGGCACTCACCTTCTCAAATCTGTTTTATATGACAAATTCATATCTTGTTATGCTATTTTTACGATATTTAACATATTTTCTTTTTTAAAGTTTCAAATGTTTTTAAATGAATCATTCTCCTAGAAACGTACCACGAATATGTCATTGAATATTTATTAAAAAAGTAATTGGAATGGAAAAAATTCTATAATGGAAATATAATGTGGTAGAAGAGACGAATTCATCTAAATAATCAAAGAATGTTTAGAAAATTCTTATAAATTCCTATTATATTCATATAGTCCACAGAGTCTGAAAAATAATTTCCGTGACTTGTCACAATTCTAGTTTATACAAATAATTGGGACTACACATTGAATGTAAAACTTTTTTCTTTTAAATGATATGCTATCTAATACTGTAAGTGCGTTTTGGAACTAATCTCAGGTTTCAATTTAAGGAGTAATCTTTTTTTTATTTATAGATTTACTTGATTAATAACTATTGTCACATGAAATTGTTTCATGTCTGAGAACCGATAATTCTTCTAAATAGCTCAACACTATAAAAAAAACCTATTCAGAAAAAAGTTTCTTAATTATTTAAAGAATAACATGTTGCAATGTGCATCGCAATAAAATCTTTATTATTTTTTAATAACTGTAAAAAACATTGTAATTACGTTTAAAAAATAATAGAATCAAACCATCAAATTTGTTCACAACATAAAAACAGTCACGAAAAATTAAATAGTAAAATTAAATACAGTAAAAAGTTTTAATTTATTACGTAAAATTTAAGCCAGTAGCAGCAGGGTCGGACTGAGCCAAAGAAAAGGGCGCAGAGCTCAGAATTTAGAGAGGTGACAATAATTTTAAGGAATTCACATCAATTTTATTTGCTTGTGCTCCACTTGGCATGACAATGTTTAACAATATCTCTGAGTCTAGATAGATGATTTCATTGTATTCCCTGTTCATATTTAAAGTTTTATCAAATCTACACAATACTATGGAATTTTCTAGAATGAATCATAAAGCATTTAAAGGTTCCAATAAGTTGAACACATATTACCTCAGGCCATTTCGGGTCTAAACAGTAGCAGTACTGTAATGATGTTAAATAATAATAAAAAAAAAACATTAAACTTATTTTTATTCTTCATTTTTGAAACAATAAGCATTAAAAGTGTACAAGTCGTGGATAGAAAAAACACCCCTCTCCCCGCGATTAGCTCCGCAACATGTTATTCTAGAAGAAAGTCACTGGTACCAAATTATTGATAATAAAGTTTACTTTTAAATGAGGTATAATAAATTTCCTTAAGGTGCCATCTACGTATCAAAAGTAACTTAAACTTTGGTTTATTTTCAATAGTAATATACAATAATAAATAACACTGGTCAACAGTGGTCATGCCACACGAACTCTGGTGGGTAATCGTATTTTGACTACTTACCTCATTACGAAAATGCTCTTATTTCGTTTCAATTACCTTCAGTTTTCTTGTGATAAGTCAAGTTCATTATTGGCTTTACAGCGATACGAACGTTCGTAAAAAACAGTGATAATTATATTAATTTTCTTTATTAATTTAAAGGCGTTGGTTTAAGTGAAGTACTGTGCTTGTACAAATATATCAAGAAAGTGTATTAACGATCCTAACTCTTTTTGTTATGTTTGTGGTGAACTGACTTACAAAACAAAAAGACGTAATTTTACAGATCTTATATTTCAGTGTTACCGCGAGTATTTTTCTTTTTCGGTTGCTCATCAAGATAAAGCTTGGGCCTCACACATTTGTTGTATAACATGTAAAAAAATTTAATAGATTGGAAAAAAGGATTACGTCATATGCCGTTTGCTATTCCCATGACATGGATTGAGTCCAGAGATCATCTTTCGGATTGCTATTTATGTGTTACTACAATAAAAGTCATAAACCCAAAAGCAAAACACACAGTTCAATACCTGAATTTTCCTTCAGCAATAATACCTGTCCCACATGACTTCAGTTTGCCAATACCAGTACCATCTACATCGTTTAATATCGATAATCCACAACCCTCCACTTCAAGCCAATTTAATGCTGATGACGATGATGATTCTAATTCTGACTTTGAAGAAGTTCAAGATAAGTAGACATTTGGATTTTTTCCCTGAGAATTTAGGCGCTGTACACTCTTAAAAGGAAAGAGTGCATTTGGCTTCACAAGAAAGAGCTGTAATTTATTGGATCGTGAATGAGTTGTTTTTAAACGTTTTGATCCACTTGATTTAAATTGCTTTTTTTTAACTTCTCATCTTGATTAAAATTGCTTACAATCAAATCGCTACTCGAGTTGTTTCAACTCTTTTTGAGAAGCTGCCTTTCAAAACGTGAGATCAGCTAATTTCGGCTCAACTTGAGCTATTTTTTGGCTGACTTTTTAAGAGAGTAAGTGATGAGTATAGAGAAAGTCTCCATCAGGACATTTCAACCATGGAAAAGCGTTATCGAGGTAAATGGATTCCAAGGATGTTGTCCGACTACTGTTGAACAATTGGCATATTGGAAGCCAAATATGCCAGAAAATCGTAGTAACTTTTGTTCCTTTTTTTTTTTTTTTTTTTTTTTTTTTTTTTTGAGAATTGCCTATTTTTTTTTATAATCGATGATAGCTAAATAAATAAAATTCATGGGTGATAAAAAAAAAATGATCAACTTATTTTTATTTACAACACCCTAAATTATAAAATAACACAACAAAAGTTCGTGTGGCATGAGGAAGTTTAAATTTTGTTAACCAGTGTAATCCAACACTGATAAAAGTCTACAGCAAATTGCCAAGCAATTCGACTGTTCTTAAAGATAATGGTTACTTGACCATGTTATTAAGCACAGGTGACCATTATATTGACAATATATTTGTCAGAATAAAGTTACGTTATGGTTATGTAGCCGTTTTCTGTGAAAACGATCAAATTGCTGGACAGTATAGTGCTGATTTTCAACAGTTAAATATAAATAAATACTAGAACCTTCAATTAACTTCAATATAAAGTTTCAAGAAATTTATAGAATTAGATTCAGAGAAAATAATCATTTTAAATAAGCCTATTTTTTGGGTTGTATCCAGATTGAAGTTTGGCAGTCGATTGTTAAAATGCTACTAGATGATTATATCGCTTATATTTTGTCTTGCCATTTCACGCTACTAATATGTTTTGACTGTTACAAATAAAATGAGTAAAATATATTTTTTTCTAATTATGTTTTTCTACACGTCAAAAACATCCTCTGAAATCTTTTTGATTTTATTCATCATAATTTGAAAATTACTTAGAAGGAAATTTTTATATTGAAAATATTCATAAAGAATGACATCTATACTAATAAAAGACCAAAACGCTCTGTCTGTATGTGTGTGTCTGCAATGGCAAACGGAATCTACGGCACGTACGAGACTCAAAAGTTTTATGAGAGTAGCCCAAAGTCTCTCCTGATGTACCTGACATTCAGAATATCAAAATTCTAATTATTAACCAAATAATTGATTAAAATTCGGAACTCCCTCTCATCAAACATACTCCCTTTTTTTCGTTCGCTTACTTTCGGTACGTTTGTTGATAAAGCGTCGCTTACACAAATTACGTTTCTTTCTTTCCGCTTGTTTAAGGTTAGTTGGTTGTATAAAACATTTGCAGAAATAAATAAAAAGCTGTGACAGAATTAAATAAAGCAATCTGAGTACTTAATATTTCAAAAGTGACTGTTTTTTCAACCAAACATCAAATTTTAGCACAGAGTTGAAATACTTGCTTTGAAAACATATTTAATAATAAGGAATGTTTAAGAAAATAGTTTGGTTTCAAATGGTGTCATAATTTAGCAACCAACTTGATAACTCGGCCCACATGTTTTTTGCCTATCTGCTTTCGTTTTTTTTCTCTACTTTGATTGGTTAAGCGATGATATATGTTAAAATATCGTGGTTTGTGGAAAATTAAAGGCGCTTAGTTAGTGATCTATTTAAATAGCAAGACATATGTTTTTTAAATATTAAGTAAACGATAAGAACAGTTCTTACTGGCGCTTTTGCCATTAGAAATTACAAATTGAGAAAAAAAAAAATCCTTGCATTCGAATGCTTTCTGTTGTTATAGCGAGTAACAATATTTTAAATAGAATTATAATTCTCATTTATGACACTATTAATGATATACATTTTTTAGTTTTAGAAACTTTTTTTAAAGACATTAAATGCATTTTTTCTTGCTTTTTAAATACAGGAAATTGTTCCGAATTTAATGCACGCCTGCTTTACCGCTGCTGTGCCACAGATAGTTGGAATCTGTGTCGGACATTCGTATAGAACATATTTCGCCCTTAATTTATACCTAGTGGTTATTATCGAAAAATAATTTTACTAAATTTCTTAAATACTCATTTCATTTTCCCACCCCTCGGCTAATATATCTACGAATAAGTCTGATAACGGACTTTAGTTCGGATATATATTTTTGTTAAGAAATGGGTGTTCTCCTGGAGGTAATAAATTGGAACTAAAATATTTTAGGAAGCATGCGATGCTTGCTTTCTATTTGGTGAATTATGTTGCAGCGAGTCATGTAGTAGGTTCTTATAGATCAATAGTGAGCTGTTGATTGAGTGGTGGTTTTCATTGTTTCCGAAAAGAAATTTCAGCATTTTTCTTAAATTGCTATTTGTTTTAAATTGTTACCTACCCCGTTGGATAATTTATCTATAATTAGCTTAAAAATTGGAGTATCGTTAGGATTTAAGTTTGTTAACGAAAGAGTGCTCATTCTGATGATGGAAAGTGAAACTGAAACATTCAGCAAAGTATGCGTAGCATGTCTGCTATACTCGGCTGCAGGTGGCGGTGAAAAGTGTCGGATGTTCGCGCAAAACATTTTGCGTCTCGTGGTGATGAAAAGTGGAACTAAGGTACTTTGTAGCACGTGCACAATTAGGATAGTTAGTTTATAATTAGCGTTATGTTAGAATTTGGTTACGGATAGGTAACAGTTAGGTTACATTTAGATTACAGTTAGGTTGTGATTAGGTTACAATTAATCTTAGGTTATATTTAATCAATATAGGTTAGGTTAGGTTACAGGTTAGGTTACAGTTATGCAATGTTTAAGTTACAGTTAGGTTAAGATTAAGTTGCAATTAGGCTATGGTTAAATTACAAACGATAAGGTGACGGCTAGGTTACATTTATTTCATATTTAAGTTGCTGATAGGTTACAATTAAGTTCAGTTAGGTACAGATAGGTTATGGTTACGTTACAATTAGGTTACGGTTAGGATTTATCCACAGGGTGAATATTACGCATGTCTTGATTTAAAATATACACTTAATTTTGTACAATGGTTATAAAATTACATAATTTTATATAGTAACCTTTTAACTAATCATCGAGTATCGATTTCATTCACGGTATAGTCAGATTTTAGAATAATATAATTCGTATGAAAATCAAAATATTTCTCTTAAGATTTCGGTGTGAAAGAAATAAATAGTTACGTGACTTAACAGTAATTTTTACTGATAAATATGAACTATTTTTACATGAAAATCAAGCAACCGCTGGAAGCACATTCACCTCCTCCGTTTACCACTGCAGTTATTTTTATCATTTTTACCGCTAAATATTAGTTGTTTGTCTGTTTTTAAATCGAGTTTTCACATAGCCAATGGCCACGTATTTCAGACTATGTATTTTCTTGCATTTCGAGTTAGAGGTAAAATCATACAAATATCAGGTTCGTTTAATATTATTACCACGGACCCGGGCAACGGCGGGCGGGTCAGTTAATAATAAATAAAACCAACTAAAAAATTGCAGGTTCATTGTAGATTGCTTTTATTTTATTTTTTAATATTAATTTTATAATTCATATTATAAAATTTTTTACATTATAAATTCAATGTATTTATTTTGAGGATTTTTGAATATTTATAATGCTAAAAAACCCCAAAATAAATACGTTGAATTTTTTTTTAGGGGGGGGGGGGTGTTAGCATTATAACCATACAAAAAATTTTGACATTGGGAGTATAATTTCAGAAGATAATTATAAAAATTTAAAAATGTAATTTAACATTAGAAGTCCCAAATTTTGAACGTTTATAATTCAAAAACTTATCATTCAAATCATTCGAAATTGTGTTTCTAATGCATAATTTGAATACCAAATTTAAAATGTACTGTCCAAATTGGTTTTTGCCATTGAAAAAATTAAGGTTTGGTCTGTTTTTAGTTTGTAGATGCCCCCTAAGAAAAGTTTATATGCATCATTTAAAATTAGAAGTTTCCACTCCTTTGATATCCAGTAACTTTCTTCCATTGTGATTAGTTGGAGAAGTAGTGGGGATGTTTACTTAATTTTTTTCCACGACGGTGCATTTCTGGATGAATTTTAATCACATTTTGTAGTTAAAGAAAAAACATTCATCTCTGGTTTTGAATATTAACAGAATAATAAAATATTCATTATACGCGTGGTAAATTCTCATGTTAATTTCTGTTTTAGAACAAAATTCAAATTTGAAGGTTTTATTTGACTTTTCATTTTATTCTTAAAGAAAGCTAATATATTATATAATCTTGATGATGCGGTTGAAAAACGAAAGATTAAAAAGCTAACTACTTTGTTTTAAATTGAGTTTATTAAATTAAAAATAAATGTTTATCTTTCATTACTTAACTTATATATTAAAAATTCATGCTAAAATGCTATAACTTTGTGGTAGAGCACTAAGAAAACGGAACTGATGATATTATTAAAGGAATTCTAAAAGTATACTAGAAAAATGTGAATAAAGCACTATTACATAAATGATATTATCATATTAAAAAAATGAAATGAAATGTTAAAAATTTATTTCTATAGTACTGAGTTTACTAAACTTTTATTGTATTCGGTTCAAACAACTTTATTTTATTTAAGATTCAGACTTTCAGACAGGCTGTCTTAGACATTTAATAAAGTCTGCATAAATTTTGATAAACTTTCATAGACTAAATGTTTGTTTTAATTAGTATACATATTGGATATGTCAACTATACATTAAGATATGAATTTTATTTTTGTTTTAGAATTTTACGAGAATCATGGAATTTATTTTTTAAACATTACAAATACAAATAAAAACAAGTTGGAAATTGCACGTGAAGCATAGCAAATAAGGTGCGTCCGTACGATAACGAAGTTTTAAAATATTCAGATCTTGCTGATATAGTAGAGCGTACTTTGGATACAGTATGGTGGTCGAAATCTTTGTGTTCCTGTAAATATGCAGGGAGTAATTTTTATTATACTTCATTAACGTATATCTTATTCATAAAATGTGAAGTAGTTTAATATAACTAAAACACGCCCCAAACAATGTTTTCCCATATAACATTATTTAGTGGAATACATTTGTGTGGCCCTGTAATTTAATAATAAATATTCTTTGCATCACAGATTGTGCAAAATGTATTTTTTACTACATATTTCATAGATTCATGTCAATTCTATTATGTTCGAATGAGTGTAACACCATTGAAATGCATTTGAAACATTTTTCCCATTGACCGTATGTAACGGAATACTTTTGATTGTCCCTGTAATTGATCTATCCAGCCGATTTTCATAAAATTTGAAATGTCTCGACAAAATCATGTAAAAATTATACATTTTAAATTTCAAACGATTAAAATGCATTTGAAACTTTTCCCCCCGTTGACCGTAATGTAACGGAATACATTTGATTGTCCTTGTAATTGATCTATGCATTCGATTTTCATAACATTTGAAATGACTCGACAAAATTATGTAATAAATATACGTTTTAAATTTCAAACGATTCTGTTGGGTAGTTTTTGCGTTGTTATATGCGGACGGACAGACAGACAGACAGACGGACGGACTGGGCGACAACAATAGGTGCTACGTATTTACATAATTACGAACGCACCTAAAAAATGAGAAAGTTGCAGAATTTGGAATTTTTGAATGCAAAATTTATGAATTTGTTTTGTTTGGCCGTTTCTTCAGTCTCTAACACGAGTAAATATACTCGGATCCTATTATTACTCCTAGGAAAAGGGCCAAAAAATTATTTATAACAGATTTTTGATAGAAGAATGGACTCAAGGGGCGGTAAAAATAGGATTTTAAGAAGAAAAAAAAGCATAACTACTTCAATTCAAAAGATATCAAACCCACTTAAATTTATTATAAATCTTTTTAAACTTACCTACAACTATTATATTTACAAGTTTTTGATAAGTCCAACTCTTACAGGGAATAAATAAATAAAAGTAATATTTATCAACAATAAAAAGAGTGGGTGAAAAAAAAAAACATAACTTCGTCAATTCATAACATATCAAATCTGCTTAAATAATGTGTTATAAATCTTCTCAATAATATCTGCAACTTTTAAGCTGACAACATTTTGATAGGAACAACTCTTGCGGAACGAACAAAAATATGAGTTGAAGAAAACTGCATTAAGATTATTCTCAAATCCAAAAGTAGCAAATTTATGACACAAGTTTTAATTATTTTTTGTTTGAAACGCATGAAACTGGAAAATGTTGTTATATAGAAATTATGTAATTGAAAAACGTGTTCCATTTTTCTTTTTTTCACACAGTAGATGTTTTTGAAAATACTGTCAAAGTTAACATTTTGAACCCAATTTCCTGATGATAACCAGTGAAGGAAGGGAGAAAACGCCTTGTGGTAAAGTCTGTCAATTTTATAGTTTTGCGTTTAAAAATGCATATGTTATTGTATCAGAAATTTTCGGGCATGTTGAACATTACAACTGAGAATGAGTTGTGTTGTAATATATGGATTAATTTAAATTATTTTAAAATAATTAATTTTGCCCTGCCTATGGTATAATCCCCTTTACGACTGTATTCATCAAGTAGTTAGAGTACTGCTTCAGATCGGGTAACTCAATTTTACCCCAGCCAAACCCGACTGGTGACTCAGATCAAGTCAAGAATGCGCTATAATATTTTATTGCAGATATGTTTTAGGTTCTGCGACTTTCTTTTTTCGGGTTCGGGCTAGTTGAGAGTTTTGTATTAAATTTTTATTTGTCAGTTGACACGATTTTTGAGTTTTTTAGGTGAAAACTTTCTACACAATAAAACCTCCATAACGAAAAATCCCAAACAGCAAACACCTTTCTTTAGCAAATAACTTTTTCAATTCCTAATGTAATATATTTGTAGAAACACCTTCAAATCACTTATTGATTCAAGAATAGAATCATGCGCCGGTCAAATGGCCATTTCGAATTGAAAAGTCAATTAGAATTCAACCATCAACCCGAAATAATCTTGATAAAATATTTTTTCGTGCACACGCAATCCTATCCATATCGACACATAGTCAACCCGAATCTGAAACAATTAAACTTAAATCCTACCCGCAAAAAGAAAATTACGCTGACTTAAAAGAAAATTTGGTACACCCGACTTGATGCAGAATTATAATCTACGATACCTAGGTTGCAACTATTTGGAAGTTTTACTATAATTGAATGTTAAAGCATATATATATATGTTCTGTCCCCTTTTTTATATCTTAGATAAAATTGATTACCGTTACACTTGTAGATTGCTATTCACAGTCTCATTAAAACATGAGTTAATACATTTTTTATTTCGGTTTCAGTTTCGGGTAATGTCTGAATTTAAATTATTTGAAATTTTTTGGTTTAGCTTGAGTTGCGGGTCAATGAAATTTTCTTGTAGGACACTTCTCTTCTTTTAACATGAAATTACAGAAAACAACTTTAAGCAGCATTTACTTCAGCCATTCCTTGACCAATAGTAAAGTTCACATCGTAACATTGTTTCAATTCGTTTTCATACTAATTGAAAAAAAAATTATGCCCGCCAACTCACCAAAAGATCAGTACAATTTGCTCCTATTCCATAGCTTTTTTAAATGGTCTTAACTCCTTAAGGGGCGGAGATGCGTCTAAGAAACCACTTAATTTAAAAGCCATATTTTCACCAAAATTTTTGTAAAAAAATAAATAAATAAAATAAATAAATAAAAATAAAAATAAAAATATCGGTTTTTTAGATGTCTGACATATAGAGTTCTCGAACTTACAAATAAAGTTGTTTTGAAATTCCGGTGTCATTTATTAATTTCAGCAATTAAGCAGTGAAAGCTCCGCGTTTCAAATGGTTAAGATATGTATCTATTCTCAAAACCGTTTTGAAAAACTGCTGTTTTTACAAAAAAAATCCGTTTTTTTTATTTAAAGTTAAAGTTCAAAGATTTAGGATTCCAAAAATACCTTTGTTTTTTCGTCGATAATTAAAAGACAAGTTATAGCCCAAAATATAAATTGTAAATGAACTTTCTGAACCCATAAGTAACCATTTAAAGACCCACAAAAGGTTAAACAATGCATTTTTATACACAAATACATAACATATAATATACACACAAATACAGGGTGGACATAAAAAAACTTTGCCGATATACGGAGCTCTAGCGGCCAGTCCGCTCAACCGATCGAAATGAAATTTCAGGTATAGCTATTCGGAGGTATGAGCTCGAGATTCTGTGAACGACAACAAAATGGTGCTCACGGTTACGGTTATAGTTACAGAAACTCGAAAATTTCCAATGGCAACACCTATTTTTTTCATCGCAAAATACTCAGCGCATGCGAAAACCCTCAAGAGCGTTGGAACCGTACGTTTATCGCAAGAAACGGACATGTTATGCACGCACAAAAACCGTTCTTGGAATCCTCCCCCCTCCCCATAAAAAAACTCGATTGGGGCGCAAGGGGGAAATTTGCATATGACACAGAGTCAGTACACTAATCTCTGATTACAATACAGATCAGAGAAACTAAAACTTTTATTTTGATTACACATTTTTCACATGGGTGTCATCACATGCAATTACACATTGCGTGGTAATAGTGTACTGACTCTGTGTCATATGCAAATTTCCTCCTTGCGCCCCAATCGAGTTTTTTCTATTTTGGAGGGAGGATTCACAGAGCAGTTTTTTGTGCGTGCATAACATGTCCATTTCTTGCGATACACGTACGGTTCCAACGCTCTGTAGGGGTTTCGCATGCGCCGAGCATTTTGCGATGAAAAGAAATGGGTGTTGCCATTGGAAATTTTCGAGTTTCTGTAACTATAACCGTAATCGTGAGCGCCATTTTGTTTCCGTTCATAGAATCTCGACCTCATACCTCTGAATAGCTATATCTGAAATTTCACCTCGATCGGTTGAGCGGACTGGCCGCTAGAGCTCCATATATCGGCAAAGTTTTTTAATGACCACCCTGTATATAAACACCTAAAAATATGCTGGATTTTAAAGTTGTAAATTTCATTCATATTTTTTATGCTATATCAAAATCTTAATTTGCGTTTTCTGAAAAACAACGTTTTTCATTGTGTACGTTTACAAAAACATCATTTAGTAAAACATTTTTAAGGTATGAAAATAAAATTTTGTCACAAGTTTCTGCTCGTGTATTAATGTATCATAAAGCAAAATATACCTTGTAAACTTTGTATATGTTGATTTAAAAGCAACTTTTATTGAAAAATACACTTTTTTTAATATGCTTTGAATACAAACATTGGTATATATATTAGTAAAATTATAAGGCTTTGCAAATCTTTTGCTTCATAACACAGGTAAGTATTTTGCTAATATATTACTGAAAAAAGTGAAGTATATTGAATAGATTTCGTTGTACAAGGTTTTGCATAAACGTGATTTTTTTTTTACTAAAATTCGATTAAATATTGCCCAAATTTGAAAAAATTAATTAAAATGCAATTAAAATTTTACATCGATTCATAGTTTCATTCCCTATTTTAAGTAAGAGCACACGTATTTGACAAAAATGTCATAATTTTTTTAAAAAAAGCATCGAAGGTAGGCACATAGGTTAAATAGTTCTGTACAATAATGATTGACAAATCTATAATACGTAATAAGCATGCAGAAATTTCCTTCTTCCTAATTAATATACGGAAATATATTATTCCATTACAAATGTATTTTAAAATTGTAATTCCAAAAGTTCAATAACGGAAACCCCCTTTTTGGATGAAAATATGGATTATTAATTAAAAAAGTTTAGAATTTGTTAAGTCAACGGAAACCCGCTTTTTTACAGAAAATATGTATTATTAATTTAAAATGTTTAGAATTTGGTTAATCAAATATGATTATAACTTTTAAAAATGGTTAATCTTCTCTTGCGGAAAGAGATTCCGAATAAAAACAAGACATGTAAATATTCGTCTAAGAAAAATAATTTCTTTATTCCCGTAACTCGTCCTTAGGCATTCATCAAAGATGCCCACAGTTCTTTCTGAATGAAAACTCATTACCTTTCGCACCCATCTGTGTACATAAATCATAACATTATCTTCTTTCTCCGAGAAAAGTATTCAGCAACTAATGTGCTTTCAGAAAGTATACTTTTTTGCATTTAAAGGGAATCTTTATCAAACTGAACCACATGACATGTGTGTGTTCTACATAGTTTATGCTCTGTTTTTCTGGAAAAATATTGTACTAAAAGAAAGTTTTTAAATGTATTTCTGGTAAGAATTTTAGTGACATCTTTGGACAATATTTTATCGGTTTATTTTTAACTTGGTCAAATTTGAAATTAAATTATAACTCGAAAGAGAAATCTTGCGTCCAGAATAGATTATGATGCACTTTTCAACGCATTCGGAATAATGTAACAAAATGTCCTGATTTGATAAGATGGAAGAAGTACACTAAGTATAGTTAAACTTACTTAAAGTGACCACTTTCCGTTCCGATACAAATTAGCCGCTATGGTCTCTTAATGGAGGTCATGTTTAAATATAGACTTAATATTACTAAAATTTATTCTTCATGCAGAAAAAATACAAAAAATTAAGTATGAGAAAAAAAAAAGTTAACATATACATAATTAGTGCAAATATTTAAAAAGAATTTCATTGACGCTTGATTTGATTTTAAGGTTATATTTTTAATCATTTTTATCTCCAAGCCCTTTCAAAGTTCAGTAAATAACCCCATTTTTTAGACGGGAACAAATAATGACGATTTCATTACAATATCACTGAGAAAAAAAATAAACCTCCTTCAACTAGAATGAATAGTTAGTCACTTTCTGAATACCTAAGCTAGAACTATAGATGAAGAATCTATGCAAATAGATTAAACAACTAAGCTGAATAGATGAAATAACATACCATTTCTAGTCTCTCGTTTTCTTGGTGACAAAACGATATTGAATCATTTCAGTAACGAGAAATACTCGCTTAATTTCGGGAATGGTTTCATAAACTAGAATTATAGTTTTTAAATCAAACCTCTTATGTTCGCATCTTTTTGTAGAGATTTTTAAATAAATTGGACAATGAGATTATGGGAAAATACTTCGGAATTCTAGTAGGAGACTCTAGAATTCTAAAACTAAGTGAGTTAGAATTCATAAGGATGACATGGAACTATTTTTTCTAAAGCCACAATTTTGATTCTAGATGCCAGAACTATATTTTTCTCTCAGTGATCTATTTCTTTGAGAGTTTGTTGACGGTTATTCTTAATTCGTTATAAGAATTAAATCATTCCCTAAAAAGGCGCAAAAGGGTTTAAGTATTTAAAAATTACAGGAATAAAAAAAGATATTCAAAAATCAGTTCAGAAGTTTGATGAATATTGTGCTCTTCAGAATTATTTTTCTGATAAAACCATTTTGAAGCTACCTACAAAAATTGGAATCTTATTCAATTTCTTCAAAGAAATTAGTCGTTCATCGAGAAAGTTCAACTGGAACGGTCTCTGAATGGAGGTAAAATTAGTATTGAGCCTATAGGAATAAATTTCATTTCATGAAAAAAATGGTCATTGAGGATGGTAGTCGCATAGGGAGCTTTCACTCTGAGTAATTTGGAAAACGTATAATACTCTTTAAAACGATTTTCGACGTTTTTATGTGAAAACTTTATATACAATAAAATCTTCATAATGAACATACCCGAATAGCAAACGCCTGTATTTAGCAAATACTTTTTCAATTCCTAACATTAGCTATTTGTAGGGTCACCACCAAATCAAGAAATGATTCAAAAATAGAATCCTGAGCCCGTGAGATGGAGTTGTATCCAGCCCAAATCCGAAAAGCGCATTTAAAGACAACCCGAAATGATCTGGAAAAACAGTTTTTCGTTCACATGTAATCTCATTTAAACCGACACGCATTCATCTCAAATCCGAAATAATTCGACTCCAACCCGCAAAAATAAAATTAGAATCATATCAATCAAATCTCGAACTGATTTAACAAAGAAATCCTACACCAGTCAGTTGGAGTTGCATCCAACCCAAAACCGAATAGTCCAATAGAAGTTAACTCTCAAACCAAAACAATCTCGACAAAGTATTTTTCATCCACACGCAATCCTATACAAACCAACACAAATTCAACTCGAACCCGAAATAATTTAACTCAAACTTTACTCGCAGAAAGAATCTGAAATCACAACGACCTTAAAAAGAAATTAGATTCACCCCGAACCGATGCAGAACTCTATTCTAGCAAAAGTGTAGCAAAACTTCGTCATTTGATAAAATGAAAGACGTTATCTAAGTAAATAATTTAGAAAAAATATAATATACATTAAAAACAATTTTAGCTTTTAACTCTATTAGTCGTAAATGTATTCGCATTATTTTGGACAGTTCTATATGTGATCGATAGATATCTAAATGTAGCACTTAGTGCTCAAAAAATTATTTCAGTTAGGAAACAAAATTCACTTTTAAAATTTTATTCACCATTTTCCGCCAATAAATAAAAATTACTTGAATTCAATTGTGGAGCCATGTATACGAAGTGTAGAATTTATGCACAACTAATGACATCAATAAAAATTAGTTAAATTTGAAAGCACAGTTGAAAATATACTTCCAGCTTCTGAAGAACAAGACTGTAACTGATTTGTTTTGTACTTCCCCATACATAATCAAATTACATGCACCATAAAATATGAACCGCATTTAAAAATATATACAAAAAGTTAAAATGTGCTTACGTTACATAATATTGAAAAAGATTTCTTTTTTTTTTGTAGTTTTAATTAAAGTGTTGTTCGACAGAAGAAATAAAAAAATTTACGAGTAATAAATTAAATGTTTTATACATGAGTTACTTATACAAAGGTCGCGTACTTAAGTTAAAAAATATTCAAATTTGCTGTTAAATAAATACTTAAATATTATTTAAATATAATTTTTTATTTAAATATAACTATCAGGAAGTTTATAAACTTATATAACAGAGGTCATGAATTTTTTTTCACAAAACCCCTAACTTTTAAAGAATGAGAAAAAAAAAACATTTCAGATGTTAGACAGCCTTTAATACTTTTTGAATAAAAATAAAATAAATGATATTTTCATCCAGAAATCTAAAAATATGTTATAAACAATTTTTCAAAAGATTCTACTTTATTATTATTATTTTTTACCTACTTTACCTTTTAGAATATTTTTCATTTATATCAAAAAATGTTAAATAATAATTCGGCAGTACTGAAAATTCTTTATACATTTTATTGTGCTTTTTCTACAAATATAGAAATGTGTGTAAGAACACTATTTTCAAATCTTAAATGTTTTCAGATCCCATTGAGTCAAAAACTTCGCTTTTGTGATAGCTGTAAGTTATAAAATACAAAACACAGGTTTTATAACGAAACTAAAAGGATACAGTAAAGGCACTATCACAAAGTTTATCAATGATTTGAAAAAAAATCTTCTTTTTATATCAAATAATGCTTTTTTAATAACCCAAAACATACTTCCTTTTTCTATCAAAATATTTCCTACTTTTAAGATTTCCGCAAACGTTTCTATTTTATTTTACGTGCTAAAAATTTTGAAAACGTTTCTTTATACTAAACAAGATTTTTTTTCGATGCAATAAAATTGTTGTGCTAAAATACTCATACAATGTACTTGGTTTTTAAAATAGAAATTCACAGTTCTAAATTCACGTAGGTATATTTTATGTATTCTTTTTTTAAGTAAGTCAGTCTGCACGTACAAATTCTGTTACACGAGGTTTTCATTTTGTGGAAGATGGTTTCACTATCATACATATATACCTTTTTTGAAGCATATAAACATAACTCTAGTAAAGTTAAGTAGATCTTTTAAGTAGATGAATAAATACATAAATTAGGGATTCAAATGAAATTAATATATCTAAATTTACGTCATTTAGTCACTTCTATAAAATTCCTGTTATAAATGTCAGGTTGTTCTATATGAAACGTTGCATTTGGTAGATAAATTTCCAACAACAGTAAATTTATGGGGATTGCTCTTCAATTTTCAAACTATAAACTGTCATATATAGTACTTCTCATTCATCAAAATATTAGACAATTTAAGCCACTTACATAGAAGTCCGTCATTCTGACACCCCCCCCCCTCTTAATAAAAAAGGCATTTCTAACAACTACTTTATCGGTAAACCTTTTAATACTAAACAATTTAATACTTTAAAAAGTGATTGACGATAGGCGAACTGCATTAGGAGTATGGAAGGAATGAACAATATGATAATTCAGGATGTTAAATTTTCAGTCATTTATTCGGGTAAGATCTAATTCAGCATTGTCATAAAACTGTAAAACTCTATTTCTGTTGATCAATCTAGGCCGCATAAAACTTTTTTCTTTACTTGCAATTTTTCATTCATTGCACAAGGTGTATGGGTTAACTGGATGAAGTATTTCCCTGTGTTAATAGTCTTACCACTTTTAAAAAACAACATATGAAGTACGCCATCAAGCAATCATCATTTTCTTCTTGGTAGGGCTACAACATGCGTAATTTCTTCTACCACCACCTTTTTAAAATTATAATTTTCAAATAAACATTTTCAATATATGAGACAGAAATCCACCGCAACATTTGTATCGTAAAAATAGTTCTGCGAATAGTATATGAAAATCGTCGCCTGTGATAATCTTGCTTTTTTGGATAAAAGAATTGGTTTGCGCATGTGTTTCGAAGACACATAGGCATCTAGTTGCGGTAATGTATGGCGACAATTATTGCACAGTATCTACTTTTCAGCACATTTTACTATTCTATTGAAAAACGGATCGTTACTGTACTGGAAAGTAGAAAGTTGCGAATTCTAATTCGACACATCAAAAAATTTGATCCAGTTTCCTATGACACACCAATGTTTAGTAATAATATTAAAAAGAATATTTTTTGTAAGTTAACTGTGAAGTTAGAGAGTCTACTCGCTATAAATACGTTGCCTCATAGACGAAGTAGGTGAAAATGAAAGATAGGTAACAGTCCAGAAAAGTTAATGTATTCGGACAATCGCGATCTGACCTATTTGGAGCACAAAGAAGAAAGAATATTTGCTGCAGACAGAACGCTACTGCAATTTGCGTAATCTTACATTTTTCACCAGTTTTCATATGAATGAGAAAATAAAGTAATTTGCGTTGAGTTTTCTTGATGCAGCATGTCCCTAAATGAACTTTACGCCACAAGATCTTAGTAAATCAACCAACCATGTAGTTTTCAGTTTATAAAACATAATAACGAATTTTTTTTATTTTTATTATGAAGCATATCAACGTAAGTTGAACATTAATTGTTGTTAAAGCTAAGCAGATCTGTACTTAAGTTATGAAGGATATAATGTTAACGTTAATAATAATCACTGTACTGCTGTCATTTAAATATGAGGGAAAAAGAGAAAGAAAAAGCAAGTTTTCGAATCCTAATATTTTTGCCACTGGTTTTTACTTAATTGGCATCACAAAATAAAAAAAAATTACATATATAGTTGAAATCGTTTACACGAGTCGTTACATCGTTACGATCACAGCCAGAATGAATAAAATGGTTAAACAAGAAATTTGCACGTAGGGTTTATCCATCATTTTAACTATATAAAGATTCCCATGCTTCTTATAAGCTAAAAACAGGACTACAGCTAATATGAGAAAAAAAAATTTTCGATGTAATCAACAGTAAAGAAACAAAAACCTGTAATTTATCTGCTATTGCAGACAAAATTTCGCTTTTCAAGAAGAGCTTGTGAAAATGAAACTGCAAAGGAATGCCATGAAATCTGGAATGAATGAAAGCAGGAAAGATTAGTTAAAATCCTTTCAAATATCGTTCTTTTATGAAATTTACAAGTCAGCCATAAAAAAGGACCAATGGAAAAATCTTTATTTGTTTCCTTTTTTTGAAATTCAACTCTGGGGCATATTAAAAAAACTTTTCATGTCTGTCATTTTTGTAAAATTAAAGACATAAATAAAATGAATTGCTCGGAAGTGTCGATGGACACTGCAATATTAGCCAGGTTTTTACGGGAAACATTGTTATATTTAGTTAATTTTAGCTTTGAAGTACTTTAGCTTAAGAAATTATTAGCTTAAGAAAATTAGCTTAAGAATGTTTTATTTTTTAGTTTTTTTTTATTTTCGTAGTTAAAACGAGTAACGGTTAGTACAAAAAATTTTATAATTAATTTTCTTGTTCCTGGTCTTAATTGAGTTGCACTGCATTGAAAAGGATCTAAATTGCTATTTTCTTGTATAATTCAGAAAATTTTGTGTTGAATTTAACCCGTTAGTGCACATATTCAGATACCATATCTGACATCCACCTGAAAACATTATAATTTACATATGTGCCATCAATTTGACTAATATAATCTCTGTTTCTGACCAGGAACAATTCAAACAGTAGAATAAAATTTATGTTGTACATATCAGTAGGCTGTATCTCTCTATTATATATATAAAAAAAAAACCTTCGCTGATACCGCCACAGACATTGACTTTTCTGTAAACTAGGGTGTTTCTTCACTAATATTAAGAAAAGTATTGCATACAAAAATGTGAAAATTGGTGTAAGTATAGAAAAATGTTTGATAAACACGATGATGCAACCAGTTTTTAAGTCAAATAATTATTTCAAAGGATATTTAATGTTAAATTTGAACAAAATCGTCCCATTAAAAAGTTTCATAGGAGCAAAAACTATACATGGAAATTTTAATATTTTTAGATCATTTTATACATAAGAAATTCCCGGTGTGCAGACTGCATTTACTTTTTAAATTGACTCATTTTCTGAATATTTATTTCCACTTTAAATTCAAATTTTCAGCATTTTGAGAATTTTTTTACCTACTTTAGCAATAATTATTTTAAATTGTTGCCGAATGATCAAAGAATAATATTTCCTTCAAAATGAAAAATTACTTACACGCAATTATCACAAAAAATCCCATTCAACCCAGAGTTAAATAATTACGATTTAAGACCAGTAAAATATAAAAAATTATGTCATAAAACTACACTTACAATTGAATATTAAAAGAAATACAAAATATTAAAATAATGAAATTATTAAAGTGCGTTAACCCCCGTATATGAAAAAAATCACGTCATACTTAAAATAGCCAAACAATAAAAAAATGCAAACAGTTTAAATTTTAAAAAATATTTATGGGAGACATTTCAAATTTCTAAATGATAAACTACTGTTGCCAAGTATATGATGATAAATTATTCTGAGGCAGCGGAAATAAAAATATTTCCTTTCTAGCAGTAAAAGTATCTTCTTGTGCGAATCAAAAAGAGAGACAAACTTTTAAAAGATAAATTCATTAATGCGTGTTAAAAGCAGCAAGTAAATGAATTCACGTCATATTTTTAATAACTAAGTAACATTGCAAAGTAGTAGTTAAATTTAAAAAAATATATTTAGACGAGACATTTATTTTACATTTTTAAAAGAACTTTTTAAGAATTGTTGTGAATTCTACCCAAATTAAGCATTCCATTGGCTGTTCAAGAAAAACTTTTACATCGTCAGGTTTTCAAGTACGTGATTGACTGTTACTAGTCCGTTTCAGTGTCAAAGACGTTCTGACAAAAGAGAACCGCTAACTCTCCGAGCGATTCTCCTGAAGCTATAGGACAACATTGAGATGCCTGGAATTGGAAGTGGCTTTGACTCTTCATGTAATAGCACTGTAAGACGGCACAAAAATATTTATTTTCAAAGAACAAAATATTTGCACGTGTTTCCAAAAACTAACGTTTCGGAAAAGGACCAATGAAAATCTGTGTAGACAACCGATGGACCATTGAAAATCTGCGTAGATAACTTAGGGGGAGCGGCCCGGTTCGGTCGCTAAACTTCGCCAAGTTTGTCGCCAACTTGGCGATATATCACCAAAAGTAATGCAAACCTGGTGATGTGTCTATATTTCGCCAAGTTCATGGACATCCAATATAAAACATAAGGTTTGCTTGCTTGCAGAAAATCATCAAATAAGGTATTTTAATGCACAAAAACTAATATTAGTTTATAAATAGAGCTTAATAGGTTTATTTACATTGGTTTTCAGTACAAATACTAGCTATTTACAAAATCCGTAACAATATATTTATGTGAAATATATTTATGTGAACTTCTCAGAAAAATCTATATGATAAAAATTATAGAATGTTGCATGAATTAACAAGAATTAATGGGACTATGTTTTAAATTTTAAACTTAAAAATTTGATGACAAGCGAAGATATAACAAATCAATAATTTTGGAATAAGTTGCTTTCATAACTGAATCAAATATAATGTTATTCCATGCGTTAAATTTTATTCAAGACAAGAAGATGGCCAGGAGACCAGTATTATCAATGAAACCTCACAACATGCTGATCCCATGACATTCCCAATTTTAATTCCTCATGGTGATTTAGGAAGAACATTATGCAGTTTGAAGTAAAAAAAAAGGAAGAAGATTGGTACATCAGACATCGTTTAGCACTGCGGAAAAATTATTTTAATTCTTTACTTAACTCTGTTTACTTAATGTTTTTTTTACATTAGAATTAACATTTCACGTTAGCTTACTTTTAAAATTTTAACTTTTTTTAAAATCAAAGACGAAAACAGACATTGTATTTCTTAACAGGGACTGATTTAACCTTAAAAATTCTTATCAAAGGAAAATGAATGGAAACCCGTTTATAGGGGGATCAACACTTTTCTTTGAAATTAATTATAATTCAATCTTTTTAAAGCCAATAAAATTAGCGCGGTTTTAGAATCGGAGGTGTTTGAACGGGGATTGGCAGGCGTAGCTCATAGGGACCCTAGTTTCACAAAAAAAAAATGTTTTTTGAAAACAAAAGAAATTTCTATCAATCTATTAAGGTAAGATTTACTGTCATTATCTTTACTGAATATTTTAAAATATTAATATAAAAAAGGCGAAGAGTGTTAAACAGATAAAATTAATAAATATAAGCACATTTAGTTGCAAAATATAGCAATACCTAAAATCCTAATTTTGTACAAAAGGTACAAAGCATAAAATGTCATATTTTAGCTAAACTTTAGAGATTTATTTTTATTTTATATTTTTGCCATTATTAGACCAATATATTGATTTCAAATAATTGTTTTCATTGCAAGTTGGAAATTGCACATCAAGCGGAAGAAATGAGGTGCGTTCGTACTATAACAAAGTTTTAAAAATATTCAGATCTTGGTGTAATAGTATACAGTACATCGGATACAGTATAGTGGCGAAACCTTTTGTGTGTGCTTTTAAATACTATCTGCGTTCTATTATACAGGAAATAATTTGCAGTAAACATCATCAACGTATATCAATTTACAAAAAATGTGAAATAGTTTAATAGTATTAAAACGGGTTCCAGATAGTGTTTCCCCCAATAATATTGTTTAATCAAATACTATTGTGTGGCCTTGTAAATTAATAACAAATATTCTTTGCACCACACATTATGCATAATTTTTTTTCTTAGTATATACTTTATAGATGCATATAAATTCTATTATGTTTGAGAGAGTATAACATCATTAAAATCCACTTGAAATTATTTTTTCATATTGACCGTAATAAAACGGAATATTTTGGATTGTCTCCGTAATTTAACTATAAATATGATATCTTAATGTTTGAAATGGATCGACAAAATTATACAACAATTATAGATTTTAAATTTCAAACGATTCGGTTGGGTAATTTTTGCTCTGTTATATAGGGATAGACGGACGGACGGAACGACGATTATAGGTGCTACGTATTTATATAAATAAGAACACATCTAAAAATAGAAAACTTTCTCCAGTGAAGTGTTAAAATAGATAGTAAATTTGATTTCCATATGCAATAGATGCTATGGAAAAGTTGCACTCAAATATAAAAGAAATAAATAAAAATAAAATAAAGTATAAAGTAAAGAGAAAATATATATTAAATCTGTTTTATCAGTATTTAATTCATATTAATACAGAACCCGAAAAAGTCCAATTAAAAGTTCCTTAGTGTATTTCAGCAAAACTGGATTCAATTCATAAATATATATAAAGAACTACAAAATTATATTTTAAGGTATTTTATTATCCATATAAATCAAAACCACAAAATTAAAATAAAATCAAAGTGATATTTTTCTCCTCTTATTTAACAATTCATTAAAAATTTGAAGAACTTTTCATCTTTCATTTTTAAGATCATTTCTTATTCATAAAGAGTAATGGTTTGAACGTTTTGAAGCTAATGGTTTTTAAATAATATTTGAACACTATTTTAAAAATTCTTTAATTGATTTACTTTCAAAAAAAGCTGTGATATTTTCCTACAGATGTATCTAAGTATTTAAGAACATCATTTACAACGCTTAAGTGTTTTGCAGAACTATTAAGTTAAAAAAATGTGGTTTGTATAATGTATAAACTTACAAAACCTAACTTTTAAAAATAAAATAAAGAATATTGTTAGTAACACTGTCACAAAATTCCAGTTGATTCGAAAAAGTTTTTTTTTTTTATCAATCTGCTTTTTTTAATAAACCAAAATTCTTCCTTTTTCTATAAAAAGACTTTTTCTGAAAATCCAGTAAAAGTTTCTATTGTATTTTAATTCTTGTAAAAAATTCCTAAAATTTTCTTCTACATCGAGCAAAAAAAGGACAATTTTTACGACGAAATAAAATCGCTGTGATAAGATACTTACAATGTTTTTTATTGTTAAGACGAATTCACAGTTTAAAATTTAAGGCACTTTTGCACATTCTTTTGTTTGTCGCAAGTTCCCGTTTGAACAAGGAAATTCAGTTATTTTCCTGCAGATTCTGTTTTATACAGCATGATCCTGATATTTTTCTGTTTTAACTTAGAAGACTATCTACAGGGTGATCAAGAAATAAGTTGCCCACTTCAGAGGGCTGTAGAATGAGTTCTATTTGTTTAAGTGAGCTTAAATTTGAACTACAGATAATTAAGGTGATGACACTGACACGCTTGAAAAATAAAATATAAACATTAAAAGTCTCAATTTCGACGCTAGAGGGCATTATAATGCATCTAAAACATTTAATTCTCTTTATAAATAATAAATAACATTAAAAAACTTAAATAAAAAGAATTAAAAGGTACTACTGTAAGTATCTAAAACTTTAGCGAATTCCTCTACTGTTAGCTTTTTTCCACTGTTAAATAATTTTAAAATTTTATTTTTTAATGGAAAATTGATAGTTTTCAGTTTCAAGTGGTTATTGAACAATCTTAAAAATTAATTTATATTAACATAAAAATGTCTACCCCTTATATTCTGTAACCCGGGACATCCCGGTAGGATCCTCCAGTTTATATTTAAGATAGTCAAAGAATTGGCAGGGAAATCCAATGTGTGTCATTTGCATTCCCTAAATCTCTTGATTTTGTGGGCAGAAAAAAAGAATAAAAAATATAATTTAATTCCATATTTAGAAATTATTTATAATACCAACTTTATTAAAATTCTTATTATAAGCAAAAAATCCTATTTACAATTGAAATGAACGGAAAATCTGAAAAATGTTGCATGTTATGTGACTTTGATGTCATCAGTGAAACAAAATACAGTCGAGTCTCTCTATAACGAAACTCCATACATCAAATTTCTCTATATAACGAATTTTTAGTAGGAACGGTCCCCTTTTCGCATGATTACATTAAAACATTCTCTATATAGCGAAATATATCTCTCCATATAACGAATTTTTTCATAAATTGGTCTTAATTTATTCAGTTTTAAAAAAGCTTCGAAATCATATGAAATCAATTTTCCACCACTTATTTTTGATTTATCGTTCAGTGCTTAGTTTTTTTTTTTAAATAAATATTACTTCTCTCCTTGTTCTTTAAATCCAACGACTTCATCCCACCTCTCACACACTTTTCAACATCCTTCTCAAAACAGAGTCAGTTGGATTGTTACACATATAAGAGAGGAATCAATGAGAGACACATAAGAGTAGCCTTCAAATGAAGGAAAATGTTAACTACAATTTTTCATTCCTAGCTAAAATTTGAGCTTTTTTGAGAGCGCAACAATTTTAAAACCAAAACAACAAAAAATCACAGATTTCTTCCTCCGAAATTAATGCAAGTCTTCCTTATTTGATTTTCATTAAGCTTTCAAATAAATGTCTATTCTCTTTTTTGAAACTGCTTAAATAATTAAGAAATAAAATGTTAGGTTAATATATACTTTTAAACATTTCAAATTCTTAATTAAAAAGATCAAAAATAATGTTTGTTCAAAATTTACACATTAAATACCATTTTTAACACCATTCTCTATACATCGAATTTCTCTGTATAACGAATTTTTTGCTGGAACGATGGATTTCGTTGTATAGAGACTCGACTGTACTTTCATACGTCAACATGTGGCCAATGACATTTTGTATGTCGATCGAAAATAGGGTAAAAACGGAGAGTACTTTTCATTATTTCTAAGCTTATGTCGATTTATTTATCTAAATCCTCTGCGCGAATTCGTCCAGACAAGTCTCGCGAAATTCTGTTGCCTGAGTTTCTTTGATTGGGACAAAAAAATTTTTAATCAGAGCATGCTCGGTGTACATATGTTCAGAGTCCATGTTCTACCACAACCAATTTAAATACGTTTTAAATAAATTCGGAAAATATTTTTTTTTCAAACGCATCAACATTATTAAAATATTTCAGCTTTTTAATAATAATGTTCATAAAACAAGTAGTGTGAATGTTTTCTACATTACATTTTTTAAACGATAATTTAAACGAAAAATAATCTTAGTGATTTATACAAACAAAACGAAGATAAACATATGTGCTAATTATTTTGGAGATTAAGTGATATTCTGTTATTTATTTTTTACTTTTCTTTCTTTCCTTTTTTTTATAGAAAAATGGAGTAATTCTGTTACCATCTTTAGAGAAACTCAGTTAAAAATTATGAAATGATAATAATAATAATAATACCTTCAAAAATGACTCAAATTTTAAAATTATAGGATCAAAATGCATACCGATAACTATAGAGTTGATTTCTCTCGCTGTGTTCTATATTCTAGGCGGAATATTTACGAATTACAAACAGACAGTCAGATTTAATATAACGTATTATAAGTTTCCCTTTTGTTAGTTTATTCGTTAAAGATAGAAAGTTAAAAATTAATAAGATAATATTTGTATGTATTTGCTTTACAATTTACGAATAAGGAAATCAAAATAACTGATCGTATCTCTAACAAACAAAATCTATCATTTTCCCTATTATATTTCCTTTTAAGCCTTCATTTAGTTTGGAAATATTGGAATACACCTGCATAGTTGATATAGATTTTGCTATCATTCCCCAACATTTATCATTTTCGTATTCATGAAAAGCGTAACCAATGAACTACAATAAATAAATAGTATTCTGTTTTATATATTTGTTTATTCATTCATCATTAACTGTCAAAGCTTGCAAGTATTTGTTAAATAAGGTTATTTCCAATGTATTGCGAATGACTATCCCTTTTTAGCTCACAGGCTATCATAGCCTGAGAGCTTATGTGCCCGCCCGTTCTGTATGTATGTTCGTACGTAACGCGATAACTCGTGATAAAAATATCCGATCCACTTAAAATTGTGTATATAGGTATATCCTGACAAGGCGCTTCCCTGATTAGTTTTTGGAGTTCATCCGATATGTATAAGGGGGGAACGGGGGGCTCATGCCCCTCCCCTTAATAGAAATAAGTGGGTTTTTCATGCAGAATTAAGTTTTCGCTCAAAATTTAGATATAGGATCATTCTGATGGGGCGATTCCGTGACTGTTATTAGGTGTTCATTGAATAAGTATAAACAGGGGGAACGGGGGTTCCTCCCCTTATGCCCCTCCCCTTAATTTATATAAATGGGTTTTTCAAGCAGAATTGTCAGATTTCGTTCAAATTTCTGAATAGTTTTGGAAGTTTAATGGTTAAGTATAAAAGAGGGGGATAACTCCTCTTAAATTACACAAATGCTAAATGGGTTTTTATTAAGAATTATCCGATTTGCTCTGAATTTTGGATATAGATTTTTTATATGATAAAGCATGTCCTTGATAGTTTAGGAGGTTCAATGATTAAGTATAAAAAAGGGGAAAGGGGAGAGCTGTTTCCCCTTCTTAATTTTTTTTTCGAACGGAATTAACCCTTGAAAATATAAGGCTGTAATGTACAATTAGTATGCGTAGCCTGTGAGCTCAATGCCATCAGTTTAACTGGGCAGTATTCTTTTTATTAAATTTGCAATAACAAATAATTTAGATAAACTTCTATGCTGACTAGAACTAAGGGACTGTGTGTATATAATGTTATCATTTTAGGGGGAAGGGGGGTTGTTTTTTGATATCGATATCATTTTTGATCCAATCAAATTTTTCTTTTTTTTTATTTGTAGCATGGCTTTTGGTTCTAAATAGTGTGTTATCTTTTTCTAATTGGTTATCTATTTTTATGAAAATAATTATTATTAAATCATTAAATTATTATAAAATTATTTAATTCTAAAATATGGGATAGCCCAACATTTGACATCCCTTTCTTTATCATATATGTATGCATGTATAATCACGATTTAAGAAACCATATGAGAGTTGTAATTTAAATGAAGCTTCCGTTTACTAATAAAGAAAAAGAAAAAGAAAGAATGTCGTAAATACATTTTGCTAATAAGAATTTCTATCTGCACCCCATTTCTCCTCCGTTTGGAACAAGTGTAGCAAGACTTCATTACTATTGAATGAAGTATGTAACAAAAAACTATTATAAAATTTTCATAAGTATTAACTATTTCTTTTAAGTGCTATTTGAAGAAAGCGAAATTTTAACGACTTTTCGTCATTTGGATCAATAAAGTATGCAAAAAATAAATATAACAAGTTTTGTATATAACTGCACATAAAAGAAATAAATTCATAAATTCTAAAAAATAATAAAAAAATTTACACATCAATAACGATATCATTACCAGGGGAGGGTCGAAGGATGATAGCATATGACATCAAAAGTTAGGAGGAGGTCCAAAATTACCAAAAAGGTGATAACGTTATGCTTGCACCGTATTTCTCTGAATAGTTGTTAAAAACTAAAAAAATGCACTGTAGAAAAAAAAATAATCCAAGAAAATACAATACACGTTTCAAGTTCATACAAATTTTGCTATCTAGCACCAAATATTTATAGATTTTGTATTTTGGAAAAGGTAATTATAAAAACAAAGAGCATTGCGATAGCTTAAACAATGAACTAAGATATAGGAATGTTATTATTCTTAACAGATTTGTTTGTTCAACTATCATTAACTGACAATATTCGTAATTGTTTGCGAAGCATGTTCTTTCAAATATACTGAAAGTAGTTACAGCTTTTTAAATTTGCAATAATGGCGCATTTGGACAATGTTTTTGCACAAAATAACATTAAAATTTTGGAAATTTTTTTAAAAAATCTGAAAAATTACGATTATTAAATTATAAAGTAACAACATTTAATTATCGTCACTTTTTTTAAAGAACACGGTAAATGTTGCAAAGAGAATTTTCGTAAAGACTGTAAACGTAATTTGAGAAGACCGCAGTTTTGTGGTTTAATCCAACTGCGATGTGCTAGCTCGTGATCTTGAAAAACGTAACGAGTAGATAATGTAAAATGATACTGAAAAAAAAAAGGAATAGTCAGTGAAAAGAAATGCTTTACTTAATATAAAACAAGTTTCTATTGGTTTTATTGCTCATTGTTATTACTATCAACGAACATTAACAATAACTCATGAAAAAAAAACCCCTAAATAAATGAATAATGAAAACTGGTATACTACTCAAAAGCTTTATTTAATGTGAAAGAAGGTTCTATATGTTTTTACTTATGATCGTCGCTACAATGTCTGCGAATAGATTAGTAAAAAATAATGTAGTTAATTAAACATTGCTTTATATAATATTAAACATGATTTTAGTGATATCTAGTTTTGGTTGTCATTATAATCAATGAATAAATTAATAAAGAATATCATATTCAGTGGACAAATGCTTTACTTAATGCAAAATAAGGTTCTATTCGTTACCATTTCTGGTTGTCACACCAACGACTAAATTAGTAAAATGTTGCATAACTTAGAAGCCAAATTATCATTGCCAAACTATACCGAGAAGAATATAGCAGGAAAAGGGTCATTTTATGCTTTTTATAATAGTTTAAAAGTGTCTGTGAATTCTGATTGTCTAACCGTCTACCTGTACCCTAAGTAACGTAAATATATTCAGATTCCCTTTTAATTTATATATGTTATTGAGGATTAGTATGGAATGTTTGGTATTGAAGATGAAATGCGTAGCATTTCTAGTACGTTTATAGGGACATCCAAAAGAATTACGTTATGTTAGTCCATAGAAATAAATTGTTTGGAAGTTATTATAAAAACATTACACTATTTCAAACATATTAAAATTATTATTAATCACTAAGCAGCATTACGAGATGTTGCTTAGGAGCTGAGCGTATGTAACGTTATCACTTTAGGAAAAGTAGGTCTCAAGCATTTGATATCAATATTATTTTTGGTCAAACCATTTTTACTTTTGCGGGGATTCGGGAGTCTGTTTTTTCAGTTTGCTTTCTTATTTTTATGCAAATACAAAACTAATATTAAAAATATTAAATGATTATAAGACCTTACAATTTCATTTCAAAATGTGGAATATCGCATGGTTCGTTCTTCCTATTTTTCTGCCATTTGTGCATACAATTCGTTGTTAGAGAAACCAAGTTTCAAATGAAACTTGTTATTTTTACATAGTAAAAAAATTGGGGCGAATGTTCTCTACCTGTTTCATTTACAAGAATTTCTGCTTAGGCCCGAGCAGGTAGCAAGTGCTAGAATACAACACTATTGTTGAACGCTTTATGAAACAAAAAGGTTAATATTAAATACTCTTGAATATTAAGTATTTCTAGTCTAAGTGTTCTTTGACACAAAGTCATATACATTAAAGTGATATTTTATTAATCCCTTCTCTTCATTTAAATTATTAAAGTATACGGATAATAAATGTATAACCATATCTGTGTATCATTGCAAAGTATAAAAATAAAAGAAAAAAAAATATTTTAAAAATTGAAAAAAACCCATTAATTGTAATTTAATTGTAATTTAACAAATTACAACGACTATTTGAAAAATAATATTTTCAAAGACTATATTTTAGACTTATAAATGATTTCTATATTTTAAAAAAACAATAATAACATCATTTTTATGGTGATCACAACGTACCTTACGTACTATCAGAGTCATAGTAATATGCATGGACATTTAGAGTCACGTTAATATTTCTGGGCCAATTATAAACAAATATAAATGAAATTTTGGTTTAACAATTTTCGGTAACGTAAATTTTTTATTTCTAAACATTGCACATTTCCAATTTTTACATCGTCGTATAAATAAAAAAAATTTACTTTTAAAAGCAACTTGTTTGAAACCTGTATCTCAATTTGTTTTTATGTTAATATTATTATTATTTATTTATTTATTTATTTATTTTGTAGTTTTTATTACTCTTTCTGTCATCGTGGCAACAGAAGTATTTCATTTCTAGACATTAAGCATGGACCAATCAAAAAACGAATAAAATGAAATCAAATGAAATAAGTTGCGGAATTCACTCAATAATAACATTCAGATATACTACAGATTTCCCAATTCTGTTCCGAGGAAAAAACTATTTTCCAAATAGTTTTAAAAAAAAAATCACTGATAACGATATCATCAGACTGAGATAAGGAATTCAAGGAATGATAACATATGATATCGGGAGCGAGAAGGAATGGAATTATGAATACAGTGGCGGAGACATACAGTGTATTGTCATTGTCAATCAGTTGCGAGTGAAGAAAATGAGGAGTTTGTCACAAGATGACTGCTTTTTCTTTTAATCGGATGAACAGTTTCTGATTACTACCGTGGCAACTTCCACCAATAAACTTAAAAAAAAATTTTCGACTTATCTTAGCGCCTTATTGATGAAAAAATACGCTTACAAATTTTTCGTACAAATATGCGTGAAAATTTCTATTTCTTTTTACTAGTGTCAGATTGCCCAGGTATAATGATATTTTCACTGACACGATTGGAGTTCTCTTGGTTGCCACAATGTTGCTGAACTAGTACCGCTGAGGTAAACTCCCGCAAATAATAACAAATATCAATTTTTTTCCTTTTTATTTTCTATTGAAATAATCTATCGATGAGGAATTTATCCACGTGAGAACGAGTGTCTTTTATAGAATTTTTAATATTTTATCATTCATTTATTAAAGCAGAGATTTTTGCCTTTATTTTGCGAAAATGACCGGATTTAATTAGGCAATATTTACAAAAAACATTACTGATGAGAATAATCAAGGATTCTGAGCGCCTTATGTATACCGGTCACTCGTCCCCAAGCGCTTAAGTAAAAAGAAATTATCTACTTAAATATACTGGTAACAATTTGGCACGGTGATAATGAATCCCTGTGGAAGCGGTTACAGTTGAAGTTTCATTATTTCAAGAATATGTTACTTCCTCTTCCTTAATTGTTTCAGGGGGGGGGAGGAGGACCAAAATTCGGCCCAAAAAGCTGATAACGTTATATATGTATAGTCCCCTACTGAAGAACATAGTGTACATAATATTTAATGCTCATTTAATGGGAACACACAAAAGAATTGAATTACAATATTGTTTGTCAACAATTTGCGATAGAAGCGTGTTTTCAGAAATGTAAAAAAATAGTTTTTGAGTGGTTCTGAACAATACGAATTCTAATTGGAATGGGGGAATGAGTGATTCTATTTTTGAATTTATAATAATTACACTATCAATCAATAACTTAAAAGCATTATAAACTGAAATATATACGCTTAGTATGCTGAAGGTTTTATGAAATATCATATAAATCATAACGTAATGAAATAAAACTGTTTTCAGACTGCTGTTGCGAAGGTCCTTTCTTGTAATCAAGAGCCCTTATTTTGAAAATCAAACAAAGTGTGATAGGTGTATTTTCTGATTTGCTTGATTTTTTTTACGTTGATGTAGATCATATTTGATGAATAATCTGTAATTTTGAAAAACTGAAAAAATTTCCTCTTTTCTATAGAAAATGTCAAAGTTCAAGGTTATGAATGCCATTTTTCGAGAAAAGTGAAATGCTGGTATATTTAGGGCACTATATCTTTCGCAAGCAACAACATCCCGAAACCATTTCGGTATAAACTATTAGTATAATCATACCTACTTATTAAAATTTATTTGTTTCCATGGGGCATTGTTACTTTACATTGTTATGTTGCCACAAAGTACAGTCAAAATAACGTTTTTGTCCATTTTCCACAGTTAATATTTTATTTAAGCAATAGTAAACCAAACTTTTTCTTATAGAATATAAAAGTGCACTAATAGGACAAGTAAAATAATATAGTACTGTACGATATATTGTTGCGGTTAGCAGATATAATCTGTTAAATACTCAACATTTTCAAAATCTGCAACATTTAAAGTAATGTTAATTCAAATAAGCGCAGCAGTTAAATAGAACAAAATATGTCACGCAGTAGGTGAATATATGTACAAAAACATGGAATAGCTGGGGCCTCGTGATATTTTTATTTAAAAAATGACAAAATTTCCAAATAAACAATGTCGATAATAACATTTCTTCCCTATCAGAAAATGAAAAATCCCATTTCTCGTTCCTCTTTCTGTGTTTTTTCCCTATGAGAAAGTGAAATATCCCTTTTTCGTTTCCCCTTCCGAAAGAGAAATAGGATGTTTCATTTTCTCTTAGGGGAAAAAATGTGATAATGGAAATAACTTTTCTTCTAACTTTTGTCATTTTTAAAATAAAAATATCGCGAGGCCCCACTTATTTTTCTTTTCCATGTTTTTGTACATATATTCACCTACTGCGTGACATATTTTGTTTTATTTAACTGAGGCGTATATTTGAAATAACATTACTTTAAGTGTTGCAGATTTTGAAAATTTTGTGTATTTAACAGGTTATATCTGATCAACAATATCTCGGTACAGTACTATATTAATTTGCTTGTCCTAATAGTACACATTCGTATTCTATAAGAAAAAGTTTGGAGTACTATTGCTTAAATAAGATATTAAGTTCGGAAAACGGACAAAAGCGTCATTTTAACTGTAATTTGTGGCAACATAACAATGTAAAGTAACAATGCCCCATGGAAACAAATAAATTTTAATAAGTAGGTATGGTTATATTAACAATTTATGCCGAAAGAATTTTGGGATGATGTTGCTTGCGAGAGATATAGTGCTCTAAGTATAACAGCATTTCACTTTTTACGAAAAATGGCATTCACAACCTTGAACTTTGACATTTTCTATAGAAAAGAGGATTTTTTTTTAGGGCTTCAGAATTACAGATTATTCATCAAATATGATCTACTTTAACATATAAAAAAATCAAGCAAATCAAAAGATACAACTATCAAAACATAATTTTTTTTGTCTGAATTTCAAAATAATGGCTCTCAAACTTGCATTTCTAAAAATCTAGAAATGACAGAATAATAATAATAATAATAATAATAATAATAATAATAATAAATGCCTTGCGGGTCATACTTTATAGTAGGAAGTCTTAGAATATCAATAAAACATGATAATCCGAAAGCGGATCGCAGAATCTTCTGATTTTTATAAATGATCGCTACTTGAAAATCTCTGAAGAACAGGGTGACTTGTGTCAAAATAAACCCCAATTAATTAGAATTATTATTATTATATGTAGGTTTTAATATTAATTGTAAATATTTTTTTTTTCTAATGCACAAAAAACACTCACGAGTAAATTCATTTTATTCAAAAATAAGTTTCAAATGGAATTTTTGAGAAGATTTATATAACGTAATAAATAAATAAGTAATATTAAAACTAGAATGCAAACATACCTGATATACCTTAATATGTTATTGGAATCATAAAGTCTGTACATATCTTATATAGGCATAATATATCTAATTCGCTTTGCATTTTCACGTTACCTTTAATGTTTTAAAGTAATTTTAGATTGTTTAATTTTATATATGTTGCAGCCAATACCCGAAATTGGCCAATTCTAGAACTGGCCGGCCAATTCCCGAATTGGCCAGCAACGTTAAAAAATGACTGGCCAATTCTAGAATTGGCCAGCCAATTTGCGAACTGGCCAGGTGCAATTGGCCAATTCGCAAACTGGCCAGTTGCGATTGACCGATTCGCGAAATAGATATAAGCACTCGGCTTAATCCTTTCTAACATAGTTGAAAGTGTCTATGAATTCAAATAGTCTAGACGTCAGCCTGTCCGTGATATAACTGGAGTAAAGTTTCCGGTTAGTATGTAATTGTCATCTATTTGGTTTATCAATTAATTTCGATATTGAAAGGGAAATGTGTACTATTACTTACCCATCATACGTAGTATAGGGTAAGACTTGCAATCGTTTTGAAAATCGAAATTTTTTTTTTGACGGATTTACACGTTTTAGATAGTGGAGATTCCGAAAAACATATTTTTAGAAAAAAAAAATTGCCGTCCGTCTGTCTGTCTGTCTGTCTGTAAACGCTCTATCTCCCGAACAAATTGAGATAGAGACTTGAAATTTTGTATGTAGTTAGAATGTAAGAATGGGACGTACCCTATTTAATATCAGCAACCTCGATTATCCGGAACTATTTTTTTCGGACTCTCGAAACATTCGTTCTGATGAAAGGTATATAAAAATTTTCAAATTTTCTTGTTCTAAGGAATGAAGGTAAAAGGCAATAAAATAACACACATTTTGCATATAGAACGAAGTCGATCGGATTATTAGTTGCCGAGATATTTGTAATCTTGTTTTCCACATTCTTCGATTTTTCATGACCCTGTATTTCATTCAAATTTCAATTCAGAAGTATATTTTAATTGGAAATGAGACGCTTCATCCGACGCAGTTAATTGTTAGTTAATAGAATTATTGTTTTTGGAGTTATAAGGATGTTTCTTTTACGCAGTTCGGTACTACTTGAGTAGTTTGGCGTTTTATATAATTTGTCGAAATTGGTACATCAGCAGTTCTTTAATATAGCATTACTATGTATACTAACAATATTTAAATTTTGTTCATGAATTGCAATGCATTGTATAAATAGTTTCACATGTTTTATTTTCATATACATATCCATGAAGGGTAAGTATTATGTTGGCCCCCAACGACTAGTTTTTGGTTAATTTAGTTGGGTACACAAAAATATTTCGTTTCAATATAATCAACGGGAATATTTTTTACTGAACATTTTAATGTTAAATTATCTTAATTACAAAAAAATTGGTGTGTATGCATCATAGTTCGGATGTTGGCCAAGGCTTCCCGGCCAGTTCACGAATTGGCCGGCCAAAACCCGAAATACGCTATTCATTTCATGTATTTCGGGTTTTGGCCAGGAAGCTTGGCCAGTTCGGGTATTGGCCGGCCAGTTCTAGAATTGGCCAGGCTCCGGGTATTGGCCGCAACATTTATATATATATATCACGTTTATATTTGATGAAATATTGTCGAGCAATTTGCAAATAATAGATCTTCATTTGATTATTTTATGTAAAATTTAGAGAAAACGCGTTTTTCTTTAAACAATTTTACTTAAGTTATTTAAACTTATATTATTAATATTCACAAATACTAAGTTATCTTGGAATATAGTCTACCTGTAGTTTTTATTTGCTGCTTCTTTTAGGAGTTACAATTTGAAAGCCCCGAAGTGCTTTCAAATTGCAACTCCATGGACTGTACATTTGTTGGAAAATTTTATTGCTCTTAAAGTGCTATTAAATGTAAAATTCTTCGTAACGCTAATGAATTATATATTTTCATCTTCTTGATACATCAAGAAAAAATTATCTTTTTATACAGAACATAAATTAATTTTCTATATCATAAAAACAAAAAAAAATATTGAAAACCATAGACGATATAATTTGATAATTTTTATAGATTTGCATGTTAAAACTTTGTATTCATAAAAGTATAACCTTTGATTATTCGTTGAAACGAACAGGAAAAACCTTTATATCCAATGCAATAAAAACTGAAAGAGAATCAACCTATTTTATTTCCATTAAACGAAAACGATGATTGGAACTAAATTTATTGTTGTTCGCTGACTTCCATAAAATATGGGAGATTACACCAATATGTCATTAGCTTTAAAATTTTAGATTGAAGAAATCTTCAAATGAAAAACAGGTCAACATCCTCTGTTCCTCCTCCCATTATTAATTGACAACACATTACAATTTAAAATGAGAGATCTTCAATCGTTTTCATGAAATTCTTTTGGAACAAAAAATTCAGAAAGATATTTTTTTTTTAATTGCAAAATTTCTGTCATTCAAATTAAATATTTCAATTTTTTTAATTCTAAAATTTTGGTAATTTGCTGGATCGCGAGTTACAGTTTGAATGATTAAACAGTAAATAAATTAATAAGAAGGATTAAACATTAAACATTAAGTAATGTTTTAACATAAAATATTGCCTGGGCTTCCTAGTTTATGCAAATTTCTTGACCATAAAGTAGCTGTATTTCTAAGACTTAAAGAGCTATAATAGAAATAAGTCTTACTATATTTCTGAGCTAGTTAAAGACATTAAAACTTGATATGATTGCCTTCTATACATATCTTCATAAGTTTCTTAGTCTCAAATATAACATGACTGCAATTAATTTAGGCAAGGCTTCTTTAGTCAAAGAATTTTACAATTCATCAGAAACATTCCAAAAATCCATTATGTAATGCTGTAAAATGTATAAAATTTATAAATTATAGCAATATTATATCAAGTTAAAAGTGCATCATAGACATATAATATTAATCCAGCATTCCCCCCTCCCCTTTGGAACATTTTATAATTTTTTTTCAGCTAGAAAAACACAATCTTGTTCATATATTTTAATAAGTATTTTTAGAATAGAAAGGCATTCATAATATTTTCGATTAGAAAATCGGTGCTTTATACATTCAAAAGAAAATAAAACCCCCTTCATAAAGAAAATTTAAAATACATGTATTCTAATTTAAGTCAAAGATTTTAGCACGAACTCCGTGTGAAAAATATTTTTCCTGAAATAAAATTAAGGCAATATTCAAAATTTATATCCTTCTACTTCTTTGAATAACAAAATACTGCTTTTATGAGTTTAATGAAGCCATTATTAAAAATTATATAAGTTACACTGGAATTTATTATTAAGATTTTTATTTCAAGATCCACCCTTAATAAGCTTTACGCATTACGTACTAACATATAAACGTCTTCTATTATTATATTCATTTTGTGATTTAAATTTAATAGCGTTATGCGTCATCATTAAATTTTTATGTAATAAACGCTTACATTTTCGAATAAATAAACTTCTTTATCAATAAATTGTAGAAAATTATATTTATTAAAAAAAGAAATACGTGATTGATAGGTGAAATGGAGAGTAATTCTAATGTCTTACATATGATAAAAAAATATTTCTGTATGAAATAGTGTAATTATAAACTTTCACAAAGACATTACATTTTATAGCTTGCTGTAAACTTCAATATAAATGGTTTAAAATGTATTTTCAAATCCAACAGAACGAAGTATATCGAGACCTGAAATCAAACCCGAAGACGTTTGGCCTAACTGTTGCCAGATTGTGCGTTTTTGCCGTAAGTTGTAAAACCGCACCTTTTTTAGTGTACCTTTTTAATTTTTTTTTTTTAGTCCCATCGTACTGTGTACGTTTAAATTTCTTCCGTATAACGATTTTTTCCGTTTTTCAAGCACATCTTAATTTTATAAGTTTGAACAATTTTGTATCTTTGAAGTTTGTTTTAAAATTTCAACTTTTGTAAAAAAAAAAAGTTAAACGCATTGCATTTAAAGTTATTTAACTTTAAATGCAATGCGTTTAACTTTTTTTCCAATGACATCCAAATGTAAAACTGGCTTATTTCCAACAGAATGACAAAGATCTTAGGAGACTTGTGCAACATCGACTGTGCATTTGCAAACTCTTGAGTAACATTAAATCATCTGAATTTTACTTTATTATAGGCTATCAGTATCTAATTAATAAAATTTTTAATTTAATATATCTGTATCATAAGTTTCATTACTTTGTTTTATTTATTACCTTTCTTTATGCTGAAATGCAAACATACATGTCGGATGTCCATTACTAAAATTTTCAAGATCATCCTTGGATTGCAGGTTGTTTTGATAATTTATATTCAATTACAATTCAATTAATTTTTCATTTATAATGATATACATGACTACAAAACTATTTAACAATGTTAATAGAATAATACAATACAAATACAGTTAAAAAATAATGATTAAAACGTTTAATTAATAATCTTCTTTAAAGCAAATTCATTACCAAATACATTACTGACACAATGCTATAACAAAAGAAAATAAGGCGATTAAAAATACTGTTAATCAGAATCTTCCGTTTTTTTCTGAGACAAATCTGTCAACCTTAGCCTAACAGGACATCTATCTGCCAATTGAGTTACACCGGACAATTCTGATACACTGTAAAAAAAATCTGTGAAGGTACTAAACATTTTCTAGGAAACTGGGATTCCAAGAACTTTTCATGTAACGATAACAGGAAAAATTCATGTAATCGAATCTGAAACTTGAATCTGTGCTGTTATCTTTACAGGAAAAGTTCTTCGAATCCCAGTTTCCAAGAAAAAATTTAATATCTTTGCAGATTTTTTTTTTTTTTTTTTTTTTTTTTTTTTTTTTTTTTTACAGTGTACACACAATTTTTTCTCTCGTGGCATAATTAACTCTTATTCATAATAGTATATATGGAGAACATATGAAAATAACCAATGAGTTAAATGTATGCACTTCTTAAATTTCAATCGTAATTATTACCAATCTCAATATTGAAGGTTTAAGATTGATTTTCGTATCAAACAACGTGAAACGTATTTAGTCCAGTAATAAATGCGAGCACTCTGTCCTTAGATAACAGTGCTAAGTAATGTTGCCGTTTCTCTCCCAAAACACTCACATGCATACATTTTAATTAAAAATTATTAAATAAAAGAAAACTCGCCTGCCGGTGGATATTTTCTCTCCTTTTAATTTATTATCTTAAAAAATCTTACCGCCCTTCCTCATACAGAAATCGTTCGAAACTTTGAAATTTTCTTTTTAAACACCAATCTTGACAACATATTTAAATTTAACTTTGGATATCCATCGGAAATTAATTCCGTAAAATAGTTGAGGAATTATGAAAAATTAAAATTTGAAAATTCTAATTTCAATTTGAATTTTAACTGTTACAAAACATATTACTACGCAATAAAAATTTAAGTATAAGTAACATTGCTGAAATCAGATTTAAATATAAAGCATAAGTTAATTATTTAAAGCTTCAGAAAATTAATTTCTGTTAAGTAATTCATAGTCTTCATAGAAAGACTGTTTACTTTTCGTTGTCGCTAATTTGATTAATATTTTGTAATTACTTTGGTGTCCATACTCTCATAGCGACTCCATGGTCATAGTTTTATTTTCGTGCAGGCGATCACGAACAAGCAGAAGAATTTTCTGGAATAAAATCTATGTTAAGTTTTTATCTGAAATGTTTGAAGCTTTGTTTTTGTAAGAAATTTAAATTATTTTCACACATTTAAATTAAAACGACGATGTTTATATTTTCGGGTAGAATTTATAGCATCGACATCACACTGTTTGCGATATTCGTTAACCAGGTGCAAGTGATAAATCAGCAAATTTTATTCAAATAGCGATCATTAACATTGCAACTATTTTCCATTATTCTCCTCTCGGAATTGCAATAATCGGAATTTCTTATTTTAATCGGATTGAAAGAGCTATGTTAAATTTGAAGGCTCAGCAATTGATTCAAAGTCTCAAAAACACGATGGAGCCTTGGCCTCAAGTCGATGCATTAAACTTATTGAAATTAGCTTTAAATTTTTTCCGGTGACATTTTATAAAATCGTTTCTACCACCTACAATTCTGGTTATGTGCTAGAAATGGTGTAGGAACGTTAAACAAGCTGCAGTCAACTTTTCGGGAAATATTTAATTCTGCAATCGCGGTAAATGCGGTCGCGATTACGGCCAATGAACAGAGGACCCAGGACCCTCCTTGGCTTTAACTGCCAGCGCTCTTCTATTTAAGCTGTTCTCGTTAAACCCATTTCATTCAGACGAATTCACCCAAGACAAAAGTTTGTCTGACACATGTCTGCCTTATTTGTCCGAGATAGCTTAGATGGAATAGCGTTCACAGTAAAAACCAGGAAGGGTCCAGGGTTCGAATACCGCCATGGATACTTTTCACTCTGTTGGGGAAATTACTATTCGTATTTGAGATGAGTATAAATTTACAAAAATTTTATTTTTACTACAACCATTCAGAACGTGGCATAAGTATCCGAATTCAAAAAATGTCTACAATTAAAAATCATAATTCCTTTAATTGATTAATTCAAGAGGTATAGTGTCACAAAAATTTATTCAAACTGAGAGTTCATATATCTCGTTGTTTTAATTACAATTACATCACAAGCGAATATATAATTACTTTAAAATATGTAACACTCTTAAAAATAATCACTAGTCCATAAAAAATATAAATATAAACTCGCATTACTCCATTTAAAAAAAGATTTTAAAAGAAATTGTTTTGCAAAAGCACATATACGTACAGCTAGCAAAATTTCAGAGATATCGCTTGAAATCGTCACAATCCACAGCGTTTTCTGTTCAGCACTATCAAATACCTAGCGGATGAATAGTTTGATGATTTTGAACTGGATTGAGAATTCCCTGGAGGTGCCAAAGATAAAAAGAAATTTGTTTTGATATTTAAGGTACGCTTCTTCTTTTTTTCCTCAACAAATTCCTCTATCTTTAAACTATTTTTCAAAATTTCATTTTTCATCTTTTTCTTCATCTTAACCGCAATCGGTTAAGATGTTTTCATTTCAATAAATAAAGGCAGAAATATTTAGAATTTTTTTTCTTAACAAGCATTTAAATATGTATAGAATTTCATTCGAAAATTATTATTTGTTATTCATTTGTCTGCTTTCGCAATCGTTTTATTCACACATTGATGAGAATTTTAAAAGATACGATTAATACAGTGGAACCTCTCTAAAGTTGCACTACCTTTGGGACTGGCTAAAATGGTCACTATGTAGAGGTGGTCTCTTTATTGACTGTATTTCAAAATGGCGCATTAAAACTTTTATCACCTCAAAAAATAAAACAATATATAAATAAGGCAAAATGCATCATATCAAGTAAGGAACGGATTAATTAACAACTATAATAACTGAATTACAAATTTAAAATATGCTACATAGAAAATAATTAATTTAACCCGGGGGAACACGTGCTTACTCAGGGTATGAATGGTTTTAATTGCCACCAATAAAATCAAATTATAAAATTCAGTTTATTTAGACGGAGACAATTCCTAGAAATTTTGCGATAAAATAAGTTGAAGATTACTTTAAAAAATTAGTGGTTACAATTGTAAAAACCTAACGCACTCTGGGTCTTTTAGGCCCTGCGCGCGTCCTCCTGGGTTAAAACTAACAATATTTCTTTTGAATACAGTTGAAATTCCGTAGTGAATGATTTAACAACACATAACTACAAGGTACAGTTTTATTGCCTCTGTTATTACATAATGATAACGTTTCTATTTGGCAATAATAAATTTTCATTAAAAATCATCTTATCATTATAATAAATGACAAAGTGGTCATTTTATACATCAAGAAAATAGTCACTGTGGGAGATAAATTTCTTTATTTCTTAATGGATCAAAGTAAAATTTCAGAAAATGACCAATTTAGTCTTTCTACTTTAGTTTGAAAATTTTGGGGATGCAAAAAAATGGATGGTAACATTTTACAGGTTCAAATAACATTGAAAATGGCAGGCTAACTGGTCACTTTACACAGGTGGACACATTAGATAGGTGGTCACAATACCGGACAATTCTGATATTATTTTATATGAGCACAAGTAAAATTTCTCAAAAGTGGTCACTTTAGCCAGGTGGCCACTTTACCGAGGTGGTCACTTTAGCAAGTTCCACTGTATTTTAAACCAGTTCCTTCTTGGTTTGTTTACTTTATTATGAATATTTCATGTAATATACAAGCTGATACGGAATCCAAGCCATAAATTAAGAGGGCTTATAGAACGCATCAAGAGGATGCAAACTTACCACTTAATATGGAGCCGCAAACCGCGTAATTAATGAAAAATATAGGGTGTTACACCTTATCTCATCTTGGGTTCACGGTAATAATTTTTATAAAATCGAAGTATTTAATGATGAAACTTTTAATAGGCGTTCTTAATTGTGTTGCAACTATCATAGCATAAAAATTGTAGTAGAATTTTCCATTGCATGCACCATCAATATGCGCTTAACGTTCCAGATTTTAGACTGCAATTAGTGGTACATACAGTTGAGGAGAGTGATGTGGATTAGCACCGGTTCTATTCGAACCAGGAATCTCATGATCAGGAGTCAAGATCGTTAGCGTAAAACAAATGGCCAAGCCACTTACTCTAAGCTAGTAACTCGCTTTATACTGATCAAGTGAGATGAGATCGCTACACACTCCATATCCAGTGCAAAACACGTATTACTGACGTATGTCGAGCGATATGCACTAGTGAATGATGCTGTAGCACGCATGTGTGATGTGACAAGCTTTGTGCTGTTGTTTTTTACAGTGTAGGAAATTAGATGATTTTCCGAGAGAAAAAGCCCCGGACAGTACAAAAGTTAAGAAAAATCCCACACAAAGGTCGGAAAGGTAGAAAGAAGTAATGTATATCAATTCATCTTAGCAAGAGACAGTTTTTCAGAGTAGCAGAAAATAGACGCGACAGTATGTCGCCCGTTTGAAATTGCCGCTTCGGTAAGTATCCCACGGTTTCGGAAAACATTGCAAGGCAAAAATGAAACTGGTATCGACGAATAAGAAAATAGCTTGTTAATGACATAAGGTAGATAAGATTTAAATGGACGAAAAAAGTAACGGAGGTTTTTTGAAGGGGGGTCGAGAAAAGATGAAAAAGAGAAGGGAGTCGGGTTCTAGAAGGAGAGAGAGAAGAGAGAACACCTGCTTGGGGCAGAGAGCTTTTTTCTCTCGAGGGAGTGACTTAAAATCAGCGGATCTGGCTGATCTTAGAAGGAAGATGACTCCGGATATAGGAGCATGAATAGTACGGCTGAGTGGACATTCGTCGTGAATTTGTGAAACAGATTATGTTAATCAAAGGAACTATTTGATCGCATTTCTCCATCTGAGCAAACTAAACGCTGGTAGTGAAATTTCAATGGACTAATTGAATATAATCAGAGACTCAATGACTTTATCTCAATGACTTTTATGGAAATCAGAACCCGTTCATGGACTATTAATTTATTTGTTTGTGAAAATGATTTATGTATTCAAGAATCATCTATAACATTTAATAAAATGTTTTATTAATTCATACATGAGTCAACGCCTCACCGAAGTATACGCACCACGCTACCCGGTCTTCATATGAAGGCGTCACAAACTGGTGGCAGCACTTCGATTTCAAATAAAGACTATTGTTTGATAGAGCAGAGGAGTCTGAAACAGGAGTTCATCAAGAACGAAAAAGGAGTTCATCCCGAACGACAACAGGAGTTCATCCCGAGCGACAACAGGAGTTCATCCCGAGCGACAACAGTTCACCCCGAGCAACATCGGAGTTACGGAAGGCACAGCGCCGAGACTTAAGCAAGTGCGAGCGGGACAAATTCCGGGAGATAGTGTTCGGAGGGCTTGATACCGGACGAGAGCTGCGACACAGAAAGGACAAGCCAGACACATGGAACGGTCCAGCGGCGAGCCAGGCTGAGCGCGACAACCAGCGACGGCGGAAAAAGGGCAGACCATTCTATCTGTGATAGCAACGAGCGAAGTCCAACAACAAAACAAGGTAAGCTGCATGTTTTGAGTGGCTTAGTATTACTGTATGAGTGCATTAATTCAAAAGTTAACATTTCGAGGTATAGAGAGTTTGTTTTGTTGATTAAAAGTAATCTTTCAAAGAAAATAAAAATGTGGATTTAGTAAGAAGAAGTAATTTAGGCAAATAAATAATTGAGAAAATTTTAGTAGATAGTCTAGGGTAAGGAAATCATTTATTTTTTTTTCTCTTTGTTTCCAAAAGGAACAAGTTACCTAAAAATTAGTAAGTCTAGATAACAAGTAAGAGAGAAAAAAAAATACAGTCAGCAGTTGATGCTGGGCAAGAAGTGTAATACTTGCAAGATATTTTGTATTGAAAAATACTTAGAATTAGTATAAAAGAAATTTTTTTTTTCCTGAAAAATATAGTCTGGACCAAAATAATATGGGCATTTGATAAGGATGCAAAGAGAGCTCAATGTTTGAAGGAGGTTTAAAAATAAAAACATAAGTATAGGTAGTGATGAGGTACTACGTATGAAATTAATTTTTTTCACTGTGCATATATGTGTATAGGGCATTAAAATCTGAGTGAAATTTTTACATAAGAGTGACAATTTTCATAAAGAGTGAAAAAAAATAATAATAAAGTGTCTATATGTTATTGCTAATTTATGTATTTACCTAAGATTTATTTGTTTTATATGTAACCTGATTTAATTGGATAGTGTTCAAAAATTTGCATATGATAGTACTTTAAAATTAAAATATTTTAGGAAATGAAGTAAACTCTAAAATTAGATATCAGCTGACAAAAGTATTAGTTTTTGTGTATTACTTCAAAAATTTGGGGAGGAGTTAAAATAAGTAAATATGGCAAAGGTTACTTCACTGAAGTACTGCAGAAGAATTGATCTGGTACATTTAGCAGTCGTGCTAGACGTAAAAATTGCAGAACATGACAAAATAGCGATAATTATCGAGAAAATACAAAGTTCGGATAGTTATGATGAGCAATTTGCGCTTACGCAAGTCGGGTTTATAATAAAGGACAGGGAAGATCAGCTGGCGCAGGAAAAAGAGAGGGAAAGATTAGAAATGGAAAGAGAAGAAAAACAGAAAGAAAGAGAGTTTCAGTTAGAACAAATTAGGTTAACGCAAAACGCGGACAGAAGAAGCTCCATTTCGAGTAATAGATCAGAAAGAGCACCCAAAATTTCATTAAAGGGAATTATGCAAAAATTTGATCCAGAAAAGTCCGATATCACTTTATTTCTTAACTTATTTGAAAGACAAGCCGAGAGATCCGGGATAGAAAGCGACGATCTTGTGACACACTTGTTGGCATTACTGCCCATAGAGATCGCAGAATTAATATTACGCGAACAAAAAGAACTTGTGGACAACTTTGAGCATGTAAAATCAGTTTTATTGGCAAGATACAGACTTAGCCCAGAAGCGTATCGTCAAAAACTAAACAAACATGCGAAAAATCCAAACGGCCCTTGGAAAGATCTAATTTTCGAATTAAATAGCTTTCAAAACGGGTGGTTAAATGGTATAGGTATCACAAAATTTGAAGAGCTAAAGGACTTATTAATAACGGAACAGATTAAAAGGCGTGTGCCGGCGGAGATAAGGGAACACTTCATTGATTCGTGGGCGTCGTATAAAAATCCGGAAACTCTAGTGAAAGATCTGGACGGCTACGAAGAAATAAAAAGCGTGCAAAAACGGACATGGAAAGATAGGTATTCGGCGGAAAAAAAGTTCGAATGGTCGAGAGATGAAGAAAAAGAACCGGAAAAAAATCAGGAAATAAAACCAAATTGGCGAGAAAAAAATGATAAAGAGGACAGGCAGAGAACTTTCGAAAAAACGACGAAAAACACTTGTTTCGTTTGTGGAGATCCGAGCCACTGGAAGCGAAATTGCCCAGAAAATAAGAGAAATATAACAAACATTGCGAATGTTCATCACATTCAGGAGGGGACAAATTTCAAAGAGAATTTTAAACCTTATCTAGGTCAGGCGCATATAAATGGAAAAAAATGCACGACGCTAAGAGACACGGGAAGCCAGTATGACGTGATTCCCGAAAGATTAATTAAACCCAATCAATTAGATGGTAGGGAAATTTACGTAAAACAACCGCTAATAAACGATGTAAGAAGGTTACCTACGGCGGACATTACATTAAATATCGAAGGGCTAGGAAGCTTAAAGACGAAAGCTATAGTGGCGGATAAAAGCACAGACTTGTCATATTATATTTTGGGTAACGACACTCAAAAAGAAATAGATAAATTTAAAAGAAACACCTCCCATAATAGATTCAAAACAAAACCAGAACTAAAAGGCTCTTTTGCTGAGAGAAGAGGAGAAAAAGAGAATAGCTCCCAGTCAAATATGACAGGAAAGATTTCAGATGTGAATTCGAAAGGAAGGGGTGTAAAAAGGACGCAAGAAAATAAATATGTGAATTTCGGATTAGAAAAATCTTTGTTCCGGAAGGAAATAAAAGAAAAAAAAGCAGACCAGACCAGACAATGGTTTAAAGAACGTTTTAAAAATCATAATTCGGGCTGCTCAAACGGTAAAGTCAGGCAAAAGCCGCAAAATAAACAGAAGGAATCGGAAAACACCGAATACAAAGCCAGTAGACGGGGGAAATTTGGAAAGATGCCAGCAAAAAGTGATCAGGCTAAAAGCGACAGAAACATGGGATTTAACAGATACGTTAACAAAAGGGATGCATCGACGGGGGACAAAGGGTTAGGTTTAAATGAGGGTAAGTCATACGACCAAGAGGCGAATAATACGATGCAGAAAAGAGTTAATGCTAAAAGAGTAAATGTTGTAGGAAATTAGATGATTTTCCGAGAGAAAAAGCCCCGGACAGTACAAAAGTTAAGAAAAATCCCACACAAAGGTCGGAAAGGTAGAAAGAAGTAATGTATATCAATTCATCTTAGCAAGAGACAGTTTTTCAGAGAAGCAGAAAATAGACGCGACAGTATGTCGCCCGTTTGAAATTGCCGCTTCGGTAAGTATCCCACGGTTTCGCAAAACATTGCAAGGCAAAAATGAAACTGGTATCGACGAATAAGAAAATAGCTTGTTAATGACATAAGGTAGATAAGATTTAAATGGACGAAAAAAGTAACGGAGGTTTTTTGAAGGGGGGTCGAGAAAAGATGAAAAAGAGAAGGGAGTCGGGTTCTAGAAGGAGAGAGAGAAGAGAGAAAACCTGCTTGGGGCAGAGAGCTTTTTTCTCTCGAGGGAGTGACTTAAAATCAGCGGATCTGGCTGATCTTAGAAGGAAGATGACTCCGGATATAGGAGCATGAATAGTACGGCTGAGTGGACATTCGTCGTGAATTTGTGAAACAGATTATGTTAATCAAAGGAACTATTTGATCGCATTTCTCCATCTGAGCAAACTAAACGCTGGTAGTGAAATTTCAATGGACTAATTGAATATAATCAGAGACTCAATGACTTTATCTCAATGACTTTTATGGAAATCAGAACCCGTTCATGGACTATTAATTTATTTGTTTGTGAAAATGATTTATGTATTCAAGAATCATCTATAACATTTAATAAAATGTTTTATTAATTCATACATGAGTCAACGCCTCACCGAAGTATACGCACCACGCTACCCGGTCTTCATATGAAGGCGTCACAACAGGCTTTGTGTGCAAGAAAGGATTTTTTTGTGCTGGCATCTGTTAGTTATGAGATGATATGATTATCGTTGAATGCTGTTGAAGTTGCGTGTTCGACAAGGTCTGAATGAAAAGAGGGAGTGAATTGCCGCCGGTTGTATTTGAACAACAGATTTCATGATCAGTAGGTAATAATATAAGCATCGAGCAAAAGACCAAGCCAGTTACTCTAAGCTACGCTTTAACTGATCAAGTGAGATGAGATCGCTTCACGGTATTATCGATTGAGTGAGCACCCTATTTTTTCAGAACTTTCTGTGAGGTTATCACATTTCATATCAAATGAGGTAAAATAGTGTTACTTTAAATGCAGTGTCTTTATTTTTATTAAATTTTATATCAACAATTCGAGTTCAGTCCAGTTTGACCGGTGGTAGTCCGATTACCAACAACCCGGTCTGTCAATCTGTCTGCCGGCCTTCTGTTTGGCTGTCCATTGTCTAACTTCCGTAAAAATTGTCAGATTAACAAGAGAAATACGTATGGTATTCTGAGATACTATGAAGTAAACGGTATCGACGTTGCGCCTATCCTTTCTCTATAGCGACACTCAAAAGAATTCGTTCAATAGGCGTATGGGTAAAAGTCATTTACCGGGTTTTTTATAAGATTTCATAATTTCAAGTGCATTGAAATTCATAAAAATCTCTGAAGTGCACTAAAGATAGTTAATGTAAAATATGATATGTATAGAATTTATTGGTCATTTACACGAATGCTAAAAATAATTCCATTATATCATAATCTATTTTCAAAAATTGTTTACCGTTAATTTAAAAATGTTAGTCTATTTTAGGAATATTGATATTGATATATAGATCTGAAGTGCACTACAAAATTATTACTATAAAATAATGTGGGCATGATATTCATTGTTCTTATAACAGACCCACAAAATAATTCGGATACAGTGCATTCTATGAAATGTAATTGCTGAGAGTGCATTTTTAATTTTGGTGCGTGTTTTTGAATTTAACTTTTTATAGGAATATTACTTAGTATTTATAAATTTCATAGATTATATACAGGGCTTCTCAAAATATCTAGATTATATTTTCGTTTTATGATGGAAATTAATAAAAGGACATTGTGAACTCTCCTGTATTTTCCCTACCTGAACTAAACTTTAGCACACTTTATATTACATGACAAAACTATAAATCATATAAAGAGCTGAATAAAAGTTTTGAAAAAAGTTCACGACTGTTGTTGGTAATTGCTAAAATTGTATTTTCAAATGTGTTATGCATTTTAAATTTTGAAAGTCATTGCCTGTTTGTAAAATCAAAGATGTCTAATGTGCGTTACTGGGTAGGACTAGTAGAACTTAAGCCCTTGGGTTGGCTTCCTCTCCAACGTACTCATTGAACCTTGTTTACTTAGACATCAACTTTCGCTCATTAAATTATTAATTTTTTTTAGCAAGTAAAAGGTATTGGAAAGTTTTTCAGAATCTATGATTGATGCATGATTTACGTTTTTGTTAATTAGGCATTAGAAGTTAAATGAACAACAAGAGCATGGACACTAGTTTCTAAAAAGTATTAAAATTATTTTCCTCGAATAATAATAGATTTACGCATACGAAATCCCATCCTGCAAACAGATGAAGAACAGTATCATTTTGATTAAAAGGATGCTTTATCCCAGAATTTATAGCGGACGGGTCAGGGAAACCCGGTGGGCATGCTTCTGAGATAGGTTGTAACCAGAACAGAAAAAATATGCAGAAGATATAGATTCTGAACCATTTTCCAATAGTATAGGAATACTATTATACAATTGAACTATACTATGAAATACATGTGTTATGGTGAATTGAGATAATTATATCTATTTCTAACAATTGACTTCAATGTGCGATAATGTGTCATGTACCCTTATATATGGTCTATATAATTTATTCCCATCACATAATGATCTGAAAACTTTATCATTGTAAAAATAAATACCACATCAGTAAACACACTTCCAGCAATTGTGGATCACAGTCAATTCTGTAACTGAATTCCTTCTACCCCTCGATAAATAAAAGATTGTTGCTATACACTTCACCATCCACAAAAAAATTTGTATTTTGCCACAATGATCCTTTTAATTTAACTGTTTTTGAAGTTTGTTACATCATAAAAATGCACCGTAACTGATTTCTTTTATATCATAAGGTAATGGAGATCTCGTACGAACTATAAATGATATATATTTTCAACACACTTTAGACACTACGTCGCCTACTTCATTGATACCTATCAAGCTCATTATATTTGAAATGTTGTAATATCAATAAAATGTGCCGCAAACGATTTTCCTAAAATCTCTTCGCTACCAGAGCCCACGTATGTGGATATTCTTTGCTTTTTAAAGGCTAAACTGTTTGGTATTTCTACGTTTTGACTACATGTTTTAACAGCTGAATGTTTTTTGATTTAAAAGCAGACCAATAAATGGCAATATTTGCACTGATTTCTTTAGAAAATGGATGTTATTTTCATTTAAGTCTGCATAATGCCTTCAAGGCAATGTGGTCAAGAAATCGAGAAATTTTTATAGAAATAAAGTATTTAACTTAAATAATTTACAACAAAAACTATTGAGAATTTGAATATCATTCACTTGTTTAAAGACTTTTAGTTTGTGATTGTGGGAATTTTGCTTAGGGATAATTAAATTGGCATTTGAAATGGATTTGTAATTTTTTAGATCTTTATATGTGAACTTAAATTACTGGTCTCCTAACTCTTTAAAGTTCCTTTTTTTCTATCATCTATGATGTCATTTTCTTTGATTAAAACCAATGAATAAGTATCTGTAGTGCTGTTTTAGCTTCAGGAACGAAGAGACTATAGTGTACAGGAATTTTTTGTATGTCCCTGTAAACGAACTATAAATGATGCCCACTTTTTTCTGAATACTTTATATTCGATGTTAAACCTCAAAAATATGCAAGAATTATATGGATGTTCAAGTATATTTACGGGTTTTAATGCATGACCTGGCAAACAGACAAACCGAATTGATAAACACTATTCAATTTTCTTGATAAGAATTTAAAAAATCTCATTTCTTGTTTATCTTCTTTCTCATGGGTCTTTCTTAAATTAAAATATCTTTTTTTTTACCAAAAAGTCTGAATATAAATGGATGCTTTATTGCTTCATTAAATATACTCGGTTGTCAAATATAACTTTCTCTTTTCGTTTAGGTGTATTTAATTCAGGAAAACCGAAAACCATTTAACCGTCTAAAATATTTCATTTAAATCATATGATACTGCTGAAATTTTCTCTGAAAAACATATCTATCTTTCAAATTACCTTTCATAGCACACATCTGCTTTCTTGAACTAAAAAATATCTGTATTTACTTTATGAAAAACTTTGAATCTAAATTATCAGCTTCATCTTATCTCACATAGCATTTTCCAATAATGGAAATACTTGCATTTTATGGTTATGCTATTTCATAAAAAAAAAAAAATCTTTGTTGACTGTAAAAATATATCATGGTCACATAATATCTTGATATTTTTATCCGAAAACTGTCTGAATACACCAAGGTGCGTAAAATGCAGCGATACATTTTAAATTCATATATTTGACAGAAAGTGAATAAATGATATACTCAGGTACTGACGGGAAATGTTAGAGTGTAAAATGCATGTAAAAATCGCAAATATGTTTTCTATTTGGACCTCGCAGTTTATGTAAGAATTTTGTATTTTTGTATGTATTTATATATACAATATATACAAATACATTATGAATGTTACCTCATTTTAACGCAACTGTTCCTTTAAGAGTGACAGGTTTTTAAGGAAAATGAGGCCTAAATTTCTGAGTATATGATTAGATACTTTCAAACAGTTTTATTTAAAAATATTTGGAAAAGAAACAGGATTAGACCAGGGTTTTAATATAAAAGAGCGGATAATTTAAAGTGAGTTAAATTTAGTTTTTCATGGAGTTGGGTAACCCGACATGATCCACCATCTTTATACGGTTGCATTGACACTAAAATTTTAATTGTACATTTAAATAATAATAAGTATATGAACTTTTTCAACAAGAAATATAAAATTGATATTAAAATTATAAATGTAGATTTTTTTTTTATAATCCCGATTTTGTTTCAACTCGATGTCGCATAATAATTCTTGGTAAAATGCTTCCAGTGGTGACTATGTAATTATATAAAATATGATTCTTATTCTTTTTTTAAAATTTGCAAATATATAATATAAGGAAATGTCTACTATTACTGTTTTGACCATTCGAGCAAATTTTCATAAATAATCCCAAATATTTTATTAAAAAGTATAATTTGGATAAAAATGTATCTAATCAGTTAAATACTTTTGTAGTGTACTCTCATAGAATCTATCTAATTTGTTACAAAATGTATTTTGCTTGTCTATATAATAAATCAAAATTTGGTTACCCTTATGACCAAAATGTCACAAGAGTAACAAAATTTTGATTTGATGTATCAAATCAAATTTAATATTTAAAATCAAAATTCAAATTTATTAAATATTTTACGTCAAGTCAACTAGAAGGAAAAAGCGAAAAATTACATATTAGATAAACTATCTTTTGGGGATTACAGACTTGACTTCTCAAATTACTACAATAAATTAATTAATATTTAGATGTGAAATGATAAATTCATGCATTTTTTTAAATATTACCTCTTTTATTTTTTACTTCGAATTTATTTTCCTGTTTTTAGCTTTTAAAATGTTTCGTTTTGGCAGTTTCATATCCATTTGGCATAGATTAAAAGAGTTTATTGTTTCATAATTAAAAACGATTACTGTTTCAGCTCATATACAATAGTACGAGTTCCATCGATTTTAAATAGAATTTATAGCAATTTATCAAATGTGGCTGGTTAAGAGAAAATGCTTTAAAATTAGTGTATTAATTTAAAATTTGATTATAAAACTATAAAAAATGTATATTTTTTCTGAAGCACACTTTTTGGACATTTTTTAAAAATTCTAGCATATCAAAAAGAGAGTAAGGAAAAAAAAAACGATTGCGTAATTCCACCTTAATATACAATCAAGGTAAAATTAAATAAATGAAACTCAAAAAGCATTGTATAACTGCTATTGTATTGTTGATTAGGATTATGGAAAATTAGTAATTATCAATATTACTTTTGTCTGTTGTGAAAAATTTTTACATCTTTCGTATATGAGATTAATCCAAATCATACAAAAAAATTAGCTAATTTATTGTTTGTCTTCTGAATATTTTATATAGGTATTGGCACTAGAATTATGACGGTACATGTAAGGCAAGTAATAGAAAATGTATTCAATTGACAATACCTCAGATTCAAAAGAGCGTAGCACGTCTATGCCTGCCTCACACAAAATAGCAACAGTCACAATGGGGACTAAAGTGGGAATTAACTTTATCACATTCTGCCTCTCTGCTTACAGGCACTGTCTGATTTTACTGTGAATATTGAGTGAATGATATTTCAGTCATCCGCTTCTAGTAACACATAGTACATATGAACTTCACGTTGACTCATTTTTCATGTTACACATTAGCGCGAGATGAATTTCAAGATTTGGATTTTTGTCACAATGTATTCACATTTGGATTACATTCAGTTCACGGTGATTTTAAGGACAATAATGTCCTTCTTTTCCACCACTGGTAATATGTTTATTTATGTCCACTATTCTGGGCCGAATATAAAATTTTCTAATAAAACAACTCTTTTTTGGTTATGTATTTATACCCTTTAATAATAATAACAATAAAACTTGCACTTCTCTTAAATTCTCTTCAAAAAACATTTTCACCAATATATTATTGTTTATTTTGTATTCCAGCTTTATTGAAAACGTATATAACTACCACTGAAAATGTATTGATTCCTGAAAAGTTAGCATTTTTGGATATGCTATATGAAATTTAACAAAAGTTAATGAATTTCCAATTTTACCCCCTTGAGGCAAGAACAGAGGAGATCGTCATATTAGTACCAAAACTGCCAATTTCACCCTTACTTAAGTATATTTCATGTTAGATAAACAAAGGGTATTTTCTATTAATTTATGATTAGAAAAGTCTGCGGAAATTAGTTGAGTTAATTTATCTATGATGGTGGATTATATAAAAGCAGCCGAAACTTAAAGAATACATCAAACATAACTTTATCGATTATCTGATACATCATTCAAGAACGCCAATAATATTGACACTGGATATGTTTTAAAATCTTTAATATTGAGAATCTTATTTAGAAAATTGATCTAAAGGAGTAAACCATGACACCCCACGCTCTATTATTAAACAACTTTCGAAGCTATCTTTCATTGTAATTAACACTTTTCTGTATTTGCAGGTATAACTAAAAGAAAATATTAAATTAAATTTCGAGAAAATTGATGTGAAATGTATTTTACTTATTATTCTTGTTAATATTATTATTATTGATAGCATGTTTAAATTTTGAATGATGATGGTACAAAACTTTTTCAGGAATTTAATTTTCTTACGAAAATTTATTCCCATTCAATTAATACCAGCTGGTTAAATCATGTATCTCGGAGCCTACGAGAAAATTCTAAGAAATTCCATCAGATTGTAAAAGCTGAAGGATTTTCAACTATGACGAATAAATAAACTATAAAAATTACATTATTTTTAAAATTTTAAGGGGACAAGGGACCTGTAATTTATATATATATATATATATATATATATATATTTAATTGCACTTGAAATATTGTTCAATGGTACATTATATGCATTATAACACATAATTATGACAAAAAATGTAACAAAAAAAATCTTGGAAAAAAATAGGTAAATATGTGTAATATTTTAGATTTGACGAGAACTTTTCAAAATATTCCATGCGCATTCCATATCAATGAAAATCTACAACATAATTTATATAAATTTGATTTAAATATATCAATAAAACTGTGTATTGAATTTTATATATCCGAATATACAGGTAAGAAAAAAATATTTTCTAAGTATTTTTTGAAATTTTAAGCCTTTTTGAACCTATTTTTATAATTAACTCCCTATAAATTTTACAATTATTTTTATTTTAAAAAAACTATGCACAGTTTTATGACATATATTATGATAAATAAATATAAAAAAATTCAAAGCATTCAAGGAAAAAATAATGCGCATGGAGCATTTTGAAAAGTTCTCTTTGAATCTAAAATATTACAAAAAATTCCCTATTTTTCTGAAAAAAAAAATTTTTTTACATTTTTTGTGATAAATATATGCTATAATGCATACAATACACCCTTCAATAATACTTAAAGAGCAATTTTAAAAATACATAAAAAAATTATTTTAAAGGTCCCTTGTCTCTTTAAACCAAAAAAGAAATTTTGTTGGATTACACAATTAAGAGTTATATGTTTATGTTTTTTTTTTTTCAATTTGTTTTTCGATATTATTTATTAGCATAAAAGTTCATTATATCAACTGAAATCATAAATTACATTTTAAATTATTTAAGACAAGATAATTTCATTTCAATATCCTAACTATTCGTTCAAAATTTTAACATGAATCGAGTGGCACATAAATCTGACGAAATCCTTTTCTCTGAAGCACTAAGTACTATATAGAATTGACATGAAACTAGTATATTTTTGAATTGAAAATAAGTTTGAAGTATATTCCAAAAGTTTCAAATCAGTCCACTTCTAGAATGTTTCAGTTATAGTTACGAAGTTATTCAACAGCATTAAGAAACATTTAAAGATGACAGCGTGTTTCGATGTTACTGTTAAATTCAAAAAACTCAAACTGTAATATATATATATATATATATATATATATATTTTTTTTAGAAAACAATACCCACTTGTGGAGGGCTGCTGCATGATAATTTCAATAGCATTTTTGCCTAATTTTGGCTTATTTAATAATATAAATTTTAAGATTAAATAAGCCAAAGATTAGTATACGAAAGGTTATTGAAAATACTATGCAGCATCCCCAAAAATAAAAATACGATTAACGATTGACCACAACCTTCTTAACCCTTTGGACCTGATGTCTTATTAAAAAGACATATCTTTCATTGAGTATTATTTTATCTTAAAAATATTTTTTGTTAATTGCAACACTTAATAGGGATAGCACATGACTATACACTTACTATTATGACTTCATTTATATTTCAGCATTTCGTAGTAATAAAAAAATTTCTTAATTATTAGTAAATCGTTGGCGTTTATTTTAATTCAGACATATGTTTTACTCTTAAAATTTTAATTAGGTAAACCTTTTCGAATTAGTAATTTGTGAAAAAAGATTAAAAATACATCTAAATTTTTATGTTTGTTTAATGTGGTCGTAATACGACAATTTTTTAACGTTTTCAAAAGTTCTTCCTTAGACTCTTTATTATATGAAAAACACCCAAAATAATTACATTCTTGAAATTTCAGTAAAGAACACATTCGTTAAATCTTAATAAACTTTAAATATTGTGATTTTTTTTTTTCTAGCGTAAAGGTATTTTTTCTTCAAAATTGGAAAAAAATTCTGTACGAAAGTGTTTAGTTTATGATATAAAGCTTTTACAACTGAAAATAATTCAGAAATGAACTTCCGAATTAGGTAAACATTATGTGATAGGAAATTTGTAATAATCTATTCATTAATATATATTTAAAATATTAACTTTTTTAAGAATTTTTTCTGAGATTGAAAACATTGATTAATTTTAAATTCTAAATTTAATAAAAATGTAAGCTTCTAAAATTCAAATTTATGAATTTCGCTTAGCCTATTTATTATTTTACATGTAAACATATGATGGATATGATCCTATATTTTTCCAATTAAAATTGTTTTTATAAACCTATCTGTTAATAACATAAAAGGAAGGAAAATAAGAGTCTGACATGTAAATCTGACATGTTTTTATGTATTTAAACTGAGTTATTTATATTTTAAATTTTTGACTTTGATTATATCAGACTGATTAAATTTTTATAGAAATTGCATTTATATTCAATTCAATAAAAGTTAAATCTTGTCTAATCGCTGTCTCGGGGAGAAAAATGGTGCTTGAAGCAATAGCGTTCTGAAAATATTCCCACTGCACTGAAAGTAGTTTGAAAAATAGGTTTGAATATTTGAAACATAGTTATGGAATCCAATAATGGGAAATATTTCATTCTCGATTTTTATATATTTATTCTTTTTAGTGAATGCAAATATATACGGGAAATTAAAATTTTAATTGAATATAAAATTTAATTTTTTGGTTTTTTAAATATGTTTTTTACTTATTTATATTTTCAAAATTTGGCTTTCATTCTATCAGACTGATTAAATTTGTAAAGAAATTCCATTTATGCATATTTTATTAAAGGTTAAATCTTATCTAATCGCAGTCTACGAGAGAAAAATGATGCTCGAAACAATAGCCTTCAGAAAATCTCGCTACACTGAAAGTATTTTGAGAGTTAAATCTGAATATTTTAAACATAATTTTGAAATCCAAGAATGGGAGATATTTCACTCTCGTTTTTTTAATGAAGGTAAATTTATACGTAAAATTAAATTTTTTATTGAATAAAAAAATTATTTTTTTGGTTTTTCAAATATATTTATTACTTATTTATATTTTCAAAATTTGGTTTTTATTCTATCAGACTGATTAAATTTGTATAGAAATTCCATTTATGCATATTTGAATAAAACAAAAAACAGCTCTTTCACTCGAGTTGTTTCAACTCTTAACGAGAAGTTGACTTTTAAATCGTGATGTGATTGGATTTCGGGTCAACTTGAGTTATTTTGTGGCTGAGATTTTAAAAGAGAATGGTACATTGAACTGAAACGTCATCATTCAGTTTTTCGTGTGATGCATGTCATTTTTTTTTAAAATTATTTTACTTGGATGCTTATTTCTATTTTAAAAATTATTGAATTATTGAAATCTTTTAGCAAATAGGTAGTATACAAAAATTAATTTTCTGAATTTGTGGTGGCAAACAACTTTCAACAAGAAATCCTAAAATTGTTATTTGATATTTTAGCAGTTAATGGGTTAATTATCATTTTAAACTTTTTTCTATCTTCAATAAAGAAATAGAAAGAAATTTACTCAATTTCGGAGTCAGAAATCTAAAAAATGCATGGTTATACAAAATATCCGTCTTTCAGTTTGTGTGGCCGTATGGTCGCCATTATACTATTAAAAAGTGTATGAAGTAATGCATAGAATTGAATCAATTTTTTGTGTATATTTTGGTATATGGCAGGTAGTTCCTCCTTGAGTTTTGAGATACTTCGCCGGAAGAAGTCGCTGTACTAGTATTTTTTGTTAATTTTTGTTAGCTTTTTCTGGTTTCCATCTGTATCTCTTTCAGCGAAAGAAACTTCGCATCCTGCTAAGCCGAAGCTATTCCTAAACAGCAGTGTACATGTACAAGAGACACATGGAAAACTGTTGCTTTTAATGAATATTATAATTGAGATAACTCGTTTTTACACCAATTATTTGACTGAAGTGCGAATTTAAGATGAAAATCAAAGTTGGTACAGTATTGAACTAATAATATTGAAGTAGCAACTACTTTTCGTAAGATTAAGGTATATCAGATAGAAGAAATTTTTTGGGATTGGCACGTCCATTTTTTTATTAAGAAGATTCGGCACTCTACCAATATCGAAATTTTGTAAAAATTTTGATTTTCTTTGATCTTTTGATCTCTTTTTTTTTATTTGATCTCTATGTTTTCATGTAATATATGCTTTCGACTGCATTTTGGCAAAATTTCAGAATGATACTAATTTTTTTTTTCTCTTCAGATTTTCCATGTTTTCAAAATGCTAAGCCTTTTCTATATATCGATAATAGAGCTTCAGTTTTTTTTTAACTAAACATTATAGATACGATGCTTAATATTTTGATAAATTCTATTGACCCCCCCCCCCAAAAAAAAAAAATCTGTTTTTTTTTTGTTTGTATTCAGTTATGAATTTTCTTTTCTTAAAATTATTGTAATTAAAGGAAAATGAATATGTTAATAATATTTTAAAAGATATACAATAAAAAAAAATTCTAAAAATTTTATAAATAAAAATACAAGTAGTGTTATAAATTAGACGTTTTAAACTCATTTTTGTGAAAAAAATAAGTGTTACTTTCATCGTTTTTTTAGATTAAAGTATGTATAAGTAACATTTACATAATATTATCTCAAAATCTTTTCTTCAATTTTTACAATACTATTTTTCTTTTGGAGAAAAGTGGGTAACGAGTTCAATTTTAAACATTGTGGTAATGGCAAATAATGAGCGAAACAATATTTCTCAGTATCTATACGGAGTAGTCCCAAACTGTAAGTAAAGTGAAATAGAAAAAAACAGGACAGTGATAGTACCTAAGCATCAAAAGGAACAATTATCTTTCAGAAAACATTCGTACGTTCTCTTATAAAAATAATTCAACATGATTTTTGTAAGTAAAACTGCAATTTTGTAATCGATTGTTAAATAACTTCTTAATGCGATAAAATTATAAAAATTATTTGCAAAGGTGTATTTTCAATGACAATACGACTTTTTAATATTTTTATAACTTAAATATAAATAGCTAAGCTTACTTATAAAAACTCGTAATTAACACAATTTCAAAAATGATGGCCTTTTTTGTATATTTATGTCATATGTTTATGTATTATTATACATACAGAAATATTTATATATTCTTCAAAAAAAAAATATTTTTCGCCTTGTAATGTAAATATACAAATGAGTCTGTTTTTTCTTCGAAATGAAATATATATATATTTAATAAATCAAAATTATCTATGATAAAATTTTAATATTTCTCTTTTTAGTTAGAGTATCACATCTTCAAAGATATTTTAAACTTGTCTTTTCTTTGTGTGTGTTGGGGGGGGGGGGGGAGCAATATAAGTTTTCATATAAGTCATACTATCAGAATCTCTTTTACAAATATGCGCAATTATAAACATTTACAGTAAAAATTATTTCCTTAAATTTATGTTTAAACATATTGTAACCTAAAAAGGTATAGATAAAAATGTTATTTACATCTTAATCATACCTAAAACTTTCTACCATTTTCGATGCTGAAGGTTAAAATGGATGATTAAAATTTGTTAATTTCTATTTGTAAAAGTTCTGAAAATCTTGTCATTAACACAGCATTAGATCGGATTTCAATTATTCTGTATAATTATTTATATGCACATTACACAGGATGCCAATCGAAAAATACATTTAATTACAATACAATTGACGAAACGAGCGTATCTTACACTCTAAATAAAGTTTAGATGTTTATGACTAAAAATTCTTGTTGAAATTCAAAGTGAAATAAAAAATTATGACAATACCTTTTCTTTGAAGGGCAGATTAATTTTTTTTTTTTTTTGGCATTTTTATAAATTCAAATTTCTATATGATTTTCGATTTCAAAATTTCTTTGTTGAGAAATTTACAGTTTTAAATAAGAAAAACTCTCATAAAAATTATATTCTAAAATAAAATTTAAATGTTTATAACTAAAAACTCTTGAGTTGAAAATCAAAGTGGCATCAAGATATATGATAATACCATCATTTTGAAGCCAGATTAAATTTTGTTTTTCGCATTTTCATATAACTTTTTACTTGAAAACATTTTCAGAATTTTGTTTTACAAACATTTACAGTTTTGAATCAGAAAATCTTTTATAAAAACTATATTTTGTGTAAAATTTAGATGTTTATTTCTAAAAAATCTTGAGAGCTGAAAATCAAAGAAATATCAAAAATGTTATAATGCCATCCCTTTGAAGGCAGATTTAATTTTGATAAAGTTTTTAAATGAATTACGCTTTTAGATTCCTTTTTTACAAGCATTTGCAGATTTAAATCAGAAAAGGTCTCATAAAAATTGTTTTCGAGGATGAATTGTTTTCAGTGAATGTTTTATTGCTCACAATATTTGAGAAATAAATTATGTTCAAAACTTCCCTTAAATCCTCTGACTATTTTCTCATGGGAAAGAAAGTCCATAGAAAGACTTATCAATATGTACACTTAAAATGTGGGTATCAATTCACTAAAATGCCAATGAGTATAAAAACTTAGTTTGCTATATCTTATTTTCTGACCCTGAATGGTTTTTCAAATTACGGAAGAATGTATATCTTACAAACAAAATAAGTATGAAAGAATTTATTTTTAATTTTGTTATTTTTAATTGAGTCAAACAAGTTGGTAAAGATATAATACGAACTGCATTTTTCCAAAAGGGAAGAAATGCTTTAAACAATGGATACCTAAATACAAACATGGTAAAAATATCCCCTCCCCTATTAACTCTGTAACAAATTACAGTAGAAAAAAGTTATTGGCACCAAACAAATGTAAATAAAGCCTATTTTTAAATGATGCGTATAAAACTAACTTAGGAGTAAATATACAAATCGAAACCAGACCAATTTTTTTTTATGGCAACGTGCAAATTTAACAATTTATTGTACAATTCCAGTTCTTACGCCCCGATATATAATTTCAATTAATTTGGATGATGAGTTTGTGAAATATAAACATTCGAAATTATAATTTCTAATGTTAAATTACATTTTCAGATTTTTATTAATATGTACTGATATTAAAATCCTAATTTGATAATTTTTTTGTGTGATTACAATAGGGGGAACTGGAGCACATTGATACAGTTTTTTTCTAAGAATTATTTTGGTGTCCAGAAAGTAGAAATTTCAACTAATTTTTCCATGTGCTTTCAGCGAAACTTGTGTAGTGTGTTATAAAAATGTACAATCGTTGTTTTATATAATATTGTTCATGTAATTAAAAAATATATAAAAAAGCCATTTGTATCAATGTGCCCCATCTCCGGGGCAGGTTGGTACACCTCATGGGGCACTTTGATACGTTTGAGAAAAATTGAGACAAAACAACATCAATGCATACTTTTCATAAAAAATTAGTTAGCAAACCATTTTATATATATTTATAGAAATTCAAATCACCCACAATTTATTTGTAAGTAATATTAAAGCAATCAAAATTAAATGAATAATGACTTGATGTTATGGCTGTTCCTTCTCTGTTTGCTGGCTGTGGTAACTTTGTCATATTTGGTACTTCAATTCCATCATTATCTTCTTTCTTAGGAAAGATGAAAAAATTAACAGATTTTCTGTTTATAAATTGGTTTATAAACAGAAAATAAAGTATAATTATATTGAAAATTCTGTTTATAATATAATTACCCTTTGCTGTTCTACAGCTTGTTTCTCTTACTTAACATTTCTCATCTCGAAAATACTTTTTTCTCTTGAAAATCAATATAAATTCCAGATTTGCTAGACTGCCGTCTTTTTCTTCTGTTAATTCGACTAGCGCTAGATGTTGGATAAAATCGTATGTCTTCTGTTTTCAAAAATATTATAAAATGTTCTAATATAAAAAGTTAAAGCTATTTCACTTCAATAAAAATTATAATTAGAAATTTTTAGTGAAACAAAGTTTGGATTAAAGAGTGTATGGTAAAACAAACAATAAAAGGTAATGAAAAAATGAACTTGAAAAGGATTTATGTTGTATGAATGTACTCCGACATAGACTGTATGAATGTGCCCCATATATCCATTTTGAATAAAATGAGTCTCAAATCCAACACTTCATAATTTACCTAACAATAAAGAATAAGGAACTGATAAAGAGTATCTTTATTTGCCAGGGAGAGTAATCTTTTCGATTGAAAATGCTGAAACAGTTGTATAATATCATTTCAATTGTACAACTCCAATTTACTTTTGAGCTAAAAAAAACAATAAATCACCCGTCCCATTTCAACAAACTACCTGAATCATGCAAAGACGTTCTGTATGTAGTTGTGTACACTAGCTTCACCTTTTGGAGCTGTTGTGAAACTTCCTATAATGAACCTGTGAGCAGTAGACGGAGTGTATCAATGTTCCCCATTCCCCCTACTAATAAACGGTCTAGTGTTGTATTATTGGAGCTTAGAGAGTTCGTACAGTAAATATATGAACTAATACCTGTTATTATATATATATAAATGGTAAAAGAACTATGAGGCTTCGTAAAATCTTACACAACGTTGGATTATTACAGCTGTCTGTACTAGAAAAATATGAATGGGCATATCATAAAATGCCATAAAACGTAATCCTTGTTCAAAGATTAAACTTGGAACTGTGCTAAGCGCGTATCGAAAGAAGATCGCATAGTTAGAGTGACGCCTTAACCGGTGCCGTGCTTTTTTAGATATGTTTTTAATTAACTTTTAACCCTTTCCGGCGCACTACTCTTTAAAGTTGGAATTTAAAGAAAATAGGCAATATATTTAAGCCTATGGGAGTACACAGGTATTGTTTTGTAATAATTGAACTAACCATTTTAATTATACAGCTGTTGCCGAAGTGGTAACCTCCCATAAGTAAAGCATTAATAAGTGCAGTGAGAAGAGCATTGCTGTGAAGCACGTATTACAGTACAACATTTTACCTATTATTTAAAAACAGTAGAGTTTGATCTCTGTAGTGCTGCCATCTAGAACTCATAAGAAAGATTTAAAGTAGCCATTAGAGTAGTTTTTGAAATATTCACGGAGTTTTTGTGTTTCTAAACAGGGGGAAATTTAGGTGTTGCCGACCCGGCAACACTGCGCGTTAAGGGGTTAAAGGCACATTTTGAGGGATCCGCTTAATGTAAACTAGTCGCGAACTCCATGATATTTATCTTATTAATTATTAAATTTATCTATTTCAACAATTTGACGTTTATTGCCATTGTACTATTACTTTGCATCGCGTTACACCAGTGGTTCTCAACGAGGGCGGTACGTTCCACCAAAGAGTAATTTTACATTCTAAGGGAGCAATTTAAAATTTGTAGCTCAATTATTCGCTGTTAAGTTTTTTGGAAAAGTAATCGTTTGGAAAAATAAAATAAAAAGCAATGCATGCAAAATTAAAGGTTATCAATTTAAGTCAAAGACATCTTGGGTTCGATTTCCGGCCAGGACATTTTTTCACTTAGTTGTAAATATTTATTTAAAGTTCATTTTTTATTTCATTTTATACATTTAATCTACTAAAATACTGAATCTGAATTATTGATGCGTTACCTTAGCCAGGAATTTATTATTATAGTTACAGATTTATTACAGGAAGAATGTTGCAGTGGTATAACATAAACTGCCGTAAAAATATTATAATCTTAGAAATTATATCAAGTACTTAATTATCATTGCATTCACTTCAAATATATATGTAGCAGTTATTACATATAGGATACGAAATTATTCCTTTAATCAATAGAATAATTTATTGAGTTTACTTTTAAATTGGGAATATTTTGTGTTCTATAATTTTCTACTTGGAATGATGAGTTACTTAAATTCTTCGGCACCAAATATTGATGAAAATAGAATTAAATTCATTTTTGCGTATATGTAACTTTAAAGTTAATATTGAAACTTTGCATAATATTGAAATTTGCATCTTTTGAAATAATTGGTCAGAATATCTTACTTAAACAATAAAAGATAGATTAATAAGTAAATTCTGTTATCTCCAATTTTGTTAGTTAGAACCGAACCACTTCAAATAAAGGATATTACGTTATTTTTGAACTTCTTTATAGATCAGTAATCATTGTAGTAATTATTGCGTCATACTTATAGGACGTGTTTTTTTCTTCGTGTCAAATTTTGCCATAGTAATAACATATTATTAATTTAATGAAGTAATAATGGTACGTGTCCCTATCTTATACTATAATACGAGAAAATCTTGCGTATATATAAATTTTATCTTATAAACTGTTCTAACGATTTTGACAAAAATTTTCACCCTATTGTTTTCAGTCACGAGAAGACCGTTGGGTCACCTGTTCGAGAAAGTTCGAGTAATAAGTAATTTTTGGGACATTATGGGTCCAAGTCAAGCTATTTATATCTAAAAAACGGCTGAATTGATTTTGACTAAATTTTGCATCCATTCGTTTTCGGACACGCAAAAACTATTAGGCTAAGTCAGATGTATGAGAAATTTCGATTTTTGGGTCATTTTTAGTTCATGGTGGGTCAAACCAATTTTATCTAAAAAACGACTTTAACAATTTTAAGTGAATTTTAAGTAAAAAGTTTTATTTAACCAGTTTAAAGTTCAAGAAGAGCATTGAGATGAGTGATATGTTAGAGAAAATTGAATTAGTGGGTCATTTTGGGTCACTGTGATAGAAAATGGGTCTCACGATTTTGATTAAATTATGCGTATATCGATTTCGGCCACGTGAAAATCATTGGGTTTGGTCATATATTACAGAAATTTTGATTAGTGGGTCATTTTTGGGACAATACGGGTCAAGCTAATTTTATCTAAAATACAGCTTTAATGATGTTTAGCTAAATTTGGTATTTTACTCATTTTACTTTTCAAAGGACTACAGGTCTGGGTCCTATGTTCAAGAAAGATATATTAATGGGTCAAATGGTGGTCACTGCACGTCAGGTTAATATTATCTGAGAATCGGTTTAAACGATGTTGACTAAATTTTATATACTGCAGTTTTTGATTATCAGAAGACCATTGAGGTAAATCACATATCTGAAGGTACACATGTATAATTGGTCAATTTGGAAAACTACTGGTCATGGTCACGAAGACGAGAAGTTGGCAAAATTTGAAAAGAGATTTACAAGTTTTGGCCAAAAAATTGATTTTTAAAATTACGAGTACCAAAACACATACTTGGCGCTAAATGAAAGAATGTTGTCAAATTTGGTTAGATTTGGTAATAAAAATTTGGCTTTCAGAATGTGAGGAAATCTTTTAGACATTTTTAATATGAAACGAGATGCATGCTTAAACCAGTCAAAATCGAGCTAAAAATGCGATTTGGTTTCATATCCTTTCGTTGTAAATGTGTAAATAATGTAAAATTTATAAACCTGTACATTACGTGCATAGTTTTCATATTTATTGTACTTCTAAATAATGCTGTTATAAATAACGTGCTATATATTAATAACACAGAGATAATAATCCAGTGAGAATATTATATCGAGTTAAACACAAAGTTAATTTGACCAAGCTAAGCTCGTTCAACCCTGCTATCCCGCTAGTTAATTTAATTATTATGATTTCATTTGTATTTCACTATGTAGTTACAATAGTAATAATAAAAGTAGTTCGTTTGATTCTCTTTGCATTATAGATGATTTTTTTTTATTTTAAACATATCTTTCATTTTTTAAATCTAAAATTGAATTTACTATCCCAACGAATACTTTATAACAGAATACCAAAAAAAAAAAAAAAAGGCGTTAAGTTTGTTTAAGGGGGCTCAGGAGTGGAAAACATTTCAAAAAATCCATTTTTTTATGATCTAGTTTGATTATTCAATTAATTCGTAACTCAATCCAAAAAACTGCATAAAAATATTAGCATTTTTAACGGAGTTATAAGCATTTATGTATCAATACTTACATAGCCGCATCCATATAATTTCAACTTTAAGTCGTGTTTTCTCAAAACTTCAGTCAATTAATCGGTGTAAAAACGAGTTATCTTAATTATGATATTCATTAAAAGCAACAGTTTTCCATGTGTCTCTTGTACATGTACACTGCTGTTTACGAAAAGTCGGCTTAGCAGGATGTGAAATTTCTTTCGCTGAAATAGCTACTGATGGAAACCAGAAAGAGCCAGTTAACAAAAATTAACAAAAAATACTAGTACAGCGACTTCTTCCGGCGAAGTATCTAAAAACTCAAGGACGAACTACCTGCCATATACGAAAATATACACAAAAAATTGATTCAATTCTATGCATTACTTCATACACTTTTTAATAGTATAATGGCGACCATACGGCCACACAAACTGAAAGACGGATATTTTGTATAACCACGCTTTTTTATAGATTTCTGATTCCAAAAACGAGTGAATTTTGGTCTTTTTCTTTATGTTATGTCTTATCTATTTCTGATATGTAACCTTTAAATAAATAAATGAAATCCTCCCTATAAAAATAAGGTTTGATATTTATACATTTCCCTCAAGTAGATAAAAATATCACAATGAAATTGATGCATCACGTAAGATTTCCAAGTTAAGGACTTGCTTTTAAAATTGAAGTATTTCATGCCTTGCTAAAATATGTGGAACTTGTGCAAATAATAAAACATTTATAACGGTATGTAAATTTTCAATAAGTAAGAGCATAAAAAAACGTTACCCGCGTTACAGTAACGAAAGGTATGAAAATATATTACTGTAAACCAAATAGTAAATTCGGACATTAAAACGGGGGTGGGGAGACACTGTAAATTATATCATGATTCGTCACTGTTGGTTATTTTTATAAAACTGTTTCTTTGAAAGTTGGTACATACTGAAGTAATCTATATGTTATATTTAGAGTTAGAAATGTTAGATATGTACGGATTATATATTTGTTTTGCAGGAGGTTCTGGAGATTTTTTTCCCTTACTAGTGTGATTTAAAAGTTTGAAAATCGCATTTAATTTTTTTAACGATTTTCAAGTTTCTTAGAAAGGAGTTCTCAAAGTCAATTTACGGTTAGAGGATACGAATAATACATATGTGCAAAATAAATATTTTGTAGAGTTGATATCTCGTGAATAATTTCAGGAGAGAATTCTGAGATAAAAACGAAGATATTCAAATTTCGGTTGAAATCTACTTATTTAAATATATATATATATATATAAACATTGTATTAAATAATAATAATAATAATAATATAATAATCACAATAAGCTTCTTAACCTTTCTATTATGGGCAGGATTGGCAATTGCTTTTATATTCAATAAAACCACAATTCCGAAAAAAAATTCTTTGTGCTAGATGTCTCTTTAAAATATTTCAATGTACTTGTATGGATGAAGTAGATTACTTTTCGGAATGTGGTACAAATAGTATTAAAAAATAATGACTCGGATGTATGGTGTCCCAATCCATAACCAAAGGGTTAATCTCTTAATCTACGAAAATAAAAGGGTCAAAATAATAAAGAAATAAAATAAAGATTTGTTATAAATATGTGTCTTAAATAAAGATTTGTTTTGAAAATTAGTTACTCTTTAGGTTTCATTTATTTTTCTTTGAAGTTTCGAAAAAAAAGGATAAAAGTTTTGTTTTATATCATATTGTGTTAAAACTGTATTCAAATCATTAAAATTCTACTGCAGTCTTTAATATAAACTATTCGAATAATGCATAATTTCTTCTGTATTTTATATATAAACATATTAATTAAAAAAATTAACAGCTTGTTAACATTAATTAAGCGATCTACATATATTTAAATGATCCTTTTGAATGGAATTATCCTCTTATCATCTGCAAGTAAACAAATATGTTTATACTGTAATGGCTACTTTAAGGTTTTCATAACTAAACTGCCAGTACTCGGCATGTTCTGTAGCGCAATATAATTCCTAAAAGGAACCGAAATTTCTAAGAGAATTATACAAGATGTGAAACGAAGGATTTCGCGATAATAATAGAGGTACATATCCTTTTATCCTACAAATGTATTTTGGACCCTTTTCGTTTCGAGGACTCATTCTTTCACCGTTTTGTTTAACCCTTCTACAAATTTTAACAATTTTCATTCGGGCAATTAAACCTGGTGTTGCAAAACAGGCAAATTACTGTTAGTTTAACTATAATCTTATACGAATTCTATAAAAATATCTTTTGTAATAATGTGAAAGATGATTTATAAGAAAATATATAGTTCTTTTAGTAATAAGCATATTTTGATTCAATGTATTATTTTTGCAATTCGATAAACAAAGTATTATTTTGAATATCAAAACTCAGATTAACAATAGAGTATATAAAATAAAATTAAATTAATAAGTTTAAAAGAAGAATCTCAAAGAACATGCTGGTTAGAATAATACCTTTGCTTGTGAATAACACGCTTTCTGCACAATGCTCTTATTCAAATATTTAGCAAAACTTAGATTCGCGATAAATGTTTCCGATGCTATTTCCAACTATTTAAAATAATGTAATCTTTTTCTTTTTTGTTAAGTATAGGCGTAGATTCCGAAAATTTATAAGAAGCCAGTTCTCCAACACCCAAAAATTTTAGTCGCCACAAGGGCTTAATTTCTAAGAAAAATTAAGAAACAAAGCGAAAAATGAAAACAAAAATGCGAATTTCGTCCAAAGATCGCAAAAAATGCAACAACTTTCATTAAAGAATCACTAAAAAACGTAATTTTCGTCTAATGATCGCGAAAAAAAACGTAATTTTCGTCGAATGATCGCGAAAAAAGAACGCTCTTTGGTCAAAGGATCGCAAAAAACAGGTGATTTTGGTCAAAGGATCGCAAAAAACAGGTGATTTTTGTCAAAGTATCGCAAAAAGGTGGGGATTCTTGTCAGAGGATTGCGCAAAAACGCGATTTTCATAAAATAATCACAGGAAAAAACGCATAATTTGCCAAAAGATGGCGACTTAGACGCCAATAATTAATCGCTAAGTCAAATAATTTAGTCGCCACGTGGCGACTGACGACCTTGAATTTACACCTATGTAGTTAAGTATCAGCTAAGATTTCATGAAATTTCAAATGTGGTTTTGATATTAGATTTTGATGCAAGGTCCCAAATTGTAAAATTTCTCGCCATATTTATTTCTTTTTTGATAAATAAAAGGAATCAAATATCACAACAGCTCTTAACACCTATAAATGTACTTTTATAACATATAATTACAAACGTAATTCTGCAACATCTTCCTCTTTTGATATAGTTAATTTTTTTTAAACATGAAGGTGTAAGTGCAGGGATTGAAGTTAAAAGCGATTTTCCTTTTGTGTGGAAGTGAACAAAAACAGTCTAACTTCCTCAGACATATTTTTCTATTAAACTTTTCAATAAGTTACAAATTATGTAGGTGATGCAAAGATACACTCTTAGAGACGACTTGATACAAATTGGTTCTAGACGTATCATACGTTATCCTATATTGAAATTAATATTCAATTTACAGCCAGGGTTCTCGCTGCCGCATACCATTGAGCAACAAAATACCTCAATTGACGAATTAAAAATATATATATATGACTCGCGAAATTACGGGTGCTTAATTTCTGCGTTTGTGTATGTATGCAACAATGCAATCAAGATTCTTATCCACATTTCTGAACGACTGATGTCGCTTTACATGTTCAATAGAACCATGCCTTTTACATTGCTCTATTTATAGAGATACTCCTCTCGATACTAATATAGTTTAACAGAAGCCAAAAATACAGAAAGGATGCACTTGTCATATTTATCATGACATATCATACATGATACCCTATTGTCAGTTAATCACTATCTATGCGCCGTTGTGTCACGCTGGTAAATTATAAACATAAAGAAAAATACTCGCATCAAGTGCCAAAGAGAGAAACTTTTTTTGCTGGAATTTGGCATTGAAATTAGCCATTTAGTATATTATTGATATTTATTTAAATAATTTACTAAGTATACTTTACCGATGAATTTTTCCTATTGATTAAAGTCAAAATCTCTTAGCAATTTTTAGTGTATATTTTCACAACAGTAAATCAAAGACAGCTGTTTTGAATTTTTATTTGGAGTTTTTAAATAATGTCTGAAACATCTACACATTCAAAAGACATTTAAAATGCGCTTGTATTTAATAGTTTCTGCAGCGGATAGCCGAATTTCTATTTTCTAAGTAATTATTAAGAATCGGGTTATTTAAGAACATATTCAAAATAGGGATACCATAAAGGGTTAAAGATAGATTTTTCAGTGTTTCATGCCGAATCTCTTTAACTAACATGTATTTTCATTTGGCTACTGTTTTTTCTCTCATTCACACAAAATCGCTAATGCTCGTCAAAAGCCAGCGAGAATCCTGTTTATAGCATTCATATGAAGGCTACGTAAACTGTATACGCTCTGAAAAATATATAGATTATGTTTAAAAAAAACTTAAATAACAGATTAAAGAATTTTACATGATGTTCCCAAAACCAACATGTGAATTAAGAAAGAACCTATCCGTAGTTGGTAGCAAGATATCTAGTTTCAATTAGGTTGAGAAAAGGGATGAAATGTTTTCAAAAAAGTATTGATTATCTTCTAATAGATCTACACATTCTATATTTTTTTTTTCTTACAGACAATAAATTGGATCCAATTATCCAACTATAGAGAGGATGGTTTGAAAATTTATATGTTTATTAGTGATACAAGAACATAGTGATTAGAGGTTGATAACGAACCGCAGATACACAAGCGTGCTGGAGATTTGTGAATTCTATAACTAAAAATACCATGCTCAGAAAAGAATAAGTAAAGGACATAAAATAAGTTTCGTGTTGATCTTTGGAAAGAATTTATATGTGTAATGACCCTTATCTATTAAATCACATCTATTTTTAAAATCTGTTAAAAGTTAGCTTTTTAAATCTGCATTTTAAATTAGTATATGACAACATTTGTATTAAACAACAATGCATGCAAAGAGGTTATGAATTGATGACATTATGTTATACCGTGTATATATTATACCATGTTATACCATTTTACATTATATTAAATCACTTCATTTATATGTCTGTTTCCTGCATCCTTTGTGTACCAGTCCCGGAGCAATAAATTCTTCGCGGTCTTATCTCTCTATTGTCGCGGTCTTGATGCTTCGCAGCAGTGCTGTGTTTCACTCAATTTCTTTGTGTAATTATATTTTGTTTTTCATAATATTCCAAAGTACCTTGAAACAAATAATTTAATTTTAAAAATACATGCGCAGTTGATTTTTTCAAACAGCATTTGAAAATTAGTATTATATTTTAATGCATTTAGAAATCCAACTCATCTTTTGGTCATTCACGCAATCTTAATTATTGATAAATATTAAGTAATTTTGTTCTGCAGTGAATTTTTTTATTTACCAATACACTATATTGCCATTGATTATTGGACACTTGCGATTTTAGACATTTTACTAAATATCTAGAAAAATACATGAGGAATCATCTCGAAACTCTTAGTATATAAATATAATAGTATACGCCATACATCGCCGTGAATATTTTTTACCGAAACTCCATAGGGGACCGTCAACAAATTAAAAAAGAAAAAAAATCTTTTGAATAACCCTGTCAAAACTAATGTAGCAAAAGCGCTTAAACTCTAGATCAGGCCTGTCCAACCTTTCAGTAACCAAGGGCGCATCTTGGCTCTTGTCAGTCAATGAAGGGCGCCATTACTTACATGACTGAAAACATTTGGCAATATTATCGCATAGTATTACTATACACGCACGTCTTAAATTAATGCAAATGAATCGTACAGTGGTAAGCAAGACCCCTACAGTTGTGCAATTACGTATTCTAAATTTCAAATTCTACATTTTTTTCAATGAGAAGTCTATATAACTTTTTTAAGGGTAAGGCGTCAGAAACTTACTTTGAAACTATAATAACAATAATAACAAATAAATAAATATGAAAATCAGAGATATTGCTAGGTTTTTTTTAAGATGTGAAAATATGGTTTGATTTATTTTGAAGGCGTGGATTAGTTTAGTTTTATGAAAAGTAAAAAAACAGTCAAGCATGACAGTGACTAAACCATGTGAGTGGTTTCAAAGGGATAGTAACTTTTTAAGGGATTTAACTTTCTTTATAATGGAATTTTACTTCTAAAATATATAATAACAGGAAATTTTCAAAAGGGCGCCAAGAAAATCGTCAAAGTGCGCCATGGCGCCCTCGGGCGCCGCGTTGGACAGCCCTGCTCTAGATTATGATTGAATGCCTTATTCTAATACGCCTTGTTCATTTTTATGCAAATAGCATGCATACTCGCAGAGTAATTAAGGTTTTTATAAAAATGGTCCCAAATTTTTCCATGTTTTTTCCTTATAATTTTCAGAGTTCTTAATATAAAATAATATTTTTTTCTGAAAATATGACAAACAACATTGCACACAGTACCTTGTAATCAGAATTAAAAAATAATGAAAATTTTGTACAAAATGAGTAGGTTTACTAAATAATTTTTTACTGCGCATGGGTCAACGATATCAAAATTTCATTTGCATATTATGTTAGTTAAATGTATAGAGCAACTTTTGTGAAAGTCACAAAATCATAACTTGAAAATTCTGAAAATAATCGTGAATTGAATTAGTTGAAAATCCGTTATTCTCAAAATGAAGCAAAAGCAAGAGGGGTTGTATCCATATATTCATTGATTAGTCTCAATATAGAATACACAATATGGGATGTACTACTACATTTGGATAAAATCCCTCATTTTTTTGCTTCATTTTGGAAACAACGGATTTTGTCCTTTTTCTATGGACAATTACTTTCAGAATTTTCAAGCTATGATTTTGAGACTTTTACAAAAGTTGCTCTATACATTTAGGTAACATAATATGCAAATTAAATTTTGATATCTTTGACGCATGCGCAGTAAAAAATTATTTAGTAAACCTACTCATTTTTCATACAATTTTTATTATTTTTTAATTCTGATTACAGGGTACTGTCTGCAATGTTGTTTGTCCTATTTTCTGAAAAAAATATTATTTTATATTAAGAACTCTGAAAATTATAAGGAAAAAACTTGGAAAAATTTGGGACCATTTTTATAAAAACCGTAATTACTCTGCGAGTATGCATGCTATTTGCATAAAAATGAACACAGTGTATTACAATAAGGCATTCAATCATAATCTAGAGTTTGAGCACTTTTGCTACATTAGTTTTGACAGGGTTATTCAAAAGATATTCATTATTTTTTAATTTGTTGACGGTCCCCTATGGAGTTTCGGTAAAAAATCTTCACGGCGATGTATGGCGTATACAATTATATTTATACACTAAGAGTTTCGAGATGATTCCTCATGTATTTTTCTAGATATTTAGTAAAATGTCTAAAATCACAAGTGTCCAATAATCAATGGCAATATAGTGTATTTCATCTTCATATACCATTTCAAATACATTTTACTCTGAAATAAACATTTTCAGTTGACACCAATTTCTATTTAAATGTCCATCGTGACGTCTAAAGGTCTCATAACTCTTTAAATTTCTAAATTAAAAATATAAAAAAGACACATTATTATTTTTTAATTTTAATAGCAGATGTATAAAAGTGGCAAAATTCTTATTACTATATATATATATATATATATATATATGGGATAGATATTTGCCCTTTTGGTGCTTTGAAATTAATTATATAAGCATGAAATAAAAAACTTTCACTGTAGTTTTATGCACATTTATCATTTTAAAAAATGGTCTTAAAATCCATTTTAAGAAAGAAAACATGGCTTGGCTCGTTTCCATACAATCTATCACAAAATAAAATCGAAAGTGCATTTTCAGAGTGCTCATAAAATGTTTTGAATAAATCATCAAATTTGGCAGCAGATCAACAAGTTTTAGAACTTGTAGAGATACAAAAGTTAAAAAGCAGATATCCATTTGAAAAAACTTTATTCTGATCTAACACTGATTCATTACTTCCTAATGTCATTTCTTCCTTGTTTCGTTTTTGTTTACTTTCGAATTTGATTATAAAAGATTTTCTTCACTTATATTACATTTTCTATTTCAAACTATTAATATTTTACATGCTGTTTTCCTTTAGACTTTTCAATTCTAAGATATTTCTTTGCTACACATCAATAAATACGATGTAACAGTGGAACACATTTTTTATTTTTGCATTTTAATTTTGGAGCTGATATTGAAATAACATAAGTAATAACATGATCACAAACAGAAAATTCAATCAGTATAAATAGTTAGGAGTGTTACTGTTGCATAGTTACCACAATGTAGCTTATTTCATTGCTCAGATAAATTCTAAAGTGAGCATTTTTATGTGATTTCTATGTGATCACTTATTGGCCTATTCTGCATAATGAGCCGCCGGCGAGATAAGAATGTGTTACCGTTTAGAATTTTTTAATTGATTAAATTAGATAAAATAGCTGTAATATTTTTTAAAAAAATCTAGGATTTTGTTGCTGTCATAATTGAATTTTTTGTGAATGCAGTTTTTTCTCAGTTTATACTGAAAAAACTGTTCTCTATAAAAATATAAAAACTGATAGTTTTATAGAGATTTGTATGATAAACAGACAGAAGCAGAAAATCTTAAATTGAAGAATTTTTAAAACGATATAATGTTGAAATTGAAAAATAGTTCATATTAAACAGTTTTATAGGATCGAAAACTTTGTATAACAAATTACTCTTCTTTCGCTTGTATATACTTGATTGAGAATGTGGTGCTTAGTATTCAACCATTTTTTTTTTTTCAATTACTAAAACTGTTTTTGTTTTATTTTAATTTTTTATGCAAAATTACATTAGCTGAAGAGAGATTTATTAGGTAGATTTCGTAAGAAATACTACCTATTGCTATCGCACCAGTTTATATATCTATCTATCTATATATATATATATATATCTCACTTTTTTATGGACACGATAACTTCTATAATTCTTCACCAATCTCCAGCAATCTGGTACATAAAAACAAAGGGGATAAAATCTTGGCTAAGTTCGTTGATGGGCAAAATCGGACCAAGGGGGTCGGAATAGGGGGCGTTTTTGTGAAAACCGAAAAAACGCCATAACTTCTTAATTAAAGTAGATATCGAATTGGTTTAAAGTTTATATTACTTCTTAAAAATAGGCCAAAAGTATATGCATGACAGATTTCTGATAAATTTAGAAGTGGGCTCAAGGGGCGAAAAAAATGAGAGAACTTTTGAGAGAAACTTTTGACAGAAAAAAATTCATAACTTCGTCAATTTTCAAGATATCAAGTCCAACTAAATTTTTTGTAGATGTTCTTAAAATTATCTAAAACTTTTGTACTTACAAGTTTTTGATAGGACCAACTTTTACCAACGAAAAAAATTTAAAACGAAAAGAAAAAGGGCACTGAAAAAAGAGAAAAATCCATAACTCCGTCATTTTTTAAGATATCAAATCTGATTAAATTTATTTTACATCTTCTTAAAAATATCTACAACTTCTATATTGACAAGTTTTTCATAGGACCAATTCGTATAGCAAAAAGAAATTAAACAAAAATAGGAGTTGAAGATAAAACTTCAAATTCAAACTGCTTATATTCTGACTCATTTTTAAATACATTTTTGATTTTAAACGCATCCAAATGGTAGCTCCTCTTATTTAGAAACTGTATAAAGTGACGCATTGTTCAATTTTCTGATAAAGACAGAATATATTTTTAAAAAGGCTACCAAAAAGGGTATTTTGGACAGAATTTCCGAAAGTCATCGGGACTGAAAATTGAAGGAAGTATTCAAATAAGAAATTGCGTTTTTTTCTGACTCGTTTTTAAATCTATTTTTGTTCTCAAACGCATCCAATTTACAGATCCTCTTATTTAGGAACTATATACTGTGACGCATTGGCCAGTTTTTTGATAAAGATGGAATATATTTTTTAAAATGCTGTCAAAGTGAGTATTTCGCACAAAATTTTCCGAAGCAATTATGATTAAAGAATTAAGGATGTATTCAAACAACAAACCGGTTATTTTATGACTCATTGTTAAATTCAATTTTTTTCTCAAATGCATTCAACTGACAGTTTTTTTTTATTTAGGAACTGTATAATGTACTGTTTTGGCCGATTTTCTAATAAATTCAGAATCTATTTCAAAATATGTTGTCAAAATGGGCATTTGAGCTGACTTTTTCTTAAGATGATTCTGATAAAACCAGTTATTGCAGAAAAATGAAATTAAAATTTTTTTCATAAACGGCCAAATGAAGTTATTAAACTGGGTTTATCTCTAATCATATATATATATATATATATATATATATATATTTTTGTTAAAATGAACACTCTTCGAAATCTACCTCTGCTTATAGGCCCAGCCGACAGGGATTTTTGCATTTCTCGAAATGTCATTATTTACTCACTTTTGGCAGACTTTAAAAAAGCAGAAACAATAATATTTCTAAATATCATTGAATTGAAATATATTTTTACTCGAGAATATTGAAACAGAAAAAAATACAATGCAAAACATTAATTATTACGCATATAAAGCATTATGTGGACAAGTATCCATAAAATAGATCAAACATCTGATTTTTATTTTTTAATGTTAAGTTAAAGCGTGTTTAATTGTGGATATTTGGACACCTCATTTATACCCATACGGTTATTATATTGCGAGGTATTGTAAATTTTGTTAATGCATTCCGCACAATTCTCTACACAAATGAAAATTTTAAATAGCTCTTTAAATAGTTATGTTTTAAAAATGCACCCCATGAAATGTCCCCCACTTAAACCATAAATTTTTTAAATAAATAAAATTGTTGAAATAGTATATTGTCCCCTTAAATCGGGAAATTATTATCATATTTAAAATGATTTTTTTATAGCATCTAAAATGAAAACGTTTCTTCGACACGTTGTTATAGCAGTTCAGATTGAGCAGATGCTATAACGGTTATTTCGTTATATATTGCTTATTTTGTTAGATATTGTTTCTATGCACCCCCGTTCCCTTTTCAATTCAAAATTCGTTTAAAATTATGCTTCATACTTTTTTCATTTCCTTCAGCTATTATTTCGTTAACCGCCAAAATTAATGCCTCTGGATTATTCGTATGAAATATGCCCGTACTTTAATCAACCGTTTCAAAACAATTTCCAGATGTCAGCTAAGTCTGATCGGATGTTTCTTTCATTGCTTTTTATGGGCATCACGCAGTAACATGGTTAAATAGCAACTTAAGGCCTCTTTTCTTTTCATGAGAAAATGCTAAAAAGAATTTAACATCTGCGCATTAAAATCTGGTTGCCCCTTGCTAGACATAACTGTTGCAGTTCTTGGGTGTGAACTTTTCTTATCGGCCGTTACAAAAACCTTGCTGCACGTGTAAATTAATGTATTGGCAACCATGAGAACTTTACCCCCTTTTTCCAGCAGGGGAGTCAAATTGAATACCGATCATGCCGGCTGCGTTTTGGCTGCAATTTGTAGTGTCGTCTCCATTGTGCATGGGCAAACTTTTGTATTTTGGCGACTTTGTTCTACGCCAAAGCTGTGTGTGTTATCTCTGTAAGACGGTCACTTCGCCCGCTGGTCTTGAACGAATAGGTTCGAATTTGTGTCCGGAGACTTTCTCTCCGATCATCTAATTGTACCTCCCCTTATTATACGTGGATCAATAAAAGTGTGACTTACTAATCATTGTGGGGTTTTTCGCTATCTTTATAACGGACCTGGACAACAGTACTTATATTCAGTTCTTTTCAGTACTGCATTGCAATCTTGTAAAAACCATCAGATGAACGTCAACAAAGTAACCACCATTACAGATGCATTAACCTTTCTTACTTACCAGCTGGATGATATGTGATAGATCTCAATTAAACACGAAACAGGGCGGCAATTGTAACGTCAACAGTAGATTCTGTTTTAAAAACCGAATAATCTTCCAAGTCAAAGAAGAACCAATGGGGTTCAATAGCAGAAGATGGTAACTGATCATGAAAACACAATTAAATCCTCTGTAAGCAGTTAGTGTTTAAATAGCAAAGCAGATTAACAGGTTTTCAGAGCTTGAATATCTGAATGGGTGTTGATCAGCGTAGCTCGCAGGAAACAGAGCCTTATAGTATTGTAATAGATTTCTTACATTTTACTTCAGTTGCGAATCGTTATGAAATATAACAATATTAGGACTTGAATTTGATACATTTTCAAAATCAGGTTACGACAAAACAATTCATAAAGTGCAATAATGTTTGGTCTTTTTGCTGGTAAGATCATATTGGGACAGACTAATCACTCCTTTATTGCTTTGTAGCAAAATTAACTGCAATTACTATCTTACGGATAATTTTTATCGTTATCTGTTTGAATGATTGTGTTCAGTCCGATGAAAAACTGTGATAGTTTCGCTATTGCTTTATATGTCGAAACCTAACAATTTACTTATAATTCAGCTAACAATGTAAGTTATGAACAATGTCTGTAACTAAAAATTTTAACTTGTAATACTTGCACTCTGTATGTAGATGCAGGTATTAATTCAGTTATAAATAAATAGACTTATGGATATAAAGATAAGTATTTAAAGTAGTAATTACCAACAAATTCCAAAGGTAAAATATTTAACTATTTTTCAATATATTTTTTTTTATAATATTTAGTTTAAAATGAACTCTTCACATGCAAAAATGCCCAATTTTTGCTATTTATATATTTTGTTAAAAACTTGTACATATATAGTACCATTTTTATAGCATTTAACTACTATCAACATATTCCGATGAAAAAGTTTAAATATTCGGCTAAAATTGTAGAAGTAATAATTTTTGATAATCAAAAGTCATTAAAAATATAGTTTTATAATTTCATAAAATAAATAAACACATTAATAAATGCTATGTGGGACTACATCGTAAAATTCATTTAAATATGTATGTGCTCGTAAATTGTACACGATGCTCTTACATATAATGCACTTTTATGTTTTATAAATTTATTTTAGATTGCTTTGGGCTGTAACCAATACATAATATAATTGAAATAATTTTCCAAACATTGACTGTACAAACGTTAAAGTTTAATTTTTTTCATGCGCAGTGAACAGAGTTAGTTGAAGTTAAGATATATTTAATGGATATATTTCATCTTGTTTTTTTTAAACAAAAACAGTATGTTTTAATATTTAGTTTCGCAATTAGTGTATATATGTATATATGTACTTATATATACATATGTACTTACTATATATATGTATCAACTGTTAAGATCATATACCGGGTGATTCAGAACTAACGGAACAAATATTAACAGGAGATAAAGTAACTATTATTTTTTAGGAAACGAGGATAATAATACATTTATAAACTGTTTTTTAAAACTAAACGTAAAATATATTTTAATATATTATTTATATATTATTTATTTTACATATTATTTTCTAAAATATTATTTTTAATAACTATAGTATGTTTTAATAAACTAAAGAAATATAAGTATTTTGTCGAGATTTCTCTTAAAAAGAACACATCGCAAATTTGCCTTGTACCTTAAAACACTTTAGCACATTCTAAATAAAAATTAGTTCATTAGTATAGTAATTTAAACTACATACAAGAAAAATTCTCGCAATTTATGATTTTTCCTTTTTTTATCTGAATACATTTAAAAAAAGTACAATTTAAGAATATTTATCTAAAGTATAATTTTACGTTTTTATGAAATCTGTATAGATTTTTAAGTTAATTGTTTTGGACATCTTAAATACAGGCAGATAAATTTATAATAGTTTGCTTTTATGCCTCTTTAACAATAATGCTTGAATATTAAACAATCGGAAATCAATATCGTTTTACGTAAATACTTGTGACATTTAAGATTGAACCGCTATAAATATTTTGACATTTTAAAGTTTAAAACTTCTTTTTATTCATTCAATTATTTTTTTTTTTTCATTGGTTATAAAAATTAACTATTTATAATCAAAACCATGGTTTACGAAATAATTTGTTTTTAATCTGGAAAATTGGAGGGTTTAATGGAAGTACTTCCAAAGTATGTAATTTTAAATAATGAAGAAATGATTAAGAAGGAAATGAATATCAGTATTTATGATTTTAATCCACAAAATGCGAACTATTCTAATTCAGTTCATCAATTGCACACTTGGTGCACATTGACAAAATATCGGTATAAAATTTACGACCAAGTAACTAGTAATATTTCTAATATAATGACAAAAACAATTTCTGTAACATATTAAATTAATTTGTCCCAGTAAGTATTATACACTAGCATATAACTAAATATTAAATATTGCCTTACATTTTTCTCTCATTTTATTATTATTTTTATTATTATCTTATTTGTATCTTTAATATATTATTTTCAGATTTTAAGCATTAATTTATAATTTAGTTAGCCCCTTACTGCACATCGTGCCATATTTGATATATACTGAATTTACCGTGGTTTTGAAGCTGATTTTAATCGCAAAAAGTTCCTTTATTTGTTGTTCAATAAGCCAGTGGATTAAGTATATGATACCAACAGGTGCTTGCCTATTTGCGAGCGGATTCCGACACCAAAAAAGTGAGACGAACAGTGAAAAATTTATAACTATTATTTTTTGTTGCTAGATAGTAAATATATTTTTTTTATTTATTTTTCGTGTGGAAGAAAGAGACTTAACTTTCGAAAAAAAAACTGTGTTTGTAAGTATCTTGTAAATAATATATCATGATCGAAATAAACTGTAGAAATGCTAGTGTATGTAGTACGTAAAAATTGGTACGTACCACATATGTCACGATATGAATTGATACGTAGTATTTTTTATAGAGGTTGAAACGTGTATATGTTTATTCATCATCATAAATGTGTTCAAGTATATGATAATCGAAAAGCGGATATCACCATGTTTTATTTCAGATATGAAGTCCAGCTAGGAATGGACTCCAGTCTATTTTATGCTTTTCTTGAATGCAATGGAATCTTCTTGAAGAAGACGAAAGTGAATTGACAGATCTCTCTTATGATTATAGGGCATGGTAGATACAAATTATTTTGAAGTTTCCGCAACAGCTTCAGGAGAAGAAAAAGATTAATATGAAGTCACAAACAATGAATTGTCATATTTTATCCTGATAAATCAATAGACTCCAAAGCCGAAGTTCCATTATCTCTTTTGCGAAGACACAGGAAGATGAAACAATCTGCGCATCTATGAATGTGAAGAATGTGATGTGGAACACCAGAATATCTGAAAAAAGATATATTTGTAGTACTAATGCATGATGGGACATATGTGGCACGAACTGAAATCGGTCTTAGGAGGATTTAAAAAATTCGAATATTCAGTGATTCTGGATAATTTTATCTATAATTTAGCAGTTTTTTTTTTAATTTTTTAGCCTCCAGGAAAAAATTATTGAAAGATTTTAAATGTTTCTTGATTTTATGCTTCCAATTTCATTGTTTCGTTAAAGACGGCTAAACTTGTTATATTTATTACTATTTTAAACTAGTTACTGTATAATTCAATAAAGATAAAAGAATTATGATGTAAAGATTGAAAGAAATATATAAAGTGAGAGTTACACACGAAAATTAAGTGAGTTGAAAACTTAATTTTTTTTTACAGTAATTAGCAGTTTTTATTATAATAAAGTATAAAATTTCGCATGATTGGAAAAAAATCCCTATTACATACATGCCAACCTCCGGCTTTTTTAAAAAATCAAACAATCATACTTCCAACCAGAAATTTGTTTCATTAAAGAAATTAAGTAAATTTCAAATGACAAATCTCATTTAATGCCAAACATTCAATCAAACAAATTTTGTGGTTCAAATTATGTTTTCTTAATTTATAAAAAGCCGGAGGTTGGCAATTCTACTATTATGAAAATCCTGAATATCATATGAAGGTAAACTTTTTTCAACAATAAGTGCTAAAAATATATTTTTAAATAAAGAGAATGACTCCTTCTATTGTATTAATGTTTTGAATGTAGTTAGAAACTTTTGGATACATTTAATTTATTAAATGAGCTAAATAGATGAGAAACATTTCAACGACCTCTTAAGAAAATTAAATCTTAAATGGAACAATCCCATTCAAGACTATAAATCAAATAAAATTTCCAGCTGTGAAAGAATCTTAGAGGTAATCCACAATTTGCAGGAAACATTAAGTTAAGGATATAATACCTTAAGAAAATAAACTTAATTGTTATTTTATTTCCTAGGATTTCGATTCTACATTCGCACAATCCTTCAAAGATTTTTAAAAATATTTTCACACTTTCTAGCTTTTAATTATCAGAATTATACATTTATTCATTTATTTGTTATTTAAATATGTTGCCAACATTTATTATTAAGATTTTAACATGATTTACTGCATTTCAATTGTCCAAAATTTTCAAATAATTGGCAGAAAAAGAAAACTTTTTTAATTGTATATTTAGAAAATATTTATAATATAATCATTAAGTATAACATTTTTTAAGTTAAACATTTCAAGTAAGAAGTCATATTCATGATTGATCTTAAAAATTTTCCCTGTGAAGAATCCGAATTGAGGATGTTTTCATCAAAAAAATTTCGTTCTTTTGCATCTCAAGCGCTAATTTTGAAACTGATATGATGAAAAATGAACTTATACAAAAATACTGTAATTTTAAGAATTAAAATAAATTCTCAAACTAAAAAAATAAATAAATAAATAACATTTTGGCAAATCTATAAATTTTTAGCGCATTTAAGAGATGTTTAACCTCCTATTTTCAAAAATAATTAGATTAAAATCAATGTTTTTCTATCAATTCAACTGTGAATTGTTTAAATTCTCGTGATTAAGCGAAAATGATTACTGGGTCGAATTCCAAGATTTTAATTTTGTTTTAAAACTCTAGTTGAACTTAAAAGTGAAAAACCTTATATCAATTTGTTAACAGTTAACATTGATTATTATTTCTAGAATAAAGCTTGAATATTTAAAAATAAATATTTTAATTTTTCAATTTTTTATGAAACGTGTAATTTATTCAATATATTTTATTTTCTCAAAGAATTATCAAAGGTTTTATGCAAATTAATATACAAAGTTCTAAAAACCAGACAATTGTTAAACTTTTGTAATTACAATGTTGGTAAATTTTAGTTGATTATATAATTCATAATTTTATACAATACAAAGTACACTAAAAAAACTTTACATAGTTTTTTTTAACATTTACTACATGCTCCGTTTGAATTAATCGACGACAATTTAAAGCTTAAAAAAGAAAGCTTAATAACAGATGTCACTTGATATATGTATAAAAAAACTTAATAGTGGAAGTAAAGCATGTCTTTCGGCACAATATAATGGCCAAAACAAACTTCGCGACAGAATTTTTTATTATGCTGTGTTTTTACTAAAACTAATTTTATATGCACGATTTTATTCATTAAATGCCGTTTTATGTTCTAAGTAAATTTGGTTTTGCACAAACAGTTTAATAAAATATACGCTCGTTACGTTTAAAAAAAAGAAAGAAACATGAATCTCGCTTCAAGTAATATCATTGCATTAATAAAGAAAGTTATTTTTAAAATCATTTATGACATTGCAGGATAATAATTTTTTTCTAATAATGTATAATATAAATTGATTTTAATATTTACCAATTTAAATTTTTATTATTACAATAAACATTTTTCTTTAGCAGTAATATAATGCTTTTTTTTTCGAAAATGAAAATGAGTTATAATTTCTTTATTTCTTACTTTATAATATTTCTTATTATAGATTTTCCACTTACACCAGAATACAAGTAATACACAAATATAGTTTAATAAATTGATCTAAATCACTAGATAATTAAGTTCTATTTTCTATTTTCTATTTCTGTTTTTTTTTTTTTTTTTTTTTTTTTTTTGATTTATATTTTACTTAAACTTATCTAAAGTTGAAAGACCATACCTATCTCAGTTGCATTTGCAATGAAAAACGGTTCAACTAAAAATGGTTTTCTATATTTAATAACACATAATTTAAAACAAACGTGGTGACATTAAAAATACATGCATTATACAAGCTTTACAGGTTATTAGATGGCATAGATGTATTTTAATAACAAATCAAATATCAAAATTCGCTTTGCCTGTAAATATACTTTTACAACATTAAGAGTAATGACACGGTGAAAGGATACTAAAAAGGCTAATACACAATAATATATTGATACAAACCTCTGACTTGCAGATCAAGGAGAATTCGGATATTTTCAGTAAAGATATGTAAATAAACACACAGTTAGAAATTTCTGTAAAAAACAGAAAAAAGCGAGATTTTCCGTGAATTTACACTAGTTCTCGGTTAAATGGATTCGATCGTGTTTCTCAGCCATCATTTTACCGACATTTTCCTTGTATTACATCTTATTCCCTGTACGGATATCATCTTTAAACATATTTTTATCTTTGTTAAAATTTATCATTCAACATACATACTTATGAAATTATTCTGCAATATTATTAAACATATAAAATAAAACGGTATATTTTTTATTTATTTATTTATTTTTGATTTAGAAAAATTTAGAAAAAGGAAAAATCATTTCTTATGCGTTAGTGGGGATTGTTATCGATTTTTCCTCGCTGAATGATAAAAGACATATAACGATCAGTAAACAGTTCCTATAGTACAGTCACTAGCTTGTTCTTCTACTGTCAAGATATCTCGGGTTCAAACCTCAGTATGGCTAAAAAACAGATTATATTAAAAAAGTAAATAAAACAGCTGTTCAAAATTACTCGAAAAATTAGAATTATTTCACGCTCGCTGAAGATTGAGTAATTTACTGATTTTGAAATCTAAATTAAATTATTATCATTAAAAATAAATTTAGAGAGCTTTGTGTATTTTTAACAATGTTAATTTACAGAGTCTATTGCATACTTATTGAATAATTTTTCTGTTATTTAACATAATCTACATTTTTCTAATCTCTGTAATTTTACATAAGATTTAAAATAGTAAATTCTCCGTAGATTCTCTGTAATTTCAAAAAAAAAAAAAAAAAAAAAAAAAAAAAAAAAAAAATGCACTACCAGTTTATTGCGCTAATTCATTAAATAATATTAAATTATAATACCTCCGACAAAAAAGTTCGGTGAATGAATGCAGAACGACCGATCTGGCAATGCTGGGAAAACAAAACGCTGCACCTGCATAGAGGCCAGTGTTGACCATTTTCCCTCACCGTTGTTCAGTTGAGCGTCGTTTATGTTCTGCGTAAGACGTGCTTTACTATGTGCTTGTTAAGTGTGTTGGTTCTTAACTGAGAAGAGGAAAATGAACGAACAAAAGATCAGTTTAAAGTTTGATTTTAAGCTTTGCAAGACACCGAAAGAAATTAATGAGGGGTGGTGTAAATTGAGCATCCACCATACTCGTCAGATCTCAATCCTACAGATTTCTTCCTATTCTCACGACTCAAATTCTCTTTGAAAGAGATTTGAGCATATTGCTGATATCCAACGAAACGTGACGAAGCTTTTGAACTCCATCCGAAAAGAAGACTTCTTGCGAATTTCTCAGGACATGTATAGCAGATCTCAGCAGTGCATAGTTATAGGAGATGACTTTTTCGAAAGATGGCATGGTAACTTTCGTTAATATTTCATCTACATTAATGTTACAGGACTATTCACGGAACTTTATTGTCAGAGGTAGTAATACGTTACTTGCCATATGTTGGTTGCTATATGTTCCAATTTCATTACTTTTTACACAATTATGAGCAGAAAGGTTTTCTTATTATTTTTTTTAAATGTTGCTTACTAAATTTATAATAAAATTAAAATAGAAAGAACAGATTTTTAAAAAGATATTTGGAGAAGCGTATTTTCAAAATTTATACATGATAAGGTACCCTGGGGTTAGCCAGACGGGGTAATAACGCCAAGTGCTAATATTTTGCATAATTATGAATTAATTTGGTAAATGACACCCATGTGTTCTGCGCAGAAGGGTTTTGAGTCATATAAATCGCAAAAAACAGCTTCAAGTTAATTTGTTTCAGTTTTAGGCCTTATTGTTTTTACAAGCAGCTAAAATTAACGCTTGATCTAAAATTTGCGAGATACTTTTTGTGATGTGAAGACTATTTTTTTTATCCGGAAATACTTTGTAAATTACATAAATTTGTAGTACATTTCATGGCCTTTCAAAATGTTGTTGAAGATTTTGGATATCTTCTCGAGATAATTTGTAATTTAAAATGTACAGTGCAATAACTATAACGGGGTAATAACGCCAATTCTTGCAATTTTTACCCCAGTTGATTCCCTACAGTGGCCGAGCTACATCCTAAATACTGATTCAAATAAACACACTTAAAACTGTGCAATGTTTCTAATAATTCTATTTAAGCGGTTTTTTAAGCAAAAAGAAGCTCACGGTCTGATATTCTTTCGCCTCATCCCCCCTCCCCACACCACACCTTTATTTTTCTTACACTTTCACAAAAAAATGAACATTTTCAATAGCTTAGGATGCAATTTGTCAATTTCTAGAGTTGAGAGTTTGTATTTTTAGAATTGGGCAATCTACATGCAATTATTCCAACTTATTTCATAGTTTTGTTTGCATGGCGTTATTACCCATATAGGTGGGTAATAACGCCAAATAGCATTGGTCAAGAAATCACGCCATTACATTTTATGTATTCATATCTGTTAAATTATTTTTTTATATAGATAGTCAATGAGTTGCTGTATCAAATCCTATATTTGTTTGAAAAATACAAACTAAAACTGAGCCGTGAAAATTGCTAGAACCTTAATGTGGCGTTATTACCCCAGGGTACCTTACATTATATTATACGGGCATAGATGGCCGTCCACTTGCGATTTTAGATATTTTGTTATATATCTAGAAAAATACATGAGAAATTATAAAAGTGTGTAAACTTAATAGTGCACGTCACGCATTTCCGTGAAGATATTTTCCGGAAATCCCATAGGGAACCGTCAACAAATTAAAAAATAATGAATATCTTTTGGATAATCCTCCCAAAACTAATGTTTATTGTAATAAACTGTGTTGATTTTTATGTCGATAGCATGCATACTCGTTGAAAAATAATTTTTTTTATAAAAACAGAGGCCAAATTTTCCAAGATTTTTGCTTATAACTTACAGAGTTCTTATTCTAAAGTAACATTCTTTTTTGAAAATATGACAAATAATATTACACACAATACCGTGTAATCAGAATTAAAAAATATTAAAATTGTATGAAAAATGAGTAGCTTTACTAAATAATTTTTCACTGCGCATGCGTCAACGATATCAAAGTTTTGTTTGCATATCATGTTAGCTAAATGTATAAAGCAACTTTTGTGAAAGTTTCGAAATCACAGCTTGAAAATTCTGAAAATAATCGTCGATAGAATAAGTTGAAAATCCGTTATTCCCAAAATGAAGCAAAAACAAGAGGGGTTGTATCCATATATTCATTGATTAGTGTCAATATAGAATACATAATATGGTACATTTGGATAAAATCCCTCATTTTTTTGCTTCATTTTGGGAATAACGGATTTTTAGCTTATTCTATTGACGATTATTTTCAGAACTTTCAAGCTGGGATTTTGAAACTTTTACAAAAGCTGCTTTATACATTTAGCTAAAATAATATGCAAATAAAATTTTAATATCGTTGACGCATGCGCAGTGAAAAATTATTTAGTAAACCTACTCATTTTTCCTACAATTTTTATTATTTTTTTAATTCTGATTATAGGATATTATGTGTAATATTACTTTTCATATTTTCAAAAATTAATGTTACTTTATGTTTAGAACTCTGCAAATTATAAGCAAAAATCTTGAAAAAATTTGGGACTGTTTTTATAAAAACTTTAATTTTTTTACGAGTATGCATGCTATCAACATAAAAATGAACACAGTTTATTACAATAAGGCACTTAATCATAATCTAGAGTTTGAGCGCTTTTGCTATATTAGTTTTGACAGGGTTATCCAAAAGAAGTTCATTCTTTTTTTATTTGTTGACGGTCCCCTATGAAATTTCGGGAAAACAGCTTCATGGAAATGTATGACTTTTACTATTATAGTTATACACTAAGTGTTTGAGGATAATTCCTCATGTATTTTTCTAGATATTTAACAAAATGTCTAAAATCGCAAGTGGACGGTCATCTATGGCCATGTAGTCTGTAGTGTATTAAAAATGCCGAATATAATTTATTAGAAATATAAAATAAAATGCAGCGTATCAGCTCCACCGGTTAGGTGATTTAAACAAAAATATAGTCAGTAACAACTTATGTCAATTTATAACTGAATTGGAAATTTGATGAAAATCCGTGCATTATTTTTTGAGATGGAGCTATTGCATAAATTTTTTAAAACATTGCATAACAGTGCCACATGTTGGGTGATGTACACCAAAAACTAATCAGGATCAATTTTTCATTAGGTACCACTTAAATCTAAAGTTTTTTAAAAATCCATGCATTAGTTCTTGAAATCAGGGCTGCCACAGGCGACTATTTTTTAATTCATACTGGCACCAGTTTCTCTAAACAAAATTCCTTATCAGATATTTTGACAACATTTGTTAGAAACACCCACTTCAAAGTTTTTGTTAGAAAAATATTGATGCGAACAGGATATAAAAATAGTCGCCTGTGGCAGCCCTGCGAAATAAATTTATTGCGAAATCATGGAAAATACAGCATAGCAGCGCCATATTTTGGCCGATTTACACCAAAAACTAAAGAATATTAATCTATTTCAGGGACTAACTAAATCTGAAGTTTTAGAAAATTTCATGCATTAGTTTCTGAAATAAAGCTATTACGATAATCACGAATAGCCATGGCAGCGCCATCTGTGGAGCGATTTGCACCAAAATGTAATTAGCACTGTATTATATCAAGTTCAAACTAAAAATAAAGTTTTCTGAAAATCTATGCACTTGTTCTTGAGATATGGGCATTGTGGAAATTGTAAATAATGCAGCATAGAAGCGCCACCTATTGAAGGATATACACCAAAAATTAATAAAACCTAGTTGATAACAATTTCTAACAGAATGTAAAGTTTTGTGAAATTCCATGCATTAATTATTGAGATAGAGCGTCCACAAAATATTTAGCACATACAAACAAACAGATATTTTGTATAAACAATATTTTTCGGGTTCTCTGATCCTTAAAATGTGTAAATTGGTCGCAAAGCGGATTTCGGAACTTTCCATGAATCCAATACTTTGTTCTTGTAAAGATAGAAAAAATTAAAAATAATAATAATGCTTTTTTTAGCAATTTTGACCACCAGACAGACATGATATCGTAGTTATAGTTGGAAAGTGAATTAATACACTTTCGTTAGAATAAAAGAATAAGTTACTCTGTACAAACAAAATGTGTAAAGAAGTTTCTATGCTTACATAAGTTTGATGTAATTAAAGAAACTTTTTTTCTGTGCGATAGCATAACAAATGATCTTTTTATTGCATCCTTTAACAGTTTTGCAAGTCACACGAAAATTTGACCTCTTACATTACACTTAAAATGTTAATATCGATAATAAATCGCTAACATTTTTTTTTAGATTTTGTTGGTAGAATATATTCTTTCGATTTGTCGTCTGCTGTAAATTTTCAGATCGTCTGCAGTTTCCCTAAATTGCTCAATTCTTCTATATAATAAGCTTTGTTCTTATCACTAACTGCAAATAGAAAGTAAAGGGGAAAACAAAATTGTCTTTTTTAACTGAGTGGTGCGTCTTAAGCCGTACGTTTTTATATCGTCTGCATTATCGCTAAATTGCTCAATGCTTTTACATAATAAGCATTGTTCTTAACAGCAATTGAAAATAAAAAATTATAGGGAAAACAAAATTGCCTTTATTAACTGGGGGTACGTCTTAACCCGTACGTTTTTATATCGCCAGCAATTTCCCTAAATTGCACAATGGTTCTACATGATAAGCGTTGTTTTAACATTACTTGCAATTAGAAAATGATAGGGGGAGGGTGTCTTTATTAACTGGGGTTTTTTAAGCCGTACGTTTTTTATATCGCCTGCAATTTCCCGGTCAATACCTCTATGTAAAAAGCATTGTTTTTAAAATTAATTGCAAATAGAAAATGATGGGGCAAACCAATTTGTCTTTATAAATTGGGGTGTCTTTAGCGTTGACACGTCAATAAGAGATCACTGTATTTATTAGCTAAGGTAGCAAACCGAATGTTGCTTTGGCAGTGTATAAAATCTTCCAATTAAAAAAAATTTTGAATTATATTTTACATTTATAAAATATTTACGGTAATAATCTTAATCTATTAATAGGATATGAATGCTTTAATTTTTATTAAATTTCTTAATATAAGTAACTAAAAATCACGAAAATTTTGTGAATTCGATTTAAAATAGTCAAAGTTCAATTGGGATGGAAGTACCGATGTTAGTAATACACTATCATTTGATGTTTTTATGTTAGAAAAAAAGAAAAATAAAGCGAGAGAGAGAGAGAAATTTTGCTTTTTTAAAATTTAACTCTGTCAAACTTCAATTTAGAACAAGTTCTAAAAAGTTTTAAATATAGATAACTTTACTTGCACCAACTCAACGAGTTGTTAATTTAGAGCCACACTTCAAAACTCCTTTACTGAGACTCAATGAATTGCCAAAAGCTATTAAAATACTTAAAAAAGGATATAAACGTTTATCAAAATGAATTTCTAAACTTCTAGATAGCTGTTTATTCTTCTATCAATCTCGAAAATATTGAAGCACTGGCACAGGATAATTTTTCCCTAAGACAATGACGTATACCGGCAATACATTTTGGATAAGCAAAAATATATTTATTAAAAAAAAAAAAAAAAAAAAAAAAAAAAAACCTTAACGAGTTTGCTATTATTGCAATATGTTTTCATATATTTCTTATCCAAGGGTGTCAAATTGTTTCCACCTCATGCCACTAATATTTTAAAGTATTTTTTAAAGAAATAGTCGCCTCCTTGAACAGCAAAGATTCGGTGATTAGATAAGGTAATGATTTCTATAAAATTTTAGCGGTATTCGGAGCCCTATCTTTTTACACTCTTGGTATAGTCAAAGAGAACTCGCCCTGATGAATATCGCTAAGTTCTGTAATTCCAATTGTTATTTTGGGGGCAAAACATTATATTTGTGCATATGTATATTCAAATTACATAATAAGATCTGTATATTTTATCAGGGTCCATTCTACTATATTTTAAAGAACTTTAAAAAATGGCATTTCAAGGAGTTTGGAATCCTTCATCTTTGCAATAATAAAATAATAAATGTGGATGTAAGTCAGATGAATATTGTCTACATATTTAGTATCTTCTTTCTTAAGTATATTTTCCAAACCTGTGTTTTTCAGTGTGAATGGTATCAGGTTAAAATACAGTGTGTATTTTGATTCATAAGAGGGAAGATGGTTTAAACAACTACGTCAAACGGACGTAATTTTCACTTCTTTCCAATATCATAATTTTAGAGGTTAAAATTCAAGAAAAAAAAAAAAATTACTATAAAAATGCAAAAAAAGAGAACAAATTGCTTTTTAGCTGACATCTTCTCGAATTCTCCACCGCATGATACACAAAATTATGTAGTTGATAAATTATGGTTCAAGACTTGTTATAGGAAAAAACCTGGTAAATTTTATGCAGTAAATTCTACACCATTTTGTATAAGAAAGACACAAAAGACTTACTATTATACATAGCAGTCACTTTTACTTAAGTAAAAATGTTTGCCACTAAAAAAAATTACAAAGTTTTTTTTTATATATATAAAAAATTCAAAATACAGCGACCTCTTGCTTAAGCGCCTTTCACTTAGATGACTTTCTCGGTTATGCGCTGACTTTTTCAGATTCCTACAACACCTTATACGTATTGCGCTCCAAGATGTATGGCGTTTTCATACCCTTATATATGACACAAATTTAAAAATTCCACGGACACTTTTTTTTACTTTTTCATAGTTTTTTTATTTAATTTCTTCGTTATTTGTTACCCTAGTTTTTATTTTTATATTATGGTTATTTGTAGATGACTTATTCATGTTTTATCACACAATATAAAAATCGTGTTACTGAACAATTTACACTGTAAAAAAAAATCTGTAATTATACATATTTAAAGTTACAGAAATCTGTATGCTTGCTAAAATTTCTCTGTACACTGTTCAAAAAAAAAAAAAAAAAGATATTAAATCTGCAAAACTAATTTTTGTGAAACTACAGAAATCTTCTGCTTTTACAAAAGAATCTGCTAAAACTTTAGTAATTTCACCAAAATTTCATCTGTAACTCGTGTTTCTGTTACATAAGTCTCAGTAATCCCAGTTTTATAAATTATTCTTAGCAATCTTACACAATTTTTTGATTTACTGTGCAAATGTGCATCTGTTACTTAATTTTTTGTTGTTGCCGTTACATAAAGTGATCTAGAATCCCAGTTTTTAAGAAAAATTTTTTGACGTTATTCCAGACTACATATTTTTTAACGGGGTACAGCTCCTTCGCACCATATTATGCAAGTACTGTTTTAATAATCTTTTAAAACTTTTACGATAGAATTATTTTTTATATATGCAATAATACAGCTGGTGCGTGGATTTTTTAGAATGTGTGTGAAAAAACTGGTTTGGCATCACTGAAGAAGAAAAGAAAAAGAAAAACATTCTTTGTGTTACGGTGGAATTGCGCAGAGCATTCATTTTTTATGGCTATACATTACGCAATTACTTTTCCGTCAGATATATAACTTTTTAGTTATTATCAATATGACAATGTCACAAAACTTGTACAATGTAAAAAAAAAAAAGTCCGTTATATTTAAGGCAAAAACTGCTGGCAGCAATGTTGACAGCAAATTTTGCTATAAAAATTGCACTTAAATTAGATGTAGTTTTTATAATTTTTAATTTTACTACATTTTTTGCAGCAAAAATAACTGAAAACATTGCACATTTACCAATTTAGACGGTCAGATGTCAATTTTTCGGAATGCAGTTAAGGAAAAAATATTCAGCTAACTGTGAAGAGAAATAGATGGAGAGTCACCGTGCATTTATAAATTTTTCCATTGTATGAGCAAATAAGAATGAGGGAAGATAAAACTTGATTGTAGCACTAAGTTTTTTATTGCATTTTAAAGTTCGATTTTGTGCTTGTTTATTTCACTGCGATTTTTTCTTCGTAAACATTTACTTACACCATATAGTTCTGCATTGTGAAAGCCCTTATATATACGTTTATAATGCACGTGATTGCATTCATATTTATTTATTTAATAGATATGAAAAAGCGACATGAAATCTACCGTATATTTTTGAAATTTTCTTTCTTGTTTTCAATATTCTACAAAACATTTGTTATGCATCCGGGTGGATCCCGCTGGACATTTTTTCTTTAAAAGTGAGTTCAAGATATGTAGTTAATAATATGTAGCCGCAACTAACTGCTACTTTAGAATAATTTGTTTCAAGCACACAACTGTATGTTTCTGTAAATGGGAATTTTTTCATTTTCCTTTCAATTCGAAATGGATGCTATGATAGATAAATTGCAATTATTGTCAGAATGTATCATATTAGGTTCATAATAAAGTTCCAATTTACATACCTGACTAATATTTTTTTCAAAGGACCGTTAGTTAAATAATTTAATTTTTAATATTATACAAAAGTATCATTTGGCAAAATCCAATGCCTTCATCGCATGTCGACTCATGAGAGTTAAGTTTGTAAAAGAGTCTGTAGAAGTATATATCACAAAGGAAGAAATACCATATTATACTGAAATCCCATATGGCATTAATTATTGATAGATTAATTATCCATGATGTAAAGCAAAATATGTTATTAACTATGATTTATCGTAAAATTTACAATGCCACATCTGAAACAAAATCAACAGTGCATTGATTCATCTATACAGCTATTATAAAAGACTAACAATTTGGACATAACTAACAAGCTTACAGACAGGTCACTGAAATTTTGATTATCCATACTTAATGCAAACATCAGAATTTCTGAGAGCATTTTACGTTACCGTAAAAATACCGTAGTCAGTTAGAGGAGAAAAGGGAGCTAGTGTATCAGATAAAAAGAAGAATCCAGGATAATTTTAGGTTAAAAATTGGATTACTTGTGGAACCAAGATTTGGAAACACCAATGCTTGGAATACTAGCCAAATGGACATTGCTGACCTCCATCGTTCTGCAGAAATTACGGATATAAAACTTAATTTATTTTTTGTTTTAAGATCATCTTAGAAACATTGTCATGGGAACATAAAACTAATATAAAAAAAAATTCTGAGTACGCAATAAACACAGCCAAATTATATGCGAATTTGTATCCATTGCATTTCGTGGTGGCAACAAATCCTAAAATTTTAAAACATGTTGCTACAATTATTTCTAATGCATTTCTTTGCTACAGCTTTCTGAAGATGATCTATTGTTTTGAATAAGCCTTTTCGGCAATTTAGCTAAAATTTTGATTGAAAATTTTCAAGAGAATCGTGCAATTTACGCATTCTAAATCAATTAATGCTATCTTCAGATTGCTTTTTATATTGTGTGGAATGTATAAGAAATGAAAAAGTACATAATTTTTTTTAACGAATTTAGTTTTATTTCTTTTTGCTGAAATTTACAGCAAAGATACAAGCCATCAGTGTAACCTAGATCTCATTAGTGATGAAAGTTATTCCGAAGGCGGAAGATCAGATGAATAGTCGTTATATTTTGACATGGAATATGTATACACATTCATTTATGTGTGATTTTTGTAACATTTTAAATCCATTTAATAAAATAAATAGTTTAAGTTATAAGTAAATGTTTGGTTTCTTAAAATTACTTTTGATTAACTTTGTAAAAAAATAAAAATTAAATTTCAGTTGTATTTTTAATTAAAAAAATGTAAGAATGTTTAAAAAGAAAATTTGTAAATTTTCAACACATTTTTATTGATCTATAGTGTAATTCGATATTGGCTTCATAATTTGTTCCTCCATTTTCGAACAAAACTTTTATTTCCAAGTATTTTATTGCTTAAAAAATAATTCTCTACACGATATGTATTTAAATATGAACACCTAAGTTTAAGTAAATTTTACTCTAAAGAGTGATGACTTTTGAGTTGGCCATGCTCAATTTTTCATGAAAAAATACTGTATTTGGTTTTTCAGTTATACTAGAAGCGTACTTATTTATATTACATCTAATTTAAAATTTTCTTAGGCATTTTTAAAATAATTTTAAATTTTCAGAATGTTTTACTCTATATTGGCGAACTCTAGCGAACTTCAGGTACAATGCTCTTTGGTCAGCGTTCCCTTGTGCCTAACGTAAACTTCGCAAATTCTCCTGTAAAAAGATAGTAAAAGGCATAAAACGTTATATTTATGAATGAACATTAAAAGCCAAACTATACCGGCAATACTGATTTTTTTAAATCAGATTTAAACTGTAGAATTTAGATTTTAGAAAGTTTATGGATAAGTTACTATTCCTTAGAGTACACGGAAAAACTGTTTTGTTGAAAGAACTAAATTTTAATTAATATTATTCCAATCAAACGTTTTGGTTGGAATGAAAAAATTGTGATTTGACTGACCAAAGGATTATGTTTATTCAAAATTTTTTTTTTCAATTTGGTCATTCCAATTAAATTTAGTTCTTTTAACAAAACAGTAATATATGTGTATTTTAGATAAAATGACTATATTTTGAGAAATATTTAAAGTTCATCAATAATTATGGTAAGTTTTAAATGAAATGTATAATTATCTTCCAATGGTTTAAATCTGTATTATACAAAAAAAAAATATCTCCGTAAGTAATGTTGACCTCCATATTCAACGTAGGGCCGGCACGCCACAGGTGCCCCTGTGATCTTATATATGCCGCCCGAAACCCATAGTAATTAATCCAATGGCTAAATGCTGATATGACATGAAAGATTTTAACACTTGACCCATAAATTTATCTTTTACAGCAATTTAATTTTTAAATAATTTGTTCAATTTCAATTTTTACATCGTTTAATAGAAGAAAAAAATCCAGATGCAATTTGTTTGAAAATTATGTTTCAATTTATTGAAATTTTATGACTTTGTAAATTAGATTTAATTCTATATTTAAAAAAATATATCACTGTGAAGCCCGATTATAGAAAATCATCCGATTTACACGGGAAACAATACAAGTAGTTCAGCATTTGTTTTGCCTTTTTTATCTTTATTAATGGAATTAAAACTTCATCAATAAATAAATAAAATATATGTGTATATAAATAAAACTCAAATTTAACAAACATGTAACCGAACTACGTACTTGAACCACGGAAATTATAAGCCTAAAACAGTCTGTTGTTTGTAGCGAAATCGTTGTCTTAGGTTATTAACGCCTGGCTGTGACAAATACAAAAGAATCATTTTCAATAAATTTAGGGCTCCCAAATGGTCCGGGAACTGAATATCAATATTTTCTGACAGAAAATTTTATGGTAGGTTTTCACAACATTTGCGCTAAAATGAACCTCCGAAGGTGCTTTCTGCGCAGTCTGCAATAAAAATATAAATCGAAAATCTTTCTAAGAAAATATTGATGTTCAGTTCGCGGACCATTTGGGAGCCCTGTAAATTTCAAAACTCTATTTGAATACATTATTGATATTTACTGTATAAAAACGCTTTTTGATATCGTTAATGACTTTTTCATTGGTTTTTTAAGAATCTATGATTAAAATTTAGTTGCATAAGTTAGAGCAAGACTGTTCAACCTTTCATTAAGCGCGCTCGCACTTCATCAAATAGCAAACATTGAAGGGCGCCATTATTAATATGTCTGAAAATATAGTAATTCACTATGGGTGGCAGGGTTGCCAGTTTCGATTCTATTTTTTTATGCAGAAATTTTGATTTCACATAAAAGCTTCCGAAAAAAGAATTTTTACTTTAAATTAAAAATTATTATTAAAGTAAAACTGTTCGGAATTTCTGCTTAGAATTCGATTTTCTGAATCAAAAAAGAAGCAATACTGGCAACTGTTGTAAAGAGTAACGATATGCAAGCGTCTTATATGATGCACAAATACCTTGCAACATATTTTATAAGATAAAATATAAGAACAGCTTGACGTAAAAATAATTTCAGAAAAAAGGCTAAATCATAGTAAAATTAGAATAACATTTTACAAAAAGAGCACCAATCAAAATATTTTGTAGAGAAAAAAGGCAAAAATTTCACTCCACTTAAAATAGAAAAATCATGTGGAACACGAAAAATTTTAAAGAAACATATTTTAAAATGGATTTTTATTTAAATAACTTCTAATAACATATATTATTTGAAAGGGCACTACGAAAACTCTTGAAGGGGCCGTGTTGGACAGCCCTGATATTAGAAGAATAAAAGGTGCAGTATGAACAAACATCAAAAGTAATATGTGATCTATTTTTTTTTCATAATACTTCTTTTACATAATATTTTTTTTAAATAAATATGTTTTATTACGACAGAAAAATATAGCAAATTCATAAAATTATTGATATCAAATTAACATCGAGATATGTCTAAAATAAAACTGATTTTCCAATGATGCATTATTTTTTTCAAGGTATTAAAAATACTATGTATATATATATAAGATTTTTCTTTTGAGTTGGAAAAAAACATAGAATGCTTTACCGGCATACTACTATGCAATGTTTTATATTAATTTCAATATCTTAAAAATATTTTAAGATTTTTATCAGATACAGACACTATATTAAAAATACAATTACATTAAAATCAAAGTTAGTATAAAAATTAATACTTTCTTCTTTTCCATCCTGTATTATGATCTTAATTTTTAAAATGGAGTTGCAATTAATCTGTAATTTGTAAGTGCAAAGGCTCAAAATTCCCATTCCGTGTAAAAATATCTTGCTTACAGCTGTCGGTAATGGAATAAAAATTGCAGTTTTCAAAATAAAGTATATTTAAACCAGCTGCTATTAATGACTTAGAAGCGAAAACTATATTAACATTTTTTGTTCCGCTGAAAAACTAATATTTTCAACAATAAATATTATACATACGATGTATGTTTAAATACCAACAATCTTTAACAACAACAACAAAAAAGTTATAGTTATTACAAACAAATTTTCACAATTTATAAAATTTATATCGTTAACCGTTTACAAGTCGAATTAATATCGTAATGTAATAATAATTTTGTTTTTCCTATATTACAGCTTCATATGTTTTAATTTATGCACACAAATTTAGAAAATAACAAAAACAAATATTTTTGCAGTTTTATTTGGCTGTTTTCATTTCAATATTCGCATTTTGGAACATGATTATTGATTGTCAACCTATGCAAATATAACAAATTATTTTCCGCTATATGCTATTGTATATTGTTCTTGAATATTTTCTCGAATTCGAAAAACATTTAGGTTCTTAGTGGTCAAATGTAAGCATTATAGCGAAAACAATAAAAGCAAATTATATATTTTTTATGCAAATTCATGAATTTACATTTTTCTTATACTGTGATAAATGCTTAATTGAAAATTTGACATAAATATATTCTTTTCAAAAGTTGAAACCAACATTATATTTTATAGGAAAAATAAGGACATCGTTATTATGTTGGAAAATATCTGTTCTGAACTGCAAATGCTTTGTTCCCATTTGGGAACATTGTCGTTTAGACGGTTAAAATTACAATATCTAAAAATATAATGTTGTTGAGCATAAAACATTAAAATTTTTAGTCTTATTTTAAACGTTTTACTAAACAAATTCACAACTCATATATCTACAAACAACATCCACACTACGTATAAATTAATTCCCGAGTTTTTTATAGACATTTTTCCCCCTCCACATACACACGCACACCGCCACCAAAAACTATCACTGATGAATTAAACTACAAAAGTATCTGTTACAAACGGAGTAATATATCACAATAAATAAAGAAAATAAAAATATTCACTTTGATTTAACATAAATACTTTAAATATTATTTAAAGCTATTGCGAAAATAAATAATTTTCAATACTAAGTTTTAGTAAAAAAAAGTAAGCTTTTACAGTTAAACTCACAAACTCGTAAATAAACAGCTAAAGATTCAGTGTGAAAATCTTTTGCTAACAGTCTGCAGTAACTTATTTTTTTCCTTTACCAAAAAAAAAAAAAAAAAAAAAAAAAAAAAAAAAAAAATTAAACGAAGTTTTTGCTAATATTTCTTATGATAGAAATGCTTATTGTAAAAAGGTTTTTTTCATGCACGTAAAAACAAGTATTATCATAGACATTTATTGGTTCTCTAAATATCTTTTAAATTCCGAATTATTACTATAACAATAAAATTCATTATATTTCATTTTCTTTGTAACTTAGTAATGAAATGAATTCTAGGTTAAATTTGTATCACATACAAATAAAATATTATTGAGAAAAAAATTTTGTTTGATTGAAAAAAAAGAATAAAGTAATGATTAATTAATCAAAATATTTCGATGCGACCATTGAAAAACAGATAATTAAATAATTCATATTTTATTAGTCCCCTCCTCTTACTTCTCTCAAATAAATATTAAATAATTTTCAACAGGTGAAATAAATACAATAAAAGCAAAAAGAAAATGAAACTATCTTAAATAGTATTGAATTATTAAAGCAGCGTTCTCATTGAAATAAAACATTATATACTCACGAATCTGCCGAATCCTCAATACTCAAGTACGTAATTTTTTTACCGCAGAACAGTCCGGTCTTAGTACTCATTTGATCTCAAATGAAAGCTTTCACTCAATTCCGAAACTCAAAAGTATTTTATCGCTCTCCTACACACGTTCCGATTGGCTGAGACACTCAGTTTTGATGACCAATCATAAGTGCGGGCTTCATTGCGTCATTGTGGGGGAAGAAGTTCTCTCCGTGGATATTTTTGTTTGCTTTCCTGCATTCTCAGATTTTCGATTTTGGTGAGATTTATTTTGCATTGTTATAGTTGGTGAACTAGTTTTCGCGTCCTCTTAAAAAATGTTTTATTTGGAATTTGATTGCGTTTTATCGTTGATAAATGTGTCCAAATATTTGGATATTTTTAAAATTTATGTTCGTTTCTTTTGGGGTAAATCTATAGGAAATCGATCACACCCATTGTGTAAGTAAAGTTGACTTATTTTCATACTTCGAATGCAGTTCTGTTCCATAAATCTTTTCATGTGTAAGTATCAGTGGCATATTAGGCACAACAGGTATTAGAATTCTGCTTATCAAAGCATTCTTTTGATATTTTATTCATGTGAATAGTTAAACAGAATTGGTTAGTATTTTGATGTACATCAAAGTTTACTAAGACGCTTTATATATTAGATTCAACTATAAAGAGCTGAAACTTTTAAATCTACAGTTTTCAATCTTCAGAAAATAGAAATGTTATTCTAGTTTAATTTTACTACAGGAAGATTATGGATGAATAATTATTGACATAATTTTTTTATACTGTTGTAATTTATCATAGAATATCAATTTGCATTTGGAGACTTTTTAGTTTTTATCAGCTCGTTTATAACAGACAAAAATTTCTATAACTCACAGTTTTTTTTTTTTTTTTTTTTTTTTTTTTGACATCACAAAGAATTACATATAAGAAACATAACTAAGATGTTTCAAAACGCAAACGAAGTCTACTTGCACAATGATTCATTCAACAACTACTTACTTGTCCGATATGCTCAAATCTATTTCGATTAATATGTCCTATATGAGGACGAAGACCCTTGAAGCCAAGGGTCCAGAAGAAAAACTCTAGAAGAAAAACTCCAGACGCCAAGGGTCCAGAAGAAACCATTTTTGTTCAAGAAAATTGAACAAAAATGAATATAAGACTGCCGACCTGGAAGTATGTTTTTTTTTTCTTTTCAGGTAAAGAAATAAAAGTCATTTTCTTATTATGTGCTGCGTTATAGAGACAAACTGCTTTTTCCGAAAAATAATCAATATTCATTAATTATAAATTCAAATAAAATTGTACTCTAATTGAAATAAGAGTTCAAAGACCATAATGGAACAAGCAGCAGTATCCTACTTCAATTAAATTAATTATAATTGATGTTCAAATTAAACATCAATTATCTTTAAACTCAATTTACTCCAAAACGAATTTGTGTCATTTTCACTCCTTGGCTTCTGAGATCGTCATATACTCTTTATGAATAATCCGTTGTGCTTATAGAAGAAGCAGAACTTAAAAATAGAAGAAGCAGAGATGATAGCTAATTCTCAAAGCGAAGCGTATAAGTAAAGTAAAACTTTTACCTAAGGCAGCACAAAATTTTTCTTTTTCCCTTTTCAAAATGTATCCTTTTCTTTGACAGTCTTGATAAAATCAAGAATTTAAATTTACTGGTTCTGTGATTCTATTTTCTTTGAGAATTATTGAAGTATGTTATAAAAGATTTGAAAACTTGGTTATTTAAAATTTTTAAATGGATTTCGCCATTATTTTAATTATCGCCCAACTTATGCAGGAGCATGCGGGGCAGTTGCCCCGGGCCCTTCTTTGTAGGGTAACTTCACGAAAGTAATTAGTATTTTCACTAAAAAGTGCCAAATGATTAAAATTAGACAAAAGGGAACAAAATTCATATATTTTCAAACATTTAGAAAGGTAAGAGTGGTCCTCTTTCTCTCTTTGCTTCCAGTACTCCATTCATCTATGCGAAAAACAAACTACATTGGAAATTTAATAATTAAAGTTATTTTATAAAAACTTAGTATACTACTGTTCTCAAAAGAAATTCTTTATTAATGTTTTCCTCGTAGCATGGCAAGTTAAAACTAGTAATTATGACCAATTTGCGGACATTTTCTTTTAGCATCTTATAACGTATGTAAATAAACAAAGAAAAAGTTGGCAATCAGCTCATTCGCCAAATAATCCATCTTTTTTCCTGACAATTATCGTGCTAGTACTTTTTTAAAATTGTAACTATCTTTTAAAAAACCCTGTATACAAATATGAACTGCACCGAGTACAAAATTTATACATACATACAATACGTATGAAGTTTAGTAGAATCCACTACCACATTATTCACAAAAAATAAATTATATCGATAGGCAGAAGGGGGGCCCCTTCCGTCGGGCCCTGACTTTAATCAATTTTGTTTACTTTTTCAAGTAAGAAGCTTTCATAATCTATATATTTAAAAGACCTGGCTGTTGTTTTAGTCATCAATTCTGAGCTTTCTACTTAACCGATTTAGATAATTATTATTTTTTTAATTAAAACTGTTCATTTGTAGTTGTGCCCATTCTACCTATATTTTAATTTATTTACATTTTTAATTTTAAAAGCTTTTTTAGGATATTTCTTTAAGATGGTGGCAATCCAGTTCAGCCTTTCTCTACATAATAAAAATTTATTTTGCTTTATCACTTTCCACCAGTCAGCTTGATTTCATTAGTGAATACGTCATTGGATTTAAAAGAACAAAAGATGGTGGTTTTCGTATAATTTACGATTATACGTAAAAATAAAACGATTGCATATAATTATGCCTTAAATGCAGTAGAACAAATATTATTTACTGATAAATAAAATTTTCTATGTAAATGAAATAGCAGAAAATAATCTATGATAAAAAAATTAATAATAATGTCTAAAGCAAAATATTTCCAAAAGGAAAATGCTATCATTCAAAAATCAGATCACACTATAATTTCGGAAGGGATGAATGACTCTGATGGCGTAAATGATGTCATATTGGAAAGAAAAGACTAAACCAATAAATAAATTTGTTGCAAGCTAACAGCATTTTAAATGTGTAAAGCCTCGTTTATGTAGTTTAGTAATGTCATGTTTTTATTATAATAATAATGTTTTTTATATATATATTGTAATTGTGATGCAGGTCTTAAACGATATTTGGTCGAAGAAATAATAAACAGTGCAAATAATTTTAATTCGCTTTCTGAGGTATCACAACAAATTCCTGAAGCATCTTGGCATTTAAATAATGCTTAAGATTGTATTAATTGTATTAATAATAATAATTAATTAACTGTATTAAAAAGATTGGCACTGATGTCATATATATGTTACGCGCGATATACGTATTTCGCCCGTCAATATGGTAAAAACTTTGTTTTTGAATATTGCTCTAAGTATTAATTTTTGCATAAATGAATTTTTTTTACATAAATGAAGAATTCCCTGAAGATTCATTTAAAGTAGATTTACACCATCTATCATAGCAGAAAACGATATCATCACCGAAATTTTTGGAAAATAGTTTGTCTCTTTAGGCAGTATGATGAAATTTGATAAGATTTCGATTCTAGCACCAAAAATCAAACATTGCAATGCAAATAATCAAAAAGTTAAAAATCTAACCCCCGGCACTTCAGAACATACATCATCTAAAATCACTTAACGATTAAAAATAAAAAAGAAATATACTTCAATTTCAACTAAATTTTTAAATAGCTTACCTGCACATTGTCTCATTTTAAAGCCACACACTAGACACAGAAAAAGACCCGGATGATAATGTAAAGCCTATGAGGCCGTTCTTTTCAAATATCTCACTTAAATTTTAATATTTTTATATGATTTTTTTTGCATAGGGTAGCTGAGGATGATCTACAACCGGCCTAGTTTTTATTTTTTCGATTTTTCTTATATATTTTCTATATTACGATAGTTTCAATTTCAGAATCAATTTAAATCGGTTTTGAAAGTTAAAATATTTATTTTAATCTGAAACCAAAACGGAAAAAGTAAAAGCCAGGTTGGTTGTGATTCGTCCTCAGCTATCTTGTGCAAAAAGATCATGTAAAAATATTAAAATTTGGGCGAAATATTTGAAACGAACGCCCCCATAGACTTTACATTATCATCCGGGTCTTTTTCAATGCCTAGTGTTGCGCCTTAAAATCGGATTTATTGTAATTTTACCAAGAAATTTAAGTGCTATCCAAGAACTTTTAAATTTGACCAGATTAATTTTGGGAAACATGTACGATAATTGTTTAAATGTAGAAATTATTACTGAAAAAGTGTTGAACAAAGGATTTTGATCTTTAAAATCTATTTAATGCCATCAGACGTATGATGATCAGATGTATGACTAAGTACAAGGACAAATATTGTATTGTGTTGGTATTTATCTGAGCTTTAGCCACGGCCAGTTATGTATCACGATGCTTTGAGTACGTTCTTTTAAAACATTGACACTGCAAACACTTCTAAAAAGTAGCACAACAACGAATGTGTTATATAAGGAAATACTTTTAAAAAACTGAGATAAAAAAAAGAAAAAATCTATCGGTTAATCAATATGAAAACTTTCGAAAAATTGAATAAAAGGGAAATTTTCTTCTTACAGTTTTCTTTTATTCGTAGTCTTAAAATGTAACATACTTATCTAATATTTTCTCTTCCGTCGAATTTTGACGGGTGCAACTAGTATTATTTATTTTTCATTCTTTTTATGTGTTAGTATTTGAATAATAAGTGAACCATGTATTAAAATTATGCTGTTCTTATGACGCCTCTTTTATCAGAAAATTTACTAAGAATATGCTTTAAAACGACTAAATATATTAAAGTAAATTATCTATGTTCTATTATGCTTTTATAAAATTTTTAACCCATATTTGACAAAATATTAATAATAATATAAAGAATTTTGTTCAAAAATTATAATTTGTTTCATAAAACAACAAAAAAAGCTAAATTGAAAAATACATTATTTGTTAATTCCAAACTTTAAGATAAAAAACGAGGGATTTAGGACAGCAAGATCGCAGACACTGGGCTAAATAAATCCAACAATACATTGACAGTAGATAAGACGAATCGACATTAAAAAATGCTTCTCTAAAATGCATACGTTTGACTGGAGAGTTCATATCTGCTTTAGAAAAGCAATACTATATTTCGGAAATTAATACTCTTGATTTATATAAAATGCAAAATTTATTTTTCCTTTTTTATTTATTTATTTATTTTTATTTATTTTTATTTATTTATTTATTTTTAATAACATAACAAATTGAAGAAAATAAAGTTTATATATCTATTTTTCAGAAATTAAATGAGAAGAAATAACTTCACTTTTTATTAAAAAAATTTTCGTAACATTGAACATATTAGAGAGAAAAACTTTTTTCAATACAGTAGAACCTTGGTTATCCGAATACTGATTATCTGAAAATCGGTTTAACCAAAATACGTTAAAATTCCTTTAAGTAATTTCTATATGGGAAAAATTTTACTGTCAACACTATTTTTACTAATGTCAAAAAACAATTTTCAACATATTTTGATCTGTGATTACTGTTTTATCTGCACGTTTTAGATCAAAGCAATTTCGTTTCATTTTTCAACACATTGAAATTTGTTTTAATGCTTATTAGCTTTTAAAATTAGAAGCAAAACAAATAAAAATCAGAACTTTGTCAGGTATTTTTGGGAAGTGATAGAAATAATGTTAAAAAAGTACGTTCTATGTAAAATAAATAAACAGAGTCAACTTACTTATTGGTGCATTGCATAATTTTGAGCACTTTATAATATACACATGTATAATTCTTCATTTTTTTTTAAATATGTTGTGATTTTCTTTTTTTTTTTCAACTGTGCATCGTTTCAATGCTGCTTTACCACGCCACTTTTTAAAGAACAACATACTTGATGCTGTTGCCTCTTCCTGTACTTCAATACATCAAAGTGCCATATCTAAGATCTTAGTATCTTCACTGTAATTCTGTACCACATCTACCATAATATGTAATACGTCACTACCACATTTTTGGTACAACACTGTTCTAAATATTACTATCACAGCTTTTATGCAATTACGAAAGCTTCGTAATTGCATATTTTTCTCTCATTAACAAATACCTATTATCTTATACTAATAAAAGAACAAAACGCTCTGTCTGTCTGAGTGTGTGTCTGTGTGTGGGTCTGTGTGTGTGTCTGCGATGGCTAGCAAAATCTATTTGACGTACGAGGTTCAAAATTTTTATGAGTGTAGCCTAATATCTCTCCTGATGCACCTGAAGCTCAGAATTTCAAAATTCTGTTTATTAACTGAGTAATTAATTAAATTCCAAAGCTCACTCTCATAAAAAATCGCCTTTTTTTCGCTTTTTTCTCTTTCATTTTCTTATGGTTGATTGGTTGCATAAAATTTTCGCAGAAATAATTAAAAAAGCTGGAACAGAGCTTTAAAATTCATAGACTGGCAAACTGTCAGTTTAAATGATGATTTTTTATCACAACGGTTGTAAACCATGGAGGAAAAAGATAGGAGGTCGTGAAGTAAACCGAAAAAAGGGTTGCAATATTAAACCATTTATCGCTCAAATTTTAATGTCCCAAACAAAAGCATGTGGAAGTTATTTTGTATTAATAAGACGAATTGAAAGAAATGAATTACAGCTGAAGTATATTTTACGAAGAAATAGTAATTTTTTTAAATGGTCTTTTTTCTATTATATTATTTATTTAAAAAAAATATTTGCTTTTAAAATAATTGAAATTGATAAATTCGAAATAATTAAATGTCAAAATAAAATAAAATAAAGTATTGAAAACACTTGATTTGAACTAAAAATTGTATTACTAAAATTTTTTTTTTTTTTTTTTTTTTCAGAACTTTTTAATACTTATTTATAACGTAGATGAAAAATGTTTATGATTTAACAACATATTAATAACTCTATGTCAATATATAAAATATATTTATGAAAACATTCTTCTAAAATCATGCGCGAAAACTTAAATAACAAATATTAGTCTAAAATCTAGATTTCAGAGTGCAGACGATTTTAAGACATTAACGAAAGAATGTTAACTTCACAAGTAAAATCTTAAATGATGCTTCTATATTGATATTTCAAAGTCATATGATAAAAATAATCACATAATTCTTGCCTATGATTGATATATTTGTATCTTTTATGCATTTCGATCGTGTATTACAGTCAATAATGGCACAAAACGTTATTTTTTAAACAAAATTTTAGTCATCTATTCAATAACAGTTTAAAAGGTAAAAAACAAAGAAATACGGGTTTAAACCAGTTTGAATTGATCGGCGTGTCAAAGCACATGGTTTTGTTGATACTTATTTGGACTTAATGTAGCGGATTTTGGGGTTACATTTTTGGCGTCGTCCCAAGACATTATACTTCCACTCAATTTCTTTTTACTGTGTAGTTGTACGCATATCTTTACTGTGTTGCAGTAAAAAAAATCACACAACACTTTTCTAGGAGTTTCTTTTTTTTACCATTGATAAAATTTTAATGTATTCTATTCAATTTAAAATTAAATTATGGCTTTAATTTGGTTTTAAAACAAAGATAAAATATAGCTGTTTGGCGTACAATTGTTAAAATCCGCAAACGATTCATACACCATAATAAATTATCAAATAGCAAAGTAAATTATTTATCAGAAATAGGCATAAAAAGAATAGTAGCAAAACTGATTATAACCTTAATGTTTAGACTAATTAACACATAACCGGATCCCAACCAGAAAAAACAGACCACACTCCGATCCGTGATAGACAAAATTTCCGTGAGTATAATCCCGACCGAACCTAAAAATTCTGTTTGAAAAAAAAAAAAAAAACTATGGATTTGATAACTGACCCGAACCAAATCTCAATCCCAAAAAAATGTTCGAATGAAGCATAACCCGATCCAAGCAAGGCAAAATAATTTTAGTGGGCATGAAACCTGACCCGAACCTAAATATTGTCTTTAAAAAAACTCGAAATATGACCCGAACAAAACCTGAAACCGATAAAAATATTCCAGAGAACTATAACCCGATCCCAGCAAGACAAAATACTTTCCGTGGTGATAAACCCGACTCAAACCTAAAAAAATCCATTTGAAAAATTCTGAAATTTGACTCAAACCACATCTAAATCCGATCAAAATATTTGAAAGAACCATAATCGGATTAGAGTAAGACTAAATAATTTCCGTGGACATGAACCCGATACGAACCTAAAACTTCCATTCGAAAAAATACCTGAAATTTGAATCGAACTAAATCTGAATCTGATAAAACTATTTCAAAGAACCGCAACCGGATCCGAACAAGACAAAACATTTCCATGGACATGAACCCAATCCGAACCCGAAAAATTTCTTTGAAAACATTGCGAAAGCTGAACTGAACCAAATCTGAACTTGGCAAAAATATTCCAGTGAAGCATCTCCTTATTTGAACAAGACAGAATAATTTTCGTGAACACGCAAGAAGACCCGAACCCAAAAATTCCATTTGAAAAAAAAACCGAAATCTAAATTGAACCAAATCTGAATCCGATAAAAGTATTCCAAAGAACTGTAACCCGATTCGAGCAAGACGAAATAACTTCCATGGACATAAACCCGACTCGAACCTAAAAAATCCGATTTGAAAAAACCTGAAATTTGACTCAAACCACATCTGAATCCGATCAAGATATTAGAAAGAATCATAACCGGACTCGAGTATGATAAAATAATTTCCGTGGACATGAACGAGATTCGAACCTAAAAATTCTATTGAAAAAATACCTGAAATTTGAATCGAACCAAATCTGAACATGACAAAAATATTTCAAAGAACCGTAACAGGATCCGAATAAGACAAAATTTCCATGCACATGAACCGAATCTGAACCTAAAAAATTTCTTTGAAAAAATCTCGAAATCTGAAATGAATTTGATAAAAATATTCCAGTGAAGCATGTATTTATTCGAACAAGGCAGAATAATGTCCATGAACACGCAAGAAAACCCGAATCCAAAAATTACATTTGAAGAAAAAGCCGAAATCTGAATTAAACCAAGTCTGAACTTGACAAAAGTACTCCAGTGAAGCATGTCTTTATTCAAATTAGACAGAATAATTTCCGTGGACACGCAGGAAGACCTGAACCCAAAAATTCCATTTGAAAAAAAAAACGCCGAAATCTGAATTGAACCAAATCTGTTCCCGACAAAATTATTTCACAGAAACATATCTGAATTCGAGCAAGGCAAAATAATTTCCATGGACATGAATCCGACCCGAACATTTAAATCGAATTTCAAAAAATACCTGAAACCTGAATCGAACCAAATCTGAACCCGACGAAAGTATTTTAATGAATCATAAACAAATCCGAACAAGACAAAATAATTTCCATGGACATGAACTCCATGAATAGTTAGGTAACATTTGGGTTGCGATTAGGTTGCAATTACATTACGGTAAGTCTTTGATTTTATTTAATTTCACGTTAGGTTACAGTTAGATCACAGTTAATTTAAAGTTAGGTTAAAGTTAAATTGCATTTATGTGATGGTTAGAATAAGAATAGGTTACAATAAAGTAACGGCTAGGTTACATTTATGTTATATTTAAGTTACGGTAGGCTACTGTTAAGTCGCAGTTAGGTTACAGACAGATTATGGTTACGGTACAAAAGTTTACGGTTAGGAATTTGTCCACAGAGTCAACATTACGCATACTTTGATTAAAAATATACGCTTTTGTTAAATGGCTCTGAAACTATAATACTATATACCAATCTTTTATATCATCGCGTATCGATTTCATTCACGGTATAGTCGGATTTAAGAGTGATATAATTAGTTTGAAATTCAAAATATCTCACTTGGGATTTCTATGCGAAAAAAGTAATTAGTTACGTGATTTAACATTGATTTTTACGGGTAAATATCAACACTTTAACACGAAACTAACACAATCGTTGGATACATGTTCCCTCCCATGTTTCTCATTGCTCATTTTAAGTATTTTTAGAGCTTAATATTAGTTGTTGTTTTTAAAACCGATTTTTCACAAAGTCAGCTGCGACGTATTTCAAACAATGCATTTCTGCATGCTTCCAGTTAATGATAAAATCATACAAATTTCAAGTTCGTTTAATATTGTTAATATGGACCCGGGCAACGCCGGGCGGGTCAGCTAGTTTTCTATAAAATAAGAGTGGTAGCTGTAATTTTTGCATAAGTTTTTTTAAAGCTTATTTTTGTCATTCATATATCCTATGAATAAAGTTCCTATGAAGTTCAATTTGACTGCCATTTTTTTTCTGGTGAAATTCGGAAAACATGTTGTTCCTTAACTTTTGGAGGCCAGTGTATTATATTTATTTTATATATTACAAAAACAATGTGATACGTTATCATTGTGAAAAGTACATATAAATATTATATTAATTTTAGTTTTTCAATTATTGTAGCTAATGTTGCTAAATACTATTCTCGGTTAACTCCTTCAGAGTTTTCTAACATAATTTATTAATAATATTAAACTGTGCTCACAGTATAAATAAAGTATTCCGATTCCATTCTGGAATCTGGTTGCACAATTTACTCTTTTCTGGAATCAAAACCCTTTCTTGCTTATTTTTATTTCAGAGCGAAGGCTTAAGAAGCGTAATGTACCGCCAAGTAAGTGATAAATTTTCAAATTAAGTAACGTATAACAGCTTCGGTATAGAGCTTGTCTTCCACGTGGGAGACATCTTTCAACTCCATCATCACCTCATCTCGCAAGACTTTAGCAAGAGAACGTTGTAATTAAATAATGTATTAATCCAAAATAATAATTTCTAGTCATCCAGAGGGTGACTCGGGGGAGACATTCTCACCCGGAGGCATTGGGACCCCCTGGACAATTTGAGATTTCGTATTTTGAATGGTAAAATGTACAATTCTACCCCCCTTTCCCCGACTGCAAGTATAAAAGTCGATTGTAAATTAGCAATAGTCTCGTTTCATAGCAATAAATTGTCTTCAATAACAATTGTGATGTCACACGCACTCATGTAGTATGGCATTGCAATAAATATTTCAGGCATACTTATATGTACACCAAGGCAGTCAACGTGTTAAGATAGATTTGTGTTCAGTTTATAATGCTACAACAAAAATTTTACCATAACTCTACGAAATGTATCGAGCTAAAACCTTATTCTTATTAATGGAACCATTTGTCTTTAAAAAAATACAATTTTACAAAATCCCGTCAACTGAAGTGTAACAAAAAATGCCCAATGTGTAATAAATTTACCTAAGCAATATTTTAAAGTCGCTTAAGCTAATTTCGCATTCAAATATTTAGCAAGATTCTTACAAATACCTTCCTTTAATCCTCTTCATAATTGTTTAACTACTGCAGTATAATTTAGGATTCACGCGATACAAAATTCTATAGATATTTTAATTTCTCTAACATTTGGAACTTTTGAATTTAAAAATATCGTAACACATCGTAATAATAATTATTTTGTAAAGACAAATAAAAATTAACACAAAAAAAAAAATACTAATATTCAATAGACTTACCAAATTGATCTAACAGAATGCAATCTATATATTTACATTATGACGAGATATTTAAAAATAAAAACTTTTAATTTGTTAGGTTTTATAGTTATATACTTTTTTGTTTCGATTTTAGAAACGATGTTTTAAATCAACAGATATATTTTTCTTGTTGATTATAATTTCGTAATTAATCCCAGTTTAATTTAGTTCACGGTATTTGCATTCGCCATTGCATTTTAATTTGAATTAAATTAGAACGTTTATTTAATGATCAACATTAAATTATTTTTAATAGTAATAAATTAGCAATTAGGTTAAAAAATAAGCTGATTTATATCATAATTAGTACAAACTTAAAAAATAAGGTGATTTTTATCACAATTAGTACATATTAACTATTTTTGAAAAATAATTAATTGACGGAATTATTTCTTTTTCATACAACGCTTTATAGGGATTTGCTTTTTTTTTTAAAGTTATGTTTTCGAAACTTATATTTGTGAAAAAAAAAAATGCTTGTAAAATCATCCAAATATACTATAGAGTTTAATAAATATCGTAATTATATATTTAGAAGTAATTTGCTTAGGAGCCATATTGCCAAAATAAAATTTAGTTAAACTGCTATGAATAGCGAATTAAAAAGTATCGAGTTACTCAATATTAACAATCCCCAAACGCACTTTAACCCTTCGGACTCCGGTCCTCTTACACAAATTTTATTCGATTAGCACCACTTTTTAAAAAGAACTTTCCTTGAAGTAGACAATTTCAGAAATTCTATGATTAAATAAGGAAAATTTTATTTTCTTTTATTACTGGTGCCAAAAATTTTTTTTTGGAGGGAAAGATGATGTCTCCGCAGCGGAGACAACGGAGTGCCAAGGGCTAACTCATACTTGAAATGATTTCCGAAAATAAAAAAATAAAAAATGATATTTGAAGTAAATGTAGCATGATCAATTGAATAAAGAGAAAAAAATGCAGAGGTTCCTATCGATGCTTCAAAGTTCGTATAAGAATAGATATGTATATACATACACAATAAAATGTTAACCTTAACAAAAATTTGACAATTATAATCTTGGAATTTTGGTGTAAACTCCTTATTCTACAATTAATGGAACTGGTAGATAAATTTTCTCTAGACTCTTTTTTTTACACCGTAAAAGCTCTTTTTTACAAATTACAGTCGACTTTCGTTAATTCGAAATCGGATAAACCGAATCTTCGCTTAATTCGAACTAAACATGAAGTCCTGAAATTTTCAAGGGCAAAATAATGTTAAAATCTTTCATTTATTCGAACTCATTCTCTCTTGACTTCTTTTAATTCGAACTAATGAGAATTAAAATTTTTCATTTTTCCTTATTTTCACATGGATTTCAGATCTTTAAAATAATTTTCTTTCTTTTATTTTTGTCAGAATATTTCTGAAACTAGTTATACATATAAACCCATTCATATGATACTCGTTTTCTTAATGCGGTTCTTTTTTGTCTGTCCATCAGTGACACCTCCAGCCATTATTCCATCTTGCTTGTTTCTTATCCCTCAATTAGTTTATGTATTTATATTTTTTAATTTAATATTAATTCATATTCTAATGATAGCGGCTGAAACAAATTTTAAAAATACTTTATTATTAATTCCTTTCTAATAGTACCCCTTTAAATTTGTTTTCCTCTCGTACTTTCCATAATTAGATCTCTGGATTATTCTAGCATTTCTTGTGGTCCAGACGAGTTCAAATTAACCACAATCGAACATGAGTCGTTTGGTTTTAACTAATTTGAAAAAAAAAGTAAGAAAAATCATGCGTTAAACATAGATTATGAAACACTTTCCAACGCTTCCTGAAATCTTTAACAAAATTTGTTATTTAGGGAAATAAGATGCTACTGTCCATAGCCAAATATGTATTGAAATACCTTTGAATAGCACTGTATTTGATCCGTCGGTTGATACACATATTAACAATATAATGGGAAAATTTAGTTTAGCAAGAAAATGCCTAATTGGCTGAAATTTCTCCTGCAGCACTTTATTCTAATAGATGGAAAATGCTTCAGTACTTTTGTTCAGTCCTATAATTTATCCAGTATCTCACGTCAGTATTTTGTTAAAATTTAGTTCAAACAAAAACATTCTTAAAGCTACTTAAATCACATTTTGAGAAAAAATATCACATATGGGTAACCATGTAGCTATTTCTTTGCGTATCATTTTATCTATCTTCTACAAACATTTCGTAGTAAACTGAAAGCAGTTCAACTTAAAGATGCATAACTACCCCCTTTAAGTTAATTACTCTCTTATTCAGTAACCTTTATGAGCTCTTTTGTGTGATCCTGTATATCAACTATAACATTTATATACACCATATCATTTGCAGATATTTTGTAAAAATTAAAAGCGCATATCATAATTGAAAATGCATTTCAACCATCCATCAGATATCATCGATAATACACAGTATTTCGGATAAAAATATAAGGTTTGAAATATTTTGTGTGTCCCTGTAAAAGCTATGCACTTCATATTATATGTTAAATATTAAGTCTCAGCGGCGTATATCAATTTTATGATACTTGAAACAGTTTAACATTATTAAAATGTGTCGCAAACAATGCCCTCCTTTATTATTGTTTAATGGAATTCTTTTGAGTGGCACTGTAAATGAAAACTTACTATTAATAATTTGTCTGCATGTTTTACCAGAATGCGCATTTTAGTGCACTTTGCGAATCCATGTAAATTTGAATAAGTTTAACAAGGTGTAACACCTTTAAAATTCATTTGAAACGATTTTTCCCCATTGGCCGTAATGTGTCGGAAAACTTTTGACTATCGCTGTAAATAAACCAATCATAGTAGAAACTTCAGTTTCAATAGGGTTCGTGCTAAGGTAAACATCAATAACATATAAAAATTTCAGAGCCATCCGAGTCTATTTATGGAAGTTTGAGCGCTAGACAAACCGAATGCATAAACACTTTTCACCTTTATTGGAAAGTGTTAAAAAACTAAAAAAAAAAAAAATGAAATGATAAGAATGATTTATAAGTAATTAAGTAGATATTTTTTTCATCAAAAGAATATGGTCATTATAAAAAATCAGTTGCTTCTAAAACTATCTTTTCTTTCTATAAAAAAAAATATTTTTTTGTTATTTAGCGTTGTATATTTTATTTCAATCGGCATGAAACATGTTTTTTTCTCTTTTTAAACACTTTTGAACATAATTGCAATGTGTTTATGAATTCAATTAATCTATCTGGCGTCTGCCTGTCTGCCTGCTATCTGTCTCTCTGCCAACTGTCCTTTCCCTAATTCCCATAAATATACTCGGGTTCCCATTCATTTGATTTGAAGTTTCCTATGACTTGGTCCGTATTGAAAATTAAGTGTGTAAACTCAAAAGATACTCAAAAGATTCCATTACATCATGGTCTCTAAGGAAAAATCATTTACAGCGTACTTTAATCATGCTCCGATACTTCAACAATACTGATATATATCACTGAGAAGCGCTCCAAGGTGCTAAATATAGATTGAAGTGGTTTGAATTGGAGGATTGAAGAATTCGATTACAAAACTGTCTATCAATAATAATTGCTGGAAGTTCGTTTTCAATTGCGGTTTCAAATTTTAAGTGCGTTTTCAATTTTAAAATTTACCTGATTTCTTTTCAATATTATTTGATGTATGTAAATTCCGGTCACCCTTACAGGTCTGCCCAAACAATTTGACTATCTTTCCTTTTAATTACTGTAGGCAAAAATTACTGTAGGGAACGTTCAATTGTGGTATTAGATTGCTATCTGACATAAATTCCATACTGCTATGCAGTATACATAGAAATATAAATATTATATCCAACATCGAACTAACAACATAAATTTGATATTTTTTGATTATTTGGTGGTAATTGCTGACATTGGATTTTCAAATGTGTTAAGTGTTTTCCAAATTGTTTACTGTCTGTTACTTCTTGCGTGAAGTCTTTTGTTCACATGCTTTTTTGACATTCGTTTGATTTGCATACATGTCTTTTTTGTAAACTACCACGTGCTTTTCGATATGTTCTTGTTCGAATGGTAAAGGGGAAACTTCTGTCGGAGCACTAATGCCATAAACCTTTCGGTTGCTAAGTCACTTGCATGATCCTTGATGATTGTTTACTGAGACATTATCTTTCACCACATTATATTGTAAAGTCTTGTAAACGTATTCTGATTGTATGGGAAAGTGTTTAATAATCTATACTTTATGCATGATTTTTTGTGCTTTATATTTTTAATAATAAAATTTAATATGTAATATATTTTTATTTACAGCCAATACTTCAAATAACAGCATGAAGCAATGACAAAAACTAAACATTTTGTGTGTTTGTCATACATATAGGTATTGATATGTCATTAAAATAAAGTTTCGAAATCTAAATTAACGTACTAAAGCCATGATAAATGAACCATAAAAACAAAATTACCAACTCTTTAAATAGTTTCTCTATTGTACTTTTATCATTTCTGTTTTATACGGTCTTTCTGTTTTTATTGACACAACAAATTTACTACTCTTATTACATATGGAAAAAGATTTTTTTATTTTATGAACTGGATTTTATACTATTATTATAAACTTTTGGATTTGAATACAATAGTTTGTAGTGGGTATTAAAAGTACAAATATTTATCTTAACCCCTTCGCCACGGAAGACTTTTACGAAATTTTTAATATTTTGTCACCGGTTTTAAAAAACAGAAATTTGTACCTTTATGAATCGAGAAAATGGTTCCGATTAAATAAGGCAAAATTTATGGTATAATTTTAGTGGTGGCGATAAACACGGATTCTTAAGCCTATTTGCGGCACGTATGCGTGTCGCTCGTCCCCAAGAGGTTAAACTAAGGAATTTATTTATCAAAAGTGTCAGTGGAGAAATTAAGTAATTTCTCTGCGTTATATTTAAAACCCATAGACAGGAATGATCGATTACATCCACCAATATGAAAATATATCCAGATTGTTATCTATTAATTTACATAAAAAGAAAACAAAGTTTATCTGTGTTTTAGCAAGTGTTTATGAAGGTACAATTGTGCAACTAAGGCGTTGATTTTGAAATTGTTACAAGTCAATTTTATGTTATTACTATATAACTAATGGTTACATTTTAAAGAGTTTTAAAAGAGATGAGTAAAAGGAAATGTGTTACATTTTTTGGTCATATCTTATGCAAATTTATAGTAGAATAGCGTTCAGTGCATATATAATGTTATCTATTGAAAAAAAGTGAGGGCTGGCACTTGATATCATGATATCTCAAGGGGAGAAAGGAGAAGCTTTTTAAAATCATTGTCGTTCCTTTTTTTTCTAAGTTTTTCTTTTCGTGAAAATAATCTGTTATCTCTCTTATTAGGTGCGTTCGTAATTATGTAAATACATAGCACCGATTGTTGTCGCTCAGTCCGTCCGTCCGTCTGTCTGTCTGTCCGTCTGTCTGTCCGTCTGTCCGTCTGTCCGCATATAACAACGCAAAAACTACCCAACCGAATCGTTTGAAATTTAAAATACATAATTATAACATAATTTTGTCGAGTCATTTCAAATTTTATGAAAATCGGATGGACAGATCAATTACAGGGACATTCAAAAGGATTCCGTTACATTACGGTCAATAGGGAAAAAAGTTTTAAATGCATTTTAATCGTTTGAAATTTAAAACATATAATTATTGCGTAATTTAGTCGAGTCATTTCAAATGTTATGAAAATTGGATGGACAGATTAATTGCAGGGACATTCAAAAGGATTCCGTTACATTACAGTCAATGGTGAAAAAGTTTCAAATGCATTTTAATGATGTTACACTCATTCGAACATAATAGAATTGGCATGAATCTATGAAATATATACTAAAATATGCATTCTGTACAATCTGTGATGCAAAGAATTTTTATTATTAAATTACAGGGCCACACAAAAGTATTCCACTATATAATGCTATACGGGGAAACATGGTTTGGTACGTGTTTGAATTATATTCAACTATTTCACATTTTATGAATAAGATATACGTTGCTGAGGTGTAATAAAAATTAATTCCTGTATATTTACAGAAACGTAAAGATTTCGACTACTGTACGGTATCCGGAGTACGCTCTACTATATCAGCAAGATCTGAATATTTTTAAAACTTCGTTATCGTACGAACGCACCTCATTTCCTACGTTCACGTGCAATTTCGAACTTGTTTTAATCTGTTTTACATTTTTAAGAAAAGAAATACTATTAAAACCATTAATGATAGAAAATATTATTAAAGCCATTGAATAATTATACCATTATTTCATTACAAAATATGGAATACCCAAACTTCCACCATCTCTATTATTATACATCATATGCTCTTATAATCTGCTGTTCCAGATACTAGGTAAGAAACATGCTTGAAATGACACTTTTTGTGTTTATCAGTATCAATTTGTCTTGCTTGCGAAATCCCTATGTAAGGTTGAAGTGCAAGAAAATAGTATTGCTGTTGAAAGATTATGCAACAAAACACTATTATTAAACTATTATTAACTATTTCCTTTAAATTTTAATTGATATAAAGTTTTTTCATGTATAATTTTAATATTTTGTTGACTTTTTCTTTGACATTGTAAAGTATGTGATTCGTAAATGTATAAATCCTATCTAAACAGGGTGACCATTCTCAACGGAGGCCAATGGCTAATTCCTAAACCGTGAATCAAAGATATGTAGTTCCAGTTGTAAAAAAATTAAATGAGTTAAAAAAGTACTTTTAAAGCGATTCGGGTCAACAAAACATTTTTTTTAATTATGAATTTTTTATTTTTGTTACGGTCCCCTATTCCTATAAGTTTTATTTATTAAAATTTTTCTGTTACACCGACAAGTAAGCGAAGAAAAGTCCCATTATTTTATGATTAAAATTGATCGAGTTATAGTTATTCAAAGTTAGTCATTTTGTATTTTGCTGCTAACTAGGGGTCATTTACAAATTTAGTAAAAATATAATTTTTACAAGATAAAAGGTTCAAGTTTTACAAGGTTCAGATTAAAATTGACATTACAACATAAAATTGAAATCTTTAACCATTCTGACATTTTAATGCAAAATACACAGTTTGTAATAAATATATAAGAAAAAAAATAGACTTTTTGTTAAATAAAATAATAAAAATTAATGGCCTCTTTTTTTTTTTTTTTTTTTTTTTTTTTTTTTTTTTACAAAAGAATGCAAATTGTAAAATGCCGATTACACTAGGCTACAAAAAATATTTTTTATATAATATATATATATATATAATTGATTTTTATGTATTTTGCACCGTTGAATCCGAAATTGACATTAATTATTTTAGCATCAAGTAAAGCTTTTTCGCAAATCGTAAATTTTAATGTTAAAAAAATAATAAACAATAGCAAAAATTCGATACTATAATATAGATGTGATTTTTAGGTTTTTAACTTTTGATAAAAGAGTTTTATATATTTTTTTACCGCTGAATTCGAAAAACGCTTTCACTTTAAACTTCACATCAGGGTTTTTTGCAAATTGCAAAGTTTAAAAGTTTAAAGTTGAACCTCGTTCTTCAGTTTATCGGATCCCTCAGCTGTTTAGCTGTAAGAATCTTAGTATATGTCAAAAAAGGAATAAATTATTAAACTAAATTAAACTGAATTTAATGAAAAAGCTTTACGTCTGTTTTATAATATCAGATTTTCGCTATATTTTAACTTTGACAGTTACGATTTGTAAAAATATTGTAACGGAATGGTTAAAAATGAAACTCATTTTCAGATCCAGTGCTAAAAATTACAATATATATATATATATACAATTTTTAAAAATTAAAAAATCAACCTCCTTTATAGTATCTAATTTTTGTTTGTTTTTTTATCTTTGACAATTTATCATTTCAAATCTTGACATGAAGATTAAAAATAAAAATAATTTTCTGATTCAGTGCTAAAAAAATACATAAAAGTTAAAAAAAAAAAAAAAGCAACCATCAATGTTACCTAATTTAAATCTTCTTTCTAAACTTCTTGGTAGTGATCTATCTGAAATTTTTTGTGTTTTCTATTAAAATTACAATACATTGGTAAACACCGAAATTCAAAATGATATTAGATTGTCACCGGATTTACGTCAGTATGTAAAATTTAATCTTGATCAGATATTTGAAAGCGAGTTAAAGTTCAAGTAAAAATTTTGAACTTTAAAAACACGCATTTATGTACATACACAAGATCGTTGAAGTTAAATAAAAACCTTTAAAAATAACATAATTTTTGTTAAAAGAAATCATTTAAAGAAGTAGTCTGAAATCCTTAAAAAATAAAACACCTGCTAAAAATAGAATCATTTTAGCCTAAGTGAAAGTTTAATAAAAATTGACTCAATCGTAATATTTGTACGATTTTCTCCAAATGCTGATACTCATGAAATAAGATTTTTGAATACTTTAAGCACTTGGTATAGGACCCCTCAAAGCGTGGCTGAACTCATTTGTATTCATTGCAGAAAAGTGAAATAAGTCACGCACATTTAAAGTTCCATAACTCGGTCAATTTTTCTGTTATATAAACGGGATTTTTTTTCTCTTGCTTGTCAGTGTAATAGGAAAGTTTTACTAAATATAACTTATGGGACCGATGATCTTATAAAAATTGAAATTCCGTAATTTTTACTTTCTTCTATCTTTACAAGAAGAAAGTATTGGATTCATGAAAATTTTCGACTTCCGGTTTTCGAAGGATTTATACGTTTTAGAAGGTCCTGAACACGTTTTGACTATTTTTAGAAAATGTCTGTCTGTGAGTCTGTCCATCTGTCTGTGAGTCTGTCCGTCTGTCTGTCTGTGAGCCTGTCTGTCTGTATGTGACAAAAAATTTGTGGGCGCTCTATCTCAAGAACTAATGCTCGAAATTTAATAAAATTTTATATTCAGTTAGACCTTGATATGAATTAGTGCCTATTGGTTTTTGGTGAAAATTGGCCTGCAGGTGGCGCTGCTATACTACATTTTTCATGATTTTCAAGATTGCTATATCTTAAGAACTAATGCACAGAATTTCACCAAACTTCAGATTCTGTGACCCCTTAATATACATAGACGCTGATTACGTTTTGGTGAAAATTGGCCAGCAGGTGGCGTTGCTATGTCACTTTTTCATGATTTTCATGATAGCTATATCTCAAGAACTAATGCACGGAATTTCACCAAACTTCAGATTCCGTGATACCTTGAGATACATAGCCGCTGATAAGGTTTTGGTGTGAACTGCCCTATAGGTGGCGCTGCTATGCTACATCTTGCACGATTTTTGCGATAGCTATATCTCAAGAGCTAATGCAGAGAACTTCATCAAATTTTAAATTCTGTTACACTAGAATATATAACATAATTAGACGCTGATTACATTTTGGTATTAACCTTGCAACAGGTGGTGCAGCTATGCTGCATTTTGCACGATTTTTCCAATAGCTATATCTCAACAACCAACGCACAGAATTTCATCAAACTTCAGATTTTGTTACAAAATGACATGTAACATAATTACACGATGATTACGTTTTGTTATAAATCCTTCAACTGATGGTGCTGCTGAGCTATATTTTACACGTTTTTTTTAAACTAGCTATATCTCAAGAACTAATGTACAGAATTTCATCAAACTTCTGATTGTTTTACACCATAACATAATTAGACGCTTTTTTTACGTTTTGGCATAAATTGTCCAAGATATGGTGTTGCTGTGCTACGTTTTGCAAATTTTTTGTTATAACTATATCTCAAGAACTAATGGACGAAATTCCATCAAATTTCAGATTCTGTTAGATATTGACATAAATAGATGCTTATCAGGTTTTAGTATAAATTACCCAACATGAGGCACTACTAAGCTCATTTTCTAGAATATTAATTAAATTTTGCGTTTTAGGCTTTTCGGATACCAGAATCTCATTAGGCTAGGTCAAATGTTCGAGGAAATTCATTAGTGGGTAACTTTGGGGTCACCACGTTTTTTTTTTTTTTTTTTTTTTTTTTTTTTTTTACTATTAAAATGTACTTGTGAGATAGAAGAAAGTTTTGGGATTGACACATCCAACTAGTTTAAGATGTGTTTTTATTGACCCAAATCACTTTAAAATATTTCTTCGCCTGATTTAAAGAATTTTTTAAATTGGAACTATATGCCTATGAATAACGGTTTGGGAATTAGCCATTGGTCACCATCGAGAATGGACACATTGCATGATGCTGCAAACGCTGTAAATAACTAGTTGGATTTGCCAATCCCAAAACTTTCTTCTATCTCGTACATTTTATTATTTCAAAAATTAGTTATGCATGTTAATACTCTATTATTATTAATTCAATACTATACCAATTTTAATTTACATCTTAAATTCCTGCTTCACTCAACTAATCGGAGTAAAAACAAGTTAATATGCATCATGATATTTATTAAAATCAATAGTTTTCCTTTAATCTGTTATCATCAGTTTTTTTATTGATAGCCGGCCTAGCAGGGCACAAGTTCCCGTCTCTGCACGAGCCGATGGTCAATATTATATAGAACTAGTGGCAGATTTTTTTTAATTCAGGGAGGAACTGCTTGTCATAGTAAAAAAAATCATACACAAAACATTTAGTTAAGTTCCTATGCATAATTTCATACACTTTTTGATGGTAAAATAATGAAAATCGGCACAGACATTGCGATTATAGTGCCCCCTTGCGACAGATTTTTTTTTCAAATTCAGGCAGTATCAACCAGCCATAGCCAAACACTCACACAAAAAAATTAGTTCAGTTATATGCATAACTTAATAAAGTTTTCGGTGGTACAATATTGAAAATGGCACAAAAGTCGCTATTGCAGCGAGTTTTTTTTTTTTTTTTTTTCAAATTCATGGAGGTCCAACTAGCCAGAGCCAATAACTTACACAAAAAAATTGGTTAAATTCGATGCATAACTTCATAATCTTTTAGTCGGTACAATATTGAAAATGGCCCCAAAAAGCTATTGTAGCGCCCCCTTCCGCCGGAATATTTCAAAATTGAAGGAGGACCTGCTTGCCATGACCAAAAACATTTACAAATAAAAAAGGTTCAATTATATGCATATCTTCATACACTTTTTGATGGTAGAATGGCGACATACGGCCACACAGACACACGGACAGACAGACATTTAATAAAAACATGTTTTTTGGAATCTCTGACCCCTAAAACGTGTAAATCCATCGAAAACCGGAAGTAGAAAAAAATTCGATTACAATATTTTCTTCTATTGAAAATAGAAGAAAGTAAAAGAGTAACTGTTTTAGTACCAATTGACTTGCCTTGATTTCAAAAGCAATGATTTCTTTCAATGAAATATAATTGAAATAAAAGTTTTATTTTATTTTTTTATTTATTTTATTATTATATGAACTTCTTGCTAAATCTAAATATAAAAAAACATAAAATTTTCAATTATCCATTGTTTGTAATATTTACCATACGAAAATGTATGTTGATTGCATTACGAATGTTGACTGATTTTCACTAGATTTGTAAGTTTCATAAATGTGTTTCATCACCAGTGAATTCAAATCCAAAATAACTAAACAACAGTGTCATATTTGATCAAATATACTCCTAAATTCGAGGAAAGAAAATTATCCCACATTATTCTAGTTTGAATTACGGAATAATGTGTACATATCGAAATATATATAATCTTTTTTTTCAAAGTTACAGAATTAATTTTATCTTATGAGCAATTTATTAATAGACATACCTGTTTACAAATACAGTAGAACCCCGGTTATCCGAATCCCGATTATCCGAAAATCAGCTTAACCGAAAGACCAAAAATTTTCTTAAAGTCCTTTTTAAATCTGAAAAATCTTACTGTTAACACTATTTTTACCAATTTCAAATGACAACTTTCAACATAGTTTGATTTATAATTATTTTTTTATTTGTATGTTTCGAACAAACCAATTCCGAATAAGTTTTAATACATTGAAGAGTTGTTTTAATACTTTTACTAACTTTAAAATTTAAAAGCGAAATAAGTAAAAATGAAAGCATTTAAAGATGTTATTTGACACTGGTAGAAATAGTGTTAAAAAAGCATGTTCTTTATGAAATAAATAAACAGAGTTCACAGTTTTATCTGGTCCACTGTAAAATTCTGAGCTCTTTATTAAATAGACATTTACGAGACTTTTCTTTTTTCTTTTTTCTTTCTTTTTTTTTTTTTTTTTTTTTTTTTTTTTTTTTTTTTTACAAAATATGCTGATTTTTTTTAAAACTTTGTATCGCTTTACTGCTGCTTTATCACTCTACCTTTTTTAAATAACAACACATCTGATGTTGTTTCATCTTTTTGTCCAGTAATATATCGAAGTGCCGCATCTAGGATCTTAATAGTTTTGATTTTAACCAATAAGTTACCTCTTTGCTGTTGGAGTGACTTGTAATTTTGGTTTGTCCGTCAGTCTGCTTTGAATATGGTATTACAAAATTTTTATTGCTACGATGTTCCAGATTACGGTCAGAGCGTTTCATCAAACAAGTTTTCCCCCTAATCCCCCCCCCCCCCCCCCGTTATTCTAAAATTCCTACAGAACCCCGATTATCCGAAATTTCATATGGAACCCCAGTTATCCGAAAATGCTTTGGTCCCATGCATTTCGGATAATCGGCATTGTACTGTACATTAAAACTATATCTCTATTTTTAAGCAAAGCTTAGATTAAAGATTAAATTATACATTTCAATTGCTACTGAAAAATAACGAAACATTTAGTGGGCAAAAAATTCTACAGAAAACCTCACTAAACCGTCATTTTCTAGCCAACGATTTTGACATTTATTATGAAGAATGGTAGTACGAGATAATTACTTTAATAATTATAGTACAGAGTGTACAAAAAATCCGTTAATATTACAAAACGTTATATTTCTTGAAGTACCTGGGATAAAAATTCGCTATATTTTGCTCAATGTTTATCAGTATTTAATTTTTTATTTTCATTTAAATATTGGTTTCTTTTTTGTTTTGTAGAAAATTAAGATGGACAAAGGATGGCTACTGAATAGAAAAAGGCCCAGTACCTTCTGCGATATATAGAGAGATAATCCGAATTATAGTTGTAACTCAAGTACTTTAATTCACTACGGCAAAATCATTTCAAAAACCTAATATACTACGTTGGATGGAAATGCACAACTTTATGGAGGTATGTTGTGTGCTGGAAGACACAGTCGATTATTGAGTACCTATTATCAACAAAAAGGGCACATACTGAAAAGTTGTGATTGCTTGTCTACAAATTTCACATGCTTTATTTGATTTAAAAATAAAATAAATAAATAGATAAATAAATAAAAATAAAAACTACAGTATTTTATCTACTATTTTATGATTTATTGTGTCTTATAATTGTAACAGGAATTTATTGACAACCTGTATAATTTAATGAGCATGACATTGAATCTTATTTATAATCTTTATATTAGAGATAATTATTTTTTACAATATTCATAACTTGAAAGAAGCTCTAAAATAAAATATCTCATCTAACATATCAATAATATAAAATATTTATAGTACAACTATTATTTATAGAAAATTAGGTATGTTTTTAGTAAAATGCATTGTGATACAATATAAAGCAATTAGCAGAACACAAATATGCCCCAAAATATTTGTCGAAGAAATCCATTTTTCTATTTCAGTACCTTGATCCAATTTCATTTACTAATATTTTTAAATTGTTGGATCTTTCTCTATGTTTTTATTTATTTATTTATTCATTTATTTACTTTTTAAAAATATTTTTTACTATACCATTCGAGTTATATGGGTTTTTTCTTTGTTTTTTTAAATATCAAATTTCAAGGAATTTTCGATTTTAGTAGACTAATGATGAAATTTATTTCATTATTGAAAAAAACAGTAGCATAAATCTGGAAATTGTCAGAGAATAGTTATCTCGCCTAAACAATTCCTGAAAAAAATCCGTTGAAACGCATATGCCATCATGCTTATCAATATTCACTTATACATAAAGACATAAATATTCATATATGTTTAATTTATAAATTTTTTCTTTAAAATTCATTTTTTTTAAATATCAAGAAAAAAATTATCAAATTAATTTTTAAGAAATGAAATATAGTTCTGCACTGTTAAAAATCTTGTCCCAGTTTGAACCAAAATTTTATGCTCAATAGCTGTTCCTGTAAGATGATGAAATCTTGAACCAATATTTGGAACTCCTGTTGAAGCATACTTCCAATAGTTGGAACGATGTTGAAATAGGAAGCTCCAAATGTTGGTATGAGATTTCACCATTTTATAGTGGCAGCTACTCAGCACCAAAATTTGGTTCAAACTAGGACAAGATTTTTAACAGTGTATCATTTGTCGGATGATTGAGAATCGCAATAGCATTAAAGTATATTTTTAAATAAAAATTCGCTCAATTGTCTTACAAAAGTAATTATTTTATCATTAATCAATAATACTCCCAGAGTTCATAAACCAGCAAATTAGAGAGGGGTACTTTTTAGTATTTTTTAATTTTTGAATCTTCTCTGAAAAGAAGTTCACGCATTCATCTGTTTTCTTTGACTGTGTTAAAGAAATCTTCTTTCACCTGTAACAGTATATATTCCATATTTTTTTTTATATAACCAACAATTTTAATAATTTTTATGAAGAAGTAATTAATAGTTTAAAATTTAAAATACTTTTTCCTTTTTTTCAGTTTTATAAAAATTTAGTAATTGGCATAAAAAGTAGACATAACGCATGTCGTATATAATTTCAAACTTATTGTTTGCTCATTTTTAATCATCGGCTTTATTTTAAAGAGAAAATGTAACAATTATCTGAAAGGAAAAGAAAAAGTTTTATATCTTAGTTAAGTTCTGTTAGCATAAAATTGAAAAAACTGTATTTAGACTGAAAAGGCGTTATATAAATTAAAATCAATACAAAATGAATTTTCTTCACAAAAGCAAACAAACAACCTCTCCCTCACAGTTTGCGAAAAGTATTTAATACAGATAAAAGCTTTTAATTTGACAAATAGTACGTATAAATTGACAGAAAAAATGCAAAAGACCATTAACTTGCATGAAGAAAATGCAATTGGCTGTAAAATGAAATCATGACAGTAATTAACAAACTTTTTGACAACTTCTCATTTCAATTATGTAGAAACAAAATGAATGAAAGTAATGGCATTTCGATGTTGAGTAGCTTTTTCAATATTTAAAAAAGAAAATATGTATCCATTAAAGTTATTAGACTGTGATTTGTTTTTTTCTATGCTTATTGTGTTGTTTCTGCTTATTATGAATTAATTGGCATTTTCAATTTTTTTTTTAAGTTTTGATAAACAGTTTAATGATTACAAGATAAACAAAAAATATCTAAGTATTTCTGTAAAAAATGCTTTTAAAATTACTTAGCTATTTTATTATAAGTCTTCTTTGATTATGGATTTCTTGGAGTTCATGAAGAATACATGTATACTTCAATTTGTTACCATCAGCCATTTATATATATATATATATATATATATATATATTACAAATGGAAATTTCGTTCCGGCCGCTTACTACTCAAGTTCTACTCCGGGGGATTTTGATGGAACTTGCACGGTAAATATGTATTGTTTCAGGGTAGGTTTTCATATGTAGATTAGTTATAGAAATATGATGAAAAGTTCTGTTATTTTGGACAAAAGGGTTGCTATTTCCATAAATTTCACATGTTTTGCCACGTATTATGCTATATTTTTGTTAAAGAATTGAAACGTTTATATTAATCAGAAATTAAAATATACAAATAGAAACAATAATAAGATTTCGATAATTATTACAGATTTTATTAAAAAAAAAAAAAAAAAAAAAAAAAAAAAAAAAAAAAAAAAAAGTTTAATGAGAAAAAAAAGGATAAAATGAAAATATTTAAATATAAGAGGAATATGTTTGTACAGCTCGAAAGAAATATTCATTTTCAAAGTCGATTCATTAAAACATTTTGTGATTTATCCTCTTTGTTGCTTATAATTTGAACAAGGATAAGAAATATTTATTGAAAATCTACTTCTAAAAGTTTAATAAAATGATACTTCATTTGCGCATACTTCATTTTGCGAAAAACAGCTTGAAATTTGAAATGGAATTTCGGTTTTGCATTTTTTATTACAGAAAATTTTTAAACTTCTAAACATTCTAAATTTTCAATTTTTGCACCATTGTATAGGGGAAAAAATGTGCTTTTAAATGCAATTTGTTTAAAAACTGAACTTTACTATACGGACTCTTAGCGGGGAAATAGAAGGAAACTCGAAGTGCCTAACGATCCGAAATAATTCAAAGATTGCTGATAATCTGTTTCGAAAAACATTATCAGTAACTAGCTTATATATTAATAAATTACGTAAAAAATAAATCGTAACAGAGTAGCATCTTTGGGACCTCCTATTCAGGAGCATTTGACACAATGCCAAGTTTAAACTTTGTTGTATGGAGATCTTTGTGCAGGAGTAAAGCTCACACTCGATCGATTGCAATGATTTGCAGGGTTTATATACTTTTACCGAAGTCTGTATTTTTTCATAGATTCTAATGCACTGACTAAGGAAATGGAAAAAGTGTAAGTCACTGACTTTGCCGAAAGTGGTATCGTTGGAAAGATCTCATTGAGTGCAGTAAAAAACTCAATGGAACTACCCGTCGCAAATTAGCCGTTTTCGAGATATCCCACAATTTATGTCACGTAGTTAGTGCGCACTTAATGGAGTACAGCAAAAAATTTTATTCTCTATTTTTTACGAAAGTGGTGTCGTTGAAAAGATATCATCGTGAGGATTAAAATACTCAATAGAATCTCCCGTCGGAAATGGGAAGTTTCCGAGATATCCGACAATTTGTGTAATATTGCTAATGCACACTGCTGAAAAACTGCATTAAGTGACATAGATTGTTGGATATTTCGAAAACGGCTCATTTCAGATGGTTTCTTCCATTAAGTTTTTTACTTCTCACAATGATATCTTTGCAACAACACCATTTTAATCAAAATCGGGAAAACAATTTTTTGCGGTCCCCCATTAAGTGTGTACAAAAGTATGCACTAGCTACGTGACATAAATTATCAGATATCTCAAAAACGGCAAATTTCCGACGGATAATTCTATTGAGTTTTTTCTCCCTCATGATGATATCTTTTTAACGATACCACTTTCGTTAAAATCGAAACTAAAATTTTTTGCGGTCCCCATTAAGTATGCACTAATTACGGGACATAAATTGACGATATCTCTAAAACAGCTCATTTGCGACGAATAATTTACTGAGTTTTTTACTGCTCTCAATGAGATCTTTCCAACGATAGCACTTTCGTCAAAATCGGTGACTTACACTTCTTGCAGTTCCCTAGTGAGTATGGGAAATTTATTGTAAAAGATATGTCACAATCCAGTTTAAAAAATATTTATTAAATACTTAAAAGCTTATTAACGAGAAAAAAAAGAAAAAAGAAAACTTATTGATTTTACTCTCCTTTTTACAATTTTCTTGATCTGTTTACATTAAAATAGACTAGTAGTAGTCCTCTAACACACTTTTGTCCCAAAAACCCTTGTGTCTGTCTTCAAAACGTGCAAGGATTTGGTGAAAACGCTCGTCCTACTCGTCACTCACGGTGCCCAAGTTTTCAGGGAAAACAAATCCGGATGTGAAAGGAGATAATGTATCTCTAACGACATGTTTTCACCTATTGCATGATAATTCTTCAATAAGACAGCAAAATTTTTTTTCGCAATTTTCATCTTTATGATCTCTTAAAATCCATCCGATTTTCGGTCATGGATATCGTGAAACAGCGACTTTTTCCCAATCTGCCCGTTTCTCCCCTACAAAATTTGTGTTGTTTCTCCTTTTTTAACCTTTTAAATTTTCGATTTTCAAAAAAAAAAAATATTTGTTGGTAAAAAATAAAGGTAAATTTCGGATTTATCGGTACAGAATACAAAAGAATCAATTATCTAAGACTAAAAAAAAACATGGCATATGCCAATTTTTGCAGAATAGTCTAATGACATTTTTCAATATGTATCATTTTGTAAAGAATTGAGGTTGTTAATTTTCATTATTTATTTATCAAAAATTCTGTTTTTTTCTTATTATATGTTTGTTACAAATTGTATATTTTGAATTCATATGTCAAATTGATTAAAGATTTCAAATTTATATTGCAATATCTGTTTTACGCTCAACCATTTTTTTAAACATATCTAACAAAATTATTTTTCTACTAAATTTGTGAATGACTCCTTATTTACCACAAAAATATGCTTTAATTTTAAACAACTATTATTCGGTCATTTTTAATCGCAGAATAACGGTACTTTTTTTCTTATTTGTATAACAGGAAAATTTTTAAATAATGCTACTCATAGGATCAGTATAAAAATTTAAACTTCTTAATTTTTTAAGAAGTGTTTTTATTGATCCAAATCACTTGTAAGATATTTCTATACCTCATTTAAAACATTTTTGTTAGTGGAACTATATGCCTATAACAAATGGTTTATTAATTAGCCATTGGGCACTGTTGAAAGTGGACAACCTGTATAAATAAATATTGTTGTTTTGCGTACTATCCGATTCATATTCATATGACAATAGGCTAAGAAAGAGTTTTTGGAGATGTTTAGGAAATATTATATTACGACAAGATTTAACTGATATTAACACATTCTAATACTTTTTGCGCTTGATTTTTTTCAGGAATTTTTACAGATATTTTTCTCAGGAAAGTAAACTTTATTTTAAAGAATGAAATATATGTTTAAAATCAAAGAATCGTAAACGGTGCAAAGAAAATTAAGCAAATTTTTGTTATCTATCTATTTATATTATAAAGGCCTAACGCATACGTCATTTTGCGTCATTTTGAACTTTCCCATGCAATTTGAGTTTTGCAATTTTCGCTACTGCAAATTTTACACTTGAAAACATCGCACATTTTAAATTTTTACACCGTCGTATAGAGAAAAATGTACATTTCAATGCAGTTTGTTTGAAAAATTGTATCTTAATTTATTTTTAGTACCAATTTTGTAATTGTGGCAACAGAATCGTTCCATTTTTTCTTAAAAACGGAAAAAAAATAAAATAAAAGAAAGAAATTAAAATCCGTACATTATGTCAAATATATCATCTGTTGTAAAATCGGTGAATTTCAGTTTTGCTTCGATTTTACTAGACAAATAACATGACTTTTCATATACCATCTTTCATTAGCAATAGGTAATACAATAAGAAAAATGACGTTTCATTAAATAAATTGAATTGATTTGCAATTTTTAATACATTTTATATGATTATTATGAAGAAGTTGTACATATTTTCGTAAAATTTTCTGTTAAAAGAAGGAAAAGAAAACAACAGAAAACAGACAGAAAGAAAAACATACATTTAACAACTAATAATAATAAAAAAAACGCGGTATCCAAATGGTTTAATCATAAAATAACATAGAATAATGTAAGATAAAATTAAAGTAATTAAAAAAATCATTATAAATCGCTAGTTACAAACAAAAAATTTTAATTTTAGATGTTTAATTTAAGACAGATACAAAAAAAATAAAAACTGTTAAGGCCTAGTAATTTCAAAATTTTTAATATATAGAAAATATTTGTAAATATTTTTACATAATATTTACATAATATTGTTATTAACAATATAGTTCTACATAATATTCTTATGTTATCTGTTGTTCTTTTTATTTTGGCCAAAATATTGAGCCTGTAAAATTAAATGCCTACTTCTTCAATTAATGCATTTAGTGTAAATCTTATAATAGGTTTTTAACTACAAATTGTTTTTTAGTTCATTTTGTACTATTTAGCCTGATAGATAATCTATCAATTTATATGTATAGTAAACATTTAAGCATAACAATATAGCATATTTTTAACCCTTTACTGCACGGGGTTTTTTTTTTCTATTTTTATGAAAAAACTGTTTGAAACCTATAAGTAGTATGATTCAAAAGTTCGGGGACAGGTTTCAAAAAAGCATTTCCCCGAATTGTTCACAGTACCGAAGCATATCCACCTTCAAAGTAGTCACCTTCGGCGACGATACACTTCTGCCAGCGTTCGTATAACTTCTGGAAGCATCGCTGGTAGCCATTTTTCGCAATCTCCCATAAGGCCTCCTGCGATGTTAATTTCACTGCCTCTTATGAGTAAAAGCGGTGTCCTTGTAAATGTTTTTTCATTGATGGGGCCAGGTAAAAGTTACACGGAGCTACAGTGCTCTGCAAAAGTTTAGACAATGATCATTTACGCTTCAATATTCAGAAGTATGAACCGAATTTTTGTAATTCATCTGTCATACATTACTTGTGCCGTATCCTTTATTCACAAACAATGCATTTTAAAATTCACCTTTAACATAATAGGGTAACACCCCCAGTAATTGGCATGCACCAGTGATTAGCACATTTTACAAACATGTCCTAAAAAAAGATTTATATCCAGTCTTTTAAAAATTCAAGACCATATATCAGTTATATGCTCATTTACGTTAAAGATTAAAACTTTGATTTATTTTACAAGATGACAATAGAGCCTAGGAAAGAGAAACAAATCTGGCTTGTATCAAATTAGCCATTTTGTTGCAAATTCTTGTTCTTTGGCTTAAGGAAGGCATGCTTTTCAATTCATTATTATCTGATTTATAATATATTTTAAATTTTAATTGACAACAGTTTTGTTTAGTTAAAAAGGATTACTTTAATTGTGTAAAAGTATTTTCGACACAAATATTTGGATTTCTGAATTAATGGTAGTTGCCAATTAATGGTGCTTCAATTTTGCTAGTTCCGAGTAATTGGCACCTATTCCAATTACAAGGAATTCGCAAGGAATTTGAGATTAAACCATTTATTTTGGAAGTATTTTTAAAATTATAGACTAATTTTGTTTATCATTTGTTTTTATTTGAAAATATAAATTTTATCAGTAATTGGAATCCATTAAAGCTTCATATGACAATTACTGGGGACAGCATGACAATTACTGGATATTAATGTAAGTATATTGTATTGTTTTAAAGTGTTCACATTTCAGATTAATATGCTGATTTCTTACTCTCAAAAACCTGAAATATGGCATCTTCATCTACAGTAAATTAATTTAAAGCGATTAAACCCAATGCAAAATGTAAAATTTTTTTAAAATATAAACATATGCCAATTACTGGATCACAAGGTGTCATACATTGGTGCTCTAGGTGCCAATTACTGGTGATTTCAGCAACTTTTTATAAATATATTTTTATAAAAATTCTTTTTCAATTTTTTTTGCTTTTAGTGGGCAAAATAGATGCACAGATATGCATTCTTTGATTTAAAAATATTTCCAAGTAAATAGCTTATTTCTTTGTAATGAAAATTTAAGTAAGTTTAACGACAAATTCTTAATGTGCCAATTACTGGGGATGTTACCCTATATAATGACAAAAAAACGAAATTAACATTGTGGCAAAAATATAGACAATTTGTATATTTGCAGAAAAATAACTACAAGTTAAAATCGAGTTGTACCTACATTGTCTGCAATTAGTGCAAGAATGTGACTTTTCATCGAAGAAACTAAATGCTGCGTCACTCAGGGGTCTATTTTGTACCAAACATATTCAACAGCAGCTCGAAGTTCTTTAACAGAAAAGTATAGCAAAAATTTACATAAACCTTATGACATATGATGTTACAAAGGTTTTCGATTGAGCCCGGATCAGGGCTACACGCCGGCCAGTTGAGATCAGTAGTATTTTCAGAGTTAAATAAAGTTCTTGTTTTGTATGCAACGTGAACAGACGCACTATTTTACTAAAATCCATACTTTGGACCAGTTAAAAGTCCCCAAATGACTACAAATTTGTCTCTAACATATGTATGTAGCCTTGTGTTGCTTGGCAATCATTGATTAACTCCATAGATACTCGAGTCTTAAAGCAAAGTGAGGACCAAATCATTAAAAAGTCACATCCTTGTTGCCGACTTAAGAAAGTCCCAGGCTCTTTACGCAAGTCGTGCTCAATAGCATGCCCACCTTTTTGGGCCATTCAAATTTTAATTTTTTTCGTTATTGAATATCATAGTGTAGCATTTGGGTCCATATGACGTATCTTTGCAAGTCCATTGCATTTTCGCCAATTTGTAGCGAGATTTTAAATCTGATTGATTTACCACTTTCTTCGATTAATCGCGAACCATATCCGTCGACACAGAAAGTCCTGACTTATCTTTAATGTGAATAACAATCATCATTTGTGTAAATGCCAGTTTATGGATCCTTTTGTCATCTCATTTTATGGTCACACAAGCACTTCCAGATTTATATATTGTTTTGAAGGAGTCATCCTTAGACTATACTTCATAGACAAACCACTTTGGACAATTCAATGTTGCTGAAATTTATGCAACAGTCTTCTCTTTCCATTTCAGCTTTCCTATTTCAATTACCTCCTCTAACTGAATGTTTTTAACTCGCGGCATCTTCACTAATTGATGCTATATCGAGGTATACATAAATAATTCAGACATATGACATCATAACTCAGAAATGTGCATTTTTCCATGAACAGCTGGCAAAAAATCAAAAAAGTGTCTAAACTTTTGCAATATGTAAATTTTACATTTTTCAGTTAAATTAAATATTATCTCATATTATAACCATTATTTTTATCCTAAAATGCTTAAAATATATTTAAAAATATATATAGCCATTTGTAAAACTCAAGAGTTCGTATTTTTTATTTAAAAGTTAAATAACACCAGTGTCTAAACTTTTGCTGAGCACTGTATGTCCAGTTGATAGGGGAGATAGGGAAGCACATTAGTGCGAGTTTTGACGAGGAAATGTTTTTTGTTGTCAGTTGTTATCGATGTGCCGATGCGTTTTAAAGCATAAAGTATCAGTGTCTATGATATGGACTGTCATGTCAGTGTCTATGGTATGGATATCAGTGATATGGACTAAACCAACATGAGTAAGAAGGGAAGAGTTGGAAGAGTACATTTCAAGCGCTTTTACTTAGACATTTGCTTTCGTTCTCAAGACTAGCCGCATTCCGCGAATTTTTGAATTGTCTATGTATATTAATGGATAAAATAGTAAAAAAAAAAAAAAAATTTCAGCTAAAATTAATATTTTATTTTATGCACCTTAGGTATAAAATTAGAGTTTTAAAATATTTTATTTGTACAGATAAAAACTAAATGAGCTTGAAATATGTCATTTTATCTGCTTAACACTCTCCAACTTTTTTATATCACTATTTTTAAGTATGCGGTAAAAATAATAAAAGTAAATCGTATCTTAATAGCTCGATCGAAACTTCTTTTATTTTTAAAGAACAAATCTCAAATTTTTGTCTAGTGCAACCTAATCTCGTAGACAAAAAAAGCTTTATTCTATTTTTAATACAGGTTATTACAAAAGAAACATCGGGTTTCCGAAGCGTTTATGTCGGAACATAATTGGGTTACAACAATGAGTTATACATGAAAAGAAAGCGAAAGTATACAAGATTGACGCCCATGGTCGCGAATGCAGCTTTTGAATTTCAATTCGATGTCAATTCAATTTTTAGAGACTACGGATGAAAATTCTCTCTAACTCAGTTCACCATTTCTCGAGTAATACTTGGTCTGCCGGAACTTTTGCCTTTACATAAACAACCGTTTCCATTGAACTGTCGGTACCAGCGCAGAATGGTTTGTTGGGTTACATTAGTATGCCTTCCAGAATGCTTTCAGAACGGTTATAAGTGATTCATACTTTGAAAATACTAGTACACAAAACGCTATCTGCTGTCCAGTCGCCATTTTGAATATGACGTTCGCGCAGCAACCATGGCAATCAGACACACATGACACATACGCAACGTGAAATTGAAGTTAACGCCCTCTCATTTGAGTTGTCATGGAAACATATAAGCTTCCTGGATTGTACGTAGTAACGTATCAAAACCCGATGATTCATTTGTAATAACCCTGTACTTTCCAACAAAGTTGAAAAGTGTTTACGATTTCGGTTTGTCTGTCCACGCTCTAATTCCCGTAAATATACTCAGATTGCCCTGAAATATTTGGACGTTATTGACGTTTACCCTAGCACGAACCCTATTTCAAATATATTTCCCTGTTTCTAGCCTAAATTTATTTACAGGGACAATCAAAAGTTTCTAATTACTTTACGGCCTATGAGAAAGTTCGTTTCGAAAGAGTTTTAAAGCTGTAACACTCTGTCAAACAAATTAAAATTCATATGTGTTTACGAATTGCACTAAAATATCTGATAAAAAAATAGCTATTAATCATCTACACGACCACACAAAAGAATTTCACAATATAAGGGTAAATTGCGTGCGACGTATTTCAATTATATTAAACTATTTTATGAATAATAAAAGATATTTGTCGCTGAGGCTTATGTAGTTGAGCATAATACGAAGTGCATGCCATTTACAGGGACACACAAAAGATTTCAAATAATATATTCTTTCCTGAGTACTAAATATGTACCCGACGATTGTTAATTGATGGATGAAGTGCATTTTAATTATTATATGTGCTTTTAATTTTAACCAAATCCATGCATATTATATGGTGTGTATAAATGCTATAATTGATACGCAGGGTTACACAAAAGAGCTCGCAAACATCACTGATATGAGCGTAAATTATTTAAGGGAGACCCGTAAGAAAAAACCCAAAATTTTTATTATTGATTTTAAAGTAATGAATTTTGGTGTACTACTTAAGAATCTTTTTGTAAGGAATAATTAGCAAAAAAATTCACTTTTTATTAAAAAGTATATTTTTTATAGGGATTTTTATGATTTTTTTTGTCGAAAAATACACTTTTTAAAATTACTACTCCTCATTCAATTTTCAATATTTTGGTATTACTAAAATTTCTTAAATAGTGTTATAGTATATAGAAAAGAACTAAGGAGAGATATTTTTAATTTTCTATTTTAATCGGCTAAAAAAAATAAAAATAAAAATACGCATGGTAAATTTCCTTAAATCCGTTATAATTTTCATGTTTACCAATTTATATAAAATTTTCAGAAATAGTTAAAAAAAATATCTCTCCTTACTTTTCTTGCAAATTTTTTTAAGATTCTAAAAACATAAACACTTTGTTTCTAAATCAATTTACCACTGAGCCTTAGTACTTTAAACTTAGGCAAAATATGAAAAAAGTCATTTTCAGGAAAACACGTTTTAAATGACCGCTAGTCCTTTAAACTTTATAGTGAGCATAATTAAAAAAGCTCATTTTCTACCTGTTCCAATGGTTCCCGAGTTCTGAAATTTTGCATGGATATTCGCAAATATGTATTATATCGTTTTCTGAGATAAAAAAAAATTTTGAACTTTTGATGAATTTTTGGCCGAAAATGGGGTACGGGTCTCCCTTAAGAGGTCTTTTTAAATAAGTTATGCATTTTTACGCTGAACTGCATTCAGTTTTTACTGTAAACAGTTGTTTGTAAAATATAGATAAAATGACATACTGGACAATGCAAAGGATTGGATACACAGACGCCTATGGATGTTAATTTCTGATAATGTGATTTCAGTAGTTTGAAGAGTGTTTTAGTATAAAATAAATTTTAGCTAAATACTGGCATGTAATATAGGGCTAAAAAAAAAGTATTCAAGTACGTTTCCATCTATTACAATAAATTGCTGAAAGAGAAATTTCAACCTGTTGGGCATTTTCTTGCTAAACTAAATTTTCCATTATATAATATACATATCAACTGTCAGGTCAAATACAGGGCCGTTCAAAAGTATGGACATATTTGGCTACATACAGAAACCTTATTTCTCTAAATAATGAAGTTTTGTTAAATATTTCAGGAAGTGTTGGTAAGATTAAATTGTATTGATTAAATTATAATACATATGGTACATGAGCTACAGAGATAAAACGACTTAAAATTTTGCACTGCCATATTTGGGGACTTAATTCACTTTTGATGAGAAATAAACAAAAAAAATCCAGTAATGAAAAAATAAAAGTCTTAAAAAATAAGTAAATAAAATGTAATTTTAACAGGGAAATTTTATCAATTCTCTAACTTTTAACCAGCTAGCGGCATGGGTGTCTGTGTTGTCCCTGTAATGTGTATTTAATGTATGTACGGGATTTTCTGTAGTAATAAAGTGTTCTGTATTTGCTTCTGTGTATTCTGGATCAATCGAGGCAACAGCCATTGTAGCTATAGGCCTCAAAGCACTGTTCACTCAAACTCAAACTCTAACTTTTATGCACAGGGTCAAGTCTATTATTGAATATTAATATAGAATATTGGTTATTATTATTGATTATTAATACAGAATATTGATAAAATAATGTTCCACTTTTAATGGTACAATATAACAGTTTAATTTAGACTATTTACAGCAAATAGAAGGTAAACTAACTTAGTATTTTTTACAAATATTCAATATGTGTACCTTTAATTACACAGCACACTTTCAACCTAAAATCGAATTCTTCCAACACTTCGATTCACAAGTCCGGAATAATGGAAGCAATACTCTCTTTATTTTTGTGTCTCAATTCTGTCAAAACATTAGGTGATGGTGTAACATAGACGCGATCATTTATACAACCCAAAGAAAGAAATTCCATGGCTCTATTCTGCTTTTAAATCGTCAGCCCAGCAATAATGCTTTATAATCAGAATTCGCGATTTAGCGCACGTGTTACTGCAGCCGAGTAAATAATAAAGGTGCACTTCAGATGTCGCCCCAGTGGCGTGATCAGTAGCGGCAGTTACTGCCACGCCGAGGGATCCTGGTTCGAACCCAGGTAAGACATGGATGGTGTGTTGTCCCTTTGTGTAGTAAATATGTAATGGATATGTGAAATAAAAAAGTTCTGAATTGTCGTTGTTTCTATGTGTAATGGATCATTCGAGGTGTAAGCCTATAGCTGCTAAAGGCATGAAAACAATGTCAAATGAAATCACAGCACACTTTTCAAGTAGCACACATCACACCAATCAAGTACTTCCAAATGGCTTATCTGAAAATGCTCGAGTTACTGTGACCTTGAACCAACACACCACATCACTTACAGTCTTTCACTTTTGTTTCTCAACTCTTCTAAAATATTAGGTTAGAGGCGACCGTTTATAAAATCCCAAAGAAAAATCTTGCATGGCTCTAAACGGTCTTTTAATTTTAAGCCCAGTTCTACACTCAGCAGTTCAGATTTTGCATATGTGTTACTGAGAGCGAGTAAATAACAAAAGAATATTACACAATACTTATCTAAAACTGCTCGAGTTGCAATTTATTTGTGAAATTGAACCAACGTACTATAATGCTTACAGTTGATACTATTAAAATTTGTAACTGGGATGCTATTTTATGGACATTCTGTATGTTATTTTTAATAACTTAATAAATAAAAATAATTATTAATGTTTTAAAACTAACTGCTATAAGATATTTTGATAGAGGTCAGTTCCGTATCTTAAACTATTAAACCTATTTTAATAAAATGAAATAAATCAAATAAATTTAAACGAAAAAAAAATCCCTTTACTTCAATTTCCAAGAAATTTATTTTTTGTAATTTAATATCTTCTTCCGTTGCGTCTTTCATTTATTTATGTCTGGAGAAATGTATACTTATTGTATAACATACTTGGGTTAAGCATTCTGTTTGGGACAAATACACAGCTTATTCCATTAGAATATAGTATTTGGAAAGCTTTCAAATGTTTATTATAGCTGAAATCAATATCTTGGGCAAAGGGCCAAGATTTCATTGTCCCAGACTCGCAATTACGACAATATATCTTATTTACATTAAATTGAAATATTTATCGAATAAAAAATATCATTAATATATTTATACGGTAATATATTTGTATATATATTTTTATGTTTTTTCCGTATGAAATAAATACATATACAGTGTCGTTCAAAAGTTTCCGTTAAGTTAGTTTCTTTGATGTGTTTACCAGAATGCTTTAGCGGGGGGGGGGGGGGGGAGAGCAATTGCTCTAAAAATTTGCAATTTGGAAAACCTCTGACCACTAGATCATTATGAGTGAATACTGAGGACACTTGATGCGAAAAGGGGAAGGGGTTGGAATTCAAAATTCGCGTGTGCAAAAACTTCCGGACGTTTGTCATTCATCAGTTTTTGAACCTATATAGTGGTTTTTTTGCCATTTTTGGTTATCAATGAACGATAATGTCCATAGTTAAAATTCAAAAATTAAAATTTCAACTATTGTTCTCGTAAACGAGTGATTTGCTTTTCACTATGAGGCCACTCCTCTCGGGAGATTGCAGCAAAGCTATCAATCAGAAAATCTATTGTTAACGATATTTTAAAATGTATATAAATATCCACAGTTTTCAGGACTTTCCTAATCCGGGAGACCCTGAAAAATGGTTATTCGTGTGGACATAATTATCAGGCGAAAATCAGTTGGCGACCCGCATAAAAATGCCGCGGCGATATGCCGCAACTTACGGACTTAGAGTTGCCGCAACATAGAGTTGCGTTTGAAGATTTAGTAAAGTAAGATATCCGTAAACTGGGCAGAAACTTTTATTATAGAAAAAACTGTTATTGTGAAAAAAAACTGTATCGTACAGCAAAAACTGTTATTATTGAAAAACTTGTCTTTGGGGGCCACCGTAATACTTACCCATTATATGGATATGCATACTATAAAATAGGAAAATAAAACACGTGCAAACTATTCATAAAATGCATCGCAGTTCCAAAATAAAATCCAAAAGTATATTTAAATGTTTTTACCACCTAGTAATGCTCTATTAACGAATTGCTGATGAACCAATTTCGAAAAATTATATAAATCGCCAAACTACTCAAGTAGTAATGAGTTTCGTAAAAGAAACATTCTTATAACTCCAAAAATAATGATTATGCTAACTAACAGTTTACTGCGTCAGATTAAGCATCTCATTTCAAAATGAAATATGTATTTGAAATGAAATTTTAATGAAATACAGGCCATGAAAAATCTAAGAGTGTAGAAAACAGGATTACAAATATCTCGGCAAGTAATATCCCGATTGACTTTCTTCTTTATGCTAAATTTGTATTATTTTATTGTCTTTTACATCTACTCCTTTAAAAAAAAATCGAAAATTTTTATATACCTTTCATTAGAACGAATACTTCAAGAGCACGAAAAAAGTTATCCGAGGTTACTGATATTAAACAGGCTCATGCCATTCTTACATACTATAACATACCAAATTTCAAGTCTCTATCCCAATTTGTTCGGGAGATAGCGCGTTTACAGACACACAGAGAGAAAGACACAAATCATTTTTTCTCAAATTGACAATAAAAAAAATGGCAATTTTGGCGTCAGTTTAAAACCGTTTAATTTACAGAAAATGTCAGTAATTTTTCATTAAAACAGATTTTTTTCTGAAAAAGTAAAGCTTTTTTCTGTATAAATTACAAAAAGGAATTTTTTTACAAAAAAAAAAAAAAAAAAAAAAAAAAAAAAAAAAAAAAAAAAAAAACTGTTTCTCTGTAAAACAATTTTTTTCTGTAAAAAGTACAATTTTTTTCTGTAAAAATTGCAGATTTATTTTACAGTGTGCAGACAGACGGGCGGCATTTTTTTCCCTAAAAATATGTTTTTCGGAATCTCCAATATCTAAAACGTGTAAATCTGTCTTCTTCTTCTTCTTCTTCTTTTTTTTTTTTTTTTTTTTTTTTTTTTTTTTTTTTAACGATTGCAAGACCTTATACCCTATACTACGTATGATGGGTAAGTAATACACCGCACTGAAGACTCTTAACAAACTTAATGGTTCACAACAGGAGTGTTTTTAACGAAGGTTTCATTATATTTATTTTAAGAACGGGGAGTAGTATTTTTTCTAAAATTTTTAATAATTATTCCGCAATAATGAAAGATAATTAAATAAAGGTCACTGCACTTTTTAATTTTAAAAATCTATTTTTAACTATGTAATGAATTGCATACGCGTTACTTAACTTAAAATCAATGTTGCAATTGAAATAAAACTTAGAATTGTTGTTTTAACATCCATCACATATAACAAAAAATTATAATGATCAGCTAATATAACTTAAATTATAGTAAGAATTTTACTTTACTTGACAAATATAAATTTTGCTCACTTATTTTCTTAATGTATATGTTAAATATAGAAAAGTTATCATTAATTTGATATAGCTGGAGAATGGATTATGGATTGTATGTACATTACTAAAATTGCGACATATGTGATAGCATTATTTAAAATAAGCATAAATAATATGCACTCAAAAATCTTCCATTTAAATCTCATTATTATAATTATTCACAGCTTTATAGTGCATATATGTGTAAGATAAAAGTAATGTTATCTCATTATAATAATAATTAGGTCATCCTCAGATAAAGGGAAATTTTATGTCCTTGACTAAAAAAAGGAAATTTCATGAGTCTAACGTGAATGTTTTAATTTTATTTTTAAAAATAGGTAAAGAACTACATTGTGCAACAGTTTAAACATGGGGAAAATAATAATTTGAACATTTAAAAAATAAAAACCTTTACAAATGTCATTACCATGTCCCTAACTTCAAATTTAATAATTCATTATTATTTTTTTAAGTGTTGGAAATCCCTTGAGCAAAAACAACAACAGTATAATAAATTTTTTATCTCTCTACATATAATATTATTTATATTTTAGCTTCGAAATATTTTTCCTCTTAATTTTAGTTAATTAAACTTTGTCCCTGAAGTTAATAGTCATTACCATGGTGCAAAGTGTTTTCGTTCATAGCTCATAACTAGAGGGCACTAGAATATACTTTTAGGCATTGTAGTGTAGGGTAGCTCATGTTCTTACAAGCAGTGGCGTCTAACTTATTTGAAAGAGGTATATACTATTTCATTTTGATACTTTTATTAAAAAATAGAGAACAGTGTGGTTTTTATGTGTCATTACCATGTTTCATTTTACTAAAATATAATAATGGAAATTATTAACTGTATTAATTGAATTATATAAATATCTCTGGAACTATTTTGAAAGTAAATGTACTGTAAAACTTTAATTGCTATAATTTAGCCTAAAGTGAGGTTAAACATTAAAAATGTCATTACCATGTCTTTTCGCAAACATGGTAATGGCCAACAGGTCATGAAAATGATATATATTTTTTTAAATAATATTAGAAAATACAAAATATCTTGACATTTCTCATCAATAACATAAATTTGAGTTACTATAAGGATTTAAACTTGCTGACTTATTGTCTAAAAATTAATTAAATCCGATTTTACAAAAAAATCATTTTCATTTATCTTTGTGAACAAATACTATTTTTCTTTTACATTATAAATGTTTATATTTATTTCATGAATGATAATAACAAGTGGGTCAGTGGTTAAATATAAATTTCTTAATTTTTAAAGTACTTATTTTTTATGAAATTGGATTATAAAGCAATTAGTTTGATTTTCCAATTATTAATTTGGGCTTTTAAAAATAAAGGCCATGAATAATTCTAACATTTCTGCTGATATTTTAATCATGATGTCAGACATGCAAACATTCCATTCTTACAAAAAATAGAAAATTAAAAACATTTTTTTTTTCAAAAGCAAAATTTCCCTTTATCTGAGAATGACCCACTTGGTAATATTTTTATTATGTATCCATTCTGCGCGAACAATTTTTATAACTTTTCAGAAAAATGTATTTTGAAATAACGCATAGTAAAACTTTCCATTTGAAAATTAATGTTATGAAGAAATTTTGAAAAAGTTACGAAATCAACTTCCTAAGTATAAATTAACATATAAAAGGAATACCTTAACGGAGCTCTAAATATCCTTACATTGCGGTTCCCAATCATTGAATAAAAGAATACATTGAAAGAATTTTGCAGGGTATTTGATTGTTCTGACAGACAGGTCAAAATCGCTGGAAAATCAAAACAAAAATACATGTAGGATGTTTTTAAATAAAGTACATTCGGGAGAAAACCTACAAACATGCCTTATACTCTGTAAAAAATATAGTATTAAAACTTACTGGTATTAAACGATTAAAAATAAAGTCTACTTTTAAAAAATGTACATAAAATTTACTGAGGGGAGCATTTACATATTAAAACATATCCTAACTATATTTATACCAGTACGTAGTGCTGACTGCACAAACGAACTCTACACCCTTCAATTAGCCCGAAATTCATGGAATTTTCATGGAATTCGTGTGAGTTTTCTTAAAACTGTTTATTTTCTAAAGAGTACATCTTAGGGGTTGTATCCAAATTGAAGTTCCGAACTCGACTGTTGACCGAAAGAGCCACCCTCCCCACCTTGATCAAGGCCTTTTTTGGCGTCACTCAAGCGATCGTTGAATACTGCTAGGTTTCAGAATAAAATATGAAGTTTCAAAATATCTAGTCACTTTTATCATAGACGGCCCCTTAAAAAATCATTTTTTTAATTATAATTTGAAAACTATTTGGAAGAAATCTTTTAAATTTTGGATTCCCATAAAGCAGGACTTAATAAATCTAAATCCCTCAAAAAAATCTTAGATTGTAGTTGATAATGTTTTTTTTTCGAATATTAATTTCATGTAATAAGATTTTAAAAATTGCAATTCAGAGTACTTATTTTTGGGCCTTTTAGTATTACTGCCGCATGAAAAATAAGAACATTAGGAATGTAATTTCAGGATGTATATATAAAAAATTAAAATATAATTTATCGTTAGAAATTTTGAATGCTTTTAAACCTAAATCTTGTCATTCAAATGACTTTAAATTTGGTATCTAGATATAGTTTGAATCGGAAATTTAAAATGTTGTGTTAAAGTTAGGTGTTATTATTTAAAAAATGAAGTTTGGGCTCGTTTTTTATATGTGTGCATGCTCCCGCAAGCAAATTTTCTTTACATCATTTAAAAATAGACATTATTTCCAATCAATTGGTACCAGGAACTTTCTTTTACGATAATTTGTTCAAAAGTTAATAGAAAGGTTTTTTTTTGGCTACGGTTGATATACACTATATGTCATTTCAATTGTTCTTACAATATAAATATAAGGTACCCTGGGGTAATAACGCCACGTTAAGGTTCTAGCAATTTTCACGGCTCAGTTTTAGTTTGTATTTTTCAAACACATATATGATTTGATACAGCAACTCATTGACTATCTATATAAAAAAAATAATTTAACAGATATGAATACATAAAATGTAATGGCGTGATTTCTTGACCAATGCTATTTGGTGTTATTACCCACCTATATGGGAAATAACGCCATGCAAACAAAACTATGAAATAAGTTGGAATAATTACATGTAGATTGCCCAATTCTAAAAATACAAACTCTCAGCTCTAGAAATTGACAAATTGCATCCTAAGCTATTGAAAATGTTCATTTTTTTTGTGAAAGTGTAAGAAAAAATAAAGGTGAGGTGTGGGGAGAGGGGATGAGGCAAAAGAATATCAGACCGTGAGCTTCTTTTTTCTTAAAAAACTGCTTAAATAGAATTATTAGAAACATTGCACAGTTTTAACTGTGTTTATTTGAATCAGTATTTAGGATGTAGCTCGGCCACTGTAGGGAATCAACCGGGGTAAAAATTGCAAGGATTGGCGTTATTGCCCTGTTATAGTTATTGCGCTGTACATTTTAAATTACAAATTATGTCGAGAAGATATCCAAAATCTTCAACAACATTTTGAAAGGCCATGAAATGTACTACAAATTTATGTAATTAACAAAGTATTTCCGGATAAAAAAAATAGTCTTCACATCACAAAACGTATCTCGCAAATTTTAGATTAAGCGTTAATTTTAGTTGCTTGTAAAAACAATAAGACCTAAAAATGAAACAAATTAACTTGAAGCTGTTTTTTGCGATTTATATGACTCAAAACCCTTCTGCGCAGAACAAATTGGTGTCATTTACCAAATTATTTCATAAATATGTAAAATATTAGCACTTGGCGTTATTACCCCGTCTGGCGTTATTACCCCAGGGTACCTTAGTACTATATACACTATATGGCCAAAAGTGACCGTTCAATTGCAATTTTAGACTTTTTTAAATATCAAGAAAAATACACAAGGAATTATTCTGAAACTCCAGTTGTGCGAACAGAATAGTACAGGTCATGTATTTGCACGAAAATGTGTTCCCCAAATCCTACATAGGACCGTCAACAAAATAAAAAAAAAACGAAAACTTTGCGGATAACCCTGTCAAAAAATGAAGCAAATGTGTTCAAACTACAGACTATGATTAAGTGTACTATTATTTTTAACACAATCAAACTGATTGGTAAAGTTTTCGCTCAGCTGGAAATATTCAATTCGTATGATTAAATGTCTTATTGTAATAAAATGTGTCCATTTTTATGAGGACTGCATGTATAATCGTAGCGATATCAAGGTTTAAAAAAATACATTTTCAAATCTTGCCAAGTTTTTTGCTTATAATTTGCAGAGTTCTTAACATAAAAAAGTGTTCTTTTGAGAAAGTATGACAAACATCATTGTACATAATACCCTGTAATCAGAATTAAAATATATATATATTGTATGTAAAATGAGCAAGTTTACTAAATAATGTTTTATTAATTCAGAATCCGTTGTTCCCAAAAGGAAGCAAAAAGATGAGGGGATGTATGCAAATATAGGAGTGTGCACTATATATTGTGTATAATATATTGACACTTATCAATGGATATATGGATATAGAACCCTCATATTTTTGCTTCATATTGGGAATAACAGATTTTGAGCTTATTCTACGACGAATACTTTCAGAATTTTCAAACTATGTTTTTGAGACTTTTACAAAAGTTGCTCCATACATTTAGCTAACACATTATGCAATTTATATTTTGATTGCTTTACACATACGCAGCAAAAATTAATTCGAAAACTTGTTCATTTTTCATATAATTTTTATTATTCTTTGTTCTGATTAAGGGGCACTTTGTACGATGTTGTTTGTCATATTTTCTGAAAAAAAAACTTTTTTATATTAAGAACTATGCAAATTATAAGCAAAAATCTTGGCAAAATTTGGGACTGTACTTTTCTTTGTGTATTCATGCTATCCTCATAAAAATTAGCACAGTTTATTAGAATAAGCCAATTTATCATAATCTGAAGTTTGAACGCTTTTGCTACATTAGTTTTGACAGGATTATCCAAAAGATATTCGTTCCTTTTCAATTTGTTAAAGGTCTCCTATGGAATTTCGTGAAAAAATATTCACGATAAAAATATATTTCCTGTACTATGGTGTTTATATACCTGGAATTTCAGAACAATCCCTCATTTATTTGTTGAGCTATTTTGTAAAATGTCTAAAATCACAAGTGGCCGGTCAACTTTGGCCATATAGAATTGTAGTCTATTGTTATCTAGTGTAGTTTGTATGAATAAAAAAAAAATAATTGAGAATTCGCTCAAGAGAAATTTCAGTGAAAAAGTCAATTCAGTTAAAGTCGGACAAACTCTCAGTCCAAACAAAATGATAACAGAATTGACGTGTTTATGCTTTATTGTCACCCATATTCTTTTAATTTTTTTTTTTTTTTTGAAAAATGCTAAATAATAAGCTACTTGGACTACATAAAAATAGAAAATAGAGATTAATATCTGATGAAAAATGCATCTGAAATTCTTATTTTTCCCGTTGTCTGTTCATTAAACTATAAAAATTCCAAATAAGGTACCCTGGGTAATAACGCCACGTTATGGTTCTACCAATTTTCACGGCTTAGTTTTAGATTGTATTTTTCAAACAAATATAGGATCTGATACAGCAACTCATTGACTATCTATATAAAATAAAATAATTTAACAGATATGTATTCATAAAATGTAATGGCGTTTTTTCTTGACCAATGCTATTTGGCGTTAATACCCACCTATATGGGTAATAACACCATGCAAACAAAACTATAAAATAAGATGAAATAATGACATGTAGATTGCCCAATTCTTAAAATACAAACTCTACAGCTCTAGAAATTGACAAATTGCAATCTAAGCTATTGAAAATGTACAATTTTTTTTGTGACTCTGAAAGACAAAGAAAGCTGTGATGGTGGCGGGGGGAGGAGGCAAAAGAATATCAGATTTAAGCTACGTTTTGCTTAAAAATGACCATTTAAATAGAATTATTAGAAACATTGCACGGATTATTTGAATCAGTATTTATATTCCCATGTATGCATTCTATGCGATAGAAAATATTGATTTTTTGTGAAAGTGAAAGAAAAAGGAGTGAGGGGGAGCTTGAACAGAATATAACACCCTGTGTCTCTCTTTGCTTAAAAAGTCCCGCTTAAATATGATTATAAGAAACATTGCATGGTTTTAACCATTCATAATGTAATATTTTAATTATGTGAAGTTTTATAATTACTAGAGTTATATCTAATAAATATTTTTGTTAAACCTTAACTGCTGTTAGCATCTGACATACCACTGAGTTTTTCAAGTTTCAGAGTTTAACTTGCAGTTTTTAGTTTAACTATAGATACCAGGAAATTTTTGTTTCATTTGGAGTCCTATTACTATCTCTAGAGACTTTTGAATAGCTGGATTTTATTTATAACAGTCCTGTGTATAAGGTTCAATACCAAAATAATATTCTAAAAGTTAATTTAACATTTTATTCATCGTTAGATTAAGCAGTCTGACAGGCCGCTCACAGTAAGTTATGCGACAATTTTTGTCAGAGCAGTTAAGGGTTAATACTATTATAGTAATCTAGTAAATAGTTTTTAACCCATAACTCCACACTAATGCGGATTCTCCAAACTTACAGTTAAATTGTCGACGTTTTAAAGAGCATGCTTTAATAAATTTTTAATAAATTGAATAAAATTTTTGATTAAAAGATATCCCAAAGAGATCTCTCATTCAATTTTATACATAATTCATATGGTTATATGTCATTATCTCTGTATTAGCAACAAAATTAAACTTTAACTGCTGTTAGCAATCTGACTGAACACTGTACCCTCTCTCCCCCCCCAAAAAATAGCGTTTAGCTTGTATTTTCCAGTTTAACTATAGTTACAAGTGAAATTCTCTTTCGTTTGGAGTTCTCGTAATATTGTTAGAAATATTTGAATAGATTAAATTTAATTAGAATTAATTCTGTACAAAAAGTTTAGCGCAGGAACAGTATTCTATGATTTTTAGTCATGGATCGCATTTTAACCTTTAACTAATGTTACCGGTCTCGTAGACCACTATTTTTCTTTTAATGTTTTTTAGTTTAACTTGTAATTTCCAGTTTAACTGCAAACACTACCGAAATTTTGTTTCATTTGGAATTTTAGTACTATCACCAGAGACTAAATAGGTGAATATTAAGTATAATACTCTTGTATAAAAAGTTTAGTACAAAAACACAACCCTATGAGTTATTCCCGCCTTTTATTCAATTTTGTGGTTTCACAAACCGCATCTCATTCATACGTTACAATTTCTGTCACATCAGTTAAAGGTTAAATTTATGAAGTTTTGAAAAACCGAACGCTGAGAAAGTGGACAGTTAAAATTTCGAACTCAATTGAACAATCCAGTGGAAATTTAATAGAAACCTGATTTTGAAGATGTTCGAATTTGAATCTCGAAAACATTTTGATGTAGTTTTATTTACAAGAGTTAAAAATTATTTTTTACATTAGTAAAAAATAATAAAAATAATATAATAAAAAATAAAATAGAGAGATTAATTTTAAGTATTGGGCACCCCCCCCCCCCCTTAATCTTACCATTTCAACAATGATGATAATGCTGTCCCATATTAATATATAAACCCCCTTCGGATATAGTTCAGCCACTGTTGGGAATCAACCGGGGTAATAACGCCAATCCCTGGCGTTATTACCCCGGGATACTTATTGCGCAGTAAATCCCAAACTACAAATTATCTTGAAAAGATATCCAAAATCTTCTACAACAATTTGAAAGTACATGAAATACACTACAAATTTATGTAATAAACAAAGTATTTCTGGATAAAAAATATAGTCTTCAGATCAAAAACCTTATCTCGCAAATTTTAGATCAAGCGTTAATTTTAGTTGCTTGTAAAAACAATAAGAAATAAAAATGAAATAAATTAACTTGAAGCTGTTTTTTTGCGATTTATATGACTCAAAACCCTTCTGCGCAGAGCACATTGGTGTCATTTACCTGATTATTTCATAATTATGCAAAATATAAGCACTTGGCGTTATTACCCCGCCTGGCGTTATTACCCCAGGGTACCTTACATATTTATGTGTCAAAAATGCTAGATACCTTTTTTTATTAATTTAACTACATTTAATAAATCCAATGCTTATTTTGTTGAAATAAATAACAGCATGCAAAATAGTTTAATCATATTATTAAAATCAGTGTTTTAAGTTGAATTTTATGCATTCTTTTTAAGTAATATTACTTAAAATTACATATTATCTCGATTTTAATATAATGTCGAAAAGTATTAAATTCAAAGGTTAACATGCTTAATAAGCATTTAAAGATAGTTGAAAAACTGTATAAATAAATAAATAAAATCTTTACGTTAAATAAAATTGTTTGCAAGTTTAATTCTTTAATATTTAGATAAGTTTTATCATGCGTAAAAAGCATTTTACAAAAAATACACGTTCAAAAGGATCTACTGCAATTTACATATATAACAATATTTATTAATTCCATTCTTTCTGTAGCTAACTTAATCACTGAACGACTCGAAGTAAGCTCAAAAATTATAATTCATATGTGCAAAATAAATGGTAGGTTGTATCTTTTCTCTCACTTTATTTTGCACATGAATGTTTGATAAAAAAAAAAAAAAAAATTGAAGTGAGTAAAGAAAGAGTAATAACAATTAACCAATAGCTACTATAAAAGAAGACATCACAGAATCAGTAAAAATACAAATTAATAATTGATTTTAAATAATTAAAATGCTTCAGTCGACAGTTTACCTCAAAACTGGCCAAAAAATCAATTTCTTTTTTTAAATATTAAATGAAAGCTTGTTTAATTGTGAATATTTGAACGCCTCAATTTTACCTATGCGGCAATTATGAGACATTGTAAATTTTGATAAATCATTCAGAACAATTACTCATTCAAATTAAACATTTCAGTGCCTTTTCCTTCATGCTCATATTTTCGTCACTTTCCAGTTTTAAAAATGATAAAACAAGAAGAAAGCATATAAATTACGCATATAAATATTACAAAGAATGGGGATAAAGGATTACCCATACTTAAGCCTTCTGAATGTTTGAAAAATTTATTATCAAATTGAAAAGTAGTTAGAGTTAAGCAAATTTTAGTTAAATTAACATAATCTTTGACCTCAGTATCAGAGAAATGAAATTCACGTAATCTTATTTCCAAGTAAGAAAGAGCGCCCTCAATCGGAACATTAGTAAATAAAGATTTGACATCAAGAGAAAGCATAGAACAATTCGATGGATTAATATTTTTTAATTTACTAGCGAATTCATAAATTTTTTTTTATGAATTCGTTTTTTATATTTTTTCACTTCAATTGTGTATAACACGAGCTTCAATTTTATACATTGATTTGTGCTTATTCTGGCATTTCAACTGCCTACCTTTTCCCCCACTTTTGTTGTAAGTAATTTTTATTATCTTTATTCTTTATCTTAGTGACTTATTTAATAATTATATTTGTTAAGGCTTTTTTATATCTTTATTCTTTATCTTAGTGACTTATTTATTTGCTTTTTATTTATATTTTTATTTATGTACTTATTTATATATTTTTTATCTATCTTTTTATTTTTCTCCTTTTTGTGTTATTTATATTTTAATTTTCTGTACTTGTATATTGTTTATTTTCATGTCGCTATTATGTATACTGCTCAATTAAACCGGTTTACTAAACTTAGACGCAAACGTATAAAATTTCTTAATCACTTAAATGTTCTTCAAAATTGCAAGAAAAATAATGTTATCCCCAATTTCATTTAACTTAAGTGTTCTGTCAATAGTTCATTTAGAATTTCAAAAGCTATGATTCGTTCACATTGTATAGTTTTGAGAGCTTGTATTCAGGATGTTCGACATACTCTCCAAAATTGAAGAAGAACTTTATGATCTGCATTTGTTTCTGAGCAAAAATCTTGATAATTTCTGTTAAGAATTCTGTTGTTCTAAATGACAACACTAAACATTGTGTTATTCCTTCTGCACCCATTTGGGCTCGTTTTTATGCTTTACCCAAAGTTCACAAAACCAATATTCCCTTAAGACCTATTGTCTCTAATAGTGGTACCGTTACTTATCCTCTTGCCAAATTTTTGACATCCATATTCTCGCCTTTATGCATTTCTAATTCTCATACAGGAAAAAATTCTTATGAATTCGTTAGTAAATTAAAAAGTATTAATACATCGAATTGGTCTATGCTTTCTCTTGATGTCAAATCTTTATTTACTAATGTCGCTATTTCTTGCTTGGAAAAAAGATTACGTGAATTTCATTTCTCTGAAATTGAGGTCAAAGATTATGTTAATTTAACTAAAATTTGCTTAACTTTAACTACTTTTCAAAATGATAATAAATTTTTCAAACAGTCCAAAGGCTTAAGTATGGGTAATACTTTATCTCCCATTCTTTGTGATATTTATATGCAATATTTTGAAGAAAAATTATTAAGTCTGATTAATTTTAAATGTTGGATACGTTATGTTGATGATACTTTTGTCCTAATCGATAATCTTTTTGATATTTCTACAATTCTTCAAACTGTCAATTATATTGATCCTCATATTCAGTTTACTTTTGAGTTTGAAAATTGTAATAAAATCCCTTTCCTTGATGTTTTAGTTACCAAATGTGATTCTTCTTTCAAAACTTGTGTTTATAGAAAACCTTTTTCTGTCTCTAATCAACCCCATGCTCTCTCAAATCATCCTGTCAATCCAAAGATAAGTTTTTTAGGTAGATTTCGTATGAAATACTACCTATTGCGATCGCACCAAAGTTGGAATTTCTGAAAACGTTTTGCAGATCTACGCCGATCATGTCCCCTAGACCCCAAAACTACCATCAATAAAAAAGTTTATATATATATATATCTCACTTTCTTATGGACACGATAACTTCTATAGTTTTCCTCCAATCTCTTCCAAACTGATATATAAAATCAAGGGGTATAAAATCTCGGCTAAGTTCGTTAATGGGAAAAATCGGTCCAAGGAGGTGGAAATAGGGAGGGTTTTTGTGAAAATCGAAAAAACGCCATAACTTCTTAATTAAAATAGATATCGAATCGGTTTAAAATTTATAATACTTCTTGAAAATGGGACAAAAGTTTATGCGTGACAGATTTTTGATAAATTTAGAAATGGGCTCAAAGGGCGAAAAAAACAAGGTTTTTGGGAGAAAAAAATTCATGACTTCGTCAATTCTCAAGATATTAAGTCCAAATACTTTTTTATAAATGTTCTTAAAATTATCTAAAACTTTTGTATTTACAAGTTTTTGATAGGACCAACATTTACCGATGAAAAAAATTAAAAATAAAAAGGGGGGTGAAAAAAGAAAAAAATCCATAACTCCGTCAATTTGTAAGCTATCAAATCTAATTAATTTTTTTTTACATCTTCTCATTAATATCTACAACTTTTATACTGACAAGTTTTTCATAGGGCCAATTCGTATAGCAAAAATAAACAATAATAGCAGTTGGAGAAAAAACCTCAAATCCAAATTGCTTATATTCTGGCTCATTTTTAAATTCATTTTTGATTTTAACTCTTTAATGACGGAGAAGGCGAAAATATTTGTACCCCTAACTCCTGGATCTTGAAAAGAAGTATTTCTGAAAATAGACTCGCCCGATTCCCACGTTTTAACTATCTTATGCTCTTAAATGGAGAAGGCGTGGTTGAAATGTCATCTTGATGCATGTTTAATCCCACAACAATCCACATGCTTTCATTCATTGCTCTCCGAAGTAATTCAGGGAAGGACTGATCGGTTTAAAAAATTATATTTTTGACTTTGTTTTGAATTGATTGTTATTTCCACGCACATACAATTATATATATATTATCATTTTAATCGCTAGGGAATAGTGTTTACACTGCATTCTAACTTTGTATATTTTATCTGTCTGTTTATGAAATTATAAGAATTGTAATATAGATTTTTAGTATTATTCTCTGACAAACGGCTTTCGGCAAAGAGATTTTTTGTCGCATTTCCTCATATAACAAATTTCTTTTTTAATATTTAATATATATAATATAAATAACAATAAATAACAGAACAATAAAACCTAGAGAAGCATATTATAGAAGCTCTTTCATCCATAAAATATTATAATGGGAAAATAAAATCTGGTAAAGATTCAAGAAGTATAAGTACATATACAAGAATAATTCAGCAACTTTCTACCCTGTTAATTCTATTAGTAAAAATTTGATACCAACTATTAGAGAATGAGATGAACAAATTAAAAATTTATTTATTTTAGAAGACGGCTCTTTTTTAGTAAAAAAAGTTAAAATTCAGAAAGTTTTATTTAAATTTTTATAACAAATGGCCTTCAGTTGATAATCAAAATAAATAAATATTTTAACTAAAATAAAAACTTTCTCGTTCAAAATTGCGAAATTTTCTGTGACATATATGGTTGCATTCCTCTTGCGTAAAACAATGTAATCGGCAAACATGATCATTGAGCCATTCTGATTATATATATATTTATATATAAATGTATTGCATCTTGATTGTTAAACGATTGCTGTCGCATGAATATATTTCTATGGTTTTCAGTTGGAGAATTCGGTCCAAAACGCCAGCCATGACAATGATTTCAGAAAGACATTTTACTCCTATTAAAAAATAGAAAAAGGATTTTGTGGCTTTTTTATTGCTCCACGCCTTCTTGCACAATTCACATAATAATCAATAATAAAGCTGTTCTCAAATCCAAACTACTTTTTTTTTTTTTTTTTTTTTTTTTTTTTTTTTTTTTTTTTACGTTTATGGAATTGTTTACAAAATATCTTCCAGTCCTTTTTATTAATAAAGAAAGACTTCATTATTGTTTTCAAGTTATTTATAAAGATTTTTTTCATTGGCAAAAATCATTAGTTAAAAAAAATGAAAAGCTTGTTTTTTAAATAACAAAGCATGGTCGGCTTAGTATGCTATTTTTTTTCTGCAATCAAATAATATATATATATATTTTTGTAATCGTTATATAATGCAACAGTTTTAATAAAATTATACATTCAAGCAGATTTCTAAAATCAAGTGTCAAATTAAAAAAAAAATCATCTTGAATGTGAAATGATTCGTGATCAGTGTTGAATCCAGACATTTTTCTCTCGGTTTTAATTTTGCAGCTCTGAGGATGGTCAATGTGGATTTCTGGAGGGAGAGGGGGGGGGGGGTTGCACTTTTTAACACTGATATCAAAAATTAAATTTAAGATCTTTATTCTAATATTTCGATGCTGTCTTGGTGATTGCAGTATCTGTTTATTTATTCACCCCGTTTTCTTCTTTATATGTAATTTAGTTTCATTTTAAGTGTTTTTGAAAATATCGTAATATTATTTCAATGAATTTACTAGCTTTCGATATTGCGGGCGTGTTTAATTTTTTTTTCTTCACTTGAAAATCACAAAGTTTTCTTAATCTATAAAAAATATAATTTAATCACGAACAAAAATATACAATAACCTCTTCAAAATCGCCCATGAGTCTAAAAAATATTACTTTATCATCTAAAAGCGATAGCTTTTTTTTCTTTATTTTTTTTTGTGTGTGTAGGGGGGAGGTGTGCAGGAGGAATTAGTTTTAATTATTTGTGTGCTTAATAATTTTGGTAAGGCTTTGTTATTCTTTTTTATTAACTTCCTGTTTATGTAAAATTTTTTGGATAAAACATTTTTCATTAAAAAATATTATGTTGTTTATTTTACATAAGATTGTTTATAAATACAATTTGCATCCCACACAAGCACTTAAGTATAAATGTGTGTAAGCGTAATGTCTGTGTCAAGGGAAGATAAGAATGCACCTATAGAGGTTGTAAATAGTATTCCGAAATCCGAACTTGCTCTCATATGACATTTTTTAAACTCATTTTTGTTCTATATGGATGAAAACGGCAGATATTTTTATTAAAAAACTATAAAGTCTAATTTTTTTTTTTTTTTTTTTTTCCGAAAAGGCAAAATATTTTATGAAAATATCGCAAAAATTGCCGTTTTGAACAGAAGTTACTGACGTAAGTGAGATCTGGGCCTCCCGAATATTTCTCTGTCTTATCGAGAATTAATTGGTCCTGGATAACTTCTGACCAATTAAAAATGTTATTCTCATTAAATGCATCACAGTCCATTCCTGTATCAATATATTCATTAGCACAAGCTCCATTTAACACTAAATTAGTTGTATCACCCTCCGTTCTTAGAAAATCATCCTCTTCTTTTTCTTCCACTATATCGCCTATAATTTCTTCATCAGAATCCCGATTATTAATGAAAGAGCAATTTTCTTTTGCTTCTAACAGCCATCCATCATCTTCGCTATCTAAATCACTATCACTATCATCTGATCGAAATAATATTTCATTTATTTCAAATTGAGTTAGAGGCCTTTTTCTTTTACTCATTTTGAAAAAGAAAAAGGGAAAAAAAAGAAATATGAAAATCTAAATATTAGCTCTAAGTATAATCAGCAAACGATATAGTTCTCTCGAAGAAAATAACTAAGTAAAGAAAAAAGCAGCTTGACTGAATAGAATCATTTCAGTTGACAAATCTGGTGGCAATTAGAAACCTTTCCATCACTGTCATCAGACAAAGCGATTGCAGACAATAGCGACGAATGTTGCACGCCGGGGAGAAAAGTATTCCTTTTTCTACCCTTCACCCCTATTTTTCCGACAACCGGCTCATACCGGCCGGCTCAGAAGTTTATCAACAGAGCCGGAACGGGCCGGATTAGTTGTTAAAGGGTTAAACGTATCCAAATAGTAAATTCTCTTATTTAGAAACTGTTTTAATTGACGCATTGGTCAGCTTTTTGATAAAGACAGAATGTATTTCAAAAAATGTTTCCAAAAAGGGTATTTTGAAGAGAATTTCCCGAAGTCATCGTGACTGAAAAATTTAAGGAAGTATTCAAATAAGAAATTGCGTTTTTTCTGACTCGTTTTTAAATTCATTTTTGCTCTCAAATGCATCCAATTTACAGATCTTCTTATTTAGGAACTATATAATGTGACGCATTGGGAAGTTTTTTGATAAAGACAGAATATATTTCAAAAAAGGTTGCCAAAAAGGGTATTTTGAACAGAATTTCCTGAAGTCATCGTGACTGGAAATTTAAGGAAGTATTCAAATAAGAAATTGCGATTTTTTCTGACTCGTTTTTAAATCCATTTTTGCTGTAAAATGCATCCAATTTCTAGATCCTCTTATTTAGGAACTATATAATCTACGCCGATCATGTCCCCTAGACCCCAAAACTACCATCAATAAAAAAGTTTATATATATATATATATCACTTTCTTATGGACACGATAACTTCTATAGTTTTCCTCCAATCTCTTCCAAACTGATATATAAAATCAAGGGGTATAAAATCTCGGCTAAGTTCGTTAATGGGAAAAATCGGTCCAAGGAGGTGGAAATAGGGAGGGTTTTTGTGAAAATCGAAAAAACGCCATAACTTCTTAATTAAAATAGATATCGAATCGGTTTAAAATTTATAATACTTCTTGAAAATGGGACAAAAGTTTATGCGTGACAGATTTTTGATAAATTTAGAAATGGGCTCAAAGGGCGAAAAAAACAAGGTTTTTGGGAGAAAAAAATTCATGACTTCGTCAATTCTCAAGATATTAAGTCCAAATACTTTTTTATAAATGTTCTTAAAATTATCTAAAACTTTTGTATTTACAAGTTTTTGATAGGACCAACATTTACCGATGAAAAAAATTAAAAATAAAAAGGGGGGTGAAAAAAGAAAAAAATCCATAACTCCGTCAATTTTTAAGCTATCAAATCTAATTAATTTTTTTTTTACATCTTCTCATTAATATCTACAACTTTTATACTGACAAGTTTTTCATAGGGCCAATTCGTATAGCAAAAATAAACAATAATAGCAGTTGGAGAAAAAACCTCAAATCCAAATTGCTTATATTCTGGCTCATTTTTAAATTCATTTTTGATTTTAAACGTATCCAAATAGTAAATTCTCTTATTTAGAAACTGTTTTAATTGACGCATTGGTCAGCTTTTTGATAAAGACAGAATGTATTTCAAAAAATGTTTCCAAAAAGGGTATTTTGAAGAGAATTTCCCGAAGTCATCGTGACTGAAAAATTTAAGGAAGTATTCAAATAAGAAATTGCGTTTTTTCTGACTCGTTTTTAAATTCATTTTTGCTCTCAAATGCATCCAATTTACAGATCTTCTTATTTAGGAACTATATAATGTGACGCATTGGGAAGTTTTTTGATAAAGACAGAATATATTTCAAAAAAGGTTGCCAAAAAGGGTATTTTGAACAGAATTTCCTGAAGTCATCGTGACTGGAAATTTAAGGAAGTATTCAAATAAGAAATTGCGATTTTTTCTGACTCGTTTTTAAATCCATTTTTGCTGTAAAATGCATCCAATTTCTAGATCCTCTTATTTAGGAACTATATAATCTACGCCGATCATGTCCCCTAGACCCCAAAACTACCATCAATAAAAAAGTTTATATATATATGTAATAAAAAAAAAAAAAAAAAAATTGCGCCATTTTTATTTTTGTTCTCTCTTAGCTTCCATTCTAAATTTGTGGAACATATTCCAATCTTAGTTTCGTAACTTGTAACAGCTAAATTTCTTTTCTTACTTTAGTTATTAATAAATTATTTCTTGCTTCTCAAAAAGGCGGGAAGTATTTCGTAAGCTTTTTACTTTCTGGCATATTCCTGCGATTTTAATTTTATTTTTTATTTTTTAACATCGCGTGACAAGTGTTACTACGCGTTGCTAAAGGGCTTAGTGTTCCGAGAAAAAAATATAGTTCTTGCCAGTAGACCGCCTATTACGGCCAATTAGAATTGATCATTTTGTCCGTTAGAGGCTCGAGTCCATCCTGATTGGATTTTTAAAATGATTGACGCGGAGTAGGAGGGCGCTAGTTTTGTCGTGAAAATGATTTTTTCATTTGGCTTTTCAGGAGAGTAGAATGCACCTTTTCTTTAAACTATCAAGACGCGCGTTTTATTTCTCCGCTGAATTAGAAATGTCATTTTTTCCGAGATTGTAGAACGCCGGAATGTTGCAGCTTAGTGAGCGAAGGCCATAGTGATAGATGTATGGAACGGTGATCTGTGGAGTAACTTAAGTTCGTGCTCTAAATAATAAAGAACTAAAACACTGATTTTCTTGCATTGTTATTGGAGAAACTCCTACGAGAACAAATCCATGGCTTATCCACTTACCAGAACGACTGCTCATCCCACTATTGAATCTTAGTGAATAGTAGTATTCTACAACCAACATGGTATTCTATTAGTGATTATACACTATTATAGAACATCGTCGTCGTTTTATTACATTTTTATATCTCACTTTCTTATGGACACGATAACTTCTATAGTTTTCCTCCAATCTCTTCCAAACTGATATATAAAATCAAGGGGTATAAAATCTCGGCTAAGTTCGTTAATGGGAAAAATCGGTCCAAGGAGGTGGAAATAGGGAGGGTTTTTGTGAAAATCGAAAAAACGCCATAACTTCTTAATTAAAATAGATATCGAATCGGTTTAAAATTTATAATACTTCTTGAAAATGGGACAAAAGTTTATGCGTGACAGATTTTTGATAAATTTAGAAATGGGCTCAAAGGGCGAAAAAAACAAGGTTTTTGGGAGAAAAAAATTCATGACTTCGTCAATTCTCAAGATATTAAGTCCAAATACTTTTTTATAAATGTTCTTAAAATTATCTAAAACTTTTGTATTTACAAGTTTTTGATAGGACCAACATTTACCGATGAAAAAAATTAAAAATAAAAAGGGGGGTGAAAAAAGAAAAAAATCCATAACTCCGTCAATTTTTAAGCTATCAAATCTAATTAATTTTTTTTTTACATCTTCTCATTAATATCTACAACTTTTATACTGACAAGTTTTTCATAGGGCCAATTCGTATAGCAAAAATAAACAATAATAGCAGTTGGAGAAAAAACCTCAAATCCAAATTGCTTATATTCTGGCTCATTTTTAAATTCATTTTTGATTTTAAACGTATCCAAATAGTAAATTCTCTTATTTAGAAACTGTTTTAATTGACGCATTGGTCAGCTTTTTGATAAAGACAGAATGTATTTCAAAAAATATTTCCAAAAAGGGTATTTTGAAGAGAATTTCCCGAAGTCATCGTGACTGAAAAATTTAAGGAAGTATTCAAATAAGAAATTGCGTTTTTTCTGACTCGTTTTTAAATTCATTTTTGCTCTCAAATGCATCCAATTTACAGATCTTCTTATTTAGGAACTATATAATGTGACGCATTGGGAAGTTTTTTGATAAAGACAGAATATATTTCAAAAAAGGTTGCCAAAAAGGGTATTTTGAACAGAATTTCCTGAAGTCATCGTGACTGGAAATTTAAGGAAGTATTCAAATAAGAAATTGCGATTTTTTCTGACTCGTTTTTAAATCCATTTTTGCTGTAAAATGCATCCAATTTCTAGATCCTCTTATTTAGGAACTATATAATGTGACACATTGGCCAGTTTTTTTTTGATAAAGACAGAATATATTTCAAAAAAGGTTGCCAAAAAAGGTATTTTGAACAGAATTTTCCGAAGTAATCATGATTGAAAATTTGACGAAAGTATTCAAATAACAAATTGCTTTTTTTTCTAACTCGTTTTTAAATCCATTTTCGCTCTCAAACGCATCCAATTTACAGATCCTCTTATTTAGGAACTATATAATGTGACATATTGGCCAATTTTTGATAAAGATAGAATAATTTTTTTTAAAATGCTGTCAAAGTGGGCATTTCGCACAAAATTTTCCGAAGCTAGAGTGATTAAAGAATTAAGGATGCATTCAAATAAAAAATCGGTTATTTTATGAGTCATTTTTAAATTCAATTTTGCTCTCAAAGGCATTCACTTGACAGTTTTTTGTTATTGAGGAACTATATAATGTACTGTTTTGGTTGATTTTTTATAAATTCAAAATATATTTCAAAATATGTTGTCAAAATGGGCATTTGAGCTGAATTTCGCTTAAGATGATTCTGATAAAATCAGTTCTTGCAGTAAAATGAATTTTTATAAGCGGCCAAATGAAGTTATTAAACTGGGTATATCTCTAATAATACTATTTTTTTTGTTGTTAAAATGAGCACTGATCGAAATCTACCTCCGCCTATAGGCCAAGCTTACAGGGATTTTTTATACATATGTAAATCGTGCTCTCAAAATTTGTTCTGATTTTGCATCTCTTAAGGATGAACTCAATTATTTAAAATCTGTTGCTGCCAAACGAGGATTCAATCCTTCTATCATCAATACTGCCGTGAACAAATTCAAAAGACCGCCTAACAAATCCACTCTTTCTAATATTGATAAAAGTAAACCTGATAATTTGGTCGTCCTACCTTTTTATCCACCTTTGTGTTTTAAATTAGCTAAAGTTTTAAGACGTTTCAATTTTAATGTTATCTTTAAACCTGTCAATAAATTAAAATTTCCTTCCATGAAATCTCCTGTCCCTGACCTCTAAAAATGGGAATATTTATAATACTCCTTGTAATGGCTGTGATTTATCGTCTATTGGTCAAACTAAAAGAAATCTCGAAAAACGCCTCAAAGAACACTCTCGGTATGTCATTAATCAAGAAATTTCTAAATTTTCTGTTGCTAAGCACTCTTGGGATTCCGGCCATAGTTTCAATTTTCAAACTGCTAAAATTATCGTTAATGCCAGTAGTACCTCTGAGTTAAATTTTCTTGAAAATTTAGCTACAGTCAAACCCCGTTAATACGCGCCCCGCTTAATACGCGAAACCGCTTAATACGCGAATTTTCTGTGGTCCCTTGAAATACTCCTATTTTACGCATATAAAAACCTCCCTTTAATACGCGAATGGTTAATACGCGAAATTTTATCAGTCCCTAGAAAGAAAAACCTACGTTTAATACGCGAATCAATTTAGTTCTAAACATACGAGTTTTTAGATGAAGCATTTTCCCAAGCATTTTATGCAACTATTATTTAAACAATTATTTAACTTATTTTTTATACAACAATTAATTAAACCCAATTAAATTGAGCATTTCTCCCCTCAAAACCATACGTTGAGTAGATTTGGAGCCCGATTCGAGGCTAGCACAAGACTGCCCAACTCTCCCAAAGCTTTCCCAATGAAATCTCATAAGCGAGACGAGGCTAGCGTTGGGCAAAAGTTAAAGACATTATGTCTGCTTTGAAAAACATCTTTGGAGTGTACATAAAACCACATTGCAAAATTTTAATGGAAATTAAAAATTTTAAAAAATACAACATTTAGAGATTTTTAACTTATTCATTTTGGCCTATCATGAGACGCAAATTAAGAATAACTAAATTAAAAAATAATTGATACAAAACTTTCTGAAATCAGTAAAATCTTAGTGTTTTGTCGTAGTTTCACTCGTCCTTTGCAGCCAAAGGCTCAAAAAAAAAATAAAAATAAAAATAAGGAAAGCAGAATGTTTCTTCAATTAAAAAAATTTCTGGCGATTTTTATCCTTAAAAAATATAAATGTAGACAAAAAATGAATTACATTTATAAAATCATACAAATTTAAAGTTCATATAAGGTTTATTCATCGCGTCATCGCGGGCGCGGGCTGCGCGAGTCAGCTAGTTAAAAAAAAAAGGGCAAAAATGAAAAGAACTTTTCCTCATAATTAAGAAATGCTGTGCCCCCCCCCCCCTAAATTAGAGTGGTAGAACCGATAGATGTAGCATGCACTACAATCACAGATTAATCACGTGAGTCTTTCCAATCGCTGACACAACCTTTATCAGTGTTGTGATATTAAAAAAAAAGAGAGTCGCTTGTCGCTCCTAGTATTATCTAGTCTACGATATTCATGTATGCTTTTACAATCTAGTCTAAACTATGGCGGAAGGAGTAAAACATATATTAAACGAAAGGCTCTCTCCATCACTGAGAAGTTACAAATTATAAATCAATACGATGCCCAAGCTGTCTAAAATAAGTCTGCACTGTAAAAAAAAATCTGCAAAGGTACTAAACCTTTTCTAGGAAACTGGGGTTCCAAGAACGTTTCCTGTAATGGTAACAGCAAAAATTCAAGTTTCAGAATCGATTACATGAATTTTTCCTGTTATCGTTACATGAAAAGTTCTTGGAATCCCAGTTTCCTAGAAAATGTTTAGTACCTTCACAGATTTTTTTTTACAATGTGCGTACCTGAGTCAACTTTAAGGATTTTGTTAACCCGGGAGGACGCGCGCCGGGCCTAAAAGACCCAGAGAGTGTACTTTTTTTACAATTGTAACCACTAATTTTTTAAAAGTAATCTACAACTTATTTTATCGCAGAATTTTTAAAAATTGACTCCGACAAAATAAGGTAACGATTATTATTTGTGCTTATTGGTGACAAAGTAAAAACCATTCAAACCCCGTTTATGCGCGCGTTCTTTAGGATTAAAGAATAGGAATGCCATCGTTAACCAAGCTGTGGTTGGAGGACCAAAGAAAAAAGAAAATGAAAAATCAATTTTGAGGACATGGAAAAGGCCCTTCACGAGTTGTTTGTTCAAGCTCTCTACACTGTAAAAAAAATCTGTGAAGGTACTAAACATTTTTTTAGGAAACTGGGATTCCAAGAAATTTTCATGTAACGATAACAGGAAAAATTCATGTAATCAATTCTGAAACTTGAATTTTTGCTGTTACCGTTACAGGAAAAGTTCTTGGAATCCCAGTTTCCTAGAAAAGGTTTAGTACCTTTGCAGATTTTTTTTTACAGTGTACGAATATCACAATAAGTGGTTTGTTAATACAAGAAAAAAACTTCTGAAATTGCAGCAAAAATGTTATTGCTAGATTTCAATGCTTGAAATGGATGGCTGGATCGATTTAAATCTCGGTACGGCATAAAATTCAAGCAAGTGTCCGGTGAGTCAGCTGCAGTCAACAGTGAAGATGTCCACCATTAAAAAAGTAATGTACTCCGCAGCAAGTAAAAAACTATTCAAGTCGGCATATTTACAACATGGACGAATTTTAGCTTTTTCACAAACTGACACCCCATAAAACAATGGCCATGAAAGGAGAAGCATGTCATGGAGGCAAACTGAGCAAAGAGAGTCTTACTATTATGCTCGGTGCCAACTCTGGTGCACTGTAAAAAAAAATCTGCAAAGGTACTAAACCTTTTCTAGGAAACTGGGATTCCAAGAACTTTTCCTGTAACGGTAACAGCAAAAATTCAAGTTTCAGAATCGATTACATGAATTTTTCCTGTTATCGTTACATGAAAAATTCTTGGAATCCCAGTTTCCTAGAAAATGTTTAGTACCTTCACAGATTTTTTTTTACAGTGTGGATCAGATAAATTAAAGCTGCTGATCATAAGGAAATCACGCAACCCGCGAACCCAAGAATTTCCCCTGCCTGTACGAAAACAGTGTAGAGCATGGATATCGAGCAACATTTTTACAGCATGGCTTCGTAATTTTGATTGGCATATGAGAAAAGAATTGCGCCATGTGTTATTGCTTGTGGACAACTGCCCTGCGCATCCAAAAGATAGCGAAGGCCTGAATAAGTAGAATTTCTACCTCCAAATTCTATTAGTGTCACCCAGCCAATGGACCAAGGAATAATTAACAGCGCCAAAGTAAATTACAAGATTCGCGTCGTACGGCGACATCTTCACCAAATGGATCTTCACCACGTAACAATCCTTCTTGCTACGAATGTCGTCCATTTACAGCCCTTGACATTATGCACATGCTTACTGCCGCATGGGAGAGTGACACACAAATAACAATTACAAATTGCTTTCACAAAGCGGGTTTCGAAAATAGCGAGGACATTATTTATACAGAGCCAACCTCGCACCCTAATGTTGGAAGAATATTGGCTGGCATCACAAGAAACTGTTAGGGGAAATGTTGTCGATTTAGACACATTCATTAATATCGACAAAGATCTAGTTATTTCCGAACTTAGAAGTCTGGATGATATAATCGTCGATGTAACTGCGACTGACAAACCGGGTGAGGAGAAAGAAGATGTTGAACTTGCGTTTCTGTCGCCATCCCCATTCTACAAAGTTACAGGCGTTCAATTTCCTAAGACAATATGCGTCGTCACTGGACGAAGGACCTTCAACAAGCAAACTTAACCACTACCTAAGTTAGGCGGGAAACATCATGGTGATGGCACGACTTCATGTCAAACAAGCCAAAACTGACATCTACTTTTTCAGTAATTTTTATGACATTATTGACTTTAGTAAGTTTTTTAATTGACTTTTTATTATTATCAGCACTATTTATTATCAAATCTATCTGTTCTGCATGGCTAACAAAGATTTCAGTTTTGTAATGTAGTTAGCAGAAATTTTTCTGTTCGTTTTATTCAATTTTATGTGTTATACATAATAAATCTAATCTAAATTTGTAGAGACATAGGAAAGACTTGAGAAAATAACGATTATTTAAATTTTAAGCTTTCAAACGTTCCTGCTTAATAAGCACATAATGATTAATATAAATAAAGTGTAATTTTATGTCTTAAAAACGCTAAAAATTGACAAAAATATGTTTTTTTCCGCATAAATTGTTATTAGATAGACCATTCGACGAGATCTCGTGACCTTCGGTTAATACGCGAACCCGTTTAATACGCGAATTTTGATCGGACCCCTGATTCGCGTATTAACGAGGTTCGACTGTATTTATATTAATCGTGAAATTATTGTTAATGATAAATCTGATTCTAAAATGCTCTCCGTTGCCTGGACAAATCTTTTCAGCACTGCCTCATAAATAAGTTTCTATTATCTTACTAATTATTATTATTATTATTATTGATATATATATTTTTTGCGTATATTTATTTTCACTTTATTCTGTCCTTTTAGTTAATATTTAAATATATCTTTTTTTCCCCTGTTTACCAATTCCTTCCCACCTTCTTCCTTCCCTTCCTTCTCTCTTTATCTCGTAACTTTTGATTATGCTGTTCCGTGATTGGTTGTTGCCTTCTACTTTCCTACTGGCTGTTCTTTTAGCTTGCTCCATTTCCCGCCTTTTCACTTTAGTCGTGCTGCTCCATTCATATTAGACGCACGTCTTTTTTGCGCCTGACGAAGAAAGACTAAGTTCTTTCGAAAAGCCTTGCGCAGTTAACTTATTTTATGGTGTTTAAAGAAGTTTTTCACTTCAAATTTATTGTTATTTCAATGTAAGGTTGAAATTTAAAAAATAATAATTAATATATTTGAAGGAATGAGTGTAAAATATTATAAATTTATTTTTGTTATTTTTATTCTGGTTTTTTTATCGTTTTAACTGCTAAATGTTTTTATATAAATAAATTTATAAATGTGCATGTGATATCTGAACCATACACAACATTGTAAAACAGCTTGGTCAAAAAGAGCTTATACCGTCTAAGCTTGTAATAATAATGAGCCAATAAGTATTTACATTTTGTGTTTATAATCTCAAATTTTAGATTTTATTCACATTAACAGTGGTTAAATGTTTTATTCAATGTTCATTAATATTATTGTTATTGTTGCTTATAAATATGGCTGTCTGCATTTTTATTATAAGAGAGGTAAGTGAGGTATAATACACCTTTTTTAACAATTATTTATAACTCTCAGAATGCTTTTTTAAAACACATTTTTCGTGTTTTCCTATAAAGTGACCTTATATTTATTTATTAAAAATATAACGAACTTGAAAAATAATCATTTAAAAAATATATAAAAATTAATTCGAATGGCTACAATTGCATTGAATCTCCCCATTACAGGGGAAGATTGATACACTTGCAAGGGAGATTTGATACATTTTATGTAAATAGAAAAAAGAAGTAAGGACAATTCACGTTGTATCATGAAATTTTTAATGAAAAATCATGAAAAATTTTAGTAAAATTTAAAGGAAATAAAAATGGAAAATTTCTGTTTCAGAAATGTTTTTTACAAAAATTTTAAAACAAACTTATTAATATACTTCTTGAAAAATAAATAATGTAAAATCCATAGAGATTTTGCACCAGGAACAAATGTTAAAGATTACTGATTCGCAAACAATTTTATATAAATTTAGCACATTTAAGCTTTTTTAAAAAGAAATATTAATAGCTTTACATTTTTATAAGTAAAGTTGGATGTATTTAATGTGTTTTCAGTTTGCCTTTCATCAATTATAGAAACATTTTCTATTATTTTAGGTTATTTGAACTTTTTGCCTCCAACACAATGCGCAAAGTGAACTATCCATCAATTATCACACTGTTTTTCTATGCAGCCTACATAATGTCAAATGGTCTTTCTAATAAAAAAGGCCACACGTAATAAACTAATGAGCATTAATTAGATTATATAAATTAATATCATCATTATCAAAAGTATTTGATAAAAAATCTACTTCTTCACTGGGTACTGTTTGAAAATTCCCTGTTTTTCTATAACAATTTTGATAGTTGTTGGTTATTATAGCAATTTTTCTTTATACAATGTTCTTCGCTCCCATCTCTGACCTTAAGTTATTGATCAAGATTTTTTAAGAAGCGTATCTATCAATATTAAAAATTTTACTTTACATTTTCCACCCTTTTGTTGAAGCTGTTTTCTTGAGATAAGGTCTAATATCATCGGGAGTCTTGAAAACTTGATATGATGCTCAATATTTTCATCTAGAGATTTTTAGGTGTCATGTCAGAGGACAACTGATACATTTTTACCTCACTGACCTCATCAAGATGATCACAAGAAGAAACTGGGGGGTAAAAATAATAGTCACTGTCGAAACAATTAAAATGTGAAGGAAATGTCCATTTTTTCAAGCCAGATTGAATAAAATATTTGTTTGAATAAATGATTTAGGGAAAGCTTTGCCAATTAATCCTTCTTACCAATTTTCATAGCTCTTGCTGTAAATAAATAATGAATATTATCGCCCCATATTAGTTAGCAACTTTTAAAAAAATTAAATTTCAAATATACAAGTGTACCATTTCTACCCAGTATTGATGTATCTTTTCTTCCGATCACGCCTTATTGGATTTTCAATCACTTATTATAAATGCAGTTGCAAAATGGTAATCTACAATATGGTAAAATTTTTCCTAACAATGTTCTTTATAAATTAAAAAAAATACAAGATAGGGGAGACTGGGGTACAATGGTCCATCCCCTATTTTTTATATTAATTCTGTTTTTGAAAACTTCATATTTTAGTACATAGATGGTAGTACTGAAGTAGTAAAAATAAGTTTGAAACCATGTGCATAGCTGACATTTTAGCCATTTTATACTTGATAGTTGATTTGACACAGGAGGAGTAAGACAAAAGTAAATATTTTCAGTAAAACATATCTTCATTTATTTATTACAGATTTGTAATTTGAAAGACAGTGCGTGGTAAAATAAAAAGGTAAGACAATACATTATTATATTTATTGTAGCTAAAATAATAGAATTCAAAATTTCTTTTTTTATCATCAAATTTTTGTCAAACTTCCATATGGAGTACAATGGACCATCAGAAACTGTGGTACAATGGACCATGGTCCATTGTTTCCTAGTTTTGTATTCCATGCTTTTAAAAGTTAAATATTATAGGTGAAATTCAGAATTAATAAATTATTTAACTTCTGTGTGTAAATTAATTAATGATAATGCATTTTTGAAATATGTATCTGTATAATATATGCTTTCAAACTTAAAAATTAGCCCAAATTAATAATTAAAAAATTATTTTATTTCTGTGTGTGAATTAATTAATGATTCATGTTATGAAATGCATTTTTGAAATATTTATCTATATAATATATGCTTTCAAATTTAAAAATTAACCCAAAGTGAACCCCAAAAATTAGTAAACAAGATAATTTGAAAAGTGGTAAATTAAAAATATCACCTTTTGAATTACGTCCTTTACCAAAAGCTTGCTTGCGCAAAACGCCAAATGAACGAAAGAAGGGTGCATCAAGAATTCTAACTGATACACCAGTAAAAAATATAACTGAAGAAGAAGCAAAAAAAAAAGGATGATAAAAAATTGAAGAAAAAATATGTTACTTTAGTTAGAGCAAAAAAGTGAATAATAAAATGTGAATAAACAAATTATGATATATTTTATCTTTCTTATTGTTAAAAAATTAACTACATTGATATATTTTTATTAAAATTAGATGTGGTCCATAGAGCTGGTCCATTTTGTCACTTGTTATTTAAAAATATATGTGTAAAAAAGTATGCATAATTATTATTTTTGAGTGAATGTAATATAAACTTTAATGTATAGGTAGCATGCATATACTTGATCAAAAGAAAAAAAAATCAGTACTTTAAGAGTAAACAGACAAAATTTACAAAAGTGGACCATTGTACCCCAGTCTCCCCTATTATATTCATAACAATAAGAGTTGTGGGTGAAAATCAGTATTTAAAAAAAATACGTTGCCATATCGAATGTCCTCAAAGGTAAAGGAAAAGCAAATTCATTAGTTCTTCACTGTAAGTCCAGCTAATGATGTTGATGACTTCCGCAAATAAAAGAAGCTTTTGCATGTGCTAGGATGGCTGTTAATACCATATGTTAAGCAAAATTGCCAAAATATCAGTTCTCCATTTTTATCAAATCTCCCCTATTTAATTTGAATCTATTATCACGTTTCATTCCAAAACCTTTACGGTATATTAAATAAAATTCGCTTGCTTTTTTATGGAAACGTAACACAGCAATTTTTAATAACACGTTAAAAACTTTAAGTAAGCAAAATATCAAATAATTAAAAATGCGATTAATGTGCTTTAACACTAGAACGGCGGCAAAATTTTACCTACTGGAACGGCGGAAGGGGTCAATTTGACCCCTCGATGAAACTACTGAAATAACAATGCTAAAACAATTTTAAATGGCATACATTGTGACAAATATGTAATTTCCCTGTATTTCATAATTTATAGTTAATATTACTCGATATTTTATTTAATTTTTAAAGTACTGTGTATGTAACGGCTGCAAGGCGATCAATTTGGTACATACTAAACTACTCAAAAAACTCATTAATTTGACATAAAAAATGGTTTAAAATAAATGTTTTCAAAAATTAAAACCAATGTTAACTAAAATAAAACACAATTTATAAAATAATAATTTTTTTTAAATCTACTTACTCGCCGAATGAACCACACTCTGAATCCAATAAATGAGAAACGTATTCTGTTGTATCCTTTATTTCATTATAAATGTAGCTGAATGGTTTATATCTAAAGCATTTCGTTTGAATTTTTTTAATGCTTAACATAGTCCCGTACATGTATTAGACATTAATGCAATTGATACAAAAATAATTTTTAACAATTTTTCCAGTGCATTTTCCGCACACAACTTTGGAACACGATGCACAAAATTCTTGAGATTTGTTTCCATTGCATTTCTGTACTTGACACTTTTTTCTCTTTATATCCACTTTATTTTCGTTTGTTTTTTCTGAAGATTCATGAAGGATCTTTGGGAGTTTTGAAGCCATAAGAACCATTCTTAATTCCTCTCCTAATTTCAATAGAAAATCTCTTCTACTGATGGGCTTGCCTGTTACACTTTTATAAATTATCCAGGCGTTCAAAGCTGCATGATCCAAAATATTGAAAAAGATATGTACAGGCCATCGTCTAGAAGCAGATTTAACGGAGTATTTTCGGCACATCTGGTCACGAATATCCACACCACACTTTGTTGCGTTGTAATAATCTATTGAATCTGGCAACTTTTTCAGGCTGTCCTCAGTTTTTACAGTAGAATGTAATGAGCTCAATAGAAAAACACTTTTGTTTCGTTTGGCTTGATAGATGGTAAGTGTCATATTATCATGTTCCACTATCTTCGATGAATAAAGAGTACTATGCATATTTTTCAAAGCTATAGGAATTTCTCTTCTGTTCTTTTTCATTGTGCCAACTAAAGTTGTATTTTTAGATTTTAGCATTTCAGCTAATTTGATGCTAGTAAAGTAATTATCTGTCGTAATATTCCTCCCTTTGTTTAGATGGGGATCTGTTAATTTCATGACAACATTTTCAGATAAACGTAATTGAGGATTTGCTGTTTCATCTTTTCCTAGATAAGGAAATCCATTCAAGAGGTATTTAGTATCAACGTCAACAGATAACCAAAATTTTATTCCAAATTTATCAGGTTTATTTGGCATATATTGCGTAAATTTACATCTAGCTTTAGATGGGAACAATTGTTCATCAACTGTAATATTTTGTCCTGGTCGGTAGCATGTTTTGCAATTTTCAATAAATTTATTCCACATTTCAGATGCAAGAGCAAATTTGTCAGTCTGTATTCGACTAGATCTTGTTGTTTTTTCGTCAAACCTCAAAAATCTTTTTATTTCTTTGAACCTATCTCTTGAGATAGTTTCTTTGCAAAATGGTATGCCCCATGCTTCAGACCACAATGAATATAAATCTAAACCCTTTGCGCCTGTTGCTCCACGAATATATAATATAGCAACAAAAGCCTCTAACTCAGCTAGAGATAAACTCCAGTCGTTATTTCCACGTTGTCGATGAGCTTCTGATTCTGTACATTTCTTTATACGCAACAAGATAGCATCGTCAATGAAAAGCTTAAAAGCACTAGACACTTTGTCCTCAAAAACACGAGTCTTTGCAAAAGATGTTGGTCCCGCCGTTTCTTTTAGAACATTATAAGCAGGAACACGGCCGCAAGCTGAATTTTTAGAATTTATTTCATTCCAGATAGTGTTATCAGGGGCAGTGAAAACAGTTTTGATAATACCCTGATCCGCTTTTTTTCGTTTATTTCTGCTTAGCTGTTCTTCGTTCACATCACTGTCCTCGGATTCACTAATACTTTGTGTCTGAAATTCATCTTCAGATTCTACAGAAAAATTATCATTTTCACCTCCGTCAGACTCATTTTCAGAGAGCTCCTGCAACAATTTTTTAATTTCTTCATTAGTAAGACCTCTTTTTCGCTTATAAGACATATTTTGTAAAATTGGAAAATAAGATGGAAAAAAGTCAGAATATCAACAAACGACAGAGTTTATGTTTCAGCGTATCATTCACAGAATAAAAGTAAGGCGATAATGAATGTGACGGCAGAATTTTCCCGCCAAACTGTCACTGGTATACGCGCGTTCCACACAGGGACCTGGATTCATTTCACCGGCGTCATCTATGTTTCTTTTATTGCGAGAACGAAAACAGGCAGGTGCAAAGAGTGGGATTATGGCCAAAAAATTGACACCCTTTTGTCGATGAAAGCGGGAAGATATACGTTCAACTGCCTGCCTTAGGAACAATGGAATTCGTACTCAAATCATAAAATCCCTCCCCCACGGTTACCACCTGCTGCGAGTAATCTGAACTAACAAAAGTAACAAATGCGAAAATACATTTGTCTATTTGTGAAAAGAAATATAAATATAAAAAACCCTGCACCTGCTTTTTTTTTTTTTTTTTTAAATATTTTCTTCAAAATAATGGAAAAAAGCTAACAAAGGAAAACAACTATCTTAGAAATAACAATATAATGTGACCACCCTGGTTTGTATTTCTCTGGGAGACAGTATAAATGCATCGGAAAAAAAGCTTATCACTGAATTTTTCTCATGGTATCACAATGCTTCGCGTACAAAGACTATTTTACCAAATGGGTCAAAATGACCCCCGTCCGCCGTTCTAGGAATACATGCAAATATTTCAAAAACTAACAAATCTAGAATGCTGATTTTTTTAAAAGAAATATATGTTATCTATTTAGGAAAAGTCAAAAAATTTCAAACGATTTCTTCCAACCAAACAAAAGTGATCCAAGGACGAAAGTGCTCAGGTGTCAAAATGACCCCTACCGCCGTTCTAGTGTTAAACTAGTTTTAAAAAATAACAAAATCGTGTAAAAGATGTTAAACAACATTCATATCATTCAACGTGAGTTATTTCCGGATATTTTCAGCTACAGATATAGGCTACATCAAAGAGACAGAATTTTTGAAAGGGATGCTTTGAAAAGAATAGTTCTTATCCTATTCCTGATGAGGCTTGTGTGTCTACCTGAAATTACTCGGATGTAATTGACATTGGATGTTAGTGGATGCATTGGATATCTCTTCCCCTTTTCAAGTTAGGAAACAAATAATAGTCGCTGGGTATCAGATCTGAAGAATAAAAGGTATGAGGGAGCAAATCATTATTTAATTCCTTCAATTTTTCTATCGTTTTCATTGATGAGTGAGCCGGTGCGCTGTCTTTGTGAAACAGCACTTATCGTCTTTTACGCGACCACAACTCGTAAAAATAATGGCCACTATATTATGAAACTTTCACATCAGTCTTTCGAAGGTTGATACTAAAAAAAACATAATATGAGTATTTCATTGATGCTACCATCTAGTGACTAGTTCCGGGACTTTTCACCTTTTGTAATACCATAAATGAACTATTGCATAAACAATAGAACTTTTGTATACAATTATATCATAATCATCAGAATTAATCACTAAGTTATATATTTTAGATATTTTGCATTATTTTTAAACCTTTAAATCTCTTTCTAATTTAGTAATTAGATATGTAGTATTTTAATGTATTTTTGCAAAATGCTCAGCCTCGCAGCGAAATTGAGCTTCTGCCGTTCCAACAAGTAAAATATACTATTGTCTATAACCTCATTATTTTATTAATTACAAAGATCTAAATTTTTGTCGGGAACCCAAGAAATTGGACTTCTCATAGAGAATATATTGTCTTCATATTCATATTGCATTTAATCTTTACAATCGCAATCGGCTTTTTCTACGGCTTCTTTAGATACCTTCCGCTGGGTGGAGCTTGTGAGTGCTTAAGTCATTTAGAGGCCTGCCCACCCAGCTGAGTCTCTTGACTCTCTCATTCGGAGACTTAGAACTATTGCTAGAGATTCTATGGGAAGCTTAATTATAATAATCCTGTACTTAATGTTTAGTACAGATATAATATACCGCAAATAAAAGAAGCTTTTGCATGTGCTAGGATGGCTGTTAATAACATATGTTAAGCAAAATTGCCAAAATATCAGTTCTCTATTTTTATCAAATCTCCCCTGTTTAATTTGAATCTATCATCACATTTAATTCCAAAACCTTTACGGTATATTAAATAAAATTCGCTTGCTTTTTTATGGAAGCGTAACACTGCAATTTATAATAATACGTTAAAAACTTTAAGCAAGCAAAATATCAAATAATTAAAAATGCGATTAATGTGCTTTAAACTAGTTTAAAAAAATTAACAAAATCGTGTAAAAGATGTTAAACAACATTCATATCATTCAACGTGAGTTATTTCCGAATATTTTCAGCTACAGATATAGGCTACATCAAAGAGACAAAATTTTTGAAAAGGATCCTTTGAAAAGAACAGTTCTTATTCTATTCCTGATTTGGCTTATGTGTCTAGCTGAAATTACTCGGATGTAATTGACATTGAATTTTTGTGGGTTTTAACATCCTTTATACGATTTTATCATATTTTAAATAATAATAACATTAAGTATAATCTATTATAATATGTAATGCATTATCTGTAATATATGTATTCTTTTTATTTATTCGATTCAGTAAAATGTTATTTTAAAGTATTTTTTTAAATTGTGTTTTGCAATATGACTGGTGTCATAAAAAATGAATTGTTTGCTCATCTTAGTGGCACCTTAATCAAGCAAACCTTGAAGTAAAACGAATTCGTGTAAAAATATTATATGAGGGTTTTATGCAGAATTCTTGGAATATATTATCCTCTAGATTAAGATTTTGCTTTTTTTCCTTTGAAAAAAGACGGCTTTCTTTAAATGTTTCTCAGGACATACTTTTTTAATGAATTAATGCATACATATATGTATTATAAAAGATGTAAGTTTTTCCATTTTTATTTTGGGTGAAAAAAGTCCGGGCCAGGATTCGAACCAGGGATGTATTGACTGAAGCCGCCAATGTTCTACCAACTGAGCCATCCCGGACACAACCATTGGAGGACTATTTCACCCAAATAACTATAACGATCACTTTATCGGGTCTGATACTCTGGATCAGCTCAACAGATTAAATCGAAGGTCAATTTATGGAACTGCAGAAAATAGCAGCATACGAAATTATATTAGATTAATTTTAAACACGATTATTCAATCGGTAAATTAATTATAACAGATGTAAACTTTTCCATTTTTCATTTTGGGTGAAAAAAATCCGGCCCAGGAATCGAACTAGGGATGTATTGACTGAAATAGTCCTCCAGTGTTCGTGTCCGGGATGGCTCAGTTGGTAGAGCATTGGCGGCTTCAGTCAATACATCCCTGGTTCGAATCCTGGCCCGGACTTTTTTCACCCAAAATGAAAAATGGAAAAATTTACATCTGTTATAATTAATTTACCGATTGAATAATCGTGCTTAAAATTTATCTAACATATATATATATATTATTTTGATCTAAAATCTCGGCCTCGAGAGAAGATCTATTCGAGAGAAAATGTATAATTTTATTGTGCCTAAATGCGATGACCTTTAAATGCGATAATGCTCTTTTACTTAAAATCTTAACGCAAGAATAATAAAGTATTTGTATTGCATAATAGTCCGGGTGCTACGCATCAGAAAACTGCAAATCGTGATAAGAATATACCGCTTGGTGAGTATGTACTTTATGATAATACAATGCATATTGGAGGGGGAGGCATCTCGCAAAGTCGTCGGAATTCAAGATGGCGGCTGTTATTCAAAATGGCGTCATTTTCTGAATATATTTAATATAAATGTGCATTTCATGTTGATTTCGATGTTTTTAAAGTCAAGTTTTCGTTTTTAACACTATTCAACATTATTTAAAAGAGTGTATGAATTCGGTATATCTGTCTGTTTGTCTGTCTGTCCGCCTGTCCTACCATGCTCTAGCTCGCTTAAATGTACTCATATTACCATGTATATTTTATATGTATTATGAATTTCATAATAACATGTTCGGAGTAAAAAGTAAATTGTATAGCTTTTATAGTCCATTTACAGGGCACTCAAAGTATTTACGAATTTTCTGACCTTGCTCTTTTTTGCTTAAATTTACTCAGATATCCATGTAGTTTATGTATGTGTTATCTCTATGTGTAATTTAAAGACGTGGTATATTGCAAAATGTTCTACATCGAAAATTAAGTGTTTAGCATTTATAGTTCGTTTACAGGCACACTCAAAATAAATTCCTTTACATTATGGTTCATTTGCAAAAATCCTTTTTAGTATGTTTTAAAGATGTTAAATTATTTGAAACATATTGAAATTAACATACATCAGTGAAGTGTAGTACAAGATACTTACTGTACAATATGATGAGCATAGAATTTATAGTTCATTTACAAGATCTAAAAAAGAATACGTTTACAGTTCTGTCTATAAACAGAATGTTGTCTATGTGCTTTTAAATTATAGTATGCTTTTTTAAACTTTACCAGGTAGGAACGAATTGCAAAATGTTATATGATTATTTTCTTTGGTTGGAATGCAGCTTACAACATGTAATGCTTTAATGTATGATGGGCCATTTCTTACTAACATTTTAAAGCCTCAACAGACTTTAAAGATATTTAATGATTACTACATTGAAACGTTTTATCCTTACTTACGTAAAGACATTGAGAGTTTTAAATGTCAAAGAATATATTTGATTTGGGTTAGATATATTATACTAAGCTTTAAAGGAGAAACTAGACAGAAGAGCGGTTCAAGCGGCGAGATGACAAGTGCAACCACATGTTAGATTATCTATAAATTGGCACGATTTCTTAAAAAATTCAAATAACAAAGAAGAGCTTTTTAATCTCCTTAAAGCACTAGCACCATACAAAAACACAAAAGTTATAACCACTCCAGGAGAAGAAGTTAAAGGCAGTCTTACTGCCGTAAGTTCCTTAACTACAACGACTTACCCTGGTCACGAAAAAACAAGATTAAAGAATAGTACTACATCTCAAAGACATGGTTGAAAAAGGACTGAAAAATAATATTGTACGCTCTGTAGACACTGATGTATTAGTTTTGGTGATTCCATATTTTTTTATCCTTTCAAATAGAGGCTTAGAAACTGTTCGGATTGCATTTGGAACAGGGAAGAAATACAGATTTATTCTTGTTCATACCATAGCAGCAATTGGAAGAGAAAAGTCAGCGACTTTACTAGGATTTAATGCTTTCACAGGATGCGACAGCAATATGGATTTCACAGGGAAAACTAAAAAGTCAAATTGGAAAACGCTCATTCTCTTTCAAGAAGCTACTGCTGTCTTTTCATACCTATCAAAACCACAAACTTCTATTCTTGAAAGTATTTTAAATGTTTTAGAAAAGTTCGTAGTATTGTTGTGTTGTTCAACAAGCAATACCATAAGTATCAATAATGCAAGACAAGAATTGTTTCTGACAATTTTCCACCAACCAATGTAGTGCACTTCAAAAATATATTTTACGCAGTGCTTTCCAAGCTGGAGACATTTGGGGAAAAGTGGATCATCGGGAAATACATGCAATCTCTCCAAACAAATGGGAATGGTGCTTGGATATTTTATCATAGAAAAATAGATGGTCGGAGTTCCAGTGATTTTATACTCTTGTGAAGATTTAATAAAGTGTATGCGTAAAATCTTTAAGGTAAATGTGGCTGTAGAAAGATTGGACTTTCTTGCATTATTTTGCAATTGCAAACACGAATGTGAGAAACATGATGACACCGAGTGAAATTTCTATATTCTACAGTTTTATATGTAACATTCATTTTTTAATATATTGTATAAGTAATCTATTAATAAAAGAGTATTTTTATTATATATTCATTCTTTTAAATTTACTGTAAATGAAAAAATACTTTAATAAATGATCTATTTTCATTTTAGGTATATTTCTAGTATTAGAAAGATTATTGAGTTATAAAATGTGGAAATTAGCATAATAAATAGTCTTGTAAGATGCAGAGGAATAAAACTGCAAAAGATTTTAAATAATAGTCGCCATTTTGAATTCCTATAAATTTATGTGATACCTCTATTTCTTACATGTATTTTATTAATATAAGATAGATACTGACTATTCGGGATATCCTTATTACAAACGTTTTATCCCACCTAACACTTTCATTAATAACACTTGAATTATACGGTGATCGTTATAAGATTTATATGCAAATTACAAACGTATATTTTCTTGTTTTGGTGTGTCACAGGAAATAAGCGATAAATATTATGTACACCTTATTATATAATAAGTATTTGGTAGCTCATTGTAGTATTAACATTGATGTATATGAATTTTAATGTGTTTTAAAGAATATAACATCATTAAGAAACGTTGGAAACGATTTGGCCACTACACAATATTGTAATGTATTTTTTTAGCGCCCTGTAAATAAACTATAAAAGCTATACACTTTTATACACTTACTACGAACATGTTATTATAAACTTCATAAAATATATAAAATAAACATGGCAATCTGGGAACATTTAAGCGAGCTAGAGCATGGAAGGACAGGCGGACAGACAGACAAACAGACAGATAAACAGAATTCATGCTCTCTTTTAAATAATGTTGAATAGTATTAAAAACAAAAACTTGACTTTAAAAACATCGAAATCTCCATGAAATGCACATTTATATTAAGCATCTTTAGAAAATGACGCCATTTTGAATAACAGCCGCCATCTTGAATTCAGACGACTTTACGAGATGCCTCCCCCTCTAATATGCATTGTATTATCATAAAGTACATACTCACCAAGCGGTATGTTCTTATCACGATTTGCAGTTTTCACCTTATTTTTGTCGCGTAGCACTCGGACTATAAGTATTGCATAATGAGGCATCTGATCTCAGAGGAAAAAATACGAAACATTTTTCTATATTTTAAATGTCTTCTTTAAAAGAAATTTCCGGTCAAATAGACATCGTTTATTTTTTAGCTACCCATGTTTCATAATTGAGGCAAAAATTGCCGAAATTGGCTCTGGGATATTCTTTTTAACTCTATAGATCAAATAACCTTATGAAAGTCAAGAATTACATTGTCTGCTTCATTTAACTGACCTATAAACTTTAAAAAATGTGCCCATTTTTTTGATTAGAATTTAAAATATACTACACATTACGATGAGTTTGTTTTCTGCGAACACAGTGACGTAGCGATTGCAGCAATTTTTCGTAGAGAGATTTAGATGATTAACGAGATATGTTTATAAGGTAGTTTTCGTAAATCATATTAAAATTATGTTGAAAGCAAATATTATGATTAATTAAGCTGTGTTGAGTCAGCATAATCCTCCATTAATGTTTTTCTTTAATCAGGTTCTTAAATATGTGTTTAAAATAATCAAAATTGCAAAATACGCTTCTTTAAAAAGTTTTAATACAAAAAAGTCTGCGAAACACAGTGTATATTTCAGTAACATAATAGAGACGCAGGATTACGGAATTGACAATAATTCAATATGATGGAAATCCTTTTTTCAACTTTTAACTCATAATAATCGGAATTTTCTACTTTTAAATTAGGTAAAATAAAATAAAACAAAATTTTGTTTATCTAAATGAGTATTTATTTCCATTTACATATTTTTAGGTGCAGAATTTTTTATTTCTTTGAAAATGCAAGAAAAATGAAGACGGGGGGAGGGAGGGACAGAATACCAAGTTCAGGCCTATGGTTTAATCAAAATTATTTGAAATATTGTACGATTCTATTTGATAAACAATTCAAATTTGCTGGATGCGGAAATGTGCGATGTTTAATTATAATTCATATCAAATTTTGCATCTCAGTTATTGTTTTGTTATCTAAATTATCTAATCTAAATTATCTATCTAATTATAAATTATTTGTTATTAAATAAAGTTTATTTTAGTATTCAATAATAAGCTATTTATCGTTATATTTATGTATTCCATCTTTTTTATTAACCTTTAATTGCTGTTAGTGGTCTCAGACTATAATATTTTTCAATTTTCACAGTTAAACTCGCAATTTGCAGTTTAGCTATACTTAGTTTAGTTTCGAATACCATTGAAACTTTGTTTCATTCGGACAACTGTACTACATTTGGTGAAAAGTCCCGGGACTTACAATGAAAAAGCATTTTTTTTTGTGTCTAAAATTGCTTTTATTCTTCAACATAGCTTCCTTCCAGAGTGATACAATTCTTCCAAAAGTCCTTTAATATTTGAATATCTTTCATACAGTAGGATTTGTCATGGCCTTCAAAATATGCATCAATTTCGCTATGCCATACTCATGTGGTGAAAATTTCTTCCCCTTTTCAAGTTAGGAAACAAATGATAGTCGCTGGGTATCAGATCTGAAGAATAAAAGGTATGAGGGAGCAAATCATTATTTAATTCCTTCAATTTTGCTATCGTTTTCATTGATGAGTGAGCCGGTGCGCTGTCTTTGTGAAACAGCACTTATCGTCTTTTACGCGACCACAACTCGTAAAAAAAATGGCCACTATATTATGAAACTTTCACATCAGTCTTTCGAAGGTTGATACTAAAAAAACATAATATGAGTATTTGATTGATGCTACCATCTAGTGACTAGTCCCGGGACTTTTCACCTTTTGTAATACCTACCATAAATGAACTATTGCATAAACAATAGAACTTTTGTATACAATTATATCATAATCATCAGAATTAATCACTAAGTTATATATTTTAGATATTTTGCATTATTTTTAAACTTTTAAATCTCTTTCTAATTTAGTAATTAGATATGTAGTATTTTAATGTATTTTTGCAGAATGCTCAGCCTCGCAGCGAAATTGAGCTTCTGCCGTTCCAACAAGTAAAATATACTATTGTCTATAACCTCATTATTTTATTAATTACAAAGATCTAAATTTTTGTCGGGAACCCAAGAAATTGGACTTCTCATAGAGAATATATTGTCTTCATATTCATATTGCATTTAATCTTTACAATCGCAATCGGCTTTTTCTACGGCTTCTTTAGATACATTCCGCTGGGTGGAGCTTGTGAGTGCTTAAGTCATTTAGAGGTCTGCCCACCCAGCTGACTCTCTTGACTCTCTCATTCGGAGACTTAGAACTATTGCTAGAGATTCTATGGGAAGCTTAATTATAATAATCCTGTACTTAATGTTTAGTACAGAAACAGTATCCTGTGAGTTAATAGAGCCCTTCATTCATCTTTAAATCAAGCGGTATCGGTAACCACTCGCAGTAGTTATACGACGAGTCCTACCACAGGAATTAAAGGTTAAGTAATTCAAAAAATAGTTGAAATTAAAACTTAACTGTTGTAAGTGTTTTTTTTTTTCATAGTTTAACTCTTAATTTCCAGTTTAACTATAGATGCAGGGAAATTTTGCTCTATTTTGTATCTAAGTACTATTGTTTGAAATGTTAAAGAAAAATGAAATTTCATTAGAAATAATATACTTTACAAACATTTTAGTACAAAAATAGCATTTTATGAGTTAATCGCAACTTTTGTGCATCTTTCAATCGAATGGCTTTGCAGACCGCTTACAGTTGTTATGTAGAAATTTTCTGCAAGAACAATTAAAATATATATGAATTTTTTCAGATGAATTGTAAAATGCACATTTAGGACTATGAACGTCTCATTTAAGTTTTAGCTACCATAAATGCAACAAAAATTAACTGCGACAATAGTATATTTCGGTTTAATACTACGTATAATTATTAAATTTGCACAAAACAAGTGAGTTTTGAACTAAAGGTAATGTATTTAGTAATTTGATGCTTATTACAATACATATTTATGCAATAAAATGCCAAGTATTATCTACACTGTTAAAAATTTCTGTAAAAACAAAGAAAAAAGCTAGACTCTCCCTAAATTTGCCCCAGTCCTCGGTTAAATGCATTCGATCGAGTTTCTCGGTCATCATTTTAGACACATTTCCCTTATATTATATCTTATTCCCTGTAAGGATTTAGTCCTTATTTAAAGATATTTTTATCTTTGTTAAAACTTACAATTCAAAATACACCTTTATAAAATTATTTTGGAATTTTATTAGAAATATTAAAAATATATGTATATTATTTTTTAATAGAATATTTTAGAAAGGATAAAATTATTTCCTCAAAATTATTGGGGATATTTATCAATTTTCTCCCTCTGAACCATAAAAGACATATTTTGAATAATATAACAATATCACCTATAGTTCAGTCGCTAGCGTGTTCTTCTACAATCAAAAGGTCTCAGGTTATAACCCCAAGATACTTATAAGCAAATTGTGTGAAAATTAAATCTCAGAACAGTTCAAAATTACTCGAAAAATTCGAATTTTTTCAGGATCCCTAAAGATCGAGTGATTCACTGAAAAATATATTGAAAAGTAAATTAAAATTGTTATCATTAAAAATAAATTTAGAGAGTATAGTGTATTTTTTAACGCTGGGAAATTTACAGAGTCTGTTGTAGATTTACCAAAAAATCTATTCCAAATTTATCGAATAATTTCCTTGTTATTTAACAAAATCTCTGTTTTTCTAACCTTTGTATTTTCCCATAAGACTTAAGATAATGGTTTACCTGTAGATTCCCTTTAATTTCACACACATTTTTTTAACAGTGTATATGTGAAATCATCATGGAAAATCGTGTCGCATTTGGGCACAGTGACCTTACGGATCATTTTAATTTTTTAACATATCAAGTAATATCTAAAACTTATCGAAATATTTAATAAAAGTTCTATTCAGATTCCAACTAGAGTCCAAAGTACGGTCAGACATTATTTAGCTTAACCAAATCTGACCACAGTTCGAATAGGTTTGACGTTAATTTCTTCGGTTGCGGATTGATTTTAAACGTTTTGTGTCGGATTGTGTCGCTTTTAGAGTGTTGTGCTGTCCCGAGATTTTCAAAGAAAGTACTATATATTTTTAAATGCAAAAATATATCAAAATTTTCAGATGTCAAAACTGCAAACAAAATAAATCTTTTACATGTCAGGAAGCCAGCATTATTAAATTTCATACTGCAAAATATGAGTGACAAAATCTTTAAATTGTAAGATTGTACCCGTAAAGCATGTTGACGTCACTGCAACGTCGTTGTGAAGTCACATTGTGACTTTGTGACCATCTATTGTCGATGTGACGTCACGTGAAGTCGATGTGAAGTCACAGTGACTAAAATGTGAAGTCTTTATGGCCGTTTTAGAGCTGTTTTGTGACGTTTCAAAAAGTGGTCACAATGTGACATATTTGTGAAAAATGTGTTATTTGTGACTAATTTGACATTAACATTGTGACGAAACTGTGACAAAAGCGACGATATATAAATTGCCAGAAACATGTTTTTTAAAGTAAATAACATGTTTTGAAGGATATTTATAAATTTCTAAAGATTTTTAAGAAAGTCTCATCTAAGTCACAATGTGACATCACTGAGTGGTGGCATTTTGGTAACAGATGTGATGTGACCAAAGTGACTCACAGTGACGTTACTGTGACCATGCATGCTATTAGGGTACAATTAAAGTTTTTAATACTCTATTTCAATATTTTATATATTTAAACTTTAAATTAAATAAAATTGTTTTAATTTACTTGATATTGTAACTATAAACAAACAAATTATAGAAATCTTTCATAGCAATGAATGGATTTATTTTTATACGTTGTCATAGTAATAATTTATCTGTATTCAATTCTGTAATTTCTTTTATATTAAAATGAAATATAAATTGAGATACATAGAGACAAAAAATTTTTGTAAACGCACATAGAATGTCCAGTTTATAAATTGGGCTGGTGTTCAGCTCTTAAGAATATACAGCGACTTTAAACAAAGTACATTAAAACTTTCCCTTTTATAACATATACATATAATTAAAATAATACAAATATGTATTTCTAAGGAGTTCCCAAAATATTTATTCTGTGATAGAAAATATATCCATATTAATACATATGCATATACATGTAAGTCTATAACATGTGGACTATAATTATATCATATTATACTTTTAAACAGATTTACAGATTGTACTTACAGATTTACAATTTATAAATAAAACACAAAGATTAAAATTATAGTATTAAAATCATTCGAATAGCATGAAAAAAATATTAAAAACTTATAATCATTTTAAAATATGATCCGAATGTGGATTTTAATTTACATATATTTCATATAAAATTAGTATCCTTTTAATAATTTACTTAATATTTTTATGTAAAAACAAATTTTAATATTAAGTACATTCAAGTTAATAATCTTAGATTTCAAAATATTCGCTGAGTTTATTAAGCACTTCAGAATACTCCTTTATTATTATCTATCTACTTTGAAATTCGTAGATAAAATTCTTTTATCAAAATCATATTTTATAGCAATTCTTCAAGCTTCAAGCACACATCTATTTCAACTAAAAAACAGATATACGCCAAAAGCTGCTTCTTTCTTAAGAAATATTTGAAAAGAAATACTTGACAAATGAAGTTCAGTTAACAAAAACATGAAAGAAAAGGATTTACTTCAACCCTATTGACATCTTATTGAAGCGAAATTTCCTACAAAATAAACTTAATTCAACTTGGCGACAAAGCTGTAAAACAATTACTCAGTTATTATTTCAATATTATTCCGTTTATACTGCAGAGGAAATTCGATTAACACCTTCTGAAGGTAAACATTAGACCCTATTAACACAGAAAAAGGAGACCGGAAGAACTCAATAAAAGTATCAATGAAAGTTAAAATTAGCAGTTCACTTGAACTTAATTCAGCAAAAGACGCTTGACAGTTTAAACAAAAATGCATTTTCTCATTTATTTTTGAGGAAGAACAATGTATGTACTATTTTGGTAGTTCAAAATCAAGTTATGGGAGAATTACGGCATGTGTAACTCTGTATGTAAAAATACATTAGATTATAGATGACTTTCATAGACACATTCGAAAATATGAATTCATACATAAATAACGTTTAAATTGAAACTCATGGCATAGATTTAATTTAACTGCACCTGAAATTTCAAATAACGAAGAAAATGTAATATATATATATATTGTGATAACAATAATAATACAAAGCAAAAATAGATTTAGCACTAATTTTAACACTAATTATTCAAAATACTGTAAAATTATCACATTGAATTCCTCATAACATAAGTATACGTAAGTATGCATAATACAAGTCATTTATGCTGCATCAAAGGATGAAATATTTAAACAAATTTGTTATCTGCGCTACACTGATACCATGTGATTGCTATTGTGATGTCACATGAATATTGTAAATAAGGAAATTATTTCAAATGTATTATTTAGATACATGACGTATTTTTCACCTTACATTTGTTTCTCATGAAATAATGTAATTGTTTCATGAGCCATTATTTTGAAACTCAGACAAAAAAATGATATTTTGTTTGTTGTATTTTTTAATTGTCTTGATATTTTTAATGTTGAAATAAATCATATTTAATAAATAATCTGCAATTTTGAAGCTCTGAAAAAATTTGCTCTTTTCTATAAAAAATGTCAAAGTTCAAGGTTGTGAGTGCCATTTTTCATGAAAAGTGAAATGTTGCTATATTTGGTGCACTATATTTCTCGCAAGCATCAGCATCCCAAAATTATTTTGACATAAGGGTCATTCTCAAATAAAGGAAAATTTTGCGTTTGAAAAAAAAAAAAAAAATTCTTTTTTTTTTTCTTTTTCTTTTGTAATAATGGAATGTTTGTATGTCTGACATTATAAGAAAAATATCAGCAGAAATCATTACCCTTATTTATGGCCTTAATTTGAAAAATTATTAATTGGACAAATTATTAATTGGAATCAAACTAATTACTTTATAATTCAATTTCATGAAATATAAGTACATTAAAAATTAAGAAATTTATATTTCATCATTGACTCACTTGTTATTATCATTCATTAAATAAATATAAATCTTAATAATGTAAAAGAAAAATCATATTGTTCACAAAAATAAATGAAAATGATTGTTTTGTAAAATCGGATTTAATTAATTTTTAAACAATAAGTCAGTAAGTTTAAATCTTTATCGTAACTTAAATCTTTATAGTAACTCAAATTTATGATGTTGATGATAATTTTTGCGAAATAATATTAGAAAATACAAAAAGTCTTGAAATTTCCCATTTCTATGGTCTTTTGGCCATTACCATGTTTCCAAAAATACATGGTAATAACTACCATGGTAAAGACATTTTTAATATTTAACCTCATTTTAGGCTAAATTATAGCAATTAAAGGCCTACAGTACATTTAATTTCAAAATAGTCCTAGAGATCTACATAATTCAATTAATACATTTAGTAATTTGTATTTTTTTTTATTTTAGTAAAATAAAACATGTTAATGACACATAAAAAACGCACTAATCTCAGTTTTTAAATAAAAGTATAAAAATTAAACAGTATATACCTATTTCAAAAAAGTTAGACGCCACTACATGTAAGAACATGAGCTATCCTACACTAGAGTGCCTAAAAATACATTCTAGCTTCCTCCAGTGATGAGCTATGAACGAAAATACTTTGCAACATGATAATGACCATTAATTCCGGGGACAAAGTTTAATTAATTAAAATTAAGAGGAAAAAATGTTTTGAAGCTAAAATGTAAGTTATATTATATGTCTAGAGTTAAAAATTTACTATACTGTTGTTGTTTTTGCTCAAAGGCTTTCCAACACTTCAAAATATAATTTTCAATAATTAAATTCGAAGTTAGAGACATGTCATGGTAATGACATTTGTAACTTTTTTTATTATAAATTTTTTAATATTCAAATAATAATTTTTCAATGTTTAAACTGTTGCAAAATGTAGTTCTTTATTTTTAAAAATAAAATTGAAACATTTATGTTAGACTCATTAAATTTCTTTTTTAGTCAAGGACATCAAATTTCCCTTTATCTGAGAATGACCCATAAACTGTTAGTATAACCCTACTTACTTTTTAAAATTTATTTGTTTCCATGGGGCATTGTTACTTTACATTGTTATGTTGCCACAAGTACAGTCAAAATGACGTTTTTGTCCCTTTTCCGTTCTTAATATCTTATTTAAGCAATAGTACTCCAAACTTTTTTTTATAAAATATGAAAGTGCACCAGTAGGACAAGCTAAATAATATAGTACTGCACGGAGATATTGTTGCTCTTAGTCTCTTAGCAGCTATAACCTGTTAAAAATTTAAAATTTTCAAAATCTTCAACATTCAAAGCAAAGTTATTTCAAAAAGAGCCACAGTTGACTGAAAAAAATGTATCACGCAGCAGTTTAATACATGTACAAAAACATGGAAAATAAAAATAAGTGGTGCCTCGTGACATTTTTAGGCAAAAAAATGATAAAAGTTAGAAGAAAGGGAATTTCCATTATCACATTTTTCCCCGAAGAGAAAATGAAACTTCCTGTTTCTCTTTCGGAAGGGGCAACAAAAAAAGAACATTTCAGTTTCTCATAGGGAAAAACATAGAAAGAAGAAAGAAAAATTGGATTTTTCATTTTCTGATAGGGAAGAAATGTTATCATCGACATTGTTTATTTGAAATTTTCGTCATTTTTTTTAAATAAAAATATTACGAGGACCCACATTTTTTCTTTTCCATGTTTTTGTACATATATTCAACTACTGCGTGATATATTTTTTTTCACTCAACTCTAACGCTTTTTTGAAAATATTGAAGAATTTGAAAACTTTGAATATTTAAAAGGTTATATCTACTAACAGGAACAATATATCCGCGCGGTACTGTATTATTTAACTTGTCCTAGTAGTGCACTTTCATATTCTATAAGAAAAAGTTTCAGGTAATATTGCTTAAATGAGATGTTAAGTGCGAAAAATGGACAAAAACGTAATTTTGACAGTATTTTGTGGAAAGATAACAATATAAAGTAACAATGCCCCATGGAAACAAATAAATTTTAATAAGTAAGGAGAGCTATACTAACAATTTTTGACAAAAGAATTTTGGGATGTTGTTGCTTGTGAAAGATATAGTGCTCCAAATATACCAGCATTTCACTTTTCACGAAAAATGGCATTCACAACTTTGAACTTTAACATTTTCTATATAAAGGAGGAAATTTTTTCAGGGCTTCAAAATTTCACATTATTCATCAAATATGATCTACTTCAACATATAAAAAAAATCAAGCAAATCATAAAATACAACTAACACACTTTGCATGATTTTCAAAATAAGGGTTCTTAAGGTTTTTTTTCAGATTTGCGTGTTATAATTTATTATGGGTAAATAAATAAGATAATTCATTAATAATGTTTTTGAAGCATTAATCTGTTTTAAATTTTAATTATTTTTCTCGTACAGCGTGTAAATTTTTTGTTCTTGCTTCGAATGAAAGAGAGAAATGTGTAAATGATAATCCATTCGAATAATTGTTGCCATTTTCCCGTTAAAATGGAAAGGAATGCTGCAGAAATTTTATTCTCTTTGCATTCAGTTGGACAATTATTATTTCACATGTTTGTTTCAGCTATCCAGATGTTTTCAAAGTTATAAATCTTAAAATTTGTAAGCGCATAATATTAAAAAAGTATTGTTATTAAAGTACTAACTCCTTTTAAATTATATTCTTTGAAATGGAATAGAAAACCAAGCAAGAAATTTTATTGTCCTTGCATTCAATTGAACAATTTTTATGTCCTATACTTTTTCACATATCAGCTTTTATATCTTTGTTCCCATTAAAAAATGACAATTTGATATCAACAAATACCAATCCTTACAGATAATGTGCACGTGATTCCACGGAGTCAAAACAAGATGTATTTCTCAACTTGCTGTACATAGAAAATTACAATTCTCAGAGAGTTAGTAAATTATGTTATGTTATTTTCTAAAGTCAATGCAATATATTTTAACTAAGAAAAAATTACGAATATTTAGCATAAATTCAAGCAATTCAGTTCAAAATTTTGCTTGCAACAAGTTGCGTTGCCGAAGGAGAGGTCAATTTGTTGACAAACATGGACGTTATCTATTAGTCTTTTTTCCTTTTCTTAAGCGTTTACATAAATGATGTCATTACAGGAATTTTTTAAAAAAATTGTTCAGTTTATGAATTAAATTAAAAATTTATAAAACTTTATATTCACTCTAAATCAGTTTAGTTAAGGCCTTTGGGAACTAACTGGGAAAAAGCAACGATGAAATTATTGTTGTTTTTAAATAGTTGAGTGTATGTCAATAAGGCAAATGATAGACGATTTTTCGTTTTCTAAAATAAAGTGATTTCTGAAGACGAAATGTAAGAAAATAAGTTTTTATTTCCTCAAATATTCTTGAAAAGCATTATTTAATCACGTTATTCTTTTCACTATCGATTAAAATAAAAGATAATTTCTACTTCTATTTGTAAATAAGTATAAAGAAGTTATGTAATAGTCCTTAAACTTTTTCACTAATCTTAATTTTTTTTCACAAAAATGGACTAATTTTGTTGGCTTTGTTACCACGTTTAATTAAATGTAATTCATATTAGGAAAAGATAATATTTTGGAAAACTAATTCAAATTTTAAAGTTCTAGTAGCACTTTTCACACATATATGAATAAATACGAATAATCGGCGTTAACCCCTTGATGGCAGGTAAGGTATAATATATCTCACCTATAACTAATGAAGATTAGCACCAACACAATTTATTAAAATTTAACTTTCTAACTTTGGTGGAAAAGTACCGCGAAATTGCTTTTCCTTATTTAATTTTTTAATCAAATTTCCGGTGGGAATTCAGAATTAACAAATGCAATTGCAATTGCTTTGCGTTGAAATTAACCCTTTAAAGGGTTAATTTCAACGCCAAAACATCTTTATTTTAGGGGAAACAGATGTAAAAACTAAATCAGTCATTTAATAAATCGCTTCATTAAGTCATTTTAAAAATTCGTTTCATTAGGATTTTATATAATTTAGGGTAGATAATAATTTATATAAAGTCAACTAGTTTAAATATGATATGTTTGACATCTACTACGTTTGTCATGTTCATGTTCAGGGTATATTTCGCATTTCATAAAATTTAAAATGTAAGAAGAAAAATGTCATATGTTACATTATTATTTCTAAATCATTTTGTTTGTTGCAATTGAATTTTTATTTATATAGCTAATGAGCAAAAATAAATTGTCGCAATTGGAGTATTTTAAATGTAAATGAGATGTCAAATGTACTTAAATATGAAAATGCATATTATGCATGTCAGTTCACTTTACTTTTATTTATTTAAATGTAGTCTGATAGCTATATGCTTCATATAAATTATAATTAAATAATGTATAATTTCTCATTCACCTTTTAAACATACATAACAATGAATAAATAAAAAGAAATAATAAAGCATTAATTTTTCTAAAGAAATTATCATTACTGAATGTTTTACATGACTTTTTAAAGCAAAATTTTGATGTTCAAAAATTTCTGGAATACTTTACTTGTTTCTCGAATTACCAGTTGTGTTAAAATAATGACTCTTTAACTTTATCAGTCCATTAAATAATTTATAACAACGTTTTAGCCATTTTCAACGTTTGGGACTTCTGAAAACCACCCTCTTCCTTCTATTTCTTTATCAATCTTAATAGAAATAATACCTGAAGACATTTCATCCTCGTGCACTATTTTTTAAATAATTTCTGTGAAATTACGGACAATCTATATATAATCCATTATTTTAAGTCTTATGTAAAACTACAGAGATTAGAAAAACCCATATTTTGTTAAATAACAGGGAAATTATTCGATAAATTTGGAATAGACTGTATAAATTAACATCGTTAAAAATTTACCAGATTCTCTAAACTTATTTTTAGTGATAATAATTTAATTTGGTTTTAAAAATTAGTAAATCCTTTAATTTTCAGTCAACTTCAAAGAATGTGAATTTTCCGACTAAATTTGAATTGTTGTGTCATTAATTTTTAACAAAATTTGTTTCTTGATTCCTCGGGTTTGAACCTGATACCTCTAGACAGTCGATGAACACCTTATTGATTGATTGATTGGAGCTGTTGTTTTTGAGAAAAAAGTATATCTTTTGTGATTCATCGGGGGAAAATCACCACTAAATCGGTTGAGAGGATTTTTCCCTTTCTAAATTATTCTAAGTTTTAAAAAGCAGTCTTTAAACTAAATTTTCTCTTTTAATATTTTTAATAAATTTCCAAAAGAAGTGCCCAAAGAATTTTAAAATATGTATTTTGATATACACTTTTTAACAAAGACAAAAATATCTTTAAATAAAGTCATTGAAATACCTACAGGGAATTAGATATAAGATAAGGGAAATGTGTGTAAAATGATGCTAGAGAAACATAATTGAATGCATTTAACCGAGAACTGGTGTAAATTTATAGAGAATTTCTCTTTTTTGTATGTGTTTTACAGTAATTTTTGACACTGTGATAAGCAATAATACAAACAACATGTTTATAAATCTAAATAGTAATATTACCTGAAGACATTTCATCCTCATCTTATGCGATTATATAGCACACTTCTTTATCTATCTTAGCTGTAATTATACCGAAAGACATTTCACCCTCATGTTAAGCAATTATATAGATAACTTGTTTAAAAATCTAAGCAATATTAATAAGCGGAAAGGCATTTCATCCTCATGCCAAACGTTTATGTAATCCTCTTCTTTATTAATATTAGTAGTAATAATACATGAAAATATTTCAACCTCGTGCTAAACGATTATATTGATGACGCCTTTATCAATATTAGTATTAATAACATGTGAAAATATTTCAACTTCGTGCTAAACGATTATATTGATCACGTCTTTACCAATATTAGTAGTATCAATGCCTAAACACATTTCCACTTTATGCTAAACGATTACATAGCTGCTAATTTTAATATTATCTCTAAAAATCTTCATTTAGAATTTTATTACATTTAGATAAACTGCTTCCATTTTTTTTTCTTGTGGACACGAGAGCCAGTAGTTTGAAGAAAAAAGCATCCTCAATATTACTTGTTCCAGCTCCGTCTTGTTTGCTTTCCGTTTACCATATGTGTATCAGTGTTTTCTTTTTCGGTATAAGTAACTCTTTTTTCAAGTTGCAATCTCGTTTTTTTTTTCAGTTTCGTCTTATCGCATGAGACGTTATTACGAACTTGCATTATTAATTGTTATAATCAATTATTTCTAATAATAAATTACTTACAATGTCTGCTTTTAAACATCATTTTGGTATAATATTTGAAATTAGTTTGTTGCAACATTAGTTTATTGCAATTTTTACTTTTCCTCTTTAAAGGTGTAAGGCGGCAGTAAAGATCACTAAACATATTAAAATACAAAACTTAGCTTTTTATATCTGCTGAGAGCTTCTAAACTTAAAAAAAAATCCGTTCGTCACAAAAAAAGGTAGTCAATTGCGCAGACCATTATTGCATCATCGTCTACAGTTTTAGAATTAAACAGAACTCCATTAGCATAGTAAAATGCAACTGGTGTGCCGAGTCATATCTTGGTGAAAACTACCTGCAGATTCAATTTTAGTGGTTGATAAGCAGGTTTATTATTTTCATTAGCTATAAAATCATTAGTGACTTAGAACAAAAAAAAAAAAAAAAACGGTTATCCTACCACTCAATTTTAAAATCGAGTTTGCAGATGATTTCCACCAAGATCGGAAATGTTAGACTAAATTAATTTTAATATGCGAATCAAGTTTTAACTAATCCAGGAATTTCAGCCGCCAGGTGGATAAGATGATAGTTTGTGCAGCCGCTTAACTGTCTTTAAGAGAAGACATCAATTGAATGCCACGTTTACTCATATTAATTCCTCTCTAACATTTTATATTCATTTATTATATGGAATTAATTTTAAGTAAGCGTTTATGTAAACTTGAATAATAACTTGTAAACTTGAATGAACGTTTGATAAAACTGTGCTCGAGCTTTGCAGAGATTAAAAGTGTTAAAGTTTTTTAGATCTCCGAAAAATTGTACTTTTCAGGTAAAAACCCATTAAGGCTCCACACTAGTCACAGAAAAAGACCCGGATGATAATGTAAAGTCTATGGAGCGTTCTTTTCAAAAATCTCACTTAAATTTCATTATTTTTACATTCGTTCTTGTCTATAGCGCTCTTGAATTCATTTTCTACGCCCTTTTTGCCTACTCACACATGGAAGCAACAATACTGACATCACTTGATTTTAAATTACCAAATAATGCAGTTCTTGTTCCATGATTAACAGGAAGGTATTTTTCTTTGAAATGTCAAACGCCTTTTGTCTAAACTAAGTACGAGTAAGCTGCTAATTTTAATTTCCAGTGATAAATTTATTAAGTTCTTCCAGTTCCCTTTTTCTGTGTTAATAAGATCTCATGTTTATCTTCCGGCCCCTAAGGAAAGTAAAAGTGTTAATCAAATTTCCGCAGTACTATAAACAGTATTATATTAAAATACTAATTGAATAATTGTTTTACAACTTCGTCACCAACTTAATGAAGTTTACTTTGTAAGAAACATTTAGTTTATATAAGACGGCATTATCATTGAAGGAAAAGCTTTTCCTTCACTTTTTTATTAACGAAATGTCTTTTGTCAAGTACTTCTTATCAAATCCCTTTTATGAACTCAATTGTGTTTTCTTATTACTTGCCTTTTGATTGAAATGAAATGTGTACGTCAAATTTGAAGAATTGAATTAAAATATACTTAAAGGGAAAGTTAAATCTTTTATAAATTGTAATATAAATATAAGAGATAAATGAATGTAAATCCTAAAATCTTTTCTGATTTGTACAATTGTTTGTAATGTCTAATAAGGTACCCTGGGGTAATAACGCCACGTTAAGGTTCTAGCAATTTTCACGGCTCAGTTTTCGTTTGTATTTTTCAAACAAATATATGATTTGATACAGCAACTCATTGACTATCTATATAAAAAAAATAATTTAACAGATATGAATACATAAAATGTAATGGCGTGATTTCTTGACCAATGCTATTTGGCGTTATTACCCACCTATATGGGTAATAACGCCATGCAAACAAAACAATGAAATAAGTTGGATTAATTGCATGTAGATTGCCCAATTCTAAAAATACAAACTCTCAGCTCTAGAAATTGACAAATTGCATCCTAAGCTATTGAAAATGTTCATTTTTTCGTGAAAGTGTAAGAAAAATAAAGGTGTGGTGTGGGGAGGGGGGATGGGGCAAAAGAATATCGGACCGTGAGCTTCTTTTTGCTTAAAAAGGAGCGTTTAAATAGAATTATTAGAAACATTGCACAGTTTTGACTGTGTTTATTTGAATCAGTATTTAGGATGTAGCTCTTCCACTGTAGGGAAACAACCGGGGTAAAAATTGCAAGGATTGGCGTTATTACCCCGTTATAGTTATTGCGTTGTACAATTTAAATTACAAATTATCTCGAGAAGATATCCAAAATCTTCACCAACATTTTGAAAGGCCATGAAATGTACTACAAATTTATGTAATTAACAAAGTATTCCCGGATAAAAAAAATAGTCTTCACATCACAAAACGTATCTCGCAAATTTTAGATCAAGCGTTAATTTTAGCTGCTTGTAAAAACAATAAGACCTAAAAATGAAACAAATTAACTTGAAGCTGTTTTTTGCAATTTAAATGACTAAAAAACCCTTCTGCGCAGAACACATGGGTGTCATTTACCAGATTATTTCATAATTATGCAAAATATTAGCACTTGGCGTTATTACCCCGTCTGGCGTTATTACCCCAGGGTACCTTATTATGAATTATTAATTCTGTTGAAAACTAAAAGTTATTTCTACTTGGTCATTCCTACTGAGTCAAATAGTATTCACTGCTCAATGTGTCAAAAAGCGTTGACCCATGAATACGATAAAGTTCTTTTATTTAAAATCTTAAAGAAATCTTCGTATCTAAATGCGATTTAGCTAAACCATCCGCATTTCAGGAGCAAAACACTTTATTGCATTTTAATCGTTCTTCTTGGAGAATTTTTCCATTGTAGAAATCCATCGTTTCCATCTTTAATTATCAAACATCTACAACAATTGCTAAATGAGGTAATAATTCAAAAATATTATTCAATATTTCTTAATAGTTTTAGATTTAAAAAAGTTGATCCTTGGAATCTGTTTTGCCTATCAAAAAATAAATTTTTACCTTTTTTTTTTTTTTTTTTGCATGAGATAGTTGAGGACGGTCTACAATCAGCCTAGTTTTTACTTTTTCAATTTTGATTTCAGATTTTTTAAAAATTACTTTAAATTTCAAAACCGGTTTGAAGCGGTTCTGAAATTGAAACTATCATAATATAAAAAATATATAAGCAAAATTAAAAAGTAAAAACTAGGCCGGTTGTAGATCGTCCTCAGCTGAAAAAAAAAGTAAAAATATTAAAATTTGAACGATATATTTCAAAAGAACACTCCCATAGACTTTAAATTATTATCCGGGACTTTTTCAGTGAATATTGTGGGGCCTTAAGTATCCGGGCGTTTTCTCTTTAAAAAAATTATTGGCAGAATTTTAATATAACATCATATGTGGCAGACAATTTTGTTAAAATAATTAATTTCAGCAAAAAAATTTCTAAAAAATGAAAAAAAAAAAAACTGCAAAATTGTTATTGGACTAAAATAAAAAGTTTCAGTCGTTAAATTAAAAAAAATTCTGCGATAGGTTTTGAGTTTAATCCAGTTATTATGGATTCAAAATTTCATCAAAATCGGTCGGCTCTTAAAGCACACACATTTCCCATAGGATTGCACCTAGTCTTGTCTTCCCATTATGGATATTTCGAAATATTAGACACAAAATCTACTTAATATTTTAGAACTATACCTATATTTAGGTTTAAAAGTGTTCGTCATTTATCATTTATTCTCCGATAGGCGAAATAGATTCCAGTGATTCCTTTTTTCTAATCAAAAATTATAAAAGAAATATCGAATAATATTTTAGAATTATTTCCTCATTTCGAAAATGTTGTAGATGTTCGATAATCAACAATGCTTACTACAAAGGAAAAATTCTCCTAGAAGAAACGATTAAAATGCAGTAAAGCGTTATGCGTTTTGCTCCTGAAATGCGGATGGTTTAGCTAAATCACATTTAGATAAGATGATTTCATTAAGATTTTCAGTAAAAGAACTTTTTCGTATTTATACGTCATCATTTTTCGACACATTGAGCAGTGAATAGTATTTCTCAGTATGAATGACCAAGTAGAAATAATTTTTAGTTTTCAACAGAATTAATATTTCAAAACATTAGACATTACAGTTATATAAATTGAAAAAAGATTTTAAGATTTACATTCACTTATCTCTTATATTTATCTTAGTATTTATAAAATATATAACTTTCACTTTAAGCATATTTTAGTTCAAATATTTGAATTTGAAGTACACATTTCATTCAAATCGAAAAGCAAGAAATGAGAAAACGCAACTAACGTTCATAAAAGTGATTTGAAAAGAAGAACTTGAGAAAAGACATTTTGTTAACAGAAACAAGAAAGAAGAGCATTTCCTTCAAAGATAATGCCGTCTTCTATAAACTAAATATTTCTTACAAAGTAAACTTCATTAAGTTGGCGACGATGTTGTAAAACAATTATTCAATTAGTATTTTAATATAATACTGTTTATACTACTGCGGAAATTCGATTAACACTTTTACTTTCCTTAGTGCCCGGAAGATAAACATGAGATCTCATTAACACAGAAAAAGGGAACTGGAAGAACTTAATAAATTTATCACTAGAAATTAAAATTAGCAGCTTACTTGAATTTAGTTTAGACAAAAGGCGTTTGACAGTTGAAAGAAAAACACCTTCCTCTTAATCATGGACCAGGAACTGTATTATTTGGTAATTTAAAATCAAGTGATGTAAGTATCATTGCTTCCATGTGTGAGTAGGCGGAGAATACTTATGAAACGAATCACAGATCACAATAGAGAGACTGGATAAATGTACTATGCATAAAGGATTTTTTAAGGGCACGGGAAACATTTCGACAAGTAAAACAAGTTGGAAAATTACACGTCAAGCGTAGCAAATGAGGTGCGTTCGTAATATAAAAAAAGTTATAAAAATATTCAGATCTTGGTGTACAGTACTTCGGATACAGTATAGTTGATGAAATTTCTTGTGTGTCCTTGTAATTACTATCTGATTTCTAATGTACGGGAAGTAACTTGTAGTAAATCTCAGCAAAGTATGTGAATTTCATAAAACGTGAAGTAATAATAATAATTAAAACGTTCCCCGAACATTGTTTCCCCCTTTACCATTATATAATGGAAAACTTTGTATGGCCCTGTATATTAATAACAATTATTCTTTGTGCCACACACTGTACGGAATGTATATTGCAGTATATACTTCATAGATGCATATCAATTCTGTTATGGTAGAACGAGTATAATATAATAAAATTCACTTGAAACTAGTTTTTTCCATTGGCCGTAATGTAATTGAATAATTTTTATTGTCCCTGTAATTAAACTATACATCCTATTTTCATAAAATTTGAAACATCTGAACAATATTATGCAATAACTATATATTTTAAATTTCAAACGATTCGGTTGTGTAGTTTATGTTCTGCTGTATGCAGACTAACGAACAGACGGACCAATGGACGGACAGACTGACTAAATGACGACTATAGGTGATATGTAATTACGTATTTACCATCGTGTCTAATGAAGCAAATTTTAAGTATTTAACATCATAAATTTTAGTAAAAAAATAGATATAAAAACGATTTTTAAAGTAATTATACACAGCCCATATATAAGTCAAAAGAAAATAATTTCAAGCATAAATTAGTTTTCAATATCTACTTAGCTTTTTTACGTATTTTTTTAACAATATGTTTGTTTGGAGCTTTAAAAAAACTATTGAATATATCACCTTAAAATTTGTTGTAGTATCAGAAAACAGACCATTTTAATAATAATGATAGTGAGAAATTTTCATTTTGACTTAAAAGAAATAAAATTAAAAATAATTTAGTTAAAAATCTTTGAAAATCTTACAAATTTTAACAACATAATTTCGTTATTTTAAAGAATTTTTTATTTAGAGCTAAAATGTGAGGTATTTTTAAAGAAATTTTTTTTTACATAATTTTAAAAGGCTTCAACACTTAATCTAAAATAGAATTAAAAAAAAAACCGAAGGAAAAAAAAACACATTTTGAAATAAACCAAAAATATATATACGAGTGCTTTAAAATTTATCATTTTAAAATCTTCCAGCAACACAAGCTTTTACGTTCATTATCATTTAGTCGCATAATTTTTCACTTCTATTTTGTAGGCTTTTAATTAAAAATTCAAAAGTTTTAATCATTTAATGTTCCATGTGCCTTTAAGGTGACCGGGAAAGCTCTTTCTCCGACTTACTAAATTAACAAATTTTATGTATTCTTTTCTGAAAAATTGTGAAAGATATAGAAATATTTTAACATGATCGAAATACGCCAAAAATAATATTCCCCTTTTTACCATAATGTAACTTATCTCTTTTGTGTAACTCTGTAAATGAATAATAAACATTTTTTGTGTACAGAATGTATATTTTAGGGCACTTCATAAATGTATACCAATTTTATTCTGTTTTAAAGACTGTAACACCATTAAATTTCCGAAAATTGTAAAACTGAATTTTCATTTAAAAATAGTTTGTGATCGGTCTAGTAATATTAATGTTTAATCCATGGCGTACGTAATATATGACTCTGTTGCTACGTAAGCCACGTTTTGATCATCATAAAAAGGATGTATCTTCTTCTTCTTTTTCTTCTTCTTCTTATTATTATTTTAAATCTATGTATAAAATTTATGCATGTTTTAAATTTATGTATAAGACTTAAATTTTAGTCTTTGAAAAAATCTTTATCCATTATGAATTTGGAGTCCCCGCATTAAACAACATCACTTGCGGGTTTATGAACTAAACAAATATTCCAATACCGCGAGAGGTACGCTGACCAAACTTTATTTTTGAAGTATTTGCACAAATCTAAGTGTTTATATATATACAAATAAGAAAAGCAGTGTTAACTCATTTTCAAGTATTAGGCTTGTTATCGGGTTTCTAAAAAATGATCCAAATAAATTTCGCGGAATAAAATTTTGAATAAAATAATATTCACTCTTACATGTCAATATTCTATATTTTTATTTTATTTTATGTATGCATAAATAATTATTAATGCATTTAAAGGATTTTTCTACACAATAAATATTTATCGATTTTTTTCTTCTTTTTAGATTTAAAGTCTTCTTTTAAAAGCATCATCTGAGTACATGAAGTATGGAAGAAGATAAAAAGGCGAGACGATGGGCGCCGCACTTCGATTTACTGGATGTCTGCCAGTATTTAAACGATATGATACTTATATATGACATACAGAATATTTTATGGCATTGTAAAAAATAATATATCACTAAAATAATTTCTTCTGAAAAAAACAATTGTTTACAGAATAATTTGTCATCTAGATATAATATTCTACATTTAATATCTTTAAATTTATACTTTATATTCTTTCTGTAAACTTTATTTAAAAAATCAAAGAAAATAATGTAATTTATATGTAACTGTGACTAATTGAAAAAATAATCTACTTTTTAAATAAATATTTTTGATTAATTTAAAAATGGACTTTGATTGAAATATGGAAATATCGTGATTTTGTTGACTTTTTTCTTAAACATACATACTGTCTCTTCTACATCCAGAGCTGAATTCAGCACTTTTTTCCGGGACTGATTTCAGTGGCTTCGAGAGGGGACATTATACAGTTGCGGGGAACTGGGAGCTGCTCCCCCCCCGGCCCACCCCTTGAAACCAACTCTGTCTACATCTATTCCACTGAGAGTTTCTTAACTTTCTAGCTTTGAGAAACTCCTTGAATTCTTCAAAAAAGAAAAAAAATGCGCACGATTCTTGTTTGCGCATGATTTTTCATGTAAATTGTTTCAGTTCATAAGTATCATAAATATATTTTTTTTATCAATTTTTTTTTTCTTGAGGAGGGGGGATATTTAAATCAGAAAAGATGGGATCATGTTGATGAAAATTTTTATTTGTAAAATTATCTATTAGTGCAAAAGAAAAAAGACAGAAAATTTAATTGCACCGAAATAAAATTAATCCATGAATGGAAGATAGAGTCATTTTGACTGCTTATGGTACGAGGCTTCGCCAAAAATATTTCACTCAGATTTTTTTTTTCTTTTGCCAAGATATAGTGAGAAAAACTTCTCCTCCCATTTATGCTTTGCTTATAAGATCACCTGAGTCACACCGATGTGAGTGAGTATAGGATCATTATTAAGTTTGATTTATTTTATGTCGGCCGATTATCTACTCCATATAGGCCCAGAGGGGAGTGTCCTTCGTGGGGGGGTCTTTCTAAGGGAACCTAACCCGTATTTACGCAAGGTTCCAAGAAAACCACGAAAACTCCGAGCGGTTAGGCCGACGGCCACGATTGGGTTCGAACCCAGCTTCTGCCGTCTACCAGTTGAGAAGTCAGACCCTCTCGGCCACTGGTGGGGCTTGGATCATTATTAAGAAAGAACGATATATGATGATGAGAGAATCAGAGTGAATTTTTCATTTCGGAGTTAAGTGTTCAAGACATTCAACATATACTAAAAATATTTTCAAATTATTTTCATTTAATTAGCATATTACTTTTCAACTGTTACGTCAAATAAAATATTTAAAGATTCCTTCATATTTGTCCAGGTTTGTTTTGCTTAAATCACGGTTTTTATTCTACACATTCTGCAATTTTTCCCTTAAAAGAAATAATATTCTTGTAATCGGATTCCTTTTTATAAAATGTCGATTTATTATAAATACAGTCTACACAGGTTATAATGTTCTTTCGCTTATAAGATATTCAGATGCCTAGTCCCCCCCCCCAAAAAAAAACCCCTTTCATAAGTAAGGATTAGCAAGTTCGGCTATAACGGACTCTGTAAAAGGCTTAATCTGGCTATAACGTACTTCGAAAATAAAATTGGGATGTCAATCTTGCATTTCTGGTTTGCAAATAAGTGAACTATCTTCGACGTTTATCAAAGTAAGTTCTAAAGCTGAATTTAATTCTTTCTTTAAATGTTCTCTTTCAAAACCAATCATCGTCTTCTTCCCCTGTTATTTGTGGTTCTTGATAAAAAGGTCGGGAAAACTCAACAATGTAAAGAGACGAAGAAGAATTTCAAAAAAAGTTTCCCACCCTTCAAAATGATCGTTCAACATAAATAAAAGATAAAAAATACCACGAAACCACAAAAAAGACATTGACAATTGAAGGATACGTCATTTTGACAGTTAAGGTTGAAACTTGTCACATATGAAACTTTATTTTGAGCTTCAGACCTTATATAATTGTTTTTTCGACACTTGTTCGTCAAGCCTCAATTTTTCTAACAACAGAACAACAATATTATTCGTTCGGACAGATCTTGTTCTAAAAACATCTGTAAAAATTAACAAGTTATAACTCATTCAAGAAACGAATTCGATGTAATTTTGATAAATACTTGTTCATTTGTTTGGGCAGAAAAGTACAAACTGGAAAAAAGAGTAATTTTGCATATATTTTAGAACAACAGTAAACATGCTAGCTTTTTTCACAATTTCTACCATTACTATTTACCATTTTATCAGCAACATACAATAGTTAATCTTTATGCAAATGAACTTTTTTTCCTAGTGCAAGTTTTCGATTTCTGTTGTGACACCCCTAAAAACGGCGTAAGAATTTTAATCACGTGCAACACTTATAAAAAATGTCAAATATGTGCAACTTTTGTATACTAATAGAAATACAGACCCATTCGTATAATTTTGGCATGCGAAATGGGCATCATTCTTAATAGATAATACATACTTTTCAAATGTAAAATTTAAAATTTCAGTATAAGTTCATTAAAAGGATGTAGTACTTTCATTTAACTGTGCTTGAATTTAAGTCCTTTTGGACGAAAGACCGGCATACGAGTCACTTAAGATTCTCAGAATCCTCCATTTTCTCAACAGTTATGTTTAGTGTTAAAGTTTACTTTATTTTAATTAGATCATTTTCACGATTGAATTACAGAAAATTTTCTGTTTTGAAAAATCGGTGGTTAAAGATTAAAAATCAAGCAAAAAACTCTCGTCGCGAAGAGGTTAATCCGCTCATAAATTATTTTTCATTATTCACGAAAAATCTTTTTTTTTTGGGGGGGGGGGTAGAGATAAGTGAGAACTTTTGATAAAATAATTTTATTATTGTACTGCACGACACCATAAAAGAATGCTCAAAATTTTTTGCGCAATAATGCAATAGTTATATCTTCACATATGAGGTCTGCATGCATCAGATAGTTAAACATTTTCAATAATATAGATATTTCAAAATCAAAAAAATTATGCAGTAAATTGAAAAAAAAATCCTTTCTTTCTTATAGGCGAAGGTAGATTTCGCTGTTATGTAATAATATCATCAATAAAAACTAATCAAGATTGGAGGTAACCCCGCATGTATAAGGAATAGATTTTTAAAAATGGCAAAAACAAACTCAAAGTACATCTAAATGTTAAAATATGCCAATATTTCCGTAGTCGAGTTTTTATTATGTTTCAATAAGTTTTTTCAAACTCACATGCCACTATATTCACTTGCTGACGTCCATTATATTTTCAACATATAATATTCATTTTATTCAATTTTTAATTCGTCAAATTATTTATTTCATTTTAATTTTTCACGAGGAAATCTTTCTATAGAAAGGTGATGACTTTTTTTTTTTAATTCTTCAAATTATTTGTTTAATTTTCATTTTTTATGTGGAAATATTGCAATAGAAAAGTTGTTGTTGTGTACCAATTATTATTTTTATTATTTTTACGGTCGGCAACTGCTATAACGAAAAATTTTGGGGGAAAATGACGGGAAAAACGAATTTTTCCCGTCATTTTTCAGTAAAAGCTGGCTTTATCAGAATCATTGAAAGGCAATGTTCAAAAATTTTAACTCTTCCTATTTCTATCTCCTTAGGCCAATTTTGCACATTTTCAAGCCTCATCGAGATATTAACCACCTAAATGTTTTTTAATACAAAATGTGCATAATTGCAACTTTTATCGTTTGGACAAAATTTAGTATATACCTACAGATATATATATACATATATATAGATAGAGAGAACCATTATACAATACTACAATTCGCCATCAAAATATGGAATAACTCATTAAATAACAAACTACATCAAACAGAGGAGTGCGTAAAAATTGGAACAACATTGGAAATGTGGTATTTTGCTCGTTATCAAGGGTAATGCTAAATAAACAAATTAAATGCGATTAATTTCTGATTAGAAATCAGTATAAACCTAAAAATGATTTTGAAATTACCCAATTAATCGACAATGCAAAACCTAATTCAATGAAAAATACTAGACAAATATTAAAACAATAATACAATTATGAAATAGATAAACTTACACGATAAATCGCCACCATGTAAGAGAGAAAATATATATATATTCAAATTTGCAATCTCACCTTGCCAACAGTTACAGATGACAGTTAAAAAAGAAAATTATATTAGGAACCAAATAGATATAATTTATAATATATAATTAAAATAACTATTATTAAAAATATTAAATTATAAAATAATATTAAAGAACAGTTTTATGAACTTAATGGAAATAATATAATTATTTTATAATAATAAATTTTTTAAATTAATATCAATGAAAATTTACTTTAAGTACGATTAAATACTAATAAACGATACAGTGCGCCATCTAATATCATAATCGTGAGTAAATAGATTTTTTGAAAGTGTGAAATAAAATATATCAAAATACATTGATATTTAGATCTTAATCTAAAGAAGGAGAATTAAAAATGTATTTTAAAATCTAGATAAAAAAATAAAAAAGGTAAAAATACCTTAGTAATAAGAATATTTTAGCAAGATCCAAACAAAAAATTTAATGGATCAATGTTATTATAATGTAGGGAGTAATAATGAGCAGTGGCGCCACCTTCAGTTTGTAAATAGGTTTATCACTATATGGAAAAATAATGCAGTAAGAGCTACATTTAACAAATTACATTTTATATTAGTTTAAAGCAGGGGTGCACAACCTTTGGCCCGCGAGCCACAATTGTACCACTATTTCTATGCAGAATAATTTTCCTTATAGTAATGACAGAAACTTTGCTATTAAAGAAAAGAAACAACACTTTTCAAATATTCTGGTGTCAACCGATTTTCTGGTAAAAAGGTTGTGCATCCCTGGTTTAAAGCAACAATGTGGGAATTAATAAATAATTATATCATGTAAAAATATACTATCAGTGGATAGTTTATTTTGATAGCTAGCTTGTTAAATTTAAAAATTTTAAAAATATAATATAAAATAATAAAATATTATTAACTATTAACCAGCCTCAAACTACACTGCAAATTAAAGCCAAAGGAATAAACAATTAAATTAATGTTTAAATCTAAAAAGTAATGATATTGTTTGATAAAAGGTTTTCCGCAAGTTCCAGATTAGTGGGATAATCTATAGGAAATGAAATACTAACACTGTTAGTATTTCATTTCCTATACATATTTCCTATCCATATATTTACACTTAGGTGTCAATTAAAATTATGTCATCTATATAGCGAAACAATTAAAGTTTGTCATTACAATAAGTGCGTTCATAGTGATATAAGAATAAATCAGAAAAAATATTTGATTCCGATTTATTGTATATATAGGGTATTATCTTTTAAAATAAAGTTATTATGTATAATGAAATTAGTTAATTTGTGAAAATAAGCTGTATCTATATAATTAGGAAGAGTTAATTGATTTTTAAATTGTTTGAATAGTTGGTTAATGATTTTATGAAGTTCTAAGAGATTGGTATTATTGAATAGCTTTTTAAAGTCCTAAGTTTTTATACTTTTAACACATTTAAGGTTTTTAAGTGTACTAACCAGTTGATAACTGTTTTTGATACGATGTGTATTATACTATATCGCTATACTGTATTATCTATTCATATATCTGTTCTAGAATTGTTAATAAAATATTGTTAGCATAATTGTTATATATGTTGCATCCGATTGTAAAAGTTCTAAATTTAATAGGATTCTTATGAAACTTAGGAATTAGCACTAAATAAGGAGAATTAAAGTTTGTAGATGTAAAATTAAGTAGTTTATAGAAACTATTAATTCTACGATTGTTTACAATTGTATCATCATTAGTTTTATAGAAAATATTATTTGATGAAAGAGATAGTGTTAAAAGATAGTGATAATAAGATTTACAAATAATTGCATAGTTATTTGTGGATTTATCTATATAAGCTACAAAGTTATGTTGCAATTTATTAATTTGTCGGAAAATGTGATGAGTATTCACTTTAATTAGCTCTGATGCTTTTTCGTTAAGAGCAACAGTTAACTTATCTATAACCAATAATTTCCAATGGTCAAAATAAGCTATAGGTTTATTGTAAGAAATAGAAATTTCATAAATAAATAAGTTAATATCATAATTAAATTGTTTTATGATTGATTTAATATTAAGATTGGATGGAAGTCGAAATTTAGTGCCATAACCCATGAAATTTCTTAATGTAATATCACTGACAATATTAAGGTTACCAGTAATTATTTGACTATGATCTTTATTGATATATTGTTGCATAGTGGGGTCTTTGCAATTACAAGGAAAGATACTAGTGGCAACGGTATTTTTGGAAAAGGAATTATAGTTAAATATCTTTCGTCCTAAAGGCATCGTATATCTGAATGTTCTAGATATATGTAAATTTTTAATAGGAAGTTTACAATTTATATCATTCATTATAGAATTAATATTAATTTTATTATAAATTTGATTAGATTAAGAAATTAAAATTTGCGTGTTTGCATTTTTAATTGTATGCTTTTTTTTTTTTTTTTTAATGGTATTGAAATGATTAACTCCTGTCATTATAAGATCAAAGAATAAATCTGAGAAATGCATATTAAATGTAATACTTTGAAATATATTTAAATACTGTGCAATCTTTTTCTTTTTTATAGCGAATATATATTTTCAAACTTTTAACCAGTATAAACTTTTTTGATAGGATGGCTTTCGGTTCCTGGAGCTATATAATGAAAAGTTATGATGAAACTTTAAAAGTCATTCAAGGCAACGATTGCAATAGGCAGCATTTCATCTGCAAATCTACCTAATATATAACTTACTAAATATGACGTTGCGTTTAAAAAGACTCTTAAGTGTGGTGTCAAAATGATTTTAAACTAACGAATCATATACTTTATTGCTTATTACGTACACTACAGCTATTATAAAAGTGTTAGAATACTTCAGATGCGATGGCAACAATTTCTGCGATTAATATTAGATAGAAAATTAAACATAAAAACGATTTTTGCTCTGTTTTATTTAACTTAGCTTGGTTGTAGTTCGTAAAGATAAAATTTTGTAATCAAGTTTTAACTTATTTTATGATATGCTAGAATTATACAAATTACGTACAAAGATGTTTTAACGATGATGATAAAACATTTCACATTTTTAGAACTCATTTAAAAATTACTAACTTAACTGTGGGGCGTTTTTCGTTTGCGTGGTCGCAGGTGACAAATCGTGAAATAATCTATATATGGTTATAATTGTCTACAAGTGATAACAACAAATGACCCAAATATCCCACCGAAAAAGACCAACTGGCTATGAATCAGCAACATTTTAATATTTAAAGCCCTCTAAAATATAAACTATAAATAAAAAAATAAAGAGTATACTTTATATTTTTATAAAATAGATTAAATTAAATTACATTTTCTGTTTATTTAAATGATGATAATATGGTAAAAAATCAATTTTGAAATACTCAAAAAGATTCTTATTCTGATGTAATATCTTAAAAAAGCAGAGCATAAATTACGTACATTGTAATAAACTCGCTAGCTTGTACTTTCTACCAAACATAAAAATCAGCTGTGAAATTTATATGATTGGATTCATTCCCCACGCCAAATTAATGTATTGTAACAGTTTTTTTAACTATTTGAATTTCAATTATGAAACTATGCGTTAGGTTAAAGACAAACATTAAATTCTTATAAAGAGTTTATTAAAAAATATTTTTACTTTTATACTTCGTTTACAGCCAGTTGTTTCTCTTTTCAAACAAAACTTCATAAATGTCGTGACATTTGAAAACTTATAGAAAATGATGTTCAAGATTTTTGTATTTTCTTCTACACTGCTCAAAACAATTAAAGGATATTGCAGTTTTAGGTGGATTTTGTATCTGGGAAACTGTTTAGCTGATTGATACATGGTCGACAGAATATAGATAAATATATAGAAAACTTGCATTTTTGATAATATATAGAAAAATTTGCATTTATGATTCTCTTCTTCTATTTTCGGCAAAAAAAAAAAAAATTCGTTTATTTCTTTATTTTATATAAAACTTCAAATATCCTTTAATTGTTTTGAGCAGTGTATATTGTCATAAAAAGCCTATATTTTTCTGTTACAAGCATAAAAAACAATTCTTAATTCTCATTTAATAAACTGCTGGATTTAACTATGGTCACGCAAATGTACTGTCGCTTTTTTATGCTTGTCTTTTTTAATGATTTAAGATCGAGAATGCAAAAGACTCCGGCATATAATTGTATTTTTATTACTTATAGCTGGAAGTACCCACCATGGTTAACACTGACAAGTCCGGTTGGTTTTGTTAATCCTGTAAATAAAGTATGAAAAAATAACATTAACATGGCACATTTTCAATAAAATGTACCATTATATTGAAACCATGGTAGGATGGTTAATACATTTACTTAATGGTTTTTATTTAATTTAATTTACTTAATGGTATTTATTTAATGGTTAATACATTTACTTACATTTAATATTTTTTATTAACTTATTATTTTTTAAATGAATTAAAATGTGAATATTTTAGAATATTATATAGATGAATTAAATATCCTTCAAAGTTATCTAAATTTTCATCTAACAGGGTTTGCAACATTGAAGGACAGATTTGTTACACACATATAATACTCCCTGAGGATTATTTTGTACATTTAGGAAACAGTTAATTATAATGTATCACGTTTCCTACAAAGAGGTAAAAATTTACAGATTTGTATGAGAAATATGCAACCAACATGCATTTACTTATACAAAGTAAATATCCTTTTTTTTTTGTTATACTTATGATCGTAAGAATGATCATTCTTAAACTAAATTGCATATATTCCAGTGTGGTCATTAATCACTTTGTTTCTAATATAAACCATTTGTGTAATTGCATACCAGAATGTATTGTTTACCGAAAAGGCGATGTAAATTGAAATCGTGTTATTTGCAAAGGTAATCCTTGTCTCGTATTGAAGTTATCTCAGTTGGAAATCAGCTTTACTCAGACAATGCGTCGAATTTGCTCGTAGATTCACTGCATAAATCTACACTGGATTCCAAAAGTTAAGCTATAACTTGTTTTTGGTAACTCAGTAAAAATGAACTATAACAGAAAAATTCATAGTTTGTTGAATGACAATAATGAACTTTAACAAATCTTATGTAAAAACTCTAGTGACCAGTTTGATTTTATAGAAAAGAATAGGTGTATGTGAATTAAAGTAAAATATGCAAATATTAAGATTTCCTAATTTTGTCTGTACATTTTGATGATTTTCAGCTGATGTTGGCAGTATCGTTAACAATAACCAGTAGAATTTAGCAATGTCTAAGAAAAGTCGTTTTCATTAAGTCTTAATTCATTAAAGTAGCGGGCAGTCAGGTGAATGGAAATGGGGTTGTCATAGGCTGATGTTGCCAGACGTCTCGATCTTTCAGGCAGCGGGGTTCAAAAACTCGGGGATCTATATCGATCCGAATATTGTGTGTCCAGAAAACATATTACAGAACGACTAGGAGATACAACAGCTGCAGAAGGCTGTTTTCTAGCTTTTTAGGTCCGAAGAAGAAGACGCTCTGTTATGCCGTAGCTTAACCCCCTGACCGCCGAGCAAAAGAGTAGTTGGTTGGTTGGTTGATTTTTGTCATCCGATTATCTACGCTAGGGATATAGGACCAGGGGGAGTGCCCTCCGTGGGGGTCTTTCTAAGGGAACCTAACCCGTATTTACGCAAGGTTCGAAGAAAACCACGGAAAACTCCGAACGGTTAGGCCGACAGCCGCGATTGGGTTCGAACCCAGCACCTGCCGTCTTCCAGTTGAGAGGTCCCAACCTCTCGGCCACTGGTGGGGCCTCGAGCAAAAAGAGTAAAATTATAATGTTGTTTTCTCTGTAATTTATTCAAAAAAGAATCCAATCTTACAAAATATGTTATTACGTATACACTGTAAAAAAGTGTCCTGAATTTTACAGGTGTTATTCTTTAAATTTTAACTTTTTTAATTGAGAAATTCCGTTTTAGAAAAAAATCTTAGTTTTCCAGGAATTCCAGGAAGTTTTTCATTTTTTGTTGACTTGATAATTGAGCGTTTGTGGCAACAGACGCACCAAAAACAAAACACCTCCGGCGACAGCCATGTTGATTTCATGTCATCGTTGGTTATGAATGTTTAAGCTATGTTTAGAAAAGATTTCTGCTATCATTTTAGCTGATGCTGACATTTAGATGCAGCATATATCTTAAAACTACACGAATAATAAAACGTTGTTTCGATTTCGTCATCTTTTTTACCTGGATTCTTTCGTTACGTTTGTAACAAAAGGTAAATTATTCAGATTCATTTTGTAATTATTTTTTTAATGAAAATTGTACTTATTTTAAATGAGTGTTAGATATTCTGATCTTGTTATGTTTATTTCTAATATTGCACGTTTGGCTTACATGCAGGGTTTGGTTCAAGCCGTCAAAAAATTTTTTTTTGACGTAATATAAGTTTAAATTACGTTTAAAGTGATTTTAACCATCAGAAACATCAATATGTATTTTTTTAAGTATGCTCAGAAAAACAACAACTAAAGAAAAAATGTTGTTAGTATAGCAAGATGCAACATTGCTTCTATTTAATGATAATATATTTTACTTTTGGAATTTACTTTACTGTAATCAATTATTAAATTATAACTTTTTTCTTTTTTATGTCTTTCTTTTTTTTTCTTATATATATGAGAGAGGGGGGAGGAGCGGGACTGACTTTTTGTAATGAACCATTTTAAGAAATGAAATCAATCACGATATCACAAAAATAAGTTATATGCGTATACAGTCTTTAACAGAAATATTCTCTGGAGTACAAATAATCTATTTTTGAAAGGCTGAGGACAGATCCAAATAAATAAATAAAAATACAATTTATTTGTTATTGGCTAATTCCATGGGTTCTGTAGTGTAAGTCACATAGCTTATTAATTGCTATGCTTGTTAGCCACCGTTATTTTCGAAAAGTCTGCTTGGCCTTATTCAATTAATGAGAATGTGCGAATAAAATTAATCACATTTTTTTTGTCCTATAATACTGGTAGCCAAAAATCGTAGCCTGTGACTTACACTACAAGTACTCATGGAAATAGCCTATGGAGAAAAGAATTTAGTGATGGGTTACCACAAAATCAAATTAAGATGCTAGGAGCTTTTGAAAAAATTGATTTAAAGTACCATATGTAGATTACACAATATGTAGATAAGATTTTCTAAGTTATATGGTTTTCTGATGTACTTGTTTTGCATGTACTTGATTTATATATAACACTTAAACAATATTTTCTTTGCAGCATGTCCCCTCCCTTTAATTCAATAGAAACACAGAACAATAAAAATGACATTTATTTTACAACTGGGAAAGGAATGAATAAATGTTAGGATTTAAAAAGAATGTTAAGATAAAATTATAAAATATGAAATTGTAATTCTTTTATCCCAAGATTAATTTTGTTAGTGACCAACAATCATTTCTTACTGATGATGTTATTTTATATATAGAATACAGCTTTACTTAGACCCCTGTTAGGAATAAATGGCTAAATTATCATATCAGTAAGCGAAAAAAATTGCTTAACTTGGTTTGAAAGATGATCCAAAAATGAAAGTATCCTAATGTTTTCGTTCTTTGACAAAAAAAAAGTTCTTTTTTTATGAGTCTGGAGCACATGTGAACAGTTCACACAAATGTAGCTTACACTGAATTACAAAATGAAAATAAGTAGATTGGGGGGAGGGAGAGGGGAATCAGATGATTGATTTATTGTTAAAATATAAAAAAGAATGCAGCTTTTAAATTTTGCTTAGTGGTTTGTGTTTGGGGAAATTTTAGACAGGGGCATTTAGATAGTACTTATAAAAAAATCTGACGAAATACGAAAGGTTCTCACTTATGTACTTGTCTTATTTACTTCTAAATTAATGATAAAGAAGGGTTTTAAAAAATTGTTGAAAAAATCTCAATTATAATCTCTCCCTAAATTTAACTTATTTTGCTTTTGAAAGAGAGAGGAGAAGGAGGGGGGGGGGAGAAAATGCTAATAATTGGCATTTTATGGTAGTTATTAGTTTTAAAATGTTACTTTCTTAAGATATTACTGATATCTATCTCCATTAAAGCATGATATACATAGCTATTTTAGAGACAAAAGTAAGCCATCATTTCAGGGTTAGAAAAATTTAAATAGAACAATTAGCAAAGTTGTTTAACGCAATACTTTTTGTATTAACAATGCATAAAAAATATAGTAAACCGTTTATTAAAATATTGTATAACATTATAACATTTTAGAAAACATTAAATTTATTTAAATTACACTTGAAAGTAAACGATATTGTTTCTCTTTATGTACCTGTTGACAGATGTTTTTGTGGAAGTTTCAATACAAAATCAAATATTCTACGACAGTCTTCTTTTGCAGGTAAATTATAGATATAGAAGCTGACATTATTTCTCATGAAGTTAACTAAAGGAACAGAATAACAGAATTGTTATTAGGGCACTTAAGAACTGTTCATATCTGCCAGAAGTAGTCTGTTCACAAGTGTCCCCCACATGGTCACTTCAGTTAAAGGGACAAATCATTAACAGTTCTTGATTTTTGAAGATTTTTTTTACAAAAAATATTTATTAGTATTCATAGTATATGTTAAAATACTAACATTCAAATGAAAGGATAAATAGTTATTTGCTTAGGAAGTTGGAACTGAGATTTTACTTTTGAGATCTATAAACAAGATTTTGGCTGCCGAGGACAAATAAAATGTCAAAGAGCCTCAAAAAATTTTTACCATATGTCTACAAGTACTGTCATCATTGATATTTTATTTCAACTAAAAAATCATATAATAACTAGTGAAAAAATGCGATGTTCACATCTGCCCCATGTTCACATGTGCCCCATTCTTCCCTGCTTGTTTAAAGTTTAACACAAGTATGAAATAGTCTCTCATGTATATTTTCTTAATTGGATTATCATTAACAATTTTTACCAGCCATGAAGCATGAAATGTTAGTGATAATTTTATTGAGAATTTGTTTTACTTAATTCTTTTATATCTTTATTTACTTGTAATATTTTTATTTTTATAATAGTAGACTATAAATTTAGTATGCAGATAGCAAGTTTAATCTTTAACTGACGTATCAGAAATTGCAACGCAACTAGTGTGAAGTGGTTTGTGTGACTGCAAGTTCGAAAGATGGATAAAAACAATAATAAACTCATACGATGGTGTTTTTGTACTAAACATTTTGCACAAGACATTATATTGTAATTAACATTTACCTATTTAAAAGTCTCCGGTGATAGTATTAAAGTTCCAAATGAAATGAAATTTAATCAGTATTTGTAGTTAAATTGAAAAATTGAAAGTTAAACTATAACAATTAAAAAAGCAGTGGTCTGTGAAATCAGTAATATTATGTAAATGTTAATGAAAAGTGGGACACGTGTTTTATGCTTTATATGAAAAACATTTTTTTCTCCCTAACCGAAAAATCATTTTTTCTAATTTTTGCAGAAGCACTAAAACTTTTTTCTTAAACAGCTTAAGTTTATTGAATTTTTAAAAACTATCTTTTAAATAATGTTATAATCAACATATTCCAGTTTTTTTCTATATTAATCTACCAACTTAGCCAATTTCAGTCTCCTTTTCCATTAATACATGAAATAATCACACATATCCAGAAATACATCAAAATTATAGTAATGGAACAAAACACCCCATGAAAAGTACTACCGATTGTGTTTTTATTGTATTTATTACCAGAATTTTAAAAGTATACTACTAAAGTTATTTCCAAATAAATTTAACAGGACTCATTAATTTTAATCAGTTTGATTTAAATCACGATTTAAATAAATTAAAAAATCATTTATTTAAATCAATTTTCCCCAGACATTAGTTTTAAATAAATTTGCGATGAAAATAAACATATTACATTAATACATACTATGATAGTGCATTAATGTAGTTTAATTTTACGCCACAGATAATAAAAAAACTTTTAAGAAGATAAAACTTAACATTTGTCAAAAAGTAAAATACTATGTAAGTAAAGAAAAGCGTTTTAGAGTTCGATTTGAATCACAATTATAAAACTTTGCCACAGTAAGGAAATCTAAGCAGAAATATATTAAATATTGTAATTACTCATTAATATTTAGAGAAACTTCTGCAAGTTGAAGTAAAATAGAACTATGTGAACATCGCATTTTTTCACTAGTTATTATATGATTTTTTAGTTGAAAAAAATATTAATGATAACAAAACCTGTAGACATATGGTAAAAAGAAGAAAAAATTGAAGCTCTTTGACATTTTGTTTAGCCTCGGTAGACAAAACACCGTTTATAGATCTCAAAAGTAAAATTTTAGTTCCCACTTGGTAAGCTAATAATTTTATTTATTCTATCATTTGAATTTTAGTGTTTTAACATATACTATGAATACTACTAAATATTTTTTTAATACAAAAAAGTCTTCAAAAATTGAAAAATGTTAATGATTTGTAATTTTAACTGTATTGGACAAGTGGAGCATTTATAAAATAATTTGTTGGGGGCAAATGTGAACAATTCATATGAGCCCCAATAATCATTCTTAGATTCTGATCGTTTCAGTTAACTTCATGAGAAATGATGTCAGCTTCTATAAGTTTCCTGCAATAGAAGACTGTTTGTCATAAAACATTTGATTTTGTATTCAAACTTCCACAAAAATATCTGTCAATAGATATATAAAGAGCCATAATCTCGTTTAATTTTAATTTAAAATAATTAATAAACTTAAATAATGTTATACTACATTTTAATAAACGGTGTTTTATGCATTGTTAATGCAAAAAGTTTCGCGTTAAACAGTTTAGCAAATATTTCTATTTATTTTTTTTCCAAACGTGAAATGATTGCTTACTTTTTTCTAAAATAGTTATATATATGATGCTTAAAACGGTGATAGATATCAGTAATGTCTTAAGAAAGTAAAATTTTTAAACTAATAACTCTCATAGAATTACGATTTTATGCAGCTCCCCCCTTCTCTCTTTCAAAAGTAAAAGAAGTTAAATTTAGGGGAGATATTATAACCGAGTTTTTTTTTTAACAATCATTAAAAATCCTTCTTTATCATTAATTTAGAAGTAAATAAGACAAATACATGGATGGGAATCTTTCATATTTTGTTAGATTTCTGATGAGAATTATCTAAATACCCCCTCCCCTCAAAAAAAAAAAAAAAAAAAAAAAAAAAAAAAAAAAAAAATTATGTTTTTTTTTTTTAATTTACTTCTTTAATTTTTCTTTTTATTTTAACAATTAAACCAATCATCTAATCCTACCTCTCTTTCATAAATCTACTTATTTCAATTTTATAATGCAGTGATTAAACATATCACCCAGAAACTAGCGAAATTTATAGATATTTTTTCTTTATAAATTCTCTTTTTTCGTCACCCCAATAGTAGGACAGTTGTGAAACAATTATTTTTAATTTATAAAACTATCAAAAGAAAGAAACTATAAAAGCGATTTTTAAAAAATTACCATATACAAAATTGCCCTGTTTAATATATTGAGTAGATTTTGTTTATAGAAATTAATCCATTTATGAGAAAAAGCTATATATATGTGTACTGTTCACATGTACCCCAGTCTCCCCTATAGCTTTGTATGTTCTACTTTAGTGATGCCTAATATATTTAAGGCTGAAGAAAATCTGAACCATTCAGTATTTTTTTAAATCAGATTTTGTGGATTACAATCTTTTATAATGGTGGAAGTAAAGGTATTTGTTATAGTTCTCTGGATCGATGCTAAAGGGAGGGGGCAGAGGGGACACGTTCTCCGGACACCATAACGAAAGGGCAGCAGTAGAAGTAGACGCCCACCCTGGGGACCAGCTTTCGACTTATGGCCAGGATGAATTTCTGAGCCGAAGAAAGATGGAGGAGAACGAAAAGGCATCAAATATTTTTTTCTTTGGTATCGATCGTTCTCATGTCTGTTTAAATACCATGATATTGTTAAAATTATCCTATGTAAGGCCATAAATTGCTGTAAGTTATCTTAGAACTTTTTTCTCGTATTTCCTGCAACTTTTTTATGTAAAAAAAAGTATTGTAAAATAAAAGGAAAATGTGGTATTTTTTTTAATAATATACCATGTTACATCTTTTAACTTTATAAGTGTCTTTTATTACTAAATTTTCTATTTTCATTTTCCAGAATCTTTGCCACTATTAACCCAAATAAATGTATCAAAGCACCTAGGATGAAAGGAAGAAGAATTAATAAGATTAGCAAGCCAATTGTATAGTTAGTAAATGGACTTAGAGATTTTGAAAGTCATTTTAATTTGGGATGCAACATCGATAATTTTATTGTTTTATTTAGTGTTCTGATTTTTTGCATATTTATTCCTCTTAAATTTTTAACCCAATTTTTCTCAGTCTTATTTATTGTCACTGTGTTTATTAGAACTATTTGATGTGATAGGAGTTATCAGCAATCATATATGACTGCTTTTTAAAACTTCATGATTGTTTCTCTGAATACATTTTCAATTTTTACTCTCAAATGCAAAATGTTATACAAAGAATTCTATTTGTTAGAATGAATGAATTATAGCATTACACTGAAAACTGTAGATTTCTTTTTTAATGTGATCATCATGTATTATTTTATTTTGTTAATATTTTATATATTAATAAAGAATTATTAATGAATACTTTGAAATTTCTGACTTTTTTTTACTTCCTGATTTTTATGGTTTAAAACTTGACAACACAGCAAAGAAAATTCTTGTATCCAGTTCAATACATTATATATAAACACAAAAAGATACAGTTAACATATTTAAAACTTTTGGTAGCAAAGTTGATATTTATGCATATTTTTTTCTCCAATTTAAATATTGCCAAAAAAGTAAAATAGTTAGTTTTTGAGTAAACAATGTACATAAATACAATCTGTAATGTCTATTTTATCTTTACGATTAAACCAAAGAACGTCTATAGTAAAATTTATATTGCATTCCTTTTTCTCTGCATTTTAATTTTAACACATCCAGTTTATCAAAGTATTTTGAAACTAAAACAAAAGGTTTTCCTTAAGAAAAGCATACAGGAAGAGTTAGTTACAAATAATTACTGACATAAATTATCTGTAATCTATTATAGGCCAATAAGTTTCGATCAATAAGGAGAAATGTCAAAATGCCAGTTTGTAATATGAAAAATTCTTTGGAAAATTTCTTAAGTTTATTCAGAGTATATTTCGAAGCTTTTAGATAATGCGATGCAGTTTTCAAGTTAATTTAAAATATTTGGTACCACTTGGTAATCCTGTCGGCAAAAAATTTAATGCCAAGATTAAATGCCAATAATGGATTACCATAAATTTCGCATTCACTCGAATTAAACACAATGCACGTATTTGTTCCGTCGTCAAGGGATTTTTGATTTGACATTTTTTTTATTTATGTTCTACTAATTTATTTGTACTCTAGTTATATGTAAAAAAATTGCATCAATTTGAGTAATTTGGATAATAGTTGGACGATTCGTACAATTTGGCGAAATTGGCCGACGGGATAACCAAGGAGTACAAAATTTTTAAGCAAATTGCAGAAAAAAGCATTTTTAAGAGTTCTTTTCTAAATTATTTTGGTTCTCCATCAGCAATGGGCCTAAGGCTGACCTTTTCAGAAATCAGGCCCTGTACAATGTAAATATACAAGGCCTGATTATTATAATTGATATTGTTTGATGTATTTCCTTAATACTTTAACACATGCAGTCATTATTTTTGAAATACTTCAACAACTAAAAAAAAAAAAAAAAAAAAAAAATACATTGAAAAAATTAGTCACAAAAAAATATTTACCGACATAAATACGAAACTAATTATATGCCAATAAGTTTTGATCAGTAAGGTAAAATTTGAAAATATAAATTAGTACAACGGAAACTAATCATGCGTTAATTTGAAATTTCTTTCTGAAATGGAAAATTTTAGTCTGAAAAACAATATTCTGTTTCTAAACCATTGCGTTTCAGTTTCCCAGTTGGAGTATTTCAGTTTCCGAATTGGAGTACTTCAGTTTCCCAGTTGGAGTACTTCAGTTTCGAAAACGGAACCGCTCCAGTTTCGGAAACGGAAACGCTTCAGTTTCGAAAACGAAGACGCTCCAATTTCGAAAATGGAGACACTGCAGTTTCGAAAACGGAAACTCTCCAGTTTCGAAAACGGAGACTTTCCAGTTTCGAAAACGGAGATGCTTCAATTTCAAACGGAGACACTCCAGTTTCGAAAACGGAAACTCTCCAGTTTCGAAAACGGAGACGCTCCAGTTTCAAAAACGGAAATGCTCCCGTTTTGAAAACGGAAACTCTCCAGTTTCGAAAACGGAAACTCTCTAGTTTCGGAAACGGAAACGCTCCAGTTTCGAAAACGGAATCGCTCCGGTTTCGAAAACAGACAATCTCCAGCCTCAAATGGTCTTGGAAACGGAAAAGTAATGAAAAAGAATTTCTATGATTTAACGGATCAGATACGGCAACTCTGCTGCCAGCACCTTTTCCGTTTTTTTACTGGAGTTTAAGTTTACAGTGTAGGTATATAATCTTGGATAACATTAATCTTAACTTAAATTTTAAAACTGGGTTTTATTTGTACAATTATATTAAATTAAATATTGCTTATGTTGCAGTGAAACATGCTGCTTAGTGAACGGAAAAATCCGGTCGTGGCAGTCATGAGGTTAATGCGTACCACATTGTAACATCAGGGGAAAAAATCTCCGCTACTACTGTACAAAAGCGAGTTTCGCAATGTAGGTCGCTATGAAAGGCAACAAATTGTGCGTCCCCTCAATGGATGACAGAGAAAGGCCCATTGAAGGACGAGAGAACACGTTGCCTTGACCAGTTCAATAATAGGTTTCTGTACTCTTTGGAGGTGAGTCCAGATTCACACTGAAGGCCAAATCAGAAAGTCTGCTCTTCTGAAGGGAACATCGCACGAGAGGAAATCAATCGAACACACGGGTACAAAAATGGTGGAATTATGGTTTGGACATGGTTCTCATTTGATGGTCCCATTGACCTGTATGTGATAACCTCCATTTACAACATTGGAAAAATTCTGACTGGTGTGAGATGAGATATCGTGACCAGACCCTTGATCCACATGACCGCTGATATGCCAGTGCTATTGGTAACGATTTCATTCTTAAGGATTTCTGGCATGAGCCTTATCTGTGACATATTCAATAACTACTGAATCAAATGTTGCCTCAAAGTGAATAAAAAAAAGCCTTAAAACTTCCATTTAAAAATCACACGGGTAACGTTGATTTAAGGTTTATTTCTAACAAACATAGTCGTATTGAAAACCAATAAAATAAGCAAACATGACTTTGAGCTTGATTTAACATTTTGCTCAAATTCCTTAGCTTATCTTAACTAAATTCTGAATAAAAATAGAGAGATTAAATAACAGTTCAATGAAAAAAAAAAACATTTCAATTATTAATCATTATCCTGATCTTATTCATCCATACTAATTTTACTCCTGTAATTATAATTAACTGCCTTATGAAATGCATGTAAATTGCCAATGGCTAAAAAGGTTCTACAGTATGTAAGGATATATGTATTTCTCTGTCTGTCTATCCTTGTCATTGGAAGAAAGTGTAGTTTCAAACATTGGATAACAGACTTTGATCAAAATTATGTTATTTGATTTGACGATGAAAGCTTTTTTCATGTTTATTTTAGGGGAAAAAATCTAGATCTCCTCTAATATATGTATCTTTTATTCATGTCTATCTCAATCCTTTTCTTTTAAGCGAAATGATTCATTAAAATTCTCTCTTCCTTACCATTATTCATAACGGTCATTTCTTATTGGCGCAATAATTTTGACTCATGCTGTATATGAATAAAAAAAACGTAAGATTGCATAAAAGAGTTACATTGGTGCAACATACAATAAATGGAAGAAGATCTTCTATTGTTAACAAGTAATTCTAGCCAACAAACTGAGAAATTTTAATAAGATTTTCTAGACTCTTTTTAACAAAATGCTCCATTTATCCGGAAATGTACAGTTGTGCAAGTATTTCTCAAGTAAATATAAAAATATGAAGAAACTTAAAAGAAAAAAATATTAATTTATATTAGAGAGCACAAGAATTTTAAAATTCTAAATGTTCGATTTGTGTTTTATTCTGAATGTTTTAAAATTTCCCAACATATATGAAACAACCCATTGAAAAATATGCATTATTTCTTGAGTTCTGATCATTTATAGATGATGTGTATAATTGAATGTCCATCGATATTGAAATTTTAAAAAGCTTTTTCTCACATTAGTAAATTTAGAGATTGCGCGCACAATTATTTTTAAACTATGTAAGCTACAGCATAACAAAAGGTAACCAAAAATGTGTTTTTTTTTGGGGGGGGAGGGGGTTGTAATTATGTAAATATATGGTATCTATCATTGTCGTTCAGTCATTTTGCCTGTCTGCATATAAAAAAGCAAAAACCACCCAACCGAATTATTTGAAATTTAAAATAGATCCTAGTATCCTGAATCCGAATTACTGTGTATTATTACACCAAGATCTGAATATTTATATAATCCCGTTTATTACCCATCACATTTGCTACGATTGACGAGCAATTTCCGACTGGTTTCTATAGTCTACATGCTAAAAAAAATACATACCTTAATTATTATTCCTTTTTTCACTTCGAAAAAACTTGAAACTTTTTTACAGTTTTTTAAACTTTTTATTATTTTGTTCTAAAATTAAATTTTAAAGAAAACTATTGGAGTATATTTTGATTTTAAGTTAGAAATAAAACTATAATGGCTCCATTTTGTTCAGAAATTGTTTTCTATGTGCCTAATCTAGAATTTTATTTTGCGCACAGCTCTTAATCATTCATTAGTCAGATGAATTTTTAAATTTAAATTTTAAATATTAATTTTGCACATACAGCATTTATTTTCCTGCATAATGTAGTTACAGTTATATACTTTAGGCAGAAATAGAAAAAATGATAGTAATTCATATTGTCCCTATTTTAACACTTTGAAAGAGGCGGGGTTTTTGATTGTTTTGATAAACTCAAAGAGTCCTGTGCCCTCTTAACGAGCAAAGTCTATTCTCTTTAATACTGATGTTACAGTTGGTATGCAAAATTTCAAATCTGTTTACGCTAAAGTTTTAACATTATGTCTTTTTTAACATTATGTGTTTTAACATTATGTCTTTCAAATCCTAGATGATAAAACAGTATTTAAAAAAAAAAAAAACTCTGAAAATAACGCTTATGTGACAAAATATAACAAACACTAACAAGTAAATTTTAAATAACCATAATAAAACTCCTGCAGAAAAAAATCTATCATATGAAAAATTTTACATAGCTTTAAAAAGGTAAATCATCAGATTTTATTACTTTGGTAAAACTGGAAAAATGATATTTTGACTGAAAATGGTGTTTTAAAAGTACCCTAAAGAAATTCAATTTTTCACAATTTAAAAAAAGTCGAATTTGAAATTGCTATACTAAAAGGATCGGTACAACTTAAGTATATCCCAGCAAAATTCCAGAGTTCTATCGTTTACACATAAAAAAACTGAAATATTTTTTTGCATGTAATGTTATTTAGTGTTTGAATATGTTTGATAAAAGTTTTAAATAAATATCACTTTAATTTATGGAATTTCTTGTACATTTATCAAATATTTCATTCTTTTCATGTGCTTTTTAATACTTTCTAACATAACCAAAAAATGCTTATGAATTCGGTTTGTCTGTCTGTGCTCTAACTTACGTAAATATAGTTAAATTGCTATGGAATTGATAGATTTTACTGGTTATTACTATGGCATATTCGGTATTAAAAATTATATGTGTAGCATTTACTGTTAGTTTATAAGGTTACTCAAAATAATTCTATTTCAAGTATCTGGGGAAAAGATAATTTGCAGTATGTTTTTGATTGATATTACGCTATTTTAAACATATTAAAATTGACTTGTATCACTAAAGGGTACTTACTGTAAGGTTCCTCCGGTAGAAAGTAATAAGCCGAGAATTTATCGTTCATTTACAGGAGTATGTGACATAAATGGATTACCATACGATGCATAATATTTGAAATATTTGTGTATTTTAACTTAAACCTCTCAAACAAATGGCTTAAGAACTAACCATAGGTAAACAAGAAGAAAGAACACCCTATATAATATTATGGATTAAAAAAAACTTTCACACCTTTCCTGGTGTACATTTATTGTATATTTTAGAGGAATAGCATTGAATAAAAGATATCTCGATTATTTCTTGTGTAATCTAAAAAGTATTCAAACGTCATGCTCTACTTTTCATTGATTCCATTTTGGACATGCGAAATAAGATTTTTTAGTCATTTAGAAGCAATCAGAAAAATTATTGCTGTTAAAGTCATGTATAAAAGAGCAAGATCGGTATCAGTATACAGTCTGTTTGTTCGTAATCATATGGCTTAAATAAATACTAGATAAACCAATTTCAATCTATCAAATTTCGATCCTTAACGCTCTGCTGGATGTATCGCGGAAACAGCCGTGTATGTTTTACAAATCCGTTTACTCCGTTAGGGGGAGAGAATATCTTTAAACATTTAATATTTTTGAAAAATTTTTAAATACATATTTTGATTCCGTATTCATGTCTAAACAATGTGCAAAAAACCCCATTAAAAAATCCCCTTTTTTTAGTAATTTTGACAGTTTTATTAAGACTACATATGCGATATGATATGTGATAATTAAACTTTGCGTCGTGTTTATTCAAAATCAGGAATTTTGATACCGCACGCAGTGTTTTAAAAAAACTATGCAAGGCAATCGAAAGAAATTTTCACAACTTATTCATATCTGTATTATCTACAACTTAAAACTAGAAAAAGCTAAGTTTTTTTGTTTTTTACTTTTAAAATATTCTTAAAAAATTTAAAATTAAAAATTTTTTTAAATTATAAAGTTATTTTTTTATTGAATCAATATTTTTCTACAAATATTCTAATTTTGGAATAAAGGTAACACTATTATGTATTTATTTTGACCAAAATTTCCTCTTTAAATGCGCATTTTTTTTCTTTTATTATCATATATATTTTTAAACTTATCATTTAAATATGTATTAATGAATTTACAAGTATATATTTTTTAAATATAAATTTAAATATGATCTTTAAATTTAAAAAAGTTTCATTTTTAATTTTTAATTTTTACATCAGTTTTGAAGCTTGAAACATAGGGATATTTTTTTTTTTTTTTTTTTTTTTTTTTTTTGCTTTTTTGACGTGTTTAAAAGTGTCATACGCTTTTAAAGGCGCGCAGTTCATATTGCACATAATTGCTAAAGATATTTAGAATTATCAGCAGACATGCGTTACTTTTATTTTATCAGATCGAGAATTTTAGCAGGCGAATATTTTTTCAATCGAGTTTTGGCCAGAAAAATATGAGAAATTAGGACAAATGTTTTAATATAGGCTGACTCCTTCAGTAGTAGATGAAAATTTTTTAAATATTGTGCCATTTGAAGAGGAAATGAATTTTAATCGTGACACTAGATGTAATATTTTTATTTGAACGGTGGAGCATCCGGTACACATTGTTTTCAGCTGCCTGCTGCAAGAAAAGCAATTTTATGAATTTTTTTCATTAGAAAATGTAAATATTCAGTTTATGATTAGTTAGAGACACTTGCGGCAAGTTAAAATAATCTACTTGCATTTTGTTTCTTTCAAGTAATAGTTTTAAAAGAATTATTGTTATTCAAAGCTCAAGTGGGGATATTTTAAAGATTAATTTTTAATTTTTGCATTTTTAATCGATTTTTGAGGTTGATCAACTACTGGGAAAATGGCATATGAAAAAACAGTTTATTTCTAATTTTGTTTTTACTTAATTTAAGCAATTTAATTTTTATCCATTATGGGACATTCATTAATAATTCTTGCAATCATATTAGTTTATTTCTAAAATATAAAAGCAAGGGAATATAGAAAAACTTCCATTCGCTGTTACATTTGGCACTGCTATACTACCTCTTTCAGGATTTCTGCAACAACTCTATCTTAGGAACTAATGCACGGATTTTCATCAAATTTCAGATTCAGTTAATTCTTGATATGATGTAATTTTACTTATGTTTTGGTCTAAACATCCCAAAAAATGCCACTTCTATGCTAAATTTGCCCCCATTTCTGCAATGCTCTATCTCAAAAACTAATGCACTAATTTCCATAAATTTTAAGATTCTGGTATACCGTGTTGAACATTGTTGTTGATTATGCTTTGGTTTAAATTGCACAACATGTGACGGTTTTCTGCTACATTTTTTTCCGATATCCGTAAGAGTACTATTTCAAAAACTAATGCACGGAATTTGATACACTTAGAATCCTCACGTATATTGTAATTTATTTTTTGGCACTGTGAAATTGAATTTTGAATTGTTATTATAAGTAAGATAGAAGAAAGTTTTAGGATTACCACATCTGACTAGTTCAAAATGAAATTGTTCTATTATGATTGTGGGTTTTTCATTTCCCCGTAGGCTGTAATGTAACAGAATAACTTTGAATACTCTTTTAACTGAACCGTCAACTCTGCATACTTGATAACATCAACAATATAAACTTTAAATAGAACACTGGTTTATTTAAAGGGCCTTCGGAGTCTTACTTTTTACCTGGAAGCACAATTTAGCAACACGTCATATTTAACTTTTTTCTCAGTCCCTAAAATAATAAAAGCATAAAATTTTTAATATAAACTTCTTAATATCTCTTCTAATTAAAATATTTCTTTAATATTCCACATTGAAATTTTATTTTATTTTATTTAATATTTAATCTTGATAAAATATTTAAAATTGCTTTTTTGACTTGGATTCACTGCGCGCAAGACTATAGTAAAACTATTGGCTTCGGAGCCATCCAAAAATATCGATAATTACGTAAACCTAATGTATTTTGAACGTAAACTTCATTTGTAAGCAATTTATTTATTTATTTATTGGAAATTTAAATTTAAATAATAAAACTTTGAAAAAATCATTTTTCTTATTGAAAAGTTACAAATTTCAAATAATTAGTGCAATTACAATACTAAAATTGAAGTATAAATTATTCCTTAACTTAAAATGAAGATTTTGCCAAATTTCAGGCAAGTTCCTTCATTAGTTTTTGAGAAATGTTGCGCGCAATCGATGCAAGCCAATATATATATATATATGTATATATTATCGGAATTAAACATAAAAAATAAAATAAAATTTCAATATAGAATATTAAAAAAATATTTTAATTAGAAGAAATATTATGTTGTCTTTATTAAGAATTTTATGCATTTATGTTTCACGCGGACTGAGAAAAAATTTAATCGTGACATGCTGCTAAATATCATCACCAGATAAAAATTAAGATACCTGAGACCCCTTAAAATACGAATGAAACAATAGAAGTGATGTTACAAGTTAAAAATATGAATTTTATTTATTTAAAACGTGTTAGAATTTTCGTGCTTTCATAAGAGAGTATTTTAATTTGAGTAATTGAGATTAAATTGTAGTTATTAATTAATTGATTGATAAATTGTAATTATTAATTAATTGATTGATAAATTGTAATTATTAATTAATTGTAGTATTTGAGTTTAAATTGAGAGTATTGTAATTGCCATTTATTTATACAAATACCTAACATCAATTTGAAATTAGAAATCCATTACTTATTTGAATTGAAGGTAGAAGTAGCAGTTCCTAGGACTGCATTTAAGTAGAGAAAATATGCATTAACTGCAGTTCCTTTTATTTTATTGCACTTTCATTTTAAATGCGTAGCTTTTAAGTCGAAGTAGCAGTATTTCAGATTACATCTGCGTAGAAGAATATTTAGCAGCGCTACTTTAAACTTTAAAACGTCAATGTGCTCAATATACTAATAACAAATAAAGTTTATTGTTCTATAAACACTATTCAACCATATCTCACTCAAATAGTTTTCATAACCACAGTTTAAATCTTGAATCCTCATTATGGCAAGATTCATAGTCAAAAGCACTTGATTTTTATTCTCATTTGAAACTGCATTAATCATCTGTTAGATATTGAATTATTTCGTAAATTTTATACTGTACTATTAAAAAGAATTTTGAAATTCTGTACTGGTTTATTTTATGCACCAGTAACTTTTAAGCTTTTAAACATTAAATATAAAATAATATTAGAGAATTTTTATTATTCTATTCTATTATAATATATAAAGTATATTAGCTCACATGTCTTAAAACGTATTACTAAAACAAGATTTCATATTATTAGAGCAAAATTCAAATACAATATTTGCAAAATTAAACAAGAATTTTTTTATAATATTTTTGCTGTCATTTAATTTTTTTTTGTGTACATTTTTTATTGCATATTATTTAATTTAGAGGTTAAAAAAGTTTGTTAATTAATTAAATTATGGGTAATTCGGTGCCCAAGATAAAGGATAGATATATAAAATGCAGATTTGAATTTTTATAATATGTACTAATTTTATAAAACGTTTAATAAAGGATACTTACTATACAAATTAAAGACCATTTGACAAAAGAAAGACGACTAGGAAAGACGAAAAATGAAATCTAAAACACTTTTATTTACTCACCAAATATTATTATTCTCTGTTCTAGTAATACTTCTCAAGAAAAATATGCAATTTAATAAAGTTTTTTATTTATTGAATCATCTAATTGTTAAGAATAACATTTTTATTACTTATATGACATATTTTTATAAGAAGCTGGATCTTTCTTTTTTCTCTCATAATTATCTGTTTTTAATCTTTATAATTTAGAATCGTCATTTAATCGTATTTATATGACTCCTTTAACCCTTTCTCTGATAAGATCGTGTTAATGCATTCACTGAGCTCCAAGTTTATCTGCAACATAACATTATTTAAAGTAATATCATTCGATTGGTTTAATGCATGTTAAATACATTAAACAATGATTAACACTCTCAAAGAATGGATTCATATTCCTTATATATATATATATATATATACATATATATTATACATATATATATACATATATATATATATATATATATATATATATATATATATATATATATATATATATATATATATATATATATATATATATATATATATATATATATATATATATATATATATATATATATATATATATATATATATATATATATATATATATATATATATATATATATATATATAACGTTGGAAGAATCACGTTTCTTCGGCATTTAAAGCAAAATACAGACAAAACAACATTACCATTTTGCCCTCTTGTAAAACTGTCGAAGAGTTTTAATATTATTACCGAATAAATAACTGCCACTGTCACTACTTAGAATTCATAGAATTCTAAGTTGTAATGTTCTTTTGTAATGTTATCCTGTCATATGTTGATGTGCTGCAAATCGTTGATCAGTATTAAAATCTAATCACCCATGATACACTACAGCATCAACATCCAATTAAAAGAGAACAGGGATCAATTAACGAATTTAGAACATTTTAACGAAGAGTTATAAATTTTCACTTTCTTCCATGTTTTAATGACATTCTGTTGTGCCAGAGAATAGCAAGCTTTGAACCAGATGACTTTCGATGATTATAACCAGGCTCTTTTTATACAATTTTTTTCCTCAAAGATGTTCTACATGTTTTTCGCCCACTTCTTATGTTTTTCACGCTTTAAAAATGTAACTGCTTAAGATAGACGGAGCTATTAAGTGCTCCAAAAATTATTATTTAATAAAAGCATTTTTAATTTAATGGAGTCTTTTCTTCTCAAAAAAAACAAAAGTTAAAGATACATTACCTTTCAGAATTCTGTGGAATAACAAATGTGTTTTTTCGAGTCGTGCTAAAACAATAAATAAAAAGATACGAATTAAAGAGGGTACATCACTGAACGGGCGATTTCTCTCATCCATGGACATGACAATTACGACTACCGAACTGATAAAAACAGATAAAATAAAGTCCTTCCGGCAATGCCGGGAGGAAGAGGTAGCTTTCATATACTTATATATTTATTTATTTATTTTAAGGTAAGTAACATTGTTCAAAAATACTAAGCTCAAATTAGTGGAAATAATCTTATAAAATTAGTGATTTTATAAGATTGAAACTAGTTTTTGTCAAGACTGTATATTAATAGGAATTTTTAGAAATTAGTCATCTTTTATTCAACCTGGTTTTATTTTAAGCGATTTAGAGAGTCACCAAATCCCACGATATAATAAAGTGTATGCCATTTTAAAGCAACATTGTGGATCGTTCAGATCAGACCGTTTCAAAATGTCAGCCATAAGCAAAATTCAAAGTTCTATAACTCAGTCATATTTTAAGATATAGACAAAATAAAAAGTGTTCTGGAATCGTTGTTTTAAGTTCTAACACGTAAAAGAAAAATATTTTTCAATTTTTAATTTTTTCGTACTTAATTTTAAATTTTAAATTTTTTTAAAAATTTAAAATGGCCACCATTTTGAAACAAAATGATGGATGGTGCTGGCCAACGAACTCGGTCGAGACATTTGTATGTACTATGTACATCCCAAGTTTCATTGAAATCGGTTCATAAATACGCGTGTTATCACGTGACAAAAATCAAATCGTTTCAAAATGTCAGACATAAGAAAAATTCAAAGTGCTATAACTCAATCATTTTGTAAGATATAGACAAAATAAAAAGTGTTCTGGAATCGTTGTTTTAAGTTCTAACACGTAAAAGAAAAATATTTTTCAAATTTTGAATTTTGCATTTAATTTTAAATTTTTAAATTTTTAAAAAAATTAAAATGGCCACCATTTTGAAACAAGATGGCGGATGATGCTGGCCAACGAACTCGGTCGAGACATTTGTATGTACTATGTACATACCAAGTTTCATTGAAATCGGTTCATAAATACGCGTGTTATCACGTGACAAAAATCAGATTGTATCAAAATGTCAGCCATAAGAAAAATTCAAAGTTCTATAACTCAATCATTTTTTAAGATATAGACAAAATAAAAAGTGTTCTGGAATCTTTGTTTTAAGTTCTAACACGTAAAAGGAAAATATTTTTCAACTTTTAATTTTTTCGCATTTAATTTTAAATTTTAAATTTAAAAAAAAATTTAAAATGGCCGCCATTTTAAAACAAAATGGCGGATGATGCTGACCAACGAACTCGGTCGAGACATTTGTATGTACTATGTACATACCAAGTTTCATTCAAATCGGTTCATAAATACGTTAGTTATCGCATGACAAAAATCAGATATATATATATATATATGGTTATATATATATATATATATATATATATATATATATGTCAACATTTGAACGGAGGGTGGTTTTGTGGTCTGGGGGTCATGATCGGTGAAAATATACCAAAATTTTCCGGAAGTGCTTTCCTCCGGACGGCTGCAATAGGTAGCTTTTTACTTTTTGTAATGAAAGCTACCTAAAAGTTTTACTTCCTTATATTTTTGTATGCGTAGCATCAGGCTATTTATCATTTCCGTTTTTTTCATAAGTTTTTAGCTATAGTGCATTTTTGGCATTTTACAAACCATCAGGGGCGTGCGAAGAGAAAACTACGTCCGGGACAAAGTTTTAATTTACCCCCCCCACACACACACACACACAACGTTTTCTTGTAACAGGCCAAAAATGACATTGGTAGTATAAATTTGTGGCACCCTAAATTTCTGCGCCTGGGGCTACCACCCACTGCGACCCCGTCCTCCCCATTTGCACGATGTTGCAAACCATACATCTTCCCGACAATCACGACAATTACACACTTTCCCGGTGAGTACTGGGCGTAACTTATGTGTAGCACATGTTTGTTATATACTAAATCTGACTACAATTGTATTTTGCTAATACGAACTTCAGACATCACTGTTTGCGGGTTGTTTTTTCGAAAGCATTCATGATCTTTGCCTTTGAAAAGAATAAGCTTGGAAGAATTTTCAATATCAAGAAGAACTGCTGATGGATATATTACCAGTGGTTTATCGGCTATTATCAAAATGTCGTATAATGAGATTTAACGTCTCTTTACACATTTTAACTCTTTCCATCGTCGTTCACATGTGTTTAAGAATTCGATATGTCTTTGTGTCCGTCTCTCTGTCTGTGTGTTTTTCTGCACTCTGACTCGCACAAATGTAATTAGATTAGCATGAAATTGATAAATGTTATTGAAATTTACTATGTTATGTTCGCTATTGAAAATGATGCATGTAGCATTTACGATTAATTTACATATTCAAAATAATTGAGTTATATTACAGCCTATGGGGAATAATCTTTTAAATTGTATTTAAATGCTATCACACGATTTTTAAAAATTTATATATATCACTTATATGTATTACTACGCGATAGCTGTAGAATCTGACGTGTATATCTGAAGTGTTCATCTTGTTCGTTTACAGGGAATCGTGTAGTATTTTGCTATAGTACTTATTGATTATGAAGAATAATTGCTGGAAATGCGTTTCAAGTTGTGCTATACGTTTTAAAATGTAATCATGTTTTTACATATAAGTTAGTGCGAAGAAATTATATTAAGCATATATAGGGCTACACAAAAGATATTAAATAATTTCCATTTATTGATGGAAGAAATTTCAGAATGAGAATTTTTAAATGAGAAAAGCGTTTAATTTAAGTAACATCCCGCAGATGATGCAATAGAAAAATAAATCGCAAAATCATATACAGGGTTGAACTAAAATAATGTGAGATATTTTCCCAACTATTAATGGTAATTTCTGAAGTTGAATTTCATATACTTTATGCATCTTCTAAATTGATTATTTTTTCAAAGGAAAGTTGGATCGTAATCTGCTTATTCAGTTACAACATAAACTGTCTCATTCCAAATCTATCCCGAATTTTCATTCATATTATTAACATTAATAAAGATATTTTCTCTATATTTTCATCTCATTATTTCACTTTATCTGACATGTGATGTTATTGCGGCAAAGGTACTGTAATTTGGTGAATTAGCGTATGTAATATAAGCTTCATTCAAAATTGTCGAGCGTATGGGTCCATGTTGTTTAGACTCAGATTAAACCCACTTACAATAACTCTCGGAATGCTATCACATTTAATACAAAACAAAGCAAGTTTTTTGCAAATATACTAAAATATTTTCATTATCACTTAAGTTGTGTATAAATGAAAATACATGTTCGGATAGCGACGTGAAACATATTAAATGTATTAATAAATTGTTTTCCTATGCAAAAAGTGTTTCATTTCATTTTACCATCTCTTAAGAATACTTATGCTTCCTTTTCGTTAATTTTCAGTTCCCGAAAAATAACAAAAATATCAATTTTTTATTCTTTGCTTCAAATTAATTTATGTGTTTAGAAAAGTTACTTAAGGTACATTATAATTTTACTAACATTATCGTAAAAATTTACGAAATTGGTTTTCCTGGAGTTATTTCAAAGAAAAATCGTTTATGATTCCAAATCTATTTTAATTTTATTCATGCGATTATTAGAAGAGGAGTTATGGCCAATTTAATAAATAGGAATCAATGATGCAAATATTGCATTTGAGTACAGGAAGGTCAAGTGAAATGTAAACAATGTTTCAAAGTATCATTTTATTACGTTTTCTACATAAAAAACTTGACATTTCTAGATTTTTTTTTTTTTTTTTTTTTTTTTTTTTTTGAAAGATATAAAAAAATCTTTAAATGCAGTTTATGGAAAATCATTTTTTCCGTTGTTTCCATATATAATAAATATCACTGCATAAAATAGTTTAAACATATCTCAATCAAATTTGGCATTCGTTTCTCACTATATTCTAAACTGCAATCTAAGCTCAACGTGGTAATGCGATTATTGTATAGGTACTTGAATATTAAAAAAAATATCATTTCATAAAAAAATATGTATTTTTTGACATATTTTGATATTTTTCAGTTAATTTTGATGATGTTGTAAAACTCTTCGTTCAGTGCACAGATGTAATAGTAGTATGTAATTCTAAGGAAACTGAAATATATTTAGTTTGATTGATTGTTCTCTGTCTAGTCTAATCATGAAATTTTATTATACCATGCCGAAAATCTCCAATGTTTTAAAATGCTAATAAAATATTAGTAAAATTTTATAAATACATAATCATTCTGTATTACAATTAAACCAAAAGCATGTGTATTAATTCAATATTGTATTTTTATAAATCTTTTTTTATATAAGTCCAAGATGTCAGAAAGTAGGCACATTACCTTAAAGATTTTAAATACGTAAAAAATGCTTTTTAAAAGATTCATATTTAGTTTTAAATGAATCCTTTTAAATTCATTTTTCTTATTTAGATGTGCCCCTAGATATATTTTTTACTTATACGTTTATCATATATTTATTGTAAATCTATACACTTATTTATTTGACTTAATCGTACATGGTGGTTTATATATATATTTTAATTTGAATAAATTCCGTAACTGTATTATTTATACATTCACATTTTTATAGTAATTTGTAATGGTTTATAATGGTTTTATATACATATACAATGTGCAAACTTAAATATAGAACATTGAAACAATGCGTATCATACATTGTAAAAATAACATATACTTTTTAAAGAAATGACAATGAAACACTTTTTACAAAATTTCTTTGTACTTTGTAATTTACGTTGTACAAATTACATTATTTATACATAATTGTAAACATATATTCAATACAATTAGGGGTGGGGGTGGATGTACATCAGAATAAATAGAAAAAATTCATGTATACTGAAAAAAAACCCTTAAAAAAAATCCGTTGCGCGTAGTTTTTGCCGTAAAAATTGCAGTAAAATTAGATGTAATAAAAACAATTACATATAATTTTATGCAATTTTTAAGGATTTTTTTACAGTGTAAATGTGAAGAAATTAATGTTTTCAACTCAGTTTTTCCATAGGTTAGAACGTTACATTTTCTTCTGAAAAAATTAATAGATTTATAAAAAAAATTAATTCCTAAAATATAAAGAATAGTTATGTGAAAAAAAGGCATAAAACTATTATAAATTTAAAAAAAAATAAGCGTTTTTAACATTTGTTTATTTATTTATTTTTAATATTGCTATAATATTTTATATTTTGTCGTAAAAATAATTTTGTTTAATAATTTCATTTTACACCACAGGAGACAGAAAAAAGTGAAAATTAAAAATCAAAGTACCTCTTATAGATTGTAGCACCACTCGTAACATTATATGTGCATTTTTACACATCACAAAAAATAAAAAGGAGTGTTTTTTTAACTATTTGAAAAATAGTTCTTGTCCCCGGTAAAGAACAATTAAATCTGAAGTATATCTTAATCTTTTTATTGGTTAAATTCCGCAACTTTTTATATTTTATTCGCTTTCTTATTGGTCCATGTTAAATGTTCAAAAATGGAATACTTCTGTTTTTTATTTTATTGGTTTTCTGTTTGGTTCATGTTTAATGTCCAGGAATGAAATACTTCTGTTGCCATGATTACAAAACAAAATTTAAAAAAAAACTACAAAAAAAAATAATAATATAAAAACAAATTGAGAAATAGCATTCAAACAAATTGCATTTTAAAATACATTTTTTTTCTCTATACGACGGTGTAAAAATAGATAATGTTTGGTGCTTAGAAGTTTACCGAAAATTTTTAATTTAAAATTCCACTTAAAATTTGCATGTGATTGGAAAAGGAATATTAATTTTTAACCCAAGGCGTACGTAATACATTGCTCTGTTAATACAGAAACCACGTTATGATAATTATAAAAATAATTATTATTTTTTTTAAATACGGAATTTATTTATAAGTCTAAGTTTCAGTCTCTGAAAATATAATTTTCCAAATAGTCGTTGTAATTTGTTAAATTACAATTTTTTTTAGCATTTAAAATTTTATACTTTTTACTTATTCATATTTGTACGCTCTTATACACATTTATAACAGAAATCAAAACTGTAGCTCATTAAATTCCACGGACTTCTAAATGAATAGAATAATACCTTTTTGATTTGTTGTTATTCGACAAATTACAGATCAATGTAAAGGCACGTACTTGCCTGATGAGTATTATTAGATACTCTTTATGTATAACATGTTTGATGAGCAAATATGCAGAAACGCAAGCGCATTCGAAAATACGGACTTCACACAAGAAATTAGCATAATGTTTTCACGAAAAAACATTAATGGGTTTTATCACGAAAGGGAAAATATTTCAAGAAATCTCTGGAATCGAAACTATGTCGTACTTGTGGATTATCGGGTTTATAATGAGATTGCAAAATGAAATTTATGTCCTTTGTTAATTAAAAACTTTACATAAAGAGTATTTTATATTTATGGAAAATGAAACAATTTGCAAAGGATACGAAATGATACTATTGCAGAAAATTTTGAAACGCACGAGTATCAAAATGGCCAAGAGAGACGGTTTAACATTTTCTGGTATCTTTCGGTGATTTTTTTCTAAGTTTTTAATAATTATTATAATATTTGTCGTTGAATTTAGACCCTTAAATTAATAAATCTGTCTTCAATCAGATATTAACATTTTTATATACAAATTTCCAACTTTACAAAAATATAAATTGTATTACTTTAATGTTACATTCTTTTAAATTTATATGTGAAGCTTTTTGAAAATTTAAAAATAGAATAAGAAACACTTAAAAAAAATCAATTCAAATTCAAAAAATCAACTATATATAAATACTCATGTGAGAAAAGTGTGTAAAAATAAGTTAAGAAAGTTTAAGCGTTTTGTAAATTTTTTATTTATTTATGTTTTTAATATAGCTATGATATTTTATGTTTCGTCGTAAATGTAATTTTGCTTAATAATTTAATTTTATACAATAGGAGACACACACACAAAAAAAAATCAAAGTGCCGATTACAGATTGTCGCACTATTTGGAACTCTATACGACATTTTACATATCATAAAATATAAAAAGGCCTGTTTTTTAGCATTTAAATTTTTATAAAGTAATATAGTCACTTATTCATATGTGTGTTTGAATACACGAATTTGTAACAGAAATCAAAACTCTGTCTCATTAAATTCCATGGACGTATAAATGAATAGTATAATACCTTTCTGATTTATAGTTTTTCGGCAAATTACAGATCAATATAATGTCACGCACTTGCCTGGTTAGTATTAGATACTCGTTATATATAACATGTTTGATGAGCAGAGATGCAGAAACACAAGTGCATTACAAAATAAGGATTTTAGTCAAGAAATTAGCATAATGTTTTCACGGAAACTTTGGTGGGTTTTATCACGAAATGGAAAATCTTTCCAGAAATCTCAGGAATCGAAACTATGTCGTACTTGTGGATTATCGGGTTTATGTTGAGATTACAAAATGAAACTTGTGGCCTTTGTTAATTAAAATTTTCACATAAATAGCATTTTCTATTCATGGGAAATGAAGAAATTTGCATAGTTAAGGACTCAAAATAATACTATTGCAGAAAATTTTATTTTAAAATGCAAGAATATCGAAGTTTACTATTTTCTGGTATCTTTCGAGGTTTTTAAAATTTTTTATTCAATATTATAATATTTGTCGTTGAATTGTGACACGTAAATTAATAAATTTGCCTTTAATCAGATATTAAGAATTTTATACAAGGATTCACAACATTACAAAAATATAAATTCGTATTCTTTTAATGTCACATCATTTGAAATTATTATGTGAAGCTTTCTGAAAAATTAAAAGTCAAAAAAAGAAACACTTCCAAAATTATTTTATCTAAGTTATTTATAAAATGATTTCTTTCTTTTGGAATGCATTACAATATAATAGAGTAAAAAGTGTTGAATTTAAATGTTTCACAAATTAAGTGACTGACATGTCTTTCTGTTTATAACTAAAAAATAATTTTGTGAATGTTTGATCTTAGAATAATCTTTTGAACATACACGAGCTCACTCAGCCTAAATCTTAGCATGCTGCATACAGAATAAAGCGCTGGAACCAACGTTCGCAGGTTCATCCCAGCGAGACCTTCTGTGGGGTCGAGTGATTCGATTTTAACCATACATTCAAATCGGGTTTACGTTTTTTTTTTTTTTTTTTTTTTTTTTTTTTTTTTACTTTTACTTTAAATTGGTCTTAGGCTGTGTTGATGCTAAATGTTTCGGTTTAAGCTGTTTCTCTTTCGGATTTAGGTTTACTCAAGTTTATCAAAAGAAGGTTTCAAATATTTTTTTATGCAAAAGCTGTATATTTGAATATTAATGAGTATAAATTTCTCACGTGCAAGTAAAATGACACAACTACAAAGCATACATTTTGCGCTTTATTGAACAGGTTTGACACGGGCTCATTCTGCTACTGAGAAAGTGTAATAAATGTAGTAAAAACGGCTAGATTACTCTATATGTCCATTTACTAGAGCAGATGGAAGTCAGATTGAGTATGTGGGATAAATTTACGTAATCCTCCAAAACTCACCAAACCTTCATTCTTGAGTTTTTACACTTTCACGCACTCTTTTACCGCTATACAATAGACCCAAAATCGGGTAAAATTCAAAAACTCATGGAAATTCTCTGACATTTGGGAAAAAATTCTATTCGGCACTAAAAATAAATATTCGATGAGACTCCAAAAATAACGCTGTTTTACACTGTTTTCGCGGGAGGAGATAAGTAGGAGGAATTTTAACTCGGAAAGAGGACAAGGGAAACAAGATTTCTCTAAATAGTTAAAGAGAAGTTTCTGTTTTCATTCTCAATACAATAACATCATCTAAAAGTCAATAAAATCATTCTTTATAAAGTAACACTAAGTTTTCTGAATATAGTGTCGAAAAAGGAATTGAATATTTCTTACTCAAGAAATAGTCAATAGAAATTTCTTGCCCAAGAAAGGATTCGAACCCAGATACTTGGCTTACGTTGCCAATGTTCTACCATTTAAGCTACCTGGGCTGACAATGTGTGGTAAACTGCAACCGTAACGTAAACCGGAGAGCATTGGCAATGTAAGCCAAATATCTGGGTTCAAATCCCGGATTAGGCATTATTTTGTTGTTGTTATTCAATTGCAAATATTTAATTCGTTTGATAATATTACCACTCACTATGTTTGTGCTAAAAATAATAGTAAAAAGTCATAAGTTGCACTACAGTGTATGTAAAGAAGGTTTTTACAGTAACAAATGTTATCTATTCAAGAAAATTTGGATTGAATTTTGTTTTGACATTGGAAATGAATGTTTCATTATTCATGAAAATTAAAGTTGTTTTACCGAGTTTTCGCGGAAAAAAGAGGATCATTTTAAATTACAATTGAGGTCTTCAAATTTTGTTAAATAAGTCAAGTGGGGATGTCGTTTATTTAAATTTCAATCGAGTGACACCATCTTTAAGTCGATACAAACATTTGTTGCAAAGTTACGCTAGATTTCACGAATACCAAATAAAAAAATTGTCTTTATTACTGAGCATAGCTTTTTAAAATTTATTTTAGGTTATTAATATAATTTAGGTTAGAATTCGTATGAAATACTACTTATTGCAGTCGCTCTTATGTTGGAATTTCAGACATTTTTTGCAGATCTACGCCGATCATGACCTCTAGACCCCAAAATTACCGCCAGTGAAAATCTTTATATCTATCTATCTATCGGTCTACATCACTTTTATAGACAAGATAACTTCTTTAATTTTGCTAAAATCTCTTAAAAATTGATACATAAAATCAAGGGGTATAAAATCTCGATCAAGTTCATTAATGGGCGAAATCGGTCCAAGGGGGTGGAAATAGAGAGGTTTTTTGTGAAAACCGATAAAACGCCATAACTTCTTAATTAAAATAGATATCGAATCGGTTTAAAGTTTATATTACTTCTTAAAAATGGGCCAAAAGTTTATGCATAACAGATTTTTGATAAAGTTAAAAATGGGCTCAAGGGGCAAAAAAATAGGGTTTTTGGGAGAAAAAAAATCATAACTTTGTCAATTCTCCAGATATCAAATCCATCTAAATTTTTTATAAATATTCTCAAAATTATCTAAAACTTTTGTACTGGCAAGTTTTTGATAGGAAAATTTCTTACCGATAAAAAAAATTAAAAACAAAAACTAAAAGGGGTAGGAAAAAGGTCAAAAATCCATAACTTCGTCAATTTTTAAACTATAAAATCTAATTAAATGTATTTTGCATCTTCCCGATAATATCTACAACGTTTATACTGACAAGTTTTTCATAGAACCAATTTGTATAGAAAAAAATTAATTAAACAAAAACAGGAGTTGGAGAAAAAACCTCAAATCCAAACTTCTTACATCCTGACTCATATTTAAATTCATTTTTGATTTTAAACGCATCCAAATGACAGATCCTCTTATTTAGGAACTATGTAATGGGACCCATTAGTCAGCGTTTTGATATAGACAGCATATATTTGAAAAAAGGCTGCCAAAAAGGGTATTTGACCAGAATTTCCCGAATCGATCGTGATTGAAAATTTGAGGAAGTATTCAAATTTAAAATTTCTGACTCATTTTTAAATCCATTTTTGCTCTCAAACGCATGCAATTTACAGCTTCTCTTACTTAAGAACCACATAATGTGATGCATTGGTCAGTTTTTTGATAAAAACATAATATATTTCAAAAAAGGCTCCCGAAACGGGTATTTTAAACAGAATTTCCCGAAGCTTTCGTGATTGAAAAATTGAGGTTTTAAAATAACAAGTTGCGTTTTTTCTGACTCATTTTTAAATTCAGTTTTGCTCTCAAATGCATACAATTGACAGGTTCTCTTATTTAGGAGCTGTATAATGTTCCGTATTGGCCGTTTTCTCGGCAAAGGCTGAATATATGTTTTAAAATGCTGTCAAAGTGGGCACTTCGCAAAAAGTTTCCGGAAGCAAGCATGATTAAAGAATTGAGGTTGTATTCAAATAACAAAATGGTTATTTTATAACTCATTTTTAAATGTAATTTTTCTCTCAAACGCATTCAATTGACAGTTTTTTGTTATTTAGAAACTATATAATGTACCGTATTGGCCGATTTTTATTTATAAAGTCAGAATATATTTCAAAATATGTTGTCAAAATGGGCATTTGAGCCGAATTTAGCTTAAGATGATTCTGATAAAACCAGTTCTTACAAGAAAAAAAAAATTTCAAAACCCGCCAAATAAAGTTGTTGAACTGGGTTTAACTGTAATCAAATTCTATTTTTTGTTGCTCAAATGAGCACTCTTCGAAATCTACCTCCGCCTATAGGCCAAGCCAACAGGGATTTTTTATATAGTATGAAATAAGCTAAAACACAGTAAATGTTATTAAAACAGCAAGAACTAAAATCAGGCTGATCTCAATCTTCTTCAAGGTCATCAAGTTGTCAAAATTCATATATTCATAGCTTCGTTTACATAAAACTAATTACGCTTAAAAATAGCAAATAAAGCCTTTGTGAAAAAATGTTAAAAGATAGAAAACCAACGATTATAAATGCACAAATAAAGTAAGAAAAGGGGGGCAAACAGCTGTTTCGAATCTACTAAACGGGATTCTTCTTTAGTGCAAAAAGTCAGCGAGCTAAACAAAGCAAAACTGAGCCTTAAGCTCAGTTTTGCCTTGTCTCAGCAACCCAAGATACAGCAATCATATAGATTACTTTCTTAATATTGTTTAATTTGAGGATCTCTAATGAAATAAAATAACGTTATTAAAATTCGCCAATCATTTGAAAACAAAAATAAAATCCGATCAGACCGGTTCGGATTATCCAGAGGTCCGAATTAACCGGGTCCGAATTAGCGGGGTTTTACTGTATTTAGTTTTTTTTTCACTTATTTCACTTAAAATTTCCCCCTTTCTCCCGAAAAAATAAAAAGAATGATAAAACAAATTTACCTTTTGGGGAGTCTCTCTTTCTGGTGCCAAAACGAATTTCCTCCCAAATTTTAGCGAATGGCCAACAGTTGTAACCGAAAAAGTCAATTTCACTTGTATTAAAGATTTAACTACTGCATTTTCATATTAGAGTTATAACACGGGAATTTTATTTCCCTTCTCCTTACTGAAATACACTACCTGGCCATTGATGAACGTCCACTTGCGATTTTAGAGATTTTGTTAAATATCTAGAAAAATACAAGAGAAATTAGATTGAAACTCTAAAAGTGTAAATATAATAGTGAAAGTCATAAATTTCCGTGAAGATTTTCCTCCCAAAACTCCAAAGGGGACCGTCAACAAATTAAGAAAGAATGACGTTTGGATAACCCTGTCAAAACTAATGCAGCAACAGCGTTCATACTGTAGATTATAATTAAGTGGCTTATTGTAATAATCTGTATTCATTTTTATGTCGATGGCATGTATACTCGAAGAGAAATTAAGGTTTTTTATAGTTTTTTTTAAGGTTTTTTATAAAAACCTTGATTTCTCTACAAGTATACATGCCATCAACATAAGAATGAACACAGTTTATTACAATAATCCACTTAATCATAATCTATAGTTTGAACGTTTTTGTTACATTATTTTTGACAGGGTTATCCAAAAGATATTCATTCTGTTTAAATTTGTTGACGGTCCCCTTTGGAGTTTTGTGAAAACATTTCTACGGAAATTTATGATTTTTTATCATTATATTTACACCTTTAGAGTTTCAAGATAATTCCTCATGTATTTTTCTAGGTATTTAACAAAATGTCTAAAATCACAAGTGGACGTTCATCAATGGCCATGTAGTGTATATGCAAAATAATCAATAAAAACTAAAGATATAATTTTAATTTCAAAATCATATTGTTGTATAAATAAAAAAAGTATAAAAAAACAAAATAAAATAAATATTTAGTATCATTGAATGATTGGAAATATATCTCCTATGACTGCTCGTTAGATTTAAATTTTATTTTTCTTTCGTTTTATATACAGTTATTTTATCATAAAATATAAATTTGTAAAGAAAAAAACACATCATTGTATCAGGTAGATGCGATGCATAAAAAAGTACATTGAATTAGATGAATGCACTAGAAGAAAATTTCAGACCGAGCGTGATCCCCGAAGACAGTGTAAAAATTAAAACTTCGGCCAAGCCTGCGGAAAAAAAATACCTGGTTTGGTTAGACCCGACCAAGCTCGACGGGCTGGACATAAATTTTTACCCCTATATGTTTAAAAAATTATGTTTTACGAACAATCCTAGATAAAAATACTTATTATATATTTTATTTCATATTTATATTCTTAAATAAAAAAAAGTTTTCTGAGTTCTGATATTTATTTTTAAAATGCATCTGATTATGCGTGCAAATGTCACAGTTATCATTAGTATCCTCAATCCATATTCCATGGCTTCGAGATTTAAAAAATTGTGTAAATTAATCTTCTAAAGCGGAATTCCATAGGACGGAAAAAAATCCCTTATAAGCAAGTTCATCGTCTGTTGTAAATGCATTATATTCTTTTCACAAGTACTGTTATCCTCATTCTTTAAAGACTAACAGTTTCTTTAAATTATTGTTAAACACATAATTCCGTCATAGACAGGTCCTTTTTTCATGATTTACCGTATTTTAAATTTATTGCTTTAGAAATGTATCTACCCATCTTTAAAAAAGTAAATATATCAGTTTTAATTGTGGAATAATAGCGATTTAAAAATACGTGCATTTTTGGAGTAAAATAATTGGGCCGGGTAAAATTTTCCTGATATTTTTAATTAACAAACCTTAGCTTAGCCGGTCCAATGCTTTTCATACGAGCTAGATTTGAACCGAAACTAAAAATTTTTTCCTGTTCAGACTTTAAGAAGAATGAAATCCAGACTTGACCTAGAAAGTAAAACCAGCCCCGTCGCATCTCAGTTTTTTTCTAGAAAAAAGTATCAATCAGAGCTCGATACTAGTGTGGGGAAAGAAAATTGAACCGGGTTCATGAAAATCGTTATATCAAATAACCAAAAGATAAGTTCACAAAATTTTCTAAATTTGGACGATAAAGTTCGAATGCTAAAAACTAAAAAAAGAAAAAAAAAACGAATTTTTAATGAATTTTGCTAATTTTGATGGACGATTTTAAGTTGAGCTAGTTCGTTTGAAAAAAATTTAATTTGAACATGAACTTGACTCATTTTTAGAAAATAAATTTGAATTTGAACAAGTTCGCTTTTTTTTATTGTGAACGTGTCTAACACAGTATTTAGGTATGCTACGATTTAACTCCACATTCACAATGTCTGTAGAAAATTTAAATAATAACTTTAAAAAAAAAATCAAGCCTATTATTTCTTTACTTTCTAGAAATAAAAAAAAAATAAAGAAAAAATTAAATCGGTTAGTTAAATATGGTGATATTAAATTATAGCATTCTTAACGCGAAGAAGTTAGGGAAGACATACCCCGCCCGCTCTATTTTTGGCCTCTTAAAACACGAAATGATATCTCTGAGTGCTGATAATTCAGCGGAAATTTTCAAGAGGATAGCCGGCAGAGTAATAAGCGGGTGTTTGATGGCTTTTATTTTACATAAAAGTGAGCTGCAAAAAATATTTTCGAAACATTATTATTAAATTTTTTTAACAAAAGATGCCTTAGTAGTGATGAATGTAGTTTAAAATAATTGAGTGTTTTTGCTGCTCTTTATGTTTAGTCGCCATACGTGGATTGTAGTGAATAAGTGAGTAATTTTAGATATTAGGGAAATAGTGACAGAAAAACGCCATGTGCACTTTTCAAGTTTGTATAACATAAATTTTAATAAATTAAATTTTGAACGAATATTTCTTTCTTTAGGTGTAAAAAATTCGATTATCGTTGATATTCTTGGAAATTTTAGCGCAATCACCGAAGTTTGCTGTACAGTAGGGTGGGCCGAAAAAAACTTTTTTTCGATTTTCGATGATGGCGGGTGCGGAAAAGTGGCCACTGGTGGCACTTAGTTCACATAAAAAATTTGAGATTTTTTGGACAATTCTTTACTCTACCGCAAATGGCTTGAAGTTTTGCCAAAATGCTGATTTTTGAATTTTTTTAGCAAAAAAAAAAAATTTAATATTAAATTAAGTTTTTTTGGGGTTGTATTTAGTTGAAAAGATGTATTTAAGGTGCCAAATGTTTAAATAACCTGTAATTATGCATTAGTTTAGTGCTACGTTCTTTAAAACTGTCCAGATTGTAACTTGTTTTGCGCTCCGTACCAACGCGAAACAACCGAGAACTCCTCGCATGGATGTGAGCTGCACGCCGAATTTTACTCGCCTATAAAAATCGACTAATTTAAAACACACATAGCAATTAAATAATGCATTATCAGAACTTATTTAAACATTTGATACGTTAAATATGCTTTTCCAAGTAAATACAACCAAAATAAACTTAATTTAATATTTTTAAATTTTTTGCTAAAAAAGTTCAAAAATCAGCATTTTTTCTAAGCTTCAAGTCATTTGCGGCAGGGTAAGGAATTGTTCAAAAAATCTCAAATTTTTTGTGTGAACTGAGTGCCACCAGTGGCCACTTTTCGGCACCCGCCATTATCGGAAATTGAAAAAAAGTTTTTTTCGGCCCACCCTACTGTACAGGTTTCCTTACAATCATCAGATTTGATATCTTTATGATATGTAACAGTAGTATAGTCATAGGGTTGATTTTTGATGGCGCGTTAACAACAGACAGGGTACAAAGAAAAGTTACCTGAAGAGTGATTTGATTTCTGACAACTATACCACTGCCCTTAGTACCTTTAAATTTACAGATGGAGGACAAATAATACGAACACCTGTGAAATAATGAAAATTTTTTATTAATAAGGGGTTGGACCACCCTTTGACTGAAGTACATTTTTAATGCGATATGGGATAGATGCATAAAGGTCATGGATAATATTTAAAAGTATATTAAGCCAATCTTCCTGCAACATGGTCTCTAATTTTGAAAGGATGGAAGGAGGAGGAAATTAGAAACTAAATTTAGACTGAAATATTACCATAAATGTTCAAAAATATTCAAATCTGGAGACTGGGAAGGGAAGTTGGCAAGAAAAATGTTCAACTTCATCGTCATGCTTTTCAAACCAAGCTTGAACACACTTAGTAATGTGGATAGGGGCGTTGCCGTCTCCAAAAAGCGTTCGCTCTCGAGGGAATACAGTCTGACAAAAGGGTGGACATGATCCCCTAGAATGCTTAAATATTGATTGAATTTGATTCTCCCATGCAGAATAACAAGTGTCTTAAGTCCGCGCCAAGATATCGAACCCCATACCATAATTGAGCTACCACGATGTTTCAAAGTCGGCATGAGGCATTCAGGATTAAACTTTTTTTGGGCGTTTTCGAGACATAAACGCATCCAGTCGTCTGAAATAAGGTAAATGACAATTCATCTGATTATAATAAAGGTTTTCATTGCGGGGACCACCTTTGTGATCTCGGCGCTAATGGTGTCGCTTGAAAGTATTAGTTGCTGACACCAATAGTTTTCGGATTGCTACTCTGCCTTAAATGATCACAGTATGAAGTTCCCTTTTGACATCTTTTGTTGAAACGGGGTCATGTTCATGAACTTCATTTCGAATGTTATCTCGGATAACGATTGCTTGTGCTTTTCAGCTACTATGCGCTTCAAGACTCGTCTATCTTTACCAGCAAGCTTGGAGTTTTGGCCATTGTTGTGCTTTGAAAACGTCGTCTTCCCCTCTTTCATGTACGCTGTCATAACGGCTTATATCGTACTCCTTCCAAACCCCAAAAGGTTTGCTGTTTCCCTTGCATATGCTCCAATCAAACGAGCTCCGACAATCATTTCTCTTTGGAACTCTGACAGGTCTGACATTTCAAATTATCACAGACAGTTTGATAGACGCGTGTAACGCAGGTGACTGCTGCTGAGAGAATCACACCTCCCCTTCACGCTCACTAGGTGGCAGACTTCTGTTGCAAGTGTCGCGGCTGAACTACAGATGTTAAATACGTCATACTTTTTCGCAGATATTATTTTGTTTTCCAATTGTATAAACCTCGATTTTAATCAAGAAGCAAACAACAGGTTTAATATAAAATGTATGTTTTAAATTGTTATCAAGTAAATATCAGCTATAAAAATAGACATACCGTAAAATGGGGAGAATAGGAACAGCGGGGTGAATAGAACGAAACTTCCTGGTCATACAAATAAATTCATTATAAATATATGTGATGATATTTTTAGTTGCCAATTTTTTTATAGGAAGGTAATAACATCAAGAGTTGGGAAATTCAGTTTCGACATGTTGGCAATACTACTGGGGTATATAAAAAAACTTCAAGAAGATCCTCAAAAACCTAATTTTTTCAGCGTCTTCAAAACTTTGCCTCTAACTACAATATTTTTCGTATTCTAAATCTAAGAGAAGGTATTTTTAATTAATGATAGTCCTGTAAATGATATGCAGTATTAAATTCTACTTATTTCTAAACTACATAATGAAAAAATGAAAAATCGCTTGTAAAATCAGAGGTTTAAGATTTATGGGGTGAATCGGAACACGTTTTCTCTCATGATTTATTTTGCTATACAGTAATAGTTTCATGTAATATATGAAAATATATGTGTGAATATGTATTATAACAATATTTTGTTTTTTCTAATTACTTGAAGAATTTAAAGATGCTATGAAATTACTTGGTTAAACAAAAAAGTCAACGCCTAATCCAACAGACATGGAACACACAATAAAAGAATTTAAAAATAGCAAATTAGTTTAAAAAAAACTGCACAAAATTATTCTCTGACATCCACAACATTATACAAATATCTCAAAAGGAAAAACCAATTAAAAAAAGAGAAGAATGCAAAAGTACTAAGGGCTGGGGATGAGAGCATATTAGTAGATCCTATTAATACATGCAGCGATTGGGGCTACTCAATATTTTCACTTACCCAATGATTACTAGTAAAGGATAACACAAAACAGGGCTGAATTTGTATTAAATTCTACTTTTGCAATTCGAATATAATTTCCTAAAGTGAATTTTAATTTCTTTTCTTTTCAAAGTTGTATTCTAATTTTTAAAAAGTCATATCTTTACTTGTATATAAAATAAAGGCTTGATTCACAGTAAATACGTGTTCCTATTCCTCCCTTATCATTATTACCTGTTTTTATTAACCCTATTAAAGTGTGAATTGGAATAATTAAAAATTATAACATTTGTTCCTATTCACCCCTATTAGCGGGGTGAATCGGAACACCATTAAATAATTAAATAATATATAGATAAAAAGTAAAAATGTTTCATTTTTGCTTAAAAAGTAAAGAACAAAACAAGACCGAAGTTTCTAGTAGAAAAATAGAAAAATAAAAAATTAGTTGTTACTTTTTTTTAATGTTAAAGTTGAAAAGTGTTCCGATTCACCCCATTTTACGGTAATCTTCTTTGTTTTAAACTTTTTAAGATCGGCTATATGGTGTAATTGAAAAAATAGACTGGGAAGTTAATTTTTTCCTTCGATTTATCAGCAATTATTATCTTAAGGTGTAAAGTACGAGGGTGCTTAATCTTATATTTGTATCCGAAACATATATAATTCTTTTCGGAAACAAGCTTTTGAATAGCCCTAAATTCTTCAATAGTTTTAGAAAGATATTTTATGCAGTCAACTTAAAATACTTTATTAATTTATTTTCGCCTCGTATTATATTATTTTCACGCCAATTACTAATTAAGATAATTTTTTAAAGGGTGGGCAGATGGTTGCATAGGATTTGGAATGTTCACACAGATCGGGTTTTTTTTAATTAATTGAGTCATTAATGAATGCATGAATAATTAAATCATTTTTAGCGATAAAAAGAAAATGCTTTTCTATTTGGCAATAGAAACATCCAAAGTGTTCGATCAAGCTGATTTTCTTTAAAAAAAAACGGAATTTAAAAAAAAAAAAAAAAATTATTTTTTTCAAAATTTCTTTATGCCTGTTAATAGCTGAATTAAACTGAAAATCACTACCACTAATTAAATGTCTATTCCAATGATATTGCTGATTAAGTAAGTTATTGTAAATGTATATTTTATTTTATCTACAATAATTTTTACTACAAACATTCTATTTGAGTATTTTATATTTCAACTAGTGATTCTGCATAAAAGCCTTTTTAATGCTTACATTTATGCGAAATATAAAAAAAATATCTAAAATAACAAGGAAATAAAAAATATATCATCTTTATTTTGTTACTGTCTTTATGTGAGTTATGTCTATGATATAATGTCTGAACATTATAACAACGAGGTGAAACCCGTCGAAATTCGACGAAAAAAATTTTTAAGGAAGAACTGCTTCAATAATTTATAATAAATCAACAAAATTAGTTACATTAAAAAAATGCATCTTATATTGATCAGTAAAACTCTCAAACATATGTTATTTTAAGCTAATATTAACAAAATACTATAAAACTTGATTATCAAAATAAAACCAAAATTCAGCGATTTTATAACGGATGATATTTTTGAAATAATATACCCATTTTATTATTTTACTTTTTTTTTTTTTGACATTTTTAAAAGAAAATGGATTGATTCTGTTGCCACAATTACAAAATTCGTACTAAAAATTATAAAAAAAAATTAATATAGCTAAAATAAATTGAGATACAGCTTTGAAACAAATTGTATTTAAAAGTACATTGTTTGCTCTATTGGACGGTGTAAAAATTTTAAATGTGCGATGTTTAGAAGTATAAAATTTTCAGTAGTAAAAATTGCAAAACCGAAATTGCAGGAGAAAGTGTTGCCATTCGCAAAATGACGTATGCGTTACGCACAGATACGTTTGGCCTTTATAATATAGATATATCAAGAGACACTCCTACTCAAAAATTTCGTTTACATTATTATATATCAGCAAGAAAATATAAGTGCAAGAAAACTTCCAGCCAACGTTTATTATATAAATCAAATTCCAAAGATTGATGCGAAAAATATTTTCAGTAAATATTTTGCATTGAAAACTGAAAATTTCAAAATATACACAAATGCTTTAAAAAAGAGGTATGTTGCATTATTTTTGGAAACGAGGCATTATATGATATGCGTATCAGGTAAATTTATAAATTTACCTTTACAGTAAATAAACAGAAATCTTTACGTTTAAAACCTAAAATCTTCTTGACAGAAAACAGTATTAAAGGAAAATATTTCTAGAAAATATTCTAGTTTTATAGACGGATGAGTTGTATAACAAGATTTGCAAAACGTATTTTCTTAAAGAAGAGCTTCTGGTTGAATAAAGAAAGGGTAATAACTGTAAAATAAACAACAAAAACATCGGATCATTTGGATCATTTTTCCAAATATCTAATACACTTTCTTGTACTAAAATCTGAATTAGATCTATTTTTAAAATAAATAAAAGTAAAAAGAGAAAATTTTTTAGAATTCTAAAACAGAAAAGTCTATAAATGTTCAACAGTTTATAATTCTAATGGTGTTCTATACGAGTAAAGATAATTTTTTACGAATGAAAAATATATCTTACCCTCTCACTGACAAGCCCGTGTTAATATGTTCAATAAATTCCAGGTTTTCCTGCATTATGAGCAATATTTAAAATAATATAAAACTAATGATTTAATGGATTTTTAATGCGCAGCACAACGATTAATACTCTCAAGCTTCACATGAATATTTGTGATTAAGTATTTTTACATAATCTTGAAAGAAATATGTTTTATTAGCATTTAAAATAAAATTCAGAGAAAACAACATTACAAATTTGCGCTTTTGCAAGACTGTTAGAGGGAAGGGTGAATTCCTGTCTTTTTTTAAATGAGCCAATATTATCATCTATTAGAATGTTTTTTTATTTTCCATGGAAACTTCTTTTAACGTCAGATTCAATCAAAACATCACCTACATTTAGTGATGCATGTGAAATAGGATTTTTCAAGGAATGGTTTGTTAAGGCGCAAGATAAGGTAAAATTGTTAAGGTAAAGATAGTTTCTACTTTAACTAAGTGTTCACATTTCTTTTAGGTTTCCATCCCCCTTCAGAGGTGATTTGTGACTTTTTTGAAAATTTCTATTTATATCAATTTTTTCTGATGACTCTTCAGTTAAAAAATTATAAAAAATTAATAACTAATAATTCATTAAATAAATAATTAATCATTTAAATAAATAATTCATAAAAAATTAAACATTTTAACAATAATTTAGAAATAAATGCTATTTAATGGTTACATCTATAAAAATAAAAAAAAATTAAATAACAAGGAATTAAAAAAAAATATTATATCATCTTAATTTTGTGATTGTTTTTATACGAGTAATGTTTGTCTGAAGATTGTAACGATATATTAAGAGACACTACTACACAAAAATTTATATTATTTGTATTATTATATATAAGCATTTATTATATATAAGTATTATTTTATTTTGTATTATTATATATAAGCAATAAATAAAATATAAATACAATAAAATTTCCAGCCAACGTTTATTATTAATCAAATTCGGAAGATTGACGCGAAAAACATTTTCAGTAAATCTTTTGCATTGCAAACTGTGAAAATTTCAAAATGTACGAAAATATTTTAAAAGAGTGGCATGTTGCATTATTTATTGAAAGGAGGCATTATATGATATGTATAGGAGGGAAAGTTATAAATTTATCTTTAAAGTAAATAAACAGAGATCTTTACGTTTGAAACCTAAAATCTTCTCGACAGAAAACGGTATTAGAAGGAAATATTTCAAGAAAATGTTCTAGTTCTATGGACAGATGGGTTGTATAACAAGATCTGCAAAACGTATTTTCTGAAGGAAGCGCTTCTGATGGAATACAGAAAAAATAATAACTGCAATATAAACAACAAAATCTGATCATTTTTCCAAGTATCTAATACAGCTTTTTTGTATTAAAAACTGAAAAGGATACTGAATTTTAAAAATAAAAAAAAAAAAATAAAAAGAGAGAACCTTTTAGAATTCTAAAACAGAAAAGCCCATAAATAATTCAACAGTTTATATTTATAATGGTATTCTATTAAGAGTAACGATATTCTTTTATATTCTATTACGAGTGAAAAATAGATCTTTATAAGGGTAAATTCTTGTCGAGCGAATGAGCGAATATTATCATCATTCTGAATTTCGCTTAGTTTCTATGGAAACTTCTTTTAACATTATCTTCAATCAAACCATCACCCAACTGTAGTAAAGCATAAAAAAATAGGCTTTTTCAAGGAATGGTTTGTTAAGGCACGTAAGGTGAAGGTAGTTTCTGCTTCAACAAAGCGTTCACATTTCTGTAAGGTATTTACCCACCTTCAGAAGGTGATTTGTGAATTTTTCTATTTATATCAATTTTTATGATGATTTTAAGTTAAAACTTTGAAAAATAAGAAAAAATTTTAGCAATTACTTGGAAATAACTTTTTAAAGAAAATGTAATCATGCAATTGTATGTAGTCATATAATTTGTGCATGCAATTGTAACAAAATAATACTAATTTTCATATTAATGTATTAATGCTGTTAATATTGCATGTTTGTTTGTTAAACATGTTTTCAAAATGTTTCACATACTTCAGAATTTCAAAAATATCTAAATGAAAATTGACAGCATCTGGAAAAGTGACAGTCCGATTTGAGAGAACTGATTATTGCATTGTAAAAGTCACTGAGAAACGTTTTCAAAAACGATAGGCAGCTATTTTTTTTTTTTTTTTTTTTTTTTTTTTTTTTTTTTTTTTTGTAAATTCTTCTATAAACTGCGAGAACAAATTGTTTTCCGAGATTTCTAAAAAATAATGGGACACTTTTCGAAAAATACGGGGGCTTGGAAGAGGATTATTATATATTTTCGTTCTTGACCATAATACATTATTGTAGATTTAAAAACATCTGTCATTCAGGGTTTCGTTCATCTGACAAAATCATGTTCATCTGTCTGTCCGTCAAAGAGTCCATAGACAAAAACTGTATAAGTCTGAGACTTCACATTTTGTGTACTTTTAGCTGAATATGACTTCAGACTTCACCCACCTTGGGGACCCGCTTTTGGCATATGGTCGGGACAAGCCCTGAGCCCAAGGCAGGGGGAGGGGTCCACTATTCCAGCGGACCACAGCCATGTTCCCGTTGCCGGGAACATCAGCAAGGAGGAAGATCCCTGTATTTTTTGTTTTTAAATCACTAGGAGTTTACAATTGCAATCACAATTGGCAACCCTTTTCATTCAGGGCGTGCCGGTTTTTACTTGTAATATTCCTGGTTGGGGTTATACATGACATTGTTTGGTATTCACTATTAAATTACAATACATTGAGAAAAGTAGTTTTTACAATAATACAACAATACTTGATTATAATTACAGTGACACAATGAGAAAAATACAATTATATATACAGTAAAACAAATACTGCTTATTGTAGAATACTATGATACTATGAGATATTATATACATTTTATGGTGCTAACATTAAGAATTCACTAGTATTTACAATAAAATAAACATTACTTTGTATTATATACAGTGAAAAATGAGAAGAGTACAGTTCGTTTTAGCAGTTTATATGTGCGTAACTGTGTCAATGTTTGGTATGTGACTGTTTATAAGATAGTGCATTTTATGCATTATTACTATTTTCATGTTATATTTAGGCACTCATAGGTACATCCATTTTACGTGAGAAATTTGTATTTTATGAAAGAGTATTTTTCATTTAGAATATTATAGTTTTGATAAAGTTGTCTTGTTTTTGTTTGATCATTTATTATTGACATTATATCTTCATATACAGTGTCGTGCTTTCTTTTGAATTTGAATTTCATAAATTTACAGTTTCCAAAGATGTAGTGGAGCGGATCTCCCCTGACGCCACACTGACAGAGATTGTTCTCTTTTTTCCCTATGCTGTGTAAAAAAGTGGGGAAGCTACCGCGTCCTGACAGAAAGTACATTGAAACTTTGTCTTTGCATGTTAGAGAGGCTTGAACCTTTGGTACAATGGAGTGGGTAAATCTGCCGCTCCCTGAGTTATCCCAGTTGTACTGCCAATCATCCAGCATATTGTGCTTCAGGCATTTAATAAGATATGACCGAGGAAGTTTTATCCCTCGGTCTATTGGGAGATCGCAGTACTGAGCAGCGTCATTGGCCAGTTTGTCCGCCAGCTCATTGCCTTCTATGCCTATGTGTCCCTTTATCCATGTAATGTAAAATATTTTATGTTTATTCTGAGTTAGTGTTTTTTGTATGTTATAGATATCTGGGTTGTTTGGGAATAATTTTGTTAAAGCTTTTACTGTTGACTGGCTGTCTGATAGGATTTGGAATTTAGTGTATTCTGTTGTTAGTGCCCAGTTTATCGATGTAATGACTGCATGTAGTTCTGCTTGAAATATTGTGTGTCACACGACCAATCATAAAAATTTTAAAAAGTTTATTATTTTAATTAAATTAATTTTTTCAATGTCACCCGTTCATTTTTTGCCATTTAAAAAAAGTAGATTAATTTGAACGTTTTGAGTGTAGGCATCATGGCTTGGAGAAAAAGATCTCGCTAGTAAGCGGAAAGTTCTTTGGTCGATCCCTGGTGCGGGAACTTGAAATTTTCCTTTTAAGATGGATTTAACAAGAAGATATTTCGTTCTTTTGGCCAATTTAAATGTTTAATTCTATTACGTTTCGTTCATCTGACATTCATAATATTTTTTAAATTCAATTTTCTTTCTGTTTAAAAAACTTTTGGGATTTATTGATAAATTGGATATTTAAAATTAATTAAAAACAATATTTTTCCCTCTTAGAATTTAAAAATTTTATTTATACACCGTTAATTTTTTTAATTTCGGATTTTCAAAAAAAAAATTACAATTTTGGATTTTATTTAATTTGTTGTATTGTAACATTTATAATTTGATTAAAATAAATAACTTATTCTTATATTTATTTTAAAATTAAACTTATGGGTGCTACCGCCTGTGTTAAATATTAATAATTATAAATTAACAATTTGGATTGATTTTAATTAAAAGATAGATTGTTTGAAAGAAATATCAAACGAAATCTTTTGTGCAATCTGCGATCACACTTACCCACTTCTTTTTTACTGTATACAGTGATGAAGGTGGACTATTCCTGAAAATTACGCTAAGATAAACCCATAGATAACATGAAAGAAAAATCGTGAGATAGAGCATGAGCGGTCCAAACGAATTTCCACACATGGAAAAAAATATAAGTAATTTAAATACACAGCATTTGGAATTTTAACTGTAGGAGTGCATTGTACCATAATTTCCTGCGTGTAATCCACGGATTAAACAATCATTTTTTGACCTAGAAAAAATCCTAAAAGAAACGTAACTTTTTAGATCGCCGTAAATATTTGTCTTCTATCACTAAATAAGATTTCTGGGTCCAAAGAGAATTGTTTGATCCGCAGATTATACTCCGGAAATTACGGTACAAGCAAAAAGCAACGATTAAATTACTGTGCAGTAAAATTTTACGCCTATTTTATATTACTAAAATTTCTCAATAATTGGACTTTTTTAAAAAAAAATTAAATTTGCAATTTGCGGAAAATCTTTAAGTGAAGGCAAAACACAAAAACCATTTTTTAATTCAGCGCAAAAAAATACACACGAATCAATTATAAAAATAAATAAATAAAAACATGACACAACTTACCTGTGACGTAGCCAAGGAGGGGGAAGAGGACTTCAAATGCTCTGGATCCTAGTAATAAAGTTTCTTTCACCTTGATAAATAATGGACAAATCTCCAGTGGACAAATATTTAAAGAAAAAACAGAACTTTACAAAAACTAGTGGTATCCAGAGCTTTTTGACTCCCTTTCAGGTTACGCCACTGATTACTACTGTCACATTAACTGCGTAGTTCCTGAAGGTGATTTGAAACGCCATAGGTCTAAACTTCATTTTTTTTTCAGGTTATTATTTGAAAATTTTTTTTATAGAAGTCTTATGTTTAATTTTGTTGTCTCTGCTTTTAAACCATTATTGAACATGCGCACTGTGCGTTTAACATTTCCTGCTCTACATTTAAGGAAAATAGCAAATATTTCGTTGAAGATAAAAAAAAAAAAAAAAAAAAAAAAAATACACAGTTTCGATTAAGAACCTCATCATCTTATGCCATCCATACACTGTAAAAAATCTGTACAGTGAGTAAACTTCTTTAGGAAACTGGGATTCCAATAACTTTCTATGTAACGGTAACAGCAAAAATTCAATAAAAGCACCGATTACATGAATTTTTCTTCTTTCCTTTACATGAAAAGTTCTAGAAAACCCAGTTTCCCAGAAAAAGTTTAATAAGAGTACAGTTTTTTTATAGTATACGCGTTAAACAATGTTTAAAAAAATAAAAATTTCACTTTTTACTTTCTTTTTGCGACTATAAGCATAAAATATTAAACATCAACTAATAATAAAACGTTTAGAAAAAGTAAGATATTCCTAATTATATATCAGAAATTTTTATTATTAATTACAAACAAATATTGTTTTTTTTTTTATAAATAAATATCGAAAAACAAAAAAACAAAAAATATTGTATAAAGTATAAGTGGATTAAAGCTTTCAGCTAAAACATACCGTAAATTAAATTTCGAATATTGGCGAAAAACATATTTCTTTAAATCTCTTATGTTAGAAACTTTTAAAATGTCAAAATAACTGAAAATGTTTCAAAAAATGCGAGCATATAACATTATTTATTGAAACTGGGCATGATTTTTCTGAGCATTATAGAAATATGGGAACTTGAAACGTTACTTCTAAACTAAATACATAGCAATTTCTCTCATAAAACCTCAAATTCTGCCTGACATAAAATGGCAATAAATTTAAATATTTCAGCAAAGATACTTTACTTTTACAATGAAAAATAAAAATTTTACAAAATACCCATTTCTAGTAAACAATTTTGTAAACAGAAAACAATTTTGTATTTTTCCTATGCTGTCTTAAAATTAATCCAAAAAATGCAAATAATAATAATAATAATAATATTAATAATAATAATAATAATAAAAGGAATAAAAAAAATTCAAAATATAACATATAAAAAATCAAAGATAAAAAATATATATATCTATACTTTTTAATTTCAAATTTTCATTATACAAATTTAGTTAATAAAAACATGTTATTAGTTTCATTTATTTACAATAGAAGAATGTATTGTAATCGATTTTTTTTTCGATTTGATTGATATACATGTTTTTGGGTCTAAAGTTCCCAAAAACGAGTTTTTACAAAATGTATATGTGTGCGTCCGTGTGTACTTTTTGTACCATCAAAAGTACTAAAAATTATTCTTATATCGTATCTACATTTTTCATTTGGGTCACAGGTCCCAGATTAAATGAGGATATTTCCACAGAAAAGAACACTGCGGTAGCAGTTTTTGTGCAATTTTCTCAATTTTTTAAATTCTATAAGTAAATGTCGATTAATATACTCAGATTTGTATAAATTTTGAATAAAGGTGTCTAAAAATGGTGTTGTGGTAGCAATGTTTGTTCGATTTTAACGAAAGTATAACTAGCTGTTTAAAAAATCGTAAATAAAAATTAAAATTTTAGTGCTAAATTCAATTTCATTTTTCTAAATTCACTTTTCTTTTATATTCTCTTTCATTAAATAATTAAAATTTATGTAAAAAAGCACAAATAAATGCCCTAAAATTACAAGCAGGTGCATGCATCGCCTAATAAAATCCATGTGTAAGAAAATGTAGGTAACTATTCCAGGACAAACCGCACTTTCTATATTTCAAAACACAGGGTTTCTTTTGTTTTCTCGCTTAAGCTTTCTACTGAACCGATTTTATTAATTAATTTTTAAAATGAAAGCTTTTCACTTATTAATGTCCCCACACTACCTACATTTAAAAAAAATGTTACACTTTCATATTTAATTTTAATTTAAAAAGCTTTTTATGAAATATCTTCAAAATCGCAATCGGATTACTCCCAGCGTTCCAGGTAAAAGAAAAATATTGAAAAATATCAGACACGTGATTTTTTGGGTTTATTTTTTAATTTGCAGCCTGTTTTAATTATGACCACTTTGTACATTTTCAGCATTTTTATTTTATTTATTTATTTATTTTTTACTTTTTTCTATGTGGAAAAATAATACTCTTAGTACAAAAAATATTACTTTGAACCTTTAAGACTATCTCTTTAAAGTTTAAATTCTCATAGCTTTTTTTTTAAAGTTAAAACAGTGGTTGTAATTACGCCATCAAAATTTCGCAATCACAAAAGTTTGGGTTAATTAAGACTACTGGTGGGGAAATTATGAGGGTACACGACATTTCGGTCCCGCCATTTCGGTCCCGCCGTTTCGGTCCCGCCGTTTCGGTCCCGAGACATTTCGGTCCCTGGCCATTTCGGTCCCTGGCCATTTCGGTACCGAGACATTTCGGTCCCTTGCCATTTCGGTCCCTGGCCATTTCGGTCCCTTGCTATTTCTTTACCGGCCACCTTATAACTTGGTTTCTGATTGATGAAGGCCTACTAAACGCTGTAAGCTCAACATTGTTCTGGCTTTTTTTAATATTTTTATTCTCCTGCCCCCCCCCCTTCCCTCAAATTTTATACAAAGCTGTATATAATAGTCCAATAAGTTCAATCTATTGTAACTCGTGATAATAAAATCACAGCAAGTTGAAAATTTGATTAAATAATGTTATATAATTGTACACTGTCTTTATTATTATTATTTAACATAATGAATATTTTAAGTTTTATCATATATTCTTTGTATTAGGTATTTTATCTATACAAAAAACTAAAATACATATTTTATTGATTGTTTTAGCACACTTTCTTAGAATCTTTAAATTAGTGATTTCCTAACTAGGCGTGCTACGAAAATTTTTTGTTTAAAAAATAAAAATGCTCCAACGACCTCTTTTATGTAATAATTATTGGTTGCAATTACTATTATTATTATTATTATTATTATTATTATTATTATTATTATTATTATTATTATTATTATTATTATTTATTTATTTATTTTTTATTTTTATTTTTTTTTTCACAGTTTTCTCACTTCATGAAGACAATTTTTGTGAATTAATTTTATTGAAAGTGAGTTTATTTCTTTGTAATAAAATGATTATTTTTCAATTTTATATAATAATGTAATTATTATTTTAAATAATTTTATTTTCAAATTTTAACTGACAAAACTAAGCTTTTTTAATTTATCGTTTATTTATTTATTTATTTGCATTACCTTTTCGCTCCCACTTTCACAGAAAAAAAATTGACAATTCTTATTTTATTTTTATTATTGATTGAGTTAATAGTTTTAAATTTCAGTAACTTTAAATATAAAATAAATAAACAGGTAAACAATAAGTTTCAGTTTATAACTACTACAAAACATAATGATAAATTGAATATAAAACAGATTATTTATTGAGTTTATTTAAAGTAAAATTCGAAATGCGTATTAATAATTTTATCAATTTAATTAAATAAAGATTCATAAAATTAAAAATACATATATTTAATAAAATATTAATTTGATTTTAATTTAAAAATCACTAACTGTTTTGAGATTTAATTTATAGCAATTATTCATCACCATAAGTTTTTATACAAAAATTATTATTTATTTCAAAAAAGGAAATTATTATTATTATTATTATTATTGAAAAATCAGTAACGTAACGTAATAATTAATTAAACATAATAATGCAACACTGTAACAATGCGTAAAAATATTTCTTAACAGTGTTAGGTAACATTATTATCCAGATGCAGATTTAAATTTTATGAAACAAAGTTATAGTTTACAGTTCGCAAAAAGCAATCATATATTAATTAATTAATTTTAAAGAGTAAGAAAAATATCATAAACTAACCAATAAATGAATAAATAACATATTTATTTTGAGAATCCTTATAATTTTTATATATCCTAATGAACTTGATAACATTATAGTAGCTGAAATTTAAAAAATATGTTTTTTCATTTTTGCTATAATAAGAGCTATAAACTAGGTTTTAAACAAGTAATTGATAAATAAGTCACTTAAACAATTAATAGTTAAAATAATTTTGAATTCTTATTAATAAATATGTTTGATAAAAATAATTTAATTTTAAATTTTTTTTAAATTTAACAGCATAATTATTAATGCTTTAAAATTTTCTAAGATTAAGTTAATCATTTAATAAAATAATGTGTAACATTAAGTAAGAAACAAATCAAAACCGAGTGCCGGGAATTTTTAAACACTTATAATTTTTTATGTTGGTGTTCCTATAAAATTTGAAATATATGCATATAAGTACCAGCTAAGTACTACTATTAACCTATTTTAAGCAAAAATTCTGCATGTCAATTAATTGTCAGCGCCCATCTGAGCAAATAGTCATCTTTATACAAGATAGCTAGAAAAGCTAGGTAGTTAGCTTTATTCTACTTATCTTTATCTTTATACACTTGTCAGATGAAATCCCTCATTCTATAATACAATGTCCTTTTTACTCTGGAGTTCAAATGCGGACGGACCTCCCAGATTTGACTTGTGTTTATTTCGCTCGTAGTTTTTGAATGTAATAAGTATAAAAAGTGTTTAATGTATTAAAAAGGATTTGTAATTCCTGCATTGTTATATGTAAAAAGGTTGTTACACGTAAAATTATTTCGTAGCAATAATTGTTATATGTAAAAAGATTAACGCAAACTTTTAAATAGTTTTTTTAATAGCGAAATAAAATAATTATTTAAAAAATAAAATGTTTTTGTCAATCCCGATGCAGAACTTAAAAAATAATGTGGCTTTATCACAATTCAATGTTAAAAACCCCTTAAAAAAAAATGTAAAATGCCATAATCTAAAAATGATGTGCCGTTAAATAATAGGAATAAATAAAGATTTCTAAAACTATTTGCAGATTTTTTTTCATTATTAAACACATATCGTACAAATTATATGCAACTGAAAATGTGTAGGCCATGGACATTTGCTTAAGCAAATTAAATTCGACTTATACGTGTTTTTAAATTACCAGATCTTCATGATTGAGGAACTTCTATATAAATCCACAGAACAATCCTCCCCTCACTCCTGAAAACAATTACTTCTGTCATATGAAATTTGCATGGCGTTTGGATCCGCTGCAATATGTTTGGATCCGAGTTATACGTGTAAGCGGTTTTTGGGTACTTGTTACTTCTAATTAATCGCATTACACTAAAACTTTATGTGGCTTTCAGTTAAAAAACCAGTGTTGAATTCAGACACTTTTCTCCGGGAGGGACTTCTGTGGCTCTGGGGGGATTCAACAGAGTCCTGGGGGGATTACACTTTTTTACCACTGAAAACACAAAATCTCAAAATTTCCGGGGAGGGGGCATTGATAGCTCTGGGGGGAATGACCCGCCCCTGAATTCAACACTCTAAAATGTTCCCTATGAAATTATGTCAGATATTTCCCGTGCACAAAATTTCAGCTTGCTGGAGAAGGGACCGAAATGTCTGAGGACCGAAAAGTCCAGGGACCGAAATGTCTCGGGACCGAAATGGCCATGGACCGAAATGTCTCGGGACCGAAACGCCCTGGGACCGAAACGTCTCGGGACCGAAATGGCCAGGGACCGAAATGTCTCGGGACCGAAATGTCTCGGGACCGAAGCGGCGGGACCGAAACGGCGGGACCGAAATGGCGGGACCGAAATGGCGGGACCGAAACGTCCTGCTTCCAATTATGACTACTATATATTCTCTTTATACTTCCCTATACACATTTTTGTAAGCTAATTGTGACCATTAGAACTCCAAGCTGACAAATCCATTCATGAATAATTTTGGTACACTTTGTTTCAAATTGCTGTTTGGATATCCAAAAATACTTTAGACTTGTGATAAAGAATATTTAAAATTAAAACTACAGAGTGTTTATAAAGTCCCGGACCCATTTTGATGTTTAACTCATAAAATAATAAAGATAGATTAAAATTAATAGCTTAAATAGTTAGACTCAAAGTTTCATGACCCTTGTCAATGAACTTCCACGTGTGCCCCCTTCGTCACACGGAGAATATCAAATTTATAGCCAATTTCACGCCAGGTAGCGGCAAGCATGTCGGCATCCACAGAGGCTAAATTCTTTTTCCACCGGATGGAATATCTTATATCTGGGTTATCATCTTGCGGTGGAAAAAGATATTAGCCTCTGTGGATGCCGACATGCTTGTCGCTACCTGGCGTGAAATTGACTATCGACTTGATATTCTCCGTGCGACGAAGGGGGGCACACGTGGAAGTTCATTGTCAGGGTCATGAAACTTTTTAAGTCTATCTAACCATTTATGTTATTAATTTTAATCTGTCTTTATTATTTTATACATCAAAATGGGTCCAGGACTTTATAAACACCCTGTATATTATAAGGTCAATATTTAAGGATGAAACAAAATTTTACCACACACAGTTTTCTCCAATATGAAGGTGGTTACAATTACCCCTGGCCATAATTATCCCACCTGACTCTACTTTTTTTTTTAATATACTGCAGTTAAGCATTAAAAGCATGCATATAAACTATATTTGAAAAATTTGCTCCGGTGACATTATACTTACCTTGAAATGTATTTTTATTTTAATAAAACTAAGGAGAAAATTTGACGTGTCAACATGATGTAATTTTCACGGATTTTTCATTTTTTGATGCTACAAATTGGAATAGGAGTCTTTATTGGTTGTTGAACTATTTTAGATGTTGAATGTATCTCAACTTCATATATGTTTCAAATATTGAATAAAAAATACTCTCATTATTTGTATTTATAGAGATCATTTGCCATTTTTAAAATGTACTTTTATGCAATGCAAACGCTTAAAAATAGAATCTTTACGTTGTTAGTTAGTATAAAATCTTATGAAGATAAAAAGCAGATCAACATTCCGTAATTTTTGACAAGGTGATTTGCGGGCTGAAAATATATTGGAAATATCATTAAAATACATTAAAGCCATTAAAATTCCAAAACACTTTCAGCCATCACAAGACCGTCAGCAGTGGGGATTTAAGGGTGTCTGAAACACAAATATCTTAAAATTATTGCATTAAAAATTTCTTTGGTTTTCCTCTATTTAAAATAACATTTAAATCAAGTTTCTATCTTTATTTGAACATGAAATATTAATTTTTTCGTTTTAGTTTCTTTTCAAAATCTAAATTTCAAAAAATGGCTGTCATGAAAAGGTCTTCCTGTGAAAATGCGTTTTTCTTCAAGATTTTTTTTTTTTACTATTTCTCCTATTTAGACTGTTATAAGTCAAGAACCGTTAAAGGTAAATAATTGAAATTTTGTAAATATCTTTTTCAATTGTTTTGCTTTAATTTTAATTCTGCAAATTAAAAAAAATACTTTTAAAAATACGATTTTATTAAAGTTACATAACTTTTTATTTACTTCAAAAAATTTAATTTTTTTATTATATTTTTAAAAATACTGTATCAGAATTAAAGTTTATATATTTCTGTTTATTTAAATGAAAACAAATTGAAATTCTGTTAATAATATTCGAGTTATAACGATTTTAAATAACTTCCCTTTTTAAATGAATTTTAAATTAAAAAAAAATAAGAAGAAATTTTATCATATGATTTTGTTAACAAAAGTTACGGTTAATCATCTCAAAAAATTTCAAAATCTTAACTCAATAAATAAAAAATATTTTGAAGTATGTCCTGGACCCCCTTAAATGTTGTTATTCTTTTTTTTGTTCTTTTCCCTTAATCGTCACCTAGATATCATTGTAGTTCAAGGGTTGTACGGCAGGCAAGATGCCAGATAAAGGTATTCAAATTTGTAACAAAACAAACTTTCATCTGTTACGCAGCAATTATTTTCAAACTCTGTGAACATTGTATGATAGTGAATCGTTAAAAGCTCCATTTTTATTCACAATTGTTACAATACGTTCTCTTATAATTGTTTTCTGGTAATTATTTGCATGAAAGATAATCATGGATTTATGAAAACTTACTTTTATAAGTTGATTCTGAGATAATCTTGACAACGCAGTATGGCGTCTATTTAATTTGTAATCTTCTTCTTCTTCTTTTAATTATATTTTTTAATTCACATTCTTTAATTCTAATTTTCATATTGACATACACACATAAAAAAAAAATCTTTACTATCTTTTTTGAAAGGTATAATGCATACTTCTGATCTATTAATTGCTTGGGCAGAATAAATTTTTATATTCAACAGATCTTTTAACTTTGAGGGAGGACTGTGAGTAATTTTACACCATAATTAAATAAAATCTGCCTCATATTTTCAAAAAACCTTAGGATATGTAGCTAACTATTTACGATTTAAATCTTTTGTATGGAATTGCGCTTCGTACTCTATAATCTTCCATTTCATATTTCTTCATGATTTTTTTTTCACTTAAACAGGATGTAATTGTATTTTCTATTTCTATTTTTTTAATTGCATCAAACCCTTATTTTAGAAGATGGCTTAAAGAAACCTCATTTTTTAAATATAATAATTAAATGGTGTTGTAACTGCTAGATAAACTGGAATCAAACGGATAGTGGTATTAGATATTTAGGCTTTTCCGTTTAGTTAATTTTTTTATAAACTAAATGTAAACATATTTTTCTTAATAAAACATATTAATAATATGTTACATTAACATTATTTAATGGTTAATAAAATGTTACATTTTATTTGGGCTTTTTTTACATAATAATTTGAATTAAGCAAAATTCTACTAAATCACCTAACTGTCTATTAGAGGTCGACTATAAATATTTGTAATTAGCAAAAATGGTCATGGTTTTGATATCATATTCATTGGTTAACTTGCTTTACAAAATACCCCGCCCCTTTCCTCCCGGTGTTTTAAAAATAAATATTGACAAAAAAACTTGTTTGCAATAAAATATATTTTTAATAAAATTTTGAAGAGAAAGACGAAGGTTTTTCGATTGGTATGTCTAACTAATTTTATTTTAATGATAGTTCTTCATCTTTAAAAAACTGCATTTTCTAATAGCTTGGTATATCTTTGTCTGATACATTATTGTAATTTCATACTGGGGAAGTTTCAAAGAAAATTAATGTAAACTTTCGTTTTTTAATTTCAAAAGAAATTCAATGCTTCACAAATGTTTGTACACTAAACATAGCAAATAGCCTACGTATTTACATAATTACGAACGCATAAAAAATTAAAATATTTCTAAATGAAAATTTTAAAACTCTCCCAACTAGGTTTTCTTTAAACAACAGTGAGACAAAACGAAAATCAAATGTATTTATTAATTTTGTCAGTCTGTAAATTGTAAGATCGTGCAATAAACAAACTTGTTTGGTATTTGATGTTTGGTATATTAAATTTGTTTGGAGCTATAATTTTCTAATGAAATTATTATAAAAAGTCAAATTATACAATTTTAACACGTACACTGATATCTGTGGCATATAGGTTTGATCTAGTAAAATATTTTGATATTTTCTAAAAAAAATCTTCCCGTTTCAGAGAACCATACAAAATAAAGATTTTTTATAAAATATGGGGGATACATAGAAATCAAAATTTTAAAATAATCAGATTAACTGCCATTATACATTAGAATTTATTTTAAAATAATGCTATGAAATGTAGTTTTTTATTTTGCTATTTTAGATTTTTTTTAAACTTTTACAAAAACAATTTAGGTCTTCTTTTTTATCCTTAGCAAGTGAGTGACATGTAAAGTGCTTTTAATTATATTTATGTTTCATTTATGTTTTTTTTATTTATGTTAGAAAAGTAATGAAGACGTTAAAATGTGAGCAGTTTTCTAAATGTGCTAAAAAAGAAAAAGTTTTTCTTTTAAACATACAGATAGTCCAAGCAAAATATTGATACATATTTGGTAATAGACAGATTATTTTAGCATAGAACGTTCGAGACAAAACAGCATTATCAACGTCAATGATTTATTAATTTCGTTTCTGAAAAAAAAATAGCAGTGTTTTGTGACATTACAAAAATGTATTTTTTAAACTTTATTACGTTATGAATTCTTAGTTTGCATCAAAATTATTCCATGCACCGAATTATAAATACTATCTATGCATTATCAAAATTTTCGTTGTATCATTTTCGAGAATAATTTCAGAAATTTTAATTTTATGTTCACAAAGCATTTCTTAAATTTCGAGTACTGTTTAGAAATTCTCATATGTTCTATGCCTATAAAAATATTGATGTCTTATTTTTACTTTAAATTAAATGTATCTTTAAAACATTCTTTTTCAAAAATTAGTTGGTCGTGCCAATATCAAAAGTTTCTTGTGTCTCATACATCTTAATACTTCAAACAGATTTACAAAAGTTATTACTTCAATATTATTAGTCGAATACTATACCAACTTTGATTTCCCTCTAAAATTTCTCCTTCAACCAATTAATCGGAGTAAAAACAAATTAATCTTCACCATGTTATTTAACAAAGTCAACAGTTTTTCATTATTTTATTGTACACCAGTAGTTTACGAATAGCCGGCTTAGCAGGATGCGCAGTTTTCATCTCAGAAATCGTACCTCATTATACAATAGAACTGCGAAAAATCGCGAAATTTACACAAAAATCGCAATTTACATTCCTCCCTTCCGACGGAATATTTTCTCATTCAATATGGGCTACTTGCCTTAGCAAAATCATACACAAAATATTTTGTTCAATTCTATTCATAACTTTACACTCTTTGAGATGGTATGACTGGCACCACATGTAAACAGATACGGACAGGCAGACATTTTGTATAAACATTTTTTAGGTATCTCTGACCTTCAAGCGCGTAAATCCGTCGAAAAAAAATTCGACTGCAATGATTTCTTCTGTTGAGGATAGAATAAAGTAAAACAAAACATATCAAATTTATTAATGGATTAATACCGTTAAAAAAATGCTTGATGGCCCGGTAATTTCAATATGTTTTTAAGGAAAACAGTACTATATTATTTGTTACAAAACTCGTATATATATATATATATATATATACTACATTGCCATTGATTATTGGACACTTGCGATTTTAGACATTTTGTTAAATATCTAGAACAATACATGAGGAATCATCTCGAAACTCATAGTGTATAAATATAATAGTATAAGTCATACATCTCCGTGAAGATTTTTTCCCGAAACTCCATAGGGGAGCGTCAACAAATTAAAAAATAATGAATATCTTTTGAATAACCCTGTCAAAACTAATGTAGCAAAAGCGCTCAAACTCTAGATTATGATTGAATGCCTTATTGTAATACACTGTGTTTATTTTTATGCAAATAGCATGCATACTCGCAGCGTAATTAAGGTTTTTATAAAAATGGTCCCAAATTTTTCCAAGTTTTTCCCTTATAATTTTCAGAGTTCTTAATATAAAATAATATTTTTTTCAGAAAATATGACATACAACATTGCACACAGCACCCTGTAATCAGAATTAAAAAATAATAAAAATTGTATGAAAAATGAGTAGGTTTACTAAATAATTTTTTACTACGTATGCGTCAAAGATATTAAAATTTCATTTGCATATTATGTTAGCTAAATGTATAGAGCAACTTTTGTAAAAGTCTCAAAATCATAGCTTGAAAATTCTGAAAGTAATCGTCTATAGAAAAAGGACAAAATCCGTTGTTTCCAAAATGAAACAAAAAAATGAGGGATTTTATCCAAATGCAGTAGTACATCCCGTATTGGGTATTCTATATTGACACTAATCAATGAATATATGGATACAACCCCTCTTGTTTTTACTTCATTTTGAGAATAATGGATTTTCAACTTATTCGATTGACGATTATTTTCAGAATTTTCAAGTTATGATTTTGCCACTTTCACAAAAGCTGCTCTATACATTTAGCTAACATAATATGCAAACGAAATTTTGATATCATTGACGCATGCGCAGTAAAAATTTATTTAGTAAAGCAACTCATTTTGTACACAATTTTCATTATTTTTTAATTCTGATTACAGAGTACTGTGTGCAATGTTGTTTGTCATATTTTCTGAAAAAAATATTATTTTATATTAAGAACTCTGAAAATTATAAGGAAAAAACTTTGAAAAATTTGGGACCATTTTTATAAAAACCTTAATTACTCTGCGAGTATGCATGCTATTTGCATAAAAATAAACATAGTGTATTACAATAAGGCATTCAAACATAATCTAGAGTTTGAGCGCTTTTGCTACATTAGTTTTGACAGGGTTATTCAAAAGATATTCATTCTTTTTTAATTTGTTGACGGTCCCCTATGGAGTTTCGGGAAAAAATCTTCACGGAGATGTATGACTTATACTACAGCTCATATTCAAAATATTAGAATAATTGAGAAAAAGTAATAAGAAAAAATTATTTGTCATTTATTTATTTTTTATACTAAATAAATGCAATTAAATTTCTTATAAATTAAATCTGGAATGTTTAGATAAGATTTTAACATTTATAAAATATAAAATACAGCATAATAAATTAGGTATACAGCTTCCTTAAACACACCAGAATATTAGAATAAAATTTAGATTGGTTAAAAAAATATTAGAATATTTTCTTTTACGCAACAATATTACCTTATGAATATGAAGTAAATGGTAGTTAATATTTTGTAGCATCCCCTTTAGCTTTCATAACAGCGTACAATCGATCTTGCATACTATATACAAGGTGTTTACAAACATTTCTATCAATATTAGCCCAAATAGACTTTATACGTGCCACTAACTCAGTTTTACTTGAAGGAGGATTTTCTTGAAGTTTTTTCTTCATTATACACCATAAGTTTTCGATGGGATTAAGATCTGGTGAATTTGGTGGCCAAGGAAGTACCTTAATGTTGCGTTGGCGGAACCAATTCTTAGTTGACACCGAGGTATGCGGGGACGCTAAATCTTGTTGAAAGATGAAATCATCTTCAAATAAATCTTCTGATGATGGAATCATGTAATATTCTAAAATTTCTTGATATATCAGAGAGTTAACCTTTTCGTAGACGATGCATAACTTTCCAGGTCCTTCTGCACTCATACAACCCCAAACCCTGACACTAGCAGCAAATTTTACGGAACGTTTAAGGCATTCTTTATCAAATGCTTCTTGCTTCATTCTCCAAACTCGAATACCTTGATTACCATATGAAACACAAAACATACTTTCATCACTAAATAATATATTTTTCCAATCTTCATTGCTCCATAAACGTCTTGATTTACACCAATTCAATCTTATACGCTTTTCTCTTGCAGTCATGAGAGGTTTTGTTTTCGGTACACGAGATTCAAATTTAAATTTATGGAGACGTCTTAATGTTGTCGATGTAGAAACTTCAACTCCTTCTTCTTTCCATTTTCGGTGCAAGAATCGCACACTTTTAAAACGGTTTTTCTTAACTATACGCTTCAGTTTCCTGTCATCTCTAGCAGATGTTTTTGGTTTTCGGCCACCATTTCGGCGATTATTTTGAAATTTTCCAATTTTTTAATATCGTGTTAGTATTTTACTAACGCTCGATTGCGAACAATGTAAATAATTCGCTAAAACATTGATTTTTACCGTGCCGATACAAATCAACCATACGAAGTTTAGTAGATTCAGGAATATCACTCACACGGCCCATTTTAAGACGAAAAAGAAACAAACTGCAAAAAAGAATACTGATTTTAAATAAAATAGTCTGAATTTAATCAATAATGCCACCAGTTAAGAATTGGTAATAATTAAAGGAGAATTAATGTGAAATATTCTAACATTTTGAACCACTTGAATAAATATTCTAATATTTTGACTTTTCAAAATAATTTTTTTTGCAATTAATCTTTGCAAAAATGATATTAAATTTAAGATATCAAGTAAGTTTAATCAACAATAAGTTCTTAATAAAAATATCGTTTGCATATTTTCATTAAAAGACATTAAATTACCAAACGATATTTTCAATTTCTAAAAAAAAGGTAATTATTCTAATATTTTGAATATGAGCTGTATTATATTTATACACTAAGAGTTTCGAGATGATTCCTCATGTATTTTTCTAGATATTTAACAAAATGTCTAAAATCGCAAGTGTCCCATAATCAATGGCAATATAGTGTATATATATATATATATATTTAGGAACTGTGCTTCTATTTTAACGATATACGCAACAATAGTACTCAAATAAGAAAATTGTTTACAGTAAAGACTTTGCTATGACTTTTTTAAATGCCCGTTTCTAAACCAATCGCATATAGTTCACACATTTTACTGCATAAAAACGATTCTTTTGAATACAAATGTCAACACATTTATAAAACATGAAAATCATTAAATAATTAAATTTAACATTATTTAAATATTTTTGTTTAGTAAAGGTCAACATTATATTTTTAGTTTACTATGTTCTACAAAGTATCAAATCTATTATCTCAGTAATTTGAAACTTCCTTTTGTTTTAAAAAACGATTATCGTATTTGAGAAATATGAATTAAATATTTTTCTTAAAAAATGAGACATTATTCAAGATTTGATAATATTTCATTTACAACTACTCAGTTCTTTTTAGTTTTCTGTCATGTCTTTGTAAATCCTCAATTTATTTGCTGCTTTACTTCATTATACAGTCTCATCCTCATTTAAAATAAATAACGGCAGAAAATCTGTCTGCCCTGTTGTGTTATTTTTGGACCTCATCCAATAAAATGACTTTTTGCACTGCCCTCGACATTGACATTTACAGAGATAATAAATGTTTTTCAATATGCAGAAAGGGAAAAAAATTCAATTTATAATAGTGAAAACAAATAGGAGTATATAAACTGAGTTTATTCTTAAAAAGTGAAATTAACAGTATTAAATCTGGGTTATTTTAAAAATATTATTCTTCAATTGTTTGTTTATTTACTTTACATTATAAGCATAAAACTTTAATGTCTAACTTTTAAGTCAATTTCTTGAATCATTCATTCAAAGAAAAATATAGAAAGACTGTTTCAATTAAACTATGAATAAAATATAGTATCGTAGAAATGATCTTCTTAGAAAGTTTTATGTTTTATATTTAAATTCCTAAACTACACAAACGAAATTCTGTATACTGGTGAAACCAATTTTCTCGAGTTTTACAAAGCATTTTAGTTTGTCCCACAATGAAAATATTTTACTAAATGTAAGACTTAATTTCATAAATATTTATGTAATTTCTATCAAATTTGCACCAACATGAAAAAAATTCAGTTTTAATATTAAAATGTAACAATTTAAAATTTGATTATATTCATATTTTTTTTTTAAATTTAGAGACTAAAATGTAAAAATATCGTAACAGAGATTACATAAAATAATTTATCGTATAAATAAAAATATTTTTTTATATCGAAGATTTTATTACCCATCGTTTAAAAAAGGAAAACAAAATTTAATAGCACAAAAACTTCATAAACACACAACGTGCTGATGCTGGTTATTTTCTTTAGTACTGTGGTACCGACATTTAAGAATGAGAAATACCAAGCTGAGTAGCGTCTTTTTAGCTTACTGATGAGGCAATGAAGCGCTATTCCAGGGATCAGGGTTCGATTCCCGGCTTGGACATATCTCGTACCACGCTTCACATCTCCGGCGTATGGAAGATCTAATGTTCTAGAAAGTACTGGTCGCATCCCGGAATAGCAGTTGTCAGGATAAGTGCAAAATGTTTCTCAGCACTATTAACGATGGTTTTGTACAACAGTTCTTGGCACAAAACTTATTCCCTGCATTTTTGCTGTACCACTATTAGTCTAAACTAAATCTATTAATCTAAATTAAAGTTTTCTCACTCAGTTCGATTTGTTTCTTTTTTCTATTTTGGCCATCTCAAACTCAGCAGGAAAACGTTTCCAACCAGTGATTTCCCCTCATCTAGGTATACTCTACCGTTCCTAAAAGTTTGTGACCGTATAGTGTTACCCGTAAAGCATGGTGACGTCACTGCAACGTCGTTATGAAGTCACATTGTGACTTTGTGACAATCGATTGTCGGTGTGACGTCACGTGACGTCGATGTGATGTCACAGTGACTAAAAAGTGAAGTCGTTATGTCCGTTTTAGAGCTCTTTTGTGACGTTTCACAAAGTAGTCCCAATGTGACAAATTTGTGAAAAATGTGTCATTTGTGACTAATTTGACATTAACATTGTGACAAAATTGTGACAAAAGCGACAATATTTAAATTGCCAGAAACATGTTTTTTAAAGTAAAAAACATGTTTTGAAGGATATTTATAAATTTCTGAAGATTTTTTAAGAAAATCACATCTCAGTCACAATGTGACGCCACTGAGTGGTGGCATTTTGGTCTCAGATGTGATGTGACCAAAGTGTCTCACAGTGACGTCACTGTGACCATGCATGCTATTAGGGTAAAGCCCCCTGTGTATATTAAAATGATGTTATAAAGGTGGATGAGATTTAACGGAGTAAAGAATAATCGAAAAAAATAAAAATAAAGACAGCAAGAAAAATTAAGGAGATTAGGACACTAGTATGTTCTCAATGTTAATTTTCTCATATTAATGATCTTTTGTCTCAATCCGGAAGTATTCCAAGGAATCAGCTGAAATTTTCAAGGCTTGCTAGTGTATATTTTTATATAATTTATCTTAGGAATGTCTTGAAAGTGGCTCTAATTAAATTTTTATGATTTTTATAGCAATCTACTAAAAAAATTAAAAAAATAAAATTTAAAAGTTTATTAAAAATATAAAATTTTAAATTACAAAAAACTTTTTTTAAACTATGCGCACATTTTAGAAAAGCCTGTGTTAAAATTTTTACTGGCACATCTTGCATCAGAATCAGTTAGGATAAGAAAAATTTTCTTTAGTAATTTGCCATACAAATCGCAAAATTATAATTATAGCCAATTTCAATAAATTCGTATTAAATTATACAAAAATGTATTGGATATAAGCTTTCAAATTTTCTACGGATTTCTTGTAGCTATTTTTGAAATAAAGGGTCATCAATATGACAAATTTAACATTGAGAAGACAAAATTATCTGAAACTACTAAAATCAATTTGTTTTTCAATTCTAAAAGAACTGTGAAATATTGATTCGAAGAAATAAAATTATCTAGAGTTAGTTTGTTTCAAAGATCCTGACGTAACACTTCCTTCTGTCGAAAAATGCTCAATGAAAACTTGTTATTATCTCAAAACGGATTATCGCATCGATCATGCTGTCATAAAAAAAACGACAGTGATTCTTTTGAAATTTAAAGATATCAGACTAAAAGAAAAAAGAAAATAAATTGGAAATAGGAGAAAATATAAACTATTTTATTTATAGATTTTTTATCAACAACTGCAATAGACTAGATTAATGCCTATTTTTCAGAAATTAAGTTAGTGATTTGCACGAAGTTTCTACGCATTTTAATAAGCTTACCATATCTCCGTTCTTCACAAAGAAAAAAAAATATATAAACCAAGTAAAACATTTAAGATGGGAATGTAACTTTCATAACAATAAGTGAATAGAGATAAAATAAAAATTTAACAAAATTACTTTTTACAATCGAAAACTGGGAGGAGTGAAAAGCTCATTCTTTGTAAGAGTGACAGGCATTCTCTCTTTTTTGGAGTGAATTTTATATAAAAAAAGAACTCCTTAAAGAATGGAATTTCCCATTTTTTAGAAAGGAGTGACACTTGTCACTCCATTGTCGAAAATGAAATATGTCACTCCGTTTTCGACAGTGAAAATCTCATTCCGCTAGCAAGCATGAAATCCTGGCATACACTTTAAAAAACCTTCGCTAAAATTTGAACCAATATATGGAGTAAATAAGGAAAAACACCAAAACACGTCAATTCTTGAGTTTCAAAAACTCCATTTCATAAAGTAACTTGAAAAATTACGCTTATTTGGTATTAAAATAAGCTCTTTTTCAGGAGTGCGTAGTCACTCCTCCAAAAGAGTGAGTAGTTACTCCACCGAAAGTATGTGTAGTCACTCTACCGAAAGTATGTGTAATCACTCCACCGAAAGAGTGACTTACAAATGTATTACTCATCAGCCAGTCAGAAGAGTCTTGTCTACGACACTTTGTGAGAGGTACAAGAAAGCTATCCACCATTTTTGAATCTTCTCTTCATTCCTTGGATCCACATATGTGGACGTCTTTTCTCTCTCCTTTCATTAATAATTCTGAAATGCAGTTGTTGATAATATGATGAGAATGATATGCTTCGATATCAGTGATTTGTAATAATCAAAATAGAGTAGAACTCTTATTTTGGAATTAAAGAACAGTAGAAATAATTCAGTAATAGCAAAAATACTGCATTAATTACAACGGAAGTTACAATACACGGATTATTGTATGGATTATTTATAAAACTTTACAATAAATCATATTTAATTTTAAACTTTTATTTTGGTACAGTTTTAATGTTATGACCTTCAGTTATAAAGTTATGTTATATAGGAAAAGATCGATCAGAAATTTTTTTCAGAAGCGATTAATTTCCTATTCTAAACTTTCATGCAGACTTAGAAATTAGGAACTTTTAATAAGACGTCAAATGATGCCTGCGATTTTTTTTTTCTAGGTGCCAAACTGCATTTCATGGTTGCAATGTTATGTTATAGTAGGTGTTTCTCATTTGTTTGCAACTATGTTAACAATAATACTGTTTCATTTTTATGTGTTAAGGCAAGGAGGAGGCTGGTGTATAAACACTTTATTGCTCTGTTAATCATTAAAACAAAGTCGAACATGATTTTCTTTAAAAGTAAAATCTGTCTGAACTACAATATTTGGATTCTAGAAAATTATTTATTTTATTAATTTTACAAAGCTAATATTCATATATATATATATATATATATATATTTTAAAATCAAAATCTGTCCTTTATATAGAATTAATGATAAGCCTTGTTAAAAAAAATGTGATTGAGAGTCCATCAGAAAATAAAGAAAAATAGTTTATAAATGAACCTCTGGATACGAATTGTGCGGTACTGTTTAAAAATATTCACTTTGGAGGATTGATGTACGAATTTTTTAAAACACTATTGATTCTACAATATCTTATTCCAGAAACATGCAAGAAAGGAGAAATGTATAATAAGGAAAAAACTTGGTTCTTTATAAAATGATAATAGAATTTTATCATTCAGTATTTATTTTAGACAATAATCTTGCAGCCATTACTTTGAAAATCTGAAATCAAGGTACTTATTTAGCTTTTAAAATTGGGTCTCGTTACATAACCATGAGATAATATCGGAGAGACACTTACGCTTAAAAACAAAAGTTAAATAGAAAGAAAGTTAGATGTCAAATTTGATGATTCGACACTTTCGATTGTGGTCCTGAAATACATCACTTTTGTTGCGTTTAACGACATACGACTGCCAATTTTTAATCTTGCTGTGATGTAAACATCTGTTTGTTATTGCTGAAAATTAACTAAAAATGCTGATACAAAGTCCGTTCACAGTATGATGTAATCATTAATTTCAGTTACTTATGATTTAGTTCATTTCTGCTTTTGAAGTCTGTTTCGGTTTTTCACTGTTTTCGGATTACTAACACTTTAGTTTCGAGTTATATATGATACTCGATTATAATGATTTTACGAAATGGTTTCAGATTGAAAATTAGCATTATATTATGAAAATATCTTCTTACATATTACAGGTGTGACTCTTTTGAAAGATGTTTCTTTATTATTAATAATGTTTTAAATTATTTTTTAAAATAAAAAAAAAAATTATACCAATGTTATCAGATTTAAGAATTGCGAAATTTATAAAATAATAGGAATTTCTTATAACATATGGCAAGATTTTTAAGAAATTGCTAAATCTTATAATGAATTTAATTCATCTATAGAAGTCAGTTGTTGCTTAATAGCAGAATTATAAAAAAAACTAAAATATTTGAAACTAAAATATCGTTGATTTATAGAGTGCAATATTTCGTGCATTTTTATTTTACAATTGCTTTTGACATGTAGCATTCAAGACGAAATTTTTATGTCGTTTTTCATTGCAGTTAAATCATTTAGGGGAGACCGGGGCACGTTGGTCCAATTTTTTATGTTGTTTTTTTCAATACCTAATTTTTTTATTTTTTTTCTTCTTGCCGATGTAGTATTTTTTTACAATACCTAGTACATTTAACTAGTGAGGAAAACGCTTATTTAAATATGAAATTTTAAGAGCTTTATGAATTTAGTTATGGTGTGATGTCATGTGGGCCAACCTACCCCGTGCACAGGTAGATTGGGTTATTGAGAGGGGTAAGTTGGCCTGCAATGCTCTTTTTCATGTTTACTTAGAAATTAAATAAAATTCATAATAGTTCACTATTAGAACTATTTAGGAACTTTAATGCATGTATAAAGAAAAATTATTTATAAATTAAGTTTACAAATCAGAGGGATCATTGCAGTGAATTATTCAAAGTATAATCAATTAACCTCTTTTCGAACACATTTCACATGAACCCAGCGTTTGCAACTCACGCACTGGATCCATTCTTCCCCAGACATACTTTGATTAAACTCTTTCAGACAACGTAGGCAGATATTGTCTTCGTCTTCCTCATCGTCATTTTCTTTAATACAATTTTCTTTAATAGATTTCTTCCACTTTTAACCTTTTAGACCACTACATCCAGGCTGTGAGGAATCAAAAGAAAACAAAATCTTTTTAAAAATTGCTTTTCTTTGCGTTTTTTGGTCTGATTTCTTCTTTTAATATAATTTTTAATTTTGGCAGTATTTCTTTCTTCTGTTTCTTTTTGTTGTTTTTCAAGAGCTAATTTGACAGGAGGGCCTGTGAGGACTGCAGAAGTTCTTTTCATTCTATTCGAAGCATTTGTCTTCCTTTGCTCTGCTTTTTCGAATAGTCTAATGTCCTCAGGTGTTGGAGTTGTCTCGCATGGAGCAGGAGAAGATGCGGTAGGCACATATAAGGAAATATGCCTATTCATAATTACCTGGGTTTCATTAAAAGCTTCACTAATTGAGTTGTCGTGCGTGCTAAAAGGCTCTGGCCTATCACATACGAAGGCATGCAATCAGACTCAGTAAAAACATTCCTGTTGAAAGGGCATATTCCAGTTATCTGAAAATCTAATGTTATGTTAACTGAATTTATTGTATTGGGAAAGGCAGTTTTTGCATTCCCGGAATATCGTAGATGGTCATAGAGCGTCTATTAGTTGTCACCCAATCATCACAGGCTTAAATTAACATATTTTTTGAATGGGTCAACGTGCCCCAACGTAAGTGGGACAACTTGCCCCCTCGCCATGTTTGAAAGACTTTTGCTATTCTACACATATCTTAACAACATTTAATATTTATTGTTACATCAAAAGAATTGTTATGAATTGAACTTTCAAAAAATTACTCACTTTTGTCTTGTGAAATATCTTTTGAGAGCAATAAAATTTTTTGCACACTAACGAAAATATGCTTCAAGATCGACGAAAGTGATAAATCAACGTTGTTCTTAGTTTGCTTTTGTTAAGAGAACTGAAACTGTGTAAGGTAGGGGAACATATTTTTGGACTTGTGGCGACATCTGGTGACTGGTTTGGGAATTAAAGCAAATTGGCCAACCTATCGCTATGGCCAACGTGCCTCGGTCTCCCCTGCTCATCATGTACAAAAAAGAAAAGTAAACGGTGTAAGTTTTCAGTGAAAACGTAAATATGCAAGATGAAAAAAAAAAAGATCAGAGATAGGTAGATACTTAATTAAAAAAAAATATTAGAAGGATGGGAAGTTTCTTTCCTATTTTCCTTAAAAGCACTACAATCTCAATCGCATTGCCGTTATGCTCTATGAAAGTGGACCATCGAGAATGTTAATCTAATATATCAATCGCCATTATGGCTCCGTCAAAAAAATGTCAAGCTGACCACCATGACACCGTATAACAATTGGCCCTAAATTCAAGCAGCTGTCTAAAATCATGCCACTGACATTTATGTTAAATGAAGTATAGCTTGAAAGTGTCTGTATTTATTTTTAATTTAGATTATGGAAGAAAACCAGCCAGAGCTATGTATTTAACTAACCTATAGAAAAAAGCTAGCCGAATCATTAAATCTTAGCCATGTCATTTGTTATAAAAAAATAAATTAAGCCCAAATACACACACAAAAGAAACTTTTATGGTATTTAAACTGTCGTAAAGCGAGACAATGTCCTGATTATTTATGCATGCACGAAAATTTATTCTATTAAAGAAAATAATTTTTATGAGGTTAATATAGTATTAAAGTATTTTTGGACAAAAAAAATAATCATTTACAGTTTTTTTTTTTTTTTTTTTTTTTTTTTTTTTGAAAAAAAAATTATAATTCACTTATTTTTAACTTTTGAAAATATTTCAAAACACAATACTTGACAAAGTGAATTAATCAATTTATTTATTTATTCAATAGTATGTGTTTAAAATGTAGATGTAATGTCATTTTTAACTAGTTTCATTTCGTAAATTTTTTTAAATTATTAATTGGAAATAATAAATTAATTAATTAACTGTGCCAAACGCTAGATTTGAAATTTTTTTGAAGAAATTTAGGATAAGTGAGCTTATAATCATCTTGAAAATATTGAATTAATTATTATTAGTAGTATTTTGAAATATAATGTCCCAAACTAATTTTAATTTTAGACGCATAAAACAGAAATTAATACAAAGAATAATTTATTTTATTATGCTAACTGAGACGTTGAGAAAACAAGAAAAATAACACATTGCTTTTTAACTAGGTATCAATATTTTTCATTAATTTTCTATTATAAAGTGCACAATCGTCACATTTATAACCACTGTAAATATTAAAGAATTTGAACAAGACCTTTTTATTTTACTGCTAAAATTGACTAAATGATTAAAAAAATCTCCTTTCAGTTATTTTACCACTAAATGTAAGTATCAATATTTTTTCACCTAAGCTACGAAAATGTCTTTTTAATTCTAAAACTTCAAAAGTTTGACTTTGACGAAAATATTTTTTTGCATTTAAAATACTGGAAGATCCTCCGCTGTTTCCACCTTTTTCTAGCATGTTTCAAAATTACACATACACTATATGGCCAATGATGACAGGTTGTTTACAATTTTGGGTGTTTTGTTGAATATTTACAAAAATACATGAGAAATATTCGTGAAACTCCGAATGTGTAAACACATTGGTATAGGTCGTATAATTCGGAAGAGATTTTTTCTTCCAAAAACCGTAGAAGACCATCAACAAATTGAAAAAGGGTGAATATATTTTATATAGCCCTGTAAAAACTATTATAGAAAAACGTTTAAGTTGTAGAACATGATTAGGAGAATTATTGTTATAAACTGTGTTCATTTTTATGAAGATAGTATGCAATAGCAGCCGAATGTAGTATATATTATACACTATTGCAAAACCACAATGTTGCATGTACTATTATATTTTAGCACAGCCCCTTATCTTTTTGCTTCGTTTCGGAAACAACGCATTTCGAGCAACGAAAATTTTCAAGCAATATTTTTGAGAATTAAAGAAAAGTGCTTTTTACATTTAGGAAATACATTATGCAAATTACATTTTAATTATATTCGCACATGTTCAGTTCAATATGTTTTCGCAATTTTTTCCTTTACAAATGTAAATTAAAACAAATTGAAGCTAAAGATATAATTTATGCAAATTTGCTTTTTATTTAAGCAAATTATCTTGATAGGGCAAGGCCTGGTGGATCAGCTAGCAATTAATAATATCAATATTTTTTCGTTATTCTGTTGTACGTCAAATTCTTGAGAAGCGCCAAGTTAGATAATAAACCCGTCGCTGCATGTACAGCCAATGTACAGCAAAATTACGAAAAATCGGGAAAAAAGATCGCTTTTGCAGCGTTCCTTCAAGTAAAAATTCTACATATTTAACTGGAACTTGATATCCACAGTCAAACACTTCCGTGCATTTTTCCATGCACTTTTCGCATTACAATAATGAAAATGAAAAAATCGCTGTTACAGCACCCCCTACCATCGGAATATTCCCGAATTCCAATGAGATCTGCATTAAACACACAGAATGAATATGAATTTTGGTTTAATTTTAACAAAAACTACATTCACTTTTCGGTGATACAAATAAAACTCACGAGCACGCAATCGGACAGACGGAGATATTTTATAAACATCTTTTCGGGGATCTTTGAAAACTAATTCTGGTAAATGCTCCAAAAGAACCTTGAAAGTCGAAAAAAAATCGATTACAGTGCATTCTTCTTTAGAAACAAAAATGTTATGGAAGACTGATTTTGAAAAATCCTGTGTACGTATAAATATATCAGATTCTTAAAAGAAGGAGTATTATCTTTTGTATTAAACAAAAAAAATCTTTTATCAGAATCTAATAATACATTATGTTTAAACAACGTTTATTTTATCTATCTTCATTTTCAAATGCTTGTGTTAAAAGCCTTCACGATCATACAATAAATGAGATTGCGAAATCATAAGTCACTAGATAATCTATAATGTTAGGAAACCATATCTCATGGAATTATATGTTATTTTGCCAAATGTGATTGGCGGTAGTTAATACTCGTTATTTGTAAAGCTATTTTTAGGTTACTGGGACGCAAAGTCAGTTATAATTCCCAATCTAGAAATTGAAACATCAGAAATATAGAAAAGAATTTCAGGACTTAAAGAAGCCACTTACATATAGACGTTGAATCAGTTTAGCGATAATGAGCAGAACAGGATTGTTTAATCTTTCCTAGTTTCTACAAGTGAAATAATAAGAGAAAGAGTAATAAATTCCATCTTAAATGTATATTTCAAAGTATAAAATATACACCAAAATAATCTCTGAAATTTAATACTTTTCTTTCAATTACTATTCACTGTGCGGTTAAAAAATGATTTGCATTTATTTACATATAATATAAAAATCAATGAATCATTTTTTTTACAATCATGTATTTAATTTTGAAATAAATTAAAAATGGATATGATTGATTTGATAGAATTTGAATACCATTGTAAAAAAATTCTGCAACGTTACTCCATAAAATTCGTGGCAATCTTTTTGCCTCTAATTTATTGAGTTGTTTAACCAATATAACGTATGATATTAATTTAAATTAATGTGTAATATTACACCAGTTACATCAGGTTAAATTACACCATTATATAAGTTGAATGACTCTACAAAATTGGAATCTATACGTTGCCACAAATTTTATGGAGTAAATTTATATACATATTTTACAGTGATTTAAGTTACAATTCATACGCTATTTTGTAAACAATGAAAACAATTTTTAGGTGTGCACTTTTAATAATTTGTCTTTTTAACTCAAATGCGTTGTTTCATCTTTTGTGATAAACATAACAGCATGTTTCTTTCTTTAGAATGTTTCAGAACTAATGTCTTATTTCAGCCTACATTTGTGTGCATACATTCATATTTTTCATTAATCATATATCTAGAACTGCACAAATTTATAAGAAGAATTATAAAATGTTATTGTTCAATTCAAAGAGCTTATTTATTAGATATTTTTTTATCTGAAAAACAGACTTTATATAATTTTGTTTTGTCTGGTATAAATTTACTCAGGTTAACAGTACCTTATATGACTGTTGAAAAAACGATCAATTATTATCTCATTTGTTATGACACAGAAAGGTTTATTAAAATATAAAAAATTCTAAAAATTTGATTGTGAAATTTTGATTAAAATGTTAAAGTTATCAAAATCTGAAAAGGATTTTAATTTTTTTATCAACACGTTAGAATTTTTCGGAAATAGTGGATTTTAAAATGTCGAAATATTGCAAAAATCTGTTACTTTAAAAAAAGATGTAAAAATATTTTTCAGAAATAAATTAAATTAATTTCAATTAATATTTAATAAAATAAAATAAATAAATAAATTAAATTAAATTTCTTTAACTTTTTTCTTCTAATATGCAGTTTTGCAGTTAAAGATATAAAATATTGTGTATTTAAAATCCTCACAGTTTTATTCCATGCATGAGATTTTGTTTGGACTTCTCATGATCTGTCTCGCGCTTTTCTTATATATTCTCAATGAGATTAATCCATATAATCTCGTAAATGTAAGTTACGTCAAATAAAACTCCACAATCATCACGAAAGTAGAATATTAAATATCTCTCCGATGCATCTCCTCACTATTTAGACTCCTGAACCTGAACTGCTTAGCTGTAAGAATTCGCAGTAAAAGCCAAATCATTTTATAAATTATTTAAAAATTTATGCTTTACATCTATTTTATGGTATGAAATTTTCGCTATTCTTTTGCATTTTAACATTGAAATTTACGATTTGCAAAAAAATCTCGAGTATCCACTTGAGAAAATCTCTTTTCATTTTGTTTAAAATGAAAAGCATTTTCGGATTAAGCATTAAAAAATACATAAAAATTAATTATCAACATTTAAAAAACACTATTTTATATAATCATCGATTTTACACTAACAGATTTTTGCTACTTTTGTATTTTTAAACTTTGAAATTTACGAGTTCAGAAAAAACATGACATTATGCTTTAAAATAATGGTAAATTTCGGATTAACCGCTAAAAAAATACATAAAAAATCAATTTTCAAAATTCATAAAAGACAATCATCACATCTATTTTGTACCAGATTTTAAATATTTCTTGACTTTTTCATTTTGAAATTTACGATTTAAAAAAATTCCTGACATGGTAATAAAAAAAAAAAAAGATTGGATTGCAATGACAAAAAATATACAAAAATAACCTGTCAAAAAATAAAAAATACAAACATTGCAGTCTTGTACTATAACAAATCTTTCTTCTTAACAGCGGATTTATTTGACAACTTTATAAGTTAACGGAAATCTAATAAAACAAATCAATAAATAATTCAATTTTGGTATGTGAATTATGGAAGATAATGAAATTAAATAAATTAAAGTTTGCATAATCATTTTTAGAAGAATTTATTAAACTGAATGAGACAGGATGCATATTTTAGCTGAAAGTTTTAAAACTAGAGAAAAAATATTTTCATTTTGAATTAAAACTCTTACTCAAAAGTTAATTATAAGAAAAAACATTTTTAAATTGATGTAATTATATTTATATTCTAGCGAGTGTATGATAATACATACCATATATATAGTCTTTTTGTGTCCATGAAGAAAATAATTTAATCGAAAACCAATTTTAAAATACAGGGTACTTTTATAAGTGTGTGAAGTTCATGAAGGGATTGTACGTTTCAAGGAATTTTTGAGGAGAAATATTAGTTCTTATTTACAGAAAAATAAATCTAGGTTAAACGCGCGAGTTTTTGCCTGATATTTTCTATAAGACAATAGTGGTATTGAAGAAATTCCTGGGCTTAAAATTTCAGTACAAGTATGAACCCTGAATTTCAAGGAACGTGAAAATTAGGGAGCAATTTTGGATTATCAATATTAACGATAATTAATCGATTTAGCACAAATTTACACTGAATTTTAAAATTATTAGAAAACCAGTAATAAAACACTGGATATTTTCTTAACTTTATAAATTTCAGATGAAATGAACGATATTTGTAAACGAGGGACTTAAGGAATAATTTTGGTTTATTAATGTGAACAATAATAAGCAACTGGTGTAAAGCAGAGAGCGTAGCTTCTCTTTTATAAGGGTACTCCAGTAGTGGAGTGAGTTTTGAGATATTGGCACGATTGTAATATGCTAAAATTCGCATATTTATGCAGGACTGATAACTATTTTCATAAAATGCATATGTATCTCTGAATATTAGACTGTCACAGTTATTTTGCATTAATAATTTAATCAAGTAACTGTGATTGTATCAGTAACTATCTAGTGTACTGTATTAGAAAGAATCGACGGATTCAAAATGCATTTTGCCTTTGCGTATGTGTGTTGAGTCAATGTATTTCGTCCACCTTTAACTTCAAGCGGAGTTACTGATTAGCAAATCTGATTGTGTCATCGGTTGTGAGCTTTCACAAGTTTGGTAAGAAACTGAGTTTTATATTACGAAAAAAGACAAACTTTGAAATCAACAGTTTTGCAATTATAGTTATATTATCTAACAAATACTATCACAGAATTACACTGATTTTAAAACTTTGAGCATTAAATACTAAAATAAGGCTATACAGAAGGAAAAAAATTTAAAAACAAATTTTGCTTAGATGACAAAAATCCTTCATAAGATACATGCCGTTGTTAACAGCGAAATAAACTTAGTATTATTTTTTAACAAAGAAAAATTATAATTAAATACAATACTTTCTGCCGAATCCTTATGCACATAAATTTTACAAAGATGAATAAAAGGCATCATATGATTGACTCTAGGAAAAGGCACAGTAAAGGTATGTTAAGAGACCAGAAGCAGACTTGCGAGTTCAAACACCATTTGGAAAATTTCCATTAATGAGTTACAGTGTTGTGCATATCAATACATACATTTCCAAAGGCCAAAACTGCTGAGGACGGTAGAAGAATTCCATTTTTGGGGCAAAAAATAATGAAAATCCATAAAATTCAAAGTATCGTAATTTAGCTAAAAAATAGATTATTTACTGTTTAACTTTTTATAGCTGGGAGAAAAAGATAATAACTAATAGGGATGGTATGGGAATTAAATTTCAAAACGTTTTCAAAATAAGGATTTTCACATAGATTTTTTTCTTATACTTTTTTTTTTTTTTTTTTTTTTTTTTTTTTTGCAATTGAAATTGTAATTCTAAACTTAATAATTGCGAAATAGATATTACTAAATTGCAAGAAACATTACGTATGTTTTCTGCGCCAATGACAATCATAAACTATTGTATTTTTAAAAGTATTTCTAAATGAATCTTTTAAAAATATAGGCTAAACTAAATAAAGATTTTCCAGGTAGTGTTTGATATTTAAAGACATGAATGGAAGTTCTTATAGAACAAAAAATTAAATCTCAAGAAAACTCACTAGAAGTTTGTTTAATTCCTTTTTGGTAGAAAAGTTTTATGTTAATAGAGGGTAATAAACTCTGAAACAAACTTATTAACATCATTATTCCAGTTTTGCCACATGTTAAATTACTTCCTAACACTTTCAACAATAAACTAAATCAATTTCTGAACAAAAGAGTATGTGAGAAATTCTTATCCACGAGATCTCGATAAATCAATGAAATGCAAGATGCGCATATACTAACTTAATGTTACAGAGAAAGAGCGAGAATTTCACTAAATTTGGCCATTCGATTGTGTATTTAAGAATAACATAAAAAATAATAAAATCTGTCTCTAATGATCATAGATATGTATTTGCTCACCAAATATTCTGACCATGCATCGTTTAATATTACGGAACTCTAGCTCTTTCATAATCATTGTGTGTCTGATAACTAGTTGCCTGGTATTCTGAAATCTGAACACGTTATAAATAAATTAGAAGGAGAGAATGAAAGCTTGTTGAATATATCATTAGAATATCTAATTCTCGCGTTGTGTGATTAGCCGTGAAAATATTTCATAACCGTAACACATGATGTAAGTAAGCCATTTCAATAAGCATATTCGCAAAAAGATAATCATTTGTTTGAACTTTATACAACAAAGTAAATATAAAACGTTATCTTGTAAATCATAGTTATATTAACAAAAGGTTAATGAGATTTCGGCAACTTCAAATGTATATTTTTTCGTAGTAACCGTTGATAATTTTGCGTACACACATGAAATTAAAGAACCGGTGGAAAGAATAGAGTATGTAATATGTATTTCTATGTAGTATATGTATATTAGGGTAAACTGGAAAGATAGAAAAATTGCTTTTCAATTCGCAGTACTGCGGAAAAGTTATGAATTCTAATGGTTTAAAATTGGGTAAAAAAAAGAAATAATAATGGTTTATGTCTGAAAAGTTTACCGAAAAGTTGAAAAATGCACATATTACAAATTTTTGTAATTAGTCTTTTCACGAATGTAATAGTTGAAATTGTTTTGTATTATAATAACAAAGCACAATCCTGAAGTAATGCTTCATAAAATCCATCAACATCTTCCGGTTGCGCATGTGCTTTGAAGGTCGGCAAAAATCACCTATTGCGATAATTTTTCATCTTACTTAACTTGTCAATATTTAAGTGTTAATAGTTCCTTAGAGCTTTAGGGCAAAAGCGCGACCGGAAGGATATGGTCGCGCTGGGGATATGGTCGTATGGATAATGAATTTAAATAATATTTTAGCATTATGTTTTGTTATTATAATACATGCGAATTTCAGCTATTACACTCCTGAAAAACTAATTTGAAAAAAAAATTAATAATATGAATTTTTCAACAAACTTTGCAGTGTAAGAGCCACCAGAAGATATAAACCGATTTTATTTCTTTTTTACGCACTTTTTAGTCTCTCGAATTCGCAACTTTACCTCGGCATTGTGAATTGAAAAGCAATTTTTGCATTTTTTTGGCCTATTCTAATGTATATACAGGATGTGTATTAATATGCTGGAAAATTTTGGAATGAGTCAGATACCTCTTTCCCACTTTTTTCAGCATGTCAGATATGACTCTTTGAATTGTTTCAGGTATGCATGTCCTAAGTATGTGAATGTCTGTTGGTAGCGGTGGAACAAACACCTGATCTTTAAAGAGGTCCCACAAAACCTGCTGAGAAAAGTGTGGAATGTGTTATCCTATCGCCTCGATATCATTCATGTTTCAAGAGAAGCTCGCATTTAACACTACTAACTCTGTTGAATTTAAACTTTCAACCATTGTTTTTTTATTTTTGATGAGCAACAAGGCTGCATTTTTTTTTCTCAAAGCCCTATAAATTTCGATATTCATTTATAATCATCTATATACACTATATTGCCATTGATTATGGGACACTTGCGATTTTAGACATTTTACTAAATATCTAGAAAAATACATGAGGAATCATCTCGAAACTCTTAGTGTATAAATATAATAGTATAAGTCATACATCTCCGTGAAAAATTTTTCCCGAAACTCCAAAGGGGACCGTCAACAAATTAAAAAAGAATGAATATCTTTTGAATAACCCTGTCAAAACTAATGTAGCAAAAGCGCTCAAACTCTAGATTGTGATTGAATGCCTTATTGTAATAAGTCTTGTTCATTTTTATGCAAATAGCATGCATACTCGCAGAAAAATTAAGGTTTTTATAAAAATGATCCCAAATTTTTCCAAGTTTTTTCCTTATAATTTTCAGAGTTCTTAATATAAAATATTATTTTTTTCAGAAAATATGACAAACAACATTGCACACAGTACCCTGTAATCAGAATTAAAAAATAATGAAAATTGTATAAAAAATGAGTTGGTTTACTAAATAATTTTTTACTGCGCATGCGTCAACGATATCAAAATTTCATTTGCATATTATGTTAGCTAAATGTATAGAGCAACTTTTGTGAAAGTCACAAAATCATAACTTGAAAATTCTGACAATAATCGTCAATTGAATAAGTCGAAAATCCGTTATTCTCAAAATGAAGCAAAAACAAGAGGAGTTGTATCCATATATTCATTGATTAAGCTGCTATTAGACACACGGACTTTAGGCGAGACAAACTTTTCAGCGGATTTTAACTCCAACATTTTCCCATTCAAAGGGGGACAAAGGTTTGCAACTGTCTTTGAAAAATTCGGAGGAAAAGCCGTAAAACCAGTTTCTACTCGTGCCAGGTGTTAACATTTATCGCCTACTCGTATCAATCGCTTACCTCTGATTCGTTTAAACGTTCGATGTTGGATGAAAAATCTAAGCTAAGCCAGATTTTTTTGAACGTGCGGAAAAAAGTCTGGGAGACATTGCAGTTTGCTGTTACACTGGAAGTTGGGAGGATATTTCCCGAAAAGTTGGAGGAAATAGAGTGTTGGCTCAAAAGTCTTACTAAATGTTGGTGTATTTGATAGCGGCTTTAGTGTCAATATAGAATACACAATATGGGATGTACTACTGCATTTGGATAAAATCCCTCATTTTTTTGCTTCATTTTGGAAACAACGGATTTTGTCCTTTTTCTATAGACGATTACTTTCAGAATTTTCAAACTATGATTTTGAGACTTTTAGAAAAGTTGCTCTATACATTTAGCTAACATAATATGCAAATGAAATTTTGATATCTTTGACGCATGCGCAGTAAAAAATTATATAGTAAACCTACTCATTTTTCATACAATGTTTATTATTTTTTAATTCTGATTACAGGGTACTGTGTGCAATGTTGTTTATCATATTTTCTGAAAAATATATTATTTTATATTAAGAACTCTGAAAATTATAATGGTAAAACTTGGAAAAATTTGGGACCATTTTTATAAAAACCTTAATTACTCTGCGAGTGTGCATGCTATTTGCATAAAAATGAACACAGTGTATTACAATAAGGCATTCAATCATAATCTACAGTTTGAGCGCTTTTGCTACATTAGTTTTGACAGGGTTATTCAAAAGATATTCATTCTTTTTTAATTTGTTGACGGTCCCCTATGGCGTTTCGGTAAAAAATCTTCACGGAGATGTATGACGTATACTATTATATTTATACACTAAGAGTTTCGAGATGATTCCTCATGCATTTTTCTAGATATTTAGTAAAATGTCTAAAATCGCAAGTGTCCCATAATCAATGGCCATATAGTGTATATATATATATATATATATATATATATATGTATATTAATATATCTTCAAAGTCATTTGATATTTAAAAAAGTCATGTTTTTGGAAATGATTGAATTGGAGAGCAAAGAAACAAAGTGGTTTGCTCTAATAGATGAATTGGACATAGGGATGAATAAAATTTTGGGCAGAAATAGAAAACAGATTTTGTTGTTGTAGAGGAAGACGAGAGACAACGCATTTATGCCATACTCCACCGAGTGGAAAGTAGCTCCGTAGTCTGTCCCGTCGGAATAGTTTCGACATTTTTCGTTTTAATGTATCTAACAAAGAAGAAGGCATAGTAAAAACTGAAAGACCAAATTTTCCGCAACCCTCACAGGAACCTACTCCATTTGCCGGTCTATGCTTCTACAGAACGGCATGAGGTAAACTTGTAACATAAACTAGGAAAAAAATATGACTTTTCTTTAATAGTTACTAGAAGAGTAAATAAAAGATTTTTGTTTTTTATATGTTTTTTATTTTTATTTACATGTAAAAGTCCAATTTATCACTTTATGTGAAGAAAATTTCTATTGGCTCGTAAAGCCTTGAATAAGTGATCCATCTTTTGCCAGTCAAATGCCATAGAATTTTTATAAAAGCCATCAAGAAAGTCAACCAATGGCACGTAAATGGAATGGTCTTTAACACGTTCGCTGCCACTCACGCGAAAACGCGTCATATGGCGCCAATGATAAGGGGCCACTCACGCGCCAGAGAGTGATGTGGGATGATGTTCAATAGCCAGTCACGCTCTGGCGCGGGAAATACCTTCACTGATTCTTTGAAAAAAGTAAATTGGCTTCTGGCAAAAACCCACTTTTACAGTGCGGCATCAACTATCATCACATGTTCATGTAAGAGGCAGCGAACGTGTTAACAGCAGTATTAATCTTAAAATAAAATTTTTAACGCTTCTTGATTGACATATGTCAAATTTCATTCAGTTTAATATTAATGGAAGTTCACGTGGATTACACTCTCAGAAATAAAATTCTTATTTTTGACGATTCAGAAATCCTCGAGCCTTATTTCGTCGTTTTTGACGATCATTTAGTATCAAAATCACGTGACTTTTAACGAAACGTGAACTCTCAAATATTTGACGAAAGTGCTTCCTTAATCATGGCCAGACTTGATGAATTTTAAATAAACTGTCGCGGTAGCTGTTTATAAAAGGACCCACTATTATACCTCCTCAAATCTTGCGATTTTAGCAAGGATATATTTCTTGTTAAAAACCGTACTTTTTGGCGTTTTTCAGAAAATAATGAAATATAAGCAATTATTCTTCCTGCATTACTTTTTTTGTTGTTGTTGTTAAAGTTTTTAGGGATGTTTATTATTATTATTATTTATTTGTAAGTTGTATTTCGTTATAATTTAATTCGAAAAAAAATTTACTTCGTTCTACAAAACCGTTCAAAAAGTAAATTTGATCAATAAAATTTCAAAATTCCAAGATCTATTTTATGTCCAATATATTCTTTTTTCACTCAAATTAAAAATATACATAATTTTTCTCTCTCCCCTCTATAAACAGTAAATTGTTCAAATCTTATCCACCTACTTAAAGTAGTAAAATTTCTCCCAATAAGCACTTCATAATTCGTCATTTCTGAGCAACAAATTAACCAGTCCAAAATTTAATCATTCTTTAAGCAAATAAATTTCCCCTAGATGTTATTTAATTAAGACAAATTATAATTATTTATTAACCATTTGAAAATCATAATAAGTTATTCGTCTTATTATTTAAAACTTGCAAGGTTTATAACAGAATCGATAAAATTACTATCCCATTACAAAAATTTAAACACATTATAATCTACTATATGTCTTTATAATCATACATGCCTGAGCAACCTGTGGCGTGAAGGTAGAGCGTTGGACTGTCACACTGAACCTTGTGAGTTCGAACCTCACCTATGACATGTCTTTTTTGCTTCTGTCAATGAATACAGGAGCTTCTAAAAAATTCGATAGATGGCAGCACTAGCCCTTTTTTGACGAAATTTTTTGACGATTTGGTATCGTCAAACAAGTGAGGAAAGTAATTTCATCAATTTGACGAAATATTTATTTGGAGCATTTCCCAGGAAACGGTTTCGTCAAAAACGAGGAAAATTTCATGAAATCTGAGTATTCATTTCTGAGAGTGTACATAGCTGTTATTTATGCATTTATGCTTCAAATCAAGTTGGAAATGCATTTATTAATAATGTCACATGAAATGCATTGTTAAAATGGATTTTTATTTTTATTTTTTATAAATTAGTATTTTAAAAAATGGAACAGATGTAGTTTTTTTCATTAATTGTGTGTTTCTATTAGTGTAATGATATCGAAAGAATAATTACTTGTACAAATTGATTTAATGTATGCATAATAACTCAAAAAACTGAAACTATGTTTAATGAAAGAATAAATGAAAAGTAAAGATTTAATTCACATAAAGCTCTTTATAATTGTGTGTGATTCATTTTCCCAAGTTCGGTCGAAATTATTAAAATAATTTACAGATTTCCACTTAATAAATGATAACACTCAGTTATAATACTACATTTTCTGAATCAATTCACCCCGGAAAAATATTTCGGTAAATCTCTTCCTCAAAATTTTACAATTTTTGACAACATTTGTTTTGAAAGTGTAATATTTCCCAACTGTTACCCCCTTAAAAGCCTAATAAATTATTATTTTGAAAAGTTTTACTTAATTTGTAAAGTACAAACAATCATTTGCAGGATGAGTCTCTTCACCTGTTACAAGATAAATTATCATCAAAGACTTAACATGCTGCGATTGTTGTATAAATCAGCGGTTAGGACTCAGATGAGAAATTCAGCAAGCTTGTTACGACTTGTTATGGATTCAAATTACCTTTCTGAAACTTCATGTCATTTGATTATTTATCATTGTATACATATTTGACAAGAAAGTAATCAATAATATAGTAATAGAGCTACAAGCTATCATTAAAAGCTTAGATATTCGGAAGCTACGGAAATGTAAATTGCTCAATAGATGTAACTTATACAGAAATGCCCCAAAAGTATTGATCTCGGATTTTATTCGATAGATGTTGATGATAGACATATATTAAAAATTACAAAGTTATGTAAAAAAAATCTACAAAATTTCACGAAATCTATGATTAAGGTTATAGGGGATTAAATTTTAAGAAATATAAAATTTGAATTTTTCAGTGCCATTCGAAGTAATTCCTAATGAGTAAAATATACCACATAACAATGTTATGTGCAAACTTTCATCATTTTATCATATAATGTAGCAGAGGTATGTTTCAAAAAAGTTGGTGAGAAATTAATCATAAATTAAGATGCAAAATTTATAGCTAGATTGCAATCATTGCTTTCTTTTGTAATTTTTGTATTACCTTTGAAACGAGACCATCGGACATGATTTTTCCCATTTTCGAGCTCATCGATGACCAGCCATAGAAAAGTCTTTTAAGTCAGTATTTATGAATTTTCATGTCTCTGCGACGTTTAATATTAAAAGGTTAAAATTTTGCTCATAACCTTATTAATGTATAGAACACATTTTTATTCATTTCGAAGGGAGGCTGCATAAAAAATTAAATTTTTCATTTTTTGAAATGTAATTCTCGGAAACTTTTAACTGATTTCATGAAATTTTGCACTTTTTTTTAAGTAATTTGTAATACATAGCATATGTCTATAATCAATTTTTATAGGGAAGAATCTCATGTCAATGTTTTTGTGACACTCTGCGTAGAATTTTTAAAATTAGAAAAGTACAACTAAAAATGTTTATATATGTGAATCAATGCAACTGAATAATTTTCTTTTTTAATACCTTATATTAAAATCGGAGAAGCTAGAGTGACTAGAGACAAACAGATTAATTAGGTAAAAGATAAATATTTTTCACATAGAGAAAAAAAGTGTTTATAAAAATACATTACACTCCACAACTTCGAGGTAGTTAGACAAGTTCTTAACAATTTCAGATTAGAAAATTTAATGCCAATTTTCGGTATTTAAGATCGTTTTTAAACGTTAATGAAAGATTCTGTGCCCTTTAACTTCTTGTGGAATAACTTCTTGCAGTTCAACGTTAGTCTCCTAGAAATCTGAAGGAATTTATAGCCAACACATTTAAAAAAGAAAAATCTAAATAACTTCTGAAATTTTTTTTTTAAAAACGCATTTTAAGTTACGAATAGAAAAGACGAAGTTTTTTTTTAATTCCCGAACAAATAATTTAGATTAATCATCAAATTAATATGTAGTAATTTCTTAACATTTGCAAGTTTTGTTTATTCGCGAAATAAAAAATGAAGACCATTTCAGCATTCGCGAATACTTAACTTTGTTATTCGCAAATTTGTTTTATAAAAATATTTTTTTACAAAGTAAATTCGTTTTGTTTCACCAGTTTTATAAGCTATTTGATACTGGGCAGATGCATCGTACTGTACAGCACAAGTTATGAGAAATCAAACCCTAAGCAAAATACAGATGAGTAACTCCAAAAAACCCGAAACATGACATAATACTACAAATAAAAAAATCCTAAATTTTCTAAAAGTGAAATTTTTTATTCCAAGTGAAAAATTTTCTGAAAAAAATTGTATGGAATATTTTAAAGCTTCAAATTTCTTTCTTTCTTTTCTTTTTCTTTTTACTTTTTTTTTTAAAGAAATATAATGCGATCTCTAACTGATGAGAAGTCTTACATTTAAAAGGGAAATCAAGACCGCAACTTTTCGTTATGTAAATGTTTATAAACAAAATATACGCTCTTTCAAACAATCACGCATCCACAATTTTTTTTTTAGTCATTAGTTAGGAAATAAACTTTGTAAAATATGTTTGTAATTATTAAAATTTATTTACAACATGTATTTTTAATGCTTAATTAATATATTTTGCATTTCAAGTGTTATTTTTTTTTACATTTAAAACTAATCCTATGTGGTAATCCCAAAAATTTCTGATGCATGTTAATACACTGGCCTCCAAAAGTTAAGGTACAACATGTTCTTCACAGCTCACCATAAAATAAATGGCAGTCAGATTAAGTTTCATAGTTTATATAAATGACAATAATAAGCTTTAAAAAACTTACGCAAAAATTACAGCTACGATTCATATTTTATAGAAAAGAACAGGGGTCTGTGAATAAGAAAAAAAAATGACGAAGATTTCGTAATTTCGAAGTTTGTTGTATTCGAACTATTCTTGTCAGTTTTGTTCACAACAACCAGTAAAGTCTATGAAGAATATCTCTAAAGAAATGTCTAGAAAAAGTCGTTTGCCCTATTCATTAAGGTGGCGCATAGTAGGATGGATGGAAATTAGGTTGTCACAGGCCGATACAGCTAGACGGCTCACAGCCTCGCAGTGTAGAGTCGCTTGTCACTGCCTCGCAGTGTAGTCGAACAATTCCAGGATCAGCATGAATCTGAAGATTCTGTGTCCTGAAGACATGTTCCAGGCCGCCCACGTATTACAACACCAACAGAAGACTAGATCTTTCGGCTCGAAGGAGAAGACGCACTACTGTGTCGCAACTCATTGTAGACCACTTTGCAGCATCAGGGGGAAGAATTTCCGCTACTACGGTGGGAAGACGTCTTCACAATGCAGGTCTCTATGCAAGGTGACTAGTTGTGTGCGTCCTCCTCAACAGACGACAGAGAAGGGCCCACTTATGTTGGATAAGAGAGCATGTTTCCTGGACCAGGCAACAGTGGGCTTCTGTAATTTTCACAGACGAATCCAGATTCACACTGGAGAACAATTCACGACGTCGTCTGATTTAGAGAGAACAATGCACTTGATGCCATCATTCAAACACTGTCTAAATGCACAGGTACAGAAACGGTGGAATCATGGTTTGAGTAGGGATCTCACTCGGAGGTCACACTGACTTGCATGTGTTCCATGGAGGAACTCTGACTGGTGCGAGACATCGGGAAGAGATCCTTAATTCATATATGCGCCCATATGTCGGTGCTATCGGCAATGGTTTCTTTCTAATGGGTGATAATGAGAGACAACACCAAGCTGTGGTTGTTGAGGATTATCTTGATAATCACGGTTTGGAGATAATGGAATAGCCAGCTCACTCTCCAGACTTGAATCCGATATAGCATCTTTGCGAGTATATTGGAAGACAGGTTGCGGCTTTAAGTCTTCCTCCAAGGTCATTAAATGAGCTGGAACTAGGCTTACTCCATATCTGGTCAGCGCTACCTATTTCCGTGTCCGACAATTTAATTGAGAACATGGAAATTCGATACCGCCAATGTATTCAAGTCGGGGGTGGACATATTCCATGTTAGAACCAGTTTTTAAATGTTTCTGTCACATTTTATTGCATAATACTGCGATGTACTGATTTCTCCAAGAACGGAATTCCCCACCATGAGTGATTTTTTTGTTGTAATTTCATTTAATCATTTAACTTAAATAAATCTCTATGTCGCCTTTAATAAATAACAGTTTAGCGCACATTTCCTCTAAATTGTTATTTCTATATTTGTCCATTTGCAAATTAGACAGAAAAAATGGTTGTAGTAACTTTGGGTGGCCAGTGCCAGACTGCCCTGAAAAATGCAGAATAGCAGATCCACCGGCTTGGTGATTTAAAACAAAATCTAGTCAGCAACATCTTATGTTAACTTATAAATGATTCTGAATTTTGATGAAAATCCGAGCATTGGTTTTTAAGATTGAAAAATCGTAAAAAAAAAAAATCTGCATAACAACGCCGCATTTTGTTTGATGACATGAAAAACTAATGAGGATCATTTATTTATCAGGTTTTAGTTGAATCTGAAGTTTGATGGAAATCCATGTATTAGTTCTTCAGATATATTTACTGCAAAGTCCTTTGAAATTCTGCATAGCAGCGCCATCTATTGGGCGATTTACGCCAACAACTAAACTACTCTAATCTATATCAGGGACTAAATGAATCCCAAGTTTTAGAAAATTTCGTGCATTTCTTCTTGAGATAGAGCTATTGCGTTAATCACGAATAATGCATCATGGCAGCGGCAGCATTGAGCTATTTGCACTAAAACTTAATCAGTACCCTGTCATATCAAATACTAACAAAATATAAAGTTTTATGAAAGTCCTTCGATTACTTCTTAAGATATGGCTATTGTGGAAATGGTAAATAATGCATCATAGCACATCCACCTATTGGGCAATATACAACAAAAACTAATTAGATCTAGTTTATATCAATGTCTAAGAGAACCTAAAGTTTTGCGAAATTCCGTGCCTTAGTTCTTGAGATAGATTGCCCGCAAAATTTTTGTCACATAAATAGAGACTGGCTGACAAACAGACTGAAAGACTGACAGACTCGCAGACAGACATTTTGTAAAAACATGCTTTTCGGGATCTCTGACTTCTAAAACATGCAAACCCAACGAAAACTGGAATTCGAAAATTTTCACGAATCCAGTACTTTCTTCTTGTAAAGATAGAAGAAAGTAAAAATCATCAAACCTAACCCTCTTTGATGCACGGGAAGACAGTCTCAACATTCATGATTTTGATAATGATGAATGGATTGAGTTAAAAAATGTTTACTAAAATAAATATTATTGGCTTTAATAATTTAAATCAATAGACGTTTTGTAATAAACCATGTGGTGTTATTTTTTTTCTATGCAAGCCTATATATCTGGAATGATAAAATATGCAGCAACGAGTAATATATGTTCGACAACATCAAGCTACAATTATTTAAAACATTAAGGCCTCTACTGCTTGCAACATCGCTCACCAACCCCGAATAATCTGAAGAGAACAGGAACTGGATTAAATAAGAATTAAAAATACAATGAATTTTTAAATTGCTAAAGATTCAAAAATATATATTCACTATAATAAAGTAATTATAAATGAATGTTTCTGACAAAATATGTTCAATCTTATAAAAATACAATACGGACAGAATAGAATGTAGAGTGAAATATAAAATTCCATTAGATATTAAAATAACATCAGATTTTGGACAATAATTAAAAAAAAAATTAGCAGCATTTGGAGACCCCTGTAAATCAGGGGTCATGGACCCGTGCCTCGAATGCCTTGCTGTAAGTCAGACACTGAATATGTTACCTTGAAAGACCGATATTTGAAGAATGTTGACTTTCATCAGTGAATGTCAATATTCACATAGACGCTTGGTGTATTACGAAAAATGTGCTTAATATCAGTATTTACCGCTTACACCGGCCAATGTTGACATTCACCACGAATTAATGCTGAATGGTGAATATGTCGGAGATTTGCATTTCCTTCTCCGCCTTTAAAGCGCGTTTAACTTTTTCGCATGATTCTTATAACTTTTTACACATCATTTTCTTTTAAATTGTTCGACGAGAAATGTTCTAAATTTCTCTTTTCGATATGATATATTCTTATTTTTTATTTATTCATAAAATTTTAATTTGTTTGTTTTAATTTTTTTAACGAAAATTTACCCAAGGATAGATGCTAAACTGTTTATATTGTTTTAGGTGCAAATTTAATCCTCCCGCAATTGAGCCTGTACTTAATAGCGATAGATTAAAAAAGTTCATGCATGGAATTTATTTAAAAAGCTATAATAAATCAAGCAATAAGCATGCATTTTTTTCAAAAGAAATTTACATTTGAAAGTAATTTTTTTAGTTATACGATAGTGTAAAAATTGAAAGTGTATGATCTTGAAAGTTAAAGAAAGTGCAAGTGTTGCCATTCGCAAAATGACTTCAACTTTATTCACAGATGTGTGCGTTTGTTTCTTATAAAATATAATTTCATATTACAGCCTCTATTAATTTAGTTTTTAATATATTCAATAAAAAACAATTGTGATAGTAACAAGACGAAATCTAGTAGTAATTCGCTGTCGACATTAAAGCGTGCTATAAGAGATCCGATATAAAATTATTCAAGAAATAAGAAAGTGGCGGTTAAATTTTTGCTTTTACATGCATGTGCATAGGAGTAAAATCATATTTCATTAAATAGATGTATAATATGTATTATTCACAAATCCATTAGAAGCGGTAAATACATTTCCATTAGATATCGAAAGTGTGGTATTTAAATACTTCTATATTAGGTTACATATTTCTAATGTAAATTTCTAAATGAGAAAAGTCTGATTGACATCTATTTGTTGAATGCTATGAATATTTAAAAAATATTATGGATATTATAGATATATATAAATGTTAAGGTATAGGTCTATATGTACACTGTAAAAAATGTCAGATGTTTCTGAATATGTAAAAATGTACTGTAATCAAAAACGAAAATATACAGTGACCTCTTCTAACTCATCTAAGGTTTCGAAAAACGTTCCTTTACCTCTAAAAATCCCAGAAAGTTATTTGTTATCGAAATTTAAATAAGAATTTATAAAGATTAATTTTTATTAGCTGCCCGTCCATTTCGGAAACGTTTCTAAGTAGCTTTTACAGTACAATAATCATTTTTCTCAAATCAAAATATCACGTTTTCGGATTCTATCAATTCTCAAGTAAACATTTTCAGCTGCATAACTGATTTTGTGCATGCAATTGTAGCAAAATAATGTCAATTTTCATATTAATGTTAATACTGTTAATATTGTATGTTTGTCTATTAAACGTGCTTTCTGAATATCAAAATATTTTCGTATGAATTGGTAGTACCCGAAAAAGTGATATCTTGACTTGAGAAAAGTGATTATTGTACTGTAAAAGCTACTTAGAAACGTTTCCGAAATGGACGGGCAGCTAATGGAAATTACTTTTTATAAATTTTTCTTTAAATTTTGAAAACAAATAGCTTTCTGGGATTTTTAAAGGTAAAAGAACGGTTTTAGAAACCTTAGGTGAGTTAGAAGAGGTTACTGTATACTTTCGTTTTTGATTACGGTGCATTTTTATATATTCAGAAACATCTGACATTTTTTACAGTGTATAAGGCATATATGTATGTTTTCTATAAATTATGGTATGCACAGAATTTACAGAGACGCATAAAATATTGGTATGTATTTTATTGTAATTTGATTGTAGGACCGACTATTTCTATTATAAAGGGCAAATGTGTGCTTGAGTAACACTGACGCCCTTTTGACAGTGGCAAAGTTAAATTTAGCTTTTACTGCATTTTTTAAATTTCTAAACAGCAGGCATTTTCTTTTACACCACCAAATAAGGGAAAAAATCTACATTTAAATGCAACTTGTTGTATCTGTATAGAAATTTCTTTGAAAACTGTTTCAGAGATTACTCTCTTTTTATGGTTTAATTTTCAAGTATGCATATTTTAAAAAAAATGATTTTTGTCGTGAACAGATATTTGCGAAAGGAAAAACCATTTTCACTAAAATTCACTTAGATTATTCAGCATTGATTCCTACTTAAATTCCATAACGAAATCAAAACTTCATCAATAAAACATTAAAATAAAAATTCAAATTAAGTACAAATGTAAGTCAAGTAATCGAGCTTCAAGTTTAAACAATTGAAATTATCATTATTAGAAAGACTATTCTAAATAGCGATCTTTGGCGATTTATTTTTCTTTTAACTGGCACGAGACCTATACGGAAGTATCTTTTATATAAATTTGAAAACTACTCAAAAATATAATTGCTATTTTATGTATAAAAAGGATTTTCGGTATTGCTGGTGGGATTTCTAATAAAATACATTAAATTTAAAAAATCTGTTAGAATTTTCAATTCAGGCTTTTACTTATATTCTGCTATTCGAGAAGCCCAGGTTTATCAATTTGTGATCGATAATTACTGAAAGTGCATTTTCAGCTGTAGTATGCATTTTTAAACTTAATTAATTGCGCATTACATGGTGTACATATTTCTATAAATCATACACAGGAAATCATTCACAGGTCAGCATGAAATAATTTTATAGATAGTAAGAACAAAAAATGGATTTTTATTGCGTCACGTGTTCTTTTAACTAATATATTTAGATGCATCATACATTCCAATATATGAAAAAAAAAAGATATTTCTGTAAAGTATTCAGTTAGTGTTGAGAAGTGTTTCATAATATGTGCTTGATGCACTATTTTTTGTCATATTTTTCATTATTATTATTACAGTTATATATTTTTCACAGATATTATGTAATTTCATAACTCATTTAGACAAATTTGATGGTCTAGCAAGTGCTAGGACATTTAAACCAGATCATTAAGCAGTTCAATTAAAAACCTTTTCATCTAAGCGCAAAAATTGGCATCTTTACTTAAAAATTTGTTATGAAACGTTTAACTAAAAAATAATACAACATTCTCAATCATATTTTATAAAAAATATCATTATTTAGCAAAATAAAAATATAAAGTGAGGGAGATCGGGTTATTATGGAATGGTCTGACAATATAGAATACTTCAATATCTAGAGCATACCGGTTGCAGCTGTGCGTGAATCTGTTGTGCAGCTTTCTAGCACTACAATCAGTTCTATTTTGATACCTGTTGTTGGAATGATACTGCGAAGTAAAGACTTATTTTCTATTTTTCTGTTTTTTGCAGGTAAATTTTATAAAACTAGTTTTAATTATAAAATTTCACTGTCATTTATGTTAACTAAGTTCAGTATAATGTTGAATATTTATTTTTGTGATAGTCAGTTTTTCTCTTAATGACGAGTAAGGAGGTTATGTTTTTCTAGATGGTGGATCGATTAATATGGAATATCAATTTCCTCTTTATATATTTTTCATTGCTTTGTTTATCCTAAAACAAAACAATTCAACAAAATTTAACTTTTGAAATAACAACAAGAGTTTAAAAAAGACTTAGGGGAGACCGAGGTACAATGGACCACTTTTGTTAACTTTGACTGTTTATTCTTATTCATTAAAAAAACTCACATGCATGCATGTTATCTATACACTATAGTTTAGATTACATTTACTCAAAAATAACGATTATGTATACTTTTTTAATATATATTTTTAAATAGCAAGTGATAAAATGGACCATTGTACCCCATGGCCGGGGTACAATGGTCCACAGCATGGGGCTCTATGGATCACATGTAATTCTGAAAAAATATATAAGTATAGTACATTTTTTAATAAAAAGAAGCATAGACTATATCATAATTTGCTTATTCATGTCTTAACTTCATACATATAATGTAAGTTTTACGATTATTAAGGATAGCAAATGATACATCAAAAGATGTTTGTGTCACTGAAAGCCTGCTGCTTTCTAGTGAAACATTAGAGTCTGGAAGAAATATTACAATATCGTAAACATTTACAAGAGATTCATTAACAATATTGCAAAACATAATTACGTTTTGGGTTGGTTTTCAGCACATGAATCTCACAAAAACAGAATCATTTTCATTTTTTTTCTATTACTTAATCAATAAAATGAATCTTTTTTTTGTCAAAAATATAATCAAAATGTAATTAACAACTTTTATTTCATTAGTAAAATTAACATCATTCTGTGAAATTTTATAATCACTGCATTCTGTATCACTATTGAATGGAAATATTCAAATTTGAAAACATATTATATAGATAATATTTCAAAAATGCCCTACACAACATGAATCATTAGTTTATTTACATACAAAAAATAATTTATTAATTCTTAATTTCACATGTAATTTTTAATTAAAAAAAAAACACAGAATACAAGATTGGTGCAAAATGGACCATGGTCCATTGTATCCCGGTTTCTGGTGGTCCATTGTACCCCATATGTGACTTTGACAAAAAATTTATTAAAAAAAGTAGTTTTGTATTCAATTATTTTACTTACAATAAATATAGTAAAATATTTTCTTACCTTTTTATTGTACTCAGCAATGCCTTTCAAAACTTCACAAATCTTTAACATAAAAAGTAGTGTATATTTCACTGGAAATATTTACTTTTACCTGTCTTAAATCAACTATCAAGAATAAAATGACTAAAATGGCAGCTATGCACATGGTTTTAAATATCTATTCACTACTGCAGGACTGCCATGTATGTACTAAAATATGAAGCATTAAAAAAATAATATAAAAAATAGGGGGTGGAACACTGTATCCCGTGGTCCATTGTACCCCAGTCTGCCCTACATATATTTCACAGAAGGAGAATACGGTTTATGAAGGGCACATATTTTTTCGGATCGAAACATCCCTCGATACTCTGCAGAAAAGTACACTCTTTTGATATTCGATTAAAGAATATTTCATTCACATCGATAAAGGCCATCACGAATCATTTACTTACAGAAGAATGATGAAGCACTTACACAGAGCTTGTACAAGAACATATTCTTGTTAAGTATTTCAGTTCTGGCCAATAGCTGGTATAATCACTGCATTGCACTATTATAATCCATTAATTGGTCACGAGAGACTTGAAATATGAAGTGAAATGTGAACTGGAACACACATAAACATAATGGAGATAAGGCCAATAAATTAAACAGCTCACAAAACTTGAAACTTTTCTACCTTTTATTTTAAAGTAAAATTAAGATATGATAAGTGTCTTGAGCCTTCTATTTACACGGGTTGTATTTTTTTCTTTTTTCAAATATTATAGAAAAGTGTCAAAGTCGATATTTGAATCCAGAAACTTGGCTTAAGCTGCCAACTTTCTACCATTTGAACTATTCTGGACAAATCCAGAGGACAAAATTTACAGAGACAGCCTTTTTGGAAAGTACATTTGATAAGTTATCTGAAAGAACTCGATAAAACGAACAGCAGATAAAAGAAATCTAATAAACTTTGGAAACATAATTACAATTTGATTGTATCAAAATAATAAGGTTTAAAAAAACAAAACCGGTGAATTGTTACGAATAGAAAGCTCTATAAGTTTACTTTTAAATAAGATTTTATTTTAAATAGCTTAAATTAAAGTTTTTTAATTACGTGTCTAAAATGCATAAATAATAAATTTCGTTAACGTAAGTATACCAGAACTCTGTAGATTACTGAGCATATGTAATTAAAACCGTAGTATTATATTTGGTGATAAAACTTAAAGATATAAAATAAAACATATTACATATTCGTCAAAATTCTTATTATTTTTTAAGAATCAATTCTCATATAATAGGGGAAGCTATCGTGTTTCATTTTATCAATAAATGCCATAACACTCATATTTAAAATATATATATATTAAATATACTTTAATCAGTCAACAGTCTTGTGAGAGAAAATAATTAGCGACATATTTTAATGGCAGTGTGGAGGAATTTTGTTTTTGATGAAATTTGGTTAGAAATTTTTATGTTGCAATGCGAAAAATTCGTTAAACAAAAATATAAATTGAATCAAGGAAGAATTTTTCCCTGTACCGATGCCTGAAAAACCGTAAGCAGATTTTGCTCAGACTATTTTAAAGACAATAAATGTCAAAAATCAGTAAAGGTCTAGTGACTAAAACATGTTAACCCTTTGTGGCTCAACAGATCCGATTTGAAAAACTTTAACTCAAATGTTAGAAGACATTGTTTTAAGCATTTAAAAAATAATAAAAATAATTAGAGTGTAGAACTAAAATAATCATTGAATAAAAGGTACTTTTTTCAACATCTATAAAAAATAGATATTTTGCACATTTTTTCATAAATATTATCGATTTTCTAGTAAAATATTTTTAAGTATACAAAATTACATTTAAAAAAGGGTACTGTCGGACTTGTCCAGATTTTTTTAATTTGACAAAATTTACTAAGCTAATTTTTGCAATATCGACCTGAAATTTCTCAAATGATAAACAAAATTTGATATGAGAAATTAACTCAATATCATCGTCGTGTTTTAAAGCTTATTGTGTAAGTACCATTGACTTTTGTGTATGTTTCAGATTAGCAACACGGTAATATAAAGGGTTAAAAAATGTTAGATAATAAGAAACATAAATAAATTCTTTCTTTATTACACTGAATATTAATAAACCGCGAGCAATGTAACTTTACTAACAAATAAAGACACGTCAAGCTGTAATGGACTAGCGACTCGCTTATAAAAGGTCTCTATTATTTTGGTCTGAGAACGTGACATCAAGCATCTAAATAATGTGGCGCAACAGAGACTTCTCTATTCTATTTAACTTTAATTTTCCAATGTTTCTTAGAATCTACGGTTGTGTGTTTCCGTTTTTATTTTACGCAAATTAGGCTTATCGCTCAACCTATTGAGTATGTAAGGAAAAGTATGCGCCTTCGAATTTGAATCGCACCCCATGCCTTGTGCTATCAAGACCTTGTGTCGAAGGTTGTGGGTCGTATACCGCCCTTATGCTTGTATTCACCAATTACTTCGACCTCGAGTTATACCGAAAACCTTTGTCGAACATTCAAACTGTATTCACCGTAAACCTGATTGGATATCCAATCATATTTTATCATGAATTCCATTTGAATATATAACCGAGGTGTTCTAGGTTGAAGTAGATGGTGAATACGAGCATTAGTAGTTAACAAGACCTTGCGTTGAATGATTTGGGTCGATTCATGTCTCTGAAGGCTTGTATAAATGATTTAGAAAGTTTTCTGACAGCTGGAATAAAATTTGGAAATTGTAATTAGAGCATTTTCATTGGAAAGAATATTTTGATTCATAGATTAAATAAATAAATTTCTGTTTGACAACTACGGATTGTCGTCTAAATTGATTAGATATTTAAGTTGGGTTAAGGCAGACATGCCAATCTCCGGCTTTTTAAAAATCAAACAATTATACTTCTAACCAGAAATTTATTGAGTCAACAAAATTAAGTAAATTTCAAATTAACCTCTGAGTTATTACTAGACACTTCTAATTAAATAAATTTTCTGGTTCAAAGTACGTTTTCATGAATTAATAAAAGCCGGAGGTTGGCAACTCTGGTAAAGGTGTTTTTTCAGCTTGTTTGTATCAAAGAAATATCAAAAAGCTTATGCGAGTTAAAATTTCACATTTCTTAGTTATTAAATCTGGGAATATTCTTGCTTATTCGCTAAGTAATCTTAAGAAAAATTTAAGGAAGAAACTTTGTCACTCCCGTGTCCGATTTGTTTAAATAAAGATGTTTTTAGATTTTACATTGAACATGACTTCACTGTTACGTAACAACTTGGCAAGGTCGTTGCAAAACGTGCAGTAATATTTTGTAGCCATCATAAAATTTTTATTTTCTAGTGAAAATTTGTACTGTGATTCTCTTATTACTTTGGATAATCTGAAATGACGGATACAAAAATGTAATTCAAATCACCATCGACTTTTCTCCTGGATTACATAATGTTGATGCCATTCGATATTAAGTAAGAACATAAATAAAGAAATTTTCGATGTTAAAGCTGCCAATTTTCATATATTTACATTAATAGATGTTAAAAGGAATAGTTTGGTGAAAATTTGATATGCTACAATTTAAGTTTAAATATTTTTTATTAAACTTTTCAAATGTATATCAAAATGTCATATTTTCGGATTAAAAACTTGTCTCTTTTAAAGTAGCAATATTTTGTTTTAAATTTTTTTAGATCTGATAATATTGTTTTGAAAATCTTTTGCTGATAATGAAGTTAGAATTTTCATTTTATATGCTGGTACTGTTATTTATTAAAATGGGATTTTTCGGATTTTTCTAAAGTGTAATCTTTTATGCATATTTAAAACCTATGGAATTAATCAATCATTAAAAAGAAATATTTAATTAAAAGTTGAAAATGAATATTTCATTGCATCTAAATATTATTTAATTTAACGATTTAAATATTATTTATTTAACCTCGAAAACGGACATACAGAGTGTGTTACTAGAATGAACCTTTGTATGTATGAGAGAAATTTAAGAACAGGTTAAAAAGTCCTTCCGGCAATGCCAGGAGATAAGGTAGCATTCATATACTTATTTATTTATTTATTTATTTTAAATTAACCTATATTATTCAAACATATGAATCTCAAATTAGTGAAAGCCGATTTTATAAGATTGAATAATAGTTTTGTCAATGCTGAATATTAATAAAAATTTTTAGAAAATAGTCATATTTTATTCAACCAGGTTTTATTTTCAGCGATTTAGAGAGTCGCCAATTCCACGATATCATAAAGTGTATGCCATTTTAAAGCAACATTATAGATAAAACAAACCAATGAGCTTTGTCTAAATCTTAATTTATGTGCACATGCACACGATTCATATCGAAATCAATTAATATATGCGAGTACCGTCGCGGGCAAATTGATTTTTAAAAAAAATTTACCCACATTAGAAATTCAAACTGCTATATCTCAGGCGTTTTTTAAGATAAAGACAAAACAAAGAATACTCCGGAATTCATTATTAAGATAAATACTTTAGAAAGAACCTTCTTTCAATTTTTAATTTTTTGTTTGTACATCATTATACTCTTAAATGATTTTTGACAAACTTAAATGGCCGCCATTTTTAAACAAAATAGCGGATGAAGTTGGCTAGTGGAAACGGTCAAGACATTGGTATGTACTATGTACATTGTACACAAGGAGTTATATCCAAATCAGTTTATAAATATGCTTATTATCGCGTGACAAATTTCAGACCGTTTCAAAATATCCACCAATTGAAAGAACTATAACTCAGACATTTTTCAAGATACAGATGAAATAAAAAATGCTCTGAAATCTTTGTATCAAGGTCAAACACACAAAATCAAAATCTTTTTCAATTTCTTACTTTTTTGCACCTAAATTTAAAATTTAAATTAAAAAAAGTTAACATTCCACCATTTTGAAACAAGATGGCATATGGAACTGGCCAACGAACTCGGTCCAGACATCGGTATGTACTATGTATGCACCAAGTTTCATCCAAATCGGTTTATAAATACGCGTGTTATCATGTGACGAAAATCAGATCATTTCAAAATGTGAGCTACACAAGAAATTAAAAGTGCTATAACTGCTTTAAGGTACAGACAAAATAAAAAATGCTCTGGAATGTTTGTATCAAGGTCAAATGCAAAAAAGAAAAATATTTTTCAATTTCTCACTTTTTTGTATCTAATTTTAAATTAAAAAATTCAAAAAACAATCAAATGGCCGCTATTTTGAAACAAGATGGAGGAAGGAACTGGCTAATGAACTCGGTCTAGGCCGCATTACTTACTATGTACACACCAAGTTACATTCAGATTGGTTCATAAATACGCGTGTTATCACGTGACAAAAATCAGATCGTTTCAAAATGTCAGACACAAGAAAAATTCAAAGTGCTATAACTCAATCATTTTTAAGATATAGACAAATAAAAAGTGTTCCGCAATTTTAAGTTCTAACACATAAAGGAAAAATATTTTTCAACTTTTAATTTTTTCGCATTTAATTTTAAATTTTAAATTTTTTTTAGTTTTTAAATGGCCGCCATTTTGAAACAACATGGCGTATGATGCTGGCTGACGAACTCGGTCGAGACATTTGTATGTACTATGTACATACCAAGTTTCATTTAAATCGGTTCATAAATACGTTGGTTACAGCATGACAAAAATCAGATATATATATATATATATATATATATATATATATATATATATATATGCCAACATTTGAACGGAGGGTGGTTTTGGGGTCTGGGGGTTATGATCGGTGAAAATATACCAAAATTTTCTGGAAGTGCTTTCCTCCGGACGGATGCAATTGGTAGCGTTTTACTTTTTGTAATGAAAGCTACCTAAAACTTGGTAGCTGTGGGCACAGAGGTCAGTTGTGTGTTAAAATTTGAACTATCATATTGGAAGAGGAATTTTTGCAGAAATCGGAGGACATATCTTTTAAAGCAACAATTCAATAACGTATATCTTCTTCTAGGGCTGTTTTAAAGAAACTTAGGCTTAATTAAAGTTTCGTCTTTTAATTTCTTTGAAGATGTTTACATCGACAGCTTTCCCATAATTTTTCCGGAACAGAGTCGCTTAATATATTTATTTTAAGTAAATTCGACAAATCCTTGCCCAACTCTTCGACGGAATTTGCTGATGTTTTATAAATTGTCAGACTCAACTTGGACAGTATATTTTCATTTTTCGTAAAGTAAAGAATTCACACTTTAAATAGGAATAGTTCCTTTATTTGGTATAATCTGTCATTTACCCCACTGATTCCTATGCCTATACTTCACAATCCAAAAAAAAAAAAAAAAAAAAAAAAATGTGAACGTGGCTTACGTTTAAAAAAAACATCGGGTTTTTTTTAGTGCAGTTTGTTTTTTAAAATAATTTGTTTTGAAGAAATCTTTCCAGCTGCATACTACTAGATATCTCTCTTTCTATTACAAATTTCTTTTAGAAAATAATTTCCATTCCATTAGAAAACATTTTAATCCTTTAGCTTTCTTCGCACTCCTTACCAATCGCAACAGAAAAATATTTTAATAACATGAAGTGTTGAATTCATAGGAGATTTTACCTTTTTTGAAAATTTCAACATATTTTCTAAATGAGAGTGGTATAGTGGGCTTTTGTAAAACGTTATATATATGTTAAAGAACACTGAAAGTTTTACTACCGAAGTAAAAGTTTATTGAATATATCAATCGGCATTTATCTTTTCAGCTGGATATTTATGTTTAGAGAATACGAAGCTTGCAAAAAACCGAAACAAAAAGCTAGAAATTAGAAAAACAGAAAAGAAGGAAAAACATAGTCATTTAATAACTTGTTTGTATATTTATTACATAGTCTGGTGTAGTTCGAGAAAAAATGTGATTATAAATTAGTAGAAAAACAACTCAGACAAACTTGATTCTAATTAAATTTAACAGTAATTTTTGAAATTACACAATGTTCACAAAGTATTGATTTTTTTCGTAAATTTAAATGCAAAAAATTTTTCGTAGTACGTTTTATACACTCTTAAAACGAAAGAGTGGATTTGGCTTCTCAGGAAAGAGTAGTAATTTATTGGATTGAGAATGATGAGTTGCGTCTTAAACGTTTTACTCGTCTTGATTTTAATTGTTTATTTGAACTACTCATCTTGATTTAAATTGCTTAAGAATAACTCGTTCATTCGAGTTGTTTCAACACTTTATACGAGAAGCGGACTTTCGAACCGTGAGATGAGTAGATTTCGGTTGATGTTTTAAGAGAGTATTTATCTAACACTGTTTCAATATTTCTCTTCTTTTTACTTTAAATTTAGTTTTTCATCCACCAAATATATTTATATTTAATGTACAAAATTATCTTGACATATATTTACTCTACTATATGCTGCACAGCTACAAACGTGTATCTGTTTTCGCCCAATTTTTCTTTTGTGTACATGCTGTTTTTGTGTGTTTGCAGTTGTTTGGTGTGTGTGTTTTGGGCTTTTGTTAGAAAACCTTAATATTTTAAAAACCCTTCTTATAGGCGAAAATAAAACATACGCCATAAGTTAAATCAATCAAAAAGTGAGTAAAAGAAATTCAGTTTGAGAAAACTTTTCTTTTTTCTGCATTTAATTGGAAAACGTGTGTCATCAGAAGGATTATTAGCTAATTCTCTGAGAGTAATATTGTGCTGATATCCATGGTGGAACAGATTATATTTTCAAATATATTTTATTCGTTGAATTCACTCTTTTCTATTTAGTGGTATTTTAAATAGTCATATTCAAAAATAATTAAACATTACATTAATATTGAATTTTTGAAGCTTTAATGACAATTAAAATCGTACTATTAATAAAATTAACTTCTACATTCCTATTACATTTTGTAAATTTAAGCCTTAGAAATTGCAATTAGAACTGTGTAATAGTAACTGAAATGCAATGAATAATTTTAATTTTATTACTATACTCTTTTAACTTTAAAGATAATTCAAAGTTAACACCCTAATATTCAAGACAGATAGGATTTTCTTACGTTAAATTGGTTTCCTGGTACATATTGTGTATCGTTAATATCATAAGACTTATATTTAAGCTTTATAGACAAGTTTTAAATCGATATATTTCTATTTTTTAAATCTGTAACTGAAATAATCTCTTAACTTTTTATTAACAGTTAATAGATATTCAAAATTGAAAAAGCAATATAATATTGTTTTTATCCTCATTAATAATATTCACTTCACACAAAAGTAGGAACTATCCTTTTTCCAAAATTAACAAGTTTATTTTAAACATAAATTTTTAAAATTCATATTCTGTTTAATAAACATATATTGGAAAATATATAGATAAAATAAAAAAGAAATGTATTGAAGTAAAACTTTGAAAAACCATTATATTTCAAACTAATCAAATAAACCAATAAATAAAGTAAACATAAAATGTATTGCCTTCACAAACATTTATGAAATACTAGTTGCTTAACAAAAATAAAATATATAATAATCAAAGTTTTAGAAAACATAGTCATTCGATGCAATTTATTCATAAAATATTCGAAAAACGCTTATTATTATGATTCCAAAATATTTAAAAATTATTTGTGTGTTATATAATATAGTCAGTTTGAACACTCGAAATGAAGTTAATATTTTTATATCTATCATTTTATTTATGCATAATCATCATTAGATTCCATTTATAGAAACTGTATTCGGCTAATTAAAAGAAAATTTTCGAAAACGTTTATTCAGAGAAAATACTTTGAACATTTCATTAGGTAATACATGAGTTGAATAAATTCCCTTTCATTAAAAGGTTTATAAATAGATATAGTGTGATATTCTATTATACATATGCTTATTTAGTTATAGTATGAAAAAAATATAAATGGCATTAAATACAGGCTTTCAAATGCATTTAAATTTATACTACCAGAAGCGTAATTTTACACTATCAGGAATATGTTTTTCACACATTAACGCCTCTATTTATGTACAATGTAAACATATTATAAAACGGCATTGAACACAGATTTTGAAAAATAGTATAAAAATTTATGAATACAGCGCAATTTTATACTTTAAGGAACATATTTTTCACTCATTACTACTTCTAAAAAATAAAAAAAAATTTTTTTTTAATTTGACACTTTATAAAAAATAAGGCTAAATGTTTAGGGTTCCAGAAATTCAACTCGGGTAATTTATGTATCAATAGATGAATGGCAATAAAAATGGTAAATGCAAAACTGTATTTTAATAGTTTAAATCACATCTCTATTTGTTTAAAAAAAAAAAAAATAGCAGTATATTATCCTTTTACTTATACATAAGTAGGACAAATAAAGATTCCGCTCTAAGGTTTGATTAAATTTTAAACTTTTTTAGTAAAATTTTAGAAATAAATTCAGCAACAATAATACTTTTAGTTTCATTTGCTATTTTGCATTTTTTTAATTATTATTTTAAAAAGTACTCGTTATTTTAAGAGAAAAATTACAAAATGGCTACTTCTAGCCTGGGTAATGTTGCCAGCATAGCTAAATGAAAAATTGCATTTCTTCAAAATGTATATTTAATCAACATAAGAGAAAGGATCGCACGTTAACAATAAAGGGTACTTTTCAGTTAACCAGACACTAGTGTTATATATACATACATGTGTATGTATATACACGTACATGTATTTATAGTACATGCATGTGTATGCATATATATACATATGTATACATATGACACACTGATGCCCGACTGACCGAAATGTACCAGAATCAGTATTATGGTTTGTAATATTTTAAATATTAAATTATTACAAAATAAAATAAACAGAAATAAGCACGAATATGACAAATATAGGAATATGTGTGCTTCAGCAGGCATACGGATTGAAAATGACTCAAATATATGTCTAAACAAGAAAATACCTATGAGTATCTGTTTGTTATGAACTATAAATAAAAATAGTTTCCGGGGAAAGAAATTATGTGGCCATTTTGCCCGATCACATTGTTTCTATTTTAAATACCTGGAAATATGGCATTAGAAAAACTGCGCCCAAGTATCTAATCAATATGACTTAGCCTTTTCAATCACATAATTTCATTTAAAAAGTTATTTCACATTGGTTTAACAGTATAAAAGCGAATAATCATAAAAACACATATTAATAAGCTATGATCAAGAAATTGTAGGATTTCCCTAAAAGAAAAAATGCAAAAAAACAATAAGTTCAGAATTGGTAAAATGTAGCCTTCGGCTTGAAAAACGCAGATAATGCTGTTTACATTTGTGATGAATTTGTGCACATTTCTTGCGTCGAAGGAATGCTATACAGAAAAACAAAAACTCAAATAAACACATTACCATCATCCCTCCTTTTATCTTTTGTGAAACCGCGTTTCATAAAAATAAATGCTGCATTTTTTACTACGTCGTAAATTTATTGCATAGAGTTCATTCCTCCTAAACTGAATGTTTTCGTATAAAATAATATTGACTTTATTCCGAATATTACAAAAAAGATGTCAGCCAGAAAACTGTTTATTTTTCTTTAACTTAAAATATTCACTGATTCACATTGTTTCCATCACTACTCATCCTTATTCAGCGCTCAATTTAAGAAAAAACGTGCTTTCCGAAGATTTTGTCTTCATTGTCTTAAAAAAATGTCAGTACATGTTAAAAAACATCTAAATGCATTTTTTTCATTTTCATTTTTATTTTTTTCACTGGTAGACATTGTGCTAAAGTTTATTAATTAAGATATAGTCTTCAAAAAGAAAGTAAAGCGTCACAGGTATTTCTCTTGTGAGTCATGAAATTTGTCTTTATATATCCCTTTTTTAACACTTTTGAATATAGTTGAAAAGCCTTCAACACAATTATGCCTTCAATATGTTTTTCCGTCTGACCATTTTCTACACTCTTAATTCAAAAGAATGAATTATTAACTCCTAAAAAAACGAAGTTTTGTACGCACCTTTTTGTTCTTTCTTGACAATCGGTTTTATATAAATGAGATGTTCTCCACAAAATACTGGTTTGCTAAATTACTCTTTTCGACGCACATTCAAAAATATAATTTTCAGATCGGAAAATTCAAATATATCTTTAAAAGAGGGCAAAAGAACCTACCCATTGGTTGTAATCTTGTCACGAGATAGGCTAAGAACCGGTTACTAATATCAATCAGTTTGAAAAGGCAGTTGCTGTTTGTTTCAGGCGTCAAATCATAGCGTATTACAGAATTAAAGTACCATTACTATTAAAGTTTGAATTATATTAAAAAATGGAATTGAATTCCGTTACATTACGGCCTATAAGGAAAAAATTAAAAATGTCAAAAAGGAAAATGAAAATCTATATCTCCCATCCTTCAAAATAGACTCTGTAGAGTCCAATACAACCCCATCGCGTTTGATCCATTATTCCATGCAGTTTTAGCAGGCTGATTGGGGTAAGGTCTGCAGCCGCCTCAGTGAATTATTATGTATCATGGGCGTAACTAGGGGGGGGGTGCCCTGAGTGCGCCCCCGCTCGCGCAGATCCGAGATTGATTATTTGGTACTACTCTGTTATCCCGTCGGCCGATTTCGCCAAATTATATAAATCGCCAAACTAATAGCTAAATTATACATATTGACGTAATTTTTATTTTAAATAATAAAAAAACAAATAATTAGTAGAATTTTAATAAAAATACAAATAAAAATCACTTAATGACGTTTAAAACACGTGAATCGTATTTAATGTCATTGAATGTGACATTCACAATCATCCATTATTGGCATTTAATCTTAGAATCTGGTGATAGTATTTTGGTCAACGGGAAGACAGAGTAGTACCGATTATTTTAAAAATATCAAAATTTAAAAAAGAAAAAATAAGAAAAATGAAAGCAAAGTCTATTTTTATACTAGTCTTCGTGGTCGGGCGGGCCCGGACTCAATTCTTCAAAATTTTATTTATTCATGTGTAGAAAAGATTGTAAGAACTTTTTCCACTTAAAAATCCTACTTAATCGTTTTCAACTCATTTTTATTATTTTTTATCAAAATGACAGGGTAACAATAAGCTTGATTTTTTATTTTAGTATTTCTTTGCTGTTTCAAATGAAAATTTGTGATAATTACAGATTTATGTCTACGGAATTTCCGGCCACGATCGATTTATACGGCGCCAATCAAAACAACCCCAACAATAAATTTGCTTTTTGTTCGCATTTCGTTAGCAGAAGATATTTTTTAATGGGATCGTTCATTTATTTATTATTTAGTTACATGACGCTAAGATAATATTTTCTTTTTTTTTTTTTGGTGGGGGGGGGGGGGGTAGACAAGAATTTGCTGGAGGTTTACAAGTTATTTAATCTTCGATGGTGCACAAATTATAGTTGTTTTCCATATGAAAATAACTTTAGTGATTATTATATGTATTTGTCATCTTGATCTCTGCTCATGCTGGGGACGCAGTTCCTTATCCAAGACACTTTCCTCCGTAAGTAAATATGATTACTAGTGCTGTAAAACTAACGACTGAATAAATACCTGTGTGATGGCGTTATTTTAAAACTCACTACCAGTTTGAAAATATCCGTTACTCGTTACTGCTCAGAAACCTGTTATTAACAATCATCGTATGTACTAAATAACTGCAAGAAATCTAGTTACTTGCGGAACATGAGTTTTTGGAAGAATTCGTATTTTTTACTCTTCACATATTGTTATGTGCTGCCATCTGTCCCTAAAAATAGATTTAATCAAGCTTCTAATTTTTTACGAAAAAAGACAAAGAAAATTAAAATACATAATTGAGTACAACATGTCTAAATTGTAGAATTTATTACTTATGAAAAAAAAATCGGAGAAAGCAATTTAGCAAGAGTAAAACCTTACAAAATTTATACAATAAAATTATGAAATGTAATTACTCAAAGAAAATTTTTTACAAGCAAATTTTCTCATTAATTTTAAACTACTTAAAGTAATTATGTGTAGCGAAAATTAATTTCTGGAATAATTTAAAAACACTGTTTTATTTCTTACGATATCATCTTATCAAACAACATCTATATTTATACTTCAATCACATTATTATCTCTGAAAAATTTTATTTATATTTTAAAATACTCTTTTTTCAAATATGAAATTTAAAAACAAACAGCAAATATATTTTTACAATCAAAGAAAAAGGAGAAAAGAAAAATGAGCTTTATCATAAACACATTTTTAAAAGCAACCTAAAATTTCGTCTTTATCATAAAAATGCTCTCAAATATAAAATATAAATACGCGTGCGAAGATATTTTTATAGAAAAAAATATACTTAAAGCAAACCTGTAAATTTTAGAACAGTTTTGATGAAAACAAACTATCATGTGATTGACGATGCTTTACTAATAAATGTTTTTTTTTATTATTATTCGTCGTTGAACCGCTTTTAATTGAATACTTCATTTCGTATATAAATCACATTTGCTTTATCACTTGATACTGCAGAAAACTATGTCCACAATTTACTTATTTTTCTTTCCATGTTAAAAAAAAAAAAAAAAAAAAAAAAAAAAAAAAACAATCAAAAAGCTCCTACGAAATGGAAATCATTAAAGATTTGAGAATAACTGATAACGAGGGATATTTCAAAGAAACAATTCGAGATTTCATTTTTTAGAGAATACCCGTTATATGTTAACGAATATGTGCGGTTTGCAACAGCTCTAATGATTACCATATTATTCCGATAGAAAGCAATCGATCAGTGTTTTGTTTTTTTCTATAAAAGCATCGGACCTTTAAAATAACAATGTCGATTTTATAAAATTTACGTTGATTTTCAGGAACCCGTCAATCGCAGTAGATTGTTATGAGAAAGGAATTGATTATAACGAAAGATGTACACTTTTTACAGAAAATTGAAGAAGTTCAATTAGCCAGCTTACAAATAGTAATTTCTGAAAATTTGTTGAATTTATTCATTAAACACAAACGTGTCCACCAAATTTGTTTATTATCTTTTTCCGGCACGGACAAAATCTGTTAGTAAAATGAGAAATTATCGACTGACACCGGAATTCAAACACGAATTTTTTTGATATTTCGAAAACCTTAATTTAAGCGTTTATTGTAAAAGCAAAATCTATCTAAAATATTATTGGTGTTCGCATGTTTGGAATAAAAATTAGGTATCCCAGACCGGGACAGCGTGCCGGAAAAGTTAAAGGAGGAAAAAATATAAGAATATTTTTAAGTATGAAGTATATTTTTATTTTATACGGATTTTGAAAAGACTGAATTTGAATTTTCACTTAAAAATTATATATATGTAAGAAGTTTTTATAATTGAGGTATCACTTTTAAAACATTTTTTAAATACCATAGAATTTTGTTTCATATATTTTTGGTATCGGGCTCGAGCTCTGGACAAAAATATTTAGGGATCGGGCCTCGTAACACAAGCCCGAACTCATCTCTAATATAGATGTGAAATGATAATTGCACCATGTGATTAGCCTGGAGAACAGAGGGGGTGGGTTGGTATATAAATCTGCTTCCTTTGAAAATGAGAAATAATGCTACGCAAAATTCAAATTAATATAAAGGTTGGTTGGTTGGTTCGTTAAATTTCGTTTTTTATGGCCATATTTTGACATTCGTACGGGCTCATTTTTTTAAACCGGAAAATATTATTTATTCATGTGTAGAAAATATTGAAAGAACTCTTTTCCACTTTAAATTGCGTACTATAAGTTATTTTAATGCTACTTTGATCAAAATGATGAGGGAACTAAAGTCGTGTTTATTTATTTCAATATTTCTATGCTGTTTGAAATGAAAATTTGTGATAATTACAGATTTATATTTTACGGATATCTTTGTTTTATATCTGTCATCTTTTATCTATGTTAAATATCTTTTTTTTATCCATTAGATTTAGTTTTAAGCAACATCGCATCCTTCTTCACACATTGAAAAATTGCATTTGGGTCCTTTTTAAAAGAAGTACCACACAATTATACCTCCGCAAATAAAAACCTGTCTAAAACGGAAATTCGATAGGTTTTATCTGGCTCCGTTTTGTAACATAAGAAATTGTTTGTACCCAACATGTTCAGATTAAAAAATTTGGGCACCCCCCTCTTTCAAAAGGCTGGTTACGCCTATGTGTATGGCCCCACTGACTCAAAACGGTAATTTTAGCTTAGGGGACAGAAAAAAGTCACTTTAGGGTCGCATCCGGAGAACACGATTCTTCACCGATGATAATCATGGCGTTTTTCGCCAAAAACTTATGCACAACAATAACTTTGTGCAATGACGAATTATCGTGATGTATTTTCCACATAAAATGTCGATGATTTGTAATAGAGACACACAAACATTAAGCAAAGTCTTTGTAAGCAACTAATTTTTCTATATACTGAATTCGCACTACAATGAAAAAAAACTTGTTATTAACAGTGTAATTTAAAAAAGGCGCTAAAAATCCGCTTTGTAATTTGGTACAGTAGTATCCGTTTGTAGAAAAAAACCGTCGTGATATCGTTTACGGATGCTTTTAAATGATAAATTGCATTTATTTATTATATTTTAGAGGTTATATTTATTTTCATTTGTGTTTTTATTACATTTTTGTAGGAGAAGAAACATTTGTTTTGTTACAAAATGGAGTAACAAGTTCACCCTCGTGGGATTTCTCCCGTCCTGAGATATAATCTGATTATATAATTATTTCTTCTTTATTTAATGCTATTTTAATAGCAGCAGTTTAAATTTTTAGTCCTTAAGAATATTTAACAAATTCATATGAATGTGGATTTATTACACCTATTAAATAAACAAAATTGTAAAAAATGGATTGTGATGAAACAAGTACACAGTGGAATTTTTTTCTAGCAATTAAATCTCATAAAATTATATATTTTTAAAAAACTTACGTTTGTTGATCATTTTTTATCACAGACTTGTGATAGCATAAATTTAAACATGTATTCGTTTAAGATTTCAAATTAAAGCTATTCTTATTGATAATTAAATATAAGCTTTAGTAGAAGCAACCGATATTTCGAGAATCTTGAAAGAAAAATTTGTAAGGCTATAAGACATGTTCATTAGCGAGGTATTCAAAGAGTGAAATTTAAAGTTAATTAAAGCGTCACATCCTATAATATTCAATGAATGCTTTCAAGTATCCTTCTTTCCGGCAACCATATTCCCTTTCAAAGGCGAAATACAATTTTAGAATAAAATTTAGTTGTTACGAATTGATTGATTTTATTATAAATACGGCTAACTATAATATTTGTACGCAAAAAAGAATATGTTATAATCTTCCCAATTTATTATTTTTATCTTGTATAATTTTAATGTCTGTAATTCAAAAAAACATTCTTTTATAAAAATTGGCTCAAGGAAACAGACAATGCTTTGACTGAAAATTATATCTGAAACATAAAACTTTACAGTAAAAATATATAATTTTATCTAACTATACAGGGTGTTTCGCTACCAGACCGACAAACTTTGAGGGGTGATAGTAGACATGAAGACAAACATTATTAAATGGGAAACCATGGGTCGCAAACGTCTTCCGTAGGAGCTGGGGGCCATTAAAATTTAAGGTCCAAAATTTCAAACGATTATAAAAAACGGAAAAACGGGTGGATTCGTTTACAGTTTTCTCTAAAATCATTCTTTATATCACGATTTGTTTGTAGAAAATTTTTAACGGTTACGTTCAAAAATTGTCCATAGAGGGCGCTTTAGACTTTAGAGTAACAAACAACTACTTTTTACTCTTATTTTGTGCACGGGGTTGAAATTATTCTAAAATTTAGACTTTAACTTAAATTTTAATCCCAAAATCGGAAACATTGGGATCGAGTAACTAGCGAAAATTGAACTGTGAACAGAGGGGGGAATTTTAAACACTCATAAACATTGTACAAACTGTTCGATTTTGTTGCGGTTTGCGTGTATGTCGTTCCCTTGGTAATTATTTTATTCAAAATGATTTACAGCTCTTGTGTCTCCATTTTTTGACAGAGGGCGCTTCCGACACATCTGCGACATTTCAATGACATTACTCCTGAGTGTTTTATTACCAGACCAACATACTTCCAGAAAGTGGTAGGGATGCAAAGCGACTCGGAATCACATAGGAATGTAACGTTGAAAATGCCTTTTTAGCGAGCTGTGGTTAAAAGAAGCAGGTAAAAAAGCAACAGAAACAGGTAGTGAAGCAGCAACACGTTAATGTGTTAGAAGACAATTTAGTTAAAGGTTATATTACTAAAGGTGTCCGAAATTACGATCAGAAGTAGTCGGGCATGCTTGACAGCAACGTCGCATGCAATTCCTCACGCTTTGAAAGACTCATGGCATCTCGCATAGCTTTCTGGAAGCTACAGAAATTCGAGCTGAAGGGTCTTCCACTGACGGGACGGGAGTCTCATACATTCAACTTTTCGTTTGACCCCACCAGAAGAAGTCCATACAGATTCAGATTCGGATTGAGCCAGGTGGGAGAAGGAGAGGGCTACTAATTGGTTTAAGCTCAACTAGCATCACCCAGCAATGTTTATTTAAAAAATACGGAACAATTATATAGTAATAAAATAAAAGTAGGTAACAAAAAGTAATTGATATAATGAAGTAAGTGCGACGATCTGGCAGGCCAACGAACCGGGCCACTATTACCTTTCCACCGCTGTCCATATGTTACGTTGAGGTGTCTGGGAACATCATTGGTAAATTGCGGAGGAGCCCCATCGTGCTATAGAGTAAAGCAATGAAAGAGGAACATGTGCTTTTACCAGAAGTTCGACAGAATGTGTTGTAGAAATATGAAGGTACTTTTTTCTCTGCTTCTTTTAACCCTAACTCGTAAAAAGGGCATTTTCGACGTTACATTACAATATGATTCCGAGTCATCTTTGCATCCCTAACACTTCCTGGAAGTATGTTGGTCTGGTAGTAAAACACCCTGGAGTAATGCCATTGAAATTTCGGAGATGTGTCGGAAGCGCCCTCTATGAAAAAATGGGGACACCAATGCTGCATGTCATTTTGAATAAAATTATTACCAAGAGAATGACCTACACGCAAACCGCAACAAAATCGACAATTCAATTTTCGCTAGTTACCCGATAACAATGTTTCTGATTTTGGACTTAAAATTTAAGTTAACCCGTCAGTAGTCGCGTGTCGGTCTTTTCGCCGCCCGTATTACTTATCTTCTCCTAACTTATATCACATTATAAATACAACGGAGATCTACCATAAAGCTGACTTTGAAGCTTTCTCGACTACCTTAGTAAAGTAACAGGACATCTCTGTTTTTCCTTCAGGTTCATTTTTAGAAAGGAAGTTGAAATTCGCAAAAAAGTCTACGTAAAAATCACTAATGTCAGTTCATTTTACTTTTTTCAATTACTCCAGATCTCATGAATAAAATACATAATTTATGAAAACTGCAAATTTATATCTTCGTTGTAAAGTTATTTTCGTATATTAGGTGAAAATATTTCTTATTTTACATATTTGGTATGCGGGGGGCCAGCGGCGAAAAGACCAAGCGCGACTAATGACGTTGTGAAGAAAGACGCGACTACTCACGGGTAAAAGTCTAAACTTTAGAATAATTTTAACCCCGTGCACAAAATAAGGGTAAAAAGTAGTTGTTTGTTACTCTAAAGTCTAAAGCGCCCTCTATCGACAATTTTTGAACGTAACTGTAAAAAAAATTTTACAAACAAATCGTGATATAAAGAATGATTTTATCGAAAACCGCAAACGAATCCACCTTTTTTTCCGTTTTTTATAATCGTTTGAAGTTTTGGCCTGTTAACTTAAATTGCTTCTAGCTCCTACGGAAGACGGTTTGCGCCCCATGGTTTCCTATTTAATAATGATTGTCTTCATATCTACTATCATCCCTCAAAGTTTGTCGGTCTGGTAGCGAAACACCCTGTATATAAAATTATATGCTTTTTCTTTAAAAATATAAATCTCCATAGAAGTTTTTTTAGATATTGCAAAACAATAGCAGACTGAAGTGCTTAGCTCTCGCATGGGACGTTGATACTGTTTTGTTTCCAATGTCGACTTCCCTTTTTTTTGCATAATGCATAACGTACAACGATGAATCAAATTTTACGTGACAAATTATTGAACAGATTTTATTTAATGGTACACTCGAATTTTGTTAAAATTTGTTGCTTGATAAAAAAAAAAAAATTTTGTTAATTAAAAATAAATAAAAATGTATTAGTAAAAATTTTCAAAGATTGCTCTGCGAAAGCTTCGCTCGAATTCATTGGTATAATAAAAATAAAAGTCTGTATTCAAAACAAAGCAAGAAAATAATTTTACTAAAAAAAGGTGCGGCATACGTACAACAATCCTAAAATACAGAAAAATCAATTAGCTAAAACTATTTTGTTTGTACAAATCAGCCCAGAATTCATACCGGTTTTTTAACCTATAGAAAACTTTCACACCACCAAAGTATGATGTAAATTGAAATTAACATTAAAATCTATGGAGAAATAACGTTAGCAATGCATTTTAATGTTATTATACTATTACAAACATATTGAAGTTGATATACATCAAAATAATGTGTAACCAAATAAGGTGTAATAAACAAGATTCTTACTGTTGAATATTGTGGCCAGAGAAATTATCATTCATATAGAACAGGGAGCAACAAAACTATTCTGATACTATGATGCCTGTGAGAAATAATTGTTAAAAGTGCATTTTCTGTTGTGGTATGCATTTATATGTTTAACTTTTTTTCATGTAACTTTATATTTATAAAATATATAGACCATATGCATGGCTGTAAAAAAGAAAAGGAATATATTTTCGTTCGTGGAAAGACATTGCTGAAAGTGAATTTTGAACGGAGTTAAGAGTTTACTAACTGAACTACATTTTAATTTAATCTTCAGTATATACAATATAAATATATAGAGGAACACACAATAATATGAATTCTTCTATGTATATCGATAGAAATTGCCGAAATTCAGTCTTCAAATCATTTATAGATTTTACAAATTATTTGCTTTGACATCATCTTTCACTTTGTTAAAAGGTAAAGCTTTTTTCTGGTATTCTGAATGTGTTCAAAAGCGTTAAATTTATTCTTGACGCGCGTTTATTTTTCTTGCTAAATCACGAGATAATTTTCGACGAAATCTCATTTCTCTCTTGCAGAGACACATGTCATTGTTTTAAATATTGAAATTGAATTTACATAGCTTTTTTAATGAGAGTTTTAGTTGTTAACAATGAAAATAATGTTTGGATTTCTGCTTAAAAAATTTAATAACTTTTCATACGTTTCTAGCATACGATTATTAAAGGAATTAATTGTATTTTTTTTTCTTTTTTAATAAAAAACATAAGTTTTACTAAATTAAATCACACTATGATGAAACTATATTGCTACATCAACATGAGATGAGTGTAAGAAAAATAATATTTAATTAAATAACCGAGTTAAAAAAGATGTCGGTTTTATCGAGTCATAAAAGTATTGAAAAACTGTTTAAAAAATAGATACCATTACTGTTTTGTAATATAAATGAAAATGAATACATTCCTAAGCAATCAGCATGCAATATACTTCCGAAATAGCAAGTCATATACCGTTTAGACAGTTTCGAGCTAATACACATACATCAACATACATACAGCATTTTTATAAAAATACAAAGCATTAACTATCAAATATAAAATAGTGATAAAATTCAAATGTACAGGCGTATAGCTAAACACACACATACAACATCGGTTTAAAAATAATGAAAACAGGTAAATTCGGGGGATCCTTCAAATTTTGAAAATAAGCCAGAATTTTCATAATCGGATTTTAATCATCACTATAACCATAAGGAGTCTTATAATGGCTTCTTTCAAAACTTTTTTGATTTTTTAAAAATAGTTACCGAGATGATTTTTTAACACTTTTTTTTCCTTTGGGTGAAGAAAATTTCCGGAAAAAAATAGCAAATAGTAATCGAATAGAGCAATGTTCGAAGAATAGGGAAGCTGCTTTGGAACATCTCAATAGAACGCAAGAAATTTGTTTTTTACCAGTCAAAGATTGTCCGAAAAGCTTCTTTTGCAATTCATGAACTATTTTTTAATTTAACTAGCACCACTTCCTGAAGACAACATTTTTTTAAACACACTTTTACAACATTTGCAAAAGAAAAAATACTACAAAACGTGTTCTTAAAATTATCGGTGGAAATAGACTATGAAAGTAGTTGCTAGTAGAAGACCTGCCCATGACCTGTTGACGAACAACTTTGTAGAACTCATTTTGAGCAATGAAAAGACTCTTTTTTGAAAGGATTGGTCCCCGTGGCCGAAATGTGGATACTTTAAACAAATCAGGAACGCAAACAATCCTGCTCAAGTCGAGATAAATATCCCACTCCTGTTCCTAAATCTGGTCTTTTTCAGAAAAAATGTTTTGGTTTATCTTTGGCGAAATTGGATCTACTACGAGCCATTTCCACCTAACCAGACTATCAATTCTGAAAATTACTATTGGCAACTAGACAAACTGAAAGGTAGCAATAGCGATGAAACACCTCGAAATAACAAACAAATGAGGTATTATCTTCTACTTTGACGACTCTATTCCACGTGTATCTTTGACTGTCAGAAACAAACTCCATGCTTGATTGAGACATTATGATCCATCATTCTTAATCTCTCGGCAATGTTCCTTCGGACTTCTATTTCTTTCACTCAAAAACTATGTTCACCAGTTAAAAAATAAACTGTCTGAATGACATAAAAATTCCCCTCGGTAAGTGTTTTGCCACCAAATTCAAAACGTTTTGGAAAGAAGGTGTTATTAGAGTACCGAAAATATAGAAGAGGTTTTGTTCAATAGATTGGCAAAAGCGTTCTTCAATAAAATATTGTCTTTGTCAAAACTTCCATGGTTTATCTTTTGCAAAAAAGAAACATTTGGGACAACCTAATACATACTATTTCCGATGCCAACATATTTCTTTTCGCATAATAAAAAATAGCACTGAAAAAGATATTTTTCGACAGATTTTGCGACGGCTTTTGAGAAAGTCTATACCTATGTTACAAAGAGGTAAAGTTTGTTTATTTTTAAGGGCTAATCTCTGAAACTACCGAACCGTTTTCAATAGTAATGGTACCAAAATGATGGCGTTTGCCATGATTCAAACATATTTACTACATTTTATGTCGATGCCAATTGCTCAATAAGCGTGCATGAGCAAAACACGTTCTAAAAATGCAATTTTTCTGTTACTGAAGGGCCTAGAAACATAAAATTTGGCAAGTTAATTATACGGTATAAATGATCACTAAGAAAATTTCCTTTAAAAAAATTAAATATATATGGATAAAAATGGACAAAAAGCATTCTAAAAACGTTCTAAACAGCGATTTTTAAACAATCTTGGAAAGTAACAAATCGTTTAAAAAAATGGTGTCTATATGATGTTGACAGTCCTTGCTCCAACATAGGCTAGATCTTACGTCGATGTCACAACACAAAAGAGGGTGCAGAAGCAAAAAATATTCTAAAAATGCGATTTTTGTGTTGCTGAAAGCCTAGGAACTTGAAATTTAGCATGGTAATTACTTGTAAGATATAAATTATCTCTAACAACATTTCTTCAAAAATTCAAAATTTAAAAGGTGTGAAAGTGCGATGTGCAAAACCCGTCCTAAAAAAGTTCTAAATGACAATTTGTAAACAATCTCGGCAAATATTAAACCGATTTCAAAAGAAAATTGACGATGATAGAATCTGACAAAATTTAACAAACGTAAGCTGTTTTTATGCCAGTGACACTCAACAGAAGATTGCAAGAGCCAAAAACATTCAAAATGGCGATTTCTATTGTTCTAAAGATTCTAGAAACTTGAAATATGGCATGATAGTTACTTTTAAAACAAAAATCTTTTCGAAGGACAGTCGGAAGTAAATTGGAAATTAAAAAATTCTAAAGCGAAGGGAAGGATTAAAAAGCGTTCTACAAAATTCCTAAATTACGATTTCTATGCAAGCTCAGGTAGTAATAAACTGATTATAAAAGCTATGGTTTCGAAACAATGATGACACTCTCTGATTCTACATAGTCTATATACTATGCCGGTGCCACTACTTTTAGTAGTGGCACCATTACTGGGGTAGGCATAAATAACAAGGGTTCCAAAAATATTTTTAAAAACTTTCTAAATTACGTTTCTATGGAATATTAAAAAATACCAAGCCGATTTATGCTTCACAATTGTTTGCACGCAATAGACAGTAAAAAATCGTTCTTGTGCTCCGCTTTCCCCTTATCTCCGCTAAATGACCTACCTTTTGCATGAATCTATGAATCAGCTAACGCATCTATTATAAACATTACAGCAATAAAAAAAAAATGTTCGGTAATGTTCGGTCTTCCTTGTTATTTTTATTAATTTTCATCAAACTGTTTAACAACACTTGTTCTTAAAGCAAATCTTTTATTTTATCTGTGGCCAAAAGATAAACAAAAAGGCATATTTTACTGCGTGTGTGCCACAAAAGCCAATATTAAATACTTAAGAAAGAACATTTCCTATTCTGAATCTGCATTGTTTAGCTATCTTGATATTTTATCATTACAGAGAAACATTGTATAATTTATGTGATATTTTGGAAGAATCTTTCATATAAAAGAGAAAGCTTTGTTACTACAACAATATCTTTGATATTATCGCAAGTGAAGTCCTTCATATTATATTGCGTGATAACTTATTAGAATATAGTATACTAAAGGTCACATACAAGCATGATTTAAATACCAAAGCTCGAAAGCATGATATAGCTTTCAGGATAAACTGATGCAATTCTCTTGGTACATTTATTAAAATGAAACACGAAACTACAGACGAAGGCATGCTACATATAATGAACGATCGGCTCCATTTTTAATTTGAATATTATCATCATCATAATTCGACTTATCGAAATTACAATCTTCGGGTGTAATTTCGACGCATTTTCAGACTCATTTTTAAAAATAAAAGCATGAAACTTGCTGAGGTGATTTTTCAAGAGCTATATAAGGTGTCGTATGATTACCTTTTTCGCTCTATTCATTAGAATTCAATTTATAAACAATTGGTTCTCAGCATGACCCTTTCTTTCGCCTCAAATCTCCCGCTTCGGAAAATTTGGTTCAAAACGCCGACTTTAACAGCCTTTTTTACAATATTTTCTGCATTTATATAAAAAAAACGACAAGTACGGCACATTGTGTGGTTTCTAATTAAGTGAATTGGCCAGTTTGAAACGTCTGAGAGCAAAAGTGAATTTAAAAATAAATCAGAAATTAAGCATTTTAGATTAGAAAACACCCTTAAGTGCATGAGAATAACACATGATTGTAGAGATGAACAACATCAACTTACACATTTCATACTTGTGTCTTATACATAATTACCCTTTATTAATCCTTTACGCATTTGCTATGTTTGCTTATAATTAAGAATATGTCTACAGGATAGTATGTAATAATGTAACCATCATAAAGGAAACCAGCAATGCGCAAAAATATATATGACCGTAAAATCTTTATTTTTACAAAATATACAATATAAACTTTAAAAAACTTACCGTTTTATTTAAAAAGTGACAAAGATAATGTAGATGTTCCAGTTGAAAATACACGTTTTATTTAAATTTTCCAGTATTTTCGGCCAGCAATCCCACAGACATCGCCAGAAAATATTTTTATTAATTGCTGTTCCATTCATTCAAATATGCCACTTCGTTTGAAATGGAAGAGTTTATAATTATTAAGGTACCTGCAAGGGGGGGGGGAAACAGCAGTGTCTTGGATTCAACTTATGTAGAGACAAAATACTTAACTACCGTTTCGTTTATTTTAATACGTCACTTACAATTTAAATGCATAGCTGAATAGTATTATAGAAAGTGATGCTTGAGATTAAACGTTCGTAGATGAAAATCTTTAACTGCCGTACAATTCATTTTAGTACGTCACTTTGCTCACACATGTCACTTCGATTTTAAAGAGATAGCATTAGAAGGATCTTCGAATTAAAAATATGTATTAGAGGAAAATTATTGGGTATTTAAGCTTTCAGGATATTTAACCCATATCGCGGACATTGTATGAAGGGATATCATTACATATTTGATTGCTTTTACGCAGAATTACTATGGATAGAATGGATGCATAATATTTACATGTTGTGTACCTAAATTTTTCTTCTTCAAAATGTATTGTCATATTCTGACTAAAATTTAAACGTGACAGTTTTATGTATTGCCGTTCTTTAAGAATTACTGTGTCCTTAAGATATGATAAAATGTCACATTCAAAAATGTTTTAAGTAAGAAAAAAAATAAAGATATGCTTGCCTTGCTCAGGGGTCGGAGCATATAGGACAAATTTTATTGTTGGCACCAGTATATTTTATCAATAATCTTCAAGAGGCATTTTTATAAAATATGCAACCGGACTATGTCATGAAGATTACTGGTAAAAGATATTGGTAAGAAGAATAAAATTTGTCCTATATGCTCCGACCCCTGCTTGCTATGTATTTTTTAGTTATACTTTTATTTAAAAAATTCTAAAAAATCAATGAATTTTTTCAAACACGTAGAATTATTCTATAGTTTTAAAATAGTCATCGATTCATGCATAGTGTTTTACAGGGACGGATAAAGACGTTTAATGTAAAATAATTTTCAGCTTATAAAAATGAACGATATTGGCAACAACTGAGCAACATTGCAACATTTTTTATTTTTTTTATAAAAAAAAAAAAAAAAAAAAAAAAAACAAGATGAATGTAGATTCTACCATTGCAGAATTCAGTTTCGCCTCCGATTAGAAAAAAAAATCGATAGAAGTTTTTTAGAAGGGCGACCCCGTTTAGATTGCAATGAACTAACTTCATTTTTCTTGTGTTTATCAATATATAAATGCAAACAGAACGGCGTGAAATACCCAATTGAATAGCAATTTCTCTCTGAGACATTGGAATTGCGGAATAATAAAGAGATACAATTTGACGTGCTACTTCTTCATTGACTAGATTCATCAAAAACGGATTTTTTCTTTAGTTTAAACGTTTTTTTATAGACTCTGAGTAAAAGGAAATGCAATTTAACAATAAAACGAATGGAATCCCGTCGAATTCGACGAATGAAATGTTTAAAAGACCCGATCGATTTGGTTTTAAAAAAAGCAAAAGTAATTACATTATTGAATCAATATATAATAAATATATTTACAAAGTAAATGTCAAATTTGCCAGTTACAATTTTGCATTCAAATATTCGCACATCTACAGTTAAAATTGTAATATGAGTGCCGGCGAAATCCAGAAATTTTATTTTATATGCACTCACAGAAAAATAGCTTTATTTTAAAAAAAAAAGAAAAAAAAAGTAATATCGGGTACTACTAGGTTATCCCATCGACCAAAAAATTATCGCCAAACTATAAGATTAAATGTCAATAATGGATGATCGTGAATGTCACATTTAATGACATTAAATACGATTCATGTGTTTAAAATGTCATTAAGTGATTTTTATTTCAACTTTTTATTAATATTTTTATTAATATTCTACTAATTATTTATTTTTTCGTTATTTAAAATAAAAATTATGTCAATATGTATAATTTGGCTATTAATGTGGCGATTTGTATAATTTGACGAAATTGGTCGACGGGATAACAGAGTAGTACCTAATATTGTTATGAGTAAAAATACGATGTTTTAAATAGTGACATCATTTTCTCTTCAAATGTTTTTTAAAAGTTAATGTTTATGAAAAAGGCATCCATAATAATATTGTAATTCCCTTTTATCTGGTTGCTGAATGACATTTGAAATTTCTCTTATTTTGATTTAGACATTAATTTTTATCATAAATTATTTTCTGTCATTTTATTTACATTATTAATATTATTTCTCAGTAAATATATATATTTTTAACTCAATTAGTGCATAATTATACGCAATCATTTTAGAAAATAAATTTTTATTATCGAGAGAAAAGCTAAACTGTGTTGCCACCATTTTGAAGAAATGTCATGAAAAAGCTTTTAAAATTAAAAATAAAATATAAAAATGGAAATAAATTTAAAAAAAAAATTAAAATGGGCACAACTACAAATAAATAGCTTTCATTTAAAAAAAATAATTATCAAAATCGGTTGACTAGAAAATTCAGGGCTGATGACACGACATTTTTAGCTTGTCTGAAAGAAATAGCATCGGATGCTAAAAAAAAAATATTTATTTGATTCTAATACTTGCATATGAAACAGAAAAAATATTTAAAGAATTCCATGGAAACTCTTCTAGGAAATTTATCAAAAATATAAAGTGTGCCAAATGGTTTTACTATGCAGAATTATACCTGTTTATTCGAAAAACATTTTGCAACACATTAAGAAATTAAGTAATAGAACTCGGTATAAATATTATTTAATTGTGATTTATTGCCAGTCTTTTTTATACTGATTCATCTGTATTAAGTAACTGCTTTTACATTTTGAGTTGAAAAATAAACGTCCTGAGGAATTTATTGCACAATCTTATATGCATACATTATGCTGTATGGTATTTTTTTCAAGTATTCCAGCTCTTCATTCTTCTTTCTTACTTTGAATAACATGTGGCGATATCGAGCTTATTTTAAATTATTTTCATTATTTCCCTAGCTTTTCTCTAGCTAACGTTCCCAGGTGTAAGTTGTGGATTTGGACAAGTGTGGTATCAAAAGAAGAATCTCGTCATGTACGTTAAAAAGTGCAATGGAACAATCCGTCCGAATCTAACCGTTTTCGAGATATCAGCATTTGAATTGTGAATGAATAAATAAATAAACTGAAAGCAGGTACATAAATTGTTCGCAAGTTAAAAGTTTCTTTGCATTGTTTTTAATTCTCGTGCATATACCTTTTCCAGAGCTTCTCCATCAGTATCATCTGAACTCCATCGTACGATGATTGCTAATGTATCTGATTTCTGAGCAGTAAAGACAGAGAAAGTAACGATTAACAATAACTTTCTAACGGGTAGCGAGTCCGAAAAAAGGTATCATACGGCTATTTTGTAGTTATTTTTAGTGCACTACTGTTTGTGTATATTATAAACGAGAAATGTGTCTATGTTTTGATGTCGGCAACAGCAAACGTTTCAATTTCTGTTTTAATGTAATCTTTTTAATTTCTAAACATAATAGCATTCTAACATTTCACTACTTACGCCGTCAAATAAAAATAAAAATTATTTACAGCTGTAACTTGTTTTAAAACTGTACTGCAATATGTTTGAATACTGTATTGTAATTTACTATATTTATTATTATTATTATTATGGTTTAAAACCAATTTTTAAGTATTATATTTTATAAATACAAGTATTATATTTTAAAAATATAAATAAATTTTATATTAAAAAAATATTTACAATTATTTGGTTTACATTGTTTACACTGTTTCCTTTTTCGTGATCTTCGCACATTTCGTAATCGGTGGGATCGATAATAAGACCTCTTTTTACACTTTAAAAGACTGTCTTTCTTTAAATTAGTTTATTTTTTCATATTTGATAATTTGCGTCTAAACGTTTTGTAACTTTTTAACTTTCTTGTTTATTAACCGTGTAATTCTTTTCTCTCTATTCAAATAAATAAAAATTCTTCGAAGTGTGAAGAATTTCGTAAAATAATAATATTAATAATATAAACATAACTTTTATGATGATCTAAACGTGGTTTGGGAAATAAGAGAGTGATATATTATGTGTGCCATGGTATAAACAATAATATACCTGAACCGATCGTAAATAAATTTTAAATGATATATCTGTTTTACAAAGTTTGGTCCTGTAAAGTTTTAAACTTCCAAATATCACACATTTTCAGTTTTTACATCATCGTATAGAGAAAAAAATTACTTTTAAATGCAATTTGCTTGAAAGCCGTATCTCAATTTGTTTTTAAGTTATTAATTTTTTTGAAGTTTTTAATACATTTTTCTGTCATCGAGGCAACACTAAAATTTCATTTCTGTACATTAAACATGGAAAAATCAGAAAACAAATAAAATCCAAATTTCACAAACTTTCAGATATTCTTGACTGACAGAAACAACCAATTTCCAAATAGTTTTAAAAAGGTAAAAAAAGGAACGAAAATGGCTATTAACAGATGTTGTTGGTTGATAGTATGGCGGATAAGTCGGAAGTTCACAGTAAATGTTTTTACTAGCCAAAATTTATCAGCAATTTGTTAAATGATACCCATAAAAGTTAATGGAACTTTAATACGGAATATTTAGCCTTTTTGATTTGAGGGTAATTCGAAGAATTAGTTCAGTCTTACTTTTATTAAAAGAATTTATTCCATTCAAAACTACGCTGCAGGATCAATGTTAACACTTCACCCTATCAACTATAGATAGCTATACACATAGTCAACAGTAAATAGATGTTATTAGTTCTGAAAAGCTGGAAATAGTTTAAAAGAATATTTACACGCCTATGTTTATTATTTTAACTTCAAACTTTTTATGTGATAAACTTATGGAACGGGCGGCGGCGACACAAAAGACTACGTCACCGAGTTACGGGATGAAATCGTAATGTAGGACAAGATTATTAGGTGTAGATTAAGGAATGACCGGTCTGCCTCGTCATTTCTTGGTACGATATGAGTAACAGCGGGCCCCAACTCGCCATTTTGGCGCCACTTTCACGTCATCGAGTTACGGGATAAAATTGGTGCCAAATTAAAGCTAAAATAAAGTATTTTAAGAATATTTCGGTCTGCCTGCGCATATCCTGATACAAACCCTCGGCAGACTGAAATTTATCTATATTAATAAAATAACAAATCGCTCTGTCTCTCTGTGTGTGTACCTCTCAACTGGTAGACGGCAGGTGCTGGGTTCGAACCCAATCGTGGCTGTCGGCCTAACCGTTCGGAGTTTTCCGTGGTTTTCTTCGAACCTTGCGTAAATACGGGTTAGGTTCCCTTAGAAAGACCCCCACGGAGGGCACTCCCCCTGGTCCTATATCCCATTAGCGTAGATAATCGGACGACAAAAATCAACCCTCAACCCTCTGTGTGTGTGTGTATGTGTGTGTCTACGATAGTTAGCGAAAACTACGGTACGTACGAGGCTCAAAATTTTTATGAAAGTAGCCCAATATCTCTCCTGATGCACCTGACGCTCAGAATTTCAAAATTCTATTTATTAACTGAGTAATTAATTAAATTCCAAACCTCACTCTCATAAAAAATCGCTTTTTTTTTAGCTTTTTTCCTTTTCATTCTCTTATGGTTGGTTGGTTACATAAAATTTTCGCAGAAATAATTTAAAAAACTGGGACTGACCTTTAAAATTCATAGACTGGCAAACTGTCGGTTTAAATGAGGATTTTTTTTTTTTTTTATTACAGCTGCTGTACGCCATGGAGGAAAAAGATAGGTGGTGGCGAAGTAAACGGAAAAAAAGGTTTGCAATTTGAAACCATTTATCGCTGAAATTTTAATGTCTCGAAATAAAGCACGAGGAAGGAATTTTGTATTAATAAGACGGATTGGAAGAAATGAATTATAGCTGAAGCATATTTTACGAAGAAATAGCAATTTTTTTAAATGGTTTTTTCTATTATATTATTTATTAAAATAAATATTTGCTTTTAAAATAATTGAAATTAGAAAATTAAAAATAATTAAATGTCAAAACAAAATAAATAAAATATTGAAAACATATAATTTGAAGTAAAAAATTGTATTACTAAAAGTTTTTTCTTTTTTCAGAAATTTTTAATACTTTATAACGTAGATGAAAAATGTTTATGATTTAACAACATATTAATAATTCCATGTCAATATATAAAATATAGTGATGAAAAGATTCTTTTAAAATCATGCATGAACACTTAAATAATAATATTAATCTAAAATCTAGATTTCAGAGTGCAGACGATTTTAAGACATTAACGAAAGAATGTTGATTTTTCAAGCAAAGTCTAAAATGATGCTTCTATATTAATATTTCAAAGTCATATGATAAAAATAATCAAATAATTCTTGCCTATGATTAATCTAATTGTATCTTTCATGCATTCTGATCGTGTATTACAGGCAATAATGGCACAAAACGTTATTTTTTTAAATGAAATTTTAGTCATCTATTCAATAACAGTTTAAAAGGTAAAAAACAAAGACAAAGAAATACTGGTTTAAACCAGTTTGAATTGATCGGAGTTTCAAAGGACATGGTTGGTGCTTATTTGGACTTAATGTAGCGGGTTTTAGAGTTACATTTTTTGCGTCACCCCAAAACATTATACTGCCACTCTATTAATTTCTTTTTACTATATGGTTTTACGCATATTTTTGGAATTTCGAACATTAGAATGTGAGTCATTAGCTGTGTTGCTGTAAAAAACATTACACAACACTTTTCTATGAGTTTATTTTTTTAATCATTGATTAAATTTAAATATACAATTTAAAATTGTAATATGGCTTTAATTTGTTTTTAAAACAAAAATAAAATAGCTGTTTGGCGTACAATTGTTTGTATCTGCAAACGATTCATTCACCATAATAAATTATCAAATAGCAAAGTAAATTATGTATCAGAAAAAGCCATAAAAAGAATAGTAGCAAAACTGCTTATAAACTTAATGATTAGACTAATTTAAACATAACCCCGATCCCAAACAGAAAAAAACAGACCACACTCCGATCCGTGATACACAAAATTTCCGTGAGTATAAACCCGACCCTGACCTAAAAGTTCTGTTTGGAAAAAACTATGGATTTGATAACTGACCCGAACCAAATCTGAATCCCGCAAAAATGTGAAGCATAACCCGATTCAAACAAGGAAAAATAATTTTCGTGGGTATGAAACCTGACCCGAACCTAAATATTTTCTTGAAAAAAACCCGAAATATGACTCGAACGAAATCTGAAACCGATAAAAATATTCCCCGATTCAAACAAGGAAAAATAATTTTCGTGGGTATGAAACCTGACCCGAACCTAAATATTTTCTTGAAAAAAACCCGAAATATGACTCGAACGAAATCTGAAACCGATAAAAATATTCCAGAGAACTATAACCCGATCCCAGCAAGACAAAATACTTTCCATGGTCATAAACCCGACTCAAACCTAAAAAACTCCGTTTGAAAAATCCTGAACTTTGACCCAAACCACATCTAAATCTGACCAAAGTATTCGAAAGAACTATAACCGGATTCGAGTAACACAAAATAATTTCCGTGGACATGAACCCGATACGAACCTAAAATTCCCATTCAAAAAATACCTGAAATTTGAATCGAACCAAATCTGAATCTGACAAAACTATTTCAAAGAAACGCAACTGGATCCAAACAAGACAAAATACTTCCATAGACATGAACACAATCCTAACCCAAAAAAATTCTTTGAAAAAATCGCGATCTGAACGAAATCTGAACTTGGCAAAAATATTCCAGTGAAGCATGTCCTTATTCGAACAAGACAGAATTATTTCCGTGAACATGCAAGAAGACCCGAACCCAACAGTTATATTTGAAGAAAAAACCCGAAATCTGAATTGAACCAAATCTGGACCTGACAAAAATATTCCAAAGAACTATAACCCAATCATAGCAAGACGAAATAATTTCTGTGGACATAAACCCAACTCCAACCTAAAAAATTCGATTTGAAAAAAACTGAAATTTGACCCAAACCACATCTAAATTCGACCAAAATATTCGAAAGAATCATAACTGGATTCGAGTATGACAAAATTATTTCCGTGGACATGAACGAGATCCGAATCTAAAAATTCTATTTGAAAAAATACCTGAAATTTGAATCGAACCAAATCAGAACCTGATAAAAAATATTCCAAAGAATCGTAACCGGATCTGAATAAGACAAAAAATTTCCATTCACATGAACCGAATCTGAACTTAAAAAAATTCTTTGAAAAAATCACGAAATCTGAACTGAACCAAATCTGAACTTGAAAAAAATTTTCCAGTGAAGCATGTTCTTATTCGAACAAGGCAACATAATTTCCGTGAACACGCAAGAAAAACCGAATCCAAAAATTCAATTTGAAGAAAAAGCCGAAATCTGAATTGAAACAAATCTGTTCCCGACAAAAATATTCCAAAGAACTTTAACTGTATCCGAGCAAGGTAAAATAATTTCCATGGACATGAATACGACTCGAACATTAAAACTCAATATAAAAAAAACCCTAAAATCTGAACCGAACGAAATCTGAACCCGACAAAAATGTTCTAATGATTCATAACCAGATCCGAACAAGACAAAATAATTTCCATGGACATGAAACCAATATATGCTTTGGTAACATTTAGGTTGCAATTACATTACGGTAAGTCTTTGATTATATTTAATTTCCCGTTAGGTTACAGTTAGGTCACGGTTAAGTTAAAGTTAAATTGCATTTATGTTATGGTTAAAATAAGGATATGTTACAATAAAGTGAAGGCTAGGTTACATTTATGTTATATTTAATTTACGGTAAGGTACAGTTAAGTCAAAGTCAGGTTACAGGCATGTTATGGTTACGGTACAAAAGTTTACGGGTAGGAATTTATCCAGAGCGTTACGCATGATTTGATTAAAAATAACACTTACTTTTGTTAAATGGCTCTGAAATTATAATACTACATACCAATATTTTATCTACCAGCGAGTATCGATTTCATTCATGGTATAGTCGGATTTAAGAGTGATATAATTAGCTTGAAATTCAAAATATTTTTATGTGAAAAAAAAATAGTTACGTGATTTAACAGTGATTTTTGATAAATATCAACACTTTAACACGAAAATCACGCAGTCGTTGGATACATATTCCCTCCCACATTTCTCATTGCTCATTTTGAGTATTTTTAGAGCTTAACATTAGCTGTTTTTTAAACCGATTTTTCACACAGTCAGTAGCCACGTATTTCAGACAATGCATTTCTGCATGTTTCGAGTTAATGATAAAATCATACAAATTTCAAGTTCGTTTAATATTGTTAATACGGACCCGGGCAACGCCGGGCGGGTCAGCTAGTAACAAAAAATGACATTATAATGTAAAATTCAATATGACAACGTCATCGAGTTACGGGATTAAATCATGATGTAGGACAAGGTTATTACGTGTAGATTAAGGAATGACTGGTCTGCCTCGTCAATTCTTGGTAGGATATGAGTAACAGCGGGCGCCAACTCGCCATTTTGTCGTCACTTTTACGTCATCGAGTTACGGAATGAAACTGGTGCCAAATTAAAGGTAAAATAGAGTATTTAAGGAATATTTCGGTCTGCCTGCGCATATCCAGGTACAAACCCTCGGCAGACTGAAATTTATAACAAATTATGCTTCATAATGTACAATACAAAATCTAAAGACGTATTTTACATTACTTAACTTCGCAAACGACTTTCACCCTAATTTAAAGTTTAGAAAAAGATTATTATTAGTAAGCGAGAAAACGACCGGTTCGGCATATCATGAATTGTATTGTATATTATGACGCCTTTTTGTTGTAAATTTCAGTCTGCGAGAGTTTGTACCAGGATTTGCGCAGGCAGACCGAAATATTCCTAAAATACTCTATTTTACCTTTAATTTGGCACCAATTTCATCCCGTAACTCGATGACGTGAAAGTAACGCCAAAATGGCAAGTTGGCGCCCGCTGTTACTCATGTCGTACCAAGAAATGACGAGGCAGACCAATCATTCCTTAATCTACACCTAATAACCTTGTCCTACATCATGATTTCATCCCGTAACTCGATGACGTTGTCATATTGAATTTTACATTAAAACGTCATTTTTTGTTATAAATTTCAGTCTGCCGATGGTTTGTACCAGCATATGCGCAGACAGACCGAAATATTCTTAAAATACTTTATTTTAGCTTTAATTTGGCACCAATTTCATCCCGTAACTCAATGACGTGAAAGTGACGCGAAAATGTCGAGTTGGCGCTCGCTGTTACTCATATCGTACCAAGAAATGACGAGGCAGACCAGTCATTCCTTAATCCACACCTAATAACCTTGTCCTACATCATGATTTCATCCCGTAACTCGATGACGTTGTCATATTGAAATTTACATTATAACGTCATTTTTTGTTATAAATTTCAGTCTGCCGAGGGTTTGTACCAGGATATGCGCAGGCAGACCGAAATATTCTTAAAATACTTTATTTTAGCTTTAATTTGGCACCAATTTCATCCCGTAACACGATGACGTGAAAGTGACGCCAAAATGGCGATTTGGCGCCCGCTATTACTCATATCGTAGCAAGAAATGACCAGGCAGACCAGTCATTCCTTAATCTACACCTAATAACCTTGTCCTACATCATGATTTCATCCCGTAACTCGATGACGTAGTCATTCGTGTCGCCGCCGCCCGGTCTATTATTCATCGGGGTTTCATACGTAGCACCAATGTTCTTTTTGTTGTTGTTGTTGTTGTTGTTTAATTTTATGAATAATATTATGTGTTAATTTTAAAATTACCTAAGTCATTTTGCTTTATTTAAAAAAATTATAAAATGAAAATGCTGCTTTTAAGCATGCTCGGAATCCCAAAACAGTATTTTATTTTAGCTTAGAAATATATAAAAATAACCACAGGTCTAAAATGTAATTTTTTTTTTTAATAAAAGAAATTTCTTTTGTATTCTTTATTCTCATCTTAAGGAAAACCCTGAGAAAATCCAATCATGTACATTTTTTAGATAAATCAGGAATTTTCGCTTTGTTCATAAAGTATAAATTTATTTAGATATAAGTCATCAGAATTTCCAATTGATAACATACAGGAAGGGCACAAATTGTGGAAAACTTTTTTAAAAAGGCGTATTTTTTAAGCTTGATAGTTTTTAACACTACTTTCTCTTTAAGTAATGCTATAAAATTATATACCAATAGAAAAATAACATAATCAAATATGTAATGCAATACATTTCGCGAAGGAATGTTTAGAAAAGAAGGTATACGTCTTACTTTAAGAGAAAGAAAGTGTGTTATAATGACATTTAACTTTGCAGAATGTTCCCTATCATTGAAAACAATATCACTGCAGTTATTTATTCAAAGGTATTAAGTTTCAACTTGTTGTTTTACATTCGGTGCTACCGGAGAAATATGATCCCTCCTTGGCTCAAAAGTATTTCGAGAATTAGTTCACATTTAATTGTTGAAGGCATCAGTTGCTCTATAACTTCGATTAGTGTTTATATTGGGTTATTTCGATTATTTTTAAATATCAAAACGCAAAGAATATTCCAGTTATTTTAGAAAAATCGTAAATGCATTTAAGAAAGTAAGGTGGCAAAAAGAAGTTGTTCATTCTTTTAGCGTGTTTTGGCAGCTTGTTAGCATAGAATAAAGATTTCAATAAACGGAAATACTTTTATATTGAATATAAGCCTTGAAGTGAACGTCCGAAAACAATATTATAGCTTGAATCTGTAATGTTGACCGTATTGCAAAGAAGCTATTTACAAGTGACTGTTATAAATCAGCTATACCAATAAAAAATGAATTGAAAGATAATTACGGCACAGGCAATAGACATGCACTTTTCAGCTATTAAATGACGCTTAAAATTTTATGTTTAGTAGAGCCAAAGATCAGTAAAAAAAAGTTTATTATATTCTAAGAAAAGGAAGGCTATACTTGCATTTTCAAATCGACAAAAATCGTGGACCTGTGTAGTGTGGTTTAATTTTTTGTGAAGCCAAGAAAGCAAGTTTAATTTATTGTCATCTTATGGAATCAAGTGCATTTCATGTCCTAAAATAAAAAAAAGTCTTTATAGCCAGTACCAGGAAGAAGAAGTAGCTTTCATATTCCTTATTTTTCTTTTAAAAAATGAGTTATATTATTGAACCATACAAAGCTCGAATTAGCGGAACACAGTAATAGAAGATTCAATGCTTGTTTTGTCCATAGTGAATACGAATGAGAATTTCAAGAAATTAATAAATTTTATACAAGCTGGTTTTACTTCAAGCGATTTATATTCGATGTAATGAAGTGCCATTTTAAAATAACATGATGGGTGAAATTAACGAAGGAGGTTGGTCGAGATCTTAGTCATTCTTGTGCACATGTTCACTAACATTTAAATCGATATGCGAGTTCTATCGCAGGGAAATATATTTTCAAAATATTACCCGACTTTAAAAATTCAAATTGTTATATATAGGCCATTTTTTAAGATAAAGACAAAACAAAAAATGCCCCATAGTTCTTGTATTAAGATCAAGAACTTCTGAAAAAACTTTTTTCCTATTTCTATTTTTTTTATACATTATTATAAATTTAAAAGTTGTTTGACAGTTTTAAGTGACCGCCATTTTCTAGACAAGATGGCGGATGAAGTTGACCTACGAACTCAGTCAATACATCGGTTTGTCTATATACACACCAAGTTATATCGAAATCGGTTAAATTAATATGCATGTTATCACGTGAGAAAAATCAGATCCTTTCAAAATGTCAGCCACACTAGAAGTGCTATAACTTAGCCATTTTTTAAGATATAGTCGAAACAAAAAATGCTGTCTTTGTATCAAACTAAAATACATAAAAGAAAAATCTTCTTTTACATCTCATTTTTGGGTACCTAATTTTAAAATTTTATTAAAAAAATTAAATGGTCGCCATTTCAAAACAAGATGGCGGATGAAAATGGCCAACGAGCTGGGCTCTTATATAAAATTTATGTACAATTTATATCGTATATGTGTTTTTTATGTACGTTATATCTGACTATATTTTTGTACCAAATAGAAAACGATCCATTCATTCTAAAATTCCATTTATTAGAGTATATTTTCATGTACTTCCAGAAAACTTATATATGACGATAGTAAAAATATGAAGAATTTTCATGCGAACAGAGATGTATAGGAAAATCACCCACTTTGAGGACTGGTCTGACGATTTCGTCCCATATCCAGGTACTTAAACCCTTAAAACTGGTTTATTACCCGGGAAGTAGGGGAATGGTCAGTGGTTAGAAATAAAGAAAAAAAGAAAGCTTTTGGCAAATGATCAAGGTAGTCCCCTTGTACAAGACAATTATTTACCGTAAAGAGGTCATGCATAATATTTCTTAATTTGTATCATACTCAAAATCTTCCTTAATCGAGATACACAGACAAGATATTTGACCGCAGTTATTAGCCAAAAAATGGTGTACAAATAACGAATAAGACATCCACCTAAAGATGCCTCTATACAGGATGATGTATGCCAGGTACACACATGTATATATGTATGTATGCACATGTATACATAATGATATAAAATGGATATCCCAATTTTACATTGTATTAAATGAAGGAAAAGTCTGTTGATAATTGGAAATAACAAATAACAGTTGAAAGTCTGAATTCAACATAGTTATAAGAATTGATTGTGAGAACCCCGTGAAACATAAACGATATCGAGGTGGTACAATAATATATTCCGCCCTTTTTTAGCATGCCCTATGTGACTATTTGAAAAGCTGCAGATGCAGCTATGCGTATCGTAAGTTTTTCAACATCAGTTGGAACAAACACGTGGCCTTGCAAAAAAACCCGCAAAAAAAGGTCACGTTGAGAAAAGTCTGTGATGAGTTATCGTACCATCTCAATATCGTTCATTTTTTTGGAAGGGCTCTCATTTAACACTGATAACTCTATTGAATTAAAACTTTCAATTGCTATTTTTCAGTTCCGATGAACAAGGTTGTACTCTTTATATATATTTTTTTTCTAATAGTCCTGCAAATTTGGAATATTCATTTATAACCATACTGTACTTTGCGTTAAATTAAATTATTTAAAGAATTGATTTTTATAGAAAATGCTCGACGAAAAAAATAGACAGGCAAGAACGGTAATGTAAATATAAATTAAAATCACGTTAAATAAAATATAATTAAAATAAATTTCAAAACTTATTTTTTATTCAAATATTCAAATAGATTTATTTACAATAATGGTTTTCTTTATTTCTGTGATCCAGAACACACTAAAAAAATTTAATTTAAAAATTGCGAACATTATTTTTTCCCAGTTTTTCAAAAATTTTATAATCTCCAAACTTAATTTTAAAGTAATTTCATGAATGTGTTTTAGAATAGTTACTGAGCATTAATCTATCGGGAACGTAGAGGATTGTTATTTCATTTCGGAATCAATTTACGATCGAGCTTGTTTAGATCAAACAGCGTGAATGAAAATCGTTTAGAATTACTATTAAATCGGATGAGATGGAAGTGTAATTTTGAAGTATAATTGCAATCCTGATTTCCGGTAAATTAAAAGAAAAATTCTTTAAGTAAAATAAGGGAATAAGCTAAAAAGTTATGTATATTCTTTCTATGACTTCAAGGTAGAGAGGTAATATCTCTATTAAGAGAATAATTTTTGGAGTGACTGACTTAATTTTTTACTGCACGATTTCATTATATACATATACAGTCGACTGGTTATAACGTACCTGGAATATAACATATTTTCACTTATAAGGTACTCAGATGCTTGATTCCGAATGAAATCCCAAGGATATAAGTAATGATTTACAACTTCGGCTATAACGCACTATGATAAAGTCTTAATTTAGTTATAACATACTTTTTAAAACTTGGACGATTATTAATATTAGGATGTCAACCTTACATTTCTGGTTTGCAAATCGCTAACTGTTTTGGACGTTTATCCCAGTGAGTCTTAAGCCTGGGATTACTTCATCCGTCAAACATTCTTCTTCAAGAGCAATAATCACCCTTTTTTCTCTGACCATTTGTGGTTATTTACAAAAGAATGGAAAGACTCAGAAATGGAAAGTTGCGAAGATCGATTTATTAGACCTTTAAGGTCTAAATAGATGTAAACTGCCAGCATCTCTCATCATACTATATCTCTCAAATAGCCTCTCTGGTCAAGTACAATAACTTCCAACTGCCCGTTTTACAGATAAACCTTCCAGAAAATCCTCCGCACACACGGACGATCGCTCTCGCAGTAATGACAAAAATGATCTGTCATCATGCTATATCTCTCAAATAGCCTCTCTGGTCAAGTACAATAACTTCCAACTGCCTGTTTTACAGATAAACCTTCCAGAAAATCCTCCGCACACACGGACGATCGCTCTCGCAGTAATGACAAAAATAATCTCTCATCATGCTAATATCTCTCAAATAGCCTCTCTGGTCAAGTACTATAACTTCCAACTGCCCGTTTTACAGATAAACCTTCCAGAAAATCCTCCGCAAACACGGACGATCGCTCTCGCAGTAATGACAAAAATAATCTCTCATCATGCTATGTCTCTCAAATAGCCTCTCTGGTCAAGTACAATAACTTCCAACTGCCCGTTTTACAGATAAACCTTCCAGAAAATCCTCCGCACACACGGACGATTGCTCTCGCTGTAATGACAAAAATAATCTCGCATCATGCTATATCTCTCAAATAGCCTCTCTGGTCAAGTACAATAACTTCCAACTGCCCGTTTTACAGATAAACCTTCCAGAAAATCCTCCGCACACACGGAGGATCGCAAACCTATTGACAGGCAATCACTGTCGACCACCATTGCCTCGAAGCGTGGCCGCTTTATACCTTTCACAGCTACCTTATTTGTAACAGCATTGAATGAAATTGAAAATCGAATTAGGGACGCCACGGATTGAAACCATCGAAAAGTGAAAATTCATTATGATCGTTATAGGAGAGATGCATATTATAATATGATATTGATGTAAACTTTAAAAAAAACATAAAAATAGTATTACTTAAAAACTTAAAGTAGTAAGAAAGGTAGACGATTTTTTCTTATAAGAAGGCGCGGACGAATACCGCATGCGACGTGCAAGCCCTCGGGTTGGAACACACTGGTTTACATAAAATGGTGAGGAGAAAATTCTCTTGGATTTCGTAATTAATCGAATAAATTCGAACTTTTTCTACCGTTGTGTTTTCATTCATTCTTGTTTTTCCATGAGGATTTCAATCAGAAGAAGCTTCTAATTCGAAACAATGGAAGGAGAAATTTAATTCTGCCTTTGAGATCGATGTAGAGAGGTTTGAAAAAATTTCCTTTACGATGATAATTTATTGAAGATCTGCCAAATTTAAGTCGCGTGATTCCACTTTAGTTTTAAAATTAATCCTTATGCGATAAAATGATATATATATATATTTAAAAATTTTGTAATTGCATTTTCATTGTATCCTCTATTCTACAAAAAAGTAACTGACTGTGTCAGCGTTACAGACAATGAATTTTTTGTGACCTAGAGCATTTCATCGTAATATTAAGAAAACTACTGCACACAAAAATATGAAACTTGATAGTGGTATAGAGAAATGTTTTATAAATACACAAATGTTTGTAGTTTTCAAATTCAAGAATTATTTTAAGAGATATTAAGTGTTAAAGTTAGTCAAACCCGTTCAATTAAAACAGTTTTATAGTAGCAAAAACTATACATAGGAATTTAAACCTTTTTTAGATAATTTTACATATTAGAAGTTTCTGTGTGCAACTCAGTTTTTGAGGATTTTTTTATTTTCATTTTAAACTCAGATTTTGTCAAATAATCAAAGATTAATATTTACTTCAAATGAAAAAACTGTTAAAGTGATTATAAATCAATCAGTATATTTAGATCAATGTTGCAACAGAATCATTAATTAATAGTGAAGAAAAACTTCGTTTAATATTGCTTTATGAAATTTAGATAGACACATAATAAAATCGTTTTTAGAAAAGCTAATGGCGGAACATAGAGTTCAATAATAAAAAACATTAACGGAAAACATGTTGCCAAAATACAAAAATGTAAAACTATTTTTTTCTCGAACAAACCGCAACAATTGTTACACGCGACTATCACAAACATAAAAAAAAACTTTCAAATGAGAATTAAATAGTTACGAATAAAAACCGGGAAATATTGATAAATTACGTCGTAAAACTATATTTACTTGTGAATATTAAAAGAAAACGAAAATATTTGAATAATGAATCATTTAAAATGCTTTAACCGCCGTGAAAGAAAAAAAATTACGTCATATTTAAAACATACAAACAATAATATTGCAAGCAGTTTAAATTAAAAAATGTATTTACGCGGAACATTCCACATTTTTAAATGTTCTTTTAAATTATCGTTGCCAAATCTAAGAAAGCGGATATAAAACAAGTATTTCCTTTCTAACAATAAAGGTATCTTCACATGTATCTGAAAAAAGAGAAAGAAAAGTTGTAAATAATCATTAAATAAATTAGTGTGAGTTTAAAGCAGCAAGTAAAAGAAATTACGTCATATTTAAAATGACCGAGTAATAAGCAAAAGAACTATTTTTCCGAAGATTTCAGAGAGAAAAATCTTGAAATAAAGAAAAGCAATTGGCTGAGAAATAAAGATCTATCTTTGACTTCAATGTCGAGAAAAAAAGAAATTATATCTTTTTTAAGAAAAAAATGTAAAATATGAAACTTCATAGTATTTTAGAGAAATGTTTTATAAAACACTAATGCATCTAGTTTTCAAATTCAAAAAAATATTTTAAGAGATATTAATTGTTAAAGTTGGTCAATACCGTTCCATTAAAAAAGTTTAATAATAGCAAAAACTATACATAGGAATTTAAGCATTTTTAGATAATTTTGTACATTAGAAGTTCCCGAAGTGAATTTGTTTTCACACTAAAATAAATTGACTTATCTTTAGTTAAAAGAAACAAATTCTTATGTAATAAAATAACATTTATGCTGCATTCACATTTTCATTGTATTATTTCAAAAAATAAAGTTAAATAACGTAACTTTTACTTATCATCTTAAGAGGTTCATTCTGGGGACAATTCATTCTGGGGATTAGTCTTCTGGGACATTGGAATTTTTTTTTTTAAAATTCATTTGCAATGTCGCTTATTTAGATCAAATGACGTGGAGAAAATTCAGCTGGAATTGGTATTAAATCGGATGAATTTCAAATATTGTTGTAATCCTATCTTTCCAAATAATGCAGTGAGAAAAAAATCAAATAAAGAAAAGAAATGGGTTGAGAAATTAAATTCTGCTTTTGACGTGAATGAAGATAAGGCTTCAAAATATGTCTTTTAGCAGAAAAATTTGTAGAGTTTATAGCAAACTTAACGAAATAAATTCTGTATAGTTATGAATTATGATCAAATAACAAATATAGATATATATATTGTTTACATTTTCATTTTATTATTGAAAATGTAAAGTTAAATATGGATTTTATTTTCACCGATCATGCTAATAACAGAACCACTTTAGATGAAACCCGAGCTTAGCATTGAGACCTGCTTTATTTTATAGCCCTATAGACCAAAGATAAATAAACCATAATGTTTGTCTGAAAAATTTGTAATCTATATATATATATATTTGTATAGATTTAATTTTAGAGTAATGGATTTTTAATTGTTAATCTTATGACAAATGCAAGTTAAAATGCCAAATATGATACTACGAATCCAAACATTACATATATAGACAGAATTTCAGCGAAAAATTCTACGATAATGAATGAAGCTCATTTCGCGCTGCTAATAATACAATTATAATGTTGTCCTTCATTAAAAAAAAAATGAAATTTGTACTTTCTCGAAGGAGTTTTCAAACATTTTAAATATTTTATGCTTATTATTAATATATTACATTTAAAGTACTTTTAAAAAAGTCTATGATAATAATCCGCTAAGTTGTCTCAAAAATTGCGTTTTTGGAAATATTGTAATCCTTTAACATCTGCGAGAGTTAGGTTCTCGAAAACCTTCACGAATATCAAAATCTTGAATGTTGAGATTATTTTCGGCGCATAAAAATTAAAAGGAGGTTGGTTTTAAGATTTTGTTTTAATGGAAGGTAAGAATATATTTATTAAGCATTAAAAAATGCAGGCTGAAAATAAATTTGAGTAGTTTTAAATATATTGTACAAAGGTTTAGTTGCTAGTTGATAGCTAAAAAAAATTATTGATATTTGATTGTTGGCAAGAACAGATCTTTCATTTATGAATTTCAATATAAGCAAAAGTCATGATCTCGATTTTTCTAAATTATTGCAGAAGCTTTAAAATTTCCCACACAACGTTTGCAGAAAAATTTTCTATTGCAATAAAAATTTTAAATTTCAGAAACTTTACAATTTTTTCTGTTTTAATATCAATTTATGTTTCGAGTTTCCTGGAATTACTGATCTATATTTTGCCTCAACATAATAGTTTTATTTAAGGGGTAAAACAAAGTGAATTTACTTTGTAAAAAAAATATTCTTCATGAAAAAAAATTCGCGAATAACCAAGCTAAACATTCGCGAATGCTGAAATTGTCATCATTTCTTATTTCGTGAATAATCAAAACTCGCGAATGTTAAATCCACAAATGTTAAGTGATTACTGTATATGCTGCTGTAAAATCAATAAATACAATTTTCGCAGACATATGTTAGCTGTTCTCCAACTTTGTCCTATTGGGTTATTAAATGCATCAGATCTCGCTGATAGGTAAGATCTTCACCAAAATAGTTCCCTTTTAACGGTTATAATTAACTAACAGGGTTAATCTGTTGGGATATGAAGAATTGCCGTTTCACTTCAGAATCAATTTACAATGACTTTTGATCAAATATTTTGTAGAAAATTCACTTGGAAATCACTATTAAATCAGATAAATTCCAATTGTTGTTACATTTCTGTTTATCAGTTAGAAAGACTTGCAGGTAAAACAATGAAATGGGCTTAGAAATAAAATTCTGCTTTTGACTTCAGGGAAGAGAAAGTTTGAAAACAACCTTTTTAAAAGATATTTTGTGAAGAGACTACCAAATTTAAAACATGCGATTTCACTTTATATGTGAAAATATTCCTTTTATGGTTAAATAGCATCACTGTTGCGTTTCCATTGTATTCTTGAATAACATAAAGTTAAATGTAGATGTAATTTTCATACATCACACTAAAAATTACAATTTATTCTGATGATCAACCTATTTGGGAACTTGGTGTATTGTTATTTCATTTCAGAATCAATTTACAGGGTTGTTTATTTAAATCAAATGGTGTTGTGAAAATTGAACAGGAATTCATATAAAATCCGATGAAATCGAAATGTCATTGTAATTTTTTTTTCCGAAAGATTTCATTGAAGAAAAGATACAAAGAAAACAAAGAAATGATCTGCGAAATCAAAACATTTCTGTTTTTGACTTTATACAGCGACTGCTTGAAAATATCTCTTTTAAATGTGTAGATTTTAAAGTAACTTTTTTTAATATAAAAATTTATAACATCATTATGTGGTATAAGAACAAGAAATATACGGTACATCCAAAACGAAATCAAATCTATGAGTTATTCTTAACTAGCAGCCTTCGCCCGCTACGCTGGTCAGTTTTTTTTAACGAAATTTTTATATCATAGTAATTTTTAGTTTTATATCGTACTTTAGACTGTCTGTCATCGGTGAAAAATCAGTCATCTAAACGGAAAGTTCAATGTTAGTCACCAATGAATGACGTAGCGCTCAACATGTTAACAATTTTAATCACATAAAAATTCATTCAGCGGAACATTTAAAATAAAGCCAAACTTTTGTAATTGGGTTCATCTGATAAAAAACATTTCCTAAGTATTCAATTAAATAACGTAGAATGCTATATTTCATTTGTTACAAAATTTCTGAAAAATTATCCAATTAACAATGTAAAATCCATTAAAATCTATCTTGTAGAACTTAAGTTATAAGCGGCCGCAATGAAATTTCACTGTGCGTTTTATATATATTGAGATAATTAAATATAGCTTACATAATCATGTTAATCTGATTATGGAACTCTCTTTCAAAATTATAGGTTCAATAGGTTTTTTTTGTGCTATGATTAATACGAAATCCAGACTTTCTTTTATATATATACATAAGGATTCAAAATTTCAGGTTTTTGCTCCGAAGACACCGCCAAATCAGGAAAATATGAAGTATCTCGCGAACTACTGAACTTAAAAGAATTTGCTTGGTACCATTCAATTCAGCATGAAAAAATACACTAAAATATGATATCAGTTGAAGAACAACTACAAAAGCCGTTTTTTAAGGAATTTTTTAAAAATTCGTTCATTTTTTTACCAACCTTAGGGGTGGAATTTTCGAAAATCCCTTCTTAGCGGCACTCGATGTTATCAGAAGTATTTTTACCCCAATTTTCAAGATTTTAGGTTCGGCAGATTTTTTTGTGCTGTGATTAATACGAAATCCAGACTTTCTTTTATATATATAGATTTATTGCGCTGAAATTAATCGTACCTCTCGTTACCTAACATCGTACCTCTCGTTTAATAACCTCTCGTTTTGAAACTGGTGACATTATCTCAACGCCAGGAATATTTGATGTCATTGCTTCTAATTTTGAATGGATTCTTACAAAAATGTACACTTTTTTACCCTTTTATTTTATTTATTTATTTATTTATTTATTTTTATTATTATTATTTTTTTTTTGACAGCGATTTTTAAATTGTTCACTAACTGCGAGCTCAATTGGAAATACGGTTAGTAGACTATCATATTATCGCTCACACACACACATATCCTGATTAAAATAAGTCCGGAAAGTAAAAATCGGCATTCAACGAAGATTTTTGGTAAATGTTCTTTTCTTCAGAAAAAGCTATAAGCAACCATATTCAATGATTAAAAAAACAAGTGACATCGAATATCTAACGAAAACACTAAATATAATAACACTAAAAATTTCAACAATGACCGGTGCTGCATGATCTCAATATCTGCGATGAAAAAAAATTATTAGAACCAGTAAGTCATGAATAAAAGATTCCTTCTTATTTAAGCTACTTACTTATGTAGAATTTCTGTCAAAAATAAGGCAAAAATATCTGTTCCTTTTTACTGGTGCAATTTTATCCCAGTGACAGTTAGACCATGTAGTTTCCCCATATTATGACTATACAAATAATCTTCCTGTCAATGTCGGTGAATTTGGTTATCGCCTAGGCAAATTTTCACCAGTAATTTGAATTATAATTTCACCCCTTATTTAATGGCGTGATTCATGCAAAATTTCTCTCATAAATAATATGAAATTTTCTATTAGTTTCTGATAGTTGGAGTTTGCCCACTTAAAAATCAGGTTTTGTTTCGATGTAACAAAATAAGAGCTACAAATCTACTACAGTTCTCACTTACCCACTTACAACCATATAAACACTACACTATCTTATTCCTCCTATATATTCATAACTATTTGCAATTTTTTGTACGATCTTCAAATATTTTCTGCCTTTATTTCCAGTTTTTCTCTTCTCATATCAGCAATTTATAATTTTAAGAAAGTTGATCTAATTTTAAATGCGTAACTATTGTATTGATATAATACTTTTAAAACACTTAAATAATGTTAATTGAACAAGTAATTGTGGTCAAAGATTGCGCAGAAGGTTTCACTTAATATTCTTCTGAAACACTTAATGCTTTAGTTTATAAATCCGAACCGTAGTTTCCAGTGATTAAATATTTAACCCTTTTTTAACTCAGTCGGATGTGTAAATCTAAAAACTGTCTTCTGTCTCATGCATTTTAATACTTCAAGATTCTCTATCACAGTGACAAAAGCCATTACAATCCATGCCCATAACGAGAATTCTAAAGATATGAATTTTTTTTCATTACTTCTTGAGATATGACTATCGCTAAAATCTTGTAAAGCCTACACTCTTAAAAAGAAAGAGTGGATTTAGCTTTTCAGGAAAGAGTTATATTTTATTAAAGCGTGAATGATTTGTTTTTAAATGCTTCACTCATCTTGATTTATATTGCTTACTTAAATAACTCATCTTGATTTAAATTGTTTAAAAACAACTCACTCACTTCAGTTGTTTCTACTCTTTATGAGAAGCTGCCTTTCAAAACGTAAGATGAGTGAATTTCGGCTCAACTTGAGTTATTTTTTGGCTGACATTTTAAGAGAATACAAAATGCATCTTAGCAGCGGCACTATTAGGCTATTAAGCAAAAATCTAATCAGGACCAATATTTATCCAGATATACATGAATTGATGAAAAGTCGTGCATTAGTTCTCGAGATAAAGATATTGCGGTAATCATAAAAAATGCATCATTGCAGCGCCATCGTTAGGCGATTTACACTGCAACGTAAACAGCACTAAAGCATATCAGGGCTTAACTAAATCTGAAGTTTGAAATTTTGTGCATTGATTCTTGAGATAAAGTTATTGCCGAAATTTTAAAAATATAGCATAGCAGTGCTACCTCTTGAGTGATTTACACCAAAAGGTAAACAGCATTAAATTATATCAAGGTATAACCAAATTTCGCGCTTTATAAGAACCCGTGCCTTAGTTCTTGAGATATAGTAATTGCAGGGATCTTGAAAATATCAGCATAGCAGTGCCACCTGTCGAGCGATTTACACAAAAAAGCAATCAGCACCGATTCATATCATGGAGTAACTCAATATAATTTTTTATTAAATTCCGCTCATTAGTTCTTGTGAAAGGGGCCCCAAGACACTTGTGTCACATAGAGAAGGACAGACTCACAGGTAAACATTTTGTATAAAACAACTTTATCATGATCTCTGACCCTTAAAATGTGTAAATTTGCCGAAAATCGGAATTCAAAATTTTTACAATTTTAATGCTTTCTTCTTGTAAAGAAGAAAGTAATAAAAACATAGAAGACAGCACCATTAAATTTAATTTTTAAACTATGACAATTAAATGATCAGTTGTCGGAAAAGCTTTTTTTATGAAATTAAATGATAATGTTTTAATCAAATTAAAAATAGTTGAAGAACTGCTTTTCAGACAATTGTAACAGCATATTGCTCACTCGCAAGAAAAGTGATACATCTTGCAAAAATGTATTTTGCCTTTTATTCTACACAAACAGTTTCATAAATTTCTAAGCAGAAAATTAATTTATTACGCTACATGTTAATTTCTAACAACAGGAGTGGAATGTGTGGTGTGGTAAAATTATCTAACCCTTCAAAGCTTATCCTACGCATTCATTTTAAAGTGTTTTAAGATTTTATGCACGTTTTTACTCCTACATACAGAGCTAAGGGTTGTAGATTCACGTTACGGTAAAATCATGCATTTTTTTTTCTTTTCCTATGAAATTTACTTTTGTCGCGATGTGTCAATTCTCTTGCGGGTTTGTTTATATATTCGAAAAACATATTTTGAGCGATATGTTTATATATTCGAAAAAGCATATTTAATTGCATTAAGTTTAGCTAAAGAAAAAAAAACCTAAAATGTCAATATAATTCAAAATGTCTTTTAAATAAAGCCATCGTTCAAAAAAAAATGTATTCATTTTAAACTTCCGAAATTTCTAAAAAATGATTTTTTCAATTAAAAAGTAATTGATGAAATATTTTACAAAAACTTTTGGCCTTAAAATTATTTAAAAAAAAAACTCGCTAATCTAGACCAGAAAAACTCCGAAGACGAGGTTTAGGAAGCTCTTGGTTGTTAGGACGGATTCATGACATCAAATTATGTAACTTAACTCCAATACAATCAGCGGAGATAACTCTTTTTTGTAACACCCCTTCCTACGACAATTTTCTCGCGAGATTGGGTTGGCGGAGATCAGATGATTTGGCATCATGAACTGCATCCTAAGCCCCGTTTTAACAAGCAAAAGCTTCTGTGGCCTCTAACGAAGTTGGCTTTAGCCGAGTATCGAACTGGGGACCTTTTGATTAGCAGATGCATTACCTCATAGCTATCTAAAAAAAAGGAAAAAAACTTAAATTAATGGTTTTCATTTAAGAACTAAATCACAAAAAAAGGCCGGATGACATTAAATTAATTCATTAAATTCAAATAGTATAAAACAAAATTTTATGATTTTTCGTATCATCAGAGGTTTTCTGTTATAAGTATGCAAAATTTCAACTCTCTAACTTATACTGCTTTTAAGAACGAACTGTGACAGACTGACAATCAGACAGAGGAATTAGGCAAACAGAGTTTCGTCAGATGAACAAAATCCTAATAAAAAGTTATGAAGGTGCGAAGGCTAAAGCTATTTTCGCAATCATTAAAAATAACCGCTGCTGTGTAGCTGAATTGAGATCGGTAAGAAAAAAAATGGCAATCAACTAAAATTTAGCAATGTATGTCTGAAATGATTATGTATTTAAATTGCCGAAACTCCCAATTATCCTAATTAAACATTAATAAATGTGGTATTTATTAGAAACTGTTCTTTTTTTACAAATAAAAAGAATAGTTACTTAGTAGCTAAAAATATTAGTATTTTTAAGATTTTTTTCATTAAGTCGAAAGCTATTTTTTTAATCATTAAAAACAATAATTAATTTGTGTAATCAATTTGTAACTAAAAATGGCTTCTCGCATTTAAAATTTTATATTGATGTTAAATGCATAATTAATTAAATTTTAAGACTTCTTTAAAAACCAAAAAAAAAATGTAATTAGACTTATTTATGGTAACGATTTTAAATAAATTGCTAATATAAAACAGAGTATCAACGTTTCATTTTAAAATATTGCATGTAGTATTTATTTGACATTTTTTTTAACGTTTATAATCTTTAGTGAAATTCTAATTTTATCTGGCGAATGTTCTTTTTAATTAATTATGAGTTTGAATCTATTGGGAATTTTATTTCATTTCACAATGAATTTGCAATTTAGCTGGTTTAACTCAAATGGTGTGAGTAAAAATCACTTGGAAATGCTATTAAATGAGATAAGTTCAAAGTGTAATTGCATTTTTATTTATTTGAAGGCATTAGTTAAAAAAAAGATCAGATAATTCAACGGGTTAGACTAAAAATTAAATAAATACATACTTTTATTTCCGAGCTAAATAAAGCTTGGGAATATTTATGTTAAATGAGTCTTTTGTGGAGCATCATGGAAACATTTTAATTAAAAATAGATAAATATTATCGTTATGGGATAACAATAACGTCTGATACATGGCAAACGAATTAAAAAATTTTAATTAACTTTTTAATTCATTGCCTATTTTTTAGCTTCTGTTGAACCCTTCACCGTATGGAACATCTGACCGAAAAATACTATAATTATCATCATGTGTCATTAATTTGGCCAATAGAATCGCTGTAACTGATCTAGAACAATTCAAAAAATATAATAACACTTATTTTGTTCATGTCCGATGGCTGCATTTGACAAAAAATTAGAATTTGTTCTTCAGAAAAACAAAAAAAATCTTTCAAGCTATTAAGGCAAAATATACTTTTATTATTTTTACTGAATACTTAAAAAATATTAATATAAAGAAAGTTGCAGAATGTTATAAAGATAAAATTAATCAATTTAAGCCCATTTCATTGCAAAATAGAGCAATAAAATATTTAAAAACCCTAATTGTGTATGTAGAGTACACGAGATAAAATATCAAATTTTAGCTGAAAATTTTAATTTTTTTTTCCATTATTAGACCGATGTATAGATTTCAAATAATTTTTTTTCATAAAAGTAGAAAAGATTGTGCAGTGAAGGGTTAAAACAATGATAATGTAAAGAAAACTTAATATTAGATAGATACGAAACAGAATAATTGCTTGACTAATGTCTCTATTACAATTATATTTAACATATCAATATTTATCAGACATTATCACAAAGAAAAAAGAATGACTCACGCAAAGATAGATCCGTTTTATTTAATCATTAAAATAGCAGTATTCGGGGCTCGTTATAGGTCCCGTTATTTTTCAAGTAAAATATTGGTTCTTTTTATAAAAAAATAAATCTAATTCAATCGCCCAAAATTTTGCCGTATTTAAGAAGAGATTTCTAGAAGAAAATATATTAGTACTGAAAATTTTCATCTTCTTCAGGATCCGTACGAACCCTGGTATTATAACTTCCTTAAAAACCTATAATAGTGTCTTTAAAATACGCTCTATTATCTCTGTATAAAAACATCACTTGACTTTTTTTTACAATGCCATTTTTACTTATATTAAATTTTAGTTTACCACTTACAATTTCAGTTCAATCAAGCAGTTTATGTATACGAATATCATAATGAAAGAACTCTTTAACATATGTGATTGACTCATCAAAGTACAAGTAAGATGCAAAGCTAGGCAAACTACCCTAGCTTTACCACCATGTCCATAAATAACATCTTCAATGCGACCTACGGACCATGTACAGATGAATAGATTACTTTCCTTCAATAAAACCATTGAACCGGTTTCAACGTTTTTTTTTCTTTTCCTCAATTAACCATTAACCGCCGCGTTGTTATAAATTATTTAGAAAATCTCGACTCCATTTTTTTTTCAAATTAATTCATTAATTTTTGAAACTCGTTGCCACTGGCTAAGTTTATTATCTGCAAGGTGAATCAAACTTGGTTCATAAATGCTAGTTATTGGGCGGCCAATTAAAACATGTCTTGGGGTTAAAGTTTCATAATCGTTAGGATCCGAAAATGAAGGTAATAAAGGTCTGCTGTTTAAAATACCTTCAACCTGATTAACAACAGTAAAAAACTTTTCAAAAGTTAGTTTTACATCTCGAATTGTTCTTTTTAAATTATTCTTAAAGGATTTGCCTTCTGCCTTTCTTATAAGCCGCAAAAATTAAGCGATCTAGGAGGAAAAATTTCCGAGAAATTGAATTAGCTAAAATGTATGCAATCAATTCAGAAGATTGATTTTTTACTAGATTATATAATTTTTTCAATTCTGAGTTTGCACCAATAAAATTAGGGGCGTTTTCAGAGAAAATGTCAAGCAAACTCCGCTCCTAGCTACAAATCTTTTTAAGGTAGCTATTAAGGCTTGAGAACTTAAATCTGTTATTACTTACAAGTGAACAAACCGAGTAGCGAAACAGACAAAAATTGCGACATAAATTTTGTTAAAAACTCCTCTACATTGATGTTTATATCTTATGAAGAATAGACCGCACAGATCGATGCCGTTTGACAACCCACATGTAAGTTTTTTAAGTAAAAATACTGAAATATTCAGGGAAAAAGACGGTGATCCTTAGGGAGAAGAATGGTAAACATCCTATCACAAGATAATTTTGATTGGTCTAAACGACCACCTACTCTCAGAATTTCATCTTTATCAGGAAAGGGTTTAAATAACTTACACGACTGTCCTTTGGTTGCTTACCTTCTTTGAGTGCATTAATTTACCTATAAAAATACATTAACTGAACTAATTTAATCAGCTGAGTTCTTGCATGATCAAATTCATCTTTTGAAAGAGGCCCTACAATTTTTTCTCTACCTGTACAATTATTGAGAAACCTATAATTATAACTAAGAATACAAATTAACTTAAAATAACTGTTACTTAAATTACAAAAATAATTGATAAAATCATTATGTACAACAAGGTATTTAATGTTCAAAATATTCCTGGGCTCATTAAAATGTATTTTATTATTTTGTAAATCAGTTTTATTAATTTCTGGTGAATCAAGAAGAATATTAGGCATTTATGGGCCATGCCACAGAGTTCCAAATTTAGTAGTTCTTGAGGATTGGTTCCACGAGATATAATGTCAGCTGGCTTATTGCTGGATGAAATATGTCTCCATATAAACTGTTCAGTGAAAGACTGAATTTTCGAAACACGATTTCTTATAAATGCTCTTAATACATGAACTGGGGTGTTTATCCGTGCCAGAGCTATTGTTGAGTCCGAAAACACCATTAATCCTTGAATATCTATTTTCAAGGAAGGAAGAACTTTGTACACAAGTTGTGAAAAAAGTAAACAGGAACATAGTTCTAACCTGGGAACTGAAATAGTCTTTAGATGTGCAATTCGAGATTTACTTGCTACAAGGTTCGACGAGGGTAAACTGGATGAATTGGCAGTATATACATAGATAGCCAGCACCGTAGGCTGTTATAGAGGCATCTGTAAATCCTAGAAGAAAGATTGCTTCAGTGAAAGATGCTAAAATATATCTACTGATTTTTATATTCTCGATAGCCTTTATTTAATTTACGAAGTTACACCAATCAGTAGCAAGGAGTTCTGGAATATTCTCGTCCCATTCAATTTTAGAAAGTCACAATTTTAAAAGGAAGCATTTGGCTTTGCAAATAATAGGGCCAATGAGTCCTAGAAGATCATACAATTTTGCAATGACAGAAAAAATTTGTCTTTTTGTATACGATTCTTGTTTTTCCACCTGAACTCTAAACACGAATTGATCTTTACTAGATTACCAAACCATACCACATCTTTTAATTAAGGTTTCAGCATTAGAGGAAAATGGGACGTCTTCAAGTTTGTGACAGTTCAGAAGCTCATTTAAATTTCAATTCAACTTGTGTAAGGTCATTCCACAAGAGCTAACTATGTTGATTAACTGATTTTTTAATTCAATAGCTGATTCATAATCATGGGATGCAGTAACTATGTCATCCATATAAGTATCAGATAAAATTGTTTTTGCAGCTAATGAAAATTTATCTTTTTCATCAATTGCTAGTTGTTTTAAACATCTAATTGCTAAAAAGGGAGCACATTTTGAACCATAAGAGATTGTATTCAATCTAAATGCAATTATTTTCTTAATCCTTCCAAAGGATACGTAAGAGATTCCTTTGTGAAGGATCTATTAATATCTGGCAAAACATTTTTGTTATATCTGCAGTCAAAGCGCACTATGTTTTCTTAATCTTATCAAAATATCAAAAAGATCTTCTTTTACTTCACCGGAAAGCTATATGTCATTCAAACTTATTCCAGTCGTGGTAGGAGCATAGGCATTAAACACCCCTTAATTTTGTAGAGGATTTATTCGGTTTTAAAATGCCATGATGAGGCATGCAATAAACAACTGAATTAGAATTTTCGACCGCCACTCTCTACATGTATTTAAATTTTCATAATTATTTAAAAATTCACAATAAAGTTGTTTCATTTCTAAATTGTTTTTCAATCTTTTTACAGTTTGACGTAAACGTTTTTCGGCTTGTGATCTCAAATCTCCCAAGGTATCTAATTAGTTTATTTTAATAGGCATTTCGTCAATAAATCTTCCGGTTTCAATAAATCTTCCTTATACTTTTTTTTTAAAATCTGTTAAGTAATCCGGCTTTTTTTATGTTATTTTATCAGAAGTTTGGAAATTGTGTTTTTGATCTCTATGAGGCAATATGCTATGTTTCAAGTTAAAAATTTCCAGTTATATTAAGAAACACATTTTGAAAGAAGATGTAAATTCAAAAAACAGTTTATGAGAAATTTATTCTTTTTAACTTCATTAAATCTTTGAAATGGAGTCGTTTTAAGAAAACTGGACAAGAATGTATAGCGTGCGATTTCTGGAAATCGCACATTGATTTGAATTTAGAATAAAGGTTTGTTTTTCATTTCACTTTTAAATTTTTGGTAATTTATATGTGTTCCCTGTAAACTTTCCAGGATTTGAACACGATTTTGCAAAACATCGATGAAAGTGTCTAATCTGTAGAAGTTATACTCATTTCAAATTCTTTGCATGTTGTCCTATCCAATTTCAGAAAAATAATGTTAATCAATAAATTCTCACTAAAATTTTTCATTTCAACATTCAAAACCTTTAAAGCTCTTAAATGCTTTAAAATACAATGCAGCAGAATTTTTTATTTTCATGCTGATTCGACAGAAATATTTCCTAACATTAATAAGGATTTTATATGACTATTAACGATTAATCTTTTATTATCAAATCTAATTTTAAGTGCGTCAAATAATGACTCATAAATCTCATCCGCACTTTGTATTTGCTTTGCTGTACCCACGAGAGAAGATTGCAAACATAAAAGTTTTTGATCATTCGATAACATTTTAATAGAATCTACAATATTGCTAAATTGGGCCTTATTCCAATTTTCATAAGAACCATTAAATTTTGGTAAAAGAATTTAGTTTAAGAGTTAGTTTTTTAACATTTTGTGCAACAATGTTATTTCCATTTATTATATCAACTTTTTTATCTTTCTTAAGATCTAGCAAACGTTTAAAGCTTACTTTAAGCCTTTTTCGAGTTCTTGATCGATTTCTTCAACCTCCGATTCACATTTATCCACATCTTCATCTTTCAGAATTTTATAATATTCCATCTTTAATTCATCAAATTTGTCTTTCAACTTATTTAAATTTTCTATTTTATTCTGAATATCAATTTCATCCATTCCCCCGCTTCTTCAGCTGTGAAACTTGATAATTTTGTTATTTGGGCTTTTATATTACCTCTCAAAATCTTTACATCCATTGTAACCTTTTTTCCACTTCTTCTTCTTCCAACAAGACGAATAAATAATATCCATAGTTTGTAAGTTCCATAGCGTAAAGAGAGATTAATAGAGTGGAAGTATAATGTCTTGAGGTGATGCCAAAAATGTTATCCTACATTAAGACCAATAAAGTAACAAAAAAAACCACGTGCTTTAATGCGCCTACCAATTCAAACCGGATTAAACCCGTATTTCTTTGCTCTTGTTTTTTACCGCCAAAACTATTACCGTACAGAGGATTAAATTTTCGTAATAAAATATCAATTTGTTCCATTATTTTATCATATGTGCCACTATTTTATCATACTTGTTTTAAATATCAATATAGAAAATTCTTTTAACATTTTGCTTTAAAAGATAACATTTTTTTGTTAATGTCTTAAAATCGTTTGCAGTCAGAAATCTAGATTTTAGAATATTTATTACTTAAATTTTCATACATGATTTTAAAAGAATGTTTTCATGATTGCAGTTTAAATATTTATTTACATGAAATTATTAATATAAGTAATAGGTTGTTGCCTGGTGCAATATGATAAAGTGTAAATTATTTTCAACGTTAGAACACCAGAATATTCGTATTCCAAGCATACCGGTTTCGGTAGCATATAGCATACCTTCCTCAGTGCTGAAGATAGTGGAAATTTGCTCATATATATACGGGGAGGATGGGGATTCAAGCGACAAGTTTCTTGACCAATAGGAAAACAGAGGATCCTAGGAACAGCCAATAGGAAAACAGAGGATCCTAGGCAACAGCCAATAGGAAAACAGGGAACAGCTAATAGGAAAATTGGGTGGAAAATGGAAAAGATATTGCGAGAATTGCATTAAAAGATTAAGAAAAATTAGTTTTAATGTAATATTTCCAACAGTCTGATAATGGTGGAATAGCAAAATCACAATTAACGAGATTAGCAAGATTTTTATGGATATGGAAAGCTTCAAGGAAGTTAAGTTCTTGTATAGAAGTAGGTTTAGTTAGTGTCTTAACCGAATTAATGTCAAAAGCATGACTCGTCTCCCAGCAATGTTATGCGATTGGGGATTTCTTGATTTCTTGTTTTTCAATATATTGCTTATGTTCTTTAATACGAACTTATAGACTGCGTTTGGTTTGACCAATGTAAGAAAGACCACACTGAGAATTAATATTGTAAATACCCCATGAATTTGATAATTCAACAGGATCTTTAAGGTTGGAAAGGGTGAGTTTATTAGTAGGAGTAAAAATTATTTTGAAATCGAACCGACTAAGAATTTTAGCAATGGAAAAACTTGATTTTGGAAAGAAAGGTAAGACAATGCTAATATTGGAACGAGTAGAAGATTGAGATGAGTTTGAGGAGTGAGAGTTTTGTAATTTAGAAAGGGCAGTATCAATAATAAAAGGGTTGTAACCTCTATCAAATGCAATTGCTTTAATGTATTGAAATTCATTATTGAGAGACTGAGCAAACATAAGCAAACATGTTTGCTTACCAAAAGTGGCCCACTGGGCACTCCCATCCTGAAAAGGCCGGCCTTCGATCGAGCAAGGCGGCCCTCTCACCCATTTAAAGTTTGAGAATAGGTTGAGGTCGTTTCAGAGCAAACATGAGCAAACAACATGAAAATCAGAGCAAACATGAAGAGCACGATTTATGAATGTGTAAAAGGCGGCCATTTTTTGACTTGGAGGATGACATGAACGAACATGGGGGGTAGGGAAACAGCGAAGCTTTTTCGATAGACAGATGTAGAAAAGCCAGTTTCACTGCGAGTGACAAGGGTGTCCTGGAAAGGGAGTGATCCATTATTTTCTGTTTCATACGTAAATTGGATATTGTTATCAATAGAGTTCATGAATAAGTAAGGTGAATGTGACCTTTCTTGACACTTCTGTTTACAATATTGAGGACATTCTTAGCATCATGAACTCTATTGATAACAATATCCAATTTACGTATGAAACAGAAAATAATGGTTCACTCCCTTTCCTGGACACCCTTGTCACTCGCAGTGAAACTGGCTTCTCTACATCTGTCTATCGAAAAAGCTTCGCTGTTTCTCTACCCCCCCCCCCCATGCTCGTTCATGTCATCCTCCAAGTCAAAAATGGCCGCCTTTTACACATTCATAAATCGTGCTCTTCATGTTTGCTCTGATTCTCAGTCTCTCAATAATGAAATTCAATTCATTAAAGCAATTGCATTTGATAGAGGTTACAACCCTTCTATTATTGATACTGCCCTTTCTAAATTACAAAACTTTCACTCCTCTAACTCATCTCAGTCTTCTACTCGTTCCAATATTAGCATTGTCTTACCTTTCTTTCCAAAATCAAGTTTTTCCATTTCTAAAATTCTTAGTCGGTTCGATTTCAAAATAATTTTTACTCTTACTAATAAACTCACCCTTTCCAACCTTAAAGATCCTGTTGAATTATCAAATTCATGGGGTATTTACAATATTAATTGTCAGTGTGGTCTTTCTTACATTGGTCAAACCAAACGCAGTCTAAAATTTCGTATTAAAGAACATAAGCAATATATTGAAAAACAAGAAATCAAAAAATCCCCAATCGCATAACATTGCTGGGAGACGAGTCATGCTTTTGACTTTAACTCGGTTAAGATACTAACTAAACCTACTTCTATACAAGAACTTAACTTCCTTGAAGCTTTCCATATCCATAAAAATCTTGCTAATCTCATTAATTGTGATTTTGCTATTCCACCATTATCAGACTGTTGGAAATATTACATTAAAACTAATTTTTCTTAATCTTTTAATGCAATTCTCGCAATATCTTTTCCATTTTCCACCCAATTTTCCTATTAGCTGTTCCCTGTTTTCCTATTGGCTGTTGCCTAGTATCCTCTGTTTTCCTATTGGCTGTTGCCTAGGATCCTCTGTTTTCCTATTGGTCAAGAAATTTGTCGCTTGAATCCCCATCCTCCCTGTATATATATGAGCAAATTTCCACTATCTTCAGCACTGAGGAAGGTATGCTATATGCTACCGAAACCGGTATGCTTGGAATATGAATATTCTGGTGTTCTAACGTTGAAAATAATTTTAACTTTATAAATTATTAATATGTTGTTAAAAGGAAAGATTTTTCATCTACGTTATAAAGTATTAAAAATTACTGTAAAGAAGGAAACTTTTAGTAATGCAATTTTTAATTCGTATGAAATGTTTTCAATTTCTAATTTAATTTTAATTAGACATTTAATTATTGCTAACTCATCAATTTCAATTATTTTAAAAGCAAACATTTATTTTAATAAATAATAGAACAAAGACCATTTTAAAAATTTGCTATTTTTTCTTAAAGTATGCTTTAGCTCTAATTCATTTCTTTCAATTCGCCTTATTAATACAAAATCCCTTCCACGAGCTTTTGTTTCGGACATTAAAATTTGAGCGATAAATGGTTTCATATTGCAAATCTTTTTTGAGGCTTACTTGACCTCCACCTATCTCATTCCTCCATGGTAAGTTCCTCTCCGCGAGCGGATCCAAATTTAGAGTAGCTCAAATCAATGTGACTATTTTTAAAATATAATTCGACGAATTAATAACTATAATAATTTTTTTTTTTCACGACAAAAATTATTTCGGTGCTCGCCATAGAAACAACCATTCCAAAACAAAACAAACAACAACATTCAAGTTCTTTGCAAGCAGCCGATAAAAACAAAAAAATAGTGTTACAATGATTACTAGAATTATCGCTGAGTAATAATGGATGCCAAGCTGGCGCCAATACCATGGTAATTACGTCACATTTAAGATAAAATCATATTACTTCCGTATTACTGAATTTAAAATACATAATCTTTATATTTTTCATATCCATGTATTTTTGCATATGGGCGCAACAGCTATTGCACCAAGATCTGAACTTTTATCAAACAAGTTACAGCACGAACGCACCTTTTTTGACACGTTTCACGTAGTATTTCCGACTTCTTACTCCATACTTTATAGGATTTTGCATACAGACAATTGCCCCGCAGAATTTTTTTTCATTTTCTCTTTACTTTTTCTCTTTAACTTTTTCATACGTGTGATATACAAATTGGACTTAGTAAAAATAAAGCCCTTCTGGCTCAACCAACCGGCGGAAGTAAATTTTGTAGTTAAGTACTAAATTAACCAACAAAAAATAAATGAAGATTAGAGATTTACCCAGTTTCTTCACTAAGGCTGAGTTCTATGGGCCTAAACCTTTTGTGAACATTTTAATATATATGCACATACGGAATGATATATGGAATAGGTTTAAAAGTATCGTAAAGAAATTCAGAGAATTCAAAATGTTAAAATATTTGAATATCTCAATAGTCGGGTTTTTATCATGTTTCAATACGATTTTTCAAGTTCACATAAGTTACATATTCATCTGCAGACGTCCATTATATTTCTAATGTGACATAATATTGGCATTTTTTTTTTCACTAAGCTATTTATTTCATTTTTATTTTTTACGAAAAAATTTTTACTATATACAAGTTGTAAGGTAATATTCAATTTTTTTTTTTTTTTTTTTTTTTTTTTTTTTTTTTTTTTTTTTTTTGTTAAACTTTTTATTTCATTTTCATTTTGCAGCTGGAAATCTTGCAACAGAAAAAAGTAACTTTTGTGGTAAAAACTTATATGATTTTTTAATTGTTGGCAACTGCTATAATGAAAAATGTTTATTTTTTCTGTAAGAGCTGGTTTTATTAGAATTGCTTAAAGCTGTATTAAAATTTTTTAACCTACTCTATTTCAACTTCTTTGGGCCGATTTTGTCCATTTAACCCCTTTAGAGATATTAGCCATGACGAGTTTGAAGATGATCTGTGCATAGTTGCGACTTTTATCGTATTGATAAAATTTTGTATATACACACACACGCACACACACATATATATATATATATATGTATATATATATATATATATATAAACTTTTTAGGTGTGGATGGTTCCCGAGATTATATAATGAAAAGCTATGAAAGGAATTTTTTAAAAATCGCACAATGGTATTAAATAGTATTTCTTATGAAATCTACTTAACTAAAGTGTTTGATTTTTTCACATTTTTTCTATACTTGTATGCAGCTGAATGTATTTTTGCTTTGGAACAAAACTAATAAATGTCAGCTCCTCGTAAAATAAATGTTATTTTCCTCTGAGGTTGAAAAAAACGCTTCAAGACAATAATAAATTTTCATAACTACTTAGTAATAGTAATTACATAGTAAAAGCAATTGAAGTATTTGTAGATGATTTTAGATGCATATTTGTGAACTTTAATTACCAGTCCTACTATGTGCCAATTTCAGTAAAACAGCTTTTTCTGCATCTAATGTATTATTTAGTTTATAGAAAAGCAACAAACGTGTATTTTTAATGTCATTCAAACATCAGGTCGCAGAAGCATAACCCTTTAATGCATGATGTTTTATTATGTTCCAAAAACATTTCATCTGAGTCTATTTTTATTAATTACGCATTAGAAAAATAGTGAAAAAATATATTTATATTTCTTTTGCATATAATAGCATAATGTCCCTCTTAAATTAGATAACAAAAATTGCTTTAAAATGATAATTTTGAATTAAGTATTGACTTTAAAAATTTTACACTGTACAATAAAAAGTATTTAATGATTTAATAATTTTTATGATGCTTTTAATAGTTAGCAGAATTAAAAATTTAAATTATTATATAAAAACACAGAAAAAACGCCAGTAGAGTACATTGCTATTGTTATCAACAAATGATTATAACCTCCGTGTGATAACAAATCCGAACAAAGACAGAATTTTAAGACATGTTAAATAAATCATATTATCATTCGTAAATAAACATAACATTTTACAAAAAAAAAATATTTTATAAAGACATAGAAAAAACATCAGTAGACTACATTGCTATGGTTATCGACAAATGATTATAACCTCCGTGTGATAACAAATCAGAACAAAGACAGAATTTTAAAACATGTTAAATAAATCATGTTATCATTCGTAAATAAACATAATATTTTACCCCCAAAAAAAAGTTTTGGCAAAAAAGAAAAAAAAAGTAGTTTATTAGTTACAGTATGCATTTAATTATTAAAACCATTTATGTACAGTGACTTTGTAAAGTAAAAAGAAGTAATCGACACATAACTAAACATTTTAGTTAGTACTTGAACCGATTATTTACATATTGGTGATATTAAATTTTATATTCAAATATAAATTAATTCCATTACCATAATAGATATGAACGGTCAAATGATATCCCTTCCACCTTATTAAACGCTTACAGATGACCGATTTTGATCATTTAGCAGGTAGAGCAAATGATAGCATATTAATCCATTCCCTAGTCATACACAATCAACTCAGAAATCATTTAACATTAAATGGGGCTCGAGAAAGCTCTTCAGTGTCAATATTATGTTGAATAGGTTGTGATTTGTTATTTATCAAGACTTTCAGGTATAAACAGAAAATGGATTCGGAAATGATTGTTTAAAATTGGAAACGAATTAAAACAATTTTACGTTCAAATAGAGACTTTGCTGCAAAAATAACTATAGTTTTAGTTGCATTTTTTATTTTAAAATTGTATATTTATTGAAAATGTCAATGAAAGGTGATCGAGACTGTTCAATTTGTAAGAAGATTTGGAATAAAAAACCAATATTAATAGCTCAAGAATATGTCATTGAAAATGTACATATAACAGACATGTGAAGACACTCTCTATTGGTCTATGATTTGGGCAGAATGAATAAACGGAGGTTGGAGTTAAAAAGTTGGGTCTAACCAGTCGTCGGAAAAAAATTGCTTCATTATTCTAGCAAACTACAACTACAGTTATTCTATCGAAAATATTGTTAGCACAACTAACATATTTTAAAAAGTAGCAAATAAAAACTAATTTTAAAAGTTTCTTCACCCTTTTCAGCTTTTCTCACATAGTGCAATGTACACTTGGAATTGAGGACAAAAATTAAGTATAGTACAATGGCATCTTATAATATTAATTTTATTAGACTGCAATCAAATAAATGCATGAAAACTGACAGAAAGAAAGATAAGAAAGTTAAGAAAGATAAGAGCAAAAGAATGTTTTGCATTAGTCTCTAAAAAGATAGTTTTGAAACATATACCAAGAGTCTCAAAAATGACTGATGGATTTTAAAATTTAATAACTTGTAAACGATGACAGACATTTAAAAAAAATCTTGCAGGAAGATCATGTATAATACTAGCAGATTTGACTGTGATTCCCAGTTTTAATTGCAAATAAGAGCGATGGGTGGCGCTGAAAGCAATAACCGCGAAATACAGGCGCAATTTTAGGCCTCTCTTTTCTCCCATGCGAAAAAAAGAGGATTAAAATGCAGATAGATCTCGAAGTACCCGAAATTGGGTCTGGAAAGAGCGCTAAACACTGCCAATGCCATCTATTGTCTGGAATTTGAACTAAAATCAAGTATCACACAAAAAAAACTCCGGATATTGTACATAACCCTCCTGCGAGATTTTTTTAAATATCTGTCAGCCGTTTGAAAGTTTTTGAATTTTAAAATCCATCAGTAATTTTTTGAGACGCCCAATATTTTTCGTTATATGCCAATCAAAACAAGTCAATGTTAATTTCCTGTCATGATGAAAAAATATGCATATGTAAATAAATCTATTAATAAAGCAATTCTAAAACAGGAATCTTGATAATGAAATCTGAAGATCTAATAGTGGGTAAGTATGTAAGAGTTTCTAGGGAAGAATAGTTAATTATTTCTTTTAGATTTTGCCACTTGGATTTACCAACAAGTGTCAGGAGAAAAACTCGTTACGTTATACGGTGTATGTTAAACGTTGCATCTGAGCTAGTGACAAATCGCTTCAATCCCATAACAAAAAAGAATGATACATTATTTCTCCTGGAATGGACATAAACGTCGCGTTGCTGTGCGCTATAAACTACTGATTTTTTGTATTGCCGGACTCGCTAAGTTGCATTTTTAAAAACGAAGAACGCTAAGTTAAAATCTACCAGAAAAGTAGTATAGTACTACTAAGACTAAGTAGTAGTATACTACTATAGTATAGTTTCTCTGCATCTGACAATTAAGGATGTAGTAGAGGGTATACGGGGACGTACAAAGGTATACGGGGACGTACAAAGGTATACGGGGGCGTACGAGGGTATACGAGGGTATAGGGCGTATACTGGGATATACGCCGTTTATCTTCTAGATTTTTTAATGGAGCACCGTATACCATCTGTTTCTCAAGAAAGCTTATAGTATGCACATTCTAGGATATCCTCTCCGCCTTGATCGTATACCCTCATGGAAAACATGGAAAATGCAACACAGCAAGCACTGGCTGTTAAGTGATTCACACCAAAAGCTATTCAGTAATAACTTTTGTCAACATCTAACTAAATTTGAAGTTTGATGGAAATGTGTGCATTAGTTTTTAAGATAGAACTATTTTAATTATAACTATTTGGAAAAAAGTTATTGTCCTCGGTAGAGAATTGGGACATCTAAAGTGTAAATGAAATTTTTTATTGGTTGAATTCCGCAACTTATTTGATTTCTGATTGGTTCATATTTAATATCCAGAAATGAATTATTTCTGTTGCAACAATGACAAAAAAATATTAAAAAATCTACAAACAAATTAATAACTTAAAAACAGCTTTCAAACAAATTGCATTTAAAAGAACATTTTTTTCTATACGACAATGTAAAAATTGAAAATCTGTTATTTTTAGAAGTTTAAAAATTTGCATTAATGAAAATTGTAAAACCAAAATTTCATTTAATTTGTACATGATTGGTACAGGAATATTATTTTTTAATCCATGGCGTACAAAATAAATGACTCTGTTATTACGTAAACCACGTTTTGATCCTTATAAAATTGATTATTATTATTATTATCATTATTATTTTAAATATAGAATTTGTTTATAAGTCAAAAATTTTTATCTTTGAAAATATAATTTTCCAAATAATCGTTTTAATTTGTTAAAATATTTTTTTATTATATTTTTTTAATTCTAACTATACAATTGAAGATCAATGATTGAAAGCGAACACAATCTCATTTTACAATCACAAAAGCAAATTGTAAGATGTAGATACAATTTTTTATAAAAAAAAATATATTTTACACGGGAAGATTTTAAATGCAAATTAAATGTTTCAGAAAATTGAATGTATTATGCAGCAAAATTTTTAATGCAAAATAAAATGTTTCCGAAAATTTTATGATTTACAACAAAATTTTAAATGCAAAATGAAGTGTTTCAGAGCTTTTGTTTCTAATTTAATACAACAAAATTTTAAATACAAAATAAAATCTTATATAAAAAATTGAACATGAATGTAACTTGTATGATTTTTCATTTTTTAATGTGTTACACAGCTTAAATTGAATAGATCTAAAACCACAGAAACTAATTTCTCATGAAGCTATATTTAACTCATTAGCTAAATCCGAAAATCTATCTCTGAATAGCTGCTCTATATAAATATTATTCTTCGTAATTTTTTTAATTGTCTTTTTTTTTAATGTAGCCTCTAATGTAAGAATTGAAGAATATTATATAGTTTCCTCAAAAAAGGACACCGTTCTAGGAAAAGTTTTTTATCTCCTGAAAGACACAATCAATGACAGCTGAAAAATATATTTGTTCTCGTTTTCATTAAAAATATCATTCGTGTTATTTTGAAAAATTCTACCTCTGACAATAAAGTTCGGTGAATAGTCCTTTAACATTAATGTAGATGAAATATTAACGAAAGTTACCATCCTTTGAAATAGTCATCGCCCATAACTATGCACCGCTGAAATATGCTATACATGTCCTGGGAAGTCTTCTTTTGAGATGGAGTTCGAAAACTTCGTCATGTTTCGTTGAATGTCAGCAATATGCTCAAATCTCTTTCAAAGAGAGTTTTAGTCGTGAAAATAGGAAGAAGTGTGGAGGATTGAGATCTGGTTAGTATGGTGGATGTTCAATTTGCACCATCCCGCACGAATTTCTTTCGGTGTCCTGCAAAGCTCAAAACCAAACTTTAAACTGATCTTTTTTCGTACATTTTCCTGTTCTCAGTTAAGAACCAACACACTGAACAAGCACTTTGTAAAGCATGTCTTACACAGAAAATAAACGACGCTCAGCTGAACAACGGTGGGGGAAGATGGTCAACACTTGGCTCTATGCAGGTACAGTGTTTTGTTTCCCCAATGTTGCCAGATCGATCGTTCTGAATTCATTCACCGAGCTTCATTGCCTGAGATAGTATATAAAAATATCAAAACTCATGATTTTTTAAATTAAATATGTGATAAATTATCATGATATGTATCATGTTATATATACTGATATATTTATCACCAACACTTGAAAATTTTACAAATTATATGCAGTGCTAAAGAAGAAATTCGATTATATTTCCGGTTATCGACAGAAATCGTTGCAGGATAAATTTTAATTGTATTATACGTTTTTTGCTTAATTTATTACATAAATAGCTATGACGCAATATGCCATATCTTTGGAAAATTTAATTAATCTGAAAGAGTGTTGACTTTTTAAAAGTTTTGAATTGTCTTAAAAAAGAAAGATATATTTGTTTTTGTCATAATAACAGTTCATGTTTTCAAGCATCATTAAGAAGTATTTGTCATATTTAATAACAATACCTATTATTTTGATGACAGCGCAAAACATTAGACTGGAAAAAGCCCACTATATATCATCTAAAGATGTATCTCAAAAAATCATTTTTCTTGTTGATATCTGTAATTTTGATTTCGTTATCCGTATTGCAAATTATACAGATGATAAATGTATGCAATTTACTCTTTTAAAGATATTCAATACAAGGAATCAATGAATGCCATCATCAGTAGTTATGCAAACGATATTTTAAAAAATCAATGTATTTTTTTTTTTTCTACTAAACGAAATAATACTTATTTTTTATTTCATCGTAATTTTTGTTGTATAGGGACTTTTGGCGTATTTGTAAAATATTCGATTTATTACGCATGCTGTGAACAGAAGGATTATTGTTTAAAGTTAGAGTTTAGTTCTAGACATTAACTAATAGAGATTTTTGACATTTTCAGAATCACAGTAACCCAGTGATTCGCAAGCTTTTTAAATAGCGCATGCTTTCTAAAAATCGTTTATTATAACATATTCCATTGTTTTGCAAATTAATGCCGTATACAAATAATGTTTTTTATCGAATAAGACGATGAAGACATTAAATAAATGTAAAGAAAAGCTATAATCCAACATTCGCGCATTGATCATAGAATTAAATTTCACTTTTAAAAATGTTTAAATTCAACACAATATTCTTTTTACTACATACAAAATAAACGTTCAAGTGAGAGTATTACTATCGCGTTCAGAGGGTTCTGTACAATAGTTATAAGAATTATTAACTATATCATGTCATTGAAAGAAATCTTTGCTAACAAAAATAATAAAACTTTGTACAAAAATATACAACGTAGAGTTGAGTATAGCACAGATGCTAACATCTTTTAATTATTCCGGAATTTGAAAAAAAGTTTGAAAAAAGTTTAAAACCGGATTATTGTTCATAAGAAAACGTGTCTTCGTTCAACATGGTACTTACTGGATTTCATTTTAAAACCATTTATTAAATAAAATTTTCTGTTGGAAACATGTTTGTCTACGATCAAATTCCGGAGTAATTAATAGATGTTGTCACCTATGGGTAATGCTGTATATACTAGAAAAGTAAGAATGTCTATATAATAATATTTCAAAGAGGTATGAAACGTAAGTAATATCAGATATCGCTATTCTCTATACTTCCTTTTTTAATCTTATATTTTACTGTTTTCTGTTTTTTATGAACTTAATTTGGTACAGATAATAAAAATAATGCATATTTAAATTTCATTTGGCATTTCATAAAACTAAATCTAACGTAGTAATAATCTTTTTTTACAGTGTAGCTAAAATAAAACCTTTAATTAAAGTTTAAACTTGGCATGGTGTTAAGCGCACTTCGAAAGTATGTCGCAAATATGGAACGCCACCAAGACCGGAAATTTTAGTCAAGTTTTATAAAGATATTTCACACCAGAATTTCAAGCTAAAATCGTTTAATTTTTCTATATTTAATATTTTTCCTTTTTGTATCTTTTATACTAGTTATAACAAAATTTCTGGTTTGAACCGAAATATACACTGGTGTGCAAAATGTAAAGACGGAGTCCCAAAATGCCAATTTTCAAGGAATTTTCAAGCTATAATTTTCACGCGAATATTCAAAAGGAAGTAATATAATTTGAATAACTACTATGCCTGCATACAGCTAGTCCATATAACCTCTTATTCAGGTCACACATGGTCACAAGAGTCACAGTCACTAGACAAAAAAATATGAAATTTCATACGTCTATTTTATGAGTCTCAAATGACTACTATATGTGATTCCAGTGTCAGGTGACTGCGACTGCTGCTTTGAGACGAGTCACCAGGTGACTTTACTGTGTCGTTTTATAGAGATTCGTGTGTGACTGTCATTTGGAGGCTCAATTTCAAAGTCATTGTGAATGCTGCTATATGATAAATCACCAAACAATGTCCCATTAAAGTCACATGGTGCGTTTTCACCACTTTTCACAGTGGTTACTTCTCAGTAGGGTCTCTGTTACCATTTGACAAAGTCTTGTGACAGAAAGTCACCATGTGACATTAATGTGTCATTATTTGGTTATTTATAATAATGCAACATTCGCAATGACTTTGAAAATGAGCCTCCAAATGACAGTCACATGAGAGTCTCAATAAAACGACACTGTAAAGTCACCTGGTGACTCGTCACAAAGCAGCAGTCGCAGTGACCTGGCAGTAGAGTCACATATAGTAGTCATTTGAGACTCATAAAAGAGACGCATGGAATTTCCTATTTTTTTGTTTCGCCGTAGTGACTGTGACTCTTGTGACTTTGTGTGACCTGAATGAGATATTATATGGACTAGTTGTTACACAGGGATAGTAATTATTTGAATTATATTACTTCCTGTTGAATATTCGCGTGAAAATTATCGCTTGAAAATCCCTTCGTCCTTAAATTTTGCACACCAGTGTAATATTTGCAGTCAAAATGACCACTCAGGGTCATTTTAGACTTAATTAACCCCTTGGTGACGAGTGACCAGTATACGTGCCACATACGGTGCTTAGGATTCTAGATTATTCTAACTAATAAATATTTATTGTAAATTTTGCCTTATTCCATCCGGGCATTTTCTCGATACCATTAGGCAAAAATGTGTTTCTTACAAAAACGGTGATAAAAGATTTAAAATACTTCAAAAAACGCTCGTCCCGAAGGGGTTAAATCTTGAAAACCCGAGAGGTGTATTGTGAGATCCTCTCAATGCAAACTAGTCTTGAATCCCACATTACTTATCTGATAAAACCATTAGTACCCAATGGTATATTTTTAGATCACTAGACTTAATGGCAAGGAAGCGTCTTTCACACCAGAAAATATGAAGATAAATATGTAATCTCTTTCACAAGATAATTTCTTTGATTAAATAACATAAAAATACTCTTCTTTTAAAAGGGGTGAGAAATCTAAAATTTAAATTTTAACGAAGAAAATAAATTGGACATTAATGGATTAATTCTAGTTAAAGTAGTCTATTTTTTAACAATTTGGCGTTCATTGCTTTTGTACTGATACTGGGATTTGCATTACTCAAATAAATCATTAAAAGATGTAATCTGAGCTTTAAAAGTCGATGGCCACAGAATACGCCGTTCTCGTCATTATTTGTGTTTAAACCGTCCGCATCTTTAAGAGTTGATATCACGTTTAACTTCCGACGATTTTTTTCAAAAATAATTATCAAAACTTCTTTTATAATTTTGTAACGATAGGAAACTCCAGTGCTCCTCGCGCATTTGCTGAATGCCCGTAAATTGAAATTTGTGTGTAACAGCTCTTTTTTCTAAAACTATGTGACTTAGGATAATCGCTATAGTTTTCAGCAAGATTTAAATTAATATCTACGACCTCTATTTTTTTCATAATTTTAATTTCTGTAGATTCAGAAATAGAGGGGGGGGGGGGGTTGGACATATTTTTGCTTTACATTTTCGATGATACCTCTGGAAATACAATACCCAAAATTAAAAGAAATATATTTTTGAGTTCAATGTAACAAAAGCTTTTACACGATATCTCATCGATATACAAAGAAAAGATTTGTTTTCTTCAAGAAACTTAAATAGCCCCTTACATTCCTCCTAAACACATTTGTAAATGTTTAATAATTTGAAAATATGTGGGTAAATAGTCTTTATTACTACACCCAATTTGTACTTTTCATGTTTTATAGTTAACGAGTAAAATTGCTGTGACAAACGAACTGACAGACACAGAAGAGATCTTAAAATGATTCCGTTTTCATGTTTTAAGAACGGAACCCTAAAAAGGGGGAAGAATAAAATTTAACTTGACGAACTCCAAAATAAAAATTCAGAAATAATTTATACTAATTATTATTTTTATTTTTATTTTTAACACTTTTTGATGCAGTTAAAAAGCAGTTTAGTATTCGGTTTCTCTATATGACTGCCCTCCATATGTCTGCCTACACTGTTTAAAACATTCCTGTAAAATTACGAAGGGAATCGAAATGAAATATTCCCGTCAAATTTTGAAAGATGAAGTGAAGTCACAGTAAATTGTCAACTTGACTGGACACAGTAACTTCGTTATGAATTCATGAGGATTAGATGTCATCCATAAACTAATGTCCGATTAATGTGAAATGTGCTTCATCCGTCCAGAAAATGTTGAAAAACCACTGAGGTTCGCTTATAATTCTTCCCATAACTCATTTCGCAAATAATTCTCTTTTATTATGTCTTCCTGTTGTAACTTCTGCAGTGACTAGAATTTGTAGGCATAGAGTTGCAATATCCAGCGGAGGTTATGTCGAATCGCTGAGTGAAGCACAATCAATACCTTTCCAGTGGCCGATTCTCCAAAGATCCAGTTTTTTTTTTTAACTATTTGAAAAATTTCACTATTCTAGGCCACACGATATAAAGCTATCCTTCGTCTTCAGTCCTTTTGCCGTGAGAAAGTTTCGCAACGCAACAGTTACTAAATCTCTGTTCAAATAGAGCAACGTCATTTAAAAAGCTCTGTTGGACAATGATAACATTCGGAAGGCGAATGGGAAATCATCGTGTATCACGATCTTTTATTCCAAGACAGATTTGATAATTCTGCTGAAACTCTCTTATGTCAGCGCCATCTAAATTTCTAAAAAATCTTATTACCTTGTGATCCTTTCCTAGAATCTGCACTTTTTCATTCCCTTTTTTCTGAATTTTTAAAAATTCCATGAACTTTCGGCTCAACTGTTTTTTAATACTTTATTTTTTTAGGTAATCTCAAAATTTATGATTCCGATGCACTAATGCCGTTTGTTAAGTTAATTAAACGGATTGGAGTAGATGAAACATATTTCTTTTTATATAACAGAATTAAGCTAGTAAAGCAATTTTGAACTAAAACATCATGCGGCATTTAAAAAAAATGAAAATCGCTTTTAATGCAAGTTAATGGGCTGTGACAATTAAGGTACAAAGTAATGATCAAATAAAAAGATTTTTTCAAAACACAAGTACTGTAAATATAGTTTAAGATGTCATTAAATGGCATCGTTATTGGAAAAATATTTGTCTTATCGTTACTCTAAAGAAAAGTCAAAGAAATTGTTAATTAGACAAAAATTTAATGTTTTACTCTGACAAGATTTTTTATTTGTCCGAGACAGCATAGTTTGTGACAGCGAAGAAAATCTTATTCGATTGAGGTGACCTTTTTGGAAACTATTTTACAATAATTTTTTTTAACTCTTGTGTTTAAACTAATAAAGAACTTTAACTTTATTTTATTCAGTAGATTTTAAAGTGTATTTTTAACTTGGCTTAAGAAAATTAAGTTTTTTCACTCACTTCCTGTTATGCTAGAATTATAAAAGTTGTGTATTAGGGTGGGTCTAAAAAACTGAAATATCTATAATCGAAGCATAATAGCGCGGATAAGTTGTCTTTTGCTAAAAAAAATTAATTTCTAAAATATTTCATGGATCGGTTAATATCTTTTACCGCCACACAGAATTTAAATTTCTGAACAGTCGCAAAAAATTAGTTTTCTAAACTTTTTTAATTATTCAAATGTAGTAATTCAATTTCTAATGGAATGTAATAGTTACACCAGACATTTGTAAAGTAATACAAAAATTCCATTATGGTGACATCATATTCTTTACAGCAGAAAAAGGGCCAAAATTCCAAAAAAATTCTTAAAATAGAAATTTTTCGTTTTCTAAATTTTTTATAACTTTTATAATTTTTGTAATATTTTTTCTTTTTTACACTTTTAATAGACTGAAAAAGATGTTTTTTGTTGCTGATTTTACGCAGACTGCTGTAAAAAGTTACAACAAATTAATTTCGTATGGGACGCCATTATGTAAATTTTACCGTTTTAGACTATTATAATTTCTTTATTTGTTTAAACAGCATAAAATACGGTTTCTGTTGTTAATTTCCCGCGAACTACTTGCCATGATCACTGTAATTCTATTAAAAACATGAATATTTGATAGAAATACCTAGAGATGATTGCACTTAATTGTTCTTTTTCGCTGCTTAAGAGCCATAATTTACTTGATTTATTTTTTAAATATACTCCTTTACTATATACTATAAAATTTTTAAAGATAGAATTCTACGCCAAGTTAAAAACAGGGCTAAGATTCATCATTGTGAATTCAAAGAACAACCAGTATACCAGGAACCAGGTTGGTGCTTGATGTTTATTTGTCATCATCGCCTGGCAAGGCGACTTCTATATGCCATGACATTGTATTATTTCTGGGAGAAAAAGAAATAGTAATTACAAAAATATTTCCAGTTGGAATTGTGTGTAACACTAGAAGTAAAGATTGTGCTATACATTTGTTCAAAAAATTGTTCAAACAACTTCAGTGGTTTCCTTGCCAATACTTCAATAGGCTTCGGTTGAGACATCTTTTTGAACAATTTGATATACGGACGTGTCGTTATCGGTCATATTGTGATCCAATTTGTAAAATATTTGCGATTTGAATATCATTACTAATTGCAAAGTTTGAGCCCATTAAATTGGATCTTCTGTAGTCCAAAAGACGACCACACAAAACCCTAAGTCATCGAGCACAAAAAAATTTGCATTTTATGGAAGAGTAGTAATAGAGGAATCTAATGATCCATGTCTACCGGAAGCGAAGTGGTGCATTAGCCGAAAATGATACTATTTGTGGTTGACTCGTAAGCTTAGCATTGAGTTTTCCTGCACCCAGTTTTCCGTGTTTTCCTACTTTTGATTGGACGGCAAACACAATGCTAATCCTACGAGTGAACCACTAGTGGTATCAATATCTGGCTTATGCACTCCTTCACTTCCGGCAGACATGAAATATTAGATTCCTTTATTACTACTCTTTTATAAAATAAAGGATTTTTTCTTGTGTTCGATGACTTAGGGTTTTGTGCGGTCAACTCTTGGTGCGGTAGATACTAGTTGCTGGTAACATTTATTTGCCATCTGAGCAGAAGTATATGTTTGAAATCTTGCAAGCTTTCTTAATAGATGAGAGTTGAATTGATATTTCTTGCGAAAGTCCTGGATCAAGCAAGGTTCATCACTATACTTAATCGAATTTTCAGACTGTTGGAACAGATAAACCTTTTTCTGAATTTGTCATACTATCTGAGAACATCCATTAATTATACTGCATCGGTTGTTTCGCAATTAAAATGAATCCAATCCACAGTATTTTCATAGAGTCTAGAAACTGCAGACCATCCACCAAAGACTTTGCTTCCTATAATTTCACATAATGCCTGTTTCGAAAATCAATGATATATCCTCTTTAAAGTGTTATCAGATGAAGAAGAGAATACTGAGATTATAGCCATGAATAGATCGGGCAAAACAAAATGTTCTGTGCAATCGAATAGTATCTTCCGGCATTTGACCATTCCACACTTGAACTTTGAAATTAAAAATAGTACCGATTTAATCGATTAACAACACTAAAAACTAAGTATGCCTTATCAACCAAAGATCTCTCAACCGCGGTAAGCTATCAGTCCAAGAGCCGACCGTACAAAACCCTAAGTCTTCGAGCACAAGAAAAATGCCTTTATTTTATGGAAGAGTGGTAGTAGAGAAATGGAATGGCTCATGTGTGCCGGAAGCGAAGTGGGGCATAAGCCAAAAATTAATATCACTATTTATTGACTCGTAGACTTAGTATTACGTTTTTCTGCCCCCAGTTTTAAATGTTCGCATACTTTTGATTGCACGGCACGGCACGGCAAACACAATGCTAATCCTGCGAGTCTACCACTAATGGTATTCATTTTTGGCTTATGCGCCACTTCGTTTCCGGCAGACGTGGGTCATTAGAATCCTTTATTACTACTCTTCCATAAAAAAAGGAATTTTTCTTCTACTCGATGTAGTGTTTTGTGCTATTGGATTTTGGACTATATTGAAAGTTCAATTAATGATATCAACTGTTGTAACTTCCAATGTCACACTGAATCGGTAGAAAGATGGGTAAAATAAAGTAACAGAAGTAACTGCTAATGTTTCTGGACTAGAACAGACGACGAGATACATCATAGCTTTATCCTTTCAAAGAATAAGGGCTTTGTTTGAAAGCAAGTTACATTATAAAATTTATTTAGATAAATACTTATTCATAATAAGTTTATTTAACTAATATCGGCTAAACATCTTTGTATTTAAGTTAATAAAATACTTCGTTCATTTTATATTATTTTTGTTATTTGTAGCGCATGAGCTTCTATATCTTGTTGACATGTAATAAAACAGGTACATAAAGCAATAGTCAAGAAAAATGAGTGATTACATTTTTATTAATTTCCAGTCTAGTGCAAATAATTATCAAAATTACTAGAATGTATAACATATTAATACCTGATATAAAATATAATTATTTAATTCTAGAAATATTATAAAGGTTATAAAAATTCTGAAAAAATTTTAAACAATTAATTTGTCCCCCCTTTTTTAATATGGTTGATTCTTTTGCGACACTAAAAGATATGATTTCATCATAATGAAATTTTAGGTAGACATTTCTAATATATTTACGTAGACATTGCGTTTTATTAGATATTGTATTTCTACATTTGAATAATTTTTAAAATTTTGATTTTTTTTTTTCATTTTCTAGATATTTAACTTTTTTGGGGCGGTACTTTACATTAACCGATCGGTGTAATAGTAATTTTTTGTTACAAAAGGAATCTTTTTCGCGCTGTTATGTTTGGATTATAAATATTTCGGTTTTTTATACTGATACTACTATTATGAATAGAGCAAATAACAAAAGGACCTTTTATTATTTTCTGAACATAATTATAAATTAATCTGCGTTTTTCAATTAGTCAGTCGCCGTTATTTAATCATCATGCTACCATTTTTTAGGTGCTTCGTAATTATGTAAATACGTAGTATCTATAGCCATCGTTCAGTCTATCTGTCCGTACATCTGTCTTTCCGTCTGCATAAGCCAGAGCAAAAATTACTCAACTGAATCGTTTTAAACTTAAAATATATCATTTTTTGCATAATTTTGGAAAACATTTCAAAATTTATGAAAATCGGATGCATAGTTTTATTACAGGTGCAATGAAATGTAAAAAATTACATTAAGACCAATGGGGAAAAATAGTTTCAAGTGCAATTTAATGATGCTACTGTAGTGACGAAATTGTCACGACATTGCTTAAGTAAATATGTATAAAAAAAAAGGAACAGCACAATCAATAAAAAAAAATAAATAGATATATAAAAAATGAAATGAAATTTTGAATTTATTTTAGCATTAAACAAGGAATAATAATTATAATATTTTTAATTATTAGGTAAAGTTGAAAGCTAATTGCAGTAAAAACTGCAAGATTTTATTTATAATAATAATAGTAATAATGCACGTGTGTAGTCTTGGAGGGATTATCACCACGAATTCCCAGACAGACAAAATGGGGGCAATAAAACTAAACTATAGTTTGTCGCCAGCCTGTGACATAAAAAAATCGAAGAAACAAGAGCAGAATTTATGGGGCTTTCAACGATTATTTACAACCAGGGGACAAGGATTGCGTGTGGTCGACGGTCATACACAAAAGCCGCATCATCACGAGGGGTCGAACAGGAGGAAGAAGCCAAATAAACAAAAAAAAAGAGAAAGGGGTGGAAAAAATAAAAAGACATACCTCCCCAATGGTCAAGGGACCAATGACCTACTTGGGATTACAAGGGACGATTAAAATCTTTTTTTGAGTAACCAATGAAGGAAGAGTTATCCGGACCGAGAGATGGAGAGGAAAGGAAAAACTTTTTTTTCTCTCAGATGTTGTTTTCCGCATCTGGAGATCAGTGGAAGAAAAAAAAAATGTGTTTAATGTTTCTTTAAAAAGGGACTTTGGAACGAGGTGCCGGTCATAGAAGAAATATGAATAGACATTCTCCATGATTATTTATTATGCCTCTCCGCAGCCTACCAGTGCCTAATGGACTCGGTGTGATGATTTTCAATCATCAGGCTCGATATGATTCCTCATTTAGACATTCTCCATGATTATTTATTATGCCTCTCCGCAGCCTACCAGTGCCGAATGGACTCGGTGTGATGATTTTCAATTAATACGTGATAGTCCATTTATAAACTGACTCTACATGATTCTCATCAGGCTCGATATGATTCCTTATTTAGACATTCTCCATGATTATTTATTATGCCTCTCCGCAGCCTACCAGTGCCGAATGGACTCGATGTGATGATTTTCAATTGATATGAGATAGTCCATTTAAACTGACTCTGCATGATTCTCATCAGGTCCGATATGATTCCTCATTTAGACATTCTCCAAGATTATTATTTATGCCACTCCGCAACTTTCCATTATTAAAAGGACTTAGTGTGATTTTCAACAACATACAACTCTATGAACACTAGTAATATTTACATGGATGAGTGGTGTGCTTCTTGCAAGAGACACTTCATTAATCATACAGGACTGTCTGACATGATTATCAAATCTGCCGGATGCCGTGGTTATGGTGAGAAATTTTTTTATAATCCTTCCAAGTGATAAGGCCATTTTAAAAAAAAATATTTTGTTTTATGTGAATAATAATTAAAAAAAATTCACTATTTAAGTTTTAATTGATAAAATTAATTAAAATAATAATAAAATAAAACGAATGAATATTTTTTTTTGGGTGAATAGCCCCGATGATTGTGCTGTGAGCATTTAACAATATACAGTATTTAAGTTGAATTTAAAACAAAAAAAATTAAGTGTAGTAAGTAAATAGATTTTATTGGTGAATCTTACTATTTGTTATTTGTATTTACCATTTGTATATTTTGAGAATAAATGTTTGAGTGTATATATGTATTTGTGTTTTTTCCATGATTTCTCTTACTCTATTTATTTTCAGTGAATTAATAGATTAATAACCTTTAATAATAACGATCAGAATTCTTTTATTTTGTTAATTTTATGTAACCCAATAGAATCCTGATTTGCAAATTTAAACGTTAAATAAGTTTGAGTCTGAGCTATTGCGATTTTCCTTTATTTAAATTATCGATAAATTTAAAAGAAAACAATTTTTTTTTGGTAATATCCAGTACAATCTTTCACAACGCGGATTGGGATATTATCTTAATATTACTTTATTAACACTAACCACTATCTTTCGCGTACCTTGTAATGTGGTGTAATTTTCATCACAACAGCTACACTCTTTCAAACGTAATAGAGTTGATATGCATCTATGAAGAATGTACTAAAATATACATTCTTTATAACCTGCGGTGTAAAAAAAATGTTTGTTATTAATTAAAGACGCTAAAAAAGTATTCCATTACATAATGGTATTGGGGGAAACATTGCTTTGAGCGTGTTTTAATAACTATTTCATATTTTCTGAATTGAAATACGTTGCTAAAATATACTACAAATTACTTCCTGTATAATAGAAAGTGCAGAATATTTACAGAGACACACAAAAGGTTTTGCGTACCCATACGATAACCGAAGTACTGCGTATGCTATAAAAACGAAATACATATGAGGACCCCAGAAGCCAAGGGGTATAAGTGACAAAATTGAAAAAAATAAACTAAATACACAGACGACCTAAAAATATCCTTTTTTCATTTCAGGTAAAGAAATATAAGTGATTTTCTTATTATTTGCTGAGTTATAGAGGCAAACCACTTTTTTCGAAAAACAAACAATATTGATTAATTATGCATTTAAAGAAAATTGTACTTTATTTTTTAACAGTTATTGAAATAAGAGTTCAAAGACCAGAATATAACAAGCAGAAATTTCCTATTTGAATTCACTCAATTGTTATTGATGTTCCAATTTAACATCAATTATCTTTAAACTCAATTTACTCCGAATCGAAATTTTGTCACTTGTACCCCTTGGCTTCTGGGGTCCTCATATAAAAGAATGTATTCTTTCAAATTGTTCCAAAGCAACGTCCAAATTCATGTCTGCAAAAACAGCAAGTATGAAGAAACGATAGACTGGCCTAGTTGAAACCCGTCTTGGGTCAAAATACTAACAATATTGGGAATTCTTTTTCGTAGGCGGCTTTCCACACAAACAATACAACAGCTTTAACCAGTTTCATTCCAGTGATATAGACGCTTTCTATCTAAGACTCTGCAGCAGTTAATAGAAATAAATGCCCTTTATTGCCATTGTCCAACCTTTATACACAATAGCAAAACTGATGATGATACAGTGTAATTTTCTAGAAAAATGTGGCGTTTAATGCATTTCAATTATTATTATTGTTATTTTTTCATATAAGTTATTACTCTAATTATGCATTTGTTACTATTAATTAGTACTTATTACAATTTGTCGTGTTTTGAACCAAGCAGCTATGTTGAGAATATTACAGTTTTATTTATTTATTTTTGTGTTTGTATGTGTCTGCGCGTGTGACTAAAGTATAAATTTAAACTTGTACTGTCAAGAAAGAAGAAACATATTTTCCTTTTATTGCATAATTGCTGACAAAAGGATAAAATATCAAATGGGTTTCGGGCTGTCCGTAGGAAAATAGTCCATCAGGCTGAAGCCCGGAGCTACGGTTCGGATTTCCCTTTCTTTCCTCCTTGAGCAAGCTTTTCTCCGAGTGTTAGGAGAGTAAATGCCAGGACGTGGGTGAAATGATACAATTTCTCATGCCGATATAGCATCTACTTGTGCTGATAAAAACTTTCTTAAAATAACCCATGCAATATTGCAATAAAAACAAAAACTTTTAATGGTTTCAAGATATTAAACAATAACCAGGGTTCGCACAGTTCTACCACTAAATTTTAAGAATATTTTCAAAGTGTTTTACTGCAGAAAAATATCGTAAAATCTGTGAATGAAGGTGGAGGTTACAAATGTTGTGGTTTAAAAACTAAATGTAAATTTTCTTATTTTTAATAGTGGTGCCAGAGTCCTTGGAAATTCCAAGGAGTGTGCGAACCTTGAATAACGTAAAAATCGTAAGTTAAGCACATACTTTCTTGAACATTCAGAGTACTATTACAAAGCTTCACATTCTAGAAAGGTGTACAATGGTGTCTAAATAAATAGTTTATAAAACGAATAACGCATTTGATAACCCGATTTCAGCAATTCCCGTCACAAGTCTAAATCTGATTTTTTTTTTCAGGTCTATATATAAATTATACATTTATAATATAACGTATTGCATGCTAAAACTCAGTTCAATTCTGAAAGGCATTGCAAAGTAAAAAGTTTTCTTCAGAAATTCTTTCCATCAGTAGATGGAAATAACTTCAAATGTTTTATGCAGACCAGCATATGATCTATAGAATTTATACACATTTAGTAATATGCCAAAATAATAATTTAAAAACTAGCAGCACAATGAAAAACTCATTTTCCAACAATTTTTGTTTATATATTTAAAATGTAATTGAATTATTTTGTGTGCCTATGTATATAAATGATGAATGCTATGCACAAAATATTCTTTAATAAGAATTTTGAACTGCATCTCAGAGCTATAAATAAATTTCTTTGTGTTTGAAACCCTGAAACATGGATAGAACCATGTCACAAACGATTTTTCCCCATAGATCTTAGTGTAACAGAATACTTTTGAATGCCCCTGTAAAACCTTATACATACTTCATTTTCAATACCGAACATGCCATTGTAAATATAAATAACATATATCAATTATATGATAATCCGAGTATATTTGCTTGAGTTAAAGCACACATAAACAGGCGTACAAACAGACTGACAAAACAACGAATTGAATTCAGAAACACTTTTCATTTAGGTTGAATCTATATTATAAAGGCCAAACGTATCTGTGCGTAACGCATACGTCATTTTGCAAATGGCAACGCTTTGAAATTTGAAATGCAGGTTCTGTTTTGCAATTTTTACTACTGCAAATTTTTAAATTTATGGACATTGCACGTTTTCAATTTTTACACCGTCGTATAGGGAAAAAATGCACGTTTAAATGAAATTTATTTGAAAAATGCATATTAATTTATTTTTGAAATATTTATTTTTTTTTTTGTAATATTTGGTACCGTTTTTTAATTGTGGCAACAGAAGTACTCTATTTCAATTAAAAGCAAAGGAAAAAAGGAAAAAACTATTACTGTATCTTTATGTTGCCATTTTCTTAAAAAATTGAAATTTAAATACGTCCTGTATCATGAATGTCGTCGGTTATAAAACCCGATGAAATTTGGTTTAATTTATAAATTACATTTCCAATTAAAAGAATGTAAATAGTTTAGTATCTATTTCAGCTAACATCGAGACTTCAAAATGATCAAATTAAAATACCAATTTTTTTAAAAAAGATGAATACACATATGAAAAATAATTATGCAAATGGTGAAAATTATGAAAATGGTGTTGGTCGGGTTTGGATTTCACGGGGAAAAAAATCTATGATTGAGTTAAAGTGGAATAAATTTTGCATTTTTTAATTTTGGGATACTAGCATAAGAGTTTTAATTGATAATTTTATCATAATAACAGATCTTTATCATTTTTTACTGTTTACAAGTTCCATTAAACTTTAGTTTTAACAATTTCCACAATTGAGTTTTATAGAAATAGTATTTTTTAAACTTTAGTTTAAATATAATTTATTTACCAGCTAGACTTTAGACTTACCAATACAAGGTGAATTTTTTATTGTAACTAATGTTGTAGGTTTATTATAAATCAATGAAATACTTCCTTTTAAACAGTTTCTTTCGTCGAAATTCGACGGGATCTGATTTGTATTGTTAAAAACGAAATTTATATTCTTTGAAGATCGAAATCGACATCAAACGCACATATATATGATTGATAATAAGAAAATTCAGAAAATGATGCCATTATGAATAACATCCGCCATCTTGAATTCCTACAACTTTACACGATGTCTCCCCCTCTTAAATGTTTTGTATCTGTCTATATTCTAAAGGCCACGTAACGCACACGTCATTTTGAGAATGGCAACACTTTAAAATTTGAAATGAAATTTCGGATTTGCAATTTTTGCTACAACAAATTTTTAAATTTTTGTAAATTTTATTTTAATTTTTATACCGTCGTATAGAAAATATGCACTTTTAAATGCAATTTGTTTGAAAACTGTTTCTTAATTTATTTTTGAGATATTATTTTTTTGTAGTTTTTAATACCTTTTTAATAAAATTTTTATTTTACTTAAGAAAGGTGTTATAATAATTAAAAAATAAATGACATTGACATGTTTTGGATCCGTCTAATAAGATCCATAATCATAATAAAAATAAAAATAAGATTTCAAAACATTTCACGGTCAATACAAATGGCACTCGACAATGAGATATAAACAACAAAAAACAAAAATCACGCACTCTATTGTAAAAAATTAAATTAAAATAGACCATGATCTAAAAGAATTTCCAACATGGTTCATCCCATTCATTTTTTAATTATTATAACACCTTTCTTAAGTAAAATAAAATTTTTATTAAAATGTTTATGTAAAAGGTGAATCTTTTAAAATCTGGTGATTTAAAAAATCTATTGGATTTAATAAACTTTTTATCATAGTTTGAATACCATTTTTGTAATCGTGGCAACAGAAGTACTACATTTCTATTAAAAGTAAAAGGGGGGAAAGCCCGAGATTACTGTATCTTTTTGTTGCCATTTGATCATAAAAAGCGAAAAATTTTGAAATTAAAATACGTGCTATGTCAAAAAATATCGTTTCTTATAAAACCAGGTGAATTTTGATTTTACTTCTTTTTATTTATGAATTAAACTATTTTTACTTTGCTTCACACGCATGATACAACACTTTCTTTTTAGAAAAATGCATTTTGAAGAATAGTTGTGTGATTTATTTTTTTCCGTTTTTACTTAATTCGTATCAAATAGCTGAAAGAATGCAAATTTATTAATCCATGTATAAAATCATTTTCCAAAATTCGAAGAAATATAGATGAATGATGTTAAATAAACATGTAGCTATTATAAACAAACAAATGAAGGTAAATGGATCATTAGGTACCCAATTTCTTTCTGTAATGACGACATTGCATTTTTCCTACGTTTCCGGGATAATGAAGTCATATTTACGCTTTTCTATAGATGTTTAAGAATGAATTGTATTACAATAATTCTTTAGCTGATGCAACTGATGTCATTTTATTAAGAAAAAACGTGTAATTTAATTCTTCTTCGGTTTTTAATTTAGCTTAAAACTGGCGTAGGTTTTGTAAAAATGTGGTATTTTCACCTCAGGTGTTTTGAAATATTTCACTGGTGAAAATACCTCATTTTTGAAGAAAACAATTGAAATCACAAACTGATAAAACGCAGAGTTTTACCAAACTTCAGAATGTCTTTATAAAAAAAATCCGTGACATACAGTGTGCATGTGATCAGAAGTCTTTGTCCAAAAATTAGCGAATTATGTTACAGAACTTGCTGATTCTCGATTCGACAAATTCACTTCGCCAATTTAGACAAGCAAATAAAGATCTTGGCAATAATTCGAGTACAAGATTTTTAATATTGCCATTTTTCCCTATGTGACATTACAGAAGTATTGTCTATCGTATTTATTGCCTGTATATTATTTCAGAAAATTCTATTTATTCTTAAAAGAATATAAATAGTTTAGTATCTGTTTCCAACTAATTACAATCCACATTTCAAATTTTGAATTGAAATAATTTTAAAACGATCAAATTAAAATACCATTTTTTTAAAGTTGAATACGATGAGAGGTGCATATGTAAATATTGAAAATGTGAAAATAATATTAGATTTAGATTTCACGTGGAAAAAGTCTATGAGTGAATCAAAGTGGAATACAATTTGGTATTTTTTCCTTTTGGAATGCCAAGCATACGACCTTAATTGTTAACTGTATCATAATAACTGATATTTGTTATATTTTACTGTTTACATATACGATTAAAGTTTAATTCTAATAATTTCTACAGCTGAGTTTTATAGAAACAGTATTTTATTTAATTTAGCTTAAATATAATATTTTTAATAATTACACTTACCAATATAAGGTGCATTTTTATTGTAACTAATTTCGTAGATTTATTATGAAACAGTTCTTCTTAAACATTTTCTGTCGGCGAAATTCGACGGGTTCTACCTTGTTTATATAAAATAGATACTGATCTTTCGGTATACTCTTACCATGATTTGAAATTTACCTTATTTTTGTCAAGTTGCACTCGGACTATTAAGGTAGTTTTTCAGTTTACGGCTCATCAACGGAGACAGTTTTTCTGACTCATCAAGATGAAGGTCCGACAGTTGAAGCGATTTTGAAACAAAATTCGTTTTCTAATTTTTGATAACTTAATTATTATTGAGTTATAAGTAATTGTTTTCAGGTAATGATCTGTTTTCTCCTTTATTGTGGTGTTACATTTGTAAATTCAATTCAAAACACAAACTTTCACAGTATTATTGAAAGATCTTTTCAATTTATTAAAATTTGGAAAACGTGTTTGGACTACACAGTTTTTGAATAAGAAAACCAACCAATATCAATCGTTTCCGAACAAAAATGAATTAGAAATTGAATTAGAAATTTGTATTTGAGATTAGACTTATGACGTTTATGAACAGCCATAGCTTGAAATTTATGAAAAGACTCATATTTTTAGTTTAAATTATAGAAATCGCAAATTTAAATCCTCCCCCTTTTTTTACAATTGTGGTAGTTTTATTCACATTTGAAATTAAAATAAATGTATGCTTTAGCAAGTGTTACAGAAATATACGATTTCTCGCACAATACAGGGGAAGATGCTATAAATATATCTGTATTACGTAACATTTAATGAAATTTTGAAATGACTCATATTTTTAGTTTAAATTATAGAAATCGCAAATTTAAATCCTCCCCCTTTTTTTTACAATTGTGGTAGTTTTATTCACATTTAAAATTAAAATAAATGTATGCTTTAGCAAGTGTTACAGAAATATACGATTTCTCGCACAATACAGGGGAAGATGCTATAAATATATCTGTATTACGTAACATTTAATGAAATTTTATTTCGTGTTTCTTAAACTCAAGCCGTTACTTTAAGCGCAAAAACATTTTTCAATTAAAGCATTAGATAAAGAAAGTTTCCCCTATTTATTAAACACCACTCTCTCTTAAATGTAAACTTAAATTTGCAATTGACAGAAATAAAATCTACAATGACTAGCCGCCCTTGGTGATCACTTTGGTCTTCCTGAATTGTATTCTTTACTAAGCTTTGTATCGTGTTACTTTTATTCATAATACAATTTACATGATTAATCCTTTGCCAAATTGGAATAGTCTGTTAAATAAATCAGGAACCTGGTAATTTTATGTAAGCCAAGAGTAGCTGATAAATTGTCAAACATTGTTCTTGTGCATTTTTTATTTCATTAATTTCATTTAAAATATAATCCTTTCGCTCAAGTTATTTAAAATCAAAATTTTCATTTAAAATTAAAACATTTAAAATTCATTGTTTTCACTTCTTTCTTTCTTTTACTTTTTTAAACAATATATAATATATATTATATATTACTATAAATCATATAATTTCAATAAGCCATTTAATTGCAACATCAAAATATTATTTTAATTTCCAAATTAAAAATACTAATTGACCAGCGAAAAAAATGTTATTGACGAGATTTGCAACAAACTTACATAAAAGTACCAAGAATTCTGTGCGATCATGATAATTTTTATGCAGTTTTATTAAAAAAAATTAAATAATGAAAACCTTGCATATGAAAATAAAAAGTTTGTTTATGACAGTCACACGATTTAGACTCTGATCGCATGTATATAGATGACATATAGATGAAATGATGGTAATATTAGTGATTTATCACCTGCAACTGGCTATCATTAAAGCGCTTAATTCGTTGAATGCCATTTGAAATGGGAAGCGGTCAACGAGGAATTGTTAACAGTAATATTACTTAGACTTTTATTATTTAAAATTAGATGAAAGTGATTTAATTTTTATGAATTTTTATTTGTGACATCTGTCATAAAGTTTCTTTGAAAATCCAAAGAATTATTCTATTTTTAATAAAAATCAACAAAAAATATTACTATTGCACCTAATTAAGTAAAATACTTAGCTATAAAGCATAGCTCTAAGGTATTGGATGTAGTATACACTTGAAGTAATAAATAAAATCTAAAAGTCGTTTGATTAAAGTCACTACATGTTGAAAAGGTTTGATAGAATGTGACCTTCTCTTCTTTTTTTTTCCTAAATTATTATTATTACTATTATTATTATTATTGATTGATTGAAATATTGATTGATTTGATTTGATTTGAATAATTGATTTTATTTTTTATTGTTGAAATGAGCACCCATCGAAATCTACCTTCGCCTGTCGGCCAAGTCGACAGGGATTTTTTTTTTTTTTTTTTTTTTTTTTTTTTTTTTTTTTTAAGTAGGCAGAGAGTTTTTCCATGTCCTAAAACGAATATACAGTAAGTTCCATTGAAATCGGCCAAAAATGAAATATCTGTATATGGAACATACATTCAGAGAACGGCTTATATATATATATAAAGATAGATATAGATATAGATAGATAGATATGACGTTATGATTAACTGTTATATGATTAACTGTTTTTAAATTTGGGAAACTATGTGTTTAATTTTCATTTCTCACGTGGAAAACTTTTAATAAAATGTGATTGTTGGGGCAGGAATTTTATTGATGATTTTTAATTTTTGACAATTATTAAAACGAAAAATGCTTAAATTTAATTGGAAATTGCTATTAAATTTGTGAAGTTATTTATTAAATAAAGATTAAAAATAAATTATGTCGATTCCGGATTGCTTCAGTTGCATCGGCCATGTTTTAATATACATGTACATAGCATTTTACAATTCTGGCTTCCAAACTGTGGATTGGTATAGAATTACAGACTGACAGACAAATTTTCAATTATATGTATTACATAATTATGTTACATTCATTATTGTGAGATGGGATATATTATAAACATATATAATTATTCTATTAGTGTCATAAATTTTCTGTGTGTTCCTTGATTTTATATATATGTTACAGGCCAAACCCGATTTTAGGCCAAACTAGATTGGCCTAGGCCAAACTAGTTTATCCTAACGCCTATCGGATAGACTAGTTTTTCCTAGGCCAAACCAGTCTATCCTAACGCCCATCGGATAAACTAGTTTTTCCTAGGCCAAACCGGTCTATCCTAACGCCCATCGGATAAACCAGTTTTTCCTAGGCCAAACTAGTCTATCCTAAGGCCCATACGACAATCTAGTTTTTCCTAGGCCAAACTAGTTTGGCCTAACTCTTATAGGATAAACTAGTTTAGCCTGCTGTTTATTGGTCTGAACTAGTTTCTCCTAGGCCGATCTAGTTTATCCTAGGCCAATCCAGTTTGGCGTGATTTTATTGAATTCAATGACCGCCACAGCGCCAACATTCTAGTTTGTCCTAGGCTGATCTAGTTTATCCTAGGCCAATTTAATTTTACGTGTTTTTAGCTCACAGGCGTCAAAGCCTGAAAAATAATGGGCTCGCAGGTTCTGTATGTATGAATGTACGTATGTATGTACGAATGTACATACGTATGTACGTAACGCGATAACTCGTGATAGAAATATCCGATTTGCTTCAAATTTTGGATGTACGTTCATTGATATAAGGTACTTTTCTGATTAATTTTGGGAATTCATTGGATAAGAATAAAGGGGAGCGAACGGGAGGCTAATCCCCCACCTTTAATTTAGAGAAATGGATTTTTCATGCAGAATTATCAGTTTTCATTTAAAATTTTTGATATAGGATCATTCTGACAAGGCGCCTCCATGATTAGTTGTGGATGTTCATTATTTAAGTGTAAAAAAAGGACAATGTAGGTTACCCCCCCCCCATAATTTAGATAAATGGTTTTTGACGCAGAATTTACGGATTTGCTTCACATTTGTATATAGGTTCTTTCTGATAAGGCGATTCCCTGAATAGTTTTGGGGGTTCAATGGTTCAGTAGGAAAGGAAAAATAAAGGATTAAACTCTTACCTAGAAAAAACTAGTTTATTCTATGGGCATTTATATAAACTAGTTTGGCATGGGAAAAACTAGAATCCAATTGGCGTTAGGATAAAATAGTTTGGCATAGGCTAATCTAATTTGGCTCGAAATCGGGTTTGGCCGGTAAAAAACATATCTATCACTAGAATAAGTATAAATGTGTGTCAAGAGTCATTGCTTATAACAATAATACAGAAATTTAACATGGCCACCGTAGAGACATGATGCATTGGACATGGTGTTTGCTTTTTTTTTTCTGCAGACTCGTGCCAACGGAGATCAGACTTGCTTTTATTATTATTATTATTATTGCATATTCGAGCCAGAATGAAGCTGAACATAATTTGGAATCGAACAGCGTTTTTTATTTTTGAGAAATTAATTACCTGTCGACATATAAGCTATTGTTGTCACGGCGTCAATTTTTTTTCGTGAAGTCGTAACCGGAAATTAGATTCAAAACGTAGCTTTATTATTTTCTCAAAGATACATCGCTTTTATGAAAAAATGGTTTACACCATTCGATTACATATTATCTGAATCTGTTAACCTTATGCATTTCCGAAAAGGAAGTAGTTCATAAATGTGTTAGGATGTAGCTCTTTAGGATTTGTGAAAAGCCTTAAGGAATGACAGAGAAATACATTCACAAATCTACTTTTTACTGAACGGATTCAAAAGTTATGATATTTATAACTCTCATATTTTTCTTTTGTTCTAAACTACATTGATTATTTAATGAATCCTATTTGAATATTGAAACGTCTAAGAATCTAGATAATCATTAATATATTGTGTATTTTCCATTCTGCGAACACATCATAATTTAAAAATACATTGTAAATTTATCCAATAAGTATATAAGCAGTATTTTGTAAAGGAATCTTAATTGTATGTGAAGTAAAACCTGAATTTTTTGCAGAAATTGAGTAGGGTCAGATCGAGCCGGACTGAGTCTTTTTTCACTGATTTTTTACAGACAGAGCTCTGCCTGTACAAAAGTAAATAATATTAAAGTGAATAATAATAATTTTCTTGAATAAGCAAACACCATGTCCAATGCATCATGTGTCTAAGGTGAACATGTTAAATTTCTGTATTGATGTAAGCAATGACTCTTGACGCACATTTATACTTTCTCTAGTGAAAGATATGTTTTTTACTGGCCAAACCCGTTTTCGAGCTAAATTAGATTAGCCTCGGCCAAACTATTTTATCCTTATGCCGATTCGATAAACTAGTTTTTTCTACACGAAACTTGTTTATCTATATGCCCATAGGATAAACTAATTTTTTCTATGTAAGAGTGTAATCGTTCATTTTTCCCTTCCTGCTTAACCATTAAACCCCCAATACTATTCAGGGAATCGCCTTATCAGAAAGAACCTGTATACAAATATGAAGCAAATCCGTAAATTCTGCGTCAAAAACCATTTATCTAATTTATGGGGGGGGTAAACTACATTGCCCTTTTTTTACACGTAAACAATAAACATCCACAACTAATCATGGAGGCGCCTTGTCAGAATGATCCTATACCTAAAATTTTAAATGAAAACTGATAATTCTGCATGAAAAATCCATTTCTCTAAATTAACGGTGGGGAATTAGCCTCCCGTTCGCTTCCCTTTATTCTTATCCAATGAATTCCCAAAATTAATCAGAAAAGTACCTTATATCAATGAACGTACATCCAAAATTTGAAGCAAATCGGATATTTCTATCACGAGTTATCGCGTTACGTACATACGTACGTACATTCGTACATACATACGTACATTCATACATACAGAACCTGCGAGCCCATTATTTCTCAGGCTTTGACGCCTGTGAGCTAAAAACACGTAAAATTAAATTGGCCTCGGATAAACTAGATCAGCCTAGGACAAACTAGAATGTTGGCGCTGTGGCGGTCATTGAATTCAATAAAATCGCGCCAAACTGGATTGGCCTAGGCTAAACTAGATCGGCCTAGGAGAAACTAGTTCAGACCAATAAACAGCAGGCTAGACTAGTTTATCCTATAAGAGTTAGGCCAAACTAGTTTGGCCTAGGAAAAACTAGATTGTCCTATGGGTCTTAGGATAGACTAGTTTGGCCTAGGAAAAACTAGTTTATCCGATGGGCGTTAGGATAGACCGGTTTGGCCTAGGAAAAACTAGTTTATCCGATGGGCATTAGGATAGACCGGTTTGGCCTAGGAAAAACTAGTCTATCCGATGGGCGTTAGGATAAACTAGTTTGGCCTAGGCCAATCTAGTTCGGCCTAAAATCGGGTTTGGCCTGTAACATATATAAAAAATAGCTATATTTTTATCTTCTAAAAATTATTATTATTAAAAATTATTATATTTTATTCTTATTATTTTTAGTAAGCTATTTTTATTATTCTAAAATTCCTTTTTTTTGGTAATTTGGGCAATTTAAAGGGTACATTTTCATGTATCTGCTATTCTTCTTAAAGGCTGAAAAATAATTGTGAAATTTGAAGAGCTACAGTTTGGAGAGACTTAAAAGAATATGTTTTGAATTAGATAAAATGTATATATATATATTACAGGTCAAACTCTCCATTAAATGAAATCAATTAAAACCCTAATAATCTCCAAAATTTCTTTAACAAACAAGTGAGATCATTTCAAATCTACCAATAAAAAAATCTTGAAAAAAATTCAAAATAAAAAAAAATATGTATTTGTAGTCCCTCTTTTAACATTATATATTTACTGTAGCTTTCTGCTTCTTATAAAAAGCGAAATGGATTTCTAGAAATATTATCTAATACATATTTTTTAATGCTATCTTTCAATTTTTCCCCCTTATTTATGAACCATTTTCTAGTAATTTGGGCAATTGGGAGAGATATATTTTAAGTACTTAACGTTTCCCCCCAAGGCTTAGTAAAGATTGTGATCGTTACTAACTTCTCTGTTTCAGTAGATATATATTTTTCCTAGCATGCAGTTTGATTATAACTTAGATTAGTTCAAAGAATATAAAAACTATACAGCACACATCTTTATAAGAAGTAGTCTAAATTAAAAAGATAATGATTTTAACTAATTTATATTCTTTTTCATTGTTAGAAACTATGTATTTTATTTGTTTCTGAATGAATTGTTTCGCCACATCATAGATTAATCGTGTGATATCGCAAAATCGCATTATATTTTCTGGTTCTCTAGCAATGACATGCTCGTAGAAGACAGTTGGTTCATAATTCATGCACTTGCTAGGAAGCATACAAGAGGCCAGGTTGGTTCTCCAGTAAATATCCTCAATTAAAAGTCCTTCATTAAATAGCGCATGCCATGCATAAACTAATTCTAGCCATTGAGTTGATGAAATCTAAAATCGTTTGAGAAAGAATTGTGTGAATCCTGGACATGTAATCTTGGTGAAATGTTTGTATGAATGATCTAGCCAGGTATTTAAGGCTCCGGTTCCTCCAGGAGAACAAACTCGCGAGCTAATGCTAAATCTATGAAAGACCATTTCACTGATATCTCATTCGCATTTGCATATTTTTGAATTGATCTTTTGCACATGATATTTGAGATCGTAATAAATATTAGCCATTGATTAAATTATAGATTTTTGTTGCTTGTTTATTTATGAAGTGATTTACAATTTTAGAACGTGAAAAGCGAAAGGGTTTTTTGTCATTCAATTCATTGATGATTCATTCATTCATTCAGATTCTTAAATTAAAAAACAACACTTCTTAGGTTAAACCTTGAACTTTTCAAAAAAATTTCTTTCATAATTTTATACCAATTAGCAATATAAAATGAGCAAAACTGATTGGAACTTTTAATAGGTACGGATGGGCTACGGATGATTATATTTCTTAATCTACACTCTAAAAAAAAGGAGTGACTATTCACTCCGGGGGAGTGAATACTCACTCTATCACAGACTCAAAATCTGCCCAACCTCTTTAGAGTGACTATTCACTCTGAGCAAAAATGGAATTGTTGACTCTCAAAAAAAGTGAATACTCACTCCTGAGAAGTGAATATTCATTCTAAACTGGGGTCAATAACCACTCTTTCTGAGGAGTGACTCCAGGGGCGTACCGGCAGTATTCGGCGCCTGTGTGCGGAACTGCATTTGGCGCCCTCCCCCCCCCCCCATCCAATCGCCTGTAAAAATAAAACTTTACCCCCCTCCAAAAAAAAACTATGAATATTTATAAATGTATAGTTGCCATTCTTTTGGAGTTTCTTGAACCAAAAAATTTATTTAATAAAATATGTCTTGTTTCTTTACAGTTCGTACTTTATTTCATTAATTAGATAAATTTCTATTTCCAAACATGCTTAGAATACTTGAAAAATGAAGAAGGATGGCAGCTATGTAAATAAAATTCGTAATACAGTAAAACCTGTATAAATGAAAGCACTCACTATCAGAATCCTACGTTACGGTAAAATTTTACTATCCCGGAGAAAATAATTTAATGCAATAATAATAGATTGCATCTAAATGAAAGAAGTTTGTTTTTACTTTGCATATATTGGCGATGGCTAAGAAAATCTACCGCACATAGAGATATGAAAATTTGGATAAGGATCAATGAGGGTAGATGCGCTGTGCACCTAACACTCATATTTTTTTTTCTTTTTTTTTGTTAATTACAGGAAATATAAATTAAAAACCCTTAATGATCATCGCAAAATGACGATCTTTTATTCCTCAACAACATCATGCTTGTGTGCTTCCCCAAGCAGTCCTTCCCACTGACCAAAAGCGTAACGTTTGATTTTTTCTACATTTTCAAATCGGGATATAGTGAGATCCCGGTAGAATTACAAATAAATAAATAAATAATAAAGAAAGAAAGGACAACAATTTCAATAGTATTTTTAATTACTATTTCAAAAACCTTTTTATTTGTCAGCGATTGGCATCAGTTTTCAAGTTTTCCATTTCTCTGAAGTTTCAAACGTAAAAAAACAAACAAACAAACGACAACAAAAACTGTTGATACATTCACGGTATTTTCCAGGTTCTAATAATATATCTGGTGTGAAAATATTAATATTTACTGTTAAAAAAATTTTTTGAGGTCATTTCAAGGATTCGCCAAACATATTTTTTCTCTCGGTGCAAATTATCTCAAGATATCGTTTCCCAATTAAGAAATATGTTATTTGAATATCATTTCGCGTTAATAAATAAAAAAATATGTATGAGGGATTATGCGCATTTCCATTATTTATTTTATCAAGATTTTTGTTTCGTCAAAATTGAAAGTTTTATATCTAAATGTCAGAAAATAAATACAAATTGACGGTTAGCTTGAAAAATAAGACCGGAACATGAATAACACCGCCAGTATACTCTACTGAAGGCAGTGGGAAATCAACTCGAGCCTCGATTGGATGGATTTTCATTTAAAAAGGAAAAATCAAACAAATTCAAGATTATACACTGCTAACAATATAATGTTTGTTCGAAAGCATTTTTATTCAAAATTATAAAATCAGATCAACATGCTGCTGAAGACATTGCCCTCCCCACACCCCATCTCTACATGCGTTTGGAAAAAATAACATTCAATATCTGACTTTAGAATATTTAAGGTTATTGTAATTGGCCTAGGTGATCCAAGGCGGTTGGTTAGTAGGACATAAAGTGCACGGGATTTTAAAACACTTTTTTCATAAATCTATATTTTTCCGTTCATATTAACAGCCATCTTTGTAGTTTCTAATTTATTTATGTCTAAATTGAACTTTTTTTGTTTATCAATTTTAGTCTCTTTAACGTCTACGGTTATGTGTAATGCTAAGTGCTCATATTTCAAAAATTCAATTTTATGTTCGGAAATGAAATGTACAATAGGGTGGATCGAAAAATTGAAATTCGGATAATCGAATCGGCGCGGGATGCAAAAGTTGCTTTTTATGCATACTAATTCACATATGTTTTTTTATTGAAATCCATTCATATCTTCCGGTGCCCCAAACGCCTCAAAAATAGTTAAAAATTGAAATTTTTATAAATTTTATAATTTTTTTTGCTTCTTAATATTTTTAAAATTATTTTGGGCGCGGGTTGCGAAAGTTGCCTTATATATATATTAGTTCAATTTTTTTTTTTTTAATTAAAATCCATTCATATCTTCCGGTGCCCCCAAGCGCCCCCAAAATAGTACAAAAAATGAAATTTTTATAAAAATTTATAATTTTTGTTTTTTTAATTTCTTTTAAATTATTTTATCAGCGGGATAAAAAAGATGCATTTTATAGTATATTAGCATGCATCCAAATAATTTTCGACTTTGATAAATTTCTTCCAATGCCCCAAAACTTTTAATTATTTGCTGAAAATCGAGTTTCATGCAAATTGTGAGCTAAAAAATACAAGTAAAATTAACAGTTAAAGAATAATTTATCTAACGTAAAACGTAGATCGAGAGGATGAGAAATCCTTTATCGTATTTTATTAAGTGTATAAAATAAACTTTTTATACTTTATTATTTGAAAGACAACATAGATAGGAGAGTTCTCAGCAATGAGCAGCAATATTTGCATAGCAACATCACGTGGTGAATGTGGTTCTGATCTGGCATTAATGAAACCTGGTCCAGTTTATCACTCAAGATGGCTAAAACCTGCGTGTAGAGTTTTAAGGTTGTAAGTGGCTACAGAAAATCCTTCTGATAGTCTCATTACTCTTACAACATATATTATGAAGGTATATGCACCTATATGGTTTCATATCAAAACAAAGCCATCCATAACTGAAGGAGCGCGTCATATTTGGAAACTTATCACATATTCTAGATATTTGGAACCCAATTTAAGAAAGATCGTAGATGCTGTTATTCAACGAAATAGTTTTTTTCCTCCCTGAAAATTTGCTATTGCTCACAGATAACAGAGAGCATATCAGATCTTTAGCAATACGAAAACTAATTTTGCTAGAAATAAAAGAAAATCACCAGAAATGAGAATTTTCAAAGTACCCCAAATAAACTTCAAAGCGAAGGATTATTTTGAACTTATTCACTGGCAACGAGTTGGACGTTTTGAACAACCTCTTTTGATGAATGTGCCTTGCGAAGAAATTGAGAATATGATAAAAGTTGTAAAAACGAATGAATGGTCAAAATATCCATGCCATACCCAAGCGGTTGAAGGATGCGTTCGACTAGTGTCTGAGGCATCAGAAACTGTATCTGGACAAGAAAAGAGACATTGTTTTATACTATAAAACACTATGATACCAAAAAAAGATTACAAATTTTAAAAATATGTAAATTTCCAAATTGAAGGATGTATAACTTTTCTATGCGTAAGTTCGATTTTTGTAATTTTTATGATTTAATGCTTTGATTTTTAAATTTATATGTGGCTTATTATTGTAAAATTAATGTTATTTATAACCTTATACGTTATTAATTAAACTGTTTTCAAAATTTTTAAGCATTTTTCGTAAATTATAATTCTTAATACATTTTTGTAAAAATTTCAGTTTTTAATTGCAATTGGTGCATCAAAGATGTGAATAGATTTTGATTTAAAAAATATATGGGAGCTGCAGAGTTATGTAGTACTGTAATAACAACTTTCCAACCCAGGGCCAAATGAATTTCAAAAAGTAAAATAAAATAAAATAAAACAAAACAAAAATTTTTTTTTCAAGAAAATTTCAATTTAAAACTATTTTTGGGGCACTTAGGGCACCGGAAGATATGAATGAATTTTATTTTTAAAAAATATGTAAGCTAAGATAGATAAAAGATAGCTTTTGCACCCCGCGCCAAAAGTAATTAAGAAAAAATAAATAAACAAAAAAATATAAAAAAAACATAAAAAACTCAATTTTTAATTATTTTTGGGGCGCTTGGAGCACTGGAAGATATGAATGGATATTAATAAAAAAAATCCTGTAAACTAGTATGCATAAAAGGCAACTTTTGCACGCCGCGCCGATAGTGATTTCTAAAAAAAAAAATTTTCCTATACTTTTCGATCCACCCTAATGTACAAACCTTACAATCAATACAATAATTTATGCAGTATTTGAATAGATACGAGTGCACACAGGTAGTGCAGGGAAAGGCTCCTCCTTCAATCTTCGAGAAAATTAGAAAATTTGGACATCTATGGCCAAATTTAGTCTATCTTCATCAGCTCTCCCCTTTTTTCGCTATCATGGTAATTTCAGAGTACTAGATCGGTAAAAGATAGATAAAAGGTATTTATTTCGCTCAGAAATCTATAGTGTAAAAAAAAATACTTTTGTTCAATACATAATTGTTTCTACAGAAATGATCGTTAGTAGATGTGCTGAACAAAATTATTGCTTTGGCCGCTTAAAGAAAAATTTACTCTTTAAGTGCGAAAACCAGTGTTAAACCTATCGCACGGAAGCGTAATGTTTTTTTCCAAGCACCTTCGTCGTTCCAAGCCCAAGCTCGCACTCTGATTGGTTGTTGCTCTCGGCACTGTTTTCATGTAACTTGGCAATAATCATACTTGCGATAGATGCGTCCGTCGAGTTTGATTTCCTTCCGAACCGAGTACAAAGTAACTTTTCTCTTGCAGCATTGGATTGGATGGAACGTGTCTTACTGAAAGCTGTACTTTTAAAAGTTTTAAAGCTTTTAAAGTTTTAAAGCTCTTAAAAAAAGAGCACAAGACCACGAGGATAAGAATGAAGGAAGAGTAAGAATGATTAGGTTAGGTTTTAGGTTTAGTCGTTCACTTACGAGCGAAGTATTTTTCGCCAAGTATGGTTATCCCCAAGTTACATGAAAACAGTGCCGAGAGCAACAGCCAATCAGAGTGCGAACTTGGGCTTGGAACGACGAAGGTGCTTGGAAAAAAAAATTTCGCGGCACGGAATGTCAACAGCTTCACAAACGGCTGATGCTCCATTTTTACCTGTTAAAATTTTTCCCATAGCTGAAGCCAGTATCGCCTATCTAAAATCTGTACACTGAACAGAACAGAGAACACTAACATACGAAAGGCTATACAAATGTAATGAACGTTATCAACTTTTTGGCAATTACTTAACACCTGTTTTATTAAACGCAGATTATATATATGCATACACATAAGACAGATATATAGGAATACCAAACATTGAGATAGTCAATATTTTGAAAATAAATAATTTTATAGTCATTTAATTATTTTAATTTTCATTAATGAGTATTTTCATAAAAATAGTTAACAAACTAATATATATTGCAGACTATTTTGATGTAACAAACAAGTTATAAGTAAAAAAAAAAATGGAAACAGAAAGAGAAAATTTTCGTTGGATCGTTCAAAAATGATAAGTATATCAAGACACCCCACACCTCACTAGCGATATTTTCCAATATCATATGCCATATTTCCCATTTCCCCCCTAAATTGATAACGTTATGTATGCATAGCTAGTGCCGTAGCTAGAAGTGAATAATGGGAAAGTGGAGGGGTCACATTTTCTCTCTTTCTCTCTGTGACACAGAAAAATAAATTAGTACATGTTCACACTGTAGTTACTATGTTTCTCATTAAACTGTTGTAATCGTTTCATTTTACGCTAAGAAAAGAATAGGATGATGAAAAATTCGAGTGTAAAACGAGTGAAATCTTAAACAACTTGTCAGCTTCATATGTGTAAATAGGATGAGCAAGTGTTGAAACACTTATTTTAGTTACAATTTAGTACTTTTTCAAAAGCTTTGAAAGGTCCTCAAAGCTAAATTAGATTTTTAAACAGAATTTCATTTGAATTTTTGGAATAGAAATTAATTTAGTGACCTTGGAATCTTTTCCAGGGAGGCTCAGAATGTTTTAGGGGAAGCTGAGCCGCCCATAGCATCCCCTTAGTTACGGCCCTGTTCTTAGCCCCCAAGTTCTGGTTTTAGTTTCTCTGATCAGGATTCTCCAAAGCGTCCCCCGCGGACGCCACGATTGCACCCTTAGGTTTTATTGGCACCCATTCGAATGTATCCTCTTACTAGCTATTTTTAAGATTAATAATCCATTTTAAAGGATACATTTTTAAAAGTAAAAAAATATCTTAATAGTTGTCTTGTAATGGTTATCGATGACCTTGAGTAAGTTTTAATTATTTAATGCTATTAAGTTGTTATTCAGTGATTAAGGTTTCTATAGCTTCTTCATCTACAAAATTTTTGAAGATAGATTGCCCTCTGAAAATCTAATTTTAAATTTATTCTAAATTAAATGATTGCTGCAAATTATATTAAAATATTTTCTGAATCATAGGGGACTTATAGCTATCAGCATGAGATATATGCCCATCATATAAGATGTTTCTAACATATAAGTCTACCTCTAATCATGGACTGATATTGTAGGAGAAACTTTTACCAGTATTTCCAAATAGTAATTTTCTTCTTATTTATGATAAATTCAGAAGTAAAATGACATTTGTTTCTTATAAATAATAATTAAAAAAAGTGAAATTTAGCTCCTATGGAAATAAAACTGTATCTTATGCTACTCCACCGCAGTGAGATAATAGTGTTGCATATTTTCAGCTATGTGAATTACGGCGGCTTTCATTATTTATAACTATATGAGGTGCGCCGCTGTTTATAAAGGTAATACAGGTCTTGTCTATATGATTTATTAGAGGATTCATAAGTAGAATAAAATAAAATTTTGAAGAAAGAAATGAATATTTATAAATAATTTGTATAAGGTAAATCTACAAAAGATAATTCAGATGCCAAGAAAATATAATACATTTTAGTATGAATAAATTAAGGATTTTTCTAATAAATATTTGCTTCTCAACTCAAATCTTTTGGCGCATTCACTGCTTCGGCGCCTGTGTGTGCCGCACACTTTGTACACTAAGTCGGAACGCCCCTGAGTGACTTTTTCCCTTTTGCTATAGGAGTGCGTTTTTTCACTCCTGGTAGGAGTGAATAGTCACTTTTTCATAAGAGTGAATATTTTTTTATGCAGTGATTATTATTATTATTATTATTATTGTCATTATTATTATTATTATTATTATTATTATTATTATTATTATTATTATTATTATTATTATTATTATTATTATTATTATTATTATTATTATTATTATTATTATTATTGCTATTATGGGCATTTTAAAAGAATCGTATCTTTTAGACCATACAATGAAAATAAATACCAGCATGGTAAAGATTAGAATAAAATACTTTATTAACAATATTTATTTAATTCGTAGTACATAACATGAATTGAACTTTTTAATTCAAAACTTAATTAAAGTTACTGTGAATTAAATTAGATTATTGACAAAATTAAACTATTTTACTCCAATCTTTCACCTTGTGTTTTCTTTTATTGGTAGCCCCATAAATATAATGATAGTTTTAAAATGCCCATAAGTGTAAGTTATAAAACGTTTTTAAAATCTTAAATAGTCAATATTTTTTCTGATACCCATCAAGTTTTACATATTATTTTAATAATTCTATTATGCATGTTATGCATGTTTTTAACTGGTTTTCTGATGTGTAATTATTTTTTTTTTTTTTTTTTTTTTTTTTTTTTTTTTTTTTTTTTGCTGAAAAACAGACATTAATACAACCCGATATAATCTAATACAACAGATATTAATGCAATAATACATTTTATTTCCATTTTATCCTTTATGTTTGCTTTGATTGCATGTCCGATAAATCTATGATAGTTTAAAAACCCCCATAAGTGCAAGTTATTAACCGATATATTAATCAAAGAAATACTTTTTTTCAAATACCCCTGAAGTTTTAATTAGTATTTTAATAATTCCGAAAATGTACATTAATTATGCTTTTTTTTCATGTGTAATTAAAAACTTAAATATTCAGATCTCAGTAGTGATTGTTATTAAATTATATCCAGCTTAATGTAAATATTATGAATGTGTAATTTAATTTTTATTTATTATGATTGGTCATTGTCTTATTATAGATTAAAATGTAGTCTAAAATTTTAAATTCTCTGGAATATATATATATATATATATATATATATATTAAAAAACATATTCCTTAACTTAATTATAATTTCTGATATTAATACAACCGTTAATTATGGAACGACAATGTAACGTCCAATTAATTTTATTTTTTCTATTCCCGTATATATTGTATTTTATACAAATAAGAGTTAAATAATTTGCATCTTTTATTGAAAAAGATTGTTTTAGAAAATAGAAAAAAGAATGAAATATAAAAAGAAAAGAAATGACTAGAAATGTACTGCGCTTATACTTTCAAAAACATTTTTAATATAAAAAGTAATTATTTAACTGTCTTTAAAACATATCCAATCTTATACTATATAAATGATGCCATGAGATTAAATATATATATACTAAAGCAATTTTAGTTATAAACTTCGTATCAGGCATTTAATTATATATATATATATATATATATATGAAAATAATTATTTGAATTATAAAAGTAAAAAATTCATCTACAATATAATAAAATTTAATAACTGTTTCTGGGTGTCCATAATTACATGTTTTTATTAAAGAAATTTATTTTAATTTGGGCAACAACTTTTTTTATGCAATGTAAACATTTTTAAAAAATAATTAAAATAATGCCTTAAGGGGAGAAAAACATAATGAAGACAAGTGAACAAAAATTGAAATGTACTTTTTCTATTTTCCACAGTATTCCAAATCTTTAAGGTATACTTTGTAACATTTCTTTGCACAGGTTTTTTATTTTAAAAAATACACTGCTATAAAAATTTTCGAGCTTTTTGTAAGTATTTCAACGAATTTTCTCTAACATTTTCGTGAAACTGGAATCGAAGACTTTTAAAATGTCTTCATTTGAATAAAAATAATTAAATAAATAAAAAATTCCAGCAATCCGCTGCAAAACCAAGCTCTCTGTTTTGAATGTCATACAAGAAAGAAAGTAGGATAAACTTCGTTATACAGAATACATTTTTCGTAATACGGAGATTAATTTACATGTTAATAATGTTCAAAGTCAAGGTTCCATAGAAAATTTCGTTAAGTAGAAAACTTCATTAAATAGGGATTTCATTAAAAGGAACTTCGACTGTATTATTAATATTAAAAGAAAAATTTTCAAAAGCTTTATTTCTTAAATTAAAAACTGCAAAATTTATAAAAGACTAAAAGCTATTTTTCAATTTGAAACTGAAAAAAGAAAAGAGAGAAAAAAATTCAACAATACACTGTCTCCACACATTTTCTACAAAGTTCAGCTCATTAATGTTTAGTGTAATCTACAAGAAGCATCTTTGCATGAATCACGATTATCTCTGTTTTCACATTTCAAATGTGAGATTGAGATAGATAGATACCAGATTTTGAAGATTTAGGAGAAAAATAATCATTCTTTTTCATTATAACAGAAATTAACCCAGTAATATAAAATACAATATAACATAAATAAAAAGATTAAAATTAATGTAGACTTACGGTTACATTCGAAGTAATGAACGTTGATTTAAATCCTGTAAAATGGCCGACGTCCTTATGCTTATCTTGAAAAAAAAGTTGAAGAGAAGAATATTTTGATTGGTTGATGACATTATTCTAAAAAGAGCGGACGTCACTCTTTAAAAAGAGTGACTCGCGCCATACTAAGAGAAATAATTGCAGCGGGCTAAGTTTAAATCCCCTTACCCCACATACACGCATGCGACTTATTCTTTGTGAAACGTGTCACAGAAGTAAAAAGACAGAAACAGAAATAAATTCTATTGAATAAACGATATTTTGCGTTTATTTTGGAGCTTGATATTTTAATTTAGAGACTCCAAACAATTAAATAACATAAGATAGACGATATCAGTGTTAAATTCAGACACTTTCCTCCTGGGAGGACTTCTATGGCTCCGGAGTGGACATTATAAAGTTCCGGGAGGGGTGCACTTTTTGACCATTGAAAATACAAAAAATAACATTTTTGGGGGCGGAGGGGGGGGGCGAGAGAGCATGACGTTTCATTGCTCCAGAAAAATGGATGATCCCCCCCCCCCCCGGAAAATCCCCTGAATTTAACACTGAAGAAAATTGAATTTATATTTTGGCAAAGGAAATCTGAGAAATGTCTATTTAAAAAAATGTATCTAACAGTACAGTATAACAGTTTGAACATTTTCGCTATTTCAGAGGAATAATTTTAGCATATGTTTTTGTCATTAGCTGAGAAAACAAATTACAGACTCAGAAAAGAGAAGATTGACGAAACAGACTAAGACGTAAAATCAGTGTTGAATTCTGGGAGTGGCCCGGAGGGGGACATACCCCCGGAGCAACAAAATGCCCCCCCCCCGAAAAATTTGGAATTTTGTGTTTTTCATGGTCAAAAATTGCAATTCCCCAGAGAGCCACAAATGTCCCTCCCTGAGAAAAGTGACTGAATTCAACACTGCGTAAAATAGATTTTGAAAAGAAAGAAGTTCTTATTAATGAATTTGTATCTGGGTGTAGATTAAGGTGCCACGCAATAACTTTGAAATGAAAAATGAATTTACTTCCCATTATCTAAATATATGTATCTATACACATATTTACAAGAAAAAAAGAAAAAAGAAAAGAAAAAAAGAAAAGAAAAAACGAATTTTGTAGAATAAAGTTGAAATTCCTTGAATCTCTGCTCCCGGGACGATGGCCCCCATCGTCCTTCATTTTGCAAATACGTTTTAGTAACAAATCTGTGTAATTTCAAAGGTTACATACTGAAATGGAGTAATTAAAAATTAAGGAGTGATATATTTTGGTGTTTTTGATTATTTAAATCCATACATAGATTCAAAGTTGAACTGATTTTTTTTTTAAGTGTATAATGCCAGGTTTTCACTCTCGTCAACGGAGTGAGATATCTCACTATCGTCAGCAGAGTGAGATATTTCACTCTCGATAACGGAGTGAGATATCTCACTATCGTCAGCAGAGTGAGATATTTCACTCTCGATAACGGAGTGTAATATTTCACTCCTTTCTACATAGTGGAAAATTCCACACTTTAAAGAGTGTATTTTTAAAAATATCACTCCAAAAAGAGTGAAAATGCCTCTCACTCTTCTAAAAAGTGAGTTTTTCCCTCCTTCCACTTTTAGAGTGTATGGATCTATTATTAAATCTTGAGTTCATATGTTCTATTCTCGCCGAGGACTTTTTTCAGAGTTTTGTTTCAATCTTAATAAAATTAGTTAATAAAGATCAGTCGACCTTCACAATCTATTTTTTTTATAATTCCTTTATTGTCAATTAAATAATTAAATTTAAGTAGATTAAATTAAATTATAATTAAGTTTAAAAAGTAATTTTAAATTAAATTATAATTTTAAGTTTTAATAATTTTAATTTAATTTGCATTAATAAATTTAATTAATAATAGAATTTAATTTTAAATAAATTTTAATAACTAAACTAAAAAATTAATTTTACCTACTTTGCAATAATTAACGTAAACATTTATTAATATGTAGAAATAAATTTCTATGTTTACATTAAAAAAAATTTCTTGCGTCTTTAAGAACAGATATAAAATTAGCAAAATTAATTTATAAAGTTTAAAACTGCCCTTGATATATAAAAATATCTAAATATTTCTTATCAGTTGCTTTATAAATTTTTATTGTAAAATACAGTACTGTTACTTAAGTTATTTTTTTAATTCACTAACGTACAAGATATTTTTTAATAAATAAATTTCTTTAATACTCAAAATGATCTTTAGATCTAATTATCGGCCAATTATCATCTGCGATCCACAGGGCTTCCACAGGTGACTATTTTTATATTCCATTCGCATCAGTATTTTTCCAATAAAAATTTTAAAATTTATTTTTCTTGCAAATGTTGTCAAAGTTTCTGTTAAGGATATCTGTTTAAAGAAAGTGCTGTCAGTTAGAATTAAAAAATAGTCGCCTGTGGCAACCCTGGACCCACCACCTATGCCCCAAATATCCGTCTCTCAAGAGGAATATGGGAAAATATCAAAATTTGTTCCCTAACAACCCCATCTACGTCTCACTTATCATTAATCTTGGATATGGTTGGGAGTGCACCGGTAGGTCAACAGCCATGGGAGCGGCGAAATTTCGTGCGCACCTCTACCTCTCGAAATCACCTACGCCTGAATATCCGACTCTCAAGAAGGTAGGAGAAAAAAAGCTCAAAAATTAATACCGAATAAATTTAAAAGAAAAATTAGACAAACTGAAGACTCCGAAAAGAGGACAGGATGGATTCGAGGCACTGAAGCTAGCGAATAATTCAGCTAAGCCTTGCTTATTATTAGTCAACCGCCACGGGAGTCACCAATTTTCGTTCCCGATCCACCAACTACGTCCGAAATATCCGACTCTCTAGAACAAGGGAAAAAAAATCAAAAATTCTTACCGAACATATTCAAAATCAAAATTAGACAAATTAAAGATTCTCAAAAGCTAGAATAATGGGCCCCAGGCGATAAAGTTTCCGAACAACTCCAGCTACGTCTCGAATATGATCTATAATGATCTTTAATCTGCAAATGATCGCTTATTATTAGATGCAAATATAACTTTATTAGAATCTCGAAAATGTAATTTTTTACACCCAAGCACCAACTAAAATATTTATTTTATTGTACTATGTAGGAGTGTAGCATTAAAAGGCAACCAAACATTTTCCAAAAATAGATAAGCGCTTGTAATCAATCTTTTCATTGCATATAGGGAGTATATTGTATATAGTCTGTTGTCTGTTACTCCAAGAGCTGACTGCACAAAACCCTATGTCAGCAAGCACAAGAAAAAACTGTTTTATGTAAGATTAGTGATAGAGCAATCTAACGTTTCATGTCTGCCGGAAGCGAAGTGGTGCATAAGCCAAAAACATATACCACTAGTGGTTGACTCGTAGGCTTAACATTGCGTTTACTTGCACCCAGTTTTCCGTGTTTTCATAGTTTTGATTGTAGTACAAACACAATGCTAAACCTACGAGTCAACCACTAGTGGTATTAGTTTTCGACTTATGCACCACTTCACTTCCGGCAGACATGAAACGTTAGATTGCTCTATCACTAATCTTACATAAAATAAAGGATTTTTCTTGTGCTCGATGACAAAGGGTTTTGTGCAGTCGGTTCTTGGACTATGTAAATTGCCTGCAGGAGATTTGCCTGTAGCATGAAATGATATTTTAGAAGCAAAAAAATAACTTATTAGAATCTCGAAAATGTAATATTTTTATATGTATATATTTGGTCATTAATAAAATGAAGAATATGTTATTATAAAATAGCGACTTTCTTTCGATACGTTTAAGTAATTGGGAGTTAGTTTTTTTGTTCAATAAAATATTAGTTTAAGCAAAATTGTAACACTTTGTGCGAATTTCAATACATAAGTTAAAAAACTACAACGTTATAACGCACAAATTTCATAAAAATACACCCCCTCCCAAAGAATTTCATACACCGTTTCAAGGATGTCTTGATCCCTTTCCTCAATAATAAAACAAATGAAATGGGTTTAAAAAACCCTTTTCGGTTATAATACGGTAAAAAACGGCTCGGTTATAGCCCCGAATACTGGCTGTGGAATGATTGAAAATGTGTCAGCAAAGAGTTTAAATATTAAAAAAGAAATGACGTAACTGTTCGGAAATAGCTAGAAGTCAGAGCCTATACGCAGAATTTCTCTACAATCCTGAAAGAAAAGGGGTGCTAGCCATATCGTTTACTAAAATATTAGTTTATTGATAAAGTAAGAGCTAGATATTTTATTTTAAAGTATAATTAGCTTATTCTTAGTAGGTTTCATTGGATTTCTGAAACTATTTGTTAAGTTTTAAACAATCTCGAAAAATATGCACATAAATAATATATTTACAGCGAAATTAACCTACTTCTAAAAAAAACCAGATATTTTAATAAGTTTATAATATTTGTATGCTTTTTTTACACTTAACCTCGTTTTTGTATCAAAGATAGAATTTTGTAATCTATATTTAACACTGTTTCTGATATTCTAGAATTATAAAAAATACGTAGGTGGGTTCCGATGACAATAGAACATTTTTATATTTTTACAACTTAGTTACAATAGATTAATTTTAACACACACAGGTAACAAACGGTCAAATAATCTCTGTAACATGCATGGAACTTGTGCAATCGTATACGAATTGAAACAATAACCTATTTTTAAAAATGCCAACAAACATTCGCTAATAAATTTAAAATGGCTGTGAATTTGCAACAATTACACATTTTAAAGGCTAGAAAGTAGAAAATATAATAAAAATTATAACTAGTTTTTTTTTTTAATTCTGTTGCCCTATCCTTAAAAAGAAATAAGGCAAAACTTACAATTTTTTTAATAAATTCATTCTCTTTCTTGCGCTTTCTATCAAAGTAAAAAAATAGTGAAATTTTCATAATCGAATTTTGTACCTACCCTAATTATTGTACTAAAACAAAAACAAAAACAACAACAACATAAATTTTAATCAAAAACTTGGCGTGATTTTTAAGATAAACATTGAATGGTTGTAAAAAAATATTTTTTATTTATTTATTTATTTATTTTAGTCTAAAATTGGTTTACAATTGGTTACAATATTAAAAAGTATGATCTCTTAAGTATGCGTTTTAATCGCATACAAAAGGTTCTATATGAGAAAGACTTTGTATAAAGTTAACTTGGCACTAAGTCGTACGCGCAAAGTCGCAACATCGCCTTGATCCGTGTCGCTGTTTTTAAGATAGGTTTTTAGCTCACAGGCTATCATAGCCTGAGAGCTTATGTGCCCGCCCGTTCTGTATGTTCGTTCGTATGTGCGTAACGCGTATACTCATGATAAAAATATCCGATCCTCTTAAAATTTTGTATGTAGGTATATCCTGACAAGGCGCTTCCCTGATTAGTTTTTGAAGTTCATTCGATATGTATAAGAGGGGGAACGGGGGGCTCATGCCCCCCGTTAGTTGATATAAATGGGATTTTCATGCAGAATTAAGATTTCAAAATTTGGATTAGGATCATTCTGATGAGGCGATTCCGTGACTTTTATTAGGTGTTCATTGAATAAGTATAAATAGGGGGAACAGGGGTTCTAATCCCCCCCCCGTTAGTTGATATAAATGGGATTTTCATGCAGAATTAAGTTTTCGTTCAAAATTTAGATTAGGATCATTCTGATGAGGCAATTCCGTGACTGTTATTAGGTGTTCATTGAATAAGTATAAATAGGGGGAACAGGGGTTCTAATGCCCCCCCCCGTTAGTTGTTATAAATGGGATTTTCATGCAGAATTAAGTTTTCGTTCAAAATTTAGATTAGGATCATTCTGATGAGGCGATTCCGTGGCTGTTATTAGGTGTTCATTGAATAAGTATAAATAGGGGGAACAGGGGTTCTAATGCCCCCCCCCGTTAGTTGATATAAATGGGATTTTCATGCAGAATTAAGTTTTCGTTCAAAATTTAGATTAGGATCATTCTGATGAGGCGATTCCGTGACTGCTATTAGGTGTTCATTGAATAAGTATAAATAGGGGGAACAGGGGTTCTAATGCCCCCCCCCCCCGTTAGTTGATATAAATGGGATTTTCATGCAGAATTAAGTTTTCGTTCAAAATTTAGATTAGGATCATTCTGATGAGGCGATTCCGTGACTGCTATTAGGTGTTCATTGAATAAGTATACATAGGGGCAACAGGGGTTCTAATGCCTCCTCCCCCCCTCTTAATTTATATAAATAGGTTTTTCAAGCAGAATTTTCAGATTTCGTTCAAGTCTCTGAATAGTTTTGGAAGTTTAATGGTTAAGTATAAAAGAAGGGGATAACTCCTTTTAAATTATATAAATGCTAAATGGGTTTTTATTAAGAATTATCTAATTTGCTCTGAATTTTGGATATAGATTTTTTATATGATAAAGCATGTCTTTGATAGTATAGGAGGTTCAATGATTAAGTATAAAAAAAGAGGAAAGAGGAGAGCTGTTTCCCCTTCTTAATTTTTTTTTTCGAACGGTATTAACCCTTGAAAATATAAGGCTTTAATGTACAATTAGTATTTGTAGCCTGTGAGCTCAATGCCATCAGTTTAACTGGGCATTATTCTTTATTAATTAATATCTCAGCTAGTTATCAACGATTAAAAAATAATAATGATCAAAAATCCTTCGATGATTCCTCGTTGATAGGAACCTTGTGTAACCTGAAAATATAACTGGGCAGTATTCTTTATTAATTAATATCTCAGCTAGTTATCAACGATTAAAAAATAATAATGATCAAAAATCCTTCGATGATTCCTCGTTGATAGGAACCTTGTGTAACCTTCCACTCACCCGTCGAGCACCCACAAAATAAAGCTTTTGTGTTACGGTAAAAAATGCGATTTTCTGAAAGCTATGTGACCTAGGATAATGGCTAAAGCTTTCAGGCGAGCTTTAAATAAACTTCTACTGCCCTGGTTTTTTCATAAGTTTTATTTCAGTAGATTCGGTAATAAAGATGGGGACGAGAAAATATATTTATGAACTTCATTTTCGATTATATCTCTGAAAATATAATAACTAAAATTAAACAAATATATTTTTGAGCTTTGTATTACGAGCTCTTTTGAACAATATCTCACAGTATATACAAAATAAAAAATAACTTAATTTATCCCAAAATGCTTCGAAAGAATTTGTAAATAGTTATTAATCTATAGGTATGTGTATCAATAATTTTTATAAATGAAGCAAGTTTGAACTCTACATACACCATACACTGTTAAAATTAATCCTGTAAAATTACGAGCAAAGTCTGGCAGCAGAGACTCGTCATACTTTGCGCATCAAATTCATGCGCATCATTTTGGGCAGACCGTAAAACAGGATTAAAAGCACTTTAAAACACAACAAAACTTTACTTAATGTTACATAGCACGTAGCATATTAAATAATCATCACAGAATAACTTTTTTTGCGGGTTAAAATGTGTTATGGTCGTGATTAAATTTACTTTATTTTGTATAATGTATGGGTCGTACCGTATCTTTACTAACAGATGGGCTAGTATATAAGAATGTAAGTATATAAGGATTGTGTTTCATTTTCGAAGTATCTAAGAGATAGAATCGCTTTTTTTATTGGATCAGTCCGTTTTTTATGCAATAAGGCTGTTGCCCGTGAAAATTGAAGGGAAAACGCTCATAAATATTCAGTTTTTCTGAGAGTGTACTTTTCGAGAAAAAAAACGGTGACTAACAGACAGATACACAAGTGATCTAATAATAGTTCCGCTTTCATGTTATAAGTACGAAACCCTAAGAAAACCTTTTAGTGAATAATGCCTACATCATATTGATGGGTGCAACATTGCAGTAAATGTCACATTTACTGCAATTTTTATATCAATTAACATCGCACAATTCCCGGTTTTACGCGGTCTTCTAGGAAAAAATGTTTTTTATAATGCAATTTGTTTTAAGCTTTATCTCGATTTACTAAATTTTTATGCTTTTTAAAATAATTTTCAAGCATGGATTTTTTTAAATTATTGCTATTGCTGGCAGCCCAATTATGAAATGTTAATTCGTTTCCACTTAAAAAATTATAAATGGTTTCAATAATAGCGATATAATTTGACAATGGGTGATGTTTAATAACGCAATTAAAATTTCATGTATATATAAATAAAATAGTATGAATAAAATACAAATACATGTATAACAAACATTTAATAGAACTGTGAGATTGGCTCAAACTATTGAAATTACGTGCGTCAGCATGCTAGTAACGAAATCATTGATAATTTCTTCGGTTTTAATACCTGGCATATAAGCTAATATAAAAATATCACTATTAATAAATTTTAAAACTTCATTGAAATACATTATTGCTATTTTTTCGATAAAAAGGCCTTATGCTATTCTTAGAGGGCCACCTAAAAAATACTACCTGTCCGAGAAAAGGCTATATCTTTCTAAACGTTAATAAGGAAAATACGAATAGATGAAATATAATACCGTTTCCTGCAAAAGAATGAACAAATCTAACAATTTATTTGTTAAGTAATTAATTGTATATGTTGTATTAATTATATAATTAAAAATGTGTTAGTTTTCAATAAAAAATGGTTATCTACTATGTTCCTTAATCTGGGGTTTGGTTGGTAATCTTTGGTTCGATCCTCTGGTTAGTGTAAAACTAGTCTAAAATTTATAATTCAAAACTAATAAAATTTAGTATTGAAAACAATTAGATCTTTTTAATAGTCAGACAATATAAAATCACTTTAAAAATACATTAAAAGCAATTAAAATACAAGCTGTAGACATTTAGAACCTAAATCTGGACCCTCTTCAGTACAAAATTAGACAGATGCGGCAATGCCAAAACCTTCTTCTTTCTTATACATGTTAATACTTCCTGAAAAATGCAGCATAGCAGAACCACTGGTTTCGTAGTTTAAATCATAATCTAGCCAACAACAATTAATGTTAACTCATTACTGAACTTGAAGTTTGATGAAAATCCGTGCATGTCTTTTTAATATAGAGTTATTGTAAAATCTTTTAAAAAATCTGTACAATAGCGCCACATGCTGGGTGACGTACACTAGAAACTAATCAAATTCATTTTTTTTATCCAGTATTAAATGAATCTTAAGTTTTATTAAAATCCATGAATTAGTAGTTGAGATACATTTACTGCGGAATCATTAAAAATGTAGCATACCAGCACCATCTTTATTATACCCATATATACCTTTATATATACCGATTTACACCAAAAACTAAACAACATTAATCTATACCAAAGAGACTAAACCAATCTGAAATTTTGGAAACTTTCGTGCATTAGTTCTTGAGAAATCACGAATAATGCACCATGTCAATGCCACCTGTCGAGCGATTTGCACCCAAACGAAATCAGCACCAATTTATACTAAGTACTAACTAAATATAAAGTTTTATAAAAATCCATGCAGAAAATTTTGAGATATCGCTATTGTGGAAATTGCAAATAATGCAGCATAGCAATGCCACCTGTTAAGCTAATCAGACAAACTAATTTTAATCGGATCTAGTAAGTCTAACAGAATATAAAGTTTTGTGAAATTCCGTGCATCAGTTCTTGAGATAGTGAGCTCAAAAACTTTTTGTCACATACAGACAGACATTTTGTAAAAACATATTTTTTAGGTTCTCTGACCCCTAAAACATGTTAATCCGTCGAAAAACGGATTTCGAAAATTTTCGCGATTCTAATACGAATCGTGAATTCTTGTAACGATAGAAGAAAGTAAAAAGCTAATGTCATGAAAGGTGAAAATTATAACAACTTACGAAAGCAAACATGTCTGATGCATTCCGAAATTAAAGTTACAACTGAATCGTGCATTTTGATGGGATTTGGCCGATTTTTTTAAATGTATTTTTGAAGTGTTTTTATATTGTCTGACTATTAATAAGATTTAATTATAAAGTTTTGTTCGGACGTAATGTTTACATATCTTAAATATTCAAAATAATGTTGTAAAAACTTGTCAATTACTTACAGAATGGTATGAACCTGGACTGCCCGAGTTATAGAATATAGGGGAAATACTGTCAAATATATTATTTTTGATGTTGATTTTTTTACATATTAAAGGCAGAGCTATGGATGAATAATTTATCGAAAGCTTCTGCAAATGTTTTTCATATAGTATAACTACATTAAAATCACCGCTAATTTATTTATTTTACGCAATTAATCAAAAATTAATAATAAAAAGTTAGAAATTGCACTTAAGTTAGAAAATGTAGCAAACGACGACGTGCGTTTGCACTATACCCAGGTACCACACAGGTATCGTCCAATGTCCCTGTTAATAATGGTAGGTATTTTGAAAGTCACTGAGTGTCAACCGTCAAATTTACAATATCTGCCGATATTCGCAGATGTAACTTAAAACTAGTTTTTAGAAGAAAGCTTCTAAATAAAGTCTTTGCATTACCTATAGCATTATAATACGTAAAAAATATTCTAAACAGTAAATTTAACAATTTTGCCATTTTTAGAAAACTTGATTTTTTTAATATCTTATTTTTATTATTTTATTTGCATTGGCTAATGTAATAAAAAGGATATTTGTATTCCAACATTCAGAGATATCTATCGAGATTCGAAAAAATAATATCATTTTTCAGACATTTCAACATGTCTATCGATGTCAACATGTCTAGCATATCTGATGAAGTTTGTAATCTTTGCCAAAGTGAGTGAAAAATTCTAATGAACCGCACATTTCTATCATTTTAATTGAAGAGTATTTGAGGCACCCACACCATGAAATTTGTACTACATAAAAACTTTTTTTGGGTATCTATATGTTATCAATATGCATATATCTATATGCAAATATCTTTATATATATATATATATATATATATATATATATACAGTGGACTCTCTCTATCTGAACACTCTCTAATCTGAACACCCCGGTATTATGAACGCATTTCGATGGTCCCGGCGAAACTCCATAGACTTAACATGAGATAAACTCTCTGTATTCTGAACACCCTCTAATCTGAACACCCCGCTATTATGAACGGTATTTTCAATCCCCATCTTTATCTCATCTCTCTGTAAATTAAACATGTGTTTGGAACCTGAATTTCGAAAATTCCCGCATCATGGAAATTCAGCGAAACTTGTTGCAGAAGGATAAAAAAGGTTTAAAGAACTCAAATAAGTATAGAATTTTGGAATAGAAAATGGGAAACAAGAACATAAACATTAATGTTCGGAAAATTTTTTGTCAAATGAGAATAAAGAATCATCCTGTCACTGGACTCCTACCTCGGATTTTTCAGAAAAGCAGAAAATTGCAGAATTAAAGGCATCGGAAGGATTGTTGACTCATTTCAAAATTTAACGTAACATCGAATTCAAAAAAATCAATTGTGAAGCTGCAGATGTAAATATTGACACTATTGAAGAATAGAAAATGAAACTTCTGAACATAACCAAAGGATTTCGATACAGCAAACATTTTCAATGCTGACAAAACCAACTTGTTTTCATAGCTTTTTCAAAAAAAAAAAAAAAATACTCAAGCAAAAAGAAGCGAAAATTGCATAGTTGGGAAAATGTCAAAAGAAAGATTTGCCATTATGCTCTGTATCAGTTTTATGGATAAGAACCTCAAATCACTTGTGATCAAAAAACGTTTAAAAAATATGAAGATCGCATTAACATATTTAATATTAAAAAGTGATATTTAAATAAATCTTCGTTTAAAAATGAAAAAAAAAATATCAGAATTTAAACAATGTATAACATAATTAAATTATGATTCTGTCATTCAATTCATTTCGTCACATATAGAAAAAATCAACTCCCACCGCTTTCTACTTGCAGTTCTTTAAAAATTCATTTTTACTTTTACTGGGTGATCTTTAACATTCTTTACTAAAACCAAGTTCTTACATCTTGTATAGTTTTAAGATTTGAAACCTCTTGACTATAAATTTCTCAAAATCAGTGAGAGGTTTATGTTCACCTCATTTGGAAATCGCAATTGTTAGGATTAAAAAAAAACTTAACATGCAAGTGTAATAATTCAATATTTAAAAATGTTATTCCTGATTATTCGAAAAATATATCGCTAAATGTCAAATAGGGGAAGGTGGTGTACCTCGGAGGTAATTTCAAACTTTGATTTTTTACAAAAAAAGTGTTTGGAAAATATCTGTAAAACATTTTTTTTCAAAAATTTAAGGATCTTAGCTGTTACATATTTTTTTCTGAAATGTCCAAATATATTTCTTCACTACTTTTTTATTTTTTTAAAATTAGCTTACAATACAGCCAAGGTACACCACCGGTGGTGTACCTTGGAGGTAGGTATGGTGTACCTTGGAGGTATTTGTTTTTAACAGATTAAGTACTACACAGCATGAAAGAAAGCTGATTTATTATTTGTTTACAGTAATATGATTTAATATAAGACAACTTTAGGCTAATATTAGTTTAAATTTATAATTTTAAGAACACAAAATCGTTCATATAACTGAAATAATAAAATTTGAACAGTTTAGCCATAAAATAAAGTTTAGTCAAATACAAATAACCACTGTTTAACACTCCCTCTTTATATCTAACATCTTTAGTTCTATTCCACATTCAGGTGATATAAATTTATATCCAGTTTTATTTCTAGGCATTTTAGAACCTTTTACTTCTCTGAATATAATTGCAAGAAATTAAAAACAGTAAAAAATATTATTTATAAAATATTAATAATATATAAATATTTATTTATAATAATATTTTAATAAATATATATATATATAAATAATTATTTATATATTTATTAAAATATTTATTAATTGTTTAATACTAGGCTTAGATAACTTTGATTTTGAATTTTTACTTAGGCTTCATCAATTTTATAGCCTAACATTTAAACTTAGGCCCATTTGCCCAGCCCAGTACTTTGGTTATTAAAGTAAAGAAATACTTTCTAACAAATTTTACTCTTAATTATTAATAAATTTAGCAGGTGTGTACCTTGGAGGTACCTCCAAGGTACACAACATTAGCTACCTCCAAGGTACACTACAAGCAAGTGTTTTACAAAAATGGTTTCCACATCTTCATATTTTAGATTTAGCCATTTTCAAGCATACATAAATGTAGCTGAAAACATGCCTTTCAACTTGTGATAATCAGTTTAAAACAAAAGTTGATGCTTACAGTTATGGAAGAAAAAGAATATGTCCTTGAAAAGTAACTTTTTGGTACTGAAAATAAACTTTGTTTTTTACAGCAGCAACAAGGGTGTTGATTAATAGTAGAAGAACTTCCCATGAGCCTCCAGTAACAAATACATGCAAATAATATTTTAGTTTAAATTTATCACTCATTGTGGCTGCACAATTAATGTGCCTCCAAGGTACACATCCCTCCAAGGTACACCACCTTCCCCTAATAATATTCAGCAATGACAGAAAAAAAATAAAATTTTTTGTCACAATTTGATATTCAGAGATGTTGGGAAATATTGCCCATGATTGTTAAATATAAAAAAATAATATTAATGGATATCATATTGGGGGGGGGGGGAGTCATTTAATGTTGGCCAATATTACATTTTGATATCGGACAATATCTCATTTTAATATTGGCCAAAATCGTTGTGCTACCTGGGTAATAGGTTTTAAAATATTCAGATCATGATGTAATACAGTATTTCGGGTACACTATAATAGCCAGAATCTTTTGTGTATCCCGGGAAATACTATCTGCTCTTTATTATACAAAAATTAACTTATAGTAAATCTCAGCAATGTATATCAATTTCATAAAATGGGAAAAAGTTTATTGTAATTAAAACGCGTCCCAAACAATACTTTTTCTATACCATTATGTAATGGAATACTTTTGTGAGGCCATGTAATTTAATAACAAATATTCTTTGCACTACAGAATGTATATTTTAGTCAATACTTTACAGATTCATATAAATTTTATTACGTTTGGAAGAGTGTAACACCGTTAAAATGTACTTGAAACTATTTTTTTCTATTGGCCATAATGTAATGGAATAATGCTGATTGGAATAATAGCTGAAGTTATTGAAAAAGCTGCAGTCCTGAATAAGATACTTTTTTTTTTGGTCAAGATGTAGTCAATTTCACTTGGTAAGCCATTTGCACAACCCATGTCCATTTTCTTTGTGGCTTTTACTTGAAAAATGAATTGATGATATACATCCGTTCACATTCTGCAAACTTAATCAATCTGTTTCCTCTTTCATTTCGCATACCATATCCATGATTTCCTACAGATAATTCACCTTTATTTTTCACCCCAATTCTAGCATTCCAGTCTCCCATTCTTAATTTTATGTAGCAATTTCCTTTTTGATGCATTGAAGCGACTTCTTCATAGAAATCCTCAATTTCTTCATCAGAATAACTTATTGTTGGTGCATAAACTTTGGGTAATTTGCAGTTTGTATCTTTTGGACACTTGTATTACTAATCTTGCAACTCCATCTAATGCAATGTCATATTCTACAATATGATTCTTCCACCTTTTATGAATCAAAAATCGTACACCGCTTGTTTTTCCATCTTCTGTGGCTCTGTGGTATAATACATGTCCGCTGGCAAGATCAATTTATTCTTCTCCTTTTCTTCTTACTTCAGATAATCCTAAAATGTCCCAGTTGATTCTATCTAACTCTTCTTCAAGTTCCTGTAAACGGTTTTCAAAAGATAGGGATCGTCCATTATACGTAGCCAAGGTCCTCAACTTATGGCAGCCAAGCCGAGCCCGGTGATTCTTAGCACCCTCTGTCTTCATGTCTGTCTGATCGCTGCCATAACCAGGAACATGCAGACTACCAGGAACTGATGGACGTGATTTGTTTTGTGAATTCATGTTAAATAAGGGGGGTGTGGCCAAATCCCTCCAAGCTGGCCAAGTGGGTTGGAGGAGGCCCATCCGCGTTAGTTCCCCTAGCACTAGGCAAGAGTACTAACAGGCTGTACCGATGGGAGGTGCGGATTGGACATTAAGTCTCTGCTCCTAGTCGATTCCTTTAAGTCCTCCTTGAAGGCAATTAAAGGGTCTTCTCCTAGTTAATAAGCAGAGGCTATTAAACAGCCCATATATATATATATATACATAAATCATTTTGAAACGATGCTTTGAATATTAAAAGACATTCAAATTTAAAACTTTCATCACGAAATATCTCTTTTTCTCGTCTTTTAAATAAGTATTTTATTATTATATTAGAGATGTATGCACTTGTCTATTATTAATCTAAAAAATTTTCTTTACCAAAAATATCTTATTTAATAATATGAAGCAACCAATAAAATAAAGCAATAATAAACACAATTTGGGGAAGCATGAATTTTGAACCCATAACCCCCGGTCTCGAGTTCTATGGTCTATTGTTTCGGTCAGCAAGCTCACTTCATTCGCAAAAGATTATCTTTATAAAAAACGCTTTTCTCTTGCTTTAAGGACATAGAATTTCTACCTACTCTTCCCGCCTGCATTTAAAATGGACTTATCCACCACTCCAGAAAGGAATATCGCTGGAAAGAGGCGCTAAAAAGTACCTTGCCACTGAAACGGTTAAAATATAATTAACTGAAATATCAATTCTACAAATGCATTCGACCACTTCATTAAACCTGATATTTCCATGAAAAAAAAAATGCCTGGTAACTTCACTCTTTGTAGGGAAAAAAGTTATATTAAATTTTTAGAAACTGAAGTTTTAAAACAGGTATTTTAAAAAAAATTATCTAAATCCCCTATATATCAGAAGAGATTATTTATATTTCTTCACGTTAAACTAATTCCATGCAAAATAAATTTTTAGCGACCGTGAAATAAATGAGTAAAATAATTCAAGTAAAAGTAAATTTGTTTGTATTTTTTCATTTATTTTATAGCAAATAAGTTTTTCCATTTACAAATAACAGAAACTAATAATCGAGATAATTATTTAGATAATGGAAAATAAACTGCAATGTCAAGGTTACCAAAACTACATAAATTTCTAATATAAGTCACATAACACTGAAAAAGTATTTTCTAGAAACTATCACAATATTTGTATAGGATCATATAAATATTTGAGGAATTTTTTTATGAAAGCAATGAAATATAAATTAACACCATGAAACATAAAAATTTTATAGAAATTTCTACGTTATTTTAATATCGTTAGCTCTGAATGTATTAAGATTAAAAGTATAAACGTTCTTTTATATATGTGAATATTATTTTCGCTTTTAAGCAAGCATTAACAGCTTATTTTTAAATTTTCCTTTAGTTAGATTTTGAGAGAGAACACAATATATGAACACACCTTCAGAAAAGTAATATAATTTCAAACATTGTGTTTATTTAATGCAATTTTTAATATTTCTTTTTAAAAGGGTATCCAAAATTCAATTTAACAAGTTTTTGACTATTTATTTTTAAGTAATTGAAAATACACATAATTTCATTTAAATGGAATTAAACTAGATAATATTTTGTAATAAATATGTTATATTATAAAAGAGGCAATATTTATCGTCATCTACAATAGAATCTGGAAATAATTAGAAACAAAAAAATACAGTATATTCTCCATATTCTGCAAAGGAATAAAATAAGCATATAACTATTTCTGTTTAAACTTGAAAAGCATTTACTATATAATTTTACATCAAAGTTTTTTCCATAATTGAATTCCCTTTTCATTATTGCAAAAATGTATTTTGTATACATAGCTCATTTATTTGAACTTGTTCAAATAAAAATTTTGTTTACAACACTTTAACATATAAATTATATAGAAAAAAAAACTTACAACATTTTGACGTAAAATAGCTTTTATCTATGTCTAAAAATTTAAAAAAGCCATCTAAAACGTGTTAAAAAGAAAAGATTTCTCATTTTAAATGTAGATTTATTTTAATTAATGCAAAATAATTACCGGAACAGTATACCTTTTCCACAATTTTCATAATTTTTAAAATTGTGGGTCGATTCAATGTTTCAATGTTCAACAAGCAATGAATTAAAAAAATTAACCGCATATTTAATTTAAAATTTTAATAAGTTTAAAAAACTGCATTTTTAAAAGTCCCTACTTACTTTTTTGCATATTGATAGTTTTGTTCATTTTTTCTTTTTAAGATTTTTAATGTTTATTACACAAGACTGCTTACGGATTTTTAGATACATCTAATATTGCATAATGTAATTATTTCGCTGATCTATGTATACAGGGTGATTAATAAATATGGAAAAAATAGACTATTTCCTTAAATATTGCCCCTAGACCCATACTTCCATTTAGCAGTTGTAACATTTCATTTAAAAAAAGGTCCAAAATGTAAAGGCATAAGTTATGTAACTTATGCCTTTACATTACCTTAACAACTCCCATGGGGCTCTATTTCAAAAAATGCGATAATTAAATTTTTAGACGGCCCTCATAAGGTAAAACTTCCAGATAAGGAAAATTTCCTTATCCAGTCCGGAATTAAATACAAAAATTGCATTTTCATATCTGCAAAACTCAGAGTTATAGCTGTTTAAATAATTCACTAGGTTTAATGGATTAGATACAAATTGAAATGTGCGAAATTCAAGAAACAATGTTACATTTACAATTCTAGGCATAGTAAAAAAATAGTCAGCATTTTGATCTTGATTTTGATTTTTCTGATGGTTACCTAGATAATTTGCAAACAAAATCACATCCTAAATTATCCTAAATTATTAATCGCATATTAAAGTTTATAAAAATTTCAAACGATTGGTATTGTTTTAAATGAGATTTTTTAATCGTTATAACTCGAAACAACATCAATCAGTTTTCTATTTGTTTTTTCATTTAATTAAAGAGAAAAACATTAACGCTAGAACTAATAAATTTTTTTTTTATTACAAATGTTGTAGCCTCGCACAATTTCGATTACACGCTGTAGAATTTTTTTTAAATGTACTTTTTGTTGAGAGGTGTGTAATCCCTGAGAAAGAAACTCTCTGAAACTTATTCCGATCTAATATAAGAACTTCATTCTTCGCTTTACCAGATGGGAGAAATTACATCTTTGTGGTTTATGCCTACCCATACTACATCTAATGTATATGCAGACTTCTCTTTTCAATTGAACTTCGGACTCTTTTTTATTTTATTATTCAGAACAGCTTTTACTGTAAATGTATGAAGTCGTGCTTACCAAGCTCTAAGAAGAAGTTTATTCTCTCGTTACTTGTATTGTTCAGATATTTTAACCAAGAAAAATTTTATTACAGATATTGAGTAATATACAAGTCATCATTTCAATCATCTATGACACATCAGTGTTGCCAGTGGGTTACTTTTTTAAAATTCGGATTTCTTCAATGACACCACTTTTTTAAAATGGTAAAATTTCCGCTGTTTTTACTTTAATTAATGTGTAATTAAATGAGACAAATTTTACTACTTCAAAAAAGTGGTGTAAATCAACAAATCTGAATATTGAAAAAGTAGCCTACTGGCAACACTGGACACAATATGTGTTTACAACATTATTATTAATAATAATATGTGTTTTCTTCGATTAGTTAGATCATCGCACCATTCTCGGTGATGGTCATCTAATAACGACGAATTGGGGGGGGGTACATAATGCGCTACTGAACACAGATATCCTTTCCTGCTTATTTTTACCTCATTTGAATTAAGAAGTTGACAGAAGACATCACGCGCACAAAAATTGTATAATTTATCTATTTTTTAGAACTTTTAAATTCAATTTGTTTAAAAACTGTATCACAATTTGCTGATTTATCATACAAATTATGCATATTTTTCAGCTGGATTTTAACTGGTATTTTTTGTAAATAAAATTAGCAACATGCTGCTCATTGTGTGCATATTTTTTTAATGTCGTTATTTATTAGTTTGCGGATTCTTCAAACTATATCAAAAAAGCTTTGTTAAAATTTTGTTTTAATTACGCAAGGTAAGCACTTGCAATCTTTTTCTCTAGTATAATTTACTCGCTGTGATTTCCAATTTAAAATATATTGTATTTCATTGTTTTGAAAATTGTGTCACACTATTACAATGAAAACTCACATTTCGTTAAACAATTGAAAATTTCCTTTTCCTTTCTTTAATGATAAAGATATTGATTCATTACTTAAAAAATGAAATTCTAAAAGTTTATCGTGTTTTAAAGAGTTTCTTGTATAAATAAAAAGATGCTTAACAAAGAAGCATTTATATTTGTTATAAATTTGTTAAAAGTGTCTGTTTTAAGAATTTAACCTGCATCAAATATTACATAATTGTACTTACAGTTGGAAAGTCTTCATTGAAACTTGTAATAATATTTAATAAATAAAATGTATTTTGTTTTAAAATAATTAAATATAAAAAAAAACAGAGAAAATTTAAATTGTATTTTAAATAAAAAAAAACAATGATGCTCCTTCATTGTGTGTTAAACATGTGATTAAATTAATTCGTTACTTTACATGGATGTTTACACCAAAAAAATCTGCAGCAAAGATTCTAGACAATGTCCGTAAAAAAACCGGACTTTATAGCTATAGCAACGGACTGTGCCATAACATAACGGTTTTTGCTGTAAAACACAAAAAAATACGAAAGTGACATATTCAGTAAATATACTGAATAATTCACGGTAAAGTACCGTAAATTTATATTTTTTTACAGTGTAATGTAATGTACATCGAGTAAGTGAAACACATTTCATTTTCTGAATATAGATTTAAATGAAAAAAATGTAGACTGTAAATAAAATCTGTTCATGGTTTAAATTACATCAATGTTAAAAAAAAACTATGAATAAATTAAAATATAAAAGTAGTAACCACTAAGAATGCATATGTTAAAAATACAAAACATTGCTCAATGGTGCACAAAAACAAGAACTTTTATAAGAACTTGTACAATTAAAATAAAATAAAATAAAATATCAACGTTTTGAGCTATCATCTGCGGCCGTCTTCAGGAAAATATGATATTGAAATGACTAAAAGTTTGCTTCCTGATCGAGAGATAATATTTCTAGTAAAATAAAATCGAAATTAATCAAAAGTTCAAATATGCTGCCATCTACACGTGAGGAAAAAAAATAAAATATTGCTAACAGAAACACACTTAAGATTTTATGATGTTATGCCATATTTTAGGTATATTAAAGGATAAATTATCATTACAAGGTTTATTTTCTCGTGCAATGATTTCGACAGATTCTCTAATTTTACCTTCAACTGCTATGCGTTATTGCATGGAACTATGAAATTTTAGCCTCTTCAAAGTTAATATGGCAACCCTTGTTCGCCAAGACAAAAGCAAGAAAGAGCTGTATTCTGTTTATACTGTCTATTATCCCTGCGATGCTTTTTAATTCTAACAAAAATTTTCGTGTTGTCATGCCAATGTAGATTTTTTAAATATTATTTGGTAATGTGATGGGTATTTCATAAGTACCAGATTTTTGATCTATTGGAACTTTGTGGATCTTATCAGTAACGATGTCAATAAGATAAAAGGGTGGAATTGCAACAAGTTTTATATTATATTTCTGTGTGATCTTTTTTATCTTTTCGAATATGTAAGGAATGTAATGAAATTTTCTGTAAACCGCAAGCTTATTCTTTATCCTGTCGTTGGCCAGATGTAGGAGGAGCATTGTACTTCTGAACTATTTTATCTAAATATTTTGATAGAAAACCATGATCAAATGCTATTTTCTGTATAAATTCGGTTTCTTTACTTAACTGGTCATCCGAACAAATCATAATTGCTCCTTTAATAAATGACTGGAATGCAGACATTTTATATTCGAAAGGCACGTTTGTTGAAAACGGATTAACAGTATTTTCTTTGATTGGTTTTCTATAGACTCAAAATTTTAATCTCGAATTGATAATATTAAGAACATTTATAAAAAAATTAGTTAGATTTGATATCTTCAGAATTGACAAAGTTATGAATTTTTAACGCCCGAAAACCCTATTTTTGCGCTCTTTGAGTCCATTTTTAATTTTATCAAAAATCTGTTATGCAGAAATTTTTGGCCTATTTTTTAGAAGTAATACGAACTTTAAACTGATTCGATATCTATTTTAATAAAAAAGTTATGGGGTTTTTTCTGTTTTCACAAAAACCCTCCTAACTTCCACCCCCTTGGTCCGATTTTGCCCATTAACGAACTTAACCGAGATTTTATGCCCCTTGATTTTATGTAAAGGTTTGAAGAAGATCTGAGCATAGTTATGGAAGTTATCGTGTCCAGAAGAAAGTGATATACACCGATAGATAGATAGATAGATAGATAGATATATAGATAGATAAACTTTTTTACTAATGGTGGTTTTTGGGATCTGGGGGTCGTGATCGGTGTAGAACTACAAAATGTTTTCAGAAATTCCAACATGGGAGCGATCCAATAGGTTGTATTTCATACCAATCTACCAAAAAAAAAAAACAATTTAGGTTATTTCAAAAGTTATAGCTCTGTTAATGAAAGATTTAAAACTTACACTATTTCCATAAAAATATACCGGCCAGTTAGGCATGAATGTTTGTAACATGTGTGGTCTGTACAATATTAAGAAACATTTGCGAAGTTGCGATTGTGATTGATTGCGAAGTGTTGATTAATGTGACAATTCTATGATTGAACGAGTTCTGTTACATAACAATTTGTATCATATTTTTTTGCGATTTATTAAATCTGTGTTAAATTAAATCTATAATTATCACTATTCTTAACCTCGTTACAGTAATTGCTTATAACAACAGTTTGCTCTTATATCAATGGCTGCACCTTTCAGCGATATTGAAAGTTATTTCTTGATGTTTGGGACTGTTTGGCAATTTACTTAAAATAATTTTCAAAATTACTGTATCCAAGTGCAACCATATGTAAGAATGTAAATTTTAAAAAATGATAATTGAATACTTATCGTTTTACATTGAGGTGAAATCACAGAAGATGCTCATAAAAAGTGTTTGAACGTGTGGAGTTGGAAACTTCCCAGTTTGACCACAAAAACATCTAACCAAATAAGGAAACCCCTTTGTAAAACAGCTGGATAATACCTTATTAAAGGATGCAGTGTTAAGCAGTATAAAAATCCATAATAATTAAAACAAGTAAGAAAAATCATGCGTAAAGAATAAAATAAATTAACACTTTCCAACATTTTCTGAAATATTTATCAAAACCTCGTTATTTAGGGAATTAAGATGCTACTGTCCAGGCCCAAATATGTATTCCAATACTTTTGAGCAGCACTGTATTTGATCTGTCGGTTAATACGTGCTATATAATGGGAAAATTTAGTTTAGCAAGAAAACACCTAACTGATTGAAATTTCTGTTTCAGCAATTTATACTAATACATGGAAACATACTTAAATAATTTTGTTCAACCTATTTGTTGTTTACCTTGTACCTTTATTACACGCCAGGATTTTCTAAAATTTATTTCAAACAAAAACATTCTTAAAAACTAATTAAATTACATTTCCAGAAATTATCATCTATAGGTAATCATGTAACCAATACTTTGCCCCTGTATATCATTGCATCTATATTCTGCAAACATTTCTTAGTAAACCGAAAGCAGTTTAACGTAAAAATGCATAACATTTAAAAACCACCATTTAAAAAATTACGCTATTATTCAGTAACCTTTACGAGTACTTAAATGTAACTCTGTATATCAACTATAGCATTTATACAAACCGTATAATACACATAGCATACATTTAGTGACACTTAAAACAGCAAATCATAATTAAAAAATCCCTGTCGGCTTGGCCTATAGGCGGAGGTAGATTTCGAAGAATGCTCATTTCAACAACAAAAAATAAAATGTAACTAAAGATAAGCCCAGTTTAACAACTTTATTTGGCCACATTTGAAAAAAAAATAATTTCATTTTTCTGTAAGAAATTGTTTTATCAGAATCATCTTAAGCGAAATTCGGCTTAAATACCTATTTTGACAGCATATTTTGAAATATATTCTGATTTTATTAAAAAATCTACCAATACGGCACATTTTATTGTTCCTAAATAACAAAAAACTGTCGATTTAATGCAGTTGAGAGCAAAATTGAATTTAAAAATGAGTCATAAAAAACCAATTGGTTATTTGAATACATCCTCAATTCTTTATTCATGATCGCTTCGGGAAATTTTGTGCGAAGTGCCCGATTTGACAGCTTTTTTAAAAATATATTCAGCCTTTATCAAAAACTAATTAATATGGCGCATTATAAAAACCTTAAATAAGAGAACCTGGCACTTTGATATATTTGAGGACATAACTGAATTTAAAAATGAATCAGAAAAAACGAAACTTGTTATTTGAAAACCTCGATTTACAATCACGATAGTTTCGGTAAATTCTATTCAAAATACCCATATTCGCAGACATTTTTGAAATATATTCTGCCTTTATCAAAAAACTGTACAATAGGTCCCATTATATAGTTTCTAAATAAGAGGACCTGTAAATTGGATGCTTTTAAGAGCAAAAATGGATTAAAAAAGAGTCAGAAAAAATGCAATTTGTTATTTGAATACTACCTCAATTTTTCAATCACGAACACTTTGGCAAATTTGATTTAAAATACCATCTTTAATAGCCTTTTTTGAAATATATTCACCCTTTATTAAAAAAGGGGCCAATACGTCAAATTATATAGTTCCTAAATAAGAGGATCTGCCATTTGGATATGCAAAAATGAATTTAAAAATGAATCAAAATGTAAGCAGTTTGGATTTGAGGTTTTTCTCAAACTCCTATTTTTGTTTAATTTATTTTTGCTATAAGAATTAGTCTTATGAAAAACTTGTCAGTATAAAAGTTGTAGATATTATTGAGAAGACGTAAAATAAATTTAATTAGATTTGATAGTTTAAGAATTGGCGAAGCTATGGGTTTTTGTCTTTTTTACCCACCTTTTTGTTTTTGTTTTTGATTTTTTTATAGGTAAAAATAGTCCTATCAAAAACTTATTAGTATTAACTAATTATTTATTAGTTATAACTTATTAGTCCTATATTACTCAAAAGTACAAAAGTTTAAGATAATTTTAAGAATATTTATAAAAAAATTTAGTTGGATTTGATATCTTGAGAATTGACAAAATTATGAATTTTTTTCTTCCCAAAACCCTGTTTTTTCGCCTTTTGAGCCCATTTTTAACTTTAACAAAAATCTGTCATGCATAATCTTTTGGCCCATTTTTTAGAAGTAATATAAACTTTAAACTGATTCGATATGTATTTTAACTAAGAACTTATGGCTTTTTTTCGGTTTTCAAAACCCCGCCTCCTATTTCCACCCCCTTTGGTCCGATTGTGCCCATTAACGAGCTTGTACAACATTTTATACTCCTTGATTTTATGCATCAGTTTGGTGGAGATTGGAGCAGAATTATAGAAGTTATCATGTCCAGAAGAAAGTGATATATAAATAGATATATAGATATATAAACTTTTTTACTGATGCTAGATTTGGGGTCTGGAGATCATGATCGGCGTGGATCTGCAAAAAATTTTCAGAAATTCCAACATAGGAGCGACCGCATTAGGTAATATTTCATAAGAAATGTACCTAAAATGCATTTCATCCGTCCATCAACCATCATCGATAATATACAGTACTTCGGATAGACTACACTATTTGAAAAAAATTTTGTGTGTGTCCTAAATCCTATGTATTTCATATTATGCGTGAAATATTAAACCCCAGTGGCGTATATCGGTTTTAATATACATGAAAACGTTTAACATAATTAAAATTTGTCGCAATTACCTTTTTACCCCCGTTAGTATTGTGTAATGGAATTCTTTTGTGTAACCGTGTAAATAAAAAAATAATTAATATCTTCATTGCATATTTTACTGAATGCATATTTTTGTGCAATTCACAAATGCATATAAATTTGAATATGTTTGACAGGATGTAACACCTTTAAAATTCATTTTAAAAGATTTTTTCATGTAGGTCGTAATGTACCGGAAAACTTTTGTCCATACCTGTAATTAAACTAACATGGTAGAAACTTCATTTTCAATAGTGTTCGTGCTAGGATAAACGTTAATAACATCTAAAAATTTCATGACCATCCGAGTATATTTAGCGACAAACCGTAAGCATAGAAACTTTTCAACTTTGTTGGAAAGTTTTAAAAATCTCAACAAAAGCCATCTATTATATCAAATTTTATGTATTTTTGGAAACAGAATCGAATAAATTCAATCTCATGTCTGTATGACCTTTTTTTGTGAAATATGGCTGATGTTGACTGTTATATATGAAGAAAGCAGGCAATTTTAACAAAACTTTTAACTTTTTATATACGTTATTCATCGTCAGTTTTTTGTCCAATAATTGTATTAACAGAAGGAAAACATAAAATAAAAAAAAAATGAGACTCAAATCGAAAACTAAGAATAAAAAAAAATGCATAGGAAGTCAAACGAATAAAATATATGTGACGATTTCAGGAGAACTCGAATTATTTCCACTGGTTAAACAGAAACACGCAGTCATGGCAAGCGAGGGAAAAAACAAAAATAATAAATAAATGTAGAAGATCCAATAATTAGTCATGGGCTGCTGTAAATTCATTTATTAAATTCGTGATAATGAGGAAGGAAAAGCTCCTTGTTGCAAAAATTCCATCATTATTTCAGCGAGCTGTCCTCATCGAAGAAGCAACCCAAGAAATCTTCAGAAGAATCTTCTCTTCATCTCGAGACTTCCCCCCTTTTAAACTAAAAAAGAAAGTTCTGGAACATTCTGTAATCTCTAACCATCATTATTTTATGTAAACAGAATTCTTGTCCAGCTACGAGATTATTTTAAACAGACGATAAATTTATTTAAAAAAAAATATATATTATTTAACCAATTTATAATTGACTCAGAATTTTAAATATCTTAGGCAGACGATTTTTATACATGATTAATTTTAAGAGAAAAAGAAAAGAAATGAATTTATTAATATTCAAATTATCGTTGACGGCGGAAAAATAAATAAATAGATAAAATAAAATAATGATATTTTTTAAAGGTATGGGTTTGGAATAAATTTAATAAGACTTTCTTAAAAAGGGTTGATAAAAACATAGAAGAAATCAGTTTTATTTGGAATATTAAGAAATAAAGTTTTAATTAAGAATATTTTTAATTTAGAGCCATCTTTTTAAATTTACGCATACTGGAATAATGTTTTTTAAGGAAAATTAAGAATTTATATCGTCTGCATACAGATTAACAGATTAGATTTAGAAACAAGATTTTAATTTAATAATTTGAAGTAAGTACGGAATATTATTATAAGAAAATTAAGATAGTATAAAGGTTAGTTTTGGCGAAAAAATTTTAAATTTGTAATATTATCCCCCCTCCCCAAGACTTTGTATGAAATTGATAGTTAAAAAAACTACAAGTTCAGACAACAGAAATATAATAATTTAGAAAAGTTAAATTTTGGAATAAAACTGTCAAACTCAGGAAGCCAAGAGATGGAAGAAAAGAAAATTAACGCAATATAAAAAATATTAGCGATTAAAATAAAATAGTTAAGAGAAAATAATTCTGAATTAAATTTAGGTAGGAGCATTTCCCTGAAAGAAATACAATAATGTTACAACATCACTTACCATTTGTAAGTGCATAGGAGATAATACATATAATAACAATAAATAAGTTATGAATATTAATAAGCAAGAGATAAAAATATAATAAAAACAATAAAAGTTCGTTCTCATGGAAGTTTAAATAACTACAATGACTTAATGCATAGTTTATTTTAAATAAGTCCTTTAAATGAAAAAAAGTCTTTCAAGAATATATAAAAGAGTCTTTTTCAATGTCCAGTGAATACAGTCTCTTTAATTAAATATCTCCAAATCTAGTTTAAGCTTTGTTTTTTATGTTATGTTGGATACAACATCTTTCAATAATATATCAATTTTTCAATAATAAATAGCATCACTCTCAATATCAATAATAAATAATATAGAAAAATTTAAATAATAACAATGTCAACAATAATAAGTAATAGTATAATAAGACTCCATATCCTAATATTTTTCAATAAGAGTATAATTAATACTAAACTTCATCATAGAAATCATAATAATAATAATAATAGTAAAACAAGAGTATAATCAAAATAAAATATCGCTATTTGTTTATTATTGATAGGGAAAATATTGGTTGAGGATAAAAATAATTACATAGCAACTAAATAATTTTCTTATCTTCTAATAGCATAAGAAAGTATTTTTTGCTAGCCGAAAGCATAAATAAAAAAAAATCATAATAATTCCAAAATCCAAATAAAATTAAATCTAACTATTTAGAAAATGGACTCTCAACCAGTATTTCCTTACAATAATTCCTCTCTGATACTCTTTTACAAAATTGTCAAATTTGGTTATAAGTTTTCAATGCCAAATGTAGAATAATGTTTTATCCACACATGGTTTATAAACTTTAATAATAAAATACAATAGGAATGAAAGTTGTCATTCTTAATTGAGAAATGGAAATAAAAATAGTGTGCTTTTTTGAAAAACTTTTAATATCTAGTTTTCACAATCACTGAAAATCACATATTATGTTATAGGTTTGAGTAGAGTCATTAGATTTTATAACTATTATCATATAATATCTGCTGAATAAATAGAGTAATACTAATGTCAAATAAATGAGTAAATATAGTTAGACTTAAACACCCTTAAAATTAATTTATCAACATCAATTTGAAAGCTTTTACAATCAAAGTGTTCACCTTATGCCTGCATAAGGAGCCCAATTTAATCCCAAAAACTCCCAAAAACAAGTAATATTCTTGTAGCGCTCCAAGAACATACCCGCTGATGTTGAAAATTATGGTTTTTTTATGGTAAATGGTTTTAATGGTTTAATGGTATTTGGTAAATGGTTATGGTAAAAGTTTTTTTATGGTATTTTTTTTTATGGTTGTTTATGGTAAATTTAATCTATTGTCTTGACTTTAGTTTGATCTAGTGATTGTATCTGAGGTTTTGTTTGTTTTTTGGATTGCTCATGAAACAGTTTAAAATCTTCTGGTGAAAAATAGGGTCTTAATTTAGAAACATGCACAATAACGGAATTCTGTCCTGTCTCATAATTAAATTTATCTATTTCATAAGTTACATCAGAAAGTTTATTTATAATTTTATATGGTCCAGAGAAAGCAGGTTCTAATTTTCGAGTGTTAGGGTATTTAAATTCTTCATAAATTACAGAGTCTTGTATTTTTAATGGGCATTCAACAAAATTTCGATCATAGAGTCTTTTACTTTTAAGGTGAAATTCATGAGTTCGCGCTTTCGCAATTTTGAGGGCTTTGTCTACTGGTGGAAAATAGTTTTGTTTTAAAGGAGATTCATAAGGCAATTGACCATAAAATAAATAGGCAGGTGGGAACTTGGTGATAGAATGGGGCGTATTGTTGTATTCTTCGATGACTTGGTTTAATAATCTAGTCCAAGGTATTTTAGAAGAAGTGGAATTAACTTTACATTTAAGCCTGGTAACTATACTCTGATTAACTCGCTCTACTTTTCCATTGGTCTGAGGATGATGTGCGGATGTAAAACGCTGTTGAACATGATGATTTCTAAGGAATTTCTTAAATCTTGGAGATCTGAAAGTTTTATGTCTGTCACTAAGTATTTTTTGAGGTGCTTTGATATTGAAAATTTGTTTTAAACAGTTAGTGTATGTTTAAGTGGTAACATTTTTGGAGGGAAAAGCCCAAACAAATCTAGTTGCATGATCTATTATTATGTGTAAGAATTTTTTTGTTGAGTTGTAATAGTTAAATCCACCAACAGTATCAATAGAAAGACATTCAAAAGGTTGATCTGTTGCTGGCATAGCTTGTAATAAGCCGAATCTTTTCTGTTTTGGTTTTTTATTTTTCTGACAGGTATCGCAATGTTTAACAAATTCTGTAATGTCTATTGTCATATTAGGCCAATAATAGTTGGGAGATATTAAATTAAGCATTTTTTGAATCCCTAAATGTCCAAAATTATTATGAGCAATATGGAGTAATTTTCTTCTTAATGACATTGGTACAACAATTTTTTTGAATCCCTTTTTCTGAACTATAATAGTTCCATTCTCTTTTTTATATTTTTTGTCACAAACATTGTCTTTATCTTGCATCTCTATAATTTCTTTCCTATCTAGCAATAAACTAATATGTTGATTAAAATGACAAATAGGATTTCGTGACAACATGTCTGCTTCGACATTTGTTGAACCCTTTTCATATTTTATCTCATAATCAAACATACTAAGTTTGAGCGACCATCTAAAAAGCCTACCTCTTAAGTTTTTAACACTCTTTAACCATACTAGAGATGCGTGGTCCGTATGAATTGTAAACTTGACACCATGAAAGTAATGATAGAATTTGTCAAGAGTATCTATAATAGCTAAACATTCTAATTCAGTTATGAAATAATTTTGTTCATAACTCTTCAAAATTCTAGAATGATAAGCAATAGGATGTAAGAAATTATCTTTATCAGGTTGTTTTAGAACGGCACCTACTGCTATCTGAGAGGCATCTACAAACATATGTAAAGGTAATTTAGGATCATAAATTTTCAGGATGGGTTTTGCAATTAAAGAATTTTTTAATTTTTCAAAAGACTCCTGGCACTCTGAGTTCCATTCCCATATTGTATCTTTTTTAAGTAATCGATTTAGAGGATATCTAATTTAAGCATATTTATTTATGAATTTATGGTAAACATTAATGGAACCTAGAAATCGTTGTAACTCTTTCACATTGGAAGGAGGTTTTAAATTTTTGATGGTTTCAATATTGGCATTTGCTGGTGTTATAGTTCCATTAGTGATTTCATAACCTAAGAAATTTATTTTATTTTGGCCTAATTTACATTTAGAAAGTTTAAGTTTAATGTTTTCTTGTTTGCAAATGTCAAAAATTTGAGCTAAATGGTTTAAATGTTCTTCTAATGAGGAAGAGAAAATTATAATATCATCAAAATAGTGGCACGCAAAGTCGATTTTATATTTATTAAGGATTCTTCGAATGGTTCTATTGAATATGGGAGGGCCCGTTTTTATGCCAAAAGGGAGCACGAGCCACTCAAAAAGTCCAAAATTGGTTGCAAATGCTAATTTTTCTGTATCGGATGGATGTATTGGTATGTGCCAGTAGCCAGAGGCTAAATCCAAAGTTGAAAAATACTGAGCACTACTCAATTTATCTAAAATTCCATCGATACGGGGCAAGGGTTCTGCATCATTTTTAATTATTGCGTTTAATTTTCTATAGTCTATACATAATCGCGTTTTTTTACCTTCCTCTCTTTTCATAACTAGTGTAACAGGGGCAGAATAGGGGCTATTACTTTCCTTTATCAGTCAGGCGGCTAACAATGATTGAATTTGGTTTTTTATTTCTATTTCTTCTAGAGGAGATGTTCGGTAGGGCCTCAGAGATATAGGTAGGTCTGAGTTTAGTATAACGCGTTGTGGTTCAATATTAATCCTACCCACATCATATTTATGCTTTGCAAAAATATCACTATAAATATGAACTAATTCCCTTAAATTTACATCTTGAATTAAATTTATTTCCCCAGTTAAATCTGAATCCGAATTATCGCGAAAATTTTGAAGAGTCATGGAACCTCTATAATCAGGATGCACATTAATTGCGTGATCATATTCAACACAGTCTTCATTTTTCATAATATTTCCACAGGTAGATTGTAACTCTATATCATGATTATTTACATTCAGTGTTTCATTATCATAATTATCTATATCTACAGTATTACCAGTATTTAATTTCATATCTTTTTTATATTCAGAGGTTACAAATTCATTAGATTGATCCCTTTTTTGTTGTACTTGGTCCATATTTACTGTATTAAAATGAAGGGATCTCTCATTATGTATGGATATACTGTTAGTTATAATTTTCCTTCCCTGCCTTACAATACAATTTTTACATTCTATGGTTAATTTAAATTTAGAACATTCTTTTAACCCCAAAATAGCATAATCCAAATTTGTATTGCATACTAAAAAGTTAACATATTTTTTAATTTTACCCACTTTTAGAAGAACACTACATTTTTTATTTATATGTAAAAATCCTTTTGCCTGACCAATGGTAACTGAGGGTATAGTCTCAATTTTAGCATTAAGTTTTTTAACAAATTTAAGTGGCAATAATGCAATAGTTGAACCAGTATCTACAACACATGGTAAATTATAATTATTTGTACATCCATACACAATTAATTGACAAACATTATGAGAATTATTTTGTGAGATATTTGGAAGAGTATCAGAGGATGGCAACTCATTCCTAAAAATACATTCTCTTTCCCAATGAAAAGCATTACTGACACCCCTATTTGTGCATATCCTACAAGGTCTTGAAGGGTATGAATTTTGAATATAATTATTTTGACAAACTCTAGGTCTTTGAAACTGAGATTGCCTTTGGGGAATCCAATTCCTAGGTGTATTATTGGGCCTAACTGGCTGAATCCAGGGCCTAGTTGGTTGAAAAGGTTGAAAATTTTGTCTAGCTGATGGTTGATTTATTACTTGGTTTGAAACTAGTGGGGTGGAAACTTCCACGAATTGTTTGACAACCCGGTACCATTCTGTGGTACTACTAGGAGGATTTATAATAATACTGTTTTTGCATTCTGGTTTTAAACCATCAGTTAAACCTTGTAATAGTATATTTTCACTAAGATGTAATTTCCTACCAATTTCCACTTTCTTACGAAAATAAGTTTCTAAATTGTCTAAATTATCTAATTTCAGGTTTGAAAAATCAGAAAAACTCGGGATGTCTAATTGAATGAATCTTTCTATCAAAATTTTCTTAATTTGTTCATAATCCGTACAATTTAAACAGTCATTGATATAAATTTTTTGCGCTTCCCCTTTCAGATATTGCGCAATAGAATTAAATTTCCATTCTAGATTTTTCTTTTCCTTTTCACATGTTGTATCAAAATAAGTTAACCACGACAAAATGTTCATTCCAGAACTCGGGTCAAACGGTACGAACTTAGGATCTTCCATAATTTTTTGATTCTTACTCATTAGAATAAATGAAACACTTCTATTTTCTTTATTAAATCCCGATCGTAAAATCATTCGCAATAAATTTCAAAGTTAATAATTTCTATCAATTACATATTTTTTCAAAATTACTATATCAGATCCATAACATACAATAAATAATAGAATAATAAATAAATTAGTAATTTAATAAATTAACTTCAAATTACTCTCATCAATAAAACAATAAATAAATAAATAAATAAATAATAAATACTTTCCATCAATCATAAATAGAATAGAAATAATAATCAAAACATTTAATAAAATAAACTTACAGTTCCCGAAAAATCTTCAATAAAATCCATTCTTTATTAAATTCCTCATCAAATACCTTTCGCATACTCACCACTTTGAAGTTATTAATTTTCAAAAATTTGTCATTATGACCATGATTATCTTGAGTCATCAGTTACACATAAACAGCAAAAAGGTGGAATATCAGGCCTCAGGAATTCACGAGATATTTAGAAGAAATCTTTCAAACCACTCGGACAGAAAGCTGTTTAACATTAAAATCTCCTCTGTTACATTCACTCGAGGAATCAAAAAGTAATGGCAATTCTTGCTTAATAACACTTTCAATCATGGCGGGAAAAATTTTCGGCGATTCATATTTTTGTCATCACTTCGTTTCAGTAGATTCATTAGATTCATTTACATAGCATTTTACTTCTTCAGTAGATTCATTTCAAAATCCGAAACAGGCACTAGCACAGGCATTACCTATCCTGTGCGAATTTTCGATTAATTGTGACGATTTCAGGAGAACTCGAATTATTTCCACTGGTTAAACAGAAACACGCAGTCATGGCAAGCGAGGGAAAAAACAAAAATAATAAATAAATGTAGAAGATCCAATAATTAGTCATGGGCTGCTGTAAATTCATTTATTAAATTCTTGATAATGAGGAAGGAAAAGCTCCTTGTTGCAAAAATTCCATCATTATTTCAGCGAGCTGTCCTCATCGAAGAAGCAACCCAAGAAATCTTCAGAAGAATCTTCTCTTCATCTCGAGACTTCCCCCCTTTTAAACTAAAAAAGAAAGTTCTGGAACATTCTGTAATCTCTAACCATCATTATTTTATGTAAACAGAATTCTTGTCCAGCTACGAGATTATTTTAAACAGACGATAAATTTATTTAAAAAAAATATATATTATTTAACCAATTTATAATTGACTCAGAATTTTAAATATCTTAGGCAGACGATTTTTATACATGATTAATTTTAAGAGAAAAAGAAAAGAAATGAATTTATTAATATGCAAATTATCGTTGACGGCGGAAAAATAAATAAATAGATAAAATAAAATAATGATATTTTTTAAAGGTATGGGTTTGGAATAAATTTAATAAGACTTTCTTAAAAAGGGTTGATAAAAACATAGAAGAAATCAGTTTTATTTGGAATATTAAGAAATAAAGTTTTAATTAAGAATATTTTTAATTTAGAGCCATCTTTTTAAATTTACGCATACTGGAATAATGTTTTTTAAGGAAAATTAAGAATTTATATCGTCTGCATACAGATTAACAGATTAGATTTAGAAACAAGATTTTAATTTAATAATTTGAAGTAAGTACGGAATATTATTATAAGAAAATTAAGATAGTATAAAGGTTAGTTTTGGCGAAAAAATTTTAAATTTGTAATATATATATCTAAATTATTTTTTGTAAACTTCTGCAAAGCAGTACTCAATTTTTAAACATATGTTTCTTAAAAGGATAAAAGAATACTTCCATAAAAAATAATGAAGGTCTATAATCGGAAGTGTGCTAAAAATGTATGAATAAACATCATTGTATTTTAAAAGTCAATTATATACATTATAAATTAAATTGTAAGTATAAATATGTGCATGTCACTGAGTTCATTACCCATTCCAAATGCACATAATTAACTAGCATCGTCATCATATTTGCTAAGTATTGAAGAGCAAATCTAAAATTGATAAAATGGCATTTTAATTTCATTAAAACCATTTTTATTCCTTCTATCTTTACAAGAAAAAAGGACTGGCTTCTTGAAAATTTTCAAATTCCGATTTTTGACAGATCACAGGTTTTAGAGGTCAGAGATTCTAAAAAACATGTTTTTACAAAATGTCTGTCTGGGAGTCTGTTTGTCTGTTTGTGACTTAAATTTTGTGGGCGTTCTATTTTAAGAACTAATTCACGAAATTTTACAAAACTTTAGATTCAGTTAGACCTTAATATAAACTGAATCTGATTAGTTTTTGGTGTACATCGCCTAACAGGTGGCGCTGCTACACTGTTAAAACTAAAGGTTGCATATGGCACTCCTAGGGTTGAAACACTTGTCCCGTCAGAGACACCCCTAAGGGAGCCAGAATAACACCCCTAGTGGTGCAATTCTGGCTCCCTTAGGGGAGTTGCTGACGAGATAAGTATTTCACCCGTAGGAGTGCCATATGCAACCTTTAGTTTTAACAGTGTATGCTGCCTTTTTCATGATTTCCGCAATTGTTATATCTCAAGAACTAATGGACGAATTTTCGTAAAATTTCAGGTCATTAGACCTTGATATAATATGGTTCTGATTACGTTTTGGTGTAAATTGCCAATAGGTAGTGCTGCTTTGCGGTATTATTCATGATTATCTCAATAGCTCTATTTCAAGATCTAATGCACTCGTTTTCATCAAACTTCAGATTCAGTTAGTCCCTGATATCAATTAATGTTTTTTATTTTTTTAAATAGATGGCTCAACAGGTGATGCTTCTATCCAGTCTTCTAAAGATTTTTGCGATAATTCTATCTCAAATAATATGCATGGATTTTCATCAGATTTCGAATTCAGTTGGGAGTTGAAAAAAGTAGTTTCAAATTAGATTTTAGTGTAAATTATCTAACAGGTGACGCTGCTACGTTTCTTTTTTCTTAAGGTATTAACTTATATGAGATACAAGAAAGTTTTGGGATTAACACATCCAACTAGTTCTATTTATTTCTCTGCTGACACCATTAAGTTGTACCTTTGTAATCATTCTATAAGTATAAATAACAAACATTGTTTAAGAACTAATTTGAAATTTTGATTTATTAGCAGGTTTTTCTTAAATATTTTCACTGTGTGTCTTTAAAAAGTTTATGCATGTAAAACTACGCAACAGTTTAATTTTTGGAAAAAATGTACATATCCAGTCTGATCTGAATTTTTTCTTATAGTGAAAAATTATATATTTATGTTTGCTTTTATTCCGAAAGTTTATTTTAATTATTAAGTAAATATTTTTTCCTGTTTCTTGCAAATATTACTAGCAAAAACAATCTATTACTTTTCCTGTAAACTTTATATAAATAGGTAAATGGTACATATTTATCAATTATCATTTTATATTTATAAATATTTGTAAAATGCACTAAGTGTTAAGCATGGTCCGGTCAGTACCATTAAATCACACCTGTAAATGGGAAGGCAAATCTGTTTAACTAATGCACGTGCCAGTGCATATATATCTGTCGACTGTGTTTAATTGTTCCATAGTGTTAGTATAATCTGAATTAGAAAATGGGTTAGAAATCAAGTATATTATCTTTTAGCATATTAACAAAATAATCTCTCGTATAAATTTTGTAGGATGTCTGAAACTTAATCGCAACTTATTGTACAATTATTTGACCGAATGGAATTAAAGTTTGAATAATTTCTCTCCAGGACTAACAGAAAATATACGCGTTCTAAAGCTTTACATCATAAACTTTCCTTTAATTTCATATCTCGAACATTTATTTTAAGATATCTGCTTAGTAATTAAAAGATGCAAATAAAATATGACGCGTAAGTTAAGTTTATAGTAAAATAGAGAATCGAAGTTAAATTGTAACTTAGTATCTGATTTTTCTATTAAATTCAATGAGAAGAAAATGTTGATGTCGTATTTATATAAACTGCAGTTAAAGTTATAACTGGAAATTTAAGCTTAAATAATGTGGGCCAAGACAAATATTTTTAGAAAATCAGTATCTTAATCTATTATTTATTGAAAATTATAAGATATATGCGTTTAGCTAAAAAAAAGAGAAAGAAAAAAAAGAGAAGAAAAAAAACTGAGCATTTTAATCATCAAATTGTCAGAAAAATCAGAGACATACAAATGGTACCTTTAGACTCAGAATTGCATCTATTTTGCTAATATGAACACAATACAGGTCGAATGCAAGTTACAATTTCATGAACTGTGAATTTTGAAAGTCTAACACCCACTTTTGACATCGTATTTGAGTTTGTTGAATTAAAACAGCATAGGAAAAGGCCAAAGAGTTAAAAATTTATAGAATTACAAATTAATTTTTCATTTAATTTTTAGAAGTGAAATTACCCTATCCATATGCTAAATAATCGAGTTAGAAATGTTTAAAGTTTGAGGATGCTAATGTTACTTTTGTGTAAACTTCTGATTAACTCATGAAACTGAGTATCTTTAATTAGATACAATCAATGTAACCAAACATATTACGGACAATTTTTATTAAAGACATATTTTAATTATGAAATATTTAATAAATGCATACTCAAAAAAATATAAATTATGATCCAAACTATTGTTTTCACAGAAAGAAACAGAATTGTGAAAAGACATGGGTGAGAACATATGACAACCACTTGTTTTCGAAATAAGATAAATTTTACTTTTCGATGACCCAATGGGAGCGTCTTCTGTTATAGCTGGTATCTACAGAAACGAGAATTTTAGATTCTTACCAGATTTTTTTTTTTCTTCTGGTATAAAATGACTCTGGTTTTCATTTATAATTTCTATTTAACCCTTTATCTACCGCATTATAAATACATGAAAATTTTACATTCTAAAGCATTTTACGTAAATTGTTTAAACTAAATTAAAAGATTTACACAATCATTTAATTAATTTTTGAAAGATTTTAGAAGGATTGGAGGATTTAGAAGGATTAGATAAATTTGAATTTACAGGGATTTCGTGCAGTATTTATAACCCCAGTCAAATCTTTTATTTTAAATTGTTTTCTCAGTATTTTGTTGAATTATAAAATGTACAAATATAATGTTCTTACAATATAAATATAAAGATATTTCCGATTTGAAAAATCTCTACCCCATTCCCTCAGCGCCAAAAAAACTAAAAAGATACAAAGGCAAAAGGAATCATATTTTAAAAAATATTTTTGTTTTGTGTAACCAACAATGCTTTTGGAACAAAATAAAATAATGTATCTGTAACTCATTCTAAACAGTATTACAAATAATGGACGCATTAAAAGAATTCTACAATGAGTAATTTTTAGGGTACTTATAAGTACCGTTGGTAGATAAAGGGTTGATATTTGTTGTCATTAATTAATTGAACATGCACGATATTTCTATTCGTAAAATAAAATTTTATTTTTTGAAATTTATAAATAAACGCTAACACATTTTTTATACATATAATTCAATGAATATATAACAGAAAATATTTGTGATCTTTATCTGGTTTGCTGTGATCCAAAGAACGTAAATATGGTGTCCAAAACAGATGTTTCCATTTCAAATTTCAAATCTAGAACATTTTTTAATATGCAGATGATTCTAGTTAAAAACTTCAACAATATCCAAAAAGTAATACTGTATCTCTGACATCGTTCTGTGTCAATTTCGCGATTAAAATGTTTCGATGTTTTTTCTTGGACAATTCTACATAGCTGCAAATTTTAAGTCAAATAAACATATTTTAAACAAAAAAATCCTATAAAATATGCCTTTTTTTGTAAAATAATTAAATTTTTAGCTCAAAATATATTTGTTAAACTCGAAGAGAAGCATAAAATTCGTAAATACACAACCCATATTTTAATTTACATAGCATAGAAGTGTTTGCTACCATCGTATCTTACGTGAAAATCTAAGATAAAACCAGGTAACTCGGTGAAAACCGGATATATGTGATTTATTCAGTTTAAAAATTTAACTTGTGGTTATAGTTAAAATATATAGGGTGTATCTAAACCATTGGGCAAAATTTTCAGGGGTGATAGTACACATCAAGACAAACAATATTAAATGGGAAACTAAGGGTCCCAAACGTTTTCCGAAGGAGATAGATGCCATTAAAGATTAGGGTCCAAAATTTCAAATAAACATAAAAAAAAGGGAAAAATTGGTCAATTGATTTGCGGTTTTAACAAAAAGTATTCTTTATGCCAGTATTTTCTTGAAAATAAATTATAAAGATAAATTTCAAAAAATGCCAATAGAGGGCACTTTAGACTTTGCAGTAACGAACAACTATTTTTTACCGTTACTTTTTGCATCTCATTAAAAGTTTTCGGAAGCTTAGACTTAAACTTAAATTTTGAGCGCAACATCTGAATAGTTGGGCGTGGTTAAGTAGAGCAAAGTGAACTATGTTAAAATTTCAAATGACTATAAAAAAACGGAAAAATTGGTCGATTCGTTTGCGGTTTTCGTTAAAACTACTCTTTAAATCAGTGTTTCCTTGAAAAAAAAAATTAAAGATCAATTTTAAAAAAATGCCGATAGAGGGCACTTTAGACTTTGGATTAATATACAACTATTTTTTACAGTTTTTTTTTTTTTTTTTTTTTTTTTTTTTAAATCTCAATAAATGCTTTCAAAAGCTTATACTAAATTTTTGTGCTCAAAATTTGAGTAGTTTAGAGTGGTTAAGTAGCGCAAACTGAACTGTGTTCAGAGGGGGAGGAGGAAGTTCAAATTTGAAATTATTATAAAGAAACAGAAAAATTAGTCGATTTGTTTGTGGTTTTCGCAAAAACTCTCTTTAAATCAGTATTTTCTTGAAAATAAATTTTAAAGTTAAATTTCAAAAAATGCAGATAGTGGGCGCCTTAGACTTTGGTGTAACGTACAACTATTATTAACCGTTATTTTTTAAATCTGAATAAATGCTTGCAAAAGCTTACACTTAAATTTTGAGCGCAAAATCTGAATCGTTGGGAGTAATAAGGAAGCGCAAAATTGAACTGTGTTCGAGGGGGGGGGGGGGTTAAATTTCAACTCCTAAATACAGTTCAATTTGCTCTTTTTAACCCCTCCCAACATTTCAGAATTTGAGCTCAAAATTTAACTCTAAGCTTTTGAAAGCATTTAATTAGATAAAAAAAATAACGGTTAAAAATAATTGTTGGTTACTCTTAAGTTTAAAGCGCCCTCTAGCCAATTTTTTTAAATTTCTTTTTAAAATATATTTTCAAAAAAAATACTGACATAAAGAATAGTTTTAACAAAAACCGCAAACGAATCAATTTTTACGATTTTTATAATCATTTGAAATTTGAACCTCCCTCCACTCCCCCCCCCCCCCCTTTGAACACAGTTCAGTTCGCGCAACTTAACCACTCCCAACGATTCAGATTTTATCTGAAAATTTACGTTTATGTCTAAGCTTCTAAAAAAAATGTAATGAGATGCAAAAAAACAGTAAAAAATAGTTGTTCGCTACTCCAAAGTCTAAAGCGCCCTCTATCGGCATTTTTTAAAATTTATCTTTAAAATTTATTTTGAAGAAAATACTGATTTAAAGAGTAGTTTTAGAAAAAATCGGCAAACGAAATGACCAATTTTTCCGTCTTTTATAATCATTTGAAATTTGAACCACTGAACACAGTTCAGTTTGCGCTACTTAACCACCCCCGACTATTGAGATGTTGAGCTCAAAATTTAAGTTTAAATCTAAGCTTCCGAAAACATTTAATGAGATGCAAAAAATAACGGCAAAAATAGTTATTCGTTACTCCAAAGTCTAAAGCGCTCGGCATTTTTTGAAATTTATCTTTAAAAATTTATTTTCAAGAAAATGCTGACATAAAGTATAATTTTAATGAAAACCGCAAATCAATCCACCAATTTTTTCGTTTTTTATGTTTATTTGAAATTTTGGACCCTAAACTTTAATGGCGCCTATCTCCTTCGGAAGACATTTGGGACCCTCAGTTTCCCGTTTAATTTTGTTTGTCTTGATGTGTACTAGAAAGTTTTGCCCAAAAGTTTAGATACACCCTGGATAGCTTTTTTGGCAAAAAAAAAAAAAAAAAAAAAAAAAGATTAGACATTATGTTATTTAAATATTGGCATTGTATAGTTTTTGAGTTGAAAAGTTTATTTTATCATTATTTCCATTTATTTTGCTTGTTTTCAAAATTGCATCAATTTGAACACATTTAAAGTTATTGAAACTTTTTATATTATTGTATGCAGTAAATTTTATAAGACTATATTTCTGAAAATGAAAGTAGCTCTGAGTTTTAAAAATGCAATTTTGTGATTTCATTAATGACCCATATTTTTTCGGGGTAATGATGTATATTATACATGGAATTTTTTTTAAGGGAAAAAAGGGAAAACCATAACGGAAAAAAAACGTTTAGAATGATTAATGAAAAAGCCGACAAAACTGCATGGACAAGAGTAACTATGATTTTTTACAGCTAATAAAGAGTAAACATATTTTCTATAATTTTTAAAATCGAAATGAAGATAATTATAATTTTCTCTTCAAATATTGAATAACTAAATTAAAACGGAAATATTGTTAGTTAAGGGGACAAGAAACCTTCAAACACCTTTTATTATTATTATTTTTTTAAATTGTACTTTAAATACTATTCAATGAATGATATGAATTATGGCATGCATTTATCACGCAAGAAATTTTTAAAAAATGGGGGAAAATAAGGAATTTTCCTAAATGTTTTATTTAAGTTGTATGAAGAACTTTTCAAAATGCCTCATGCTCCACATCAATTAAAATCCCCAGTAGTTTTTATACCCGTGTTGTTTACATATACAAATAAAATTATGAATATTTTTTTAAAGTAAATATAACTTGAAATGCTAAAATAGTTAATTTCAGAAAAACAAAATGCAAAAATACTGAAATTTTCATAAAATTTAGAATTTTATTTAAATTTTTATATTTAATTATGTAAAATTCAATGCATAGTTTTATTTATATATATAAACCAAACTAGCACAAAACATATTGGGGAATTTAACTAATATGGAATGCGCACGGGGCATTTGAAAAGTTTTTCATAAAGTTTAAAATATATAAAAAAATCCTTATTTTTCTTCGATTTATTATTACTGTTATTTTAATTTTTCGTTTGATAAATATATGTAATAATTTATATAGTATATCCTTGAACAGAAATTTAAAGTGCAGTTTAAAAGAATAAGAAAATGAATTTCAAGATCTTTTGTCATCTTAAGTCTTAAAATCCCGAAATAAAATATATCTTTCCTTTTCAGTAGAAAGTCTAAGCAGTTTTATTTTCTGAAAAATTGACATATCCATGATATTTTATGCCACTAGTAATTTAAGCCAAGGTGAATAGACTTTTTTTTAAATAGTGTTTTTTGAAATAAAAATGTGTTGATAATATTTTTAAATGATAGCACAATGAGAAAAAAAATATATTGTTCGGGCATCTATAATCTAAGTTGCGGCTCTAGAAAAAATAGTTCTACGTGATCCTTATAAATTCTAGTTCCCTGTGTTAAAAAGCTCTAGCTTCTATTTTTAGAATTCAATGGCGTTCCTCTACATTTTGGTGGACAAATTCATTAAAAAATCTCTGCAAATAGATGCAAACAGAAGAGGTTAGTTTCAGTAACTATAATGCTGAAGTTATGAAATTATTCCAGAAATCAAACAATAATTTCTTTTTACTGAAACGATCCATTATAGTTTCGTCACCTAGAAGACAAGAGATTAGAAATTCTAGATCATTTAATCTATTCAGCTTAGATCTTTACCCTATTCGCATAGTTCAGAAATCTAATTCTAGTTAGTGATTTAGATTAATATCTAATTATTTATTCTAGTTGAAGACGGTATATATTTTTCTCAGTGCATGTTACAATATAAATTCAGAGTATGTACACAAAATTACTTTAAATTCCACTGAAAATTCTGATTTCAAAAAGCAACTCAATACTTTTAGATAACCCAAATTTCGACTACAAATATTATTTGGTGTGGCATTACCCTTTAGACTTACAACTGTCCCCACCTTAGACATACACGTTGAACATCAATTCACTAAAACATATTCTAAGAACAAGTTAATTTTAATTTTAATTAAAAGATCTTAAGAACAATTTATTGTAAAAGTCTTAATTTGGTATAAATGTATCATCATTTGTAAGGGAACGTTTTAAACACTTTTCAACATAGTTGATACGTGTTTATGACTTCGGTTTTTCTTCCTTCGACCTGCAGTCTGAGTATGAAGCGACGCTCTTAAAAATACTCTAATTGCCATATAGTTTTATATGCATACGAAAAATTATTATACCAGGTTTTCTATAGAAACTGGACTGTATAGCTTTTATAGTTCATTTACAGGGACACTCAAAAGAATCTCGATGCATTATGATCAAAGGAGAAAAAGAGTTTGAGGTTTATTGAATGATGTTATATTATTTCAAACATAATGAAATTGGTATGCATTTATAAAATGCTCTGAAATATGCTTGAATGTAGTGTGTGGTATTCCGTTGAAGCTGTTGAAAAAAATTCATAATTTATGCTGGAAATACGATTTTTTTCTTCTTTGTTTAAAATTTATTTAGTGTTTTTAAGTTATATTTATGCATAGATTTTATCTGTCTGCAATTTTTTTCTAATTTTGTCTGTAATGTGTTTTGCAATGTATACAGAGATAGTTTTAATGTAAATTATATTTTTTATACATTTAATGGTATTCAATTTAGCTTTATAGGATTTTTTTAAGATTATTTGCATTTGTAATATTAATTAATAATAATCAAAGAGTTTGAGGCACTACTAGAGTTTGTCACACTATGCAATATTTTCCATTTCCCATTTCATGTAATACATATTATTTAATTTACATATGTTTACTTAATTTTATTTTCCTTTAGCACAGAATATATTTATTCAATTATTTTGCATAAGACAAAATAATTGCAGAAGAGGAAAAAAGATAAATAATGCCCTTGTGTAGATTTTGATAATGCTGTGACTATATTTAACCTAACTTTCTGGAAGGCTGGAAGGTGTTTAAATAAATTATCTTTTAATGACTTGTTTAATGCTTTACTAACAAATATTTTAAAAAACTTATTAACCTTATCAGCTTGTATTATTATAGTTTGAGTTATTACTCGGTATTAATTTAAGTAATTTAAAGGCTTTATTGAAAAATTTCGAAAGATTAAGAAGTCACTTCATTAAAATTATTAAGCCGCGAATTGAACTTCGGTTGAATAAGAGTAAAGTTGTTTATAATTTGGATTGATCCTTGTCTTAATCTTTTAAATCTTTTCTCGAGGAATTGTGTTAAAAATCGACTAATTATTATGCAGAGCTAATTATAAATGTGTTTACATGTACAGATAATTTACCTACAGGGTGGTTCAAAAGATCAAATCTAAACAGCAGGTGTAGGTGCATCAGGTCATGAAGAACAAGTATTACGTAGGAACTAGGGGTCTTAAAAAAGATCGTGGACGTAACTGAAATAAAAGATAAAAAACATTGTAAAATGACATTTATTTTAGAAAAACTTAATTAAAGTATAAAATACAAATTAAAAATATTATAACTCATACGAAGAGCTCAAAATGTGCCACATTAGCCATGATGATTATTTCACATTGGCGCCGCATTGAATTGCGAATACATTCCAATCGGCCCTGTACCGTGTCCATCGCGATTCCCTGATCAAAATCCTTGGATTTCTACCTCTGGGGATATCTTAAATCTCTGCTGCAGGAGACATCCGTTCCATCGGCCATGGACCTCAATGCACGGATCGCTGAAGCGGATGCACGTATCCACGAAGCTCCTGGCTAAATAGCGATTCTATGCCGCTCCAAAGTGCAGCATGCATAACGGTTAATGAAGCATATTTTTAACACTTCTTATGAGCTGTAACAGTTTTCCCTTGTATTTTGTACTTCGATTAAGTTTTTTGTAAAATAAGTACATTTTCAGTTTTTTTTTCTTTCTTTGCATCACGGTCATGATGAAATTACACTGTTACAACCGCGTTTCAGACCCCACTGTTCGTATATAATTCTTCCTGCTCTCGACTTGAGACATCTATATGTGCCGTTTGAACACGACCTTTTGAACCTACTTGTATAGAAATAAGAACTCATATAAGGTAACAAAATGATAAACCGAAAACTCTTCTTAGTCCTTTAACAGTAACAGTTATATATATATACATATATACTGTTATCGCTGTCTTAAAATTTTGTTTTAAACTTTCAAATAAACGTTTAAATTTTAAATTTTGAAACATGCGGTAGACATATGTTTTCAAAAGAACATTAAAAATGTGCATGCGATACCTATTTATTAAATCTTTCATAGTAAGCTGTCTTATTGGTGCAAATTATTTCAATACCACTAAAATTGAAAATTTATTTTCACTTTCATTAATAGCAAGAAATTCTCTGATTGCATAAGGAAAAGGAAATTTTTATAAAGTTAGTGGTGTCCAATGCATCTGGACGTACTGACTAAATCCTCTGACTAAATCTCTGAAGATTACTTTCTGTTATTTAAATGTGCAAGTAAATCTTTCTTTTGTCATATTTTGCAGAAAGAACAAGAGTTTGCAGAGTTTTTTTTTTTAACATAAAGGAATCAATTATTATGTAAAATAAATACTATAAGTGGTTCATGCATTTTTATAAAAAAGATGTTTATCAAAAGAGAAGTGTGCCACTATATTTTATTTTTTAAAATTAAACAAAAAAATACATTAGGTTTTTATTAAAAGGCTGCAGATTTCAGATTCCGGTTTTTAATGCATGACACACCTTTACTTTTGGCACCTTTGATTGTGTTTCTAATTGGATATTACTGATTAGAATGTTTGTTCAAAACATCTGTAAACCTAAATTGAATTACGTATATTTTATTTCTTTATTAAGCAGGCCTAAAACTGACACAGTAAACATGTATCCAGGCCAAGATTCGATCCTAGGCCTTTGGTTCAGCGTATCAATGCTCTGCCAATTAAACAGCCGGGAACGACACACCTAGCCTGGAAACCTTCATTCATAACGTTGGTAGTGATAACCAACTTAAGGAGCACAATATGATATAACTTCATGAATCACAGTCCAGCGGCAAAACATGTTAAAATTAATACAGCATCGATGAATATACAGGGTGAGTCATTAATATCGAAACAATTGGCTATCTCCTTAAATACTGCCCGCAGACCCATACTTCCAGTTGCAAAGTTTCATTAAAAAAAGGTGAATTTTTTATAAGATAAGTTGCAATTCCATGGGAAGTCTATTTTAAAAAATACGAAAATTGAATTTTTATACGACCCCCACAGGATAAAACTTCCAATTAGAAAATTTTCTTTATCCATTCCTGAATTGAACAAAAAAAATTCATCTCGATATCTTCAAAATTCAGAGAGTTGTGAAAATTTTAATAAATCGTGAGGTTTCAAGGGATCAGACACAAATTGAAATGCGTGTAATTGAAGAAACAATCTTGCTGTAATATGTCTAGGAAACATTTATTTTATTTATTTATTTATAGAGTAAGAATTTTGAATGTTTTGTGATGGTTAACCGTATAATCTGTAAGCAGTACATTTATTTTAAAAAAATTTAGAGTAAATTAAATTTGTTTTAACTCAAAATGTTATTTGTCGCGTTGAATTTTTTTCTTTTGATTAAATGAAAAGGTCTAATTTTCAATTTTGATTCAGCATTTTAAATAATATTTATTTACTTTTAATAAAAGTACAATAGCAATATAAAAAAAGCATTTTTTTGTTCCGGCGTGTACAGCATATTTTTTTTTTTTTTTTTTTTTTTTTTTTGAGATGTTTAAAATCTATTGAACTCGCTGGACCTTTACCGAAACCGACGGTTATTGACTTATGTCAGTTTAAAAATGAGAAATACTGAAATAAAAGCATTTGATGCAGAAAAGAGCATTTAGTTTTAAACAAAGATGGACTCCTAACGTTTAAATGCTTTTTAAAAGTTTCTAGGTGGTTAACTCCGTCCTGTATAATTTCGATTTTAGATTGTGTTTAAGTTTTGCCTTTTCTCACCTTCTTTAATTACTGTTTAAATGCTTCAGTTGATTTAAACTTCATTTTTTATCACGTAAATTTCATTTTTTTTTTTTTTTTTTTTTTTTTTTTTTGGGCCCTGTCAACTTTATATATTTTTTTTTTTTTTGTTAAAATTGCTATTGCACGATGCGTAAAAGGTGCCTCTCATTGCGGGCGACACTAGACGTAGGGGAAGGTGGTGTACCTTGGAGGGATGTGTACCTTGGAGGCACATTAATTGTGCAGCCACAATGAGTGATAAATTTAAACTAAAATATTATTTGCATGTATTTGTTACTGGAGGCTCATGGGAAGTTCTTCTACTATTAATCAACACCCTTGTTGCTGCTGTAAAAAACAAAGTTTATTTTCAGTACCAAAAAGTTACTTTTCAAGGACATATTCTTTTTCTTCCATAACTGTAAGCATCAACTTTTGTTTTAAACTGATTATCACAAGTTGAAAGGCATGTTTTCAGCTACATTTATGTATGCTTGAAAATGGCTAAATCTAAAATATGAAGATGTGGAAACCATTTTTGTAAAACACTTGCTTGTAGTGTACCTTGGAGGTAGCTAATGTTGTGTACCTTGGAGGTACCTCCAAGGTACACACCTGCTAAATTTATTAATAATTAAGAGTAAAATTTGTTAGAAAGTATTTCTTTACTTTAATAACCAAAGTACTGGGCTGGGCAAATGGGCCTAAGTTTAAATGTTAGGCTATAAAATTGATGAAGCCTAAGTAAAAATTCAAAATCAAAGTTATCTAAGCCTAGTATTAAACAATTAATAAATATTTTAATAAATATATAAATAATTATTTATATATATATATATTTATTAAAATATTATTATAAATAAATATTTATATATTATTAATATTTTATAAATAATATTTTTTACTGTTTTTAATTTCTTGCAATTATATTCAGAGAAGTAAAAGGTTCTAAAATGCCTAGAAATAAAACTGGATATAAATTTATATCACCTGAATGTGGAATAGAACTAAAGATGTTAGATATAAAGAGGGAGTGTTAAACAGTGGTTATTTGTATTTGACTAAACTTTATTTTATGGCTAAACTGTTCAAATTTTATTATTTCAGTTATATGAACGATTTTGTGTTCTTAAAATTATAAATTTAAACTAATATTAGCCTAAAGTTGTCTTATATTAAATCATATTACTGTAAACAAATAATAAATCAGCTTTCTTTCATGCTGTGTAGTACTTAATCTGTTAAAAACAAATACCTCCAAGGTACACCATACCTACCTCCAAGGTACACCACCGGTGGTGTACCTTGGCTGTATTGTAAGCTAATTTTAAAAAAATAAAAAAGTAGTGAAGAAATATATTTGGACATTTCAGAAAAAAATATGTAACAGCTAAGATCCTTAAATTTTTGAAAAAAAATGTTTTACAGATATTTTCCAAACACTTTTTTTGTAAAAAATCAAAGTTTGAAATTACCTCCGAGGTACACCACCTTCCCCTATAATTCTGGAGATACAGCTATTGCGGAAATCGCACAAAAGCCTGTACAGTAGGGCCACCTATTAAGCGATTCACGCAAAAAACTATTCACTACCAATTTAAATCAAGGACTAAGTAATATATTTTTTTTTATTAAATTCTGTGGATTACTTGTTGAGATAGAGCGCTGACAAAATTTATGTCATATACAGAGATACAGGAGCAATGACTCACATACAAGCATTTTGTAAAAACATGTTTTTCGGTATCTCTGAGATAAAAAACGTGTGAATCCGTCGAAAACCGGAATTAAAATTTTTCATGAATCCAATACTTATTCTTGTAAAGATAGAAGAAAATAAAAATATGTTTAAAACCATCATAAATTCTGAAGCTGAATAGTAAAAAGTAGATTTTTGAAAGTATTTCTGTGTAATTTATTAAAATATATTTCCAATGATTCCGTTAATAGAAGTATCATTATCGCTATTACTATTTTTACTAAACTTATTGCCTGCGGCGTTTTTAAGACACTTTTAAAACAGTTTAATTAATATCACTTAATTTAATAACACTTTTAATAAGTGTATAATAAGACGGTCCGGCAAATGGGTCGTGCCAATTACGAGGCTGGCCCCAAGTTCAACATATTGCAGGCATCTAGCATATTTCCAGGAAATTTAAAGCAAAAACATGTGCACTTTTATTTTATATCTAAAAGTTAAAGTATTGTCTTTGATCGAGATGTAATAATGCGTAAATTTATGGTCGATCCCTAAATTGTATTTCAAATGATCTGATATCGCTGCGCTCAGAGGTATGCTTAATTGGGGTAAGTCACGAATTTTGGAAATTTTTAAATTTTAATATCTTTCGCGGATTTGTAAATATCGAGATGATTTTTTTTTTTGTTCAATTCAGGAATGGAGGAAGAAAATTTTTCTAATTGGAATTTTTATCCTCTGTGGGCCGTATAAAAATTTTATTTTCGTATTTTTTAAAATAGAACCCCCCCCATGGAGTTGCAACTTATCTTATTAAAAAATTCACATTTTTTATGAAACTTTGCAAATATAAGTATGGGTCTATGGGCAATATTTAAGGTGATAGATTATTGTTTCGATATTTATGACTCACCCTGTATACACTCACATGTAAAATGGTAGACAAAAAAGATGCATCACCTGTGAAAAAAAAAAAAACGAAAAAGTATGCAAATATCAAATTTTACGTTAGTGATTTATGTAAAGATAATGTTATTACATTAAAATATGCTTGTAATATCAATTTGTTATAAAAAATAGTTTTTTTTAATACATAATAATGCTAAATAACTTCAGAAAAGGAAAAATGCATTATTTTATCAAAACATGTAACAAAGTATTTAACCACAAATGATTTAGGTAATAATAAATTTCACATAACTGAGTGATGTACGTATGTTGATGTGTCCACAAGTAAAAGGAACTTCTTAATATTTTTTAGATGCGAGTGGCGATAACAGCCTCCCAGTGTTCCAGTATGGCAAAAATCAAGTTCTAGAGGTAATGTTTCCCGATTTCATCGTACAAAATCTTAATAATGCTTTCATTTAGTTTAATCTTGGTTGTCTGTTTCTTTCTAACAATTTTGTCTCATTATAAGTTAAAAACTTCAGATTTTCAAAAATAGATCAAGATAAGGATTAGGATTAGGAAGTTTACATACAATCTCTTGTTTGATTTCCTTTATATCTACAAAACGTGCAAATATTCTTTTAATAATATTTTTTCCTAAAGGTTTTGAAAGAGAAATGTAGTATAATGAAAACGATAAAATTGCGCAAACGAAAATGATGTCATTGGAAACAGAATTCATAATTACAAATGTTTTTCCATCTGCCATGCGACTGATTGCGATACCCCTTTACAATTGATTTTATTTCAATTTGCGCTATCTGGTCTGAATTTCCTAACTTTACCATACCTTACAATCATTTTGAAGTAATAAGAATATTTAAAACCTACCAGACAGCTTCCTTACATTTTTAATTTACCTAGTCCAGGAAATATATTGCGTCAACAGTTTAAGTAATAACTCTATGTGTACACTGTAAAAAATTTTGCCGTTAAAAAACGGAAATAGTACTGGTAATCTAGACGCCAGTACTACTTCCGTTTTTTAACGGAAAAAAATTTCCAGGAATAGTTCCGTTTTTTCACAAAATATTTCCGTTTTTTATTATTTCCTTATGTAAAAATTTTCGTTTGAAACGTTAAAAGAATTTTTCAAGGACAAACTAACATGTTTGTGATTTTTATTCTTTACTTTACAAAGGCACGTTAATATCAGGGACACATTATATACATTTCATTTAAACAACAGAGAAGAAATGTTACTAACCTTCCATGGGGTTTGAACTCACGACCTTGTCTGTCGTAGCCGGTAGTGTAACACCATTACGCTATAATTTCATATAGCACCATTTCAAATACCTTTACTTATTTCGGATGCATTTCATGAAGTAAAGACAAGATTTTTGAACGGACAGTTCTAAATCAAGTTTTACAGATTTTCTTTCTATAATTTCTAATAGTTAGCTTTTTAATTTTAGCTTTATATATAAAAAAAAAGTTTAACCTTTAAAATATTACATGCATAAATGAAAGTATTAAAAAATTTTGTTTCCTTCTTTTTTGGAAGAGTTTTAAAGCTATTTTATTCATATTTATTTATTTATTTTATAAAAGGATACTAACACACTTAAAAACATGTATTTTAAAAAATATTTTGTATGACGATCTATTGTAAACTCAATAAAGAAAATTACTATGGGTTATGGGTTATTAAAATTAATTACATTTATTGATTTTTATAACTTAGATAATCGCCAAAATGATAATAATTTCGGTAATATATTTCGATATATTTTAAATTTTAAGAGCGAATTTCTTAATTTGAATATATTAAAATATATATATATTAAAATTAAAAGTAGATTTTTTTCCACTTAAAATATCTTTCGCACTTTTTATATCATGATATAAATAAATTAAACATATTTAAAATTATACTGAAAAAAAAAATTCCTTAGCTATCTCAAACTTAAAAAGAATTAATAAATCTTATTATTATTATTATTTTTTAATTTGTAAAAATATGCTATCTTTTTAATATACTTTAAATTTTATGTGCGAACTTCTTAATTTGAATAGATTAAAAAATAAATATATTAAAATTAAAAGTAGATTTTTTTCCACTTTAAATAACATACGCACTTTTTATATTATAATATAAATAAATTAAACAAAATCAAACTGAAAAAACAAAAAACTTTCCTTAACTATCAGAAACTTAAAAAGAATTAATAATAATAATTATTATTTTTATTATTTTAATATTGTAAAAATATGCCATCGTTTTATAATTAAAACAGAAAAAAATAAGAGAAATGTTGCTATGTTTGCCATACAGATGGCGCCACGACACTTATCAGTTAAAAATACTGATAACTTGTGCTGTTTAAAACGGAAGATGCTCTGTTTGCGGTGAGATTTACGGAACAGTTACTGTATTTTTAATCTCAAAATAGCAAAAAACGGAAATACTGCTGTTTTCTTGGAAAAATCAAACTATTCCGTAAAATTTTAGGGAAAAGTTTGTGTATATTAACGGATATTTTTTACAGTGTATAAAATAATCGATTAATACAATTTGCAACAATTTGATAGATCGATGTTTTTAAAACTGCAATATTCGATTAAAAAATTAATTCGGCCTGCATTTCGTTTAATAACATAAGTCTACATCATTTTTAATAGTATTATTAACATACATTTCGACTTTTAATCGAGTCATAAATTTATTCAAATTCTTCTACTTAAAAACTGTTACTGAATTCCAGTCTTCTCTTCCCAGGAAATTAATTAAAAATATTTTTAAACCAATACTCAATTGTTTATTTAAAGATTGAATTTTTAGCCTGGGCAAAATATTTGTTAATTTCATAACCAGCTTTCCAAAACATCATGTTATGGAGCAGCAGTTAAGTTTGATAAATTAAAATAAACACGAAAATGTCTCAAATTAAACAAATACGGCAGATTGCTCCCATCTATGTAATTGCGAACACCTGTATATTTTCATTCCATTCTTTCGTAAAGTTTATCCATTTTCTTCTGAATAAACATTCTATTGTAGAATCTTTTTAAAAGATACACTGTTTCTGTTCCATATTCTAAATATGAATAGATTATATATATACGTTTACTTTGTTGATTATTTGTAAATAATATTATATATAATTAAGAAAGTATATATTTGGAACGTTTAAAGTGCCATTCATATTTAAAATGTGAAACAGGTTTAGTGTAGCTGGCATTTATACTATTGTTGATTATTTATGATATTATTATGAAGTAGATCCTCAATCTATCGTTTTTCAAGGGTGCGGGAAGAAAAAGATGAAAGCGGATTAACTTCAAAATACGAAAACACATAATGTTTATGTATTACTAATGCATGCAATGCATACAGTATACTAATAAATACTAATGTATTGCTTGCTAAAACGTTAAAATAAATCAATCGAAGTTATAGAGTTTTGATATTTATTTTTAAAAATAAATAATTTTGTTTGGTTTTTCGCTCATTTAAAAAAAAAAAAAAAATCAAAAAATGAATTTACATGATATATAAAAATTTTCTGGTCATTTTCTTTAATGTCATATGCATATATAAAAGTTCACATAATTTTAAATGCCTTAACCCCTTCGCGACCGGAACCTTTTACGAAATTTTTAACGTTTTTTCACCGGTTTTTGAAAATAGAAATTTGTTCCTTATTGAATCGAGAAAATGCTCCGATTCAACAAGGCAAATTTTACAGTAAAATTTTACTGGTGGGAATAAACAAGGATTCTTAAGCTTTTTGCGGCACGTATACGTGTCGCTCGTTCCCAAGAGGTTAATTGAATCGGAGTTGGCACTGGTGGCTCCGCTTCATAGGCATAAAGGATATAACTCTGCTTCTTCACTATTATTTTAATTTCTCGCATTATCACACATATCTTCTATGTTTAGAAAATTACGTGTCACAACATTTCGATTAATAGAAACATAATCGCATCTTCTTCTACATACAACAGTTCTTCATCTGCATTATTGTCGCCATCATCAACGAAATCAGCACAAATGAGTTATTTTAAGATAAAAGAAGTAATTCCAGTTTCTATGTAACATGGATTTGCATGACTTTTAATTTAATTTCGGTAAGGAGAAAAATTTTACAACGATGAATGCGGGAAAACGGCTTTTCGATGGACGATAATTGTGGTTTCGTTAATATTATTTAAGTATAATCTATGCAGGTACGGTAGAAATAAAACAATCAATAAAGAAAAACGATGGATGTGGCAAGATAGATCTGGTTTTCACTGTATTTCATTTTATTATTCAAAATTTTGGCTTAAAAATATGATACTTTTTAGCGAAAATGTTTAAATTCTAAAAAGTATATTTTTTCAGTTAACTTGTTAAAAAAACTTATATATGTTGTATGATGATATATATTGCAATAAATGAGAAAGAATGTATTTGTATTGTTTTAGTGAATAATCATATCAGTTCTTTCAGTGCGCTAGAAGGCAACTTTTAATGTAGTTTGCAAGCATAGTTTTTATTTCTGCCTAAATTTACGTAACAATTGACGTTAAAATTAAAACATATATAAACATTTGGATAAAATTTACTTACATATAATAAATGAGTATAAAATAAGAAAGTAAAATTAATGTTGGCATGCATCCGAATCGTGTCTTTATTTTAAAAAATCCGTGACTGGCAAGCAAAAGTGCAAAATTAATGTCGTTTTTTTCTGTTTTTTTTTTTTTTTTTTTTTTTTTTTTTTTACATAAATGCAAAAAAAACTATTATACCTTTAACATACTAAAAAAAATACTTCATTATGTATATTGAATATAATCCTTGAGAGTATATATCACAACAAGATGATTTAAAATTGCATTATATCCGAGAGTTTGTTACAAACCGGAATAACGAGGTTCGGCTGTATTTAGAAGTTTTGTGATTTATATTGTTTTGGGGTGACTGAAACATACTTATATTGCTTTAATATTATTCTTTTAAATATTTATTTAAGAGGGATTCACGTTTATAAAATACTACTTCTTAAAAAAAATAAATCTATAGAACTTCAATAAATATATGTCTCAAAATTCCATAAATTCATAAATATTTTCATGTCATATTTTTAGCTTAAAATCATTATTTTTCATTTTAATAGAAAATTTCATTTGTTTTTTTTTAAGATATTTTAGAAAATTAATGATAATTAAAAGCGTAATTTTTTTCCTGTGCCGCTTATTAATTTGTAGAGCATATATCAACAGATATGGAGTAATTTAATGCTTGGTTCACTTATAATTAAATACTGATTTGGAGCTGGAATTAAAAAAATATATTAATATTTCATCTAATTTCACACTTGAATGTCTTTCAAATAAGCACAGAATTCCCACTAAACTTAAATTTTGAAATGCAAGTGGTTAAAGAGGAAAAGAACTTTCCGGAGAAGAATCATCATGTAGTAACATCGTTAATTTTATATTGTTCAAAAATACTTTTTTAATATAGAATATTTTGTAACTTATTTCTTTCTAAAAGTGTATTTTAAACATAAAATGGGAAAACAATGTCCTCAAAATTTCGAAAAGCAATTTATGCAAATTTCTACATCGATTTTTAGAAATAAAAATTTATTTAAACGGTTTTTTTTTCTCCTTAAATATTTATTTTTCTGGAAGCAAAAAAAAAGCTATTCGGATGTGACAATTCCAAAACTTTCTTCTGTCTCAGTCATGTTAAAACATCACAATTCGCTAGTACAGTGCCAAAATTAAAGGGCATGCCCATCATGAGAATGCTAATAAGATGAATTTCCATGTTATGAGCTATCACTACGGCTAAATCATGTAAATTGTGAAAATTCAGCAAAGCAAAACCACCTGTTGGGTGATTGACATGAAAACATAACCAGCAACAATCTGAGTCAACGTGTAACTGAATTTAAAGTTTATTCACATATTTGTTCTTGAGATAGAGATATTGCAAAATTAATAAAAAAATGCAGCATATCAGCGTCACCTGTCGGACAATTTACACCAAAACATAATCATCGCCACTAATTATCAACGTGTATCTTAATCTGAAGTTTGACGAGTATTTGTACATCAGTTCTTGAAATAGATCTATTGAGAAAATTGTGAAAAATGTAATCTAGCAGTGCGACCAGTCCTGCGATTTATATCAAAACGCAATCAGCATGAACTCAAATCAAAGAATAACTGAATATATGATGACTGGCGAGAATCCGTACTTTTGTTCTTGAGATATAGCAGTTGTGGGAACCTTGTAAAATGCAGCCTTTCAATGCCTCCTGTTGAGCAATATGAGGCAAAAACTAATCAGCGCTAGTTTATTATGCCTATGCTATTTTATGCCTAACTGAATCTAAAATTTTGAGAAATTATGTGCATTAATTCAGATAGAGTGCCCGCAAAATTGTGTTATATGCAGACTCAGATACTAGGGTGGTGCGAAAAAACAAAAGTTTTTATTTCCGAATCGCTATAGTGCGGAAAAGTTGCGATTGGTAAATACAAGAAAAAATAAAAAAAAAATTTTGAAATCGGACATTATCTTCCGATCGCGCAAACCCCCTAAAAATTCAAAAAAAGTGAAAAATTTTGATTTTTTCAAAATTTTTTAAAAAATATTACATATACATATATTTTATCACTATAGTGAAAAATATTTACATATTGTGCTATTTAATAATAATAAAAAAATAAATTGCGTTTAGAGAATATCTTCCGATCGCGCAAGCTCATTAAAAATCGGGCAAAATTTAATTTTCAGTGATTTTTGATGCATTAAGAAAATAATTAAATAAGTTCAATTTGCGGTCTCATGTTAAAATTTAAATGTAAATTAATACTATTGTGCATGTTATGCTATTTTTGAACAACCGAGATCTTACAACGACGAGATCGCTGCAGGGCGAAAAGGTTTAGTAGTTCGCGCAACTCCTGTTAGCCATGTTGAGAAACAGCGTTAAAGTCGCCCTATGTGTCCACATCCTTTTCTCTCCCCAACCTCGTCCACTTGCACAGTGCGCCATTTCGTTTCAGTGAGGCCGTGAACGAATTTCGTTTGTTAATTGTAGATGTATTGTGTTATTTAAAATACATTAACATGTTACCGGCACACGGATCTGCATACGTCGTTGACAAAGAAAATTACTAGACAATCTTTTCATTGTCCTATATTTTGTCATACCCAAGAGATTTTTTGTCAAATATTCTTCACGAATATAGCGCCTGTACGAGAAACTAAAGAATATCCTTTAAAAGAATTTAATTACTTCTAAAATCGTTAAAAATACTTCTAGACCTTTTCAAAAGAATGCGTCCATATAACACGCATTCATATGTAGAATGATACATGTTTGAAGATGGTTTATAGTAATTTTAACCAGTTTATGCTGCCCATTGTGATATTTGTCTCAGGACTGAGGAGGATAACTAAATAATCGTCCTTTTTTCCATCAAAATGTATGTCATGTGGTTCTTCTATTCCACTTGACTTTGCTGTAGTTTTTTTCTTTCTGTTTGTTTTCTTCTAATTTTGTATAGGTCAATAACTTGGAAAATATCTGTTTTAGTTATTACAGGAATATCTTCTAGTACACTCAACGCTTTAGCAGCACATGCACTGTCAGATACACCATTGCGATCGCAATGTAAAGATGTAGATTGTAACTCCACTTTCATTTGCCATGGTAATTTCTTCTTCTTAAATCTGATAGGCTGTATCCGTCATGGTAATGATATTTTATATATACCTACATTAGGATTAAAATTCTCATGTATTTCATCTAAATGCTCAAGGTCTTTTATTTTTGCTTCAACAAATTTGGAAGGTTGCCTTTTAATATATAGTTTCGTTTTCCAAGTCTTGTACTCAGTTTTTTTTTCTTTTTTTTTTTTTTTAACTTTAGTACCAATTTTTCCCGTTTCGTCCTTTCTCTGGAGGTAAATAAATCTATGCTTAATGACTGGAATTTTGTTGTTTTTTGAGACGTACAATTAGTTTCAATTAGACGCTCCCTCAGATCTGGTAACTTTTTATAGGAGCAATATAAATTCATTACAGTTTGCAGGCTGAAATATCCCACAGATGAGTTTCTTGCTTTTTAAATTTATCAAACTTTTTTATAAGGTTTGGCTAGTCCTTGTCTCGAATATAAGATTTCGTTACCTTAGAATATTATCGTAGTAGGCATTAATTAGCTAAATGATTCTACAATCAAACACTTTTGGGATTGACGCCTTCTAATAAATATATTTTATTTTTTGTGCCACTGTATTGCTGAAAAATGAGAAACTCACTTTAATGATGTTGAATTTACTTGCTAATAGAGACCTCTCCTCAAGGTAGCATTGAAGAACATCTTCGTGTGTTGGAAGAATATTTGGCAGAAAATCTCTTGGATGACCGAATATAGGACAATGAAATTATTGTCTAGTAATTTTCTTTGTCAACGACGTATCCAGATCCGTGTCCCTGTCACATGTTAATATATTTTTAATAACACAATACATCCAATTAAAAAACGAAATTCGTTCACGGGCTCTCCGATACGAAATGGCGCTCTGTGCAAGTGGACGAGGTTGGGGACAGAAGCATGTGGACACGTAAGGTGACTTCAACGATTTTTCGCAACGTGGCTAACAGGATGCGCGCGAAACTCTAAACCTTGAAGAACTACTAAACCTTGCAGCGATCTCGTTGTGGTAAAATCTCGATTGTTCAATAATAGCATGACATGCTCAATAGTATTAATTTACATTTAAATTTTAACATGAGACTGCAAACTGAGCTTATTTAATTATTTTCTTAATATATCAAAAATCACTGAAAATTGAATTTTTCCCGATTTTTAATGAGCTTGCGCGATCCGAAGATATTCTCTAAACGCAATTTATTTTTTTATTATTATTAAACAGTACAATATGCAAATATTTATCACCATAGTGATAAAATATGTGTATACGTAATATTTTTAAAAAAAAATTGAAAAAATTGGAATTTTTCAATTTTTTTTGAATTTTTAGGTGGTTTGCGCGATCGGAAGATAATGTCCAATTTCAAAAAAAATTTTTTAGTTTTTCTTGTATTTACCAATCGCAACTTTTCCGCACTATAGCGTTTCGGAAATAAAAACTTTTGTTTTTTCGCACCACCCTATCACATACTCACAAAGAGACAGACACTCTCACAGACAGACATTTTCCAAAAACCATTAAATTGTTTTCAGGGCCTTATAAAACGTATAAATCCATTGAAAGCTAGATATCAATTCTTTTACAAATCCAATATTTCCTCCAGATAAAGATAAAAGAAAGCGAAACTAGTAGGATGTGGCAATCCCAAAACATTCTTCTATATCATGTTAATACAACCTGAAACATGCAATATAACATCGCCATTTGATAGGTGATTTACAACAAAATCTAATTAGTAACAATTTATGCCAAGTACTAACTGAATCTGAAGTTATATGAAAATCCATGCTTTGTTTTTGTTATACACCTATTGCGAAATCGTAAAAAATGCGGCATAGCAGCACGATTTGTAAAGCGAATTACACCAAAAACTAATCAGCTCCAGTTTAGATCAAGGTATAATTGAATCTAAAGTTTTGTGAAATTATTGCGTTTGTTCTTGGAATAGAGCGTCCAAAAATTTTGTCGTTTGTAGACTCCCAGAGTGACAGAGAGATTCGTAGGCAGACATTTTCTAAAAATCCATCAAATCGTGTTCAGGACCTCCTAAAACATGTAAAAACATAGAAAACTGAAAGTCGAAAATTTCCTCGAATCCAATACTTTCTTCTTTTAAAGATAAAAGAAAGTACTAGATAGTAGATATATAGTACGTAGATATATTAAGTACAAGTTTTTCAATTTTTAGCAGTATTGAAATGTTAAAAGGGCCAAAAATCAAATTGCAAATTGCAATTATTTAAACATGTTATAAATAATTTCGAACTTAAAATATTCTGAAAAAGTAACTTCTAACGTAAATACATTCATAATTATAAGTTACAAAACTGCAACACAAGAATTAATGCACGGAATTTAACAAAATTTTAGATTCGGTTAGTGCTTGAAATAAATTGGTGCTTATTAGTCTTTAGTGCAAATCTCCCGAGAAATGGCGCTGCTATACTGAATTATTCACGATTATCGCAACAGCTCTTTTTCAAGAACTAATACACGGATTGTCACAGAAGTTGATATTCATTTAGTTCCTTATTTAAATTAAAGGTGAATTATTTTTCTTGTAATTCACCGTATAGGTTCAATGTTATCATGCACTATTCATGACTTCCTCCATTGTTATAAATAAAGAGCTAGTACACAGATTTTCATATCTGAATCAACTGTCTGTCAACTGAATCTTCAGATTCAGTCAAACCCTAATATAATTTGATACTTATTAAATTTTGGTGTAAGTCACCCAACAGCTAGAGCTACTAAGCTGCATTTCTCACGCGTTTTGCGATAGCTGTATCTCAATAACTAATGCACGAAATTTAGTTAAACTTACTATTGTGTACACACTTTCGCATAAAAAGATCCTGTAGAATCCCGAAGATGGGCATACAAAGTCATTTAATTTTGTTACTGCGATGTGAACCAGCAACATGTTTGATGCTGTTATCTGTATTACATGATAGTTAAAGAGATATTAAAAATTTAAATAATTTTCTAATATACAATATTTTTCTTGATATTTTAACCCGTAACTGGAGACATGCATTTTCAGGCATAGAACTAAGACATAGAACTAGACAAACAAAATTCGATGCAAGATAGCGGAGTTGTTGTCGGAGTCGCTAATAAATAAACCGACTCCAGTTTTTTTTTTTTTTTTTTTTTTTTTTTTTTTTAACTATTTGGAAAATAGTTGTTGTCTTCGGTAGTAAACCGGGAAATCTGAAGTAATGGGAATATTTTATTGGTTGAATTCCGCAACTTATTTCATTTTAATCGTTTTCCGATATGTACATGTTTAATGTCCAAAATTATATATATTATTAAGTCATACATGTTAATTATGTTATATACAGGGTGTCCACTCTCAACGGTGGCCAATGGCTAATTTCTAAACCGTTAGCCATAGACATATAGTTCCAATTGCAAAAATGTTTTAAAAAAGTGAAGAGTTGTTTTTTAAGTGATTTAGGTAAAAAAAAAAATATTTAAAAATTACGAAAATTAAATTTTTATACGGTCCCCCGGTCCTATAATTGATATTTAGTAAATTTTTAGTACTTCTCTAATAAGAAGGACAAAATAAATCCCATTCCTCTGCGATTAAAACTGACCGAGTAATAGCTGTTTAATTTTGAAGCATCTTTTTTGCTGCAAAATAGGGGTTAGTCACAAATTTACTGGAAATAGAAACAAACGTCCGCTAAAATATTTAACTTTAAACACTGAGAGTAAAATAATTTTTGCAATATTGTTTTGAATTTGTGTTGGCGTTTACATAGTAAAGCAAAATATATAATTTGTGCTAAAAATATAAGTAAAAAAATAACAAAAATTTTGTTAAATTAAATTATGAAAAGTAACAGTCACAATTCGTTACAAAATGATACATATTTAAAATTCTATTAGATTGCTTAATCTAATATCCAATAAAATAAATAAATGGTACGCACCTAAAATCGTACTAATATTACATTGTCATTGGATATAAAAAAGTATACGAATTGAACCTCGATCGGATATTTGGAAGTGAGTTAAAATTTGAATATAAATTTTGAACTAAGAAAACTTAAATAGGAACGTTACGAGTAAAATAAAAGCTTATTAATATAACTTATCTTTTTAAAATAAAATCACGAAAAGAAAGAGCTTCATTTACTTACAAAATAAAACATACCTAAAAATACAATTGAGGATGTGAATTTCTAAACTCGCCTTTATCACTTTTGCTTACTCTATCAGTCTATACAAATCTGCACTATTGTAACACTACAATCTCCAAATTTATAATGAAACCGATGGACGCATTTAAAGATTTTTAGCGATTTTCCAAAATTTGATTCTCTTGATAAAAAGAATTTTGAAATTCATGTCTTCAATTATTTAATACCCAATCTAGAAGCTAATTAATTAAAATAAATTACACTACCATAAAACTTATACGATGACAACAGCTTCAATTAAATCGCTTTAAAAATATTTATTTATCTCATTTAAAACATTTTTGTAATTGGAACATATATCTGTGAGAAGTGGTTAAGGAATTAGCCTTTGGACAGCGTTGAAATGGACGCCCTTTATAATACTTTAAGCACTTAGTGAAATTTCCTTTAAAGGTTAGTCGAACTCATCCGTTTTCAAGTATAGGAAAGTGGTTTAAGTCATGAAATTTTAGATGAATGGGACCTTTTCTGTATTGCTTGCTAGACTGTTGGGAAACTTTTACTAAATATCACTTATAGGACCGGGGGACAGTATAAAAATTTAATTTTCGTAATTTTTTGATAAAAATTGTTTTTGACCTAAAAACGCTTAAAAAAACAATTCTTCACCTTTTTTAAAGCATTTTTGCAATTGAAACTATATGTTTAAGGTTAACGGTTTAGAAATTAGCTATTGGCCACCGTTGAGAGTAGACACCCTGTATAGTAGGAAATAATTTTGGAGTTGGCACATCCGACTAGTAATTAAAAGATTGAACATGATACATAATGTAAAATTGGACCAAATGGGAACCTATCAATACAATAAAAATTGATGAATTATCATCTCACACAATGAATACATTTTATGTAGTATATTTAGGCTCCGTATAAATGAGTTTGAGATACAATAAAAATTATTGAATGGGACTATTATCCTATTTTTGATTATTTTATTCAATAATTGTGCTTCGAAATAAAAACCTACGGGATACTTTTGGTAATTTTTTCTAGTACAATATTGCATATTGATTTTCTAATTAATTACAACTACACTGCAAAAAAATTCCGTTAAATATCGGAAATTGTACTGGTAATCCAGACGTCAGTACTATTTCCGTATTTTAACGGAAAATTTTCTTTTTGTTCTTTCCAGAAATATTTCCTTTTTTTTTTTCATATTTACTTATGTAAAAGTTTTCGCTTGAAATGCAAAAAACAATTTTCCTTTTACAAACTGGCATCTTTATGATTTTTATTCTTTAGACAAAGGCACATTAACTTCAGGTATAGAATACGCACATTTAATTTAAACAATAGTAAAGGAATGTCACTTACCTTCGATGGGGATCGAACCAGGGACCTATCATATGGCAGCTTGCAGTCGTGTAATACCATTACGCCAGAGTTACACATACAGAGATTGCAAACATCTTTAATTATTTCTAATGCATTTTATAAAGCAAAGGCCTCATGTTGAACGCGGCATTAATTTTTGTACCGAATTATTTTTCGATTCAGTGAACAGTTCTATATGTTTAACAGATTTTGTTTCCATAATTTCGAATATATAGTTATTTTATTTCAATTCTATAAAAAAAAAGTTTTAGTCGTTAAAATATTACATGTATTAAGAGTTGAATGAATTAAAAAGTTTTGTTTCCTTCATTTTAAGGAAAGTTTTAAAAGTTTATTATAATATTATTCAAATTTATTTATTTTTGAAAGGATACTAACATACTTTGTTTAAAAACATCTATTTTAACAAAGTGTTTGATTGACGATCGATTTTAATCTCAATAAAGATAGTTATTAAGAGTTATTAAAATAAATTTCCTTTATTGTTTTTTATAACTTAGATAAATGACAACATTATAATAATTTCGTTAATATAATTCAGATGTTTTAAATTTTATGAGCGAATTTCTTAAAGTGAATAAATAAAAAAATATATATTAAAACAAACATTAGAATTTTTTTTCCATTTTAAAATAATCTACGTACTTTTTAAAAAATGTGCTATGAGGAGTTAAACATTATTTTAAAATTATAATGAAAATAAACTAACTAACTTACCTCAAAGTTGATTAATAAAATTTTATAATTTTTACTATTTTTTAATATTGTAAAAATATGTTAGCTTTCTCTTGTTAAAACAGAAAGAATAAAGAAAATTATTATAGAAAGTTGCTCATAAAACAACTCGCTATAATATTTTTCTATTCCAAACATAGATGGCACCACGGATTTTTTGCTTAGAATACAAATGTAATATCAAAACTGTTCAGTAAATAATTCAGAACGATTTAAATGAATTAAACATACAACCATACTTAGCTAATATATACGACATTCATTGAAAATAATATGCTGTAAGACAAGTATTACAACAATTACTTCAATTTCCTAACAGAGCAACTATGTCTAAAAGTTATTTATGGAATTTTCGCTGTATTTACTGAGCTTTTCTGTTTTCAGAAAATTTACGGTAAACTTACTGCATTTTCAATCTCAAATAGAGAAAAACGGAAGTTGTACTGTTTTTTTCGGTAAAATGAAACTATTCAATAGAATTTTACGGAAGAAATTGTGTATATTAACAGATATTTTTTACAGTGTGTGTAAAATTGGATAGAAAATAATCATTCATTTTTTTTTCAAAATATTATCTGAGATGTCATTTTTGAATTAATGCATGTTATATATAATATTGATCGAGCATTATAGAACTTATACGAGACGTCATTTAAAAAAAAAAAAAAAAAAAAAAGTTGCAAAATATTTAGTTTACTCTCTCGTTTTTTCTTTCCGCTTTAATATTGAACATATCTCTCTCATTCTTGTGGAAAAAAAATCCTGTTTCTGTTTCTTGAAGTTCTACTTTAAGTTTATATCATGTAAGAATATAATGTTTAGTACCATTGCGTTAATCTTATATATGTTACAGGCCAAACCCGATTTTAGGCCAAACTAGATTGGCCTAGGCCAAACCGGTCTATCCTAACGCCCATCGGATAAACTAGTTTTTCCTAGGCCAAATCGGTCTATCCTAACGCCCATCGGATAAACTAGTTTTTCCTAGGCCAAACCGGTTTATCCTAACGCCCATCGGATAAACTAGTTTTTTCTAGGCCAAACTAGTCTATCCTAAGGCCCATAGTACAAACTAGATTTTCCTAGGCCAAACTAGTTTGGCCTAACTCTTATAGGATAAACTAGTTTAGACTGCTGTTTATTGGTCTGAACTAGTTTATCCTAGGCCAATTCAATTTAGCGTTATTTTATTGAATTTAATGAGCGCGCCAGCGCCAACATTCTTGTTTGTCCTAGGCTGATCTAGTTTATCCTAGGCAAATGTAGTTTTACGTGTTTTTAGCTCACGGGCGTCAAAGCCAGAGAAGTAAGGGGCTCAGGTTACATATACATACAGGTTACTCATACATATAGGTTCTGTATGTATGTATGTACGCATGTATGTACGCATGTATGTACGTATGTATGTACGCATGTATGTACGTATGTACGTGCGTAACGCGATAATTCTTGATAGAAATAATGTAATTTGACATGTTTTTTACTGATAAGACTACCAAAGCCTGAGAATTAATGTGCCCGTAGGTTCTGTAACTATGTATGTACGTAGGTACGTAACGCAATTATTCTTAATAGAAATAATCGATTTGCATCAAACTTTCAATATAGGTTTATTCTTATAAGCAGCTTTTTCGATTACTTTTGGAGGTCATTGGAGAAGAATAAGTGGGGGGTGGGATGAGAGGCTGATTCGCCCCTTCCCTTAATTCAAATAAATGGGTTTCCATGCATGATTAGCATATTTTATTCAAATTTTGGATATAGGAGCATTCTCTTAAGGGGCCTCCATTATTAGTTGTGAGTGTTCATTGTTTAAGTATAAAAGGAGGGGGGGATAGGAGTAACGCCCCATAATTTATGTAAATGCTTTTTTCACGTAAAATTTTCTGATTTCCTTCAAATTTTAGGAATAAATTCATTCTGTTAAAGCGCTTCCCTAAATAGTTTTGTGGGGTTAATTGAATAAAAACAACGAGAATAACGGGGGGATCCCGCCTAATTTTGGCAAATGCGTCTTTCATGCAGAATTAACTGATTTGCTGCAAATCTTGGATTTGTTCATGATAACGAAGCGCTTTACTAACTAATTTTGATGGTTCTTCGATTATAAGGGGGAAACTTACAATTTCTTTCTTTCCTTAAATTAGATAAATTGGTTTTTAATACAGAATTATACAATTTGCTTGAAATTTTGGACATGAGTTCATTTGATCAGGCGCTTTTTTAATTAATTTTAGTTTTTCTTTTGTATAAGTATAATGGGGTAATGGACGTTTTCTCGCCTTCCTTAAATTAGATAAATAGCTTTTTATTCAAATTTATCCGATTTGCCGTAAATTTTGAATATAGTTTTTTCAGGCGAACCCCTGAATTGTTTTGAGGGTTTAATGATTAAGTATAAAGAGAGGAATGGGGGGATTACCCTCTTTAAATCAGATTAATTGTTTTTTGAGCAGAATTTTCTGATTTGCTTCAAATTTTTGGATAATTGTTTAATTTTATAAAGCGTATCTGTGATTAGTTTTGGAGGTTCAATGGTTAAGTATAATTGGGGGAAAAAAGAAAAAGTAATCAATCTTAATTTATTTTTCGAGGGTATTATTCCTTAAAAAATAAGGCTGTAATACACAATTAGTGTAAACAGCTTGTGAATGCAAAGCCTCACTTTAATTGGGCAATATTATTTTTAATATTGATCCCGACTACTGCTCCATAGCTAACTTTGCGCTAAGTGGTTTAGTTATCACCCTTATATAATGCATTTTATTCGAAGGGTTGTAGAATACTGTCAGAGATTTGCACGGGCCGGAATTTCCAGGCCAGGGCCCGGCCTCTAAATTATGTTGTGTTACCTACATTGCCCTTTCTTTTAGAGTTGTAGATTTTTATTATTTAAGTATAAAATTTAGACTTAAACGATAAACATCCACAACTAATCACGGAGGCGCCTTGTCACAATGATCCTATATCTAAAATTTAAAATGAAAAGTGATGATTCTGCATGATAAATCCATTTCTCTAAATTAAAGGTGGGGCATTAGCCTCCCGTTCGCCCCTATTTATTCCTATCCAATGAATTCCCAAAATTAATCAGAAAAGTACCTTATCAGAATGAATCTATATCCAAAATTTGAACCAAATCGGATATCTCTATCAAGAGTTATCGCGTTACGTACATACGTATTCACATTCGTACATACATAGATACAGAACCTACGGGCACATTAATTCTCAGGCTTTGGTAGCCTTATCAGTAAAAAACATGTCAAATTACATTATTTCTATCAAGAGTTATCGCGCTACGCACGTACATACGTACATACATGCGTACATACATGCGTACATACATACATACAGAACCTGTATGTATGAGTAACCTGTATGTATATGTAACCTGAGCCCCTTACTTCTCTGGCTTTGACTCCCGTGAGCTAAAATCACGTAAAACTACATTGGCCTAGGATAAACTAGATCAGCCTAAGACAAACAAGAATGTTGGCGTTGAGGCGGTCATTGAATTCAATAAAATCACGCCAAATTGAATTGGCCTAGGATAATCTAGTTCAGACCAATAAATAGCAGTCTAAACTAGTTTATCATATAAGAGTTAGGCCAAACTAGTTTGGCCTAGGAAAATCTAGTTTGTCTTATGGGCCTTAGGATAGACTAGTTTGGCCTAGAAAAAACTAGTTTATCTGATGGGTGTTAGGATAAACCGGTTTGCCTAGGATAAACTAGTTTAACCGGTGGGCTTTAGGCTAGACCGGTTTGGCCTAGAAAAAACTAGTTTATCCGATGGGCGTTAGGATAGACCGGTTTGGCCTAGGCCAATCTAGTTTGGCCTATGCCAATCTAGTTTGGCCTAAAATCGGGTTTGGCCTGTAACATATACATCAAATATGCTCGAATATTTACAACTGCTGTCAGGCTAAGAATACAGCAGATAATTCAGTCATATTAAAAAATGAAATTTATTCTCAATTGAAAATTACCAATCTACTTATATAAAATAAAAATGTAGGAAAATGTAGGTAATTATTCCAAGGCGAAACCATATCATCGATATATTTATCTCAAGGCTTTTTTTTTACCGATTTTGCTGTTTTTCATTGAAATGAAGGGGATTCATTCGTACGGTGTTCGCTAAGTAATAAAATTCATTTTATTTTTTATAATTTTAGTTTCATTTTAAAAGTATTTTTAAAAAATTTATTCAAAATAGTGGTCGCATTGTTTCAAGTTAAAGAGATGATATAAATAATATGCCAATACACAGCTTTTTGGACGTATTTGTTTACTTGCAAATTATTTTCGGTTTAAAAAAAAATTACGCGTATTTTATTTTTGTAAGCGAATTAAAATATTCACTTTTCATATTTATTGCGACATCATAAGAATATTGTCTAAGGGGTTTATTTTAATTTTATGCATTATGACTTTTTTTAGATTTTTTTTCATTTGAATTAAATACGAAATGCATTTTTATTAAAATATACTGTGATTAAGCATAAAATTACTTACATAAAATATGTTCAAAAACTCTCTGCAAGCGGTGTTACCCTTAGCTTCAAATGGATTTTTACATTAAGAACATTAAAGAAAAATTTTATAGGATTATGTCAATATAGTGTAATTGTCGCAATTTTTTATTGAACTATTTCAATCATTGAATATTGTGAAAAAAAATTCTCATCATTTGTATAGAAATCCCTTGTCATTTTTAAAATGTACTTTTCTACAATACAAGCCTTTAAATAAAAAAATCTAAATCCTGTTTGTTTGTAGTGTCATGAAAATGAAACTCGGATCAGCATTCCAACATTTTTGAAGAGGGTTATATACTAGTAAATTATATTTTAAATACTCTAAATAAATCCAATTTTCATATCATCACATTGATAACAGAACATCTCGCAAATGTAATTACCTAAAATAAACAAAAAAAACAACAACTTATTAAATTTTTGCACAAGAAAATGCAAAGCGTTTTGAATGTCATAAATTGTGTCACGGCTATCAAAATATGGCTTTCAGGGAAATCGAGCAAATTAAGTATTGTGTTATTAAATTTAAATAAGATATAATACATTTCAAAAATAAATTGCAATATGATTATCTTCTTGTAACAATGCTATTCTAATCATCTACATGTTCCGTTAAAAAAATTTATGTTACATTTTTTTTAAAAAATACTTATTTTAGATGTTTGTAGCCTTTAAATACATGTTTAATAGATTTTTCATAACAAAAATTAAATAATATTATTTAAATATAAACATGCAATCTTTAAAGTAGAAAAATCGGACCATTGACATTTTACATTGAGAATATAAATATATTTTATTTTTAACCATTATGCCATCCTATATTACAAGAAGTTGCGGAAGACAAAAAGATAAAACAAATTATATGTAAATACGCTTATTTTTAATTTAAAAACAGACATATAATAAATCAAACCTTCAAGTAAGTATTGTCAAAAATTATTACGGTTTATAAACTAACTTTCTACACATATTTATTATTTCATGATAGCCGGAAATTTTAAATAAACGAGATTTGAAAATGAACATTTTATACTTATTTAATAACTTGCAATTCTTAACATTAATAAGAATGTTTTAGAGAATTCGGATACTTTTCCAATTACATGAAATCTCTAGAGATTATCCATCAATCATACTTAGAAAAGTTTTAATTAAATTTGCTGACAAAATCAGAGTCAGAAAAATCGACCCCCTACATTCAACAATAGCCTAATTTCCAATAGTGTTTACCTAGCATAAGTGTGAGTCTTGCCTTTGTCGACGTTTAATATATCTTTTAAACAGATGCATATACTTCCCATGTCTTTTAAAATTTCTTTCAAATCGTCTTTTCTTTTCATGCTTATTTTTATTTTATGTGACTTTTTTATTATAAACATCAAGTTGTTATTAAACAAAGCGTTTATTTAATAAAAGTAGTGCATGCATTAAGTGGTATTTACCGGAAAACTTTTTAAAAACCTTAAAATTCTTAAAATGTAAGCTTCAATATATTTTTTTTTTGCTCAACACAATACTTAAGTAGTGACAATCAGTTTAAGAACAAGTGTCACATTTACGTAAGTTGAAAAAAAAAAAATTAAAACACGTTTTTTTCCCAATGAAGTCTTTTTGAGTCGATGTATCCACATTTCGTTTTTGCAAATTAAATAGATTGTTTGTTCATTTTTGTGGGGAAGAGGGGGGAGGAGAGACAGCAGCAAGCTTACAAATATGTAATTTTTTTATATAAACAGTTTTGGAAATGAAAAATTAGTGCCAAAAAACTACTTTTTTAAAAGTTTAGGAATTATGCATATTTAAAATTTGAAACTTTTACAATTAAACTTTTGATTGTTGCGAAATTAATTGCAATTTGGATAGATATTTTTTATAGGGTCTTTTTTTAATTATCATTTTAAGAATTATAAATCTCTACTAGACAGTAGTGGCTGTAATTTTGGATCTGCATAAATAAAACAACGATAATCGATTTATATTAAAAATCGCATAGGATATTATTCATAAAATAATATGAAAATTTGCATCGAAAATATATTATTTTGACATCAGTTTAAAAAAAATTAATCTTAACTTATAGTTTTTTCAGCAAAAATTATTTTCTAAAATCTTTTATATTATTGTTCCTTCAGCCAAAGCATTTTTCAATTACATTTATAAAATTAAATGAATGATAATTTATTTTTCAAATATTAAAAAGAAATCATTATTAAAACTTCCACTTTTGAAACTCGCATAATTTCTAAACTACTGGACTGAAGAACTAGTCTAAGATGCATTCCTTTTTTTAAAGGAAACATGGGACATCTCGACAAGTAAAATGGAGTAGTTTTTGTGAAATATTTAACATTATTTATTTTAATTTAAACTAAACATAGAAATGAATATTTTTTAAATAAATATTCACATTATAAACCAAATATCAATACTAATATTACAAATGGTAAAGTGTATGTGTGTGTCTGTTTGTTTGTCCGTCTTTCACGGCAAAACGTAGCGACGAATTGACGTGATTTTTAAGTGGATATATTTGAAGAGATGGAGAGTGACATAGGCTACTTTTTGTCTCTTTTTAACCCCGCACTTCCCTAAAATGGGGGGTGGAAGTTTGTATGGAGCATTCCACAACTTCAAGGTATAAAGCTAAAGTGTTACTCATGGATTTCGATAGATGGCGCTGATAGGTTTCTGAAACAACTAACGTTGTGTGCTCTCTATTTTTAATTAAGTGCGGGCATAGGCCCGCGCTTCACACTATAATGCGTACGGTACCTATACTCTGTTATTTGACAATTGATTCACATTGATTTAACTACTTTCAATTTTTGGCTATTCGCGTTTAGCTTTGCGATTTGCTATTGTTGAATTGATTTGGTTTTCCGATTTCCGAAAGCAAACTCGGTTTCGTATTCGGTTTTACCGTTCCTGTTTTTCGGATTGGATTAATTCGTTTAATTTAGATTTATAATATTCCTGGACTTTTAAAGAATAAGACAATCACTTTGGTTTTGGATTTAGTTTAGCTTCGGGAATTGATTTTGTTGTTTTTGGTTTAAAGTAAATATATATATAAATAAAAAGTAAAATTTATTTCCCACTTATCTCTCAATAATTTTATGAGTTTTTAAAATGTCAGTTACATAGTTTGTTGTATTTAACGCGAGCGAAGCAGCGGACAAAAGCTGGTAACATATATAAACCAGAGGAAATCAATTTCATACATGAATTAGTTTTCAAGACCTTATTAACTTTTTACATATTTTTTGTCAATATGTCTGCTCAGTACACTTTAAAAAAAACTGTTGAATATATCGCCTTAAAAAAATTTGTGGTATCAGAAAACATATTATTTGAGAGTAATAAAGAAATAAAATTAAAAATACTTTACTGTAAAAGTTTGAAACTCCTAAAAAATTTAAGAACATTTTTTTTCATTATTCCTTAAATAACCATTCATTAACCCTTTCATTTCCAGTGAGTCCAAATGGCATCATGGCATTATTTATTTTTCTTTCTATATTTAATTCGGATATTCCAAATTCATACCAGAAAATTAAAATATAAATAATCGTTTTATTTAATAACAGATATTCCATATTTAAATAAAGTAAAATTTACCAATGAAATTTCCTGGTAGAAATTCAGATTTTCTGACCTACGGAATTTCTAGAATGTATTCTACTATGGGAATGAAAGGGATAAATAGCCTGCCAATTCGGGGAACTAAATGATTTCAGTCTGTAACCGCAACGCACACAAAAATGTATACACATATATATGTATATACTTATATATATATATATATATATATATATATATAACCATTAATTGTAAAACAATATACACTAACAAAACATGAAACAAAACGAATATTTTCTGAATTTGCAGAATAGTCAGACCCCAAAATACTATGGAACAACAAATAAAGTGTGTGATTTCATCTCCGTACCAGCCATAAAAATAAAAAAGCAAACTAATACGGATTTGGGGCTGCCAACACACATAATACCTAAATAAAGTGAATAAAAACATTTAAAAAACTGTAATAACATGATTAAAATGGATAGAAATGGGAAAATAAATATCAGACACTAAAGTTCAGACCCAAATACTATGGAACTACAAATACACACCAACAGTGTATTGATGAAATTCTAAATTTCTCTTGACATCGATATTTAACACGTCGAATACAACGATGACTGACACTGAAGCTAAAAAAAATTATAATGTTTTAAGTAATTATTAAGAAAGAATAATCTTCTAATAAAAAAAAGCTCAGTACATTTTAAATATATGTGACGATTTAAGGAGAACTCGAATTATTTCCACTGGTTAAAAAGAAACACACAGTCATGGCAAGCGAGGGAAAAAAACAAAATAAATAAATAAATGTAGAAGATCCAATAATTAGTCATGGGCTGCTGTAAATTCATTTATTAAATTCGTAATAATGAGGAAGGAAAAGCTCCTTTTGCAAAAATTCCATCATTATTTCAGCGAGCTGTCCTCATCGAAGAAGCAACCCAAGAAATCTTCTTTTTCATCTCGAGACTTCCACCTTTTTAAACTAAAAAGAAAGTTCTGGAACATTCTGTAACCTCAAACCATCATTCTTTTATGTAAACAGAATTCTTGTCCAGATACGAGACTATTTTACACAGACGATAAATTTATTTAAAAAAAAATATTATTTAACCAATTTATAATCGACTCATAATTTCTTAGGCAGACGATTTTTATAAATAATTAATTTTAAGAGAAAAAGAAAAGAAATGAATTTATTAATGCACACATCAAAGGTTGACGGCGGAAAAATAAAGAAATAGATAAAATAAAATAATGATATTTTTTGAAAGGTATGGTTTTGGAATAAATTTAATAAGATTTTCTTAAAAAGGGTTGATAAAAACATAGAAGAAATCAGTTTTATTTGGAATATTAAGAAATAAAGTTTTAATTAAGAATATTTTTAATTTAGAGCCATCTTTTTAAATTTACGCATACTGAAATAATGTTTTTTAAGGCAAATTAAGAATTTATATCGTCATCATACAGATTAACAGATTAGATCTAGAAACAAGATTTTAATTTAATAATTTGAAGTAAATACGGAACATTATTATAAGAAAATTAAGGTAGTATAAAGGTTAGTTTTGGCGAAAAAATTTTAAATTTGTAATATTATCCGCCCTCCCCGAAAATTTGTATGAAATTGATAGTTAAATAAAACTACAAGTTCAGACAACAGAAATATAATAATTTAGAAAAGTCAAATTTTGGAATAAAACTGTCAAACCCAGGAAGCCAAGAGATGGAAAAAAAGAAAATTAACGCAATATAAAAAATATTAGCGATTAAAATAAAATAGTTAAGAGGAAATTAATCTGAATTAAATTTAGGTAGGAGCATTTCCCTGAAAGAGATACAATACTGTTACAATATCACTTACTATTTGTAAATGCATAGGAGATAATACATACAATAACAGTAAATAAGTTATAAATATAAATAAGCAAGAGATAAAAAATATAATAAAAACAATAACAATTCGTTCTCATGGAAGTTTAAATAATTACAATAACTTAATGCATAGGTTATTTTAAATAAAGTTCTTCAAATGAAAAAAGTCTTTCCATTGTGTATAAAAGTCTTTTCCAATGTTCACTGAATACAGTCTCTTTAATTAAAGATCTCCAAATCTAGTTTAATCTTTGTTTTTTATGTTATGTTGGATCCAACATCTTTTAACAATCAATCAAATTTTTCTTTCAATAATATATCAATTTTTTTAATAATAAATAGCATCACTCTCAATATCAATAATAAATAATATAGAAAAATGTAAATAATAACAATAACAACAATACTAAGTGATAGTATAATAAACTCCATATCCTAATATTTCTCAATAAGAGTATAATTAATACTAAACTTCATTATAGAAATCATAATGATAATAATAATAAAACAAGAGTATAATCAAAAGAAAATATCACAATTTGTTTATTATTGATAGGGAAAATATTGGTTGAGGATAAAAATAATTACATAGCAACTAAATAATTTTCTTATCTTCTAATAGCATAGGAAAGTATTTTTTGCTAGCCGAAAGTATAAATAAAAAAAAATCATAATAATTCCTAAATCCAAATAAAATTAAATCTAATTATTTAGAAAATGGACTCTCAACCAGTATTTCCTTACAATAATTCCTCTCTGATACTCTTTTACAAAATTGTCAAATTTGGTTATAAGTTTTCAAATGCCAAATGTAGAATAATGTTTTATCTACACATGGTTTATAAACTTTAATAATAAAATACAATAGGAATAAAAGGTGTCATTCTTAATTGAGAAATGGAAATAAAAATAGTGTGCTTTTTTGAAAAACTTTTAATATCTGTAGTTTTCACAATCACTGAAAATCACATATTATGTTATAGGTTTGAGTAGAATCATTAGATTTTATAACTGTTATAACATAAATATCTGCTGAATAAATAGAATAATACTAATGTCAAATTCATGAGTAAATATAGTTAGACTTATATCCACTTAAAATTAATTTATCAACATCAATTTGAAAGCTTTTACAATCAAAGTGTTCACCTTATGCCTGCATATGGAGCCCAATTTAACCCCAAAAACTCCCAAAAACAAGTAATATTCTTGTTGGCCACCAAGAACATACCTGCTAATGTTGAAAATTATGGTGATAAAATATTTAAAGAATAAGAATTAAAATTTAATCTACTGTCTTGACTTCAGTTTGATCTAGTGATTGTGATTGTATCTGAGGATTTGTTTGTTTTTTGGGTTGCTCATGAAACAGTTTAAAATCTTCTGGTGAAAAATAGGGTCTTAATTTAGAAACATGCACAATAACGGAATTCTGTCCTGTCTCATAATTAAATTTATCTATTTCATAAGTTACGTCAGAAAGTTTATTTATAATTTTGTATGGTCCAGAGAAAGTAGGTTCTAGTTTTCGAGTGTTAGGGTATTTAAATTCTTCATAAATAACAGAGTCTTGTATTTTTAATGGGCATTCGACAAAATTTCGATCATAGAGCCTTTTACTTTTAAGGTGAAATTCCTGAGTTCGCGCTTTCGCAATTTTGAGGGCTTTGTCTACTGGAGGGTAATAGTTTTGTTTTAAAGGATATTCATAAGGCAATTGACCATAAAATAAATAGGCAGGTGGGAATTTGGTGATAGAATGGGGCGTATTGTTGTATTCTTCGATGACTTGGTTTAATAATCTAGTCCAAGGTATTTTAGAAGAAGTGGAATTAACTTTACATTTAAGCCTGGTAACTATAGTCTGATTAACGCGCTCTACCTTTCCATTGGTCTGAGGATGATGTGCAGATGTAAAACGCTGTTGAACATGATGATTTCTAAGGAATTTCTTAAATCTTGGAGATCTGAAAGATTTATGCCTGTCACTAAGTATTTTTTGAGGTGCTTTGATATTGAAAATTTGTTTTAAACAGTTAGTGTATGTTTCAGTGGTAACATTTTTGGAGAAAAAAGCCCAAACAAACCTAGTTGCATGATCTATTATTATGTGTAAGAATTTTTTTGTTGAGTTGTAATAGTTAAATCCACCAACAGTATCAATAGAAAGACATTCAAAAGGTTGATCTGTCGCTGGCATAGCTTGTAATAAGCCGAATCTTTTCTGTTTTGGTTTTTTATTTTTCTGACAGGTATCGCAATGCTTAACAAATTCTGTAATGTCTATTGTCATATTAGGCCAATAATATTTGGGAGATATTAAATTAAGCATTTTTTGAATCCCTAAATGTCCAAAATTATCATGAGCAATATGGAGTAATTTTTTTCTTAATGACATTGGTACAACAATTTTTTTGAATCCCTTTTTCTGAACTATAATAATTCCATTCTCTTTTTTATATTTTTTGTCACAAACATTGTCTTTGTCTTGCATCTCTATAATTTCTTTCCTATCTAGCAATAAACTAATATGTTGATTAAAATGACAAACAGGATTTCGTGACAACATGTCTGCTTCGACATTTGTTGAACCCTTTTCATATTTTATCTCATAATCAAACATACTAAGTTTGAGCGACCATCTAAAAAGCCTACCTCTTAAGTTTTTAACACTCTTTAACCATACTAGAGATGCGTGGTCCGTATGAATTGTAAACTTGACACCATGAAAGTAATGATAGAATTTGTCAAGAGTATCTATAATAGCTAAACATTCTAATTCAGTTATGAAATAATTTTGCTCATAACTCTTCAAAATTCTAGAATGATAAGCAATAGGATGTAAGAAATTTTCTTTATCAGGTTGTTTTAGAACGGCACCTACTGCTATCTGAGAGGCATCTACAAACATATGTAAAGGTAATTTAGGATCATAAATTTTGAGGATGGGTTTTGCAATTAAAGAATTTTTTAATTTTTCAAAAGACTCCTGGCACTCTGAGTTCCATTCCCATATTGTGTCTTTTTTAAGTAATCGGTTCAGAGGATATCTAATTTCAGCATATTTATTTATGAATTTATGGTAAACATTAATGGAACCTAGAAATCGTTGTAACTCTTTCACATTTGAAGGAGGTTTTAAATTTTTCATGGTTTCAATATTGGCATTTGCTGGTGTTATAGTTCCATTAGTGATTTCATAACCTAAGAAATTGATTTTATTTTGGCCTAATTTACATTTAGAAAGTTTAAGTTTAATGTTTTCTTGTTTGCAAATGTTAAAAATTTGAGCTAAATGGTTTAAATGTTCTTCTAATGAGGAAGAGAAAATTATAATATCATCAAAATAGTGGCACGCAAAGTCGATTTTATATTTATTAAGGATTCTTCGAATGGTTCTATTGAATATGGGAGGGCCCGTTTTTATGCCAAAAGGGAGCACGAGCCACTCAAAAAGTCCAAAATTGGTTGAAAATGCTAATTTTTCTGTATCCGATGGATGTATTGGTATGTGCCAGTAGCCAGAGGCTAAATCCAAAGTTGAAAAATACTGAGCACTACTCAATTTATCTAAAATTCCATCGATACGGGGCAAGGGTTCTGCATCATTTTTAATTATTGCGTTTAATTTTCTATAGTCTATACATAATCGCGTTTTTTTTACCTTCCTCTCTTTTCATAACTAGTGTAACAGGGGCAGAATAGGGGCTATTACTTTCCTTTATCAGTCCGGCTGCTCACAATGATTGAATTTGGTTTTTTATTTCTATTTCTTCTAGAGGAGATGTTCGGTAGGGCCTCAAAGATATAGGTAGGTCTGAATTTAGTATAACGCGTTGTGGTTCAATATTAATCCTACCCATATCATATTTATGCTTTGCAAAAATATCACTATAAATATGAACTAATTCCCTTAAATTTACATCTTGAATTAAATTTATTTCCCCAGTTAAATCTGAATCCGAATTATCGCGAAAATTTTGAAGAGTCATGGAACCTCTATAATCAGGATGCACATTAATTGCGTGATCATATTCAACACAGTCTTCATTTTTCATAATATTTCCACAAGTAGATTGTAACTCTATATCATGATTACTTACATTCAGTGTTTCATTATCATAATTATCTATTGCTACAGTATTACCAGTATATAATTTCATATTTTTTTTATATTCTGAGGTTACAAATTCATTAGATTGATCCCTGTTTTGTTGTACTTGGTCCATATTTACTGTATTGAAATGAAGGGATCTCTCATTATGTATGGATATACTGTTAGTTATAATTTTCCTTCCCTGCCTTACAATACAATTTTTACATTCTATGGTTAATTTAAATTTAGAACATTCTTTTAACCCCAAAATAGCATAATCCAAGTTTGTATTGCATACTAAAAAGTTAACATATTTTTCAATTTTACCCACTTTTAGAAGAACACTACATTTTTTATTTATATGTAAAAATCCTTTTGCCTGACCAATGGTAACTGAGGGTATAGTCTCAATTTTAGCATTAAGTTTTTTAACAAAGGGGGTAGCGGGTTAAGGGGGGTCTGTCGGCCCCCACCGAATCTGGTATAATCGTTCCAAAAATCTTGAAGAGGGTCGAAAAACAAGCAGTATAAGCTTTTTACCGACATTACAACCCCAAACGAAATCACAGTAATGGCGAAAAATATGATTTTTGTGATTTTTATTTTTTTCAACCAGTTTAATTTATTTTTAAATGGTTTAAACACAATTAAAATTTTGTTTTGGATGTGTGGAAGTCCCCTGAATTTTTTCAGATTTTTTGGTCAAGTAAAAACATGTTAATTTTAGGTTTAAATGCGAAAAAATCGTGAAAAACGAGTCATTTTCAAGATTCAACCCTCTAATTTTTAGGGTTATTTTCATTTTTCCGTGGGGTGCTGTATAGTATAGATAGCGGCAATCGTCCTCTTTCAAATGCAGGCAACTGGACTCAATTTGGTCAATTTTGGTGAGCGGGGCGATTTTTTGAAAAAAACTCGAATTTTCAACTTTCGATAAATTACGGCGCGTACTTGGTGTAATGCGTCTTTGCTATAAAAAATACATCTCTATAGGGGTTTTTGAGGTCGCTGATCACGAATTTGATGTCAAAATTTTTTTTTGATAACAGATTCACCCATAAGTATTTATTAACACAGGTTTGATAATGTAAAAAATATCATTGAATCACAGCATTTAAACAATTTTAATATCGTGTTCAACTAATATAATCAATGAAACTAAATTTTCTGGCATAAATCATATTTTATTCAAGCTTACGTAATAGTCACACAGTAATATAAAATAGCATAATACTTTTTTACAGAGCTAAGTTAACAATTTTACAGTTTTAATCCTCGTCACTATCATCTTCAATAACAGGTTCAATGCTTTGAACAGAGAAAAGATTTGTGAGAATCTGTGCTGGATGAATAATTCGCGACAAATATCTGGCATGCCCTAAGAAGTAAATGATAGTGGCCACATGTGCACAACAACCGACAGTTCTGAGGCCATTCGCACAATCGCATACATATTCTTCTATACCACTTCTTCCAAAAGCGTTAGGAACGTATTTTACGTAACACCTGTATTTTTTCCGACTTATGTGCCTCGATTGAACTTCGCATTTCAAAATTGATTTATCTTCCAACAAGTAATGCATATTAAGAACTCCATCTTCAGTACATAATTCTGCTAAATAAGAAACGGTCTGTGATAACTGGTAAGACCCTGTAAAAAGTATCTTCAGATCTCTTTCTGTCAACTCCGGAAAGTCTACAACATCATTTGACGTCAGAGGTCTGAAGATCCTTTTTTTTCTGATCCAGTTTTTCTCTTCTACCACTTTCGCTAAATCATTATTAACGTTTTTTCTGAGCAACATTTTGTTAGTGATCTCATCTTGTAATTCGCTATCACAATTGAGTCGTTTTCCGAACACGTTAACCAGAAAATTCGCTATTTTGCAATAAGTTTTAGCTGCTAGCAAACGTTTATTATCAAACTCATGATGCAAGGATTGGAATTTGCTGCCACTGATCCCATGAACAGCCTCTACTACCCATCTTAGTTTAGTTACAAATCGACTGTCATTCGCTTCTTGAGTCGTTAGTTGTTTCCTTTTTCCTTTTAACGCAGGCATCAAAACAACAAATTCTTCAGACTGTAAGAAATTTTTTACATCTCGAAATCCTCTATCAAGTATAAAGACGTCGCCTTTTTGAAGAAGTGATCTTAAACCGCATGGATCTTTAAAAATCTCCATCATGATTGTAGCATCATTAACCGTTGCTTCGTAAGGCCCGAAAACATCAACCACAAACTCATCCGTGGTACAAACCGTGAAGGGTTTAAAAAGTGTAACGTATTTTTTTTTTGCCCTGAATACGATTTTCGTTGATAACAATTGTTGCTACTTTTTTCATGTTGAACATACGATCCATCAGCTATCAAAACTAGTCGATTCTCAAAACCGTGTAATTTTTTCACGTACGGAGAAGTGTGATTAGCTATCAAGTCTCCTCGTGAACACGCTTGCACCGCAAAATGATATGGCAAAACGTCTTTATTGAAGGATTTCAAGACCGAATCGCAATAATCAGATACTTGTTGATCGTATTTAATATCAAATATTGACGCTGCTATGCTTGTTGGAATTGTCAGTTCTGAGTATAAAAAGAAATACAAAAAGAGCTTGATTCACGCTGCGATTACCGGAATTGCGCATTGAACGCATTATACCAAGTACGCGTCGTAATTTGCCGAAAGTTGAAAATTCGAGTTTTTTTCAAAAAATCGCCCCGCTCACAAAAATTGACCAAATTGAGTCAAGTTGCCTGCATTTGAAAGAGGACGATTGCTGCTATCTATACTATACAGCACCCCACGGGAAAATGAAAACAACCCTAAAAATTTGAGGGTTGAATCTTGAAAATGACGCGTTTTTCACGATTTTTTCGCATTTAAACCTAAAATTCACATGTGTTTACTTGACCAAAAAATCTGAAAAAATTCAGGGGACTTCCACACATCCAAAACAAATTTTTAATTGCGTTTAAACCATTTAAAAATAAATTGAACTGGTTGAAAAAAATAAAAATCACAAAAATCATATTTTTTGCCCTTACTGTGTTTTCGTTTGGGGTTGTTATGTCGGTAAAAAGCTTATACTGCTTGTTTTTAGACCCTCTTCAAGATTTTTGGAACGATTTTACTAGATTCGGTGGGGGCCGCCAGACCCCTCTTAACCCGCTACCCCCTTTAAGTGGCAATATTGCAATAGTTGAGCCAGTATCTACAACACATGGCAAATTATAATTATTTGTACATCCATACACAATTAATTGCCAAACATTATGAGAATTATTTTGTGAGATATTTGGAAGAGTATCAGAGGATGGCAACTCACTCCTAAAAATACATTCTCTTTCCCAATGAAAAGCATTACTCACACCCCTATTTGTGCATATCCTACAAGGTCTTGAAGGGTATGAATTTTGAATATAATTATTTTGACAAACTCTAGGTCTTTGAAACTGAGATTGCCTTTGGGGAATCCAATTCCTAGGTATATTAGTGGGCCTTACTGGCTGAATCCAGGGCCTAGTTGGTTGAAAAGGTTGAAAATTTTGTCTAGCTGATGGTTGATTTATTACTTGGTTTGAAACTAGTGGGGTGGAAACTTCCACGAATTGTTTGACAACCCGGTACCATTCTGTGGTACTACTAGGAGGATTTATAATAATATTGTTTTTGAATTCTGGTTTTAAACCATCAGTTAAACCTTGTAATAGTATATTTTCACTAAGATGTAATTTCCTACCAATTTCCACTTTTTTACGAAAATAAGTTTCTAAATTGTCTAAATTATCTAATTTCAGATTTGAAAAATCAGAAAAACTCGGGAAGTCTAATTCAATGAGTCTTTCTATCAAAATTTTCTTAATTTGTTCATAATCCGTACAATTTAAGCAGTCATTGATATAAATTTTTTGCGCTTCACCTTTCAAATATTGCGCAATAGAATTAAATTTCCATTCTAGATTTTTCTGTTCCCTATCACATGTTTTATCAAAATAAGTTAACCAAGACAAAATGTTCATTCCAGATCTCGGGTCAAACGGTACGAACTTAGGACCTTCCATAATTTTTTTATTCTTACTCATTAGAATAAATGAAGCACTTCTATTTTCTTTATTAAATCCTGATCGTAAAATCATTCGCAATAAATTTCAAAGTTAATGATTTCTATCAATTACATATTTTTTCAAAATTACTATATTTAGCTGCTAACTTTAACCAGAAATTTTATCTAATAAAACAGAAATTGTAAACATCATAGTTATACCTTATTATTACAAACTTGCCATTAATCGTGCATAGAAATATCATAATAGTCTTAATAAGTAACAGTAAATATCTTAAGAACATCATACTCCTCAATTAAGTCCTTAAGAATAAAAATACATCAATCTTCAACACATAATAATGATAATAAAAATACTCATAAATAGGTAAGTAAGTAAGATTCACAGATAAATAATCAAATAAATAAACCTGACAAACAGAGAATAAATAATCTACACAAATACAATAAAAGGATACACAAAATAATTAAATACATCTAAAAATAACTCACTAATAAGAAGAAATTCTCAAAAGGATCCTAGGGGAGACAAGAACCCCGAAAATTATCCAGGCAATTAGCAACCGACGTTCAGTTGTCCCTGTAAGTGTTTTTTTTTTTTTTTCTCTTTTTCTTGTCATCACTACCAGTAATACTTAAAGTCAATGATCGCATATTTGGGCCGCAACAAGATGGATGTCAGTCCGTGGCGCTTCTATTCCTTATTAAATCCAATTCCAAATCACCAGCTCTCAAAAATTTATCATTATGACCAAAAATATCAAGCTTCAGGAATACACGAGAAGTCAATTATCGGCGATTCACAAACCTATCATCATTTCGTTCCACAGCCCATTCCATTAGCAAGCTGAAAATATATAGACTATCCTTCAATCGAACTTCGGCGATAGCATGCTTTTCTTCGTTCCATCGCAATTTTCTTTAAATATCATTCATTAAAAAGGCAGCACAGATAAAAAATTCTGTCGACTTTTCGATTAGTTGTGACGATTTAAGGAGAACTCGAATTATTTCCACTGGTTAAAAAGAAACACACAGTCATGGCAAGCGAGGGAAAAAACAAAATAAATAAATAAATGTAGAAGATCCAATAATTAGTCATGGGCTGCTGTAAATTCATTTATTAAATTCGTAATAATGAAGAAGGAAAAGCTCCTTTTGCAAAAATTCCATCATTATTTCAGCGAGCTGTCCTCATCGAAGAAGCAACCCAAGAAATCTTCTTTTTCATCTCGAGACTTCCACCTTTTTAAACTAAAAAGAAAGTTCTGGAACATTCTGTAACCTCAAACCATCATTCTTTTATGTAAACAGAATTCTTGTCCAGATACGAGACTATTTTACACAGACGATAAATTTATTTTAAAAAAAAATATATTATTTAACCAATTTATAATCGACTCATAATTTCTTAGGCAGACGATTTTTATAAATGATTAATTTTAAGAGAAAAAGAAAAGAAATGAATTTATTAATGCACACATCAAAGGTTGACGGCGGAAAAATAAAGAAATAGATAAAATAAAATAATGATATTTTTTGAAAGGTATGGTTTTGGAATAAATTTAATAAGATTTTCTTAAAAGGGGTTGATAAAAACATAGAAGAAATCAGTTTTATTTGGAATATTAAGAAATAAAGTTTTAATTAAGAATATTTTTAATTTAGAGCCATCTTTTTAAATTTACGCATACTGGAATAATGTTTTTTAAGGCAAATTAAGAATTTATATCGTCTGCATACAGATTAACAGATTAGATCTAGAAACAAGATTTTAATTTAATAATTTGAAGTAAGTACGGAACATTATTATAAGAAAATTAAGGTAGTATAAAGGTTAGTTTTGGTGAAAAATTTTTAAATTTGTAATATATATTTTTAGGAACTACTTAAAAAAATGCATATATTTTTAGTTTTACATCATATTTTAGATTGTCGCTCATTGGTGAAAGACGCAGTTTAAGCAGGAACTTCAGTGTCAGTCACCGGTGATAGACACTGCACTCAACCTCTTAAGCAACTTTATCGCGTTGTATGAAATAGTCATTCATCATAGGTAGATTGCGATCACTTCCTTAACAGAAAATATCGTCTTAAGAATATTATAGTGTTCCGGAAAAATAACCTTTAATACTTAAAAATTATATATTAAATAATGTTCCATTTATAAAGAAATTTTTTTAATTTTATGACAAATATATGTTTAAAAAATGTTACATCTACCCACTCAGTGCTCCAATAACATTTAGGATACAGCAAAACACATTTCTTAGACCGAAGCTAAAATTGAAACTGAATTTCAGCAATGTTCTTCCTTTCGACAGAAAAGGAAACCGAAACCGAAAATGTACCAAAAAATGTAAAGCAATTACTACATACATAAATATACATAATTATTATTTTATTATACATTTAATCATACGTATGGTGCAAGTTGATTCTTTATGCATCTAACCAAAACTTTTTACTTTCGAATAATTCATTAACGACACAAAATTGTTTTTTAATAATACGAATGGCAACTAATTAAAAATTGTTTTATGTATCGATACCCCGATTTACATATTTCAGTGCTTTTTTGTAAATGGTAATCTTTTATACTAAAAACTTCTCAAAGAGTATTTGAAACCCTTTTGTGATTTCAAACTAAAAATTTTCTATTACTTTTAAGTCTGCAATTTGTTATGAGCACGCAAGAAGAGTCTCCAAAGTTTCGTCATATATGCATTTCCTGCTTTATAATTTGCACTCACCTCTTGAATCACACCTGACTGATAATTATAAGCAGTGAAATTAATTTAAATTAATAAATAATGTCTGATTGGAGCCGATGCAGCTCAAATTGAAGAAAAATGCCGAAGGATGAAATGAGATTTTTGGAATACACATTGTTTCGGTCAAGTTTCGGTAAGGCGGAATTTTCAGAAGCATTTAAAAAAATGAATTTTTGGCGAATCTCATATTTAATGTCGACAACGGAAACGAAACCGAATTTCCGGTGGATCTTTTTAAAAAAAATGCTTCTCTAATGAATAAACACATGAAGTTGTATTTTCAGCTGCGACAGTCTAAATGCTAAGGACAGATGCTGATCGAATCCCTAAGAAATATTTCTTTTCTGAAAATTTCCAGTTTTTGATTCACGATTATCATCATAGTTCCAGTTTTAAGAAATGAATTTCTTTTTCTTGGAAATAAAACCAACTTTTAAGATAAGTTTGGTGATCCTTCTATAACAATGGTGCTTGGTCACGATACGGAATGCATATATTAGAAGGCCTCTTCAGGGGACAAGGGGAAAATGTTCTTGCTACGTTTTCCTCGAAACTACAGAGGTCGTAAATTATTCGATAAATTTCGTCGGTTGTTCAAAGCCATTTCGAAAACTGGCTAGCGAAATCTCAAATCGTTAACAGATCGGATATGGACCAGCCAAATTACACAGTATATTAGGAATTCGTGAAACAGCTTTCCAATGCGAAAACTAGCTGATTTCAGAAACACACACGCAAACATATATATATATATGTATGTGTGCATATGCGTATAGATACATTAGAAAGAATATGTAAAAACGCAAATTTTTATTTATAAATCTTTCATCTTTCATCTTTTTTCAAGTTTCATGTGTTTGATTTTGTATTTATTTAATAGATATTTAAATAAAAATGATGCATTTCACTTGATAGCGCATGTCAATGTTTAAGAAGCTTTATCGCATTGTGTGAAATAATCACTATTTCTTAGGTATATTGCGGTCACTTCCATAACAGATTTTCCCGTATTAAGAACTTTATAGTAAACCAGAGAAATAACCTTTACTATTAAAAAACAATAAATTAAAAAATTTCCATCTATAAAAAAACATTCTTAATTTTATAACAAATATAGTGCTTAAAAAACGTTGCATCTACCTACCAATACCAAGTGCTCCATTAACATACTTTTCTAAGCAGCGAGCACATATCTTGAAATTTGTATTTTAAGCGGAAACAATGTGCAATGCTAAAGATAGATGCTGATCGAATCCCCAAGAAAGATTTCTTTTCTGCAAACTTTCAGTTTTTGATTCACGACTATCATCATAGTCCCAGTTCTATGAAATGAATTTCTTTTCCTTGAAACTAAAACCCACTTTTAACGTAAGTTTGGTGATCCGTCTATGACAAATGAGCTGGGGTGTTCGGTCTCGATATACTGAATGCATACATTAGGAGATTCTCTTCAGGGGATGGAAAAAAAAACATTCCTGCTACATTTTCCTCGAAATAGCAGCAATATTTTCGAGGGTATAAACAGAGTGCTGTTATCAGAATTCTCTTTTGTGTGTCGTGCGAGATAAACATTAAGCGAGAAAAAACGTTTTAAGATATACATACATAACATATTCAATCCTTTTAATATGTTTAATGCTTTGAGGGATTGACACTGAATTTGATAAAACTAAGGTCCTGGGGTAAAAGAAAATGGTAATAATAAAATTTGTAGAAATTCCGTTTTTATGCATTTCTAGAGAAACACAAAAAGGCAATACATTTTAAGTACAGTAATTTTATATCTGCGTTTATCAAACAGTGCTTTATGTATTATCAAGAAAATAAAATTTGCTTTCATTGAAGTTTATTTAAATCGCTTCTTCTTGATTCAAATTTGTAGATGCTGTAATTATTATGTTATACTTTACATCAAGTATGTATAGAAAAATTTTAGCTGTAAAAAAATATAACATGTAGTTGATATAAAGTATAATAAAATAGTATCTTAATATTTAATTATGTTAACTTTATTGTATGTAAAAGTTATTTGAAATTCGTTTTGTAATGTTGCAGCAAACGTAAAATTTTTAAAAACTTAACATCATTAGTTCTTTTTAATCTATTTTTGGCGCAAAGTATTTGTTCATCTATTTACAAATAATTTATGAAAGTGAAGACTAAATTTCAATTGGAATCTTTTTTTATATATATTATTGAATTAAATCTAATTTTTTTAAATATATTGCGTAGAATATTATTCTGAAAACAATGTTTTTTACGATGCGATTTTAAGGAAAGTAACGAAACATTCACATTATCAAAGACGACTGTTTTCTTTTAAGTTTTAGTTTTCGAAATGAAATTATTTACAAATAAAATTAAAATAAAGGTTAAGAAAATTAAACTGAATTTATTGATGAAAGTTATGAAATACAATCAGAAAGATCTCAAAATTGGGAGCATTATTTTTTATGTACAGCAGAGCGCCAGTTATCCGCACAAGTCGAAACCGATCCTAATTTGGTAAGCAAAAGTTCGAATAAATAGAAAGACATATTAAGGGTGTTCCTGACTATACTAAGACCTTCAAATTTTATCACGCTTAGGTTTGCCAGCACCAATTAATGCCTGGGTGTTTAAAAGTTGTTTTTTATTTGTTGTTAGTCTTTTTTTGTTGTTGTTGTTGTTGTTTGCTGTTTTATCATTTAAAATTTCCTTTTTCTTTTTTTTAACATCTTCTGAACTCCAGAGATTCTAATTTAAGCAAAAAACTTTCCATTGCTGCTTGCTTCAAAGACGATATTCTTTTCATTTCGAATTATTTTAAAATACATTGGTTGAATAAGATCATCATTTTTCAACCTTTCGCGCCATTTCCTATCTGTTTCCGAACATGCAAAGGAAATGTTATGTGATGCACCTGGATCTTTTCATAGCATTCGTTTTCCTTTTCTTTTTCACTTTATTATTCATTGTTACTGCTTCCATCGATACACTTATCGGAGATTTGATTTCTCATGCTAATGTGACGGAGGAAAACATGAGAAATACAGGGTGTTCGAATATTTCGAAGTTCGATTAAAATACATTTTTGAGAAAAATAGGCTGATCGGACAATTGGAAGTTCAGTTAATTGGAGTTCCGATTATCTGCGCTTTACTGTATTAAAGATTATAATAACTTTTACATATTTACAATTAAAATATTACTCCCAACAATACACTTATCGGGAATTTGATTTCGCATGCTAATGTGACGGAGGAAAACATGAGAGGTACAGGGTGTTCGGATATTTTGAAAGTTCGATTGAAAGACATTTTTGAGAAAAATAGGCTGATCGGATAATTGGAAGTTCAGTTAATTGGAGTTCCGATTATCTGCGCCTTACTGTATTAAAGTTTATTATAATTTTTCATATTACAATTAAAAAACAGAAATGTATGTATCAAAAACCGAAATTTAATGATTACTTATAATAAAATCATCGCAAAATATTTTAAGATACATCTAGAAAATTAAAAAAAAAAAAATAGTATTTTGCCATAACTTTCGCATTTCAAAATACATTCAAGTATAAAAATCAAAGGAACAAAATTAAACTTTTAATCTAATCTTTGATCAAAGTACTTAATTATAAGTCAACCAAGCGTCAAATTACCTCATATCTGATTATGTATGTTCTACAAATTAATAAACGGGACAAGCTAAATTATGATTCTAATTAATTTTTTTGTATGACTTTTTAAAAAATAAACGAGGATTTTATTTAAATGAAAAATAATCAACTTACAGAAAAATTTTAAGTGAAAATAAAACTAGATTTATTAAATTATTTTGGAAATTTTTTGAAGTTATGTGTTTTACCGAAAATCATCTTATAAGTATCAGCTATGAGATGATCATTAAAAATATTTATATGAAAATGCTGATATATGAGATTCTATCAACTAGAGATTTGCATTGTCTGTTGCACTGAAAATGACAAAATTTCAAATGCAATGAGGAACAATGGAAATAAATAATTAGGCCAGATGAACAGCAGATTTTTGTGGGGGATAGGAGGGGCGGTATTATTAAATTGTCGAGTTACTGCCACCACAGACAATAACACATTTCATGTAAAAATTCTGAACAATAAATAGCGACATGAAGAATATGCAAAATGTCATATTTAATGCGTTCTTTACGTGAAATGGACTTATGTTTATACAATGTATATGTTACTGAAAAATCTCGAACTTTGGTAGATCCTAGCATTTAAGCTTAAGAGAATTATATATGCTTCTATATATGCCCAAATTAACTAATATATGCCCATATTAACTAATATATGCCCAAATTAACTAATATATGCACAATATATATTTCTTAACGCTTCTACTGCGGGCTTTTACCGAATCATTTTGGTAAACTCTCGGATTTACTGATTCCTTTTGGTAAAAAAAACGAAAGAATTGTTAAGATTGGCAAAAGATTATAAAGTTATTTGGCTAAGATATTGGACTTCCACGCAGATATGTAGCATAGTAAATCAAACACTTATTTATTTTTATTTATTTGAACAATGCACGAGTTGATTACTTGTCTATTGAACAAACAATTTATAGTTTATATACCACTAAAATCAGTAAAAATATATTGAAGTCACTTCCGTAATTCGCCAAAACAGCTGCATCAGTTTTAAGTTATTGCATATGACTTTGCAACTGTTGTAGACACTTAAAACCAATTCAACTCCGATGAACTGTATTTCAGATTATGCTTGTTCTTCAAAAAGTTACGTTTTTTCAATATCACATTTCACTAAAACCTTTAAAAACATTAAATTTCTTTTCACATGGATATATTATTGAACTTTTTAATCAGTAAATTCTAATATTCTCCGAAATATTTTATTAGAAGTGTTTAAAAACATATTTCAGAACCAACACATTTTGGTAAATGCTAAGATTTGCAAATAAAACCTAAGATTTGTCAGAGTTTGGACTTTTACAGTAACATATATACCTTAGATTTTAATAAAGGAATGAATGGTATAGAACTTAAAAATGAGGAAATGATTTCTTTCGCTGTGCATTTTTTATTTCTCATCTGTCTCAAAAATATATATTTAATTTCACAGCCAACGATCATATAAAGCAATTTTTCGGGCAATTCGCTAAGTCATTTTAAATCCGATTATCTCGAAATGATATTTTTTGATTTGGTAGACAAAGCTCAAAAAATAATTGATTGATTTAAGTATACATATTTTTTATTTAAGTAATGTGTTTTTGAAGTCACAGAATTTCATTATCTTAGGTTCATTACTTGGTAGTTTAATAGTTAAAAAAAAAAATTATATATATATGTATATATATATATATATATGTATATATATATATATATATTGAAAGTGTTTGATGAGAAGCTAGATGATTAAATAGAGCTTTTCTTATGTTTCATCCATTTTTTAATTTCTTAAATGCATTAAATATGTATTTTTATACATTTAATATTTATATGTAAGAAAATAGAAAGACATCACATTCTGCAATCGTATTAGAAATTATTTTTACTTTTTTAATGTCCTGTGATTTACCAATTTACACTAGAACTTGTCCTTAAATGTCCCCAAGAAGCAAAAATTCAATGAATAGTGTTGAAGTGACCATGGCGATCCACAAAAACACGAAATGGCACTAAATGAAGATATTTCAAAAGTGCTGCACTACATATCAAATGCTTCTCAAGAGTCTTTTTTTCTGGAGATTTTCTAGAAGCAAATCAATTAAATTTGAATCACATGCAAGAAAAATCAAAGATCACCGCTTATACCGCCTTTCATGCCTATTGTACCTTTAATAGTATACGCCTTTTCATCGCGTATTATTTTGTCTTAATAATTGCTTTCGTTACTTTGTACAGATAGAAATTATACTATATAACTAAGACATTCGTTATAGTGACTTCATTTATATTTTTACATTTAATAATAATAATAGTTTGCTTAGTTCTCTTTGCACCATTTTGGTGATTTTTTTCATATATTTCACTTTTTAAATTTAAAGTATAGGTTACTTTTCTGAACGAATAATATATGATAATACGCAAAAAATATTAGAAAGTTGTAATATATGTTAAACCCTGTTGTAATACGACATTTTCCAAACGTCTTCAAATACTCTTCCGAAACATATTGTCACATGAATATGAATTGCATAGCACAAAAAACAAGTACTTTCGCTAGATTTCAGGCAATAAGATAATGTTTAAACATCAGTAAGTCTATTTGCACTAACTTGTCTGTTAGCTACGATTAATATTATTGAAGTAAAAGAAATTTTGTTTTCAAAATGGAAAAAAAATCGTATCCGAAAGGGTTAATTATCTTTAATAATCTACATGCTCTTCTCAGGCACAGGGAAAGTTTGGCGCTGTAATCGAAGTACTACTCTCAGGTACATGAACAGTAAATTCACTGGAAGAAACGCGAGCAATACTAAATGAGAACGGTTCGATTTGTGCTGAAAATTTCTTTAAAAAATGAGTTTAAACGATGCATTTTTTTTTTTTTGTTGTTGTTGTTTTTTTGAAGGAAAAGGTTGAACAAATTAATTTAGGACTTCTGAATAAAAATTCTGCATATATATGTAACGTAAAAATTAAAGTAATCTTTTTGGCGGCATTCCGTTTAGAAGATCAACAGCAGGTTCAGCAGCCGTAGTGTAACTTATTAAGGGATGGATTTCGGTCTCTGAGAATTTCCCCGTAAAAAATTACATCACTCCGTTTTGAATTCATTTTTATTGGAACACATAAAATACGTGAAGTTAGACCAGCAATCACCTTGGCACGCATCGGATACTCCAAACTTCGTGACTAAGCTACCTCATTCCAGCTTACAATTTATCGGGAAAAATTTAACGGGCGTCCTAGCAGTTTAAGAGACAGATGCATTCTGAATGCTCCGAAAAACTAGAATGAAACTCCCCAACACTCACACGGAAAAACTAGCCCCTCCTCAGTCTGCGTCAGTAAATTAAAAATCCAATTAGGATTAACTTCGAGGCTACGCGTCAGAAATCATCACCTCTGATTGGTATACGAGGCGTGGCCTTTCCGTAGGAACTCAATATTGTCTCACAAATAGACTAACCTGCTAACATATCCGCGCATTAACACAGAGCAGACGATCTTAATAAAAAATAAAATTAAAATCTCAATAATATTCTAAAAATGAAAGATATTACGAAATCGTTTCCCGCACTTTTTTGAGAAACAAGCAATAGATTATTAATAAGTTAAATAAATAAGAAAAAGAACTTTAGCTGTTAAAAAATTAATATATTACGAAACTAAGATTAAAAATATGTTCTACAAATTTAGAATGAAAAGCTCAGAGAGAACAAAATGGCGCAAATTTTTTTATTACATATATATGTGTAACTTGAATAAAATTTTTCATCCTTCTAGTGTTAATGCAATTTCTATTTGTGAAATAAGTTCGATCTGACTGTTTATCAATGAGTAAAAAACATTTTAATCAGTCTGAATTTCTTTTTTTTTCATTTTTTCTAATAATTCATTTAAATAAGCATTGAAATTATAATCTTTTTGACATATAATTTAGTTTTGACTTGCACTACATATAAATATAAAATTAGTCGGAATCAATTGAAATAGCCTGCAAGTTACTTTAGTAAAAGTAGTCAAAATAGTAAAAGGTAGACAAAACACGTATATAGAAATAATTCTTTTGCATTCTCAGTTAATTTTATTTTGTAGATGCAATATCAAACATTCCGTGCAGAATATTTTACTTTATAACTCGATTCTGTAAAGTCGTACGAGAAATAAAAGAAATCATGCCATACATTTTAAACATAAAATTGATTTAGGGGATAGTGGGGCCAGAAATTATATCTTCCTAAATTTTATGTAAAGAAAAAGAAAAAAAAATCGAGTGTAGTTTTTATACAAAAATTTTTACAAACTGTAAAATTTTTAAACATTTGATTTAAACATCATATTTCGATTTCTCAGTAAATTTTACTCTTGGATACCTAGCAGGAAATTATTCGGCCAAATAATATAAAAATTATTAATGTTTAAAGATTGGAAATCTTAATGTTAAATTTATTTATGGGGGTCTTAGAATTCTTAAAACAAGAATTTATAAGGTTTTAAAGCTCATTTTTCATTTGGAGGAGAGTATAAGTCATGTTTTTTTCATTTCATGTATTTCATAAATTGAAAGATGCAGAATCAATATGTATAGTAGGCTTCAAACTGTCAGACATTTGTGGAGCAGAAAATTGATATAATAGTAAGCATAGGATTATAAAAAAATATTTTTACAAATAAGAAAAATGTTTTTAAGCCTAATTTTGCTTGAGATAATGAAAATCGCCTTGAATCTAAATAAATTTATATTTAAAATATTTTTATATTTTTAATACAAAGTTGTACACAGCTAATGCAAAAATATCAAACTTCCAATAGCATAATCACCTAAAAAAATTTTTTTGAGCAATAAAAGGAATTTTAGGTTCAATTCATACAAACTAGCTTGAAACATATGTTTTGAAAATTTTATAGAAGTATTTAGAAATTTTTTAAATATCCTGCGCGTTATGCCTAAAAACGTCATTAGGAGAAAAATGACTTAAAAGTTTCGAAAACACCGCTTCAGCTATTCAGCAAGTATAATTCTAAAAGCATAAATTCTGTACTCATAGAAATTTCAAGAAATCAGGTATATCAAAAGGTTCAGAAAAGTAGAAGTTTAACAGATTTTAGAAATCTATTTTTATTAAAAAAAAAATGCTTAGGTAACATTTTGTATATTTGTAGAAAATTAAATTTTATAAATACGAGGTAGAACCCATCGAATTTCGACGAAAGAAAATATTTAAAGATGAACTGTTTCATTGATTTATAATAAACCTACAAAATTAGTTACAGTAAAAAATGCACCTTAAATTGATATGTCTAACTCTTAAACAAATTATGTTTAACCTAAAGTTAACGACATACTATTTCTATAAAACTCAGTTGTAGAAATTGTTAAAATTAAACTTTAATCGTACATGTAAATATTAAAAAATAATAAAGATCCGTTATTGTGATAAAGTTATCAATTAAAGCTCTTAATCAAGTATTCCAAAAGGAAAATAAAGCAAAATTCTTTCCACTTCGACTCCACATCATAGATTTTTTTTCCCCGTGAAATCTAAACTCGACATCATTTTCCTCATATCCAAATTTACCTATGTACTTTTCATATCTTTATTAACGTTTTTAAAAAATTGGTATTTTAATTTAATAATTTTGATTCAAAACTTGAAGTCTCTATGCTATTAATTGAAACAAATTTTAAACTATTTATATTCTCTTAAGTGTAAATTAAATTAAAATCCATCGGATTTTACAACAGAATATAGACATAGCACGCATTTAAATTATATTTTTTTCACATTTAATGAGAAAATGGCAACATAAAGATACAGTAATCATTTTTTTCCTTTTTTTCTTTCTCTTTTGATAGAAACGGAGTATTTCTGTTGCCACAATTAGAAAAAAGTTATTAAAAACTACACAAAAATTAATATTTCAAAATTAAATTAAGATACAGTTTTCAAATAAATTGCATTTTAAAGTACATTTTTTCCCCTATACGACGGTGTAAAAATTGAAACTATGCGGTTTTTATAAGTTTAAAAATTTGCAATAGTAAAAACTGCAAACCCGAAATTTCATTTCAAATTTCAAAGTGTTGCCATTCGCAAAATGACGTATGCGTTACGCACAGATACGTTTGGCCTTTATAATATAGATATACAGACTGTTCCAAAAATAACGATCCATTTCTATAAAAACACTAATCTACACAGCAATCTACACAAAAACACTAATCTATTCCTTTCACAGATGTTTGAAGAAATGTGTTCATTAGAAAAATAAACAACTATCGTTTCCTGGAAATTGGGTGGAAAAAAATTGTAAAGGGGTACGTCAGCTCTATCATCGAAAATACGGAAGACAGCCAACAACAAGGGCCAATATCAAACTACTTCTGATCGAGTCCAGAAGAAACGGTAGCATGGCGTATGAAAAACGTGCTGGATGACGATCGACATTTGACGATACCGTCAAGAGCATTCGTGAGGAAGAGCCCACGCCCACAAGTAGCCTGATATTGGCTCTTGATGGTGACTGTTTTCCATATTTCTGATGGAAAATTGACTCACCTATTCATATGTTTATCACCCAGGTTTCTGAAAATGATGACTGTTTTTTCTGCTAAAGGGAGTATTTCTTCAAACATCTCTGAAAGAAATCAATACATTAGTGTTTTCATAGAAATGAATCATTACTTTTGGAACACGCTGTATATTTCCGAATAAAATTTTCGTAAAAAAACATGAATTGTTTCCCATACATATTTTAACAAAAATCGATTCCTAGAAATTTCAAATATTTAAAACTAAAAAATCAACTAATTCCACCAAGGGTTTTTATAGCAATGTTTAAAAAATTAAAGGATTCAGGGTTTATTTTGCAACGAATTTATCATTAAAAGATCAAAATTTCAACTGTGCATAAATCTCAAATCTCTTCACTGAATTACTTCCACTTTTAATGACTTAAATTGAAATTTGCCAAAAAAATAACAAAATAACGAGTTTGTATTGAAATATTAAAAATTTTTTTACAATTTGAATATGAAGAGGATCCTCTAAACATTTATTTATCAAACTAATTGCTAGAAATCATTCAGTCGAACATATAGTCCCGTTTAATTAATAATTTTTTTTCTTTAACTATTTGGAAAATAGTTGTTGTCCTCCGTAAAAAACTTGGAAATTTGAAATATATCTGAATTTTTTATTGGTTGAATTCCGCAGCTTATTAGTTTTCTGATTGGTCCATGTTTAATGTCTAAAAATGGAATACTTCTGTTGCCACAATAGCAAAAAAAGTAATAAAAAAATTAACAAATAATAATAATTTGGAAAAGAATCGTGGTAAAGATTTCAAACAAATTTCATTTAAAAGTGCATTTTTTTCTCTATGCAACGGTGTAAAAATTTAAAATGTGCGATGTTTAGGAGTTTAAAAATTTTCAGTTCCGAAAAAGTAAAATAGAAATTTCATTTGAAATTTGTTTATGATGGGTCATGGAATAGTAATGTTTAATCCATGTCGTACGTAATGCGAGGCGTTATGAAGTCAGTCTGTTTAACTCCATCAAATAAAAATGCTCATTTTAAACAGTTAAAGTTGTGTATCTATAAACTACTGTTTCATTGGTCCAGGAATATTAATGTTTAATGCATGGCGTACTAATGTTTAAGGCATGGCGTGTAATGCATGGCGTATATGACTCGTAACGATCATCATAAAAATTATGTTTATGATTTTTAATTTAAATATAGAATTTATTTATAAGTCTTTAAAAATTTAGTCCTTGAAAATATCATTTTCCAAATAATCGTTGTAATTTTGTTAAATTACATTTTTTTTTTTTTGGGGGGGGGGGGTTAATTTGGTAAATAAAGTGTGCGGGCTTAATTTTCATTTATTTATTGAAATAATTTTATTCTATCTCGCTGGATGTAGATCTTGCTTTATTTGCAAGAATTATACATTAGTCATAGTTTTCTTTACAACTCTTTTTTATAATGAAAAATTTTTTTTCACAACCGAAATAAGCAAAAAACTTCTATATGTTCTAAAAATAGTGGAATTTAAAGGTAATGATTTCAACAATGGGTTCAATGGAAAAGATTTCGTGCTTAAATAGCTCAATTGTTCTATACATAAAATATTTTGTAAGCTCTTTTTAGATTTCAGTAAATAATGAGTACTTTCTTGTGATTATGTAATGCACTACAAATGTAAATAAAATAAATGTTAAATCTAAATTCAGAATGATAACATTGTCGTTTTTTAAACAATGTTTTAAGGATTTGGAATCAATTTTCATTCATATCCTTTACGATATATTATAAACTTTGTTTTGGAACACAATCTGCTTAAGAAAAAGTATTCGAATACATATTTGGCTATATACACTAACCTTAATAGCCTAAATAACGAAGTTTTGTTAAAAAATTCACGAAGTGTTGTAAAATGCTTCATAATCTATGCTTAACGCATGATTTTTCTTACTTGTTTAATAATGACTTCATTTTGTTTTTTACTTTTTCGGTTTCTTATTAAAATACAGTGACATTTTTTTTTTACTACGGTGAGTTACGAAAAAAATCTATTGTGATTTTCAAAGATTTTATTTCAAATATATTTCTTAAAAAAAAATCATAAAAGATTCATTTTAATTTACTTTATATAACTATTATTCTTTATATAATAACTATTATTAATAACTATTATTTTTTAATCATTTTAATTTTTTAACAAGTTTACGTAATAAAAAAAAAAATGCATGGATTTTTTTTCTATGAAAAAAAATTGAATCTAATTCCTTTTATACAACAATAATGTTAATGATAATTTTTCGAAATTGTCGCACACTTTTTACTTTTAATTGAGCCAAATTTTTAAAAGTTTTTTTTTTTTTTTATATGAAATAAAGAAAGATAAACAAAAAAATTGTAAATTGATTGTCTATAAAATCCCCACTAACCCAAAGAAGTTTATTTTTTCTTTCCAAATTAGTATATCTTTAAACAAAAACAATTTTTAAACATTTTTTTTTAATTTTTCTAGCAAAATTGCAAAATAATTTAAGCACGTTGTACGTGAAGCGTAGCAAATGAGATGCATTCGTACGATAACGAAGTTTTAAAAATATTCAGATCTTGTTGATATAGTAAAGCTTACTTCGGATATAGTAAAGCTTACTTCAGTATAGTGGTCGAAATCTTTGTGTTCCTGTAAATGTGCAGCAAGTAATTTTTATTACAACTCAGCAACGTATATCTAATTCATAAAATGTGAAGCAATTTAATATAATTAAAACACGCCCAAAACAATGTTTCCCCGTACAGCATTATGTAGTGGAATACTTTTGTGCGGCCGTGTGATTTAATAATAAATATTCTTTGCATCGCAGATTGTACAGAATGTATATTTTAGTATATACTTCATAGATTCATGTTGATTCTATTATGTTCGAATGAATGTAACACCATTAAAAAACATTTGAAACATTTTTCCCCATTGACCGTAACGTAACGGAATACTTTTGATTGTCTTTGTAATTGATCTATGCATCCGATTTTCATAACATTTGATATGACTCGACAAAATTATGTAATATTTATATGTTTTAAATTTCAAACAATTAAAATGCATTTGAAACTTTTTCCCCATTGACCATAATGTAACAAAATCCTTTTGATTGTCCTTGTAATTGATCTATCCATCCGATTTTCATAAAATTTGAAATGACTCGACAAAATTATGTAATAATTATGTATTTTAAATTTCGATTCAAACGATTCGGTTGGGTAGTTTTTGCGTTGTTATATGCGGACAGACAGACGGACGGACTGAGCGACAACTATAGGTGCTACGTATTTACATAATTACAAACGCACCTAAAAATGTGTATTTTGAAGTACAGATTTTAATAAAGATAAAAATATCTTTAAATAAAGGTATGGAAATTCATATAGGGAATTGGATATAAGCTCAGGGAAATGTGTGCAAAAGGATAACCGAGAAACTCAATTAAATGCATTTAACCACAAGCTAGTATAAATTTACAGAAAGTCTAGTTTTTCTCTGTGTTTCTACAGAAATTTTTAACAGTGCAGAATATTAAATCATGGTTATTTATAATCTGTTTACATTAAATTAGTAATTTGTTTTAATACATTTATGCCTGTTTTTTCTGAACACGTTTTAATTAAGTATTCATAAACAAATGAAAAAAATCCGAACAATGAAAAGATATTATGCAGGAAATGTTTAAAAGAACATAGACATAGAACTTAAAGTTAGATTATGGAAATATGCATAATAGAGATGCATAAAATAAAGAATATCCCCAAAATGATTCAAACGCAAATTTTTTACCTGTATTAAATATATGGTCAATGTAAATATGAAAAACTGTTCAAAAAAAGGTAGTAAATAACATTTTGTAAATGAAATAGTTCTGACTTTAATTTTTAACTGTTTGATTTTTTAAGTGCATTCTTAATTACATAAATACGTTGCACCCATAGTCGTCGTCTGGTCCGCCCATTTTGTCTGCCTGTCTGTACTCATATAACAGCCAAAAATTAACCTAACGAATGATTTAAAATTTAAAAACTATAATCCGTGCAGAATTTTGTCGAGTCATTTTAAATTTTACGAAAATCAAATCAAAGATAAAACGGTATTAATAAGGGAGTCTTCCGTTCTAATAAATCATATCACGTAAGATTAATTAATTGGTATGCCATGACTGGCAGTGATTCTAGGTTGACGTAGTAATTAAGTCGTATTTAAGTTGGAGTCTTATACTTCCGTATTACTGAATTTAATGTATATAGTCGTAATAAATTTTGTATTCATGAATTCTTGCATAAGAATGAAACAGCTATTTCACCCAGAACTTATAAAACTAGTTATAGTATACGGGCGCATTTCAATTATCACATTTGATTTACAATTTTTTGACTTGTTTGTCACGTACTGAACAGTAGCCAATAAACTTTATTCCAAGCACATTATGAATAAATTTCTGAACAATGAAAATATATTATGAAGGGAATGAATAAAAAAACATAGACATAGAACTTAAAGTTAGATTATGGAAATACACTATCTACCAAAAAGTATTTGTACACTTTCAGTTTTTGACATTTTGTCAAATATTTAAAAATATACTGGTCGGATTCTTCTGGAACTTCAGAAATATAAAGATTATGTTTCACTTTATATTTATTTACATTCATTTGTTAAGCGGGTAATTAGGGAGCCGGCAAAAAAACAAAGAATAATAGAAATATTTGGGATCGCCCTGTACATGAAAATGCACGAAACGACTTATCGCTTTAGAATACAAATATATGAATACAGTAGAATATGTACACTAATTTGTGTGAGAATAGCATGTATATTTATGGCGATAGAGCGATTTTTTTGAAAAATTCAAAAAATTCTGGTATGTTTTTTGTTTATATCATGCTGGGTTTTTGACCAAATTTAACGCAAATTTCAGAAAAATTGGCAAAATGCAGTAGAAAAAATGTAGCGCAATAGGAATATAAATATATTAAATATTTTATGAAATATGAGTAGTTGTATAAAATAATTTTTATCTGCGCATGCGCGAACTAGAAAAACATATTTTTTACATCATTTAATAGTCAATTCTATGGAGTGACTTATAAAAAAAATCCAATCAAATATCGTGAAAATTCAAAAAGATATTATTTTAGTGAGATGTTTTTACTATGCTCTCTAAAAACGGCTGAATCTTAAGGGATTCTCCACAAATTGACATTTTTTAATAACTGACTTTAAAAAAAAAACTAGTATTGAATTAATACAATATCTAATACAATATTGCTGCTAATAAGTACTTGACAATTGTGATAGAAAAGAAAAAGAGCTTTATTCACATTCACGGCCAAAACTAAGAGAGGGTTGGGGGAAAAGGGCATATGCCCCGGGCGCTAGGATGAAAGTGTCCCAAATGTACATTTTGTTTGGCGATTTTTTCCATGTCTGTGTTTAGCATGATATTGTCAAAATCGTCCCATTCAAAGCATTTCTCCTATACCAAAGCATAGAAGAATCTAATGATGATGGCATAAAGATCCCGCATAAAGCAGATTTTTTTTTTCGTTTTGATTCGGTTTCACCATTTTAAGGTATCATTTTTTTTAAACAAAGCAGACTACTTTAATCAATATTACATATTTTAAGTTTTAAAATAAGTCGGCTATTAATAAATTAGAAAATTTTTCTTTGCAAATACTTTTGCAGATGCTTTGCAAAGAAGAAAAGGGAGGGAGGGGGGAGTTCACCAAAATTCATTGAAATATAAATATATTAAATATTTTCTAAAATGTTCTATGTCATGCAATATTTTCAACCAAATATAAAGCCACATTCAGAAAAATTCGCAAAATGTAGTAGAAAGAATAAGGTGCTATTGAAATGAAAATATATTAAAAGTTTTCTAAAATATGAGTATTTGTATGAAATATTTTTTTATCAGCGTATGCGTGAACGATAAAATTTATCATTTTACATAATTTAATATTCAACTCTATGGAGCTACCCATAAAAAAATCCGATCGAATTTCGTGGAAATTCAGAAAGTTATTGTGGATAGGAGTGAACTGATTTTCAATTGGTCTCTGAAAGCAGTTGAATGACGTCAGATTTTACGCAAATTGCCAAATCTCCATTTACGTTTTTTACTGGTGATTTACTTCTTTTCTTAGATAATTACCAGAACGAACCTATTTCAGGATAAAAATAATTATAAAAAATCGAAGCATTTGTGTCAAATCTACCCATTGATACATAATTGATAATGGCTCTTATGCAAATGCCGATATCTGCGATCCTGAAATACGTCAAGTTCTCCACTGTTAAATGTGGTGTCGAAAACAACACTGACATCAATCGCATGCATGATGCCAAGAAGAACAGAGCTGTCTGATTTTGAGAAAGGTGTGATCATCGGGTACCACCGAAATGGCCGATCTTTAATCGACATATCTAGCGAGCTTAATTACCCCAAAACGACTGTGGCTTATGTGATTAGAAAATGGAAGCTGAATGGTGATTGTCAGAATGTGGCCAGAGTAGGCAGACCGACGAAACTGGGAGATAGAGACCGACGGGTTCTGTCTAGAGAAATTCGGAAGAATCGCAACCAACCAATGTTACACATACGCCAAGAATTTCAACAAGCTTCAGGATGTGTTGTTTCCATGAATACCATCCGTAAGGAAGCTCATCTGCTTAATTTTCATGGCCGTGCTGCCGCCCATAAGCCTTTAATCACCAAGTCCAATTGCGCAGCTCGGTTAAGTTGGTGCAAAACACGCCAGCAATGGACTGTACAACAATGGAAACAGGTTCTCTGGAGTGATGAATCAAGGTTCACCCTCTACCGTTCTGATGGTAGGATCTGGGTCTGGCGTCTGCCTGGAGAACGCCTCCTACCAGAATGTATTGTGCCCACAGTTAAATTTGGCGGAGGGGAAATTATGTTCTGGGGTTGTTTTTCCTGGTTCGGACTAGGACCCTTGGTCCCAATTCATGGTAAGCTCAATGCCGATGCCTACTGTAATATACTGGACAACAGTGTACTTCCTACGTTGTGGTAATACTATGGTTTGGACCCATGTTATTTCCAGGATGACAACGCAAGCTGCCATGTAGCGAGGTCCAGCATGGATTGGTATGCTGATAATGGAGTACATCGACTCGAGTGGCCTGCTCAGAGCCCAGACCTGAACCCAATAGAGAACCTCTGGGACGGGTTGGATCGTCGAATTAAGGCGGGTGACACACGCCCAAAATCAGTAAAAGAGCTTACCTGCCTTGTGCAAACAGAGTGGAATAAAATACCATTAAATGTAATACAAGGACTAGTTGAGAGCATGCCCAGGAGAGTCGCAGCTGTAATTTCCTCTCGAGGAGGATCTACAAATTATTAAATGTGAACAGGGCCAAAACCAGTCTTTTTTTCCCGAGGCAAACGTGGATTTTGAAGGTACCCCTTTTCCCCTCCTTCGCAAAGCATATTTACAAAGAAAATTTCTCCAATTTATTAATAGCCGACTTATTTTAAAACTTAAAATATGTAATATAAAATAACGTATTTTGCTTTATTAAAATACTCCAATTTGATACTTTAAACCGAATCAAAAAAATTCTACTTTCAACAGGATCTTTAAAGCCCTTGTCCCTGCCCGCGAAGACACTGCTGAGCTAATGCTATTCCTGTGGGGAGGCATTTTTCAAATAACTCTTTCGCAATTTGAACTTTTCAATTTTTTTTTTTTTTTTTTTTTTTTTTTTTTTTTTTTTTTTTTGCATTGGATAGTGGAAGTCCCTCTCAAAATCGCTCCTTGACTACTTTTTCGATTTGAGTCATAGATATTTTTTATAAAGTTAGTTTCACTTTCAGAACCGATTTTGGAAGTGAAAGAAACATTATAAAAATATCTACGCCAAAATTGAAAAAGTAATCACGGAGCGATCTTGAAAAGGACTTCCGCTATCCAATGCAAAACATATTATTTAAAAATGTCCAAATGCAAAAGAGTTAGAAAAATGGATCCCCATAGGAATAGCATTAGCTCGTGAGCATCTTCGCGGGTAGGGGCAGGGACCTTAAGCCATCATCATTAGATTTTTTTATGCTTTAGCATAGCCCAGATATAATAATTTTAACAATATTATGCTAAACATAGCCATGAAAAAAATCGCCAAACGAAAGATGCATTTGGAACACTTTCATCCTAGCGCCCGGAGCACATGCTCTTCTCCCCCCCCCCCCCTCTCTTAGTTTTGGCCCTGAATGCGAATAAAGCTCTTTTTCTTTTCTATCACAATTGTCAAGTACTTATTAGCAGCAATATTGTATTAGATATTGTATTAATTCAAAACTAGTTTTTTTTAAAGTCAGTTATTAAAAAATGTCAATTTGTGGAGAATCCCTTAAGATTCAGCCGTTTTTAGAGAGCAGAGTAAAAACATCTCACTAAAATAATGATATCTTTTTGAATTTTCACGATATTTGATTGGATTTTTTTTATAAGTCACTCCATAGAATTGACTATTAAATGATGTAAAAAAAATGTTTTTCTAATTCGCGCATGCGCAGATAAAAATTATTTTATACAACTACTCATATTTCATAAAATATTTAATATATTTATATTCCAATTGCGCTACATTTTTTCTACTGTATTTTGCCAATTTTTCTGAAATTTGCATTAAATTTGGTCAAAAACCCAGCATGATATAAACAAAAAACATACCAGAATTTTTCAAAAAAATCGCTCTATCGCCATAAATATACATGCTATTCTCACAAAAATTAGTGTACATATTCTACTGTATTCATATATTTGTATTCTAAAGCGATAAGTCGTTTCGTGCATTTTCATGTACAGGGCGATCCCAAATATTTCTATTATTCTTTGTTTTTTTGCCGGCCCCCTATTTACCCTCTTAACAAATGAATGTAAATAAATATAAAGTGAAATATAATCTTTATATTTCTGAAGTTCCAGAAGAATCCGACCAGTATATTTTTAAATATTTGACAAAATGTCAAAAACTGAAAGTGTACAAATACTTTTTGGTAGATAGTGTATGACTAATATAGATGTATAAAATAAAGGATATCGCCAAAATGATTGAAATGCAAATTTTGTAACTGTATTAAATTTTTAATAATTTGTTTTGTTAATTTTTGGGCTGTTATATGAAGACAGACAGGAAGACAAACGTATCAGACGACGACTATGAGGTGCGACGTAGTTATGCAATTAAGAAACGCACTTAAAAATTCAATCAGTTTAAAATTAATGGCAGTATCATTTCATTTACAAAATTTTAATTGCTACCTTATTTTGAACAGTTTTTTATATTTACATTGCCTACATATTTAATACAGGTACAAAAGAATTATAGGATTATTTTCCTATCCATTTTGTAAAAATTCAACTTAATCGATATTTAAAAGTTCTGTATGAAAAATAAAAAAATCAACTTTTTTTTTCATGCACCAAAAATTAGCCTATAGATTTGAAACAGCAACACGAACGTACGTAGATTTTGTTTCTAATACGTGTAAATAGCAGTGAAGTTATTGTTCTAAACATTTTCAGAATTTAATTGTCTTCAATACGTGTACTTACAAATATTTCTTGTATGTCATCAACAATTTATGTTTTAATTATCTACTTCTTGTTTTGACACATGAGAAACCTTTGTACTTACATCATGTGAGGGAGAAGACAATATGATGCTTTGTAATTAAATCTCAATTCTTTGTATAGAAATACTCCATTATTTCCTGCACAATAATAACTTTTAAACTGTCTATTTGGTATTTATTTACTTCTTCCGGTATCATTTTCCACGCAAAATTTTCTTTATTACGTTGAAATTTAATTATACGTCTCTCAAATTAAGCTTTGATGTTGAAAGTAATATTGAAATGAAATATGGCATTTAATCATGACTTCTAAAAATACTATTGCCAAACACATTCAAATTGTTTTTGTATAACAGAGATACGTAAGGTTCATAAAATTACCGAATATTAAATTCGTAAAAATATTTATTTAAGAGAAGATATTGTTACGAATTTTATAAATATTAGTTTTTGTTACATTGTCTCTGTTTTCAGGCAAACCTGTCTATTATTATTCAGCGAATGTCTAGGGCAGTTTGGCAAAATATTATAGTTATCGTCAAATTAGTCTCACTTTAGACGACTAATTTTGGTCGCCAAATTTGGCGACAAACTTGGCGATTGTTGGAGATGATAACCCTTCCCTCTCTATGATAACCCCCCCCCCCCTTATAGATATACTGATACACTGAATGTTATTCCGGTGTTTTCTGTATTTTTCTAGAAACATATAGAAATTTCCAGTGCATGCCCGCGCCTATATATAGGAGAGCGATGCGAGCTGCTTGTTGTTATTATTTATCAGTCAGTCATTAAATAAGCTACTATACGATTATTTAAGCAGGTTTGCTTGAGTATTGTAATTTATCTACGCTGTTTTTGAATGTGATAAAGTGTTGAGACGTTGAGTAAAGAGTCTCTGCGACATATATCTGTACTTGTACGTGTGATTTGCGGAGTTATTCCGGAAAATCTGGTAATATTTGTGAGTTTCAAAGACTATATAGCTGTGAAGTTTTATAAATAAATTATTTTACATTTTTTTAAGAGACTAAATTTTGAACTTGACAAACCATAAGATCAGAAGAACCCTATATACTCTACAATATATTAAAAAATAACTTTAAAATATATGTTTGCATGGACGTATAAATTTTTACATAAGTTTGTTGGCTATGTGTATGTAGAACCTTGGCGCTGGAGATAGACGCCATGAATCAATATAAAGCAGAATATTCATCAATTAATAACATATAACTCGTGCATACATTAAATAAAAATTTTGAAACTTTTCAAAATTCGGAAAAGTAAAGTGATTTGTGTGGATCAACATTATATGTTGAACATTTTCAAAATGTCGGGAAAATGTTTAGAAGTCAGATTTGGGGATCTTTCGCATACAATATAATATGCTCAGCGAGCTGAGGTACATGGATAGTTCTGCAGACATAATTCACTCACGTCTTTAGAAATAACATGTAACCTAAGACAGTTCAAAAGAAAATAACACTTTCAACATAACTCCAGTTATCAATGAATATGCAGATTATATTTTTTAAAAATATTTTTACCTCAATCAAGTTGGCTGAGAGGCTGAAAATACATATAATTATCACTTTAAGGGATTTTTTTTTTGTGGTAACATTTTTATTTAATTAAAATTTTCTATGAACCCTTTCTTTAGTCTTTTATCATTTTTTATGAAAACACAAAGGTATTATTAAAACCATTAATAACAAAACTCCAAAATATGAAGCATCCCAAAGTTCGGCATTCCTGTGCTTCCGCCATATGCGCATATAAAGCATTGTTTGACAATCCAGTACCATGTTCTAAGTACCAAAAAGTACCAGGTTGCAATACTTTAATGTTATTAGTTCAATATTGTACCAACTTTGATTTTCATATTAATTTTTAACTGGTTTCAATTTTATCCGAGTAATTAATCACGATCATAAAATTTATTAAAATCTGCAGTTTTTTGTTATTCTTTTGTACATAAGCAATTTGTGATATCTAATGACATGATAAATTTGTGATGACTATTTGTAATTTGGTAAGCTATAGCTGGCTCAGCAAAATGCGCAGTTTCGGCACAAAAAACTGATGTGCATTAGATCAATGAAAAATCGAGATACTTATAAAAAAAAAAAAAAAAATCGCTATTACCGCGCTCTTTTCATGTGGAGTATTTCAAAATTCAAGCAGGACGTACTTGCCATTGTCGAAAACATTAATATGGAAGTCCATTCCTTTTATGCATAACGTCCTGCATTTTCAATGAAAATGGCACACAGTTGCTATTACAGAGCCGCCACCCGGCGGAATATTTCGAAATTCATTAATAAACTGTTAGCTATAGTAAAAATGTTATCCATTTCTTTGCATAACTTCTTACCCGTTTCGATGTTACAATGGCGACACACGGTCAGGCAGAAGACATTTTGTATAAACATATTTTTTGAAGCTCTGACCTCTAAAATCTGCAAATTCGTCGAAAAATGGAAATCGAAAAAAAAATTGGATTTTAATATTTTCTTTTATTGGAGATATCAGAAAGTAAAAATGTTGAAGAATATTAATCACATGTTTTGGTAAGCAATTCTGCTTGCCTTCTCCCCTTACAAAAGGAAAGTGAAAGAAGACAATATTATTATTGAGTGCATTATATAACTAAAAGTTTTTAATAGTATAAGGCTTTGGTATAAGGTTATTTCATGTAGGATTATAATATTGACTTTTTTCATCTAAATCAGTAAAATTTGAGAATAGTAAATTATATCATGCAAACGTATAAAAAGGGAAAAAAAAAAGAAAAAAATGTAAAAATAAATAAACATTGATAACGATATTATTAAGGATAAGAGGGGGGGATTCCAGGAACTTATGATATCGTATAGGGGAAAGGAGTGCAAAATAGTAAAAAAGCCGACAACGTTATATATTTACAGCAACTAATAAAGAAATCATTTGCAAAATGTAAAAAAATAATAAATTTAGGAAAATATCACATATGAACGAAAATATGCACCAATCGTTTACGAGTTATACAGTATTTCGAAAAACTTCCTTTGTCTTTTGAAAAAATATATATTATTTCGATATTTACAAAATCTTTTATAATTACAAAATATCTTTTGCTGCCACTGATTTTCGAAAACGTTTCCGAAAAGTTTTTATGGTATATTAATACAATAATTAATTAATTTCCTCAAACCGAAATATTCGTTTTTAGGATTGTGTGAATTCTCAATTAAGATACCATTGTGAATCCAACAAAGCCGTATATTTGCGAAAATTTCCGGAAAAGTTTCGAAAAATAGTTTTATTTGAAAGAGCAATCGTTTACAATTCCAACAATTACCGTCGATATTCCAACAATATGTTTTAATTTTATTTCTACGATTACAAAAAGGAAATTTATGGCAAATTTAATAAACAGAAAGTAATGAGTCAATTAAGCGAAGTAACATTTTTTAGGATAGCCAAGAGAAATATAAACAATGCTTCTATGTCTGATTTTCTTACATTGTTTACATGAACACAATAATGAATCTTAATTGACACTTCTACATTAATTTTGTAAATAAGAAACAATATAGATCAGAAATATGTTTTTGTTGTTTCCTCGTTCGACATACTTTATTACATAAAATGTTTTAAACATATTTCAGTGAATTTTTTTTAGAACGCTTACAGATCGGGAGACACCAGCAAAGACATCGATTTAACGGTTGAAAATCTAGGATTAGTTAAATCTCGATTCGCATATTAAAGTTTAATCGGTCTGCCAAGTCATACTTTGGAGGAAAACACCTTAAAAAATGAATTTAGGACTTTTTTTGCTTCATTTTGGAAATAACGGATTTTCAACTTATTCTATTGACGATTATTTTCAGAATTTTCAAGCTGTGATTTTGAGACTTTCACAAAAGCTGTTTTATACATTTAGCTAACATAATATGCAAATAAAATTTTGATATCGTTGACGCATGCGCAGTGAAAAATTATTTAGTAAACCTACTCATTTTTCATACAATTTTTATTATTTTTAATTCTGATTCCAGAGTATTGTGAGTAATATTATTTGTCATATTTTCAAAAAAGAATGTTACTTTATATTTAGAACTCTGCAAATTGTAAGCAAAAATCTTGGAAAATTTTGGGGCTGTTTTTATAAAAACCTTAATTTTTCTACGAGTATACATGCTATCGACATAAAAATGAACACAGTTTATTACAATAAGCCACTTACTCATAATCTAGAGTTTAAGCGCTTTTTCTATATTAGGTTTGACAGGGTTATCCAAAAGATATTCATTCTTTTTTAATTTGTTGACGGTTCCTTATGGAGTTTCAAGAAAAAATCTTCGCGGAAATGTGTGAATTGTGCTATTATATTTATGCACTACGAGTTTCATGATAATTCCTCATGTATTTTTCTAGATATTTAACAAAATGTTTAAAATCGCAAGTTGGCAGTCATCTATGGCCAGGTGGTGTATTAGAAATTCGGACATGATTGTTAGGTGATGTAGCACACATACTAGGAAATGACATTTTTGTTTACTTTCCTCCCATCGTGGACAGGACGGGAGGTTCGAAATAAGAAAACTAGACCATGTGTTACAAAATAACCCCGTTAGTCCAACGCTATTTTCTAACTTAATGCAGTCATCCGGTATTTTTAAATTATCTCGGTGAATTTAAGAGCCCACACTATTCACTCAAAAAGACTTTGATGATAACGTTAAGTCTGTGAGAGCGTTATTTTGAAATATCTCGCAAAAAATTTAATATTTTTGAACGATTTTTTGACATAGGACAGAAGATGACGTCTAGTTTTAACCTCTTGGGGACGAACGACACGTATACGTGCCGAAAAAAGTCCAAAAAATCCTTCTTTATCCCCAGCAGTAAAAATTTACTGTAAAATTTGCCTTATTTAATCTGACCATTTTCTCGATTTGAGAAGGCCCAAATTTCTGTTTTTAAAATCTGGTGACAAGGCATTGAAAAATTTCGTCAAAGGCTCCCGTCGCGAAGAGGTTAAGGTTAGTTTTTAATTTTTCGATTTTGGTTACAGATTTTTTTTAATTAGGATAGTTTCACTTTCAGAACAGTTTCAAACCGGTTCCGAAAGTTAATTTTTTTTAAGGAATCTGAAACTAAAATAGAAAACGTAAAAACTAGCCTTAAAACTAGCCGTCTTCAGCTAACCTATGCCAAAAAATCTTTCAAAAATATTAAAGTTTGAGCGAGATATTTGAAAATAATGCCCCATAAACTTAACGTTATTGCCCGGGTCTTTTGTGTGACTAGTGTGGACACTTAACACGAAACATTCCCGATCTTCAATTACAATGATTCTGTTATTAAAGTTCAAATGTTATTATGAAAATCAATATTATTTTAGTAACAGACTAGTGTTTTTTTATCTGTTTATTTTATTCAGTAAGTCTTCTATTATGTCAAATTTTTGATAATTTTTTATACAAAGAAATAATGCAGAACAAATGCTATTGTTGACTCAACAAAAAATGAAATTTAATTTTGTGTTAATCGTGCTAACACACATTTAGGTGAAAACTTTTGTGATATTAAGAAACTTTGTACCATAAAGCTGCAGTTTTTGCGAAATATTTGTTATTTTAATGGAAATACCCTTAAAAGAAAGTTTTTATGGCATACTGTCTAACATTTTTTTTTTTGGTAAAACCAATACTTTTTTAATGCAATTCTACATATAGTTTTATTTTAGTATATATTTCATGATTTTTTTAAATATGATGACTAAAAAGTACAATTTTTATTGTAAATCCATTTTTTCCTAAATTATTGGTGCGATATTTATGTATTAGATAATGTTAAAAATCACTTCTATAATATGCACGGCAAATTTGTATGAATACAAATTTACATTTTAAAATGAGATAATCATATCCTTTATAAATCGTCTGAAAATAGGAACTTCGTCCTTAGGGAATTTTATAATATCACGCTTATTCATAAAACAAGCTATGAATTTCTGAATGGATGAATCAAAAAAAGGTATGCTTTTAAAGTTTAAATGATAAAGAGCAATCGGTGGTATTTGTTTAAATTTAGAAGTGTGTGTGTTTATTCAACTTTTCACAACTTCATAGTGATTCTATTTAAACATGTTTTGAAAATCTGTTTGCGAAGCAAATAAGTGCATTATATCTACACGTCCAGGCAGAAAATATAAACTCAACTGAAATAGCTGTGTGTTTATTTAAAAATATTTTTATCTTTTCGACTGTAGAAACAGAATTTAATTCAATTACCATTAAAATTTCCTAATGTATATTAATAAGTGTGTATTTTTTACACGAAAACACTTAGTTACGGTAAATAGATAGCTGCATAGAAAAATATTCGTTTATATTAATATTGAAAAATAATATTATGTAATTTACAAATGCTCTGCTGAAGTAAAAGCATCCCCTACTTAATTTGTTGAAAAAAAATTTAAGTGTTTGAAAAATGCTTAACCACAGTTTCTTTGACTATAATTAATATATATTTGTACAAAATAAGAAAACACTTGCTCAATGCGTTCAATTACCGAAATGAAGTATTGAAAAGTTATATTCGTATGATCGGGCTACTTTTATCACAATCGATTCGACAGATGATCTGTACACTGTTATATTACAACTAACTATCTATTATTGATTCATTTATTTATGCGTATGTATATATGTGCACATAAAATAACTATCCATTTCTATGAAAACACTAAAGAAGAAATGGTCTCTGTTCAGAAGAAAGAATAGTAATCGTTTCCTGAAAACTGGGTGATATAATATATAAAGAGATGCGTTAACTGTACTACCAGAAATACGGAAAACAGCCGCCAACAAGGCCAATATCAGACTACTTATGCACAAATTAAGACAAACTAGTACCGTGATGGATGAAAAACGTCGAGCGTTCGCGAGACAGTTGAAAGGGGCTTACTTTCACAAGTAGCCTGATATTCGCCCTTGGTGGTGGTTGTTTTTCGTATTTTCGATGGTACAGTTAACACACCTCTTCATATGTTTTATCACACAGTTTCCAGGAAACGATGGCTATACTCTCTTCTGAAGAAAGCATTTCTTCCATCACTTGTGAAAGAAATCGGTAGATTCGTGTTTTCATGGATCGTTATTTTTGGAACCCCCTGTATAAATTTGTGTCTATCTGTATTCATATATGTATCTGCGTGTGCATGTTTATGCGTGTGTATAAGTACAAAATAAAGTTTTTATACCTACAGTCGTTCGTCTAAAGAGAAAAAAGAGAACAACCTATACATTTAAATCATCAAATTATCTCGAAAACTTTAAATAGCCATTATACTGTAAGTCGTGTTTCAGTTTATGTTAAAATTTTTAGGTTAGTCTTATTGTAAAATTGAATAACACTCGGAAGTTTTCAATAGGAACACTTAATGGAATACCTTTGACACAATATTCGACCGTTAAAAAAAAAAATCCTTTTGGTTATAAGCATGCTAATAACAATGTTGGACAGACTACCATAAAGAACTAAGCTAGCACTTTTTCTGAATATTATCGCACATGATTACTGAATCAGAACGAATATTTTCAGCATGTTGCTTTGTTATTAAAAATAATTTACTTTTACAAAAAAAAAGAAATCATACATTTTTATAATCGTTTAGATTAAAACTATAATTTATTTTAAATTTCTTAAACTTATTAACTTGTAACTTTTATTTTATTTTACCATATTAAAATACACTGACACATTGATTGGAAAGCGTAAACTATAATTCTACATAAACTAATATTCTTAAAAGATTACTTCATTTATATTTTGAAGGGAAAAAAATAGTTTTATTTTTAAGAAAATCTTGTTAGTAAAATCTCAGAATTCCGGTATTTCATTTATGCAGTCCCGAAATTTTCGGAATGGAAATTATTCTCGGAACTGAATTTTCTATCTCTGAAAAATTGTCCAAAATGTGAAAAAAAAATGTAGACCTAAATACAACTCTCACTTTGCACATTGCCTTCGCTTAAAACGGAAACTGAGTCACTGTGACGCCACTATAAATTTCACATGTTGCGTTTTATAAGCAGGCACGAATGATTCAGAAACTCGCTACCTTCAATTTACAGTGAAGTTACTTATCATAGTGACTCTCTTTGGAAAGTCAGTTTTTGATGCCTTTTTTTTACAGTATTTGACGATATAGATATACCCGTGTGTAATTTTCCAAGTAAATGCTTTTAGATTGACAAAATATTAGAATTTTTTGAATAAATTGTTTAAAAACTTTTGATCATCAGAGGCATTTTATAAATATCGTATTTCGTAGTCAATTACCAGATTATATTATAAAATTTTTCAAGATTTTTGACCCACTTTTGCATTGTATTTCTTTAAGTGCATCATTTTTTTTCAGCCTTACTCGTGTAAAAAAAGTGTATAATTTTTCTTTATTTTACATAGTTAAAAAATATGTATTCGCATAGATGTTGTGAGGAATTTCTTATATTCTTACTGTTGTATTCTATAGTGAATTAGGAAAAATCCAAGTAATATCGAACGCTTAAGCGATTTCGAATTAAAAGAAATGTGTGTATTCCAATATTTAATTCTCTAAAGAAAGCTTTAATATATTATTTCCATGCTTCAAAAAGCTCACTTTTTTTAGACTCACCGTTGATGGGTTTTCTTTAACTTTTTATAAACCTTACATTTTGACCTTTCTGATCTGTTGTGGTGTGTATCTGACATGGTATTGTACTTAAAAGAACGTAGTTTATGGATTTTCAAAGAACTTAGTGTTTCTACACTTGTTGTGGACTTTATTTTTGTCCTTTTCAATTTAATTTCTTAATCGAATTTAAGTATAATTTTTATACCTTTAATGCAATTTTCTTCCTTCACCAGACTTTTTGATTCTCCGATTTGTTCTTTTTTTCTTCTCAAATTGAGTTTTATACAGCGGAAAGATTAAAATTTCCTTTTTTCCTCCACAAACTTGTCGTGTTACGCACTTCGCACTATAAGTACTTGAAATACGTAAAATCTTCTCTAATTTTTCACCGACGAATTTAACTTTTTTTAACCTCTAAACTTTTGTCCAATACAATACTCCAACAGTTTGTCTGATGTTAACCAAATGCTGTACTCCGACGGTTTGACTACCTATCACATTCGTATTGCCACATCAAAACATTATGAACTACAGTATAAAGCATAATAATTCATATATCTTACAAAACACTAAAAACATTGCTGTATTTTCTTTCATTCAAGCTATGTAGCTCTAAACTTAACTTCGTATGCTAGAAAATTAGCAAAAGGATAAATAACTAGCCTTTACAAACGCACACAACACACGGTCCGATATGACGTTAGTTATTTCCTTTTGGATCAATAAACGCAACTGTTGCAATGGCATGTGCTGCGACCAACGACCAAAGCTTGGATTCCTATTTGTGCGTTTTAACCCGCGATCCAATACTACACGTTTTTACCCTATGCAATCAATTCGGAAGTCTTAAATTTCCCATTTAAATAAGTACACTGGTCAAAACAATTAAAGGATATTTGAAGTTTTATATAAAATAAAGATATAAACGAAATTTTTTTGCCGAAAAGAGAAGAAGAGAATCACAAATGCAAATTTTTCTGGTTTTCAAACAGTGGAGTATGCAAATTTTGAGTTCGAAGTCAAAAACGTCGCTTCAGCGGCAGCGAATGAAATTTGACTTTCAACTGGATAAAAGAGAATGAAGACAAGGATGATCGGCATTCAGTGATTGCTTTGTTTCGATGAGTACCATGTCTCAGCGAAGTCATTTGACAGATTCAGAAGCTTGAAGAATTGTTGGTAGGTTAGAAGGGGGCCAAATTCAAGCCGAAGTAGCGCAAGCCGTTGGAGTGTCACAAAGTGTCATTTCCAGGATCTAGAACCGTTTTTTGGAGAGTGGATGTGCAGGCCGAAGACCAGGGCAAGGTCGTAGACGGGCAACAACGCCCAATGAAGATCGGTATTTAGCGTTAAAAGCTCGGAGACACCGAAACATGAACGCTACTCTTCTCCAACAACACCTTCGCTCGGCTACAGGCACCACGATTTCAACTCAGACTGTCCGAAACCGGCCCCATGCTGTAGGTCTGTATGCTCGCCGATCGATGGTATATGTTAGATTAACATCAAGGCATCGTCGCGACCGCAGGGAGTGAGCAACCGAGCATGTCAACTGGAGGAGAAATGAATGGAGCAATGTTCTGTTTTCTGACGAGTCCCGTTTTTCTGTGCATCCGGATAATAGGCGTATTTTCATCTGGAGGGACCGTGGCAGTAAGAATGATCCTGCGTTCGTGCACGAAAGTGTCAGATTTGGCGGTGGAGGAGTGTTGGTGTATGGTGGCATCTCCATTGACGGGTGCACTGACCTCTACATCATTCGAGATGAAGCTCTGACTGGTTGCCGATATAGGGATGAGATCCTCAGACCGATTGTAGTCCCTTATGCTGCAGCAATCGGAGATAACTTCATTTTAATGGACGATAACTGCAGGCCACATCGTGCAAACCTGGTGGAGGATTTCCTTTTCGAGGAAGGAATCGTTCCAATGGAAAGGCCACGGTGTTCTCCAGACATGAATCCAATCGAGCACGTTTGGGACGCTCTAGGAAGACGAGTTTCTGGCCACCAACAACCCCCACAAACTCTCCAAGAACTGGAAAGAACTCTTCTGGAAGAGTGGGGCAGAATACCCCAACTCGTCATTAATAGCCTCATTGAGTGCATGCCTCAAAGGTGTTCAACGTTGCTGGACGCCCGTGGAAACCATACCCCCTACTGAAAATGATTTTCTTTGAAGAAAACATCTTTTCTTATTCTTTTTTCCTCATATGCACAAATTGTGTTTTTCTCCTTTTGTACACAAATGCGCAATAAAATGCATTTTTTTCTGCCAAACATGTGTAATTTATTCTCATATAACCTACTATGTCTGTCGACCATGTATCAATCAGCTAAAAAGTTTCCCTGATACAAAATCCACCTAAAACTGCAATATCCTTTAATTGTTTTCAGCAGTGTAGAATTTTTCGGCATAAAATATAAAATTCTAAAATTTATGAAATATTTTTGGCATTTGAAATTTTATTATTTCTCATTACTCCAGAATCTTAATTATTAATCGTCATGTTTTGGCTTTTGAAAACCAATGATTTTATTTATTTATTTATTTTCTGTTTGAGAAAAATAAAATGCTGCATAGGATTAACATTAAAAATTATGTATTTTATTGTATTCATTTGTAAAAAAAATTCGCAGTATTTTATTTATTATTGGGTTATCCGTAAAGTTCTGGGATATTTTTATAATAAATTTCAATAAAAACTTTACTAGAAGATAAGAAAGTTATATTGAATGATATAAGCATCATTTTGTTGGGTGACTTTTTGTAATCACTTTGACAGATGAAAAATTTAGTTTTTAAAGAAGTCATTAGGTTTCTTCGTAAAGAGGTTATCAATGTTTTGTTTGACAGTCTCTAAAATGTGAAATCCCAGCTGTTCAGAGAAATCTGAAATGACATGAAAAGATGAAAATCTGAAAGTCTGGAGAGTCTGGTGAATCTGTAAGATATCCCAAAACATCACAACCATGCTCATTAAAATGTTGCTTACATTAATCGCAATATTGTGCCGAGCATTGTCATGTTTGATCCCAATACCTCAACGATTCGTCAATTCTGATCGATTTTCTTCGATTTTTCCTTTCAAAACTGCCATTTAGGAACAGTATCTTTTTGAATTTATTTTCTGATATGACGGTAAACAATTCCTAAAAAAAAAGCCCCTTTGTAGTTCCGCCATACCCAAAACATTATTGCTTTGGGACGCAGGCTTCATCTCGATATCACTTGTGCGGTTTCATTTATCTTACCCCAAGATATCTTCTCAATGACACTATCGATTTTTTATTTATAATAATGAGCCCTTTAAAGAGAACTTTTTGAATTCGTTTCAGCAAAAGAATCAAGAGATGAAATTCGAGCAAGCATATTTTGCTGTGTTAAAGTATGCGATATCCCCACGTCATAGCAATTTATGCGTCCAATCTGCTACAAATGATCATATACTATAATTTATTTAATCTATGGCACCTTTACTGTGTCATGTGCATTTCTAAAGTCAGATTATTTTTAAAGTTTTCGTTTACACATGTTAGTTTACGAGAATGAGCATTCAAGATTGAAATTTCTGAGACTAAAATTTTCGGGTTTAAATTTCTCAAACCACCTTCAAAATGTGTTATCTGAAACAGCGCTTTGTTTATATATAGTACAAATTTTGCGAGTAAATTAAAATTTCAATTAGTCTTTTTAATTTTTTAAAATAAAAAAAAAGTTACATGACGAAAATTAACTACTTGCTTCGCCACTCTTATCACAGCACTGAAACAAAAGTCATGCGACAATACAAGCAAGAATCATGCAATGCAAGCAAAAAAATGACTGAATGTATAACTGTGAGTCATTCAAGTTCACGCCTTACTGGTAGTAACAGTAATAATCATATGGAAATGCTAAAGAATAACTTCAAGATGAACGTTCAACTAATTAATTAAGATTAGATTGTTCAATATTTCTGAAAACACACTATTAAAAATGGTTCGCATAAATAATAGTCCAAGTGTCGCACAAAATCCTAAAGTATCAAGCACAGGATCTTTATTTTATCATAAAACATCCCAGCTAATGAATGAGTAAAAATAGGAGAATCTAATAATTCATGTCTGCTGGAAGTGAAATAGTGTGTAAGCCAAAAAGTAATCCCACCAGTGGTTGACTAGTAGTTATATCATTCTCTTTGTCCTTCAATCAAAGGTATGAAAATATAGATGACTGGGAGTAGAAAACGCATTGATAAAACTACGACTCAATCATTGATAGTATAATATTTGGCTTTTGCACCACTTCACATCCGCCGGACATGAATCATTATATTCCCTTCCTTTCCTTATATTCATTATATATATATGAAGTAACTCCATAAAATAAAAGGTTTTTTCTTGTACTTTATAATATAGGTTTTTGTGATGTCGGCTGTTGGACTGTCAGCAAAATGTAAAAATTTTTGAATGCTTCTGTGGCTTATAAGAGTTTATGCTTCGACTGTTCTCAAATTCAAAGGAACTGCATTCTCACACATATTTGAATTATTTTTTTTTTTTTTCGAAACGCAAAAAATTGGCAGTGTTCTTATTCGGAAACTCAGGCATCGAATGACATTTTCCATTTTTTGGTAAATGATAACAAACTTCAAGAAAACTCTGTTAAATTGGGAGTTAAGGATAGAACTCCCAACGGGGCACCACGAGATAGGGGAAAAATTATTGCCACATGACAAAAATTACTTATAACATGACAAGTATTTCATTTATTAAAAAAATGACACTATTCGATTCTGAATCACTTCAAACTCAGGTCAGCCCATTTTATGCCTTTGCATTTAAAAGTTCATAGGAAAATGTGTCAGAAAGTTTCATGTTGTTGAGCAGAAATTATGTAAGTCACGTTAATTACGAAAAAGCAGTTACTCCATAGAGGTAGGAAATTATAGCGTTTAAATATATCCACCATATGGGCATATTCCTTATAATTTTGTACAAATGATGTGATTCAAAATTTTTAAAAATTGCTAAAACAGTTTAAAATATGTCAAAGAATCAATTTAATCTATGTACATAGCCTTCTTCAGGACTGGGGATTTAAACTAGTATTACAAAAGCCGCTTGTCCATAAGGTTAGTTTGTGTAATGTTTGTGTTTGCTTATATGTGTAATTTTTTATTATATTATTAAGATGAAATTTTAGCATTCTGAACTAGTTTATTTTAGGTATATCCGTTTGCATTCGAATATCACAATTTTTATTTCTTAATACATCCTGTTCAATTATTTCAAAATTTAACTTGTAAATTCAGTAAACAGTTCTTTTTTAATAATTCTTAAAAATCTTTATTTAAATATAAAACGATGTACTACAATATTATAATTACATTTATCAACAACAAAAAATTATGTAGATTTGGTACGTTATGTACACTTTCGCATAGCATTCACTGTTTATGATGTTGTTCTTTAAAGAATAATAAAATTTGGTTCTCATAAGCATATTTGAAGACCCTTAAATCTACAGGATAATCATTTATCATCGTGTCCTAGTCTAATTGGCTAAACCTCATCAATTTCTTTCTATAAAATATTTTTCTGATAGTCTTTTAAGGACCTATGCATATGTAACATTATCAACTTTTTGAAAATTTTGAACCGCTCTCCTCCTCTTCTTCCAATATTATACGTTATTATCCCTCGAATCCCTTCCTTTCGCCGTAATGATATTGTTATCAATGTCTTTTTTTTTTCACTTTTTTCTATCTTCAATAGAAGAAAGTATTGTAATAGAATTTTTTTTCGACTTCCGGTTTTCGACAGATTTACACGTTTTAGGAGTCAGAGATTCCAAAAAACATGTTTTTACAAAATGTCTGTCTGTCCGTGTGTCTGTGTGTATGTGTCCGTATGTCACCATTCTACCATCAAAAAGTGTATGAAGATATACACAGAACTGAACCAAATTTTTTGTGAATGTTTTTCGCTGTGGCAAGCAGGTTCTCCTTCAATTTCGAATTATTCTGCCGGAAGGGAGTGCTGAAATGGCTATTTTTGTGCCATTTTCAATATTGTACCGACCAAAAGTGTATGAAGTTATGCATCGATTTGAATGAATTTTTTTATGCAAGCGTATGGCTATGACTAGTTGGCTTTCCCTGAATTTGAAAAAAAAATACGCTGGAAGGGAGCATTATAATTAGAATGTCTGTGTCATTCTCATTATTTTACCATCAAAAAATGTATGAAGTTATGCACAGAACTGAACTAAAATTTTTGCGTATGACTATTTTTGGGTAGAGTATGTAGGTCCTCCCTGAATTTGAAAAAAAATTGCCTATCATTTTATTGTACATCGGTTCGTGCAGACATGGATTAATTGACTGAAGTAGAAATTTAAGATGAAATTCAAAGTTACTGTAGTATTGAACTCAAATTATTAAAGCTTTAACATGTATAACCATTTTTTAATGTATGTAAGAGATAAAAGAAATTTTTGGAATTGACACATCCAACTAGTTATTTATTTATTTATTTATTTATTTGTTTATTTATTTATTTATTTATTTGTTTACTTGTTTGAAATACAAAAATGGTTACATTTATTTTTCGTATATTTTTTGGTCCAAATGAAGAGCAGCCTATAAAATATCATTTTATACATATGAAGTAACTTTATATTAGATAAGACTTAAAAGAAATAATTACTATTTAAAAGTACAGGGTTATTACAAAAGAATCATCGGGTTTGAATAGCTGCTACATGTGAACTTGGAAACATATATGTTTCCATGACAACTCAAATGAGAGGGCGTTAACTACAGTTTCGTGCTGTGTATGTGTCATGCGCGCGTGGTTGAGATATTTGCTGTGCAAACTTCACATTCAAAATGGCGATTGTACAGCATAAAGCGTTTGGTGTACAAGAATTTTCAAAGTGTCCATCGCTTATAGCCGTTCAGAGAGCATTCTGGAATACATATAAATGCAAACTACTTACTCAACAAAGCATTCTGCGGTGGTATTGACAGTTCGAAGAAACTGGTTGTTTATGTAAAAGAAAAAAAAATGTGGGGCTTGCCATAAGTGCTTAAGCCGTTTGGTAGGCGTTCCCACCTAACTGAAACTGTAAAGGTAAAAGTTCCGGCCGATTTCTTTAAAATGTTTGTACCTTCGCAGAATGATTTGTTGGATTGGTTTGTTTGCATTTATAGTCTTCCGGAATGCTCTCTAAACGATTATAAGCGATTCACAGTTTGAAAATTTTAGTGCACAAAGCACTTTCTGCTGTCCATTCGCCATTTTGAATGTGACGTTCGCTCAACAATTATGGTAAACAGTGCAAAACTCTAGTTAATGCCCTATTGTTTGAGTTGTCATGGAAACATATACGTTTCATAGTTCGCGCGTAGTAACATATCAAAACCCAATAATTCATTTATAATAACCCTGTATTTTAAAATAGCTTTTTGATATATAATGCATTCAACAAGTAATTTCTTCTTACATTTGCTCACACGGAGGAACTAGGAAGGGTAGAAATTCTTATCAACAAACCAGGTAGGCAACATTATTGCTCTTTCTTCTTTATTTATTTGTACACGGAACTTTTAATTTCAAATATATTTCACGTATAGTTTCTCCAATAGTATATACATATATATATGATATTTATAGAAATTCACCAATAATATATACATATATTTATGAAGAAGAATAGAAATTTCAAATATTGAGGTATTCAATATTTTGGAATTAAATATTTTTATGATAATTCAATGATTTTACTAATAACTTTGTATTTTCATAAAAATAGATAAGGGAGAAAAAAATAATAATGACATACTATTGTGATGTAATGACCATGTTACAAATAAAAAGAGAAAATTTTTATTGAGAATAAATGATGTCGATATCAAAAGACAACTCCTTACCCTAGAGCTATTTTACGATACCATGTATCAGAACTCCTTAAAGACATATATGCAATAACCCTTAATAGTATTTACATTCAATTAAAAACCCAATGCTGCTAATATAATTTGCACTTCGTGCCAACCTGTTTCATTGAATGGATATTTATCAACATTATGGGAAAGTTTTTGTCATATATAAGATGAAAATAACTTATTAAACCAATATTTTATGCCAGTAGTTTTTCCATTAATAAATGGGAACGCTTGATAAAATGCCATAAATGCCATATAAAACGAAATACCGCTATAACATAAAATATAACATTTGCAAAAATTTCAAAGCATATTCTGGATTTAATGCTTCATGTTTGATTATAAAGCGTTAATACAAAGCTTTCAAAGATCTATGCTGAAAGATTATCACATGGCATTGATATCTATTTCTATAAGTATCTGAGAATCAACAGTAAATTAAACACAAAGTCTTAATAGACCATATACAAAGGAGAACTGTTGTTATGAACCGAATAATAGTTAATCCTTGGACAATCAGCAAACTTCATCATATTTGTAATATAATTTAAAGATAATTGTTGAAATATAATTATTGGTTTATAAGTACAATCAGCTGGTGCATAATAATTCACTTATGGATATCAAACTTAAATTCTTTGATACAAATCATTCTCTGAAGAAATCTGAACAATCACCCATTACTATTCCTTTGAATGCTGTATTAATTGATATTCTACATGTGTTTATCAGTTGATATTTCGTGACTATGACTAATTATTAAATACACTGCAGTTGTGTATACACTTCCCTATTCCATTAATTCAAAGCAGTAAATGGAAAGATAAATCTGTTAAATCAATGAACGTGCCACTGCGTATATATCTGTTCACAATATTTAATTTCCTATTGCAAGAATCATATTCTATAAGTTCGAAAAGGGAGACAAATAGGAAATATATTGTATTTATTCTTTTCGACAAAATATTATTCTCTGTGAAAATTTGATACGATATTTGTAATTTGACCGCAATGCATCGTAAAAGCTTTTGAGCAATTTAAATTTGCTTATCTTCTTTTTAGAATTACCCGAAAACATAAACAATTTTCAAAAAAGTTATCATAAACATCTCTTAATTTCTGTGTTTTGGCACTTAATTTCGATTTTTACATTGTCGTTTAATTTATGGTGTCACTAAATCTTGCCAAACATGAGAATTTATTTAAAAAAAGGAATGTAAATAATAAAATAAAACCCAATTTGTGAATTTTTGGAAAAATAGAATGACAAAACAAGACGATCAGTAGACACATATTTATATATATAATTTATAACAAATACTACATAAACACAGTTTCTGATAAACATTCTGCCAAATCTACCGAAAAAAGTATTGAAATATATCTAAAGGTACTAAAGAAAAATATTTCATATTTTAAACCGATTGTGTATTTTTGTTTATTTAGTTTTCTTTTGAGAATAACAATACTTCTATTGTTGCATTGAATCATTATATTATTCTAAATAATTAATTTATTTATATGGGTCAAATTTTGAATATGCTGTAAGAAATTTAAGAGTTTATGTTTAGTGTAAAACGGTGTTAGCTTATTAAGATAATTTTATGAGAATTTTAAATACTATAATACTGAAAAGTGTAATATTTAAGAAGACATTATTTTTAATTAAATGTTGCAACTGATATTTTATGCAGTAAATGATACTCTAATAGTAGCATACCTTCTGCATATGAACCATAATATTTTTCATGTTGGTTCATTCATCTATATACTAATCAAATGAAAATTTAGGGAGTCTGTCTGTCTCTAAATGTGCAGATTCAACCTATCGACGTGATGAATAAATCGATGAGCATGGACACATATGACAAGAAAATCCATTGAAGAGATTTTTTACAAATTTCTATTCAAATTTTATAACAGACAAGAAATTTTCTGAAAATTTTTCTGACACATTTTTTTAAAGACATAAAATTGGTAAAGAAAATAAATATAAATAAAGCAATTTTGAATCTTAATAAGTTTTCCAATTTTTGATAACTGAATTAGTTATTGAGTTATAAATATTTTTTGTCCCGTGACAGCAGGTGTTTTTTTTTGTTTTCCAGTAAAGTTGGGACCGAAAATTTGTTTTAAAACAACAACTTCACAGTATTTCTAGAATAATAGTTTCTCTTTTCCAAAAAATGGAAAACGCTATTCGATTACATAGTTCCTGAATAACAACACCTGCCAAATACCTCCTGTAAGAACAAAAATGAATTCAGAAATGTCTCTAAACGTATCTACTTTGGTTTTGAGCTTTAAGGAAACTCATTTTTGTACAATCTTAAGTATAATGTTTCAGATTCATGTATGAAAATGCACATTTTTTTATAAAATTACTCAGTCTCAAAAACGGATTTTTAACATTTAGGTACAACATCAATGGTTTCATTGCTTGATTTTACAGTAAAAATTAAAATAATTTTACTTTGTGACGTGGGACATACACTCTATAACAAAAAAATCGATGCTCCAAGAAGGAATGATCCGATTGCTTTGAACTTTCACATGCACATTAAATGTATTAACCAAACATGCAAATGATTAAAATTTGGTGTCCAATGAATGTACAGTGTGATCTCCAGCGCATTCAATAGATGTATGTAAGGAACTGTTCCCGATCTTTTGTTAAAAATTTCTGTTTGATACAAGTTTAGGAGACCTTTCAACGACTATAAAAATGCATTGCCGCAAGATTCAAGATCATTACTGTGCAACTTTCATAGTTTGAAAGAGGTCGTATTATTGGACCGAAAGAGGCAGGTCGGGCAAATCGAAGAATCACTCGACATCTGGGTCGTAGCGATGCGGCGATCAGAAGATGCTTGTAAGAATGGGCGGACAATGGCACATTTCAGCATCATAATGGTAGCGTTTCACCTAGGGCCACAACAGATCGGGAGGGCAGAATGATTGTCGGATTAGTTGTCACAGCTCCTGATTCATCCTATTAACCATCCGACATGCAACACACACACGAATGTCCACCATGACCATCACAAACGGCTAAGAAAGCGAAATCTAAACTCGTATCGATCGTTACTCCACTTACCACTCACATCTGCACACTGTTGAGCCAAATTACAGTGGTACTTGACTCAATCAGATTGGAATGACACTGAATGGGGGCGTATAATTTTTAGTACAAATTTCGTTTTCAACTGTGTCCTGACGATCATCGAAAACGTATCTGGAGACTTTCAGGCCAACGTGCCGATCCTGTTTTACAATTGCACTTTCCACAAGGCCTCATCAAGGAGTTATGATCTGGGGTGCCATTTCCCTAGATAGCCGGACCCCTTTGGTCGCCATTAGAGGCACACTTGCAGCACAGTGGTACGTCGATGACATTCTGAGATCTGTTTTGCTACCGTACTTTTTGCAGTGCCCTGGGCTTACTTTTCAGCCAGATCAGATATGGCGCGTGTTGATTTGAACTGTCTTGAAGTTTGTCGAATACTCCCTTGGCCAACCAGATCTCCAGATCTCTATGTCATCAAGCAGGTCTGGGATATATGAGAAGGCGACTGCATCTACCAGAAAATGTTGATGACTGAGCCCGACAATTGGAGCTACTTTGCAAGAAATACTACAGGAAATCATCTAGCTGCTTTATCAATTTATGGCACGCCATGTGTCAGCTTGCACCCAGGCTAGAGATGGGTCAACATTTTATTGAATCTGTTACTCTGTAATTATTTAACTCTGAAGTAAATCATTCAATTGTTCTGAAATTATAATCATTTTCAATTCAGTATATAATCTTGCTATCCACCAATTTTTGTCTCCATCGGACAACTCCTTGGGGCGTCGATTTTTTTTTTTTTTTTTTTTTTTTTTTTTTTTGTGATAGAGTATAAATTTTAGTTAAGTTGAAAATGTAAGTAGAAAGTGCACCTTTTTTATCAGCTATTGAAATAGTATAAATTTTATGGATCAAATTGCGAATATGCTTTTACAACTATGTCATAATCATTGATAGAAACATTGCGTCTTTCTATGTATTGGGATGGATGAGTATTTCTTTTTTTTATTCTGTCCGTACAACGAAATGATTTCATTGTTGCATAGCTGAAGAATTCAGTCGACATACATAAATATAGGCTATGGAAGTATGCGTAAATCAGTGAAAGTGTAATTCCTACTACAGAATTCTTGGCTGCAGAAAGCCAATTTAAATGTCGTCTTTTAGAGACGATGACAAGAACTTCTGGGTTCCTCTTTAAAAAAGTTGTATTTGTAAAATGCTTTGAGAATAAAGTACTTATTGACATACTTGAGAGCAAAAATCTTTTATTAATGATATGTTAACACCAAATAAAATATACTTTTATATTGAAGACATTGGTAGGAGAAGATATCGATTTTTGAAAATCGGGAATTTGAGAAAATTGAAGTGGAAGTTTTTTGCTGTAATTTACTTATTTATTTAATTTCTTCTTAATAACATGTATTTGAATGTTAATAACTGATAGCAAACTTGTCTTGACATGAATAGTAACATTTAATTACTAAATATTAGAAATTATTTTCACCATATAAATTATTCTATATAAAAATATTAAATATTAAAAGATACAGTCTCATATCTTCAATACTAAGTAGAATTTTAATATCTTAGTATAACCATATGATATAATATATCATAACAATTTCATTCATAAAATAAAATAATTTTTGAGAAAATGTATCGTAACATGGTCTCTCACTAAGTTCTTGAATTATTTACTAAAAAAATAGTGTTATTTCAGAATAACTTCTTTTTCCAATAGAAATGTATGTAAGTTTGTATAGAACAGGATTCTGAGTCTCAGTCCGCTTTTAACAGTGTTGAAAAGTTTCATACCCCGGGTTTATTTTTAATAACGGAATGAGAAAAAGATTTTAAATGTTATGTTTTAAATCTGACGTAAACTTCAGCAAACTTTTTTTCTTTTTGTAATATTTATATAAAAATATTTTATTGTGAGAAAGAAAATGTTATTAATCGCGCTATGGTAGAATTGGCAACAATAATTTAAAAAATCAGCTCGAAATATGAAATAGATATCTCGTGTACGTATAGTTGTATTTTTTATTTTAGCTGTTTTTGATATAGGATTTGATATAAGATTTAATGTCACCCGCATTTATTGCTTTTGACGCATATTATATAATTCATTATTTTATAGTTTTCTTTCTCTTAAATACTAGGGGGATTCGCCCCTACGAGCTACACTCTTCAACCCCCGTTCAGATATAGCAGACTCTAAAAACATACTAGTTTAATCGGCGTTAAAACGATAACGGAAGACTTAATTATAATAAAAAAAAAACCAATAGGGATATTCTTGTAAGCGGGTTTCTATTCATTATCATTTGGAGAATTTTAAATTCGAATCAGTTTCGGTTTCAGAAATCCAATGGCTGTTTTCGTCTTTGATTAAATACGATCAGTTAAACATTTGCAAATATGCCAATATAGAATGAATTAAGTAAATAGAGCCTTTGTGTCACATTATGTTTGGATAACCTATAAAACAGCTGTTTTATATAAGACATTTTAAATGTATCCTTTTAAATCACACGTAATTATCTCCGAAGTTTTCTTTCTTTTTTTAATATTCATGTAAAAATACTTTTTTTGTTAGAAAGAAAATGTTATTTGCTCTATCTTAGAACTCACAACAATTGTTCTAATGACAATCTCAAAAGTAAGAAATACAGGGGTTGGACAAAAATATGGAAACACCTTTGAGAAATGCATGTTTGAAAAGAAAGATTGATTATAATGAACTATGTTGATGGCACTGGAATTTTCGTCTACTGACGCCACCTATACAACTTCGTAAAATCGCTGCAGCGTTCACTCGTTGTTGGAACACTGTTATGTGAGATTATCATTGCATTATATCAGAGTTAACAGACTTCGAACGTGGACAAATTGTTGTCGCGCGTATAGTGGGTGCTTCCGTAAGCAAGGTAGCCGAGGTTTTTAGTGTTTCAAGAGGTGCTGTGTCGAAGATTTATTCCGCATATTTGAAATGCGGAAAAAACATCATCCGCTAAATCACAGCGCGGACGAAAGTGTGTGCTGAGTGATCGTGACAGACGATCATTAAGGAGGATTATCGCGAAAAATAAGCAGTCCACAGCTGCAAAAGTTACTGCTGAAATGAATTTCGTGCTACCAAATCCTGTGAGTACCAAAACAATTTGAAGGGAGCTTCATAAATAGGGAATTGCTGGCCGTATTGCAATTGAAAAGCCATCCATTAGTAATGCTAATGCTTGTAACAGGAAAAAGTGGTGTTTAAGTCATAAAGCCTGGACTATAGAGCAGTGGAAGAGCGTAATATGGTCTGATGAGTCTTCTTTCGCATTGTTACCCACTTCTGGCCGAGTTTACGCCTGGAGAACGCCATCTCAAGCCTATAATACAGACTGCTTGTTGCCAAGAATGAACATAGCGGGGGTTTGGTGATGGTTTGGGCAGCCATATCGTGGTTCTCTTCTGGCCCCATGATAACTATGTAAGGGCGTATTACTGCTCAGACTTATGTGAACATTTTGGCCGATTAAGTCCATCCAATGGTACAAGCTTTGTTCTCCAATGATGATGGTATCTTCTAAGACGACGACGTCCCCGTTCACACAACTCACCTTGTTCAGGACTGGTTTTCTGAGCACAAGGATGAATTTTCGCATGTCTCCAGGCCACCAAAGTCATCAGACTTGAATATTATCGAACCTTTGTGGTCTACATTGGAGCGGAGTGTGCGTTCTTGCTATCCACCGCCAACATCGTTATCTGAACTTGCCACTGTTTTGCAGGAATAATGGTACAATATTCTCTTGGCAAACATACAGAAACTGTATTTATCCATTCCGAGAAGACTGCAAGCTGTTTTGGATAACAACGGGTACCGTACACAACACTAGGCAAGGAAACGTGTTTTTTTAAAGGTGTTTCCATATTTTTGTCCAACCCCTGTATATGTCTCGTTTTATTTTTCGTGTTCTCGTGTGTATATTTGTTTATTTAATTTATTTTGCAATATTATTGTTTGTTAATTTTAATACAACATAATTAACATAATTTTTTCTGCTTACTGTTAGTAAAGCATATTCATTTTATTATTTTAAAATTTGATTTCTCTTTTGAAATGCATGTGTAAATAGTATTGTTGCTAGAAAGGAAATATACTTATTTGCACTGCCTTAAAATTGATAACAATGGTTTTAAAGGTTATCCAGAAATGTGAAATAAATTTGTCGTTTAAATATGTTTATAAATTTACACTGTTTGGCAACATTATTTTTAAACATAGGACATTACTTCGTCATTTTACGACTTTCAATTCATATAAATGCATTTACTACTTTAATATTTTCTATCTCTTTTAAAACTTGTGTGTAAATATATTTTTTTGACTTAATTATAATATTTTCTTGCTTTTAATTTAGTTCTAATTCGTAAGTTTTTTTCTATTTATAATAGTCATGTGTCGATAATTTTTTTATTTGAAAGAACTTTTATTTGTTAGGCTATTTTAAAAGTTTGCAACAAGTTAAAATAAATTTTATTTTTCTAAAATACGTAAGAATAATAGCTCTAATTTCTAAATAACTCTTGAAATACTAAAAATTTGAATTTGAAATGGAAATAAACCCTTAAAAAATGTGTCAAATAAAAAAAAATGCAGTCTGCACACCGGGAACTTCAGATGTATAAAATGATCTAAAAATAATTAAATTTCTATGAATAGTTTCTGCTCTTGTAAAACTTTTTAATGGGATAATGTTGGCCAACTTTCACGATAAATATCTATTAAAATAATTATTCGATTTGAGAACTGTCTGCATCAGCGTATTTATCAAATATTTCTCTATAATGGTACTTATTTTCATATTTTTTGTACATTAGTTTTCTTAAGATTAACGAAGAAAGACCCTCGGTCACAAAAGATTCAATGTTAGTGGTGATGACAGCGATGGTTATCTTTTTTTTTTTTTTTTTTTTTTTTTTTTTAGAATAGAGAGATTTTTATGTAAAAACATTTGTGACGTAATTTTCACTATTTCTTACTTTTAGCATATATTTGTTACAGGCCAGATCCGATTTTAGGCCAAACTAGTCTATGCTAACGCCCATCGGATAAACTAGTTTTTCTTAGGCCAAACTTGTCTATCCGAACGCCCATCAGATAAACTAGTTTTTCCTAGGCCAAACTAGTCTAGCCGAACGCTCATCGGATAAATTGGATTTTCCTAGGCCAAACTAGTTTGGCCGAACGGTCATTAGGATAGATTAGTTTAGCCAGCTATTCATTGATTTCAACTAGTTTATCCTAGGCCGATCTAGATTGTCCTAAGGCAATTCAATTTGGCGTGATTTTATTGAATCTAAAGACCGCCACGGCGCCAACTTTCTAGTTTTGATCTAATTTATAATAGGCCGATGCAATTTGACGCGATTTTAGCTGACAAACTGTCAAAACTTGAGAGCTAATTTGCTCGCAGATTCTGTGTGTGTGTTGTGTATATGTAACTATGTACATATGTACGTACATATGTACGTAATGCGATAACTCCTGATAGAAATATCCGATTTATTTCAAATTTTGGCAGTAGATTTATCCTGATAACGAACGTCCCTGATTAGTTTCAGGTGTTCATTGGATAAAAATAAGGGGAAGGGAACAAAAGGCTAATACTCACCCACCCCACCCCCCTCCTTAATTTAGTTAAGTCAGTTTTTCATGCAAAAGTAACAGATTTTATTAATATTTTATGTATAAGATCATTCTAATAAGGCACCTCCATTATTAGCTGTGGGCATTCATTGTTTACATATAAAGAAAGGAGAAATGGGGGTGACCCCCTTAATTTATGTAAATAGTTTTTTCACGGAGAATTTATCGATTTGTTTCAAATTTTGCATGTAGTTTTCTTCTGATAAGGTGTTAACCTGATTAATTTTGGAGGTTCTGAGATTAAATATAAAGGGATAACGGATTATTTTTTCAATCGGATAAAAACTTTTGTTTTTGTGAAAAGTTTTTTAATTAGTAACTGATATTGGTTTTCGCACACATGACTTCAAGCGAAATTGTTCATATTAAAAAACTAAATATCAGATACCTTTTAAAATAACAAAAAACTTAAATAAAGCATGACACTTGAAATTAAGAATGGGAGGGGGAGGTGGAGTAAGAGGAGGCTAGAATTTTTTTTTTAATGCTCAACGAATTTTAACGTTTTAGCCGCTAATTAAATATTACCATTATTTGAAACTTTTAGAAACATAATAAAACATGATGTTAAATATTTAGGAAAAAGGATGCCGCGTCAAATACCACAATTTTCTTTTAGTAATTTTTGAAAAAATGCTAAATTCTTGTTGGAATTTCTCGAAACTTTGTGATAGTTTATGACACATGATAAAAATTATAAAAAAAAAATCCCATTACGAAAGGAAAAGCACCCTATTATCAATAAAACTGTATCTGAAGGAAACTCCGTTAAACAATCTATCAGTAGTTATGTTGCTCGATGTCGCGGTGCTTCAAAACAGAAATTTAAATCACTATTCGTAAATAGTGACCTTTAATGCGGAATATATTTTTAAAAATTTACATCATGTGTCATAAGCTATCTTAAAGTTTCAAATAGATCAACCAAGAATTTCCGTTATATTTCTTGATTTTCTTCCCCCCCCCCCCCTCTATCCCTTATACATATTACATATTTACATAAATTAAGGGGGTTACCTCCCAGTCCTCCTTTCTTTATACGTAAACAATGAACACCGACAACTAATCATGGATGTGCCTTATCAAAATGATCTTATACCTAAAATTTCAATAAAATCTGATACTTTAGCATAAAAACTGATTTAACTAAATTAAGGAGAGGGGGTCGGATTAACCTTTTTTTGCCCTCCCCTTATTCTTATCCAATGAACTCCTGAAACTAATCAGGGAAGTTCGTTACCAGGATAAATCTATGTCCAAAATTTGAAGCAAATAGGATATATCAGGAGTTATCGCATTACATACGTACGTACATACTTACATACACGGTTACATACACACACACAGAATCTACTAGCACATTAGCTCTCAGGCTTTGATAGTCTGTGAGCTAAAATCGCGTCAAATTGCATCGGCCTTGGATAGATTAAATCAAATCTAGAAAGTTGGCTCCGTGGCGGTCTTTAAATTCAATAAAATCACGCCAAATTGAATTGGCCTAGGACAATCTAGATCGGCCCAGGATAAACTAGTTCAAACCAATGAATAGCAAGCTAAACTAGTTTATCCAAATGACCTTTTGGCGAAACTGGTTTGGGCCTGGGAAAAATTAGTTTATCCGATGGGCGTTCGGATACACTAGTTTGGCCTAGGAAAAACTAGTTTATCCAATGGGCGTTAGGATAGACTAGTATAGCCTAGGAAAAACTAGTTTATCCGATGGGCGTTAGGATAGACTACTTTGGCCTAGGCCTGTAACATATTCATTTAATTTTAATTTCATTTTTTGGTCTTTTTTCTTTTTATAATAGTCACAAATCAATAAATTTTTAATTGAATGGAAATATTATTCCCTGAAAAGTTTTTACAATTGGCGACAGATTAAAATAAAACCTTTTTCTAAAATATGTAAAAAATATCTTGGGAAATGCTAAAAATTTGAATTTAAAATGGTAATAAATTCTCAAAAAATTAGTCAATTTAAAAAAATAAATACAGACTGCACACCGGGAACTTCTAATGTATAAAATGATCTAAAAATTATTAAATTCCAAAGCATAGTTTTTGCTCCTATTATTATTTTTTTTTTTTTTTTACTGGAACGATTTTGTCTAACTTTAACGTTAGATCTCAAAATAATTTTTCGGTTTAAAAATGTTTGCTTTTGCGTTTTCATCAAGTATTTCTTTATAATACCACTAATTTCAAATTTTTGCATGTAATGTTTTTCTTAATGTTAACGAAGAAAGACCCGTCACGAATAAATCATTGCCAGTGATGGTGGAAGCGTTATTATTATTTTTTTGGGGGGGGGGGAGAGGTTATTCGCATAAAGTTTACAGTTGTGGGAGAACAGGAAAGAAATTTCGTACCACTATTTCTAATGACGTAACTTTTTTTTGTCATTGTTCGTGTTTACCTTAATATATAAATAAACCCAAGTAACAATATGTTGCTTAACAGTTTTACGTTTAAGCATTTTAAAAGCCTTCTTAATCAATAACTAAATAATAAGTATCTAAATTACATGTACTTACAGAAACAATTATGATTTCTGCACGCTCTTCCTTTCTAACCTAATCCACAAAATCTACGTTTAGGAAGAGAGTTGTACCTTGATAGTCTCTGAAAGCATGTAAATATATCCGAAGCACTTAATGATAGGCTTCAAATTGTATTATCCCAACAATTATTCTCTTTGCAAATGTATACCTAACCCTCGTTCGTGCTCACTACTAATCAAATGATATGAAATCTCAGCGAGACGGCTTGAATCAATAGCAGGAAGCATATACGAATTCGCTGAATTCCTCATCAGAATCCTAATAGTCAAACTATGTGGAGTATCGTGTACAGTTATGTCCTTAGTGGTCATTTATCGGGCAACGGCTGAACACGTTTGATGATATAGAGATATCATGTGAAAATTATTTTAAATGGATCCCATTAAAATTTAATAATACGTTTACAAAGGATTAATAGGCATTTGTGAATAATATATATATATATATATATATATATATATATATATATATATATATACATGTCTATAAAAAACATTAACTGTAAAACAATATATAAATTATTAAATTTAACACAAAATTACCTCATTGAAATATGGCGGAAAAAAATTAAAATGAATGTAATCGAAATTTGAAGAATCAAAGTAGAATCTTCAGGCCCACAAATACTTTGGAAATACAAATAAAGTGTGTGGTTTAATCTGCGTATTCGCCCTGAAAAAGCAAAATAATACGGATTTCGGGATACCAACACATATAAAAGCAAAATAAAATGGAGAAAAACATTAAAAATAATTCATAATAACGTTATTAAAATGTATAGAAAAGGAAAGAAAGATACCAGACACTATAGTTACCCCGAAAAAATGTGAAAAAAAAATGTTTTTTATGATTATAAATTAATTAAATTCATTATACTTACAGAATACGTCACGTACAGAAACAATTATAATTTCTGCACGCTCTTCCTTTCTAGCCTTGTCCGCAAAATTCACGTTGAAGGAGAGAATTGTACCTTGATGGCCTCTGAAAGCATGTAAATATATCCGAAGCATTCAATGATAGACTACAAATTGTATTATCCCAACAATTATTCGCTTTGCAAATGTATACCTAACCCTCGTTCGTCCTCACTACAAATCAAATGATACGAAATCTGAGCGAGGCGGCTTGAATCAATAACAGGGAGTAAATACGAATTCACTGAATTCCTCATCAAAATCCTAATAGTCAAACTATGTGGAGTATCGTGTACAGTTATGTCCTTAGTGGTCATTTATCGAGCAACGGCTGAAGACGTTTGATGATATAGAGATATCATGTGAATAATATTTTAAATGGATCCCATTACAATATAATGATGTGTTTAGAAAGGATTAATTGGCATTTTTGAAATAAATATATATATGTATACATAAAATACATACATATGTATATATATAACCATTAATTGTATCACAATATATGAACCATGAATTTAATAACCTATACCACATTGAACATGGAGGGGGGAAATAAATAATTAAAATGAATACAAATGGAATTTGTAGAACCTAAGCAGAATCTTCGGGTCCCAAATACTTTGGAACTACAAATGAAGTTTGTGGTTTCATCTTCGTATTTGCCATGAAAAAGCAAAATAATACGAATTTGGGGATACAAACACACATAAAACCAAAATTAAATCAAGAAAAAACATCAAAAGCAAGGCACATAAAATTATTAAATTGGATAGCAAAATGAAAGATAAAAAATAAAAGTAACTATCGCCAATATGATGATAATAAATTAATTAAGAAATTAAAATCGGAGTAATGTGATAACAGAAAAAAGAAAACATACACCATAGTTTACCCTATTAAGATTTAAATCAAAATCATTTAATTTGACTATGCTAAGGAAAACTCAATATCATAATATAAAATGATTTAAGATTTAAAAATAGATAATTAATATATTTATCCTATACACTTAGAATAGTATTATAGGTCTTTAATTTATTAAAAGTTAGATACAATTTAATCATCTAAATGAATTAAATTATATATTAATAGAATTAATTGATGTAACTACACAATTATCCATACATTAGTGTCAATTAAACATCCATTATAATATGTTTTTCAATTTAACAAATGCATTTCCCATTCTCATTTTTTATGCAAAGAATATTTATTATTAAATTACAGGGCCACACAAAAGTATTCCACTAAATAATGCTTACGGGAAAACATTGTTTGGGTCGTGTGTTAATTATATTAAACTACTTCACATTTTATGAATATGATATACATTGCTGAGGTGTAATAAATGTTTCTTCCTGTATATTTACAAGAACACAAACAATATTCCGACCACTAATACTGCATCCCAAGTATTGTCTATTATAACAGAAAGATCTGAATATTTTTTAAACTTCGTTGTCGTACGAACGCACCTCATTTGCTACGCTTCACGTGCAATTTCCAACATTTTAATAGTTGCATTAATTAGATGAGAAGAACATAAACATTTCATTCTATATAAATGATTAACGCGATTATATTGCGATATACAGAATTATGAAGACAGGATTTAAAATTAGTAAATGTATTAACCTTAAAATTAAATTCATTCCGTTTGTCATATATATCAGTTATTAATTTGTTTTCTTTTAATATAATTTTAAGATCTAAAAAGTTAATGGTATTATTAGAAAGCAGGTTTTTTGTAATTTCTAAATTAGCCGGATAATCAATCTACTGGAAATTGAGATGTACTAGTATTATTATTGTCAATTAGAATTATATCATCAATATATATGTATTTTATTATTAAAATATTTACGTTCATAATTATATAAGTCTGATAATATACTAGATGTACAACCACCTTGAGGTATACCAACTTTTTGCTTACATACTATATTATTATGCATTATAAAATTAGAACAGTTAATGAAAGTTGTTAATGTAAGTAAATAATCAGTACCAATGTTAGTTCATATATTCAAATTATGTTGATATTTTTTAAACAGTACATTTATATATATATATGTGTGTGTGTTTATATATGTATATGTATTATTATAATCAAAGTTTGCGGAAAAAAAGTAAAATCTTCAGGCTCACAAATATTTTGGAACTACAAATAAAGTGTGTGGTTTCATCTTCGTATTAGCCATGAAAAAGGAAACTAATAATAACAAACTAAGAATATAATACAGCAAAATACGAATTTGTTGCTACCAACACCTATAAAGCCAAAATAAAAGGAAGAAAAGCATTAAAAATAAATCATAATAATTTTTTTAAAATAGATAGAAAAGGAAAAATGCTTTAGACACCACAGTTATCCTTAAAATGATGTAGCAAAAAATAGACTGTTATTATTAAAAATTAATAAAATGCATTATGTATCCACTGGAAGATGCCTTAAGCATAGTCTCTCAGTAAATATATCAGAAACATGTAAATTATTTATTTGATGAAAAACATTAGAATGAATAATAAGTAATTAACTTATTAAATATTAAAAACGTAAAATTTAAATTGGAGGAATCATTATAATCATTCTTATAATTAATTGTACCTTATTATAAAATCTCATTGATTAAATCATTTTTATATCATATCGTAAGTACATAATAAGTAAATAATATAATGATAATTAATTGTTAAATAATATCGTAATGTTTAGATTTTTAATATGGAAAAAGTGAGGAAAAATAAAACTTGAAATTAATTTCATTTAATCTGACAATACTTGCTTAAACTCATTATACTAGTATAAGATTAAAAAAAATACATAATTAATAATTCATTTTATACACTTCCAAATAATATTTTATACATTGTCCAAATTGTTAAAATTTATATTCAAGTTAATAGTCCACTCTCAATGGTGGCCAATGGCTAATTTCTAAACCGTTAGTCATAGACATACAAATCCAATTGCAAAAGTGCTTTTAAAAAGGTAATGAAGTAATTTTTAAGCAATTTGTGTAAAAAAATAAGTATTTTAAATTTATTAAATTTTTATAAACTTTTCATAAAATTCCCCGGTCAATTAAGCGATATTCAATACATTTTTACCACTACTCTAACAAGTAAAACAAAAAAAGTCCCATTCCTCTGCGATTAAAAGTGATCAAGTAATAGCTGTTTAAAGTTGAAGCATCTTTCTTGCTGCAAAGTAGGATCAGTCAAAAATTTACTGGAATTAAAAATAAACGTCAGATATAAAATTAAAAATTGTGAGTAAAATAATTTTTATATTGTTATTTTTAATTTATGTTGATGTTTACATATCAAAGCAAAATATACAACTTGTACTAAAAATATAAGTAAAAAAGTAACAGAAATTTTGCTAAATTAAATTATGAAGAGCAACTGTCATAATTCGTTACAAAATGACACATATTTAAAATTTTATTAGATTACTTAACCTAACAGAATTTTGTGTAGTCCTAAAAATAAATAAATACACACCTAAAATCGCATTAATATTACATTATCATTGGATATAAATAAGTATACGAATTGAACCTCAATTGGTTATTTGGAAGTGAGTTAAATTTGAATACAAATTTTGAACTGGGAAAACCTACATATGAACGTTATAAATAAAATAAAAGCTTATCAAAATAACACATCTTTTTAAAATAAAATCGTAAAAAGAAATAGCTTCATTTCCTTACAAAATAAAATATATAAATATGCAACTGAGGATGTGAATTTCAAACTCGCCTAATCGTTTTTCTTTAATCTATCAGTCTTTACCAATCTGCACTAATGTAACACTATAATCTCCAAATTTATGATGAAAACCAATAGACGCATTTAAAGGTTTTTCGAGATTTCCCAAAAATTGATTTGCTCGATAAAAAGAATTTTGGAACTCATGTCTTCAGTTATTTTAAAGTATCTAGAAGTTAATTAATTAAAGTGAACGATAAAACTGTTACGGTGGCAGCTTTAAAAATATTTTTCTTTACCTCATTTAAAACATTTTTGTAAGTGGAACTATAAGTCTATGGCAAATGGTTTAGGAATTAGCCATTGGACAACGTTGGAAATGAACGCCCTTTATAATACTTTAAGCACTTAGTGTACGTTCCCATAAAGCTCAATCTAACTTGTCCGTTTTCAGTCGCCCCACCAGTGGCCGCGAGGTTCAGACCTCCAAACTGGTAGACGGTAGGTGCTGGGTTCGAACCCAATCGCGACCGTCGTCGGCCTAACCGTTCGGAGTTTTCCGTGTTTTTCTTTGAACCTTGCGTAAATACGGGTTAGGTTCCCTTAGAAAGACCCCTACGGAGGGCATCCCACCCCTTAGAGCCTATATCCCACTGTGCAGATAATTGGCCGACATAAATACAAACAAATAAACAAACAAACCGTTTTCAGTCACAGAAAAGTGGTTTACGTCATGAAATTTAAAGTTTCATAACTCGGTCAAATTTAATGTTAGATGAATAGGACCTCTTTTGTATTGCTTGTTAGAGTAGTGGAAAATATTTCGTGTAAACCATGTAACGTGTACTATACGGTATTTTTCACGATTTTTTACGATAGCTTTTTCTTAAAAACTAATACACGAAATTTAATTAAACTTCATATTCTGTTACGTTTTCTCATAAATACATCCTTATTAGGTTTCGATGTGTACTTCCTAACAGGTTTTGTCTTTATGCTCTTTGGATTGCACGTTTTGCTTGCAAATATCTAAAAGGCTGGGTGCTGAAATTCAATGATTTGTATTAAAAATACGATGCTTTTGTTTCGTTTTTGAATGCGTACATTTCATGACAATTTTATGATTTTTGGAAATATAATTCTTTTACATACAATATATGGATTTAGTTTGGGTACCAAAATATATTAGTGAAAATGCAACGATTTTTTTTCCTCTCTCCTTCTATAAAACGCAACCTACTAAATTTATTATTAAAATTATGCGTTTTTCTGTGTTTCATTTTTAAGATGTGATAACATGAATAAGAAAAAAAAATCCTTTTTTGTGATTTGTAAATTGATTATTTTTATTTGATTTTTTAATTGATTATTTTTGATTGATTTTTCATTTACATTTCTATGTACTTTTTAATGTTTAAAATATTTCCTTGTTGGAGCTTTTCAGCCGAATGGAATAAGGATCTGATAGCACCTGTGCTAAAGAATGTAATGTCTACTCTTTCTCTATTTGAATATCTCATATTGTATGGTTGTGTACAGAATTTCCAAGGTGACATTCCTTCTTCGTGGAAAGGGGAATTGCCAGCTAATCCTTTACAGGTGGGGTGTTAGAGAAAAGAGATAGCTGAGAGGCATGTCCGCCTGTCAGTGAAGTATGCGGATGGTGAGCAGATTAGTAGCATGCCACTAAGCAAGAAAAGAATGGAGTGTCCAATGAGGAGGCTCCAAAGGGGTTTATGTGGGGGAAAGCAGTGATTTGGAGAGGGCAAGTTTGCCTCAGATCATTCATTCGGTACCTAGGTTTCGGACCTAGAGGTTGCTCTGTGTGGAAGAGCGTAAAGTGTGCGTTTTCTAGTGCGTAAAGGACACAGACGTCCTGGTGTTTAGTGCTCTGGGCTAAGAAGTGCAGGCCCAGTATACTTGTGTTGGGAGACTCAAGGTTGAGCTCCAAAAAAAGTGAATTTAACGTGCATTGAGTGTGAGGTGGAAAGTGTAATTGGAATAGTATACAACCAATCTTTACGGTATCTAATGTAATGTTGAACCGGATCCCCTATATCCGAGTTGTAGTTGTATATATTTGTAAATAGCGTATTTTGTGTGTACATATATTCTTAATAAACTGATAATTCGGTTACTAGCGTAAGTCTTCATTTACACCAATCTCACAGTGGGTGACCGATATCACCTAGTAATATCGGTGGTGGCAGCTATATCTACCACGGACATTCTTCAAAGTTGTGTGGACTGAGGGGAACATCCGACAAATTGTTGGCAGCGTCGGGATAGAATCGCCTGAAACCAGTGACCAGCGAGCCGTGTTGCAGTCTGTTAATGCCGGAGTATCCAGTGGGATTCTTGTGTGGTCGTGCCGTATCGTCGAGGGTGTGTAAAGTGCCGTGCCGTATCGTCGAGTATGTGCTAAAGTATCGTGCCGGGTCGTCGACTGTATGCTAAAGTGTCGTGCCGTATCGTCGAATGTGTCCTAAAGTATCGTGCCATATCGTCTAGTGTGGACTAAAGTGTTGTGCGTATCTTTATTAGAAAGAACTAAACTGAACTGTTGTGCCATATTACCGCTACATCGTGGAACTACCTGTGATTAGAAAAGTACCCCAGCAAAGAAAGTATAAGGTAAGGTGTTTTGATCACATCTTTCTACTGACATCTTGAACCAAAATTTGTTGTTGTATAATTAATAGTAATTTAAGTAAATTGTCTATATTATTTATGTGTTTTATCAATACTTCCTACCTATGAAGTGTCCATAACCATATTTAAGGAAAGGTCATAATAACTTGAGCTAGTATTGATGGTCTATAATTTTTTTTTACTAATTATGGTAATAGTAGTTGAAAGGAATAATTAAATTTACTTAAAGTTAAATTATTGTTAAAGTAATATTTAAAGGAAGCAACATTTTTAAGTTTGAGGAGTGTATAATAACATTTGCTTAGAATTTTAATTGGCCAATAGTAGTGAGGAAAAAAAAAGGCCCAAAAGAGAGCCATAGTGAAAAAAAAAGGCCCAAAAGAGAGTCATAGTAGAGAAAAAAAAAGGCTCAAAAGAGAGCCATAGTGAAGAAAAATAAAAGTAAAGATTTTCAGTATATTTGTTTTAAGTGTAAGAACCAGTATTAAGTTCGGAAATATTTTAGTGAGGATAATTGTAGAAATTTATGTATGCATGTTTTACAATTTTTCTTTATGTGGATTTTTTTATTGACATCAATACTCCTATTCAATTTCAACGTATCAGTATTATTTTATAAATTGTATGTTGTTATCTAAGTGTATAAGTTGAAATCTGTATTGCATAGTAAGCAAATCGAATTATTGTTTTACCTTTTTGTTTTATTGGAAGTAAATTGCGTGATATTAATGGTTGAGAAAAATTAGAGTATTCAGTAAATTAATTAGAAATGAAATGTATTGATTATCTGAAGGGTATTATTTAGTATAATAAGTGGAGAAATAACTGTACTAAGTTAAAAATTTAGGAAATATTAATTGGGTAGGTTTAACTATTCTTGTAGGGTGGTAATAACAATCGGTGAAGGTATGGCTTTCTTACTGAAACTAAAAAAGGTTGATCTTCAGGTGATAGCTGAAGAATTGGGTGTTGAATTCGCGGAAGATGATACCAGAATTCAGCTTAAGAAAAAGATAATGGACAGTGATGAGTATGACGAGGGGGTTATTAAGGAACTATCTGACGCTATTGTTTCAGAACGATTAGAACAAGAAAAATTAGAACGCGAAAGGTTAGAAAAACAGGAAAGGTTAGAGCGTGAAGAAAAACAGGAAAAATTAGAGCGCGAAAAGTTAGAAAAACAGGAAAAATTAGAGCGCGAAGAAAAACACGAAAGGTTAGAAAGAGAAGAGAGGATAGAAAAATTAAGGATGGAACATGAATTAGAAATGGAGAGACTAAGGGTTCAAGGTTCGGCAAATAATTGTAATGTTTCTAGGGAATCTAATAATGAAAGTAATATAGAAAAATTGATCAAAAGCGTAAAAACTCTATCTATCAAAGTACCGGAAGGGACTGAGGGATGGAATCTATTTTTCAACAGTTTAGAAAGGGCATTCAAAACTAAAAATGTACCGGAAAACCAGCAGGCCGAAATTCTGCTAAATATGTTAGGAGATAAGGCGGATAATTTGTTAATTTATACCACTACGGAACAAATGGAGAATTATGAGGAGTTAAAGGAGTTAGTTCTAAGGGAACATGAGCCGACACCGAAGGCGTGTTTGGAAAACTTTAAGAAGGCTAAGAGAAACCAGAACGAAACTCATGTATTATTTGTATCGCGTTTAATAGCGACATAGGAAAATTATTGTAAGATTAGAGGTGCTGACTCTTATGAAAAGGTCAACCAGTTAATAGTTACGGATAAATTAGTAAGTACGTTAGATGAGGATACTGCGTCATATATTGGGTTAACTCACCAGGGTAAATGGTTAGAAGCTTCTAAAATTGCTAGAGAATGTCACCATTATTTTGACCATAAAAATAAGTCGTATGCGGTTACGTATAAAAGTTTTAAAGGTAAAGATAGGCATGTAAACAATGAAAAAATGAGACCGAGGGAGGATAACAAAGTTAGTAATAATTGGAGGCAAAACGGGAGTAATGAGACTAGTTCTTTTTCGGATAGGAAAATAGATTTTAAGAAGCCTAATGATGCTTCAGCTCCTAAATGCTTTAAGTGTGGTTTGAGAGGTCATTACCAACGTTTTTGTAGTAAAGTGGGTAATGAGGGAAATAATGGTAATAAAGGGCGAGATCCGAAAGCGGGTGTGCATAAGGTTGTGGTAAAAGAAAGCAAAGAGTTACCTAATGGAGCGATTGTGGCGAGAATATCGGCAAAGGTCGAACAGAGAACTAACGTTATTGGTGAGAAATTAAATAAACTCGAGAAAATTGAAGTTAGTGTAAATGGACAAAAAGCAAAGGGATTGGTTGATTCTGGATGTGAAATTAGTGTTGTTCATAAAGATTTGGTACCGGAAGAGAAACTGAAAGGAGCGGGTAGTATTTATTTACAAGGGTTATTCGGTGAAGCAGTTAAATCGCCGTTGGTTAAACTACCGTTAGCTATTCCGCAATTCGGACAAACTAATATAATTCATCAGGAAGTACTTTGCGCAGTGACTGATAATATTAATGAGCAAGTGATTTTACATCCCGAAGTGATTAATGAGTTGTCAGGTGTCAACCGCGAGGAGCCATTGCTAGAGGCCCAAGAATTAGAAAGTTCGGAAATTATTATTGATAATTCGAGTGAAAAGGAAGATATGAGTAACGATAATTGTAATGTTTACGCAATAGAAGCGAAATCAGAAAATGTACAAACTCAGAATACGGAAAAAACGGAAGTGGAGAAAGGTAATAAAACTATTGTTAGCAATTCCGATATGTTTAAGGAATCCCAATTAGAATGTAAAGAATTAGAGAAAGCTTGGGAATTAGCTAAAAGGGATAAGGGGGATTATTATATTGTAAATGGCTTATTATATCACAAAGAGAAATTGTTAGGCGAGACTATAGCGCAATTAGTAGTTCCCAAAGTAAGAAGGGAAGAAATCCTAAAATTAGCGCATAGTTCGGTATTTGGAGGGCATCATGCAGCCAAGAAAACTTTACAGAGAATCAGGTGTTCATTTTATTGGGAGGGGATGGCGAAAGAAACTAAACAATTTTGTGAGTCATGTTTAGAGTGCCAATTGACTAGAGGGGTTAAAGTAAATGATAGAGCTCCTATTTCCCCAGTGTCGCGCCCGGAACTTCCATTTCAGGTAGTTAATGTTGATTTAATTGGGCCTATTGATCCTAAAAGTTCCCAAGGGCATCGGTATATACTAACCTTAATTGATCAACATACCAGGTGGGCGGATGCGATCCCTTTAAAAAGTTTAACTGCTAAAACCGCGTGTGATGCATTACTTCAAATATTTATGAGGACAGGAATTCCGAATATAATTGCTTGTGATAATGGAACCAATTTCACCGCCCACTTAACGAAAGAATTTGAGAAAAGGTCAGGTGCTAGTCCAAGATTTTCGACCCCACAGTATCCACAGTCTAACGGGCTTGTGGAACGATTTTAATCAGACTCTTAAACGTATGTTACATCATACTATTAGAGAAGAAGGAAAAAAGTGGCATGAACAAATACCATTTGTATTATGGGCGTATAGGGAAGTCCCAAATTCTACGACGGGAATCGCACCTTTCCAGTTATTATATGGTAGAACGTCGGAGGGTCCTTTGTCGATTCTCAAGTCATCCTGGGCAGGAGAAAATAAGGGGGCGCAGTTAGATACTACGCCGATTCATGAGTATTTGAATAAACTTAGGGGACGTTTAGAAAGAGCCGCAAATGAGGCAAAATTATCGTCTGAGGTACAACAAAATAGAATGGCTTACCATTATAATTTAAGGTCTAAGGAAAAAACGTTTGAAGTAGGCGATAAGGTAATATTGTTAATCCCCGATTCAACTAATAAGTTATATTCTAGGTGGCAAGGGCCGGCAACCATAGTCGAAAAACGAAACCAGCATTCTTTTATAGTTGAGTTAGCCGAAGGGAGTAGGAAGCATGTGCACCAAAATAAAATACGAGAATTTATTGCTAAATGTAATATAGTTAATATTGTTTTCGAGGGTTATGGGGAATTTGGAGAAGTTGGGGAAATTCCTATTTTGAACTGGGATCAGGAAGTAGAACGAGATATAGAGAGGTTCGAAATAAAAGGGTTATCTAACAATCAAGTTAAAGATATAAAGTCTATTTTGAGGGAGAATAAACAGGTATTTATGGGTCCTGTACGATCAGCTGATGTAGGGGAGCATCGTATTGATCTTAAACCGGGGGTGGAAAGGAAAAAGCCAAAGATATATAGTGTACCGGTAGCTTATAAAGAGGAAGTAGATAGGCAGATTCAGGAGTTATTAGAATTAAATCTAATCGAAGTGTCAAATGCTGAAATTAGTCATCGAATTGTTTGTGTGGCGAAAAAAGACGCAACTGTTATGCTTTGTATAGACTATAGAGCATTAAATTCGGTAACTCAGGTGCAAACCTTTCCGATGAAAGATTCTCAAGAAATCATGTATACCGCAGGGGCGGCTAAGTATTTATCGTCGATTGATTTATTGAGAGGTTATTGGCAGATTAAAATGGCGGTAGAGTGTAAACATTTGACAGCTTTTACAACGCATAATGGAACTTATCAGTGGCGTACAATGCCTTTTGGATTATCAGGGGCGGCTGCCACGTTTCAGAAAGATATGAATGAGGTTCTTCAAGGTCATCGGAGGTATGCGGAAGCATATATTGATGATGTCATCATTTTCTCCGACACCTGGGAAGAGCATTGTGAACATGTTAGGGCTGTCATTGAAGAGTTGAAAAAGAGAAATTTTACGATTAGGCTAGACAAATGTAAATTTGGAGAGAAATTAACTAAGTTTTTAGGTCATGTAATTGGGGGTGGAACGCATGCACCTGATGAGGAAAAAATAGGAGCAATAAGGGATCTAAAGAGACCAAAAACTAAAAAGGAAGTTAGATCTGTTTTGGGATTAATGGGATTTTACCGATCTTATATTCCAAATTATGCCGAAATTGCTATACCTTTAACCGAATTGACTAAAGGGAAGGTTAAAAATACTGTACCATGGGATGAGAGGGCAGAAAAAGCATTTAATACTCTTAAGGATGAGTTATGTAAAGTGACGAGTTTGGCTACACCTATCGTAGGCCGGGAATATCAGCTCCACGCAGATGCTTCCGACCTGGCAGTAGGATGTTGTCTTACTCAAAAAGATGAAAAGGGTCAGTATAAACCGATAGCTTTTGCCAGTCAGAAGTTGTCAGGGGCTCAGCGTGCTTGGCCGAGTATAGAGAAAGAGGCTTGGAGTGTTCTCTTTGGGTTGCGAAAGTTTGAAAAATGGACCTATGGATCTCAAACTGAGATCATTACGGATCATAATCCATTAAAATTTCTCACCGAAACAACCCCAAGATCACCCAAACTCACTAGATGGGCTCTTGCCTTGCAACGCTGGAACCTGAGTTTTTCTCATCGTCCAGGAGCCCAACATTTAAATGCTGACGCAATTTCCAGGCTACATAGAAAGAGCTGGGAAGAACAACCAGTTGGTAGCCCATCAACATCAACGACCCAATAGTGGACAACCTTAAAGGGATGTCGTCACACATTTAATTTTTTTTCTGTGTGTGTGTAAATATTTTTTTGATTTTTTTTTTGTTTATAATATTGTATTAACATGTGTTTTGTTTATGTAATAATAATAGTAGTAAAGGTTCAGTAGAGATGTCAGTAGATAGTGTTCAGACACCTGGAAATACCTATGTAATAAGCATAATGAAGAAATCTGTAAAGAGACTATTGAACTCTTCTGCGCTTTTACTATATGTTTGGGGAAAATTAGCCCCTAAAAGGCATATTTTCCGCTAAGGTGGGGGGTGTCAGGATCTGATAGCACCTGTGCTAAAGAATATAATGTCTACTCTTTCTCTATTTGAATATCTCATATTGTATGGTTGTGTACAGAATTTCCAAGGTGACATTCTTTCTTCGAGGAAAGGGGAATTGCCAGCTAATCCTTTACAGGTGGGGTGTTAGAGAAAAGAGATAGCTGAGAGGCATGTCCGCCTGTCAGTGAAGTATGCGGATGGTGAGCAGATTAGTAGCATGCCACTAAGCAAGAAAAGAATGGAGTGTCCAATGAGGAGGCTCCAAAGGGGTTTATGTGGGGGAAAGCAGTGATTTGGAGAGGGCAAGTTTGCCTCAGATCATTCATTCGGTACCTAGGTTTCGGACCTAGAGGTTGCTCTGTGTGGAAGAGCGTAAAGTGTGCGTTTTCTAGTGCGTAAAGGACACAGACGTCCTGGTGTTTAGTGCTCTGGGCTAAGAAGTGCAGGCCCAGTATACTTGTGTTAGGAGACTCAAGGTTGAGCTCCAAAAAAAAGTGAATTTAACGTGTATTGGGTGTGAGGTGGAAAGTGTAATTGGAATAGTACACAACCAATCTTTACGGTATCTAATGTAATGTTGAACCGGATCACCTATATCCGAGTTGTAGTTGTATATATTTGTAAATAGCGTATTTTGTGTGTACATATATTCTTAATAAACTGATAATTCGGTTACTAGCGTAAGTCTTCATTTACACCAATCTCACAGTGGGTGACCGATATCACCTAGTAATATCGGTGGTGGCAGCTATATCTACCACAGACATTCTTCAAAGTTGTGTGGACTGAGGGGAACGTCCGACAGTATTTAATTCATTTTTCATTTGAAAAAAAAATGCGCTCGTAATAGAAAAACATGTAAAGTAAATTATTTTAAATAATAAAGAATATTTTTTAAAGATAATTCTGTAAAAAAATAATATTGTGCAAATCTACAGGTCTTAATTTATTTTTATATTTAATTTCAAGTCAAAATACAGAATAGTTTTTTTTTTTTTTTTTTTTTTTGTAAAGTGTACGACAAAATGTAATTTTTATTGCCAAATAGAGGATTCGTTTTGCTCATTCTAATTATTTTTTGCAAGACATAAAACTATTTTATTGATTTACCATAAAGTTCTCAAAATTTTAAAAAGATATATTATCATCGGTAAAACATCTATGTACATATTTTCTTGCATATCAGCAAAAAGTTAAAAATCGGTTACAAAATTTCATACAAATAAACATCATCTTGAATTAAATATTTATATGCATGTAAATTATATGTATTAAAAAAAAAAGGAATTGTATTGTAATTCCGAAAATATCTTCATCAATATGAAAGTCATTATCAAAAGTCCGAGTTTGTACTGCACATACCTTGAATTTTTGATTGAATAAATGGACTTTGAGCCTGGTATTCTTGGATATAAAAAAGAAGTTGTTTAATGAAATATTATCCTCCAACTATTAAAATATGAACTATCAATTCTGAAATTTTCTATAAATAATGTAGGAATAAATAATTTATAATAGATACGAAGTTTGGATTTTCAGATGTCACTCAAAATAAATGTTAGCTGAAAAATAATTGAAAGCTCTGTCATGTGTAATTTCAATTAAAAATTTCACATAAGGTATGGGTAAGTGAAAGAATTATTACTAATGCACGTAAAGATACAGGGTTGCGTCATAAGTTCGTGCAACCTTAAAACCATTATAATAAAAGAAGTAATTCTCGGAAAAAATATTTGCGCGAATATAATCAAGAAACATTGTTTTTTTTTTTTGTTTTTTTTTTTTTTTTTTTTTGGGGGGGGGGGGGTCAACGTATAAAAAAAAAATACAAAAGTAATCGAAAAAGGGCACACACGCCATACTAAACGTTTAATGTAAATAATGCAACATAAACAGACGATAAAACAAATCACAATAACATAATACAGAACATTTATTTTGAAATAAAAGATGTTTAACTTGACCACCACCACCAGGTATTAGGTAAGGGAAGTGCTTTTACTGACTGCATTATATCTGTATTTCAGGAAAGAGTTATGTTACCTGTTGTCGCCTTCATGCGGAACTTTGCACGTGACGTCCTGTCTTCCGTATGGACACTTTCACAGAATACCGACATATAGGTCGCGGTTATAAGTTTGAGTGCTCCTCAGGATCACCAGACTTTACCCAGGTAATTTTATTTTCTTAGTTTTACATTCAATCAAGGGGAAAAAAATAGCTCTTCGCATTTTAATGACATTTATCCCCTCTATTCAAAGGAATTTCTTTTAAAGAAAAATAAAGTTCTATTTTTATTTAATTATTTTGAATAATAGCAGTTATAACACTTCATATATGTTTTGAAAGTGAAATGGTTTATCTGATAAAAATTATTTTTTCTAGTAAAGCGTATATTTTAATTCAGAAAACTAAAATAATTTTAATAAATTCATCAAAATGAAGCGGTTTTCAATTTCACAAAAAAAAAAAAAAATGTGTAAAGAATTTGAAAATCAAAAACAATATACATTTTACAAGAAACGTTTTACATCAAAAGTCACGTAAACCGCGACATTTAATTTTCCCAATTTCTATTTAACGAAATTTTCTTTTTAAATACTCTAATAATTTTAAATACTAAAATAAAATTTTTACTCGAAATTTAGTATTTTGTAAAATTAATGTTATATAAGATAAGCTGGGGTAAATGGGCCATAGGCTGTTTTGTAAACACCATTGATGTTTTTTAAGTTATAGCTTTTGTGAACAATGCACCTTTATTCTGCACTTCTTAAAACAACGTGTGTCAGCTCAATCATAACTCTGTAATAAGTTGTCGAAAATTTAGATTTCTTTTAGTAACAAAACAGAACCCATGTATAGCATCTGATTTGAAAAATGGGAAGAAAATTAAAGATCATGGTATTCAAAAAATTAAGTAACAAATCCCTTCAAAGAGTGAAATTAGTCTTTAACTAATCAGTATAAGATGGTCTCTAGTGAATGATTTCAAAAATCAGTTTTCTCAACGTTTCTTTCCTCGTTAAAAGTTGAATGACTTAAAGATAATTTCAGTTTTTAAATGCTGCTTTTACTAGTAAATAAATTTGCTACATTATGTGCTAAATAGGAAACTATTTCAATGGGCCAATCCCAAAATTGTTGTTTGTAATATTTCAAAAAGTAGTTACGTCTACTAATCTATATTAATAAAATAACAAATCGCTCTGTCTGTGTGTGTGTGTGTGTGTGTGTGTGTCTGCGATAGTTCGCGAAAACTACGGTACGTACGAAGCTCAAAATTTTTCTGAGAGTAGCCCAATATCTCTCCTGATGCACCTGACTCTCAGAATTTCAAAATTCTATTTATTAACTGAGTAATTAATTAAATTCCAAAACTTACTCTCATAAAAAATCGCTTTTTTTTTAGCTTTTTTAACTTTTATTCTCTTATGGTTGGTTGGTTGCATAAAATTTTCGCAGAAATAATTTTAAAAACTGGGACTGACCTTTAAAATTCATAGACTGGCAAACTGTCAGTTTAAATGAGGATTTTTTTTTTTTTTTTTTTATCACAGCTGCTGTACACCATGGAGGAAAAAGATAGGTGGTGACGAAGTAAACCGAAAAAAAAAAAAGGTTTGCAATATGAAACCATTTATCGCTGAAATTTTAATGTCTCAAAATAAAGCACGAGGAAGGAATTTTGTATTAATAAGACGGATTGGAAGAAATGAATTACAGCTGAAGCATATTTTACGAAGAAATAGTAATTTTTTAAATGTTTTTTTCTATTATATTATTTATTAAAATAAATGTTTGCTTTTAAAATAATTGAAATTGGAAAATTAAAAATAATTAAATGTCAAAACAAAATTAAATAAAATATTGAAAACATATGATTTGAAGTAAAAAATTGTATTTCTAAAAGTTTTCTCTTTTTTTTTTTTCAGAAATTTTTAATACTTTATAACGTAGATGAAAAATGTTTATGATTTAACAACATATTAATAATTCCATGTCAATATATAAAATATAGTGATGAAAAGATTCTTTTAAAATCATGCATGAACACTTAAATAATAATATTAATCTAAAATCTAGATTTCAGAGTGCAGACGATTTTAAGACATTAACGAAAGAATGTTGATTTTTCAAGCAAAGTCTTAAATGTTGCTTCTATATTGATATTTCAAAGTCATATGATAAAAATAATCAAATAATTCTTGCCTATGATTGATCTAATTGTATCTTTCATGCATTCTGATCGTGTATTACAGGCAATAATGGCACAAAACGTTATTTTTTAAACGAAATTTTAGTCATCTATTCAATAACAGTTTAAAAGGTAAAAACAATAACAAAGAAATATTGGTTTAAACCAGTTTGAATTGATCGGAGTTTCAAAGCACATGGTTTCTTTTGTGCTTATTTGGACTTAATGTAGCGGATTTTAGAGTTACATTTTTTGCGTCACCCCAAGACATTATACTGCCACTCTATTAATTTCTTTTTACTATATGGTTGTACGCATATTTTTGGCATTTCGAACATTAGAATATATGAGTTGTTAGCTGTGTTGCAGTAAAAAACATTACACAACACTTTTCTATGAGTTTATTTTTTTAATCATTGATTAAATTTAAATGTGTTCTATTCAATTTAAAATTGTAATATGGATTTAATTTGTTTTTAAACCAAAAATAAAATAGCTGTTTGGCGTACAATTGTTTGTATCCGCAAACGATTCATTCACCATAATAAATTATCAAATAGCAAAGTAAATTATCTATCAGAAATAGCCATAAAAAGAATAGTAGCAAAACTGATTATAACCTTAATGATTAGACTAATTTAAAATAACCCGATCCCAACCAGAAAAAAAACAGACAACACTCCGATCCGTGATACACAAAATTTCCGTGAGTATAAACCCGACCCTGACCTAAAAATTCTGTTTGGACAAAACTATGGATTTGATAACTGACCCGAACCAAATCTGAATCCCGCAAAAATGTTCAAGTGAAGAATAACCCGATTCAAACAAGGAAAAATAATTTTCGTGAGCATGAAAACTGACCCGAACCTACTATTTTCTTTAAAAAAAACCCGAAATCTGAAACCGATAAAAATATTCCAGAGAACTATAACCCGATCCCAGCAAGACAAAATACTTTCCATGGTCATAAACCCGACTCAAACCTAAAAAACTCCGTTTGAATCAATCCTGAACTTTGACCCAAAATCCTGAACTTTGACCCAAACCACATCTAAATCTGACCAAAGTATTCGAAAGAACCATAACCGGATTCGAGTAAGACAAAATAATTTCCGTGGACATGAACCCGATACGAACCTAAAACTCCCATTCAAAAAAATACCTAAAATTTGAATCGAACCAAATCTGAATCTAACAAAACTATTTCAAAGAAACGCAACCGTGGGCATGAAAATGTATGTTTACGTGGGCATGAAAACTGACCCGAACCTACTATTTTCTTTAAAAAAACCCGAAATCTGAAACCGATAAAAATATTCCAGAGAACTATAACCCGATCCCAGCAAGACAAAATACTTTCCATGGTCATAAACCCGACTCAAACCTAAAAAACTCCGTTTGAAAAATCCTGAACTTTGACCCAAACCACATCTAAATCTGACCAAAGTATTCGAAAGAACCATAACCGGATTCGAGTAAGACAAAATAATTTCCGTGGACATGAACCCGATACGAACCTAAAACTCCCATTCAAAAAAATACCTAAAATTTGAATCGAACCAAATCTGAATCTAACAAAACTATTTCAAAGAAACGCAACCGTGGGCATGAAAATGTATGTTTTCGTGGGCATGAAAACTGACCCGAACCTACTATTTTCTTTAAAAAAACCCGAAATCTGAAACCGATAAAAATATTCCAGAGAACTATAACCCGATCCCAGCAAGACAAAATACTTTCCATGGTCATAAACCCGACTCAAACCTAAAAAACTCCGTTTGAAAAATCCTGAACTTTGACCCAAACCACATCTAAATCTGACCAAAGTATTCGAAAGAACCATAACCGGATTCGAGTAAGACAAAATAATTTCCGTGGACATGAACCCGATACGAACCTAAAACTCCCATTCAAAAAAATACCTAAAATTTGAATCGAACCAAATCTGAATCTAACAAAACTATTTCAAAGAAAAGCAACCGGATCCAAACAGGTCAAAATATTTCCATGGACATGAACACAATCCGAACCCCAAAAATTTCTTTGAAAAAATCGCGAACTGAACGAAATCTGAACTTGGCAAAAATATTCCAGTGAAGCATGTCCTTATTCGAACAAGACAGAATTATTTCCGTGAACATGCAAGAAGACCCGAACTCAACAGTTATATTTCAAGAAAAAACCTGAAATCTGAATTGAACCAAATCTGGACCTGACAAAAATATTCCAAAGAACTATAACCCAATCCAAGCAAGACAAAATAATTTCTATGGACATAAACCCAACTCGAACCTAAAAAATTCGATTTGAAAAAAACTGAAATTTGACCCAAACCACATCTAAATTCGACCAAAATATTCGAAAGAATCATAACTGGATTCGAGTATGACAAGATAATTTCCGTAGACATGAACGAGATCCGAACCTAAAAATTCTATTTGAAAAAATACCTGAAATTTGAATCGAACCAAATCAGAACCTGATAAAAAAAATATTCCAAAGAATCGTAACTGGATCTGAATAAGACAAAAAAATTTCATTCACATGAACCGAATCTGAACCTAAAAAATTTCTTTGAAAAAATCACGAAATCTGAACTGAACCAAATGTGAACTTGAAAAAAATATTCCAGTGAAGCATGTTCTTATTCGAACAAGGCAGCATAATTTCCGTGAACACGCAAGAAAACCCGAACCCAAAAATTCCATTTGAAGAAAAAGCCGAAATTTGATTTGAAACAAATCTGTTCCCGACAAAAATATTCCAAAGAACCATAACTGTATCCGAGCAAGGCAAAATAATTTCCATGGACATGAATACGACCCGAACATTAAAATTCAATATCAAAAAATACCTAAAATCTGAACCGAACGAAATCTGAATCCGACAAAAATGTTCTAATGAATCATAACCAGATCCGAACAAGACAAAATAATTTCCATGGACATGAAACCAATATATGGTTTGGTAACATTCAGGTTGCAATTACATTACGGTAAGTCTTTGATTATATTTAATTTCCCGTTAGGTTACAGTTAGGTCAAGGTTAAGTTAAAGTTAGGTTAAAGTTAGATTGCATTTATGTTATGGTTAGAATAAGGATATGTTACAATAAAGTGAAGGCTAGGTTAGATTTATGTTATATTTAATTTACGGTAAGGTACTGTTAAGTCAAAGTTAGGTTACAGGCAGGTTATGGTTACGGTACAAAAGTTTACGGTTAGGAATTTATCCATAGAGTGAACATTACGCATGATTTGATTAAAAATAACACTTACTTTTGTTAAATGGCTCTGAAATTATAAATACTACTTATCAACATTTTAGCTACCAGTGAGTATCGATTTCATTCATGGTATAGTCGGATTTAAGAGTGATATAATTAGTTTGAAATTCAAAATATTTCACTTGGGATTTTTATGTGAAAAAAAATAATTAGTTACGGGACTTAACAGTGATTTTTGATAAATATCAACACTTTAACACGAAAATCACGCAGTCGTTGGATACATATTCCCTCCCGCGTTTCTCATCGCTCATTTTGAGTATTTTTAGAGCTTAACATTAGCTGTTTTTTAAACCGATTTTTCACACAATCAATGGCCACGTATTTCAGACAATGCATTTCTGCATGTTTCGAGTTAAGGATAAAATCATACAGATTTCAAGTTCGTTTAATATTGTTAATACGGACCCGGGCAACGCCGGGCGGGTCAGCTAGTATGACAATATTGTAAGTTAAATGCTATAACAACTTTGATTTTCTTCTTAAATTTCAGCTTGAGTCAATTAAACGGAATAAAACAACTTAATCTCGATCAGTATATTTATTAAAATCAATAGTTTCACATTATTCTTTTGTACGTAAGCTGTGTGCATATAGCCGGCTTAGGAGCAGGGATGTAGTGGAGGGTATACGGGGGTATACGCCGTATTTCCTTTGGATTATTTTAAGGAACACCGTACACCCTCTGTTTTTTTAAGAAAGCTATAGTATATACACTCTAGGGTATACTCTCTACCTTGAGCGTATACCCTCTGATTGGAGCGTATACAATCTGGTTTATTTACGACTACATCACTGCTTAGGAGGTTGCGCAGTGTCCGTCGGTTCATAAGCCTCAGTGAAAAATGCAAAAATTGCTATTTTAGTGATTTTTTGCATCGAAGTATTTCAAAATTCTATGAAGACCTGCTTGAGCCAAGAACATACATCAATAATATGAGACAAACACCTAATATTAAATTTGGTTCGTTCCTATGCATAACTTGATGCACTATTCGATGGTATAGCAATAAAAATGGCACAAAGTCGCTCTTACAGCATTCCATTAAGGTAGAATATTTACAAATTTTAAAAGGATCTGCCAGCCGTGACCAAAAGCATACAAAACAAATTGGGTTCATTTCTATACATAACTTCACACACTTTTCGATTGAAAATATTAAAAAGGGCACAAAAATCGATATTACGAAATCCCTTTAGAGTTAAATTTTTCCAAATTCAGTGGAAACCTACTTGACACAGTCAAAAACATGTACTAAAAATTAGGTTCAATTGTATGCATAACTTCATAAAGTTTCGATAGAACAAGAATGAAAATGGCAAAAAAATCGCTATTATAGCGTCACCTTCCGGTGGAATTTTTCGAATTTCAGGCAGGACTTGCTTTCCATAGTTTAAAATATACACAGAAAATTTTATTCATTTCTACGCATATTTTTCTACATTTTTTGATGATACATTGAGGACACACCGACAAACAAAGTTTTTATACAAACACATTTTTTAGGATATCTGACCCTCTAAAACGAAAAACGTGTAAATACATCGAAAATTGAAAGTTTAAAAATGTTAACGTAAATTATTCTTCTTTTCCTCAAATTTTTGCTGCTTTCTTTAAAGATTTTTTTTTAATTGAAATAATAAAAAAATAATTTACAATTTTAAAACAGCATCTTATTTTATAGCAATTTCAGTAGAATCGTCTTCTAATAACTCTAGACTAACTGAAATTGAGGCAAAATTTAATTTTCGTTTTCCTGCAAATTGTAGGGAATGGAAGAATTTAAATTATTTATGTTAAAAAGAAAAGTATATCCATGAGTAATACTGATTCATATCGACGGTGATGCTGATTGGAGTAATTACTTCGTGTTCTACAGAAATTATTTTAACATCTAATTACTTCAAATTATTAACTTTTGTACTGCCGAACAGAAAAAAAAACATGGACTTTAGAATGTTCTTTATTTGAAAACTGTACCTCAATTTACTGATTTGTTTTATAGTTTTTTGTTAACTCAAGAATTTATTTTTTTTTTTAAATCACTGTACGTGCAATCCGATTAAATAAGATTAAGGCATAGAGAAAATGACGCTTTAAATCTGAGTAAATCAATATTTTCATTTTGCTGTGAAACTTTTTGTTTCAAAGTAACAATTCAATGCTTTCAATTCTGAAACACCAATAATACTCAGCTTCAAACAAAATTGTTTTTCTTTCGTTAAAGGTAGTATACAGGATAGTTGAATTTATTCATATTATTTATTATTTTATGATTTTGAACAAAACATTATTTTCAATGATAATTTTTAATATGAGATGCGGCGAACTACATTTTTATCGTTCTCGCGTTAGAATATTTAAAAGCCGTCATGAAATCGCAAAATCATAGATATTATTCTTCCGCCTTCGAAATCAAAAATATGGATGAACTCGTAAAGGTAAGACAAAAAAAAAGACATCACAAAAGATTTTTCAAACCTGCGTAATTTTGATTCGGAATAATCAAAGCGAAATGCCGTATGTTCAAATTGGAATAATTTTTACTAAGTTTTGAAAATGTCGTTTTTGGAATTTACATTTGCATACAAAAAACTGAAGGTAATTAAATATTCGTTTGTTGTTCCGTGTAATGTTCCGTAAAAAAATTGCAAACCTATATATATATATATAATACTATTTTTAGGCATGTAATCTAATTACGCTTAAACACCAAAATAATCAAAACCAAACAGTTGTTATAAATACAGAAATATATCACAATCAACAGTTGGCATGCAGCTAATACTAAAGTGTCAAGGGTGCTTTTTGATGTAGTTGGTGGTGGAATCTAAGAAAAAATACTAAATATAAAACATCCATTACAGGTTTCAATTAAGGATGATTTTCGTTCTGTACATCTGACAGAATAATGAGCATCTTTTACCTGGTTAACCCAAGTTATAGCCTATCACACAACAAATCATAAAATTTTGAAAAAGTCTATTCTTTTAATTAAATTAATTTTTCAGTGTCATCCATTCATTTTTGCGATTTGAATTTTGAATGAAAAACTTAATTTGAAAGTTTAGCATGGATACATCATAGCTTGGAGGCAAAGAATCTCGCTAATAAACTGACAGCTCTGAGTTCTAGCCTCGGTGCTGGAAGTTAAAATTCTCACATTAAGATGGATTTAATTAAAAGAAACTTCGTATGCTTTGCCAATTTAATTCTCTAAGTGTCTTGAAAAGTTGTAATGCTATTTTCTCTTCATTTTCTTTTAAATGATAAAAAAATAAGATTATTTGAACAATATAAAAAAAACTTAATTACAAATATGAATATAATCCTTGAGAGTATTAATCATTGTTCAATGTATTGAAAATTTATTAAATTTATAGAATTATATTATCTTAAATATTACTTATATTGCAATGAAACCTGAAGCTTAGTGAACGGAATATTACGTAACAAACACTTGCAGAGTTAGGGGTCTATACTTTTAGGATTTCGTTCATCTGACATTCACAATATATTTTAGAATTCAATTTTCTTTCTATTTAAAAAAAGAACAAAAAACTATTATGATTTATTAATCATTCAGCATTTTAAATTTCATTTAAACATTTTTTTTTCGTTTTTAGAAATTTAAAATTTTATTTATATATCCGATATTTTTTTTTAATTTTGGACGTTCAAAAATATTGGAATTTTGGATTTTATTTAAATAATTTGATTTGAATATTTTTAATTTGATTAAAATTAATAACTTCTTTTTAAAATTATTTTAAAATTAAATTTGTTGGTGCTTGCATCTATGTAAGAATTTAAAAATTATAATTTAACAATTTGGATTTATTAATTAAAGAACAAGTTGTTTTGAAAGAAATAATAAATGACATCTGTGCGAAGCTATCACACTTACCCACCTGTTTAAAAAAGATTTATAAAAAAGAAAAAGGCTTTGAAAGATCTATACTAACCTCAGAATAAAATTAATTCTGTTTCTTTTTAAGTGATTTATTATTCATGTATGTAATGAACTTATTTCTTTAAAGATGTTGACCTTAAACTGATAAATAAAGTGACGATGGAAGGGCAGTGTTAAAAATTATATATATAAAACCCTTCCGTGTATAACAATTCCGGGGTCAATCTATCCACGAGAAAAAGAAACTCATTCACCAATGAAAACGTTTCATAGTTGTAATGGAGCGGTCTCATTGGTCAGATTTACAGTGGGAGCTGTAAACGACGTCACTACATTTTACTTCGCTTTGAAATCTTTCCACGATTTCAAAAAGTATATTTAATAAAAACTTTTTATTAAAGGAAAGCGAAGATGCGTTTTAAATGCAATATTGTTAAAATTTTTATATTCGGGTTGCTTAATTTTTTTTTTCTTTACAGCCGTGAATGACTCTTGAAAATTTCAAATCTATGAAAAACATTGTGAAAAGTTACCTCCGATTTTAAAGGCAATCTATTTTCTGACTAATGAAACCGTTCCATAGTCGTAATGGAGCGTTCTCATTGGTCAGATTCACATTGGGAGCTGTAAATGACGTCACTACATTTTACTTCGCTTTGAAATATTTTCACGATTTCAAAAACAATATTTAATTAAAACTTTTTATTTAAGCAAACCGCGGGTGCGTTTTAAATTTTATTATAATCCCCATCCCCATCTACCTGATAGTTTTGCTATAGTTTTAACCCATTAACGCCCAAATTATTTTCTTCGTTAAAATTTAAATTTTGTATTTCCCACCACTTTTAAAATCAAATTAACTTTTATCTAAATTTATCGGGAATTCTGTCTCATAAAAGAAGGTATATATTTATCTTCCTCTTTACTGGTGGAAAAACCGCTTTCTTGCTTTTTTTGTAACCGTCCTCAAAAGAGGACGCTGGGCGTTAATGGGTTAAATGCAAATTTCTGTTGATATATATATATATATATATATATATATTTTTTGTTAGATTTTTCCCTTTCCAAGTTTAATCGCTGTATTTATCAAAATTGTTTCAGCCTAAAGTGGCTATGATTGACCACAGTTGTTGTAATTTTTTATCATCCTTTAAAAATGCAAACACGTCATTTTGACGGGCTATCTCCTAGTATTAATATAAAAACTTGTCATTTTTCAACTTTTAACTTAAGGCACTTTAAATTATTTTACAATCCTAGCATAGTTGCATAAAAAATTTTTAAATATGAAATTCGTAACATAAATTATTATGCGTTATGGTATATTATACATTACATGGTCACTTTTAAATAAAGTGACTTTGCAATAGTTGATAAAATTTAAAAAATAAATAAAAAAGAAAATTCATTACGTACTACAAATAATAAATCATTTAAATAGAAGCAGATTTAATTTTATGCTCAGTTTAATATTGATCTACAAAGAAAGCTTTTAAAACATTTTTTTTTCTTAATTAAGCTATTAAAAAAAGAGTGAAAGGTTTGCCTCAAAAATAGCATAACATTAGTACTTATTTTAAATTTTCTAAATCTCAGTTACCATAAATAAATTGAATGTTACTCTCAACATGTTCAATCTGTTTTTTTTAGTAAATACATTATAATGTATTTTTGAAAACTAAATTTTAACCCTTTGCATTCGAAAGATGATTCTCACTGACCACTAATGTCCAACATAAATGGGGGCTCTAAATGTTTTGGACACAAGTATTTTAAACTAATTTTCTATACTTTATTTAATTAGTAATAAAAGATTACGAAATAAACTGTACGATATTACTGGTGTCTAAAACATTTGGCGTCCCTTATTTACGGTAACACCAGGCAGCACTAGTATTGAGTGATAGTCCAGGGCAATGCGTCAAAAAAATTATGTTTGATGGGTTTGGTGGCCTTATTATTAATCGCAGCCCAAAAATGATACTTTAAAGACTAAATTTTAGATGTTCAATTGACTCTTTATGCCTGATCAACCACTGGGAAAACGGCGATGAAAAGAAATGTTTATTTATAATTTTGTTTCTATTTAATTTCAGTGGATTTAATTTTTGTCCACTACAAAACATTAAGAATTGTAGCAATAATGCCCTTTTATTTTAAAAATTTAAGACGACTCATTACCTTTGAAACTATTCTTTTTAATTTTTTAATAATATGTAATAATAAGTGGTGGCACAATACTAATACTAAAAATTAAATTAAATTTCGAAAAAAAAATCTTGTAAGTCAGCCTATTTTACTAAAATTTAATTAAAAAAATTAACTTAACCCCTTAACTTAAAAATTAAAATTAACTTAATTAACCCCTACTTCTTTTATAAATATGAAAATTTTTGCTTCATTTTTTCCTACATCGATTGGAATATACTATATAAAACTATGCATGGATTTTTAGATGTATGAGATTTTACATTTAATATGAATTTTTTTCTCTTGTGTATATTAACAAAGGAAGAAAATTTAACAAATTCTCAATTTAAATGTTTTTTAAATGATAACTATATACTTAAATGTTAAATCCATGCACAAAAATATTAAATACCGCATGAAAGTATAAAAAAAAATTCAAAACCACTTCTAAATTAGCAAAAAAGCTTTGTATTTATCAAACAAGCAAGTTAGAAAAATATGAACAGTTAGAAAAATCAATTTAAATTTTTCATTTGTATTTCAGTAATTGACTTTTTTTTTTATCCACTACTGGCTATGTCACCCTATGTAGTATTACCCGTTAATAAAAAGTTTAATTTTAATAGATAAGAAAAAATATTTTCTATGCTTAATTATGATAATATTATCTTCAAAATGCAATTATCTAAATAAATGTTCAATTATTTAATTTTGTGGAGGTATTTACTTTTTCGCAAGCATTTTCTGAATGTATAAGAATTTTTGAAAAATAATTTTTTTTTAAAGTAACGTTTTATGAAACAGAAAGTAGAAAAACGTCTTATTTATGTCTCACACATTGTTTTATTTAAGGTATCCGCCTACGTTTACAATGTCAATTTCGATGAAAATTCTCATTTTTTATGTTTTTTATAAAATGAACATTTCTATTTCTAAATCTATTTTTATTTTTCCTGTACGCCTATTAAAACTTCAATTAAAGCTTCTTAAAAAAAAGGAGATGACGTTAAGTTGTAGCGAGTGATGAACTAAAGAATTAGATCTAAGTAACTTACTTTTTGATATATAGCTATTTTTATGAAGCATTACACGTAAAATTACGGAAATGTATAGTATATTTGTATTTAATCAGCTGTATTTATTTTAGATTTTATTATATTGATTAGTTTTAGAATGTTTATTACACTCCAGAGTAGAGGTCTGCACGGGCCGAAATTTTCAGGCCCGGGCCCGGCCCGAAAGTTAAAATTTCGGCCCGGGCCCGGCCCGGCCCGAACGAAAAAAATAATGGCCCGACCCGGCCCGGCCCGAAAGTTAAAAATGCGGCCCGGCCCGAACAAAAAAAATAATGGCCCGACCCGGCCCGGCCCGAGCTCGGCCCGGTCCGGAAAAAAATTTAAATTTAGGCTCGAACCCGGCCCGGCTCGAGTGAATTTCTACAGAACATTGATCTTTAATCTTATGGAAGAGTTCTGACCAAAAAAAATTATATTAGTCTTGTTTTTCCATGTTTATAATCTCCATTTATGCAGAAGTGCCGTAGGCTGCGATATTTATGCTTTTAAATGAATCTTTGTTTGTTGTATGTAAATGTTTCAGTTATCACTAGTATTATTAATCCATATTCCCTGTAATGGAGACAAAAAATCGAAAAAGCGGTATATGGTAAAATTTCCAAAGACAAAATCGCTTTGGAACGAAAAAAAAAAATGCATTCCCTTCTTAACAGATGTAAATGTTTAATATATTTTTTTCTCCCGTATTGTTGTATTCATTTTGCATGGATGAACATTTTAAAAGAAACTTTCAGTTTTCAGTAAAAAAAAAAAATTCCGGCATAATCATGTTTTTTTTTTTTTTTTTTTTTTTTGTGTGTGTGTGTGTGTGTGTGTGTGTGTGTGTGTGTGTGTGTTTAATTCTATTTTAAAACGCCTAGTAATCTACGATTCTTTAAAAGGAATAAATTCTAATGTTTAGTTGTAGAATAATGACGGCTTAGAAGTATATGCTTTTTTTTCAGAAATTTTTGGACAAAGCCAAATATTACTGATTTATAAAAAGTCGAGAAAAGGATCTTCATATAGGAAGATTCAATAAGAACTGATTATTTTGGTCCATGAAAACTAGGGAGAATGGAATCAGTCTCGGCTTCGTGCGGAAAAAAAAAAGTTAGGCCCGGCCCGATACTCCAGCAAAAAAATTAAGGCCTGAGCCCAGCCCGGCCCGAAAAGATTAGTGACTAGGCCCGGCCCGGCCCGAAAGGATTAGTGACTAGGCCCGGCCCGAGTCTTCAGAAGTAAGGCCCGAGCCCGGCCCGGCCCGAATGCCATTATTGGAAATCGGCCCGAGCCCAGCCCGCGGGCCGGGCCTGGTTCGGGCTTCGGGCCGAGGCCCGGCCCGTGCAGACCTCTACTCCAGAGTGTCTAATATGCATTTGTTGAAAAAACATTTGTGTTATATGTAAATTTTCTTTTTTTAGAACTGGAGCCGTTTTTATAAGTAAAAAGCTAAAAACGACCAAAATTTTAAAAAGTTTCAAAGATATTATGTATTTTTTATAACATTCTTAATTCTATGTTCGATTACCTTGAAAAAATAAGAAAAAAAGTGTCAAAAGTAAAGTTAAAAAAAAAAATCTCCGAACATAGTAGAATACCTTAAAGTTATTTCATGTTATATTTGAACTTAATAAGATGCAAATATGCTAATAGTATTGAAGATCAAGATCCTTATCCAGAAAAACAAATTTTGAGAAACTGCGATAAGCCTTTAAATGCGTATATTGATTTGCTTTGCGAGCCAAGATTATACAAAATTATTTGTTGTTCTTTTAGCTGATTGTTGTGTTTTTTCGATGCAGGTTTATAAATACAGAAAACACGATTTTTTTTTTTTTTTTTTTTTTTTTTTGATAAGACGAGTTTTATAACACGCGTCCTCGTATACTTTTAGTAAAAAATGCTTATAATTTTTTTGCTTAAGTTTTAAAATAGCAGAGAGAAATCCAAAAGTCTCTTATATATTTCTGTCTAAGAAAATTCGGAAATACTTCTGTAAATCTAAAAAATATATTTAAGAATTTACTTTTTTCTGATAGAAATTTCTTACGTAATGGATTAATCCTTTCAAATCCGATTATGTGGTCTCAGTTAGTCGGTTTAATAAAACAAACAGGCCCGTAAGCATATGGCTGAAACATGTTTTAGTTTTTAATATTTAATTCTTTGTATGTGAGTATGGATCCTGGTAACAGTGTTTCTGACATTTCCTAATTGATTTCAGGGGAAACATAATTTACAATAAAGTATTAGAAAATGTTATGTTATTGGAAGGTATAACATTTTTACACCTATTTTTGTAAAATATATATCGTTTGAGAAATTATATAAGACATTTTTCATGAAATGTAAATTATGTAAAAAAGGGATTTGTTTATTTGAAAAAAAATCTATTAATTGCTTTTAGATCATGATATACTTTAAAACAATGTGAACGGAAAATTTAAACAAAGAATTTTATTAATTTTGCATAAAATTATTAGTCTAACTAATATTTTAAGAATACATTCTAAAAGCTTCTAGTTTAATGTAAAGTGGCTCAAAGGGTTTTATCGAATATTCCAATCATTGTTGCCAGATTGGAGAATTTTTTCATTTAAAATATCTGCCATTCTATATCACTAGTAATCTTTAATTTATTTAATATCAGACATTTCATAATTAAATTAAAAAACAGTCACTAGACAAAAAGTAGAAAATATTTTTAATAAAAAACATTCACATTCTGGCATCAATGGTTACAATAAATAAAATTTAACATTCTTGCGCTAAATTTACCTAGAGTTAAACAGTTAATATTCATATGAAGCAGAGATAAATGTATTAAATTACTTCCAAATGCATACATATAATATAAAACTATTTAAAATACATTAATAATCTCTTACAACAGATTTAAAAACACTAAAAAATCACAAATGTTTTCAACCATTACACGGCCGTCATCAGTGAGAATTTAATTGGCTACTGACATGCGGGTGACCGCCACAGAATTCACAGAGCATGGCGAGCGCGCTTTCCGTCCGCTGTTATTTCAGTTTTATTTTATATTCCGATTCTCTAGCAGAAGCAAATCATAAAGGGGGAAAAATCAAGCTGACGATACTATATAAATTTAACAGGAAAATTACTCAAATTAAAGACATCGAAAAGCGGCAAAGTTTGAGCTCGGGACGTTGGAACTGTAAAACAACCCTTGTTGACCGGGAAGCGGAAGCACAGACAATCACTTCATCCATATCACAAATGAAAATCTGGAATTAGTTAAATCTCGATCCGCTTATTAAAACGCAATCGGTCTGCCAAGTCGTATCTTGAGGGGAAATATCTAAAAACCCGATTTTAGTGTTTGATTCATAGTTTTACCGTTATATTTTTCACTCCCAATCCTCCATGTTTTTAGACTTTGGGGTGAAGGAAAGCATAATAGTAAACCTGTGAAACAATACTTTTGCTATCGATTGCGTTTTAGTATGGGGATCAAAATTGGACTAATCCCAGATTTTCATCCGAGATTTTTATCCATCAATTTCCAACTCGATGAAGTGATTGTCTTTGCTGCCGCCTCCCGGTCTACTGGTGATCCGAGTTTTATGAAGGCCGTGTAATGGCAAAAAACGTTTTGGATTATTTTAATGGTTTTTAATTAGATTTAAGATAGTTTTAATGTATTTTGCATAATTTTATGTTACATGTATACGGGGCGCGAGGCTTCACGTTCAAGATTATATCCAATTTTAAAAGACGAACACTACGTTTCATGAAGACGAATAGATATATACAATCAAGGATACAAATAAAACATTTAGCTTAAACTCGGCAATCTTTGCGACAATCTTCAGCTCATATTATTGCGTCGTAGGATATTTCTCTGTTTTTAAAAATCTTTTCAAATCTTCAATTTTAATTCGTCGAAAGAAGATTCTGCACTCACAATACTAGCCGTCGTCGTATACTTTAAAAACCTTCTATTTACTTATTTCTTTTTTCTTTCTCACGCAGCTTCGTTTCTTTTAATCTTGCAAACAGAGTTCCTCTTATTTCCACACACAATATAGTATCGAGAATACTCAGTTGGAGTGCAAGTGAAGTAAAGAATACTTTCCACATGTATGCACCTGAAAGTAATGTAGTACATTTATTTCCACTTTATATGAATTTTAATTGTCATTAGTTACAGTTTCAATATTTAGCAGAAGATTGAGATCCAACGTAATCAAGAGCATATTTCTCACAAGGGTAAATGGGGTAAGGGACTGAGTTTCCTATTCAGCAGAAAAATAAATTAACTGAAATATTTATAAAATTAAAATTGCAATGCATGTGTGTGGAATTCAATGATTTCTTAATGAGACAAATTATTGCGGTCATATAATTTGTGATAATTTCATAAATTCGTGTGCTTAATAATTTCAGTTTTTTTACCTAAATAAGGTACCCTGGTATAATAACGCCACGTTAAGGTTCTACCAATTTTCACGGTTTAGTTTTAGATTGTATTTTTCAAACAAATATAGGATCTGATACAGCAACTCATTGACTATCTATATAAAATTAAATAATTTAACAGATATGTATTCATAAAATGTAATGGCTTTTTTTCTTGACCAATGCTATTTGGCGTTAATACCCACCTATATGGGTAATAACGCCATGCAAACAAAACTATAAAATAAGATGGAATAATGGCATGTAAATTGCCCAATTCTAAAAATACAAACTCTACAGCTTTAGAAATTGGCAAATTACAATCTAAGCTATTGAAAATGTACAATTTTTTTTGTGACTCTGAAAGAAAAAGAAAGCTGTGGTGGTGGCGGGGGAGGAGGCAAAAGAATATCAGATTCTAAGCTACGTTTTGCTTAAAAATGACCATTTAAATAGAATTATTAGAAACATTGCACGAATTATTTGAATCAGTATTTATATTCCCATGTATGCATTCTATGCGATAGATAATATTGATTTTTTTGTGAAAGTTGAAGAAAAAGGAGTGAGGGGGAGCTTCAACAGAATATAACACCCTGTGTCTCTCTTTGCTTAAAAAGTTCCGCTTAAATATGAATATAAGAAACATTGCATGGTTTTAACCATTCATAATGTAATATTTTAATTATGTGAAGTTTTATAATAACTAGAGTTATATGTAATAAATATTTTTGTTAAACTTTAACTGCTGTTAGCGTCTCACATACCGCTGAGTTATTCAAGTTTCAGAGTTTAACTTGCAATTTTTAGTTTAACTATAGATACCGGGAAAATTTTGTTTCATTTGGAGTCCTATTACTATCTCTAGAAACTTTTGAATAGCTGAATTTTATTTATAATAGTCCTGTATATAAGGTTCAATACAAAAATAATATTCTAAAAGTTAATTTAACATTTTATTCATCGTTAGATTAAGTTGTCTGACAGACCGCTCACAGTAAGTTATGCGACAATTTTTGTCACAGCAGTTAAAGGTTAATACTATTATAGTAATCTAGTAAATAGTTTTTAACCCATAACTCCACACTAATACGGATTCTCCAAACCTACAGTTAAATTGTCGACGTTTTAAAGAGCATGCTTTAATAAATTTTTAATAAATTGAATAAAATTTTTGATTAAAAAATATTATCCCAAAGAGATCTCTTATTCAATTTTATACATAATTCATATGGTTATATATCATTATCTCTATATTAGCAACAAAATTAACCTTTAACTGCTGTTAGCAATCTGACTGAACACTGTACCCCCTCCCCCCCCCCAAAAAAAAAGCGTTTAACTTGTATTTTCCAGTTTAACTATAGTTACAACTGAAATTCTCTTTCGTTTGGAGTTCTCGTAATATTGTTAGAAATATTTGAATAGATTAAATTTAATTAGAATTAATTCTGTACAAAAAGTTTAGCGCAGGAACAGTATTCTACGATTTTTAATCATGGATCGCATTTTAACCTTTAACTAATGCTACCGGTCTCGTAGACCACTATTTTTCTTTTAATTTTTTAGTTTAACTTATAATTCTCAGTTTAACTGCAGACACTACCGAAATTTTGTTTCGTTTGGAATTTTAGTTCACCAGAGACTAAATAGGTGAATATTAAGTGTAATACTCTTGTATAAAAAGTTTAGTACAAAAACACAATCCTATGAGTTATTCCCGCCTTTTATTCATCTTTCAATTTTGTGGTCTCACAAACCGCATCACATTCATACGTTACAATTTCTGTCACATCAGTTAAAGGTTAAATTTTTAAAGTTTTGAAAAGCCGAACGCTGAGAAAGCGGACAGTTAAAATTTCGAACTCAATTGAACAATCCAGTGGAAATTTATTAGAAACCTGATTTTGAAGATGTTCGAATTTGAATCTCGAAAACATTTTAATATAGTTTTATTTACAAGAGTTAAAAATTATTTTTTACATTAGTAAAAAATAATAATAATAATATAATAAAAAATAAAATAGAGAGATTATTTTTAAGTATTGGGCACCCCCCCCCCTTAATCTTATAATTTCAACAATGATGATAATGCTGTCCCATATTAATATATAAACCCCCTTCGGATATAGTTCGGCCACTGTTGGGAATCAACCGGGGCAATAACGACAATCCCTGGCGTTATTACCCCGGGATACTTATTTCGCAGTAAATCCTAAACTACAAATTATCTCGAGAAAATATCCAAAATCTTCTACAACAATTTGAAAGTACTTGAAATACAGTACAAATTTATGTAATAAACAAAGTATTTCTGGATAAAAAATATAGTCTTCAGATCAAAAACCTTACCTCGCAAATTTTAGATCAAGCGTTAATTTTAGTTGCTTGTAAAAACAAAAAGACCTAAAAATGAAACAAATTAACTTGAAGCTGTTTTTTGCGATTTATATGACTCAAAACCCTTCTGCGCAGAGCACATGGGTGTCATGTACCTGATTATTTCATAATTATGCAAAATATAAGCACTTGGCGTTATTACCCCGCCTGGCGTTATTACCCAGCCTGGCGTTATTACCCCAGGGTACCTTACAAGTAAGTGCAAGCCGAAACTACTTTAAAATTATTTTACTTTTACTCTCTTCACATCTTCATTGACATATACCTCATATTTCACTTTCAGTCATCAAAATATTGAATTCTATTTCAAGTCTCGATAGATAAGATTTTAAAAATAAATGTTGTATTTAATTATCCGAAACTGCACATACAGTGCATAACATGCAGTCATTTGAGGTAGATTTTTTACTATTCTTCAAAACGTCTTTTTATTTGATAAACTTATTCTTGACTGAAATAACTTTTAAAAGATATAAATATTAAGAAATTTCAAAACATTACTCTATTATGATTGTTTTCAAATTTCAAAGTATAATTTTTGTTTGAAAATTCACTTTCATTTCCAAATAGTCTATACAATCGCGGAAAAAAAAGTATATCCATCCACTCACTTTGCCGCAAAATTTTCTATAAAATAATAACGGATATCAATTGATTAGTATTAGCTAATTCTATACTTACATTTTTCTTAGATTTCTTTTTAAAGAAACTATGAGAAGCTTTAAAATTTCCAGTAGTATCATCTACAAATAAACGAACTGGATATTTACACCATAAAGCATTTAAATGTTAAAAAAATCACAAGTTTACTAAACGGTGTATACAAAATATTGTAAAGTAAAAAAAAAAAAAAAAAAAAAAAAAAAAAAATCAAGATAAAATTATAACAATCGACGTTTCGCTCATCATCAATGGCTATCTTCTGGAAAGAATTGTTACATTGCTGTAAAAAATAAATTCAAGTCATTTTCAATTTGAAAATTTTATTAAATTCTAAAAGTTTATTAAATTATTTGGAATACCAAGTACCCGTTATTAGTTATTAGTTATAATTATACCCGTTATTAGTTAACGGGTATAATTCCTTTAACGATAATTATTCTCGTTTAAAGTTTGGAATTCCGAATGTTTTTCAAAGTCAATCATTATAAATCATTCATTTCATCGTATTATTCAATATGTTATTCATTATATTTCATAGTAATTAAATTCATTTTTATTTGTTTCAAAACATATTGTAATGAAAGCATTTTTTTAAGTATAAATCCAAAAGTACATGGCAACATGAGGTGTAGTATAGCAAATCTTTTGCTTTATAACACAGGTAAGTGGTTTGCTATTATATTTTTAAGAGAAAAGGAATATATCAAAAAGATTTTGTTATAGAAATTCTGTCATAAACGCAATTTTTTACTGAAAATTGTTTAAATTTTACCTAAATTTGAAAAGTGGATTAAAATTCCTTTAAAAATTTATATAAATTCTGTTTTATTTTCTGTTTAAACTAAAAACATATACATTTTATGAAAATTTCTATTTAAAAAAATTACCCCAAAGGTAGGCACATACTTTAAAATGCTATAGTTCATATTTTTATGACTTGCTAAATAAATACATTTATTTCTTAACAGACACTAGCAACATTATAAGCATTATTAGTATTAAACAAAGTATAATCGTATTTAAAACTTAAAATACCTTATTTCACATTCAACATGAAAAGAACTTTACATCATCAAAAAGAATCATCCGCTAAATGGCTAATAAAACTTACGTATTTATTCGTTGCTCAATGTATATTTTGTTCGTTACAAACATGAATAAAAAGATATGCTTGAACATTATAATTCCACGATAAAAAATACGTATTTCAAAGAAGTCTACAGGTTAAGACTATGAACTATTTATTTTGATCCTTGATAGAAAAATGCAAAAAAAAAAAAAAAAAAAAAAAACTACACTGTACCTTCCGCCATTTTGAACTAGTCGGATATAGCAATTTCAAAACTTTCTTCAATCTCATACATATTAATACTTCAAAAGTCGCTACTACAGTGCCAAAACTAAATGACAACTTACGATCATCGTGAAGATTCTAATGGCATAAAATTCCGAGCATTAGTTCTTGAAAAAGGACTATTGCGGATATCGGGAAAAATGCAACATAAAAGCATCACTTGTTGAGCGATTTATATCAAAACATAAACAGCAATAATATGTATCAAGCTATACCTGAATCTAAATTTTGATGAAAGAATTCGTGTATTACTTTTTGAGATAGAGCTGTTATAGGAATCGGGAAATAGTGTCACCTGTTGGGCTATTGACACCAAAACATAAACGAAATAGTTCATATCGCAAATTTACTAAATCTGAAGTTTAGTGAAATTCCGTACATTAGTTCTTGAGATAGATCTATTGCAGAAATCGTAAAAAAAAAAAAATACAGCATAGCAACGTCCACCTGTTGATCGATTTACAGCAAAATCTAATCAGCATAAATTTACATCAGGGACTACCTGATCATTTTTTTAATTCATGCATTAGTTCTTGAGATAGAATGCCCACAAAAGTTATGCCACATACAAAGAGATAGACAGTACCACAGACAAAACATTTTTTAAAAACATGTTTTTTTTCTTTATTCTTTTTTTCTTAATGTATTACCCCCTAAAACATGTAAATCCGTCGAAAACCGGAAGTCGAAAAACTCCACGAATCCAATACTTTTTTCTTAAAAAGGTAAAGAAAATAAAAATGAAAAATATATCAACACCGAAGAAAGCTTTCAATTAAGTAAATAAACTTAAATATTATGCTGACATCTCTCGGTAGAACATTGGTAAATAATTATTTTATTCAAGTTTCATGTTATAAAGAAGAAAATTTTACAAATTTATTAAAATTTGAAGCATTCCAAAAATGGGATGCTAGGCATAAATGACTTAAGCTTAATTCTAAGACTACTTGACAAATTAAGTAGTAATTTCGAGTTCACATGTTTGATCTTTGAAGAAATCAATTTCTGTTGCAAACATTACAGGTTAATCTTCTTATTGTTTCCGAAAATTAACATCAAATATCTCAGATAATATTTGTTTTATATTTAAACACCCTTTTGCAATATGAAGACAGAAAATTATCCGCAATGTTCTACTTTTAATAAATAATTTCTAATTTATCCATCATGGCCATTGTTTGCAATACCAGCATTTACTTGAGACTATACTATGTGCATTGGCGATATGTATTGTATATTTAACCATGATATCTTTCATACAGATAAATGCAATAGTAGTTATGAAAATATAAGTAAATATGTTGAATAGGAAAGTTGGTGTTTTGCATTTTCAGAGTTGTGTTCAAGCATTTTTCAACCATCAGCTAAACGTTATCAAAATGATAAGGGATAGTAAAAATCAAAACATTCAAATTAAAAATAGCAATATTTGCGCAATATTTTTAACGAAGCTCTTGCATAACATCATTTTCACTTTTCATTTAGGCAACTATATCTTGGAAATTTCATCACTGTCTATTTTAAGAATTTCTTCGTGTAATACTCATAATGAATCTTTTATGTAATATCCCTTCCGTTTTTCATTCAGGCAACTTTATCTTGGAAATTTCATCAGTATCTATTTTGAGAGTATCTTCGTGCTATTCATGTGATGTATCATTCATTCATATCTATATGCAATTTTAGTTCTTGTTATACCCAAATACGTTTACACGCAAGATATGAATAGAAAACTCCTTGTGTGATAATGTCAGCGAAAATATAACTGTTATAACACCTCCCTCATTATAAAAGAAATGCTTTTTAGGGAATATTTATAAATAATGCAGTATTTCACTGTAACAGTGGAATACATAAGAATAGTGAGAGTAATTATTCGTTTTAGAAGCAGGTTGTTGAAATAAATTATTACAGATATGAAGTAATAAATCGTATTTACCGAAATAAATAATAGTAAATCTGATTAAAACGTGAAATTTTAAATGCATTTGTGAATAGCCACTTGAATTAAGTAGATTATTATTCATTTTTTTTAAATGTTATTTGTTTATATTAATTTCATATGTTATAGAAAGTCTTAATAATACAGGAGATCAAGTCCGAAAGCAAGTTTCCCCTGGCGACTGTAGACAGACGTGTGTATGAAAGACAAAAAATATAATGAAACATCGAAGATAAGCCGTAACTTTATTTTTCTACATAAGTTCCAAGTGAGTTGAGACATTTGTCATAGCTATCTATAAAACTTCAAAAAGCACTCCATAAAAAAACAGAGTACTGCATCATTCTGGCCCCTCTGGATATGGAGAGAAAGTGAACTTTGAATTCGTCATCAAAAGAGGAAAGACAGAGCAGTTGTCCCTATGAATGTGTACGTGAAGTATCGGGAGCAGAAATCCATAACCGCCAAGTGGATATTTTTGGGGCAATTTGATGGCGAAACAAATGATGTGGACATGGTGTCACCAACTCAGTGTGGGGTGTCAGCAAATGTTGGGCAATCCGAGACCTGGACAAACATTTACGGCTACTGCAATGGAAGCAATGCTTAACTACAATTTTGGAAATAATACTGTTTCCACACAAGCCGTTCGACGCTTCTTTCGTATGCACAGCCCAGTTTTTTTTCTTGGAGTGCTCTTTGAAGATTATAAAAGAGTATGACAAATGTCTCAACTCACTTGGAACTTATGTAGAAAAAAGTATTATGTTTAATGTTTCATTATATTTTTTGTCTTTCATACACACGTTTTTCCACAGTCACTAGGGGAAACTTATTTTCGGACTCCCTTTCTTAGTTAAATGACATTGTTAAAAAATAATAACAATAACATAACTGAAGAGCAATTGTAAAGAATGCTCATATACGCAATAATAAGGCTGTTACTTAGTTCCGTAGAGATGACGAGCCGTTAATTTCCGAATTGGTTCAGCCGAGCTCAGCAATCTGATTGGCTAAAACTGGAGGAAGTGACGTAAATTCGAACCGGTGCTAAAAAAAAATAAGAACAACCGGATCCGATGCAGGAATCTGCTCAATGAAGTTTATGCTGTGCAAAGGTTTTACTATATTTGAATGTTAAAAAATACAGATTTGTCCCTTTTTCTATATAATACTTAAAAGTTTCGACTGAACCAATTTGGGAATTAACGGCTCGTGTAGAGATGTGTATTATTTGACGTGGTAGAGTAAATAATACATTTGTTGTTATACAGCTTATTATTTTGCAACAGATTAACGGTAAGTAGCTGATAATTTTGGAACATATTATCTGCATTGTACTTTCTTCTTTTCAAAGATTGGAAATTAGTATATTTAGAAATGCATAATCAAACTGTAATGAAAATAAAATTACTAAAATTTGTTTCCTATCTGAAGGTATCCCTTTACATAAGACGCCAATTTCGATAAAAATCAGCAATTTTTTTAATTTTTTGTCATTATTAATTGATTTTTTTATAGAATGATCTTTTCTGCTTCTAAATCCGTTCTTATTTTTCCTGTACACTTATTAGAAATGAAATTAGAATTTTATTTTTAAAAAAGCAACCAATGTTAATTTAAAAAAAGCTGAAAATTTTAAATGCGTTTTCTGAAAAAATAGGTTTTTATCGGAAAAGGTAAACGACTATTGCCCTAACACAAAATTTTATTATCCTATAACCATGAAATTTTTGATATAGTTTTTCGGTAATATCTAGAGAGTAATAAACTAAATAATTAGCTCTAAGTGACTTATTTGTTGATATACAATTATTTTTGTGAAACATTACACATAAAATCACTAAAATTTTCTATGTAATTGTACGTAATCAGCTGTATCTTTTTTAGATTTCCGTATATTGAAATTTTTTGTTCATTACACTCTCAAGAGTATTTAATGTGCATACATTAAAAAAATGTGTTGTATGCATTTTTTTTATGGCGGGGCCGTTTTTATATGTTAAAAAAATTCTAACAAATGAGAGAAATTCTTCAAAATCTTAAAAAGTTGCATATTATATATATATACATATATATATATATATATATATATATATATATATATGCATATTATAGTTTTCTTTATTCTATTTAAAGTTACGCTAAAAAATATCAAAAAATGTGTGAAGACTAAAGTTTAAAAAAATAATAAATAAAATATCTCCAAACGTAGTCGTATACATTAATAGGTCTTTCTTTAAGGCAAAAAGGAATTTTTGCAGAAAAACGTTTATGTTTATTAAAATGTTTATTAAAATGTCAAAGGGAAAATAAACAAGCAAAATCATAGCCATGAAAGAGAGAGAGAATAGAAATGCGAAAAATAATCCATCTGTTATTCAGTAGGCATACGCATTGCGAAAAGACTTCAGAAAAAATGTACTGCTTGCGTTTCTATCTATACCTGGTGAAGTTCCGAACAACTGTATAATGCTAAGATCATGGGTCAGCAAGTCATTCTAAATGAGACCCAAATACTTTTAAAAATTCTTATCTAGGTGTAGAGAAAAAGAAGCATAAGTAATATAAGAACTTAATAATTTTAAATTGTTATATTTATAAACACATACAAGTAACAGAAAATATAGAAAAGTTACTCTCTTAAAACGAAAAAGCTGAAATAACTCAAGTTGAGCTGAAATCCACTCTTTTCCCATGTTGAAAGGAACCTTCTCAAGAAGAGCTGAAACAACTCAAGTGAATGAGTTGTTTTTAATCAACTCATGATTGAGGGATCTCTATTTTACTCATACTTGAGTGAAATCAAATCAATAAAGGTTAAATCCAGTAGTACTTGAGTGATTTGTAATAAAGTCATACTTGAGTGAAATGAAGTCATTTAAGACTGAATCTCGTAGCACTTGAGCGATTTGTAACCAAATCATACTTGAGTGAAATGAAGTCTTTAGGATTAAATCGAGTAGCACTTGAGTTAGCTGCAGCCAACTCGTATTTGAGTGAAGTGAAATAATTTAAGGCAAATCCAGTAGCACTTGAGCGATTTGTTATCAATTCAAGTTGGAGTGAAATGTTGTCATTTTTGATTTAATCCAGTAGCACTTAGGCGATTTGTAACCAATTCATACATGAATAAAATCAACTCATTTAAGAGTTAATCCAAAACTCCTTGAATTTGTAGAATTGAATAAATTCACTCTTAAGAAAAGCAAAATTGCTTAAAATTACAAAAATCTTCAAGCGATTTCTAAATCGTCTAAATAAAATCACATCATTTAAAACTAAATTCAGTAATCCTCGATTATTTTTTATCAATGAAATTCAATATAACATGGAATTATTGCCACATTTTCAAGTGTTGCAATTAAATTCTCATTTCGGATTTAAATTTCTGTTTATTGACATTACAAGGGTATATATATATATATATATATATATATAGAGAGAGAGAGAGAGAGAGAGAGAGATAGAGAGAGATTGGAAAACTGTAACATGGATTCTCCAATATTTCTTCCAAGTCTTTAATTAACAAGACTTAAAACATTCTAATTTACATGACTGAAAGTTCTCTAATGAATCATAAAAACATTTTTTTTCTTTCTAATTCAATGAAACTGTTTCCTATGTCAATTTAGGGGAAAAGGCAATTGAATCGTTATACAAAATTAAATAGAGCTTACATGAATTTTATATTATTCTGTCAAATCAGAAATTTTTAACATCAGAATTTTCTTTTGTTAAATTTAAAAGTACATATATTCATTAAATAATAAATACTGGTGATCTCAAAATTGCAAATTTGAAAACACTTATTCATGCAAACTGCCTAAATTTGCATAACTGTACAACAGCACCCGAACAACATTAAACAGAATATCAGCTTCTGATGCTGTGGTGCTAATAGGATTTTTCCTTTCTTTTCTTGGGCAATTTCAAGTTTACATATTTTCCAATGATACTTATAGCTTCAGATATGCTTATATACAATTTTAATTTTTTCATTAGCTTCTGATTTAATTGTAAATAACAATTATTTTTTTATTAAAAATTTACGATTTCAATCAAATAAACCAATCTTAGGCATCTTACTAAAAAAATATTGAAAAAATAAACTTGATAACAGCCCAACGACTCAACTTCAGCACCACAATGGCAGAAGCTGATTGTTCCCCTTAAGGGTTTAGATAATCCTATGCAGAAGTTATTTTCAAATATCTTGTTTGGATTTTAAAATGTTTACCTTTTTTTTTGGGGGGGGGGGGCATAGAATATTTGAGGATGATCTGTAAGTGGGTTAGTTTTTACTTTTGAAATTTTGGTTAATTATTTTTTTTAAATATTAATAGGAGTTTCAGACCCAGTTTTGAAAAAGAAAGTATTAAAAAACATAAAACCAAAATTTAAAAAAGTATCCCCCCCACACATGGCCATGACACATAAATAATTGAAATTGAAAATATTTTAAATGGATAAACATCAACCCATGATACCTTGTTGTAATTATTCCTCGATTTAAATCTCAATCAAAATCATATTTCTTAAACTGACTAAATTTTAAAAAAATATTTTAATTATTTAGTTTGAAATCTGAAATGGCTTTGAAATCTTAGATAAAATAATTGTTACCCATAGCATTTATATAAGCACATTGCAATTGGGAAATGTGGAGGAATGACATTAAAAAACTTGTATAGCTAAAATTTTGATTATGGACAATTATTTTATTGTATGAAGTTAAATGCAGAAATAACTGAGAAATGGATTTATTGACCATGTGCAATTATTCTTTATATCATTCAAAACATTTGTTAAAACTTGAATTTATATTCAAGAATAACTTACTTCCTCTTAATAAAGAATTTTGATTTTATTTTTGATTTTATTCAATGTTTCTTAAATCAACTAACTTTTAAATAAATATAAAAGTATAAGACTGCAGCAGTTTATGTCAAAAGTAGAGCCAAATGTGCAATTTAGAATGTTGAAAGAAAGAAAAAAAAACTAATTTTATTTAACAACAAAAACATTTTATTTAGCAAAGACAAAATAAACCTAACATTAATTGATAACAATTCTTTCCAACATCAGATAAACAAGTTTCAATAACATCTTTAACAGGACCTTTATAAATATAACAATCCATTTGCATTAAACATTAAATACATAAAGAGCATATTGTAATCTGTCCACTGGTTTGTCCAACTTTTAAAATCTTAGGCAAAATCGACACTTTCTTGAAAATCCTTGAGATTAAATAAGATTGTTGAATTTGACTCCTCACTCACAGTAGAATTTTACTCCTCCATGAAATCACCATCTTCCTGTGTTAAAAGAAAATATTGAAATTAAGTTAAATAGCAATAAATATAATGTTAAGGAATTATTATGAACAAAAGAACATATGAACATATTAAAATATTTTGCAGCTTTCAGATTAAATGTTTTATAAAATTTCCCATCCATAGTCTAAACATAAAATGAACCATACACTAAAAATTTTAGCTTTATAAATATTACACTACTGAAAATTCAGCCAATCATGAATAAAATGGAAATAGAATAAATAAATCCTGTGCGATTACACTTATCTGCTTGTTTAAATCATGGTGCTACATCTGATACAATAAATCACCATTTTAAAAACAAATTTAAAATGAAAGTTCTTAAAGCAACATTATAAAATATTGTTGAAAATTCACCTTTGTTGCTACTTTCAAAATGTATCAGCGCTGGCAAATACCCAACCAATACAGGTTTTTGTGGATTTTTAGTTGTTTTTCTATATATTTGCATATTTATATAATACAAGATAGAACCTACAACAATTAGACCAGGGTTGGCACGGTTTAAACCAATTGGTTTTAACTATGGTTTAAACAACTGTTTACTCCTTTTGGTTTAAACAACGGTTTAGTTTAAACCAACTGGTATTTTTCTTAAAAAAAAAAAATCAGAAGAAATCTAATGACATTTTCTCTTTTTCTTAATAATTTATGTATGTCTGATTATTGAATATAAATAACTTCTATTTTTAACACTTTATATCAGCAATAAGCATTGGATGTAGCAGGTTTAGATCATTTTTTGGGTATAGGATTAAAATCAGTCTGCATTGGTGAATATATTTATTTCTCTTTAGAAAAAGCTTCAAACATGTGAATTGATCTAATATAAAATAGATTAAAAATATTCAATATTTAATAGAAAATATCTTAATATTTTGAAAACTGCAGATTATTTAACTCAATAACATAACACAATCCATAAGATTTCAAGCTGTAAAAGAAATCCCCAATCTTAATTGGGGAGGTTATCTTAAGCATTAAAATCAAAATATGAAGTCGAATAAGGGAGTTTTCAAAGATTGGATGCTACTTATAGCATTTTAATAAGTGATTCCCCCCCCCCCCCCTGTTAGTTATCTGCTGAATCTATGAAAAAAAATGTTGACTTCAATTTGTCATTCAAGAAACAAAATCTCAAGAAGTATTTGAAATTTATTATTTCTATAGCTATGGAGAAGAATATTTTATTTATCAGACTACTTTCAAATGTTTATTATTAGTAATTAAAAGATTAGTTATAAAGATCCACGCTGCGTGTGGATGAAGATTTATTTGACAACGGTCACTTCCCGACTGACATTTCTGTCACTATTAATCCCATTCGTCTCCTCCTTTTCGTCCCCTTTATAATTGGCCGTTGATCTGCCGTGATATAACAACAAGCTGCACTCATTGATGGAGATAAACTTTAACTCTTTCCTCACTCTGGTCCAAAATTCGAAGGCTAAGTTCAGCACTGCTAGATCTAACCCCACAATGAACCTTCCAATTTAGTAAACTAAAAGGTGCAGTAATCTCCACAATCGGAAGAATTTTTTTTTAATTTGGTTCCATAAGATCGGGGCATTGCAGGTCTCTCCCCTAAAATTCATCTGTGCTGGGTTCTGGGACACCGGGGGATCCCCTTAAATGAACAAACTGATGATCTCACTAAGAGGGTTACTGACTCCAGTGGTGACCCCCCCCCCCCAAAAAAAAAATCTTCATACTTTAACATTGACTCCCCCCCCCCCCTAAACAGAATATCAATTGTAAAATATATTTTACTTATAACTTACTGCACCATCAAACGATAGTGAGTTAAGCATAATGAAATGAGTTCTTATTGCCCTTATCTAGATTTTAAAGAAAAAAAATACAGAAACATTTCTGGAAATTCAATGTTGAAAAAATTTAAAAGTGAAATTTAAGAATCAAGATTTACAAAGATAGCGAGTTGAGTATAGCAGAATGAGTACTTATTGCCCTTATCTAGAATTTAAAGAAAGAAAATACAGGGACTTTTCTGGAAATTAAATGTTGAAAAAAATTAAAAGTGATATTAAAAATCAAGATATTTTTTTAACAGTAAAAACAAGAAATATTAAGAATTTAAAATCCCCTCCCCCCAAAAATGTACTTTTTCTCAAATTACCCCCCCCCCCCAAACTAAGTTATAGGACGCATCTTGCGTCATTAAACCCCTCTCTGGACACCCCTGACTGAGTCCGACATCCTGATTGATTAGACCTGTCCGGAAGACTTGATCCAGCCTATAAGCAGAAGATCAAATTGATGGTTGATCAGTTTTTCAGTTGGTCAGTTTTTCGTTCCTTTGTTCATTTTAGTCGTAAGTTCTGTACATCTGATGGATTTTGTTCAGCTACTCTTTGCTTTCAGTAGAGTATCGACAGGATGTAGTTGGTTGTGAGTTCTAGTCATGGCGACCTTTTGTGGATGAATTGAAACTACAGCCTGGTTGCTAGAGATCTCACCCCCCCCCCCTTTAAACCTTCAAAGAAGCTTGTTTTTGGCATTGCTAATAAAACAAAATTTATTCTCGTGAATAAAATCAAGGCATATTATTACATCTTGAAAATATTCCTTGCTGCATGTGCTATATATATACAAACGTAAAAACTCTTGATATATCCTTAATAACTGAATTGGAAGTTTTGATTGGGTAAGCAAAATTAAGTCCTTCCTACTCCCCTCTGAAACTATATTTTTTATCGGATTATAGGCCATAGATCACTTCCTCGAAACTGAATTATCTCTGTATTGTCCTCGACCACCGAGGCATATTTGTAAGTGGCCCTTTTCTTGAAAAGATTGTGCACCCCTAGTTTAAACCAACTGTTTTTTTCCTTCAAAAATTGTTCTTTTTTAATAAAAACATAATGACATTCTTTCTTTTTATATTTAATTTAAATGTTTCACATTATTGGATATAAATAATTTCTATTTTTAACACTATTCCTGCGTTTGTATTGATAGGTTTAAAATTGTGCTGATGAACATACCTATTGTTCTAAAGAAAAAGCTTAAACATGTGAATTTATCAAACTTAAAATAGATTAAAAACATTTGATAATATTTAGTATAAAATATTTTTAAAAAGCAAATTATTTAAGTAATCTGTCATAATATGCATGGTGTTTTTGAAGAGAGACACATAACTCATTGATCTTTAAGATTTTAGTCAAGCTGTAAAAGAAATTCTTCTTGATTAGGGAAATTACCCGGGTGTCATCCTCTAAAGGGTGACACCAAATCTTTATTTGCAAATAAAAAATACAATTTTATAAAATTTTGGAGACTAATTAGGAAATAAAATGAGATTTTTAGCTCATGATGCAATACAGCTAGTTTTCTTTTCTTTGTTAAAGTGAAGTTTTATACAGAATGGTGTGTCTACATAAGATATGCACCAGGGAACAAAAACCAACCTATTCAACGAGTGGGTAACAAAAGCAAACTTTAAAAGAAAGATTTTTCTTCTACGTAAAGACACGGCATTGACTTGTGCAGACTATGGGTCGAGTGATGATTCACTTCTGCGGTTTTTTTATGCAGAAGGACAAAAGGTAAATAAGGAATGGTAAGGTTATTTTTTATAAGAATGTAGAATTGTGATTGAAAAAATATGACCGATTGGAAAGGAGGAGGAGGAGGGGGGGGGGCTTGATACCTTTTACATCTGTCCCGGGATGTCACCCATCCTAGCTACACCACTGCACACCCACTTCATCTCTGACAAGTAAATAAATTTTCCTGCCTGAGAAAACCGTACCAAACACAAACCATAAAATATTACTTGAAAAAATAATTATAAGAAAATATTGCATTAATCCTTACTATCTGTTAAATAAATGATCGGAAATAAAATACACAATTTTATAGTTTTAGTTTACATACTACATACTTTTTTTATAATAGTAATTTTCCATTTTATTATGCCAAAAATTTTGTATAACTGCAAAGGAAGTTTGGTTTATTTTACATTCTAGTAGGAGTGTGTGTGTGAAGAGGGGGGGGGACGGTTAAAAGTATTTTATAGAATTTTATGTAGCGGGTTACTGATGACTATTTCTGACCAGTAAACTCTCATGCGTACTGGTCTTTGGAACCAGTAACTTTTTTTAAAATCAATTCTACCACTGGGCTATGCATAAAAAATGTTAAGGGAAAGGGATGATATTACAAGGTATTTTCTAAAGAGAAAGAGGATTTGCTTTTTGGTATCGTTGCATAATATTTAGGAAATAATACTTGCATTTACCAGTATAGAAAGACAAACTTTTGTCCACTGTTTTCGTTTTATTTATAAATTCTCATTTAGATTTAAAGCTACCTGGGAAGCAGGCACAAGAAAACTATTATTTCTGCATGCATTATGTAACAACTTATAAATATTAAGCAGATTATTATAATACAGACCATGCATGCAATAATTTTGCCCAATAACAGTATGAAACATTGCTAAACAAAACAGTAACACAAGTTCAACATTAAGAATGAAAAAAAAAATCTTAGAAATGTGTATAATGTAATCCGGAGCACGTTTTTACTAAGACACTGCAAACAAGACGTAAATACAATGTTTTGATAAATTTCTATGAATAAAGATATAATAATTACAAAACTTTAATACAAGGCAATTAAATAACGAGATATTTACATTGCATTAACAATTTTTACTCTGATTAAATATACTAATTTATTTTATTAAAGCACGAAAGTTTTGTAGCAGCACTGTAACACCAATTATTAATATAGAAATGTATTAAACACATCCTCAATATTACCGCGTGACACGACATTTTAATTTCAAGGTATGATACTGTTATGAATTTTAGTCTGTTAAAAAGAGAAGGGAAAGTTATTAAAAGAAAGCTTAATTAAAATAAAATACTTATATAAAACTTACTTACTTCGTAAAAAAGGCATTTTCAGCAAACTGTTTAGCGAAAGCCGGAAGTCTCCATCTTATCTTGCAAGGTCACGTGACGAGTAAGCGGCGAAAATCAGCGCGGAAAAAGAGCTGTTTCATTATTGAGTTGAGTTGTTTAGTTTTAAAGCTGTATGAGTGGATTAGAAAGAGAAAAAATCAAACCAAGATGACTGAATCGGTTAAAAATCAACTCATTCACGATCCAATAAATTAGAACTCTTTCTTGAGCAGCCAAATCCACTCTTTCGTTTTAAGAGAGTAGGTATTCCTTCTGACAAATTAATTCATACCTGCTGAAAAAATGTTACATGCACATAATAAAATAGAAAAGGTAGGTATTCATTGAAAATTACACTTGCGGTCTTGAGATGGCTTTTTGTAGTTTGGTTCTCGTGGTAAACAACTTGCACAATCAGAGTCTTCAAGGAGGGCGCCCCTTATTCTCGAACAATATTTATTTTTCAAAATATTCATTTTGGGGAAACTTCTTTAACAAAGATAGTAATCAGGTTAATAACTTGTTTTTTTTTTCTTTTTTTTTCTTTGTTTTTTTTTCTTTTTCTTTTCAATTTTGCTACTTTTCTGAGGCTTTGCTTACCCCAAAATTTTCAAGAAATTCGTTTACGTGCATTTGCAAGGAAATATATTTTTGAAAGTCAAATATATATTTTTGAAATAAGGCTTTTTCAAGTCTGAACAGCTTATCAGTCCATTCTGCAAGTAGAGTAACTTCATAAGGTGATTTAAAGAATCGAGACAACTAATCTATCTCTGCAAATTTTGCTTCGAATTCCTTCACAAGATCTAACATAAAACTTAGTAACACTGCAGTGTATGTCTCGGAATTATTTTTTTCATATTCAAGAATTGGTAGAAAGCTAATAAATTCGTCGTGTCTTTTTTAACGGTCCAAGCTTCGACCTTCCGCGATTCGGATGTAGACCGCGGTCTGACGGTTGCCGACCGTGGTCTTAGAAAATCATTTGGATCCAAATAATTTCTATTGCCGATTTTAATAAGTCTAAATAATTCTGTGTTTTCGTTGCGTTTTCCGAAAAGAAAAAGCTCTTTTCAACGCTCACAGCAATATAACTTAAAAAAAACTACAATACCTTGTATATCACTGAATGAAATAATTTTAATCATTGTAGATATTTTCAGTCTAAAGGACAATATTCTAATGTAAAGGTTATGCGAGAACGGGTAGATGAATTTTCTTATTTGTCGTGTTACAGGTTGGATGAATCAGTAGCCTTTGTGAAATCAGGTATTTATGTTTGAATTTGGAATAACTCTATGGTTGCATTCAGTCCAAATTTTCAAAAAACAGCTTGAAAAAATCATATATTATTTCCCTGTACTTTTTTCGAAGGGTCTGAGGTCAACAACGACAAATAAAAAGGAATTTCAACAAAAGGGGGGGTGGTAAACATGTAAGGGAATCTCCTGCTTGGACCTCTATTCTCTAGCACTGCTATAAAAAATTCAACACATTTAAATGAATAAAAAATACTAATAATTCAAAAATATTGACAAAAAACCGCTGTGGGTGAATGCAATGTATTATCACTTTAAAACTCCTGCCGTTGCATTTGATTGCGTTGCATTTGGCAGCGGCAAAATTTTTAAAGTTTAATGTTTAAAAGGAATATTGGTATGTATCTATGGAGTTGAGAGGTTTTTATTTCATTCTGTCGAAGAATTTTTGTTTCAGTCATGTATTTTATTCTATTTAATTTTTTAAACTTTTTGTCATTACTACGATTTAAAAAAGTTGGAAATTGTATGTCAAACGTACGTTACTTTAGGCTGATTTCGTTCTATTATGTAGGTAATAGCGTTATACAAAAAAAAAAAAAAATCACAAATAAATTAAAACGTGAAAATTTAAATGCTCAGTGGTTAAAAACAGTTATATATGAATAAATTTTACAGTAATATAAGGTTGCAATTTAGCACATGTATAACATTCAAAATCATTTTACCTTTATCTTTAATTGTGTATATATAGGGGAAGATGGGGATACTTGAGCCATTTTTTAAATTTTAATTTTTTAAAAATTTTTAGAATTTCTTAGAACAAAATAAAATATTGAAAATGAAAATTTGATATTTTTTCTTCAATTGAAAACCACTTTCAATTAATTTTGAACTATTTTTCTATGTCTAATAAATTTTTACTTTTTCTTTTACATTGTGGCTCAAGTATCCCCATGGAGGGGATACTTGAGCCAGATGTCACATTCGCACCAGTATTTTGCAAAGAAAAAAACCGATTTACAATATACGCGAAAAAATGCATTAAACCTTTTTCAAATAAATTTGGTCGAATTTTCTATTGTCGTTGTGACATTTCAGAATTAAAATTTTGTGGTAGAAAATTCTACCAGCAGAGCTCAAAGGGTTAATCACCATACTTTAAAAATGGTACCAAGGTATATGATTTCTTTTTTACATGTTCAGAACTATAAATATGTTACCATGTTGCCAGTTTTAGAAAGAAAAATTGAACAACTGTAGAGATAAAGGGGGTGGCTCAAGTATCCCCTATGCTCAAGTATCCCCACTCTCCCCTATTTTTAAGCCAACGAAACAGCCAAATAGTCACTGATTTTCTTATTCTTACGATCTATATATGTATAATTTTTAATTAAAACGAATTTTATTTTTAAAGATAAATGTTTTTAAATTAATTTGCAGGAACTACTTAAATTACTACAATTATGTGTAACATTATCGCTGAAATTTATTTTAATATCAGCGATTAGATAGGATATATATTTTGTTCCATTTTAAAAAGGTTTAAAATTTACTTCTCAAACCATTTACGAATGTCATTTATTCTAATTCCAAACTGAAATCCTGTGGGATCATAGTGCATCTTTAATTCGTATCTCAGCCATTCTGGAATTTAGTATATTTAACCCTTTCGCTACTGGTGTCCATGATCAAGGACATACTTTTTAGAATTTTTTTTATCAATTCTAATTTAATTTAAAGTAATTTTACAATTTTTGTCTGTATTTTTAATCATTTCCCTAATAAAAGCACAAATATTTAGAAATCAAACTAGTACATGGCAGCACCTAGGAATATTTGTATCAAGATGGATAGAAACACGAGCTTTTGTCCCGGTAAGCCTTTTAAGAATCATAGTATTTTGATATAATTTTATATAAGCAGTAGCTAAATATATTTATTATTTTATTACGGAAACTAGAAACTTTAATTTAAGCTTATTTTGAAAGTTCTAAGTATTTACAATTTTGTTATAAAATTATTTAAAAACATGCGTCCATGATCATGGACAAATGTTTTCAAACGGTGTGTGTACCACTATACTGTAACTTTATGATATTGTTTGCTTTCATTTAGTTTTTATTGTATATTGTTCATGTATCTATGGGGGCAATGAAATTTGCAAGAGTTGGGCTCTACTGGAATAAAACCCTGGGTATTGACCCTTTCCAAAATTCTATGACCTGCAGTAGATTTTTTTCATTGCCATATAATTTACATATTGTGAATAATTCAGACAATACTGATGTCTTTTATAAAGTTAGGCCACTTTTTGATGCTGTTCAAAGTAGATGTAAGCACTTGAAAATGGAAGAAAAGTTATGTGTTGATGAGCAGATGTGTCCAGGGACATCTAAAAGTAAAACAATACACCAAAAACAAACGAAGCAAATGGGAAGTTAAATTATTTCTTTTGTGTGGGGAAAGTGGAATTGTGTATGATTTTATATTATATCAGGGAACAATCACAGAAATAAATAAAAATCTACAAAGCAGATTTGGTGAGGCAGCAGCAGTTGTTATGCATTTGAGTAAGAGAATAATCACCGTTATTATAGAGAGGAGAGATAGAGAGATATGGAGATGTAAATATTTAATTATTGCAAAAATAATTATATGGTAAGGAGGCAATTATCATACCTTTAAAATGAAGATTTATATGAGATAATGTGATATAAACATTATTGAGATCAGAAAGGAAGCTTATATTTTTCAAAAATTAAAAACTATATATAAGTGATGAAACATGAATGTTATCGAAAACAAAGCATATTTATTGATAGAACACATAAAAAGAGATAAAAAAAAAAAACACTCAAAATAAAGAATATATATACAAGAATTTGCTGCAGCAAACTTACTAGTAACCTCTAGATTAAATTCGTGAAGTTGATATTTACATGATGAAATCAGAATTGTATTTTCTTTGGCAACTATATTATTTTGCCTCACTTAGGCTTTGTACCATGTGCTGCTGGGTTGTGGCAGTGATTTTATTTCTTTTTCGATCATTAGATCTTATCAGTCAATTTGACTGATCTTTGGCTAAAACAATTGTATGCACCACGCTGCTTTTTATATCACTTATATTTTTGAACTAGATCGATATTTAAGACCATCATGGCCTGGATCACTATTTTGTGATTGCGCTTTCTTGAGGGTACACACGATCACAAACAGGTAGGCGAAGAACATATAGCCTGTTAGTCGACACCACACTTATTTCACTTATGGGACTTTTTTATTAGCACTATTTTCTTTTTAGATGATGTCGATATTTCAGATGATGGCGATCACTTTTATATAGAGAAGATACACAAACAATCACATTGGAGACACAGAAGGAACTCAGCCGGTCAGTCAGCACTACGGTCTAAATTCTTGGGAGATCATCTTAAGGTAATATAGAAGCAAAAAAAAGATTCATACTTGAAGAATTAACTTACAAAATATAGAAAATCACCAGCCCACGCTGCAGAAAAGGCTTTTTTTTACCTAAACTGCAGCGCGGCTTTTTCGCGTAAACTCGTAGCTTGCCGCTTTTTCAACTGTTGCCAAAAGGCGTTGAGAAGAAGTGAGGGAGAAAAAGTGATTTTCTACCGTGAATGATTCTTCTCTGTTTCTCCCCACACTGGAGTGGAATTCACGTGTTTTCTCTCTCTTGCGATTTTCGTATTGGCTGTGGGAGAAATGAAGTGTTTATTTTTATGATGCGTTTGCTCTGCCGATTGGTTTCGAGTTCTCGCCACTTGTTTACTATATGTAGAGACCTTTCTCTCTACAGTTATATTTTGATAATTATTTTTCATCTTATGCTTTGTTGCAGATTTTGAAAAGTCATAAAATGTTAGCAGCTTATACAGCAAGAGTGAATAGATTTGGAAATCCACCTTTCATTCCGGAGAAAGCAGCAAAAAAATGAAAGGGGTTTTATAGAAGAGCTACATAGTAAGGACAACGATATTGTACTTGTTAGATGTATGTTAACAAAAGTGTGTATATTGCAAGTAACTTTCTGGGTAAAGGCAACACTGATATTGCTAAATGATGATGCAAAAATTCTAAGCAATACATTGATGTGATTCGACCAAAAGTTATGAAGAAATATAATGAACCAATGGGAGGAGTTGATAAGATGGATTTTCTAATTGGCCTATACAGAATTTTTATTGGATCAAAAAAATGGACACTTCGCTTCATATTTCATGCAGTAGACCTGGCTATATGTAATAGTTGGCTTGAATATAAAAAGAGATGCTACTCAATGTAAAATTCCAAAAACAGAAATTATGGATGCCAGAAAATTCCCAACACGATATTTCGCGCAAAAGCACAGAAGTAAGACTATATAAGGCAATACAACTCGATGCAGTAGATCATATCCCTATCCATAAAAGCTGCAAGGAAGTAGGTCGCTATAAAAGAAAACAGTGCAAGGGGAAATCACATTTTAGGTGTGAAAAATGCCAAATTCATCTATGTTGAGTAAAAAACGCAATTGTTTCAAAGAATTCCACTTAAACACATAGTTATCACAGCATTTGAAATTTAAACAGTATTTCGTAACAGTATTATTCTAAAACAGTATTTTGTAACAATAAAATAAAATTTGTTTTTCCATCAACAGTGTCTTTTCATTATAGTCTACCCTACACCTATTGAATACAAATGTCCTCGATCAAGGACATTCTCTAATTAAAAAAATTATGGTCATGAATTTTTTTCTAGGTGGTTTTTAGCTTATTAGGACCTTTGTTAACAATATGTAAAAACTTCATAATTTTTATTTCATTTTTAAAGTTTTGGTACTGAAAGGGTTAATGCAAATGGTGTGAATAAAAATAATTTCGAATTGCTGTTAAATCGGATGATATTAAAATATGAAACCGTTTCGAAAGGTTTTCTATGAAATAAAATTTGAGTCGGAAAAGTCAGCACATAAAGTAAAAAAATATGAACCGTAAAATGATGTTGATTCTAATTGATTTTTTTTTTAATCTACCCTATATATAGAAATGTTAATGAAACGAATTTATGAAACGACTGATTAAATAACTGATCGTGTTTATCAACTATTTCTGCCCTATATATATATAAAATCTTAATGAACCGAAATTATGAAACGATTTTATGATACGAAAGATTTAATAATTGATTGTGTTTCACAGCTATTTCTGCCATATATACAGGGTGGTTATTAATTAACGTCAGGTGTTTAGAGCCCTCTAGCGAGTAAAGTATTGGACGAAACATAACCAAATTTGGTCAGCATACATAGTAGACCATGAGATTTCGAATTCTTAAAAAAAATTAAAATTAAAAGTTTTAAAATCGCCACTAGGGGCAATTTTAGCGTTATTTACCGACTAAAATGCATTAATTTGCATAAAATCAGCTGTGTATAGCAATCATGAGTATAAAAGGAAAGGCTGGGAGAGTTCTCATCATTATCAACTCTCACCATACTTTGCTAGTCAAGTTGCGTTATCAGCAGAACGAGAATTGCAATGATGCTCGTCCTGAATTTCACCGATTACAGAATTAGCCAAAAGAATCGATGAACATAACAAATTTACAAAAGATGATTCATCGATTTGAAACTATGCAGCAACAAAGCCTAGGACGCAAAGTGACTAGTCAATAACAAGTTGACAAGGTTGTAACTGCTATTGTCGAACAAGAGATGAAAAATATGCAGGTACCATCAGCGCTCGGGCAGTATTCCAGCGGTATAAAATTGATCTGTACTGTATTTTTTGCCATTTAATCATTCAACATTTACACTAATACACTTTTGGTGCGCCAAAATTGCTGATTTTATGCAAATTAAATGCATTTTAGTCGCATTTTAGCTAAAATTGCCCCTAGTGGCGATTTTTTAAACTTTTTATTTTCTTTATTTTTTTTTAAGAATTCGAAATCCCATGGTCTTCTATGTATGCTGATCAAATTTGGTTATGTTTCGTCCAATACTTTACTCGCTAGAGGGCTCTAAACATCTGACGTTAATTAATAACCACCCTGTATATAAAACCCAAATGAAACGAGTTTATGAAACGATTTTATAAACAGGCTGATTAAATAATGATTGTGTGTCACAGCTATTTCTCCTAAAATAATCAATTTTTGTTGCTTAAAATTGAAACCATATTAATATATCCATATTAATCCATATTAATCCATATTAATCTATCCATATTAATCCATATTAATCCATATTAATCTATCCATATTAATCCATATTAATCCATCCATATTAATCCCGATAAAATCCATGTTAATCCGCGGATATCAAAAATGGTGTTTTAATTTTAATACTTAATAATAATTATTTTTTAAGACATAATTCTTTTAATAACATTTTCTAATGATGGTAATAAAATGACTTCCGTTTTGTGGGTAAAAATGGAGAAAACTATGGGGATTATTTAATCTCCCCCCCCCCCCAATTTTTAAAATAGAATGTAAAATTGTCTTTTATTTCAATCAATAATAAGAACAATAGTTTTATTACATTTCGTTTTTCAAAAATAAATAAAATCTTATTTACGCACATTTGACATTCAGAAATCATTTCATTTTAGAAAAGCACAAACCGCCTGTCATTTAATCGTTGTTATAAATTTCATTGACTTAAAAATAAGGTCACAGTAGTTTTTTTGTTTTACGTTTTATTTAGTTCACAAATTCACATAAAACCGAAATGGTTTAGAGAGAAAAAATGAATTTTCTCAGTATTTATTTTGATTCATATACTAAAAGCGTTTTCAGTAAATTCTTCCATATGATGTCATTTATGTAAACGCGAAAAGGAAAAGGGAAATTAATAGGGATTATTACTTAATGATATCAGTTTGTCAATTTTTAAAGATCTAAATGAAACGAATTTTTGTATGCACTAATTTGGAAATGTAAAGTAAATGTTAGAAATATTACCTAATTGTTCGATTGAATGTACGGAGCATAAAATTTACTGCTTGGTTTTCTTTTCAATTTTTAACAGAAAATGACATCAATAATACAAAGATGACAATAATCGAGATCAAGATAGATTTTTCGCTATTTGCGAGACGAGATTGAACAATTAGAAATCTGCCTTTTTTACGTTTGGAGTAAACAGCAAAACAGCAAACAGTCTGCAAAAATGCAAGCTTCTGATTAGACAATCTTACTTCGCTAACTGCGTAAAATCTATCTGGATCCGGGCGATTATTAGCAATAGAATTTTACTTGAAATTATTACAGATATTTTATTAAAATTTAAAACAAATTAATTTAAAATAATTTTACGTTTCTATTATTTTATATTTAGGAATTTTAAGAGTTGTTAAATTGACTTTGGAACTATTCCTGTATCTGAAACCAGCATATCAATTAATAATAGCCGACCTGAGTACAACTAGAAAAAAATTGCCCATTGATTTTCTTTTTAATTTTCATGAGAAAATGAAATATATAATCCAAAATGACATCATTTGCTCTTTTTTCTTCTGAATTCGTAGCAGAAAAAAAAAATATTTACGTTATGAAGCAAATTCTATTAAAATTTAAAACAAATGAATATTTCAATAACAATTTTGTATTATATAACTCAAAGAGAGAAAAAATACTTTAAATACAATAATTAAATTATTACACTAAAAAAAATTGAGATGAAAATTATGCCATATATTAAAACTATGCATTTAAAACAATTTATTTAAGGACAATATTAATTGACACCACACTGGGAATCACATGGTGTAAAAGTAGCACGGCTAAAGAAATTGTTTAAATATTCAATTTCTTGATACAGCATAAATGCAGATTGCCTGCGAAAAACAGATTCGATTTATTCTGTGCAAATTACAAATTCGATAGATAATGAATGTAAAATTCGTATTAATAATAATAATAATAATAATAATAATAATAATAATAATAATAATAATAATAATAATAATAATAATAATAATAATAATAATTCAATTTTAAAAATAAAAATAAAATATACATAAGGATGCATCAAAATAAAGAAAATAATTACTACATGTTACTGAAAATTTCTAAATTCGATCAGAACATTAAAAAAAAAAAATTCAAATTTCAATACATTGTGCATTTTTTTTTCTGAATGATATTCCCAAGCAAATAATTTTTCTTTTTATCCTCGAATCCAACGAAGAATGTTGTATAGAGTGTCGTTATGAAATTCGGACTGGCAGCGCTATTTTAAGCATAACAATTTTCTACAAGCAGATTTTTAAATTTGCAAGTGATTTTACATGTATATCTTAAAAGCAACCGTCAGCTTTTGCGACAGAGATGCATTTTTTGACGGTAATCGAAAAATGCTTCATTTAAATGGAAAAACATGGCAACCGGATTACAGAAAATAGTCAATGTTCCTGATAGTATCATTCTGTCTTCGGTAACCTAGTAATATTTTTAAAGATTTAGTGATTCACTTATCTTGAAAACTAAATTTAATTATTACCATTAAAGATAAATTTACAGATTCTTGTGTAATTTTAACAATGTTAATTTACAGAGTGTATTGTAAATTTACCGAGTAATTTCTCCATTATTTAACAGAATCTATCTTTTCTAATTCGTAGTTTTACATAAGGCTTAAGATGATGGATGTAGGGTCTGTGTAATTTCACAGAAAATGTTTTAACAGTGTGGGCCAGTTTTTTTTTTCAACATTTTAATTTTGTCTAGAAATATTTTTAATAAAGACACTCTTATTTTCGGAACTGGTTTGGAAAGTGAAAGTATCTTCCTAAAAAAATATGTAACCAAAAGTTAAATCAATATCAGCTATCCAACGGAAAAAAATCCTTAAAAAATATTGAAAGACCTGTTCAATAATGTTAATCCTATGGAATAAATATTAAAGGTTTCTCTATTGCATTTCAATATTTTTAAAGGGTTTTCTTAATAGGATATATATAATCATTATGTACTTTTTTTTACTTTTTTAATTTTATTCAGGAATATTTTTAATAGTAACAATTTCATTTTTGGAATCGATTTCGAAAGTGAAAGCATACTGTTTAAAAAACGCTGTAATCAAAATCGAAAAAGTAAAAAGGGGTCTTTGTATGGATTAATCTCAACTATCCAATGCAAAAAAAAAAAAAAAAAAAAAAAAAAACGAAAATAAATAAAAACATTAATTAATATTGAAGTACAACAGAGATATTTTTATAAATTTCTTCCATAGGGTTAGCATTGGCGAACGTCTCTTTTCGCGTGATTGATATAGCCCCTATAGCTCAAAATGAAATATCACATCTGAAAACACATTTTCAGAAATTGTCGTTCATATGCATTACTTTATCCAAATTGTTTTTGGTGCTCTTGTTAAATGAACGGTAAATGCTGCACTTAACGCGTTCAATAGAAAGCATCCGTAGAGCACCTCAACGCTGCATATGAATTTCGGTATGTATGAAGAAGTGTGGCATCATTTCCTTCTTTAAAATATATTACAAGCAATTTTTCTCCATATAATATAATGTAATGCAATTGTTTTGTATGTCTCTGTAAACAAACTAAATATGCTACAAACTCCTGTGAACCACTTCCTGTTCCACATTTGATCCCTGAGCTGTTTAGCTGTAAGATCCCCAGTATAAACCGAAAAAATTAATAAATAATTAAAACAAATAAAGTAAAACTGAATAAAACAGTTTTACTTCTGTTTTATAATATCCAATTTTTGCTGTCTTTTATACTTTTTAACTTTAACTTTTACCTAACTTTTACTTTTGAAGTTTGTGAAAGAAATGTGAAAGAAAACATTAAATAACTATTAAAGTTTCTTTGGCATTTTGAAAAGCCTACAGCAGAATTAATCTTTTTAAATGTGGAGAAAAATTGAACTTGAAATGTGTAAATGCATTTTGCTAATGTAATTAAAAGAATTAGATAAAGAACTAGACATTGTCGTTGCATAAAATAAATTCTCTTTTACGGAACGACAACGTATTTTTTAACAACATTTTCTTAAACAAAAGTGCCGTTTGACAGATTAGAAAGTTAAAAATATTTTTTTATACAAGTTAATAAACTGTGACAGTTACGATAAAGACCCTTTAAAAAGGTTTCTGTTTTTTCTTCTAATTTCATATTCTATAAATATTCTTTAAGAGGTCATTAAACGTCATTAAATGTCATGTAAATCCATTTCTTCGATTGTACGTAAAAAAAATATTCAGAAAGTATTAGTTTTAAAAAATGTATTGTATTTTTGCAAGAAGATTAAGTGCGTTTCTATGAGAAAAAGGGCCACAGAAAGAAAAGAGTGCATTGCATAAAGATGCACTGTTAAGATAAACTAAGGCATTCAAGGGCGGATCTGGAGAGTCCTCAAGGGGGGGGGGGGGCGATTTTAGAAATTTGGAGACTCGACTTTAATGCGTGTGTCGGGGCTATTTTTTCACTGCGGGTCATGTTGCTTTTATTTTTTGCTGCGTGTCGGGTCTGGGTCCGGTTGACTTCTAGTTTTTGCTGTGAGTCGGGTTTGGGTCCGGTTGACTTCCTTTTTTTGCTGCTGGTCGGGTTAACTAATGTTTATGTTGTGGATCACATTAGCAGAATTAGCAAGTATTTTTATTCAGAAACTATGGCGTTATCCATTTTTTGGTAAGCAGATTAAGAAAATACTGTGAAAATTATCGTTTTGAATAGAATTTCTGGAAGCGACAGCATGAGAAGGTAGAAAAATCCGCAATCATTTGACGTGCAAAGAGAAAACTGCGCCCGGGGCAAAGCAAAATGTAGTGTTCCCCCCCCCCACGACCCAACTTTTTCTTGTAACAGGCTAAAAATTACGCTGGTAACATAAATTTGGTGCCCCTAAATTTCCGCGCCCGGGCCGACCGCATCCTTCGCTCCCCCCCCCCTTTCGCACGGCGCTGCATATTGTCTGTCCTGCACATCTTGAGAACAATTAAGTCTACTTCCAGCCCGGCTCGTCTATATGTAGAAAAGCAATGCAAGCCTGATCTCCGGTACGAGCCTGCTAAAAAAATATTAAACGCGGGTTACACACAATATAATTCTCCGAATCTGATCTCTACACTGTAAAAGTTACATTTAAATATTGATGTTGCCAAACTAGTATCGACTGCGACGCACATTTATACTTATTCTGATTAAACCCATATAATTGAAAATAGCTCATATTTTAACGTTCCTGCTTAAATCTTTATAAAGGGCCAATTGGCCCACTAATTTTTTTTTATGGGCTCGGCCCATATGGCCCTTCAATTTTTTTGCCGGCTTGGCCCGTTTATTTTGTTTATTGGCCCGGCTTGTGGAAAAATTATCCTAATTTTGCTGGCCCGTTAGAAAATTCGGAACCATTTCGCCGACTCGGCCAGGCCCGGGCACGTGCATAAGTCTAGGCTGGGTCGGACACGGACCGAAATTTAACTTTCATTCCGAACCGAACCCCGACCAGATAAATTTTGGTCAGTGTGGACTAGAGATAAATTCGGGCTCTTATTCCACAGCCCGGTCCCGCCTGAGCCAGAAACATTTTGCGGCATCAAGAGCAAAATCCCGATAATGAAATTATACAATAGAAAAAATTGCATAACACTTATAAAAAATCTTCCAAAAGTAATTATAATTTTAAAGCTAATTTTTATATATAAAAAAGGGCTGTTAAACTAAAAATTAAATTTAATATTATCAAAAGAACAGTTTGGTATAAAATAAAAATATACTTTACGCATAAAAGGATTATTATATTTTGTCTCTGTTTTAGTAAGAATATTATGGACAATGGACATGTTAATGAAGTGTGTTTCATGAATAAATGCATGGAACCTGTAGAAAATACTGTCTATTATCTGTGAAGTCGAACAACATTTTAAAATTTTCTTTAAAAAATGCACATTTTTAACTATAACCATTTCATTCTTCTTAACAAGCCTTCGTTATAGCATGACCCAGAAAATAACCTCAAATTAAAATTTTTAAAGTTCAACACTTTTTTAGGAACAGAGGAAACACTACTCGATCGCAAGAATATGGTAAATACATTTACTTACCGCTACGGCAACAGCAGAGATCCCAAAAGAAATGATAATTTCTACAGTTATTTCCATATTAAAAGCGATTACGACTTGTATACGTTGCATACAATAGAAATTTAAATTATTCGATAACCGCAAAAGAAAATATTATTTTCGCGTTATATCTCTAAATAATAATAATAATAAACGATCCAATTGCAAAATAATCTCTACCACAAACAAAAATCGAACTAAACACAAATTCATTATTCCCGCCTTTTTTCGTAGGCGCCGGATCGTCGCGTCGGTCGTCGGCAATGCTCGAACATAAATCTATAGATGTAGATATTACTAATTGTTTTTTTCTTTTTTTTAATAGCATTTAAATACTAAAATAGAAAAAAAATTATGCTTCACTTTCATTTTTATCAAAATATTATCATTGATTTGAAAAGGAATAAGTACTAATTTTTAAGGGGGAAAAAGTTTTTTACATTTTTCTATTCATCAATAAATAAAATTTTCAGATTTCATAAAAAATGAGTCCGAATCAGTAGACCAGCATAAAAACAGAGCACGATCTCGTACCGGACACGGGCTGAGTCTGAACCTGTGTCATCTCTAATGCAGACATCTAAGAAGAATGACTCCAGGCCAGACTCGATCTGAAAGAAAAATAAGTCAGGCCCAACACAAATCTGCAGAAAAATAATGATCATGATAGTATCAAATAAATGACGGCCGATTTCTGAATGCGGTAAGACCCGACCCTCGCGAACTTAAAAAGGCGCGGCCCGGGAGGGGGGCGCCGGATTCTAATTAGGATCTAACACATTTCTTGCAAGGATGCGTGTATTTTTGGGAAACTTTTATTAGCCCAAGAAGTGAAGACGATCGCCCCCTCAGACCCGCCATTGGGCCCTACCCCAATCTGCAGTAAAATAATGATCACGATACGGCCCGGTTCTGAAAGCGAGAAGACCTGGCCCAGCCCGAGCATTGCAAAATTAAAAAGGCGCGGCCCAGGGCGGGCCGCGCCGGACTCGAGTTAGGCTTCAATTCATTTCCTGCGAGGATGCATATCTTTTTAAGAAACTTTTATTAGCCCAAGGGGTGGGGGGCGATCGCCCTTTCGCCTTGAAAAATGCCAAGGCGCATTTTCCTTGAATCCGCCAATGGCAGATCAAGGGGGGGGCGATCACCCTTTCGTCCCCCCCTTAGATCCGCCATTGCTTCTCCCCCTTATGGTCTGGTTCGATCTTAGACCGAGTGTTTACCTAAAGGAAGAACGAAATCCACGCCAGGCCCTCCCTGAAAAGAGAAGCGTGGCTCGATCCCGCTCTACAGGAAAAAGTAAGACTCGACCCGCCCCGGTTCTGAAAGTGCAAAGACCTGACCCAGTTCCGCTACTTAAAAATGGTTCGGCCCGACCCGGGCCGCGCCGGTCTCGAGTTTAAGTCCAATCTTTTTTCCGTGCGGGCATCTAATATCGTTTTTCAGACCCTTTATTGGGCTCAAGGGGGGGGGCGATCGCCCCATCGCCCCCCCCCTTAGATCCGCCATTGAAGGCATTCATTCTTAAGTGACATAAGAAAAAAGAAGATTCTGGTTTTTTTCGTAATGCATGTATGTATGTATGTATGCATATGTCTTCAATTTTCTCAAAATTTATCATACGGATCTAAATATAACTTTTACACTACAGTGGTGGTCAGAATTATAAGAACAATTGAAAATTGCACAGAAAAAATTTATTTCTGAGTTAAATAAAGTGAAATTTAGACACTAAATGCTTTTCTATGCTAGAAATCATTGTAGAATGCAAAACATTGGAAAATGCAAAATATGAATGTTTTGTCACAAGTAACAAAATACGTCATTGTAAAAAATTGGACAAAATTATAAGGACAATGAATGTTTTTGTCTGAAATACACTGATAATTAATAATCTCCCTGCTTCTTCTCAATCATTCTTATCAGTCTTGACGTCATGGAGTTTGACAATTCCTTAAGAATGTTTTTGGAAGATTTTGAGTGATCTTTTTCAATGGAAGACATGAGTTCTTGCTTGTTTTGAGATTACATACCATTTTTGCATACTTTGTGTGCTGAAATACCCAATAGATTTTTCCACAGTATTCAGACCAGGACTTCTGGCCGGCCAGTCAAGTAGTTTCACGGAATTAGCATTATAACCACGCGTTTGAAGTTTGGGAAACATGAGCCGAAACATTGTCTTGCTGGAAAAAATAGCCTCCAATCGCTATTAACGGTACTTCTGGTAGAAGTTTATTGCCCAATACATCAATGTAACTCTCAGAATTCCTCCTACCCTGCACAAAAACTATTGGAGTAGTACTATCAAGTTGTGAAACCTCCCCAGACCGTTACTGAATCACTCCCAAATACATGCTTTGAGAAAATCGTTTTTTTCTCTACGGAGATCATACTATAAGTTGCAAAAACAATCTAGTCTATCCAAATTAATCTTTTTCTCATCGGAAAATACAGAATCCTACTTTCCCCCCATAATATTGCAGTTTTTGGCAAACTCCATCCTCAGTCTCTGATGAGCTTTTGTAAGACGCAGTCTTCACAAGTGTTTACTATAGCAAACCTTTTTCTTTCTTTTTGTAAAACACGACAAACAGTTCGAGCACTTACATTCTAAGTTCCATTCACGTTTTTTTCCGTTTTTTGGAGCAAGCTCGCCTCACCATCATTCTTTTCCCCCATACAGAAACAAAAGATAGCCTGCTTATATGTCTTTGCCGTCCATATTTACCGGTATTTTAAAGATAATTGTAAATAACCGTTCTTGATCTATTAAACTTTGTAGCAATTTAGCACAGAGAAAGTTCTGAATTTTGAAATGCATCACTTTTTCCTTTCCGAAACTCCAAAAGCTTTGCACCTTGCAGCATGATTAAAAAACAGAATAATACGATCTCAAACGCTTCGTACGCATTTATATCGTCTGGAAATGCCGTGTGCTGAGCAAAAAACATGCAAAATTTACTTTTTAGAGCACACAAATACAGTTGTTCTTATAATTTTGTCCAAAACCAATGGCTGTATAAATTTATTATGCATTTTATGAATATGAATTTACCACATATTTCCATAAAAACATACAAAAATAATCTTTATTTTTCATTGGTTTTCAGCCATTAAATTTGCATAAGTCTCCATCCAAATAGAACCAAGATATGGCAATTTTTGCCTTGTCCTTATAATTTTGACCACCACTGTACAACTGATCATATCGTGTGTAACTACACACAATATATTAAATATAAATAGAAGTTTTCATATACGTCCATTAAAAACATTTCAAAAATATGCATTAAAATATTTAATTGCTATAAAGGACGTTAAATACTAATAAAAACATTAAAAGATCTTAATAATTTTTTTACATGTTTCGATTGAATTTACTCAATCATCATCAGAAAAAGGAAATACAAATAAACACAAAGATGGAAAATGACAAAAAACTATTAAAACTATTAATAGTTTTTTGTCATTTTCCATCTTTGTGTTTATTTGTATTTCCTTTTTCTGATGATGATTGAGTAAATTCAATCAAAACATGTAAAGAAAAAAAAAAAAAAAAAAAAAAAAAAAAAAAAAATATTAAGATCTTTTAATGTTTTTATTAGTATTTAACGTCCTTTATAGCAATTAAATATTTTAATGCATATTTTTGAAATACACACAATATGATAAAATGTAATTTCTTATTTTTTATTATTATTATTTAAATTTGAAATTTAAAATTCAAGAAAAATTCTGAAATGATGGTCAAAAATAAATCTCATTTTTGGGTTCTAAAAAATACTCAATAACCAGTTATAGAAAACCAAAGAAGTACAGCCATTGCAGGATTGTTTTTTTCTTTTGTATGTGTCAAATATTGCATAAATATTCGTTAAAATTCTAAAATTTGAAAGACAAATTGCGTCGAAATAATTTATTTAAAATGTGAAATATTTTTTTATAGCCTAATTTATTTGAAGCAATCTGCAATTTTACTCATTCTTGCTTTATTTAGAAAATAGGTTTCAATCATATTAGAAGACTTAATCCAGTGAAAGTTATAATTTTTAAGGCAGTTTAACGAAACAAATGTAAAGAAAACATTAAATAACTATTACAAAGATAATTTGGCATTTTGAAAAGCCGACAACTGAATTCATCTTTTTAAATGTGGAGAAAAACTTAACCTGAAATGCGTTAATGTATTTTGCTGATGTAATTAAAATATCTAGATAAAGAACTAGACATTTGTCGTTGCATAAAACAAATTGTCTTTTACGGAACGACAACATTTTTTTTAACAACGTGTTTTAAAATAAAAGTGCCGTTTGACAAGTTAGAAAGTAAAAATAAATGTTTTTTAATACAAGTTAATGAGCTGTAACAATTACGATAATGACCCATTAAATAGGTTTCTTTTTTTTTTTCTTCTAAGTTCATGTCCTATAAATATCCTTTAAGATGTCAATAAATGTCATAAAATGTCATGGGAAAGCATTTCTTCGATTCCTACGTAGAAAAAAAATCTCAGAAAGTATTAACTTAAAAAAAATTACTTTATATTTGCAAGAAGATTCCGTGCGTGCATGTGTATCTATGAGAAAGAGGGCCACAGATAGAAAAGAATGCTTTGCATAAAGATGCACTTTTAAGATGAAGTAATGTACTCATTCTTAGGCGACTTAAAAAAATCTTGTTTTGCCCTTAATGGATATGTAGGGGGAACTGGGGCACATTGATACACCCCCTCTGCTGCTCACTAGGTCATTATAGGAAGTTTCACAATAACTCCAAAAGGTGATGCTAGTGTATACATCTACATTAGGGTGGAGCGAAAAAAAATTTTTTTGAAAATCAAAAACGGGTAGGTGCCAAAAGTTGCCTTTAAACTAGTACATCAACTGTGTGAAATTTTACCGCTGAAAAAAAATGGCTTGAGTCTGCGCTTTTGCTCCAAAAATCAAAATTTTGGGTAAAATTTGTCATTTTTTGACATGTTTTCAAAAAAATTAAAAAATTCCTACAGAGCTGGTTAATATTTAAAAGTGTTGCTTAGACCTTTATATTTATCTGCTTAACATATTTAAACTATAAAACAATATCTGTAGTCTGTATAATTGGAGCAAATCTGACAACTTTTTGTGAAAAATAAGCGTTAACCTCTCTATTGGAGCATACAACGAAATGTTCTTTTGAATGCAATCCTTACCTAGCTGCTTTCAAAACTACTGTGTATATAACTCATAGAGGTGGTTGCATTATCCCACCCGTCTCAAAAACCCAATCATCTAGGCCCAGTGTTTTATTTATGTATTGAATTGTTATTTTTTTCCCGAAGACGAGTATAAGTTTTCTATATATCAAAGTAATTTATCTCTTCTTTGTATTCACAGACTTTGGATGATTTGGATCATGCTGGTGTGACGTGCTACACGTATATTTTTATACCATGTATAACAGAAGAGAAGCTGAGTAATGTATTGGGTATGTTGTTAATTGAACCTAGTAAGCAGTCTATTATCTTCATTAAAATTAATTAGTACATTATGATCGGAAGTTCTGTTATCACAGCATTCTTTCAATCAATTACATTTTATATGCAATGATTTGCCTAAAAATTGATTGTATGAATTCAGTTTCTAGTATGCCATCATTTTTTGAACCTATTACATTGAATATATGCTGAGAAGTTAGCTGTTTAATATTATGACGATCGTCACAGAGGATTGCAAACAAAATTTGCGTGTAAAACAACAATATTTTTAAAGAAGTTTTAGTATGCTTTGTGTCGTTTCCTGTGTTGTTCCGTAGTCTAGTAATTTCTAATAAGATTTTAGATCTATTATTTAGGAGTGTAGTACTTTGGTATAAAGCATCCCGCGGCATAAACTTGGATTATACATTTGGGGAGTAAACATATAGACGCTGATTGCCAATTTGTGCTTATATAAAGCGGAGAATTTTATTAACTTTATGAGCTGTCTTTTCTGTGAGATGTTTTCTAAATTTCTATTCCCCATTCTTTCTGAGAAATAGCTTTCCTTATGATTTAGCTTTGCAATCTCCGACAGAAATTTCTACTCTGTTCTGAATATCTTTTTCTCAATTTGAGAAAATAATTTCTCTATTTTATAAAAAAAAAAAATTGCAATAGGAAGTGAATATTACGTAGACAAAGATTTTCCTTATTTATCCAGTGAATCCATGTAGCTTAGAACGTTTTATATCGACTTCTCCAATAATTGACGCAAAGGAAATTCACTGGAGTTGAATTAGCGAATGATTCAATATCATAGACAATTCTAAGCTTACCCCATGCAAAATGGTTCACAGTGACAAATAAAATTCTCCTAATTTTAAATGAGCACTTATAGCCGATATCCGTCTATTCCCTCATAAAGTACAATGCATTATAAGTTTATGCCCAGGACATTTCACCATCAAATGTTGTCCACTCATAAAAAGGGGATCTAAAAGTTAATAGGAAATTAACTGGATACGAAAACACTTAGAAAACGGCATAAAACTAATGCAAAAAAGAGTTATTTACAACAGCGGTTGCTTTACACATGGAGAACAAATTTTCATTGCAATTCTGGCTGACGATCACAATCACATTAAACAGGTCGCTTCTCAACATATAAAAAATGCAAAAATAGAATAAATGATGGCATACTTATAGTTGAAATATCTGAAATCATCTTTGAAGCAAATCATTACGTAAAAAAAATACAATTCACTGAAAAAATTTTGTGGTAACTCAACTTCCAATCATTATTCATCAACTGAATGTAAGTTTGATAAATATAATAGATGGCCGAATAGATCCCTTTAATAATATTCCCGTGCATTACTCTGCTTGTCCTTTTTTTGTATAAACTATAAAAATATACATGAAAATAGTTACAGCAGCATGTGGATGCAAAGAACTGATGAACAAGGTGGAAGCATCGAAAACATGCCAAATTTTTATAAAGAAAATCAGAAATCAATGTATAAATAAAACACTGTACTAAGATGATCGAACAGTTGGGCCGGATGGTATAGGAAATATAGCCACCTCCACGACGCATGTCCAAGGTAGTTATGAAAACAAGAGCTGTATTAAAAACAACAATTCGTTATATGACCCAATAGAGTGGTAATGCTGCTTTCTTACTAAAAGTTGTCTGTTTTGCTCCAGCTATAGGAAATAAACATATTGTTTTATAGTTTAAATATGTTAAGCATATAAATATAAAGGTCTAAGCAACACTTTTAAATACTAACCAGCTCTGTAGAAATTTTTTAATTTTTTTGAAAAAATGTCAAAAAATGGCAAATTTTACCCAAAATTTCGATTTTTGGAGCAAAAGCACAGACTCAAGCCATTTTTTTTCAGCGGTAAAATTTCACGCAGTTGATGTACTAGTATAAAGGCAATTTTTGACACCTACCCGTTTTTGATTTTCAAAAAAAATTTTTTTTCGCTCCACCCTAATCTACATACAGAACGTCTTAGCGATTCAGTAGTTTGATAAAATGGGAAGGTGATTTATTATTTTTGTAGGTCAAAAGTAAATTAGAGTTGTAGAATTGAAATGGTATTATACAACTGTTCCAGTATTTTCAACCGAAATCAATACTCTCTTTGGAAAGTAAAGCTACTCTTTATCAGTTCCTCATTTTTTATTGTTAGGTAAATTGTGAAGTTTTGGATTTGAGACTCACTTTATTCAAAATGCCTGTATGGGGCACATTGATACAGTCTATGTCGGGGCACATTGATACAACGTAAATACTTTTCTAGTTCATTTTTTCATTATCTTTTATTACTTTTTTTACCATATACTCTTTAATCCAATCATTTAGCGTCAAAAACTTCTAATATTAGATTTTATTGAAGTGAAATTGCTCTAATTTTTTATATTAGAACATTTTATTGTATTTTTGCAAACAGAAGACGTACAAATTTACCCCAGATCTAGTGCTAGTCGCACTAACAAAAGAAAAGGACGTAGCCTGGCAAATCTCGAATTTATATCGATTTAAAAAAATGTATTTTTGAGATGAGAAATGTTAAGTAAGAGAAACAAGCTGCAGAGCAGCAAAGGACAGTTATATTATAAACAGTTATATTATAATATTTAGCACAATTATCCTTTATTTTCTGTTTATAAACCGATTTATAAACAGAAAACCTGGTAATTTTTTCATCTTTCCTAAAAAAGAAGATAATGCTGGGGTTGAAGTACCAGATATGACAAAGTTACCACAGCCAATAATCAGACAAGGAATAGCCAGAACATCAAGTCATTATTCATTTAATTTTGATTGCTTTAATATTACTTAAAAATAAATTGTGGATGATTTGAATTTCTATAAATAAATATAGAATGGTTTGCTAACTAATTTGCATTGAAAAATATGCACTGGCGTTATTTTGTCTCCATTTTTCCCAAACGTATCAAAATGCCCTATGAGGTGTATCAATCTGCCCCGGAGATAGGGCACATTGATACAAATGACTTATTTTTTTTTAATTACATGCAAAAATTCTATATAAAACAGCAATTGTACATTTTTATAACACACTACACAAGTTTAGCTGACACCACATGGAAAAATAACTTGAAATTTCTACTTTCTGGACACCGAAAATATTCTTCGAAAAAATTATATCAATGTGCCCCAGTTCCCCCTACGTATCTATGCGTTATCTGCTCAATTTTCTCAACTGCTATGATACGGAATTAAGTATCACTTTTACACTAAAACTTCAATATACCTATGGAAAGTTTTGAGATAAAAAATAATTAATCATACAGCTTGATTTTTTTTCTTTTCATGGAGACGTTTAATATTTTGATATATGATAAAATACAGTGTTTTAAACGCGTGTGGTAATCTATTTGAAATGAGAGAAATGTCTTACAAGAAATAAAATTTAATTTCTCAAATTGATTTTGAACAAAATCTTGAGCAATGAATAACCAGAGTGCTTTTATAAATAAGAAAGTAAAGAGAAACAGACAGTTACATTTGATTGGTACAAAGGACGTCAAACGTTTCTGTGGAATGCTATGATTGGCTCATATGCTTTTATTTATAGTCAAATTCGTTTAAGGGCACACGGAGCATAAAATAGTTAAATATTTTTTTAATTTTTATTTATCGGCCTACAAAATAGAACTGAAAGTTTATGATGCTAAATGACCATAGACCAAACAAGGCTGCCACAGGCGACTATTTTTATATTCTGTTTGCACCAGTATTTCTCTAATACACATTTTAACGTATTTTTTCTTCATGCAAATATTGTCAAAGCGTGTAATAAGGGTTTCTGTTTTCAGAAAATGGTGACAGTTAAAAATTTAAAAATATTCGCCTGTAGCAGCGCTTACCTGAAAGATTGTGGAGCTGAAATGTTTTAAATTAATGTACTTTAAGCATTGTGGGATGTATACACTAGGTTTTTTGCCTTTTTCAAAAGTTTTTTTTTTTTTTTAGGTTTGAAATTTACAATTCACTAAAAATTTTGAAATGATGGTCAAATGATGAATGTCATTTTCGGATTCAGCTCAAAAAAAAATACACAAAAATCTCCCAATTATAGGAAACCGAAAAAATACAACCATTGCAGGCTTATGTTGTTATTGTAACAAAAATTTTTTTTATTTTTTTTTATTATTTTATATATATATTTATTTATTTATTGTTGTTGTTGTTAATATCAAATATTGCTTAATTTTCCCTTAAAATTCTAAAATTCGAAAAGAAATTGTATCGAAATTATTTAAAATGTGAAATTGTTTTTTATAATCTAATTTATTTGAAGCAATCTACAATTGTACTCTTTCTTGCAAATGATTATTAGGATTCCTAATCCAGTGTACGTTATATTTTTAAGGCAATTTAGTAAAATAAATGTAAAAGAAAATATTAAATAACTATTACAAAGTAGCTGTGGCATTTTGAAAAGCCTACAGCTAAATTTATCTTTTTAAATATGGAGAAAAACTGAACTTGAAATGCGTTAATGTATTTTGCTAATGTAATTAAAAGATCTAGATAAAGAACTAAACATTGTCTTTCATAAAAAAAAAATTCTCTTTTACGGAACGATAACAATTTTTTTAACAGCGAGTTTTAAAACAAAAGTGTTGCTTGACAAGTTAGAAAGTTAAAAACATTTTTTTTAATACAAGTTAATGAGCTGTGACAATTACGATAATGACCCATTAAAAAGGTTTTTCTTTTTATATTTCTAATTTCATGTTATATAAATATCTTTTAAAATGCCATTAAATGTCACAAAATGTCTTGGGAAAGTATTTCATCGATTCCTAGGTAGAAAAAAATATCTCAGAATGTATTATTAATTTTTAAAAATGTATTGTATTTTTGCAAGAAGTTTCTGTCCGTTGGCTCATGTGTATTTATGAGAAAAAAGGCTGCAGAAAGAAAAGAGCGCATTGCATAAAGATTCACTGTTAAGATGAACTAATGCTCTCATTCTTAAGCGACTTAAAAAAACAGGCTCGAAGTTGCACGTCAAGCGTAGCAAATGTGGTGCGTTCGTAATATAACAAAGTTTTAAAAATACTCAGATATTGGTGTAATAATATACACTACTTCGGATACAGTACACTATCCAAAATCTTTTGTGCATCGCTGTAAATATTATCTTCTTTCTATTATAGAGAAGAAAAACTTATAGTAAATCTCAGCAACGTATACCAATTTCGTAAAATGTGAAATAGTTTAATATTATTAAACTGCGCCCCAAACAATGTTTCCCTATATACCATAAAATAATAAAATACTTTTGTGTTATCTTGTAAATTAAAAAACTTTATTCTTTTCACCATACATTGTTCAGAATGTATATTTACCGTATTGTAACAAAACCGTTTGCCCTAATGTAACAAAATACTTTTTATTGTCCTTGTAATTAAACTATGCATCCGATTTTCATAAATTTGTAATGACTCGTCAAAATTATATACTTTAAATATAAAACAATTCAGTTGGGCAGTTTTTGCTCGGTTATATGTGGAAAGATGGACGGATTGAACGACAACTATAATTGCTACGTATTTGCATAATTCTGAACGCACCTAAAATAAAGATTCTAGTTTTGATCTTAATGAACAATACATGATTGCATGTGTCCTCAATTTTCTCAACAGCCATGATACGCAATTGAGTATAAGTTTTACAATACAATTTTAATATACCTATGGAAAGTTGTGAGCTGAAAAGAATTCATCATATCGGGTGTAGTTTTTTTAAACCATTTGAAAAAAGGCTGTTGTTCTCGTTTAAATAAAGATATATGAGGCTTATCTGAATCCTTGTAATGTCCTCATTTATATTGTCAGCTTATTATTCGTTTTCTGATTGGTCCAGGAATATTAATGTTTAATCCATGGCGTATGTAATACATGACTCTGTTATTACATAAGCCAGACTTTGATTTTTTTTAGCTCAATGGGATACACTCAAACATTTTGCTTTCGGAAATGGAAAATTCTAAAATTTTGATCAACGATTGTCTACAGTGTTTCAAATGCGTATGATGATCTTTTATAAATCATCGCTTCTATAAATGTGAGATAAGTTGCTTGCTGGAAATAAAATTCGGTTGGTCAAAAGTATTTTGATCAAAATCTTGAGCTAATAAGTATGTAGGGTGTCTTTATAAATAAGAGACTCAAGGTAAACAGACAGTAAAATTTTATTGATGAAAAGGATTTTGAACACTCGGACTTTCGTGGTCAAATGGTTAAGACACTATACCTCTAATCGCACGCGAGCGTAAGAAGTTTTGAGTTCGATTCCCGTTGGCTCCATTGCACACTCTTTTTGTGTGGAGCTCATAGCTGTATGTCTCTCGTGTTGTAAAATTTTCTTGTACTATCTTGCCCCTTTTATTGACGATGATTTATATGCTGGCTTTCATGTCGAGCACGCAAGTCAGATGTATGTTGTTCAATAAATTAAAAGAAAATTAGAATGCTCTTATGGAACGTAGTTAGTAGTTAGTATGACATTATTTATTTTCAAATTCGTTTAAAGGCATATAAAACATAAAATGGTTCAAATTTCTGAGTTTTCATTTATCGGCCTAAAAGATAGAGCTAAAAGATTAGAGTGCTAAATGGCTAGAGACCTAACAGTTTCCGTTGCTGGAAGGTTTTAAATTAACATCATTAAGGATTTTTTTTTCGTGATCCTTTTTCTCGTGATTTTTTTAAAATTCTATTCTAGGTAAACACTTGATACTTTAATAATCTGTCTACAAACTTGTTACTTTAAAAATTTATAACACTATTGGTCTGAACGAAAAAAAATCTAAATAAAATAATATAAAATTGTAATTTAACAAATTGTAATGACTATTTGGAAAATAATATTTTCAAAGACTATAATGATTTCTATACATTCAAAAAAGCAATTATAACATAATTTTTATGATGTTATTCCAGTTATTTTTATTCCAGTTTTGGACGTTAAACATGGACCAATTAGAAAACGAATAAAATAAAAATAAATAAAAAGAATATTGCCCAGTTAAACTGATGGCATTGAGCTCACAGGCGATGCATACTAATTGAACATTACAGCCTTATATTTTCGAGGGTTAATTCCCTTTGAAAAATAATTAAGGAGGGTAAACATCTTCCTCCTTTCCACCAATTTATACTTAATCATTGAACTTTCTAAACTAATCAGGAACATATTTTATCATATAAAAATCTATATCCAAAATTCAGACAAATCGGAAAATTCTAAAAAAAAACATTTATAAAATTTAAGAGGAGTTATCCACCTTTATTATACTTATTCATTAAACTTCCAAAACTATTCAGAGATTTGAACGGAATCTGATAAGTCTGCATGAAAAATCCATTTATAAAAATTAAGGGAGGGGCATTGGAATCCCCAATCGCCCTGTTTATACTTATCCAATGAACACCTAATACCAATCACGGAGACGTTTCATCAGAATAATCTCATATCTAAATTTTGAACGACAACTGATAATTCTTCTTTAAAAACCCATTTATATCAGTTAAGGGGATGGGCTCCGTTCCCCCTCATATACATATGTAATGAACTCCAAAAACTAATCAGGGAAGCGCCTTATCAGGATATACCTATATACAAAATTTCAAGTGGATCGGATATTTTTATCATGAGTTATCGCGTTACGCACGTGCGCACGAACGAACGAACGTACGTACATACACCCAGAACGGGCGGGCACATAAGCTCTCAGGCTATGATAGCCTGTGAGCTAAAAAGGAGTATTCCATTTCTAGACATTAAGCATAGACCAATCAGAAAACCAATAAAATAAAATAAGTTCCGAAATTCAACCAATAAAAAGATTCATATATTCTTCAGATTTCCTAAATTTCTAACGAGAACAACAACTATTGTCAAAATAGTTAAAAATATAGGTAAAAGTCCTACATTTTTTAAGATTTTCAAAGTTTTTTAGTATAATATTTTAAATCTTATTTTTTAAGCCAAAATGAAAACTTATTGTACTCAAAAAGTATGTTTTCTGACACCATGATAAATTCTATAATTTTTTATAGAAGTGTGCCGAACAGACATATTATTAAAAAATATGCAAATGTTAATTAATTTTTTTAACTAATTAATGCATGAAATTAATTTCTTTTGGTTTATATATGAGGTTTATATTATTTGGTTTATATATTATATATGTACATTTCCTACTAAATAAATAAATAAATAAATATATATATATATTTAGTAAAATGCATGTTGTTAAAATATGTTATTTAACTACTACTTCATTTTTCTTATCGAGCTATTCCATGTGCCCTAAATACGATCAAAGTTAAAAGGAGAATATGGTTAAAATAAGTAATATGTATGTTAAAATTAAATCATAACTCAAACTATATCAAGATTTTCTCGCTTTTTACGACCATCAGGAGCAGAATCGTGAGTAATACATGCAAGACATCTTTTTATTTCAGCACAATTTTCGGTGGAAAAAAAAATAGAATTAGGAAAGAAATCCCTTTCTTTTCAAACATTATTCCCAATCAGCAATACTATTCCTACATTACAGCTGTTTAGAAAAATATATTAATTTATTTGTTTTACCAATCGGAAAAAATGCAAGTCTTCTATCAAATCCTTGTGTATCCCTTTTAAATAATGTGTGGTTCCTCAAACCGTCTTTTTGTAAGATTTACAATTGAAAAGAATGAATCATGGAAAAATATGGACTCTGTACCATCTTTAACCTGCCTTTTCATGTATCTTTTTATGCTTTAAAGTGAAAAAGATAAAGGAAATCAACAGTTCAAAAATTACAGAGATTATTGTTATATTAGCTGAATTTTCCTGCAAATGATAGAAATGATTATTTGCATTTCTGTGCATTGCTCATGTCTTTTAGAATAACTAGTTCTTCAGAAGCTGTGTCTTCAATACTGTGATTTTGTATTAAAAAAAAGACCTGACTAAAAAAAATGTCTCTGAAGAAAATAAGACTGAATACTTTATGTTCATTTATTATGTTGAGCTAATTTTAGCAATGAGGTAATTAGATCAATTAATATTTTTTATTAATTTAACTATGTATGTATTCATAAGATTTTTATTAACTTCGCGGTTATTACGAGGATTTTTATAATTCCTTGCTTGCCGTACTAACCGAGTTCGACTGCATAAGATAATGACAATATATTAGCTGTAAACGTTGATTGTGAGAGAGAATTTTGGACAAAAATTTAGTAAACTGCTATTGTCGTCAAGCTAGTGACTTTTGACTTTCGTTTAATGAAACTTGTCCAGGCGATTATTGCCACGTTCTCAAGTATGGTTTCAACAGCTTCAGTTAAAACTTCCAATCTGACCACCGTGATGTGCAAATGCACATTTTATTTATAATGACATTCAAATAGCAACAGCATATGTTTAATTGTATGTGGATGTCAGTGATGGAGTCGTGAAAATACGGAAGGTATACGTTGATAGCAAAGGGGGTAAAGACAAGAAAGTATACTCTATAGCTATGGTGAATATATGAAGTCATCCTGAATGCATGCATTGTATACCATCATATACAAACCCCTGAATCCCTGGAGGTTGTTACAAAAAATACTTTCTTGAGCCAAATAACTCACTAAAATACATCAACTGATTTTCAAAAGGAATTTTAAAAAATAAGTAACGAGTTTTTTGCAGAAATCGACTCAAGTCGCTTAGTGATAAACAGTCGCTTAAATTTTACTTTTATTTATTTATTTATTTTTTATTTTTATTTATTTATTTATTTATTTATTTTTTCAAATATCTAAATTTTTAAAAAGACATCTATTTTTTTAGGTAAGCAGTAAGCTTATTTGCAGTCGTTACTACCTTTTTATTATATAGCCTCAGAGACCCTAAATCTCCCCCCACCTAAAATTTTTATATGTATATATACACACACACACACACACACACACACACACACACATATACAGGGTGATTCAGCTCGTCGGTGACAAACTTTAAGGATCGATAGAGCACACCTAGACGAACATTTTTGAATAGGGAATGTAGGGTCCCTGACGCGATGGTAAGGCGCTAGGCGCTTTCGAAAATTTGGGTGCCGAAATTCGAAACGTCATAAAAACTAGGGAAATGGTTAGATTTTCTTGCTTGTTGCGTCGAAATGATTCTGTTTGTTTAGACTTTCTTCAGTACCAATTTGATAAGCGTATCTCTTAAAACATGGATAGGGGGCGCTGCAGACTTTGGAGAGCTAGACAACAACTTTAAGCCCGTTATTTTGATAATTTAACACATGCTCGCCAAAGTTTATACTCTAACTTAAAGTTTGAACCCAAAAGTAGAGCCCTGCAAAAAGCGTAAGAGCCGGAATAAAATGTCAAAGTACAGGGTGGTCGAAACTCGAAGGCTCCTAAGAGATAAACAAACAGATTTCTTGACTTATGGCATGCATTTTTATGATTCTGTTTGCTGGGGCTCTCTGAAACTCAGTTGAACGGTACAAAAAGAAACATCGATAGGGGGCGCTTTGGGCAAAAAACATAATTCGTTGACATTTCGGACGCTAACTGGAAACGGGGCGCTACGATCAGTTAGAAACAAAACAAGAGAGTAATTTACTTATCATAAGAAGCTATTAAAACTGCAGTTTTTTTTTTTTTTTTAACAAACATAGCTGGTTTCAATCATGCACAATGCGCGCAATAAAATTTACATAAGGTGCTTTTTGCTGATTTATGCAAAAGATATCGTACCATATCGATATGCAAAAGATACGTAATGCGTAGACGACAACGCGAGATGACGTAGTTGTATGCGCAGACACGTCTTTTGAACGTGCGGTACCTACTTAAGCTTCGGGTTACTTGTCTGCAGATCGGTAGTAGGATGGAACGGTACACAAACTCTGAATTGGCTGACATGCATTTGGCATATGGCGCTGCTGGTTGTAATGGACGAGCCGCTCAGCGGTTGTACGCCGAGCGTTACCCCAACAGGCAAATCCCCTGCCATGCCTTCTTCGCTCGAGTACACCAGAGGTTGTCCACAACGGGATCTTTCGACGGAGGCAGGCCTGAACGGGAGCGATCAGTGAGCACCCCCGACAACGAAGAGGCTGTGCTTAACCTGGTTGAGGACAACCCAGGTCTTAGCACGAGAGATATCGCCAGACATGTTGGCATTTCGCAAGCAACTGCGTGGCGCATCTTACGTTCCCGGAATCTGCACCCCTACCACATCCAGCGGGTGCAGTTGCTCAGAGAGCAGGATTTTGGCCCTCGAGTGGAATTCTCAAGATGGTACTTGGCGATGAGATCCAGGGATCCCCGTTTTATAAACAGCATTTTGTTTACGGACGAGTCCACCTTCAGCCGGGAGGGAATGTGGAACGCCCACAACAGTCATGTGTGGTGTGATGAAAATCCACATGAAACCAGAAGCCGAGCAGCCCAGGAGCGTTTCTCAGTAAATGTGTGGGCCGGCATTCTGGGGGATTGCCTCATTGGCCCTTATTTGTTACCTGAACGGCTGACAGGTGGAAATTACCTGATTTTCCTGGATCAAGTGCTGCCGCAGCTTCTGGAGGAGGCGCACGTACCCGAAGGTTCGCGTCGCCAGATGTGGTTCCAGCACGATGGAGCTCCGGCCGATTACACGAACGACGTGCGTCTCCATCTAAACGCAAGGTATGGCCAGCGGTGGATCGGGCGTGGGGGTCCAGTTCACTGGCCTGCCCGATCACCAGACCTCACCTGCTTGGATTTCTTCCTTTGGGGTTACGTGAAGGCCGAGGTATACCATACACCTGTCAGCAGTGCTGAAGAACTTGTGGCGCGCATTGTGGCAGCTGCAGGGCAGATCAGAGATACTCCTGGCATTGTTGGAAACACACACTCCTCAATGCGACGGAGGTGCGAAGCCTGCATCATGGCCCAAGGTCGAAATTTCGAGCATCTTCTGTAGTGTTATTTTTTGTAAATAAATTTCCAGTATCATTGATGTTTTTGGTCTAAATTTATTCAGAAGTGTTGAGCAGAGGTAGAAAATGTGTTTTCATTATTACTAACTGATCGTAGCGCCCCGTTTCCAGTTAGCGTCCGAAATGTCAACGAATTATGTTTTTTGCCCAAAGCGCCCCCTATCGATGTTTCTTTTTGTACCGTTCAACTGAGTTTCAGAGAGCCCCAGCAAACAGAATCATGAAAATGCATGCCATAAGTCAAGAAATCTGTTTGTTTATCTCTTAGGAGCCTTCGAGTTTCGACCACCCTGTACTTTGACATTTTATTCCGGCTCTTACGCTTTTTGCAGGGCTCTACTTTTGGGTTCAAACTTTAAGTTAGAGTATAAACTTTGGCGAGCATGTGTTAAATTATCAAAATAATGGGCTTAAAGTTGTTGTCTAGCTCTCCAAAGTCTGCAGCGCCCCCTATCCATGTTTTAAGAGATACGCTTATCAAATTGGTACTGAAGAAAGTCTAAACAAACAGAATCATTTCGACGCAACAAGCAAGAAAATCTAACCATTTCCCTAGTTTTTATGACGTTTCGAATTTCGGCACCCAAATTTTCGAAAGCGCCTAGCGCCTTACCATCGCGTCAGGGACCCTACATTCCCTATTCAAAAATGTTCGTCTAGGTGTGCTCTATCGATCCTTAAAGTTTGTCACCGACGAGCTGAATCACCCTGTATATATATATATATATATATATATATATATATAACACTTCATTGAACTACACACTGGCTGCTCCAAAAAAATTTATTAGAATGCAGGCATATAGAGCGGGAAATGCTCTCTTGCACTCTTGCACGCCGTCTTGAACAGAATCCTCGAAAAGAAGGAAAAAATATATTCCATCATAAAAACATTATTCCGCAATTCGTTTAAGGGTGTTCTTAAAGCAAAAAGGGCAACTTTGTGACACATGCTTTAATTTATTTTTGTTCGGAAATGCATTAAAATAGCAGGTGTTATAATACAGAAACTGTCTAATTGCACTCAATCTTCTGTTTTTTAAAAAACACAATAGATTTTTCATAACAAGCCTTCAAAGTTGACACTTTTGAGCGCATTTCCCGACGAAAGCATAAAAATCAGTCGAAAAGCAGGAGAAAAAGGGGTGATCGCGTCATCGAAAAAGCTTTCAACTCGATAGGTAATTTAATTATCATAAAATGGAAAAATAAGTTCAATTCGAAATCGCTTCCATAGTCAGGCATTTCAATTTTATATCTTTCCGTTAAAAAATGAATTTGTGAATATGTCAAAACGTTTTGCGCTTGTTGAGCGTAGCAGTTGAGAACACCCTTAACCAAATCATCGGAAGAAAAAGGAAAGAATGTATCCCTCATCATCTCTTAGCTTCCTTCTTAAATCTAAAACCAAAAACTTCCAGAAGATTCTGTATTCTCTAACCATGATTTTTTCATATAAACAGAATTTCATCTCCAGCATTGAGATTAAACATTTCATTCAGACGATAATTTTTATTTTAAAAGATTATTATTTAACTAATTTATAATCTGACTCAGAATTCGAATATCCTGCAGACGATATTTTAAAACAAAAAGAAAAGAAATGAATTTATTGATACGCAACAAACATCAAACGCGGAGGAAAAATAAAAATAAATAAAAAGAATGATATTTTTGAAAGGTATGGTTTTGGAATAAATTTAATAAGACTTTCTTAAAAAGGGTTGTAAAAAGGGACTGCAAATGTTTTTTAACGCGAATTAAAAATTTATATAGTTTCTATAAAGATTAATAGATTGGATCTAGTAACAGAATTTTAATCTAATAAGTTGAAATAAGTACGGAATATTGTTAAAAGGAAATTAATATAGTATAAGATTAATTTTGTCAAAAAAATAAATTTGTAATATATATATATATTACAAATTTAATTTTTTTTTCGCCTTTATACTATAAATTAACCTTTATACTATATTAATATCTTTTTAACAATATTCCGTACTTAGTTCAACTTATTAAATTAAAATCCTATTACTATATCTAATCTATTAATCTTTATGGAAACGATATAAGTTCTTAATTCGTCTTAAAAATCATTATTTCCAATATGCGTAAATAAAAAAAAAGATGGCTCTAAATTAAAAATATTCTTAATTAAACTTTATTTCTTAATATTCCAAAAAAAACTTATTTTTTTCCTGTTTTTATCAACCCTTTTCAAGAAAGTCTTATTAAATTTATTCCAAAACTATACCTTTCAAAAAATATCATTCTTTTCATTTATTTATTTATTTTCCGCCTTCAACGTTTTAAATTGTGCGTATCAATAAATTCTTTTTTTTTTTTTTTTTTTTTTTTTTTTCAAAATACGTCTGCAAGATATCGAAGTCAGTGATCGATTATAAATTAGTTAAATAATAATTTCTTAAATTAAAAATTATTGTCTGAATGAATTAATCTCGACGATGGACATGAATTCTGTTTACATGTGAAAATTATGATTAGGGATTAGAGAAAGTTTTAGAAACTTTTAATTATTGACTTGAGTGAAGAGGCCCTGAGATAAATGGATTCTTTTATTCGATGCTTTCGGGTACGAACGATTTAAAAGCTAGACGAATGTTTTTTACGGAATATTGCTTCGGAAGGAAAAGAGCATTTTCCGTCAGCATATAATTGCATTTAATAAATTTTTTGGAGCAGCAATTGTGAAATTTATTGAAGTTTCTACGTTTATTATTTTACTTAATTTTTATCGCGCCTTGACTCCTGTGACATAGCATGGGGAAACCTACAAATAATATTAATGGCTCCTACCTAAAAAATGTCTCATATATATATAAAGAGAGCGATATAGATATAGATATAGATATATGTGCGTGTTTGTATTATTAACTTTCTTATCGCAATATTTTTTTATTATACAAAATTTCCGACATATTCACTAATTTCCGGTTCTTAAAAAATATATCTATCATTAATCCTATTAAATTCTCCTTAATATAATTATTATTTTACTCAATTTTCTTAAATTTGAAGTTTAAGTGCTTAAAAAAGATTAAAGTTGCAACGTTTTATTTATTTGTAAATTATATTCACATTTTTTACCACTTCTATTATTTAATGTAAATACGAATATTTTTAGAAGAGCTTTTTCTTTTTTTTATTTATTTTAATCCGAGATCTTTCGCGCACTGGGATATATTTTACTCTTACTAGGGAACTGCAAGAAGTGTAAGTCACCGATTTTGACGAAAGTGGTATCTTTGGAAAGATCTAATTGAGAGCAGTAAAAAACTCAATGGAACTCCCGTCGCAAATGAGCCGTTTTCGAGATATCCTCAATTTATATCACGTAATTAGTGCATACTTAATGGAGGACCGCAAAAAAATTTAGTTCCGATTTTAACGAAAATGGTATCGTTAAAAAGATATCATGATGGGGGAGAAAAAACTCAATAGAACTACCCGTTGGAAAATAGATGCTTTCAAGATATCCGATAATTTATGTCACGTAGCTAGTGCACACTTAATCGGGGACCGCAAAAAATTGTTTTCCCGATTTTGATGAAAATGGTGTTGTTGCAAAGATATCATTGTGAGAAGTAAAAAACTCAATGGAAATAACCATCTGAAATGAGCCGTTTTCGAAATATACAACAATTTATGTCACTTAATGCAGTTTCCCAGCAGTGTGTATTAGCAATGTGACACAAATTGTCGGATATCTCGAAAACGTCTCATTTCCGACGGGTGATTCCATTGAGTTTTTTAATCCTCACGATGATATCTTTTCAACGATAACACTTTCGTTAAAATCGAGAATAAATTTTTTTGCGGTCCCCCTTTCTTTCTTTCTTTCTAACCGGTGACCAGGCCCCTACCTGCCGAGGTTTCTCAGCTTAACGAGTTAGATACCTGGTATCGGGGCGGACGACCGCCTAATTGCCACGTAGTGGCAATAAGCTTTGCTTCGCATGCTTTCATTTCTGCAGTATTTGCTTGCCGTTGAGCATACTTTGTTTCGCTTGTTAATTAATGGTACATCCTGATGTTTGAACTGCAAATGGCTTCGCAAGATGGTCTCGTAATTTAGAGCCTTGATCAGATGACGAGACCTTCACCTGGCAAGGCACCTCCAGAGGTATAATTCACAGGTAACTCGGAGGACTTTGCAACCACGACGGATTTTACATGCACCAGGCGCCATTAGCATACATGATGGAATTTTAGCCGGCGAAGTGGGGACGATCTACGCAGACAAGTGCCGAGGTCGGCTGATTGTGGCTAACGGTTGCTGGACTGAGTACGTAGTTTATTGCCTTTGTGAATGTACTGAGTTTGGCGCCGCACATCACTCCCACTCGCCGTGCCAGGTAAAATGGGGCTGGAGCTAAAATTATTTTTTGAGCCGAAACGGTGGCATGTTCTTAGCAGACAACAGGGGGGACAATTTTGAGGGAAATTTAGAAAAGTAAATAACCAAAACTAAAAAGGCCGAAATGCTAAGTAGTGCCATAGAAGGGAGAATTTTAGAACCGAGAAGCAAGGCAGTCGAATCGCTGCTGATGGTGACGAGAACCCTCCTTTCTACCGTACCCAAAAAAAAAGAAACAGGGAAAAAAAAAAAGGTGCTCCATGGGCTGTCCCATTGGAGCGGGTCCGGCGGACAGAGTCCAAATGCACCTAATAAAGAGGCGTACTGTCACTAAAAAAAAAAAAAAAAAAAAAAAAAAAAAAAAAGAACAAGGGAAAAAACGAAAAAGGAAAACCCCGAACACGTTTCGGACCGCACAGAGTCCCTTGAGTCTCTGCGTCGATGAGGTCAACGTGTGCGGTTCGGGGTAAGTGGACTAGTAGGTTGCTTCCCATTGCTCTTCTGACCGCTCAGGGTCCCGTGAGTCCCTGCTTGAATGAGGTCAACTTGAAAGCCTGAGAGGCGTTAGCCTACTAGGGTGGGGTTCCAGAACGATGTCGGACCGGCCAGAGTCCCTTGAGTCTCTGCGTCTAGAGGTCAACCTGTACGGTTCTGGTGCAGTGGACTTGATTGGTGCTCCCGAATCTCTTCGGTCTGCACAGGGTCCCTTGAGTCCCTGCGTCGATTAGGTCAACTTGAAATTTTCGGGAGCCAAGTCCTAGGGGAGGGAATCCTGGAAGGTAAATGGGTTAGTAACATTGCTATTGTTTAAAATTAACCAGATAGTTCACTTAACCCAAGCACTCCCCGTAAATTCCCCTTTGATTTTTTTTTTTTTTTTGGTAATTTATATCTTATGTTATTAGATCTGGACGGACAAGCAGTTAGTCGGGGGCGGATGAAGCTTTTTGATTTGTCGTAATGTGCAGCTTGCAGATCCGAGATGTCTTTCGACGTGCTTGCAATAGTATTATTGCGGGGCACCTGTTTCGGGCCGTGGATACTGCTGTTACTGCACGACTACCGCTTACTGATGTGATCATAAGACATATCATTATTTTAACATTTTATGATTTTTTATTGTTGACCGTAGGGTTTTAGACCTAGGCCATTTTACCTTTAATAACATATAGGACGGACAAGCAGTGCCGGAGGCGGGAGAAGCTTTTTACTATGTCATGGTGTGCGACTTGCAGATCCGTGATGTCTTGCGACGTGCATGCAGGAAGGTCCTGCGGGGCACCTGTTTCGGGCCTTGGATACTGCTGATATCGCACGACTACCGCACACTGCTGGGACATAAGACAAAATACACTATTTTATAATTTTTTTTTTTGGCGATAGGAATCCTAGGCCGTTTTATAAGTTTTTTATTTTTATTTTTTTTTTACATATAATAACATATAACACAAAAATTCGCGCGGGTACATGAAGGATTAGTGGCTGTAGTAAAGGATTGCGAGTTTTTTTTTTGTGTATGTGTGGTCATTTGTCTATGTATTCTGTTGAATGAGTGACGTGATGTTGTCGCAGTTGTCTTGGAGCCACCTGATTATGGTTTTTGCCTTTCTCTGTACGTGTTTGTTTTTTGCTAATTGTTTATGCCATAATTTTTCGTTTTCTGTTGTTATGTTTGCTAGATGATCTGCTTGTGTGAGTGGGCATTGTAGCAGGTAGTGTTTAGGCGTACCCTCCGAACCGCAATCACAGTCCGGAGTGTGCGCCTTCTTGAATCTGTGGAGGTATTCTGGGAATGCTCCATGAGCTGTGTAAAGTTGTGAGAGTAGGTAGTCGCTAACTGAAAGACGTTTGTCTTATTAATGGCGTGAGTTGTCACTATAACCTCAATACAATAGTTTTTCTTCATTTCTTATCATTAATCAGAATTAAATAGGAGAGTAAATGGTACTCACCCGATGAATTCTTCTTCATTGAAGTATCCAACAATTAAATCCACCATAGGAGAAGGGAACCAGGCATATTCACATTTTGATCTATACACTGCACTAATTCATCTTGATAAAGACGTATAATATTATTATATGGTAAGTGTAAAACACACACACAAATTATTGTATACACACTTCTTCATTTTCTACTTTAATTTTCACACGCGAGAAAAACAAACACAGCAAAAGCGTAGTGCTCACATCAAGCTACAAAACAGAGAACAGAATGAATTTAAATCGATACATACATAAATCATAATATAGAAACAATTATTAATAAAAAAGAGTCATTTTGAAAGTTTTGACAGTTTTTGTAAACCTGTAATTGTTCACTCGTAATCACTGTTTCCAAGGTCACTCTAACGAGCACTTAACTTTATTTATGATGCCATGATAATTGTCATTTCTTGCACAACGGAGGAAATTATTTACGAATTGCGCAATGTTTCTATCAACTCCTCCTTAATTTCTGAAGTTGTGTTGTCACTCAGATGCAAGTTCTTCCTGTGAATTTCAAAAAGAGGTTTTGGCAGGGGTTTTGTGAATAAGTCAGCTATCATTATTTTGGTTGGGCAATATACGAGTTTTATTATGCCATCTTGTTTCAGTTGTTTTATGAGATGATATCTAAGTTCTATGTGCTTTGTTTTACTTGAATGTTTTTCAAACTCTATCATTTTGATAGCCGACTGGTTATCCTCGAAGAGTTCTATAGGATATGTTTGTGAGATATTGAGTTCTTCAAGTAAATTCACCAGCCATTTGACTTGATTAGCTGCATTAGCTGCTGAGATGTACTCAGCTTCGGCAGAAGATAAAGCTATGCAGGATTGTTTTTTAGTTGACCAAAGTATGGGATTTTTACCTAGCAAATATACATTACCACTTGTCGATTTTCTTGATTCTGTGTCTCCACCCCAATCAGCGTCCGCGTAGACTTCTAGCGTTGGTTTTGAATTTCCATCTATAACTAGATTAAAGGTTTTTGTTGTGTTAAGATATCTCATTACCCGCTTTACACTGTTCCAATCTTTCATTCTTGGCCTTTCGGTTCTTCGGCTCAAGATATTAACAGCTGCACATATATCAGGTCTGCTCACTGTGGCAAGATATAAGAGTGCACCTATGGCTTGTCTGTACTGTGTGTTGTTTGGTAAAATGTTGTCATCATCTTTAAAGTGAGTGTAATTTGTTTCCATGGGTGTACTACATGGTTTTGCTTCTTGTAAATTGAATTTATTAATTAACTCTTCGATTTTTGAAGTTTGGTTAATTAAGTAGCTTTTGTTTAACTTTCGAATGTTCATGGATAAATAATTGCTTACGTCCCCTAAATTCTTTAATTCATACTCTTTATTTAAGTTCGCGATTATTTCCTCAATGGTTTCGTCTTTCCCTGCAATTAAGAGGTCATCGACGTATGTTATTATATAGGTTGTTTCATTATTCCTTTTCTGTGTAAAAAGACATGTGTCAATTTTACTTTGAATGAAATTCATGTTTTTTAGTGTTTCTGTTATTTTATTATGCCACGCTCTCGCGGCTTGCTTAAGTCCGTAGATTGCCTTATTTAATTTACAAACTTTGGTTTCCTGGTTTGGTTCAACGAATCCTTCCGGCTGCGACATGTATATCTCCTCATCAAGTTCCCCATGTAAGAACGCGGTGTTAATATCTATATGCTTAACATTTAAGTTTTGGTGCAATGCCGCTATTAATAATGCTCTTATCGTAGTATACGATACGACCGGTGCGTAGGTTTCGTCATAATCCTCTCCGAATTTTTGCGTATATCCTTTAGCTACTAAACGTGCCTTATATTTTTGTATTTTTCCGGTATTGTCACGCTTTAATTTGTAAGTCCATTTACAACCTATTATTCTCTTATTCGGTGGAGGATCTACAATTGACCATGTTTTATTTTTTCTTAAAGAATTCATTTCGCTCTCCATGGCTTCTATCCAATTCTGTTTTACCAGAGAGTTTTCCATTAATTTAACTTCCTTATAATCCTTTGGTTCATTAATTTTGTCGTCTTTGACAATATATATAAGCCTATCAGGAGGTACGCCTTTATTTATTCTATCTGAGCGCCTTAGTTCCACAATTTGTTGTTGAGACGCAGATGGTGTTGTTTTTCCGTTCGAAATTTCTATCTCCACGAGATTTTTACAATTGCGTTTTTCGTCTTCATTTTGGTTTTGTTCAATTTCAGGCTTATCATTTACGTATTTCAATTTATTTTCAAGAAATTTTACCGTTCTCGCGATTTTTATTTCATTTCCTCCTACATATATGCGGTATCCCTTAGATTCATTGTCGTATCCCACAAAAATACCTTCAACAGCTTTATTATCTAATTTTTGTCTTCTGTCTTTATCAATATAAGCGAAGGCTTTGCAGCCAAATACTTTAACGTAACTTAAGTTTGGCTGTCTTTCTGTCCATAATTCATATGGCGTTTTTGCATTAGCTTTTGTAGGCAGTCTATTTTGTAGGTGGTTTGCCGTACAGATTGCTTCCCCCCAGAACTTTAAAGGTAGATTTGATTCATTTAACATTGTCCTAGCCATCTCAACTAACGACCTATTTTTCCGTTCAGCCACCCCATTTTGACTTGCACAATATGGGACTGTATGTTGATGTTTTATCCCATTTGATTTGAGATAATTCTCAATTTCATCTGATGTAAATTCTCCCCCATTATCCGTTCTGATTTCTTTCGGTTTTTCACCAAATTTGTTGCTTATCAGCGCAATGAACTCTTTGAGTTTTTCATAGACTTCACTTTTTCTTTTCAATAGATAGATTATTGTGAATCGCGAGTAGTCATCGATAAAAGTCAAGAAATATGATTTCCCCCCAATCGTGGGTGTCTGAAAAGATCCACAAACATCCGAGTGAATAAGTTGAAGCCTTTTACTTGCTCTATACTGAGCAACTTTCGGATAGGGTTCATCAGTTAATTTCGCCTTAATACACGGTTCGCAATCTATATTATGTTTACAATTGTTTATCTGGATACCTCTTACTAATTCCTTTTGTGTAATTTCTTTAATCGATGTTAGATTTCTGTGTCCTAACCTTCTATGCCATAGTTCTAGACAATTTTTATTGTTGCACGTTTGTGTAATGTTCGCGTGGTTTTTGTTAGCCAACTGGACTTCATAGAGGTTATTTACCTTTTGTGCTTCTAAGCAGATTTCTCCGTTAAGTTTGAAAGAGCATCGGTCATTTTTAAATACAATCTCACATCCGTTTTGGGTTGCTTTGCTGACTGATAGTAAATTCGTTTCGATTTCAGGTACTAGAAGTACATCTTTAAGTGTTATTTTAAAAATTTTATTATCCGATGTCAGCGTATTTAAATTTACATCGCCTGAACCGTAAGCGATAAGTTTTTTTCCGTTTGCGATAGTCACGTTTGTTTTTTCCCTCGATTTTATCTCTGTAAACATTGATTCAGAGGATGCAATGTGACTTGAGCTACCGCTATCCACAATGAATGTTTTATTTTCTATCCCTTGTGTTATAAATGCATAATCTTTGTTTTCGCTGTTTCTCCATGTATTATTTTTTCCTTCATAGCGATTAAACCTGTTATACGATTCCGATGCTTGTTCATTCTTAAAATTGTTTTCACCCCTTTGAAAAACGAGTGATGTAGAATAGTGTTTTTTGTAATTTTTGTTGTGTTGATTTTGTTGTGTTGTGTGTGTTTTGTTTTTATTGTGCCAACATTCTTGTGTGTTATGGCTTCTCATTTTACAAATCGAACAATATTTTGATTCTTTTTTAGCTGGAAACTTTTTCTGAGCTTTAAAAGCTTTCGCTGTATTATCAATACTTTCATAGTTTTCATTTCGACGATTAAACTCGTCAATCAGCTTAATTTTAATATATGACGGAGTTAATTGTGCTTCTTCTTTACTTTCGAGAGCAGTAATTAAATTATCATAAGACTGGGGCAGAGAGCACAGGAGGAGCGCGGAAATGTGGTGATTATCAATTATTTCGCCTATAGCTGCCAAATGATCAACGAGCTCCATTATTTTTGTAATATGATTTATCATATTTCCATTTTCTGCTAATTTTATACTATATAACTTTCTAAGGAGAAACAATTTGCTTGTGAGATTTGATCTTTCATGTATTTCTTTTAATGCATCCCATGTTTGTCTAGCAGTTTGTAGGTTCTTAACGTGGGTTATCTGTGAATCATCAATAGTTAGATTTATCAATGCCCGGGCCTTCCTATCATTTTTGGACCATTGATCGGTCAAAGGGGTCGGTGGATTATCGGTTATTACATGGAACAGCTCTTCTTTAGTTAAGAGCATTTCAATTTTAAATTTCCATGTACTGTAATTCGTTGCTGTCAATTTTTCAATTGAATAATTATCTTTTAATGTAGCCATTCTAATCTTATATTTTTATTTGTTTTTTTATTCAATATTTTTTATTTGTGTGAAATTAGTATATCACTATGTTATCAAGTTGATATATCTTTTTAAATCGTTCTCATAATCATTGAAAGACGTTTGTCTTATTAATGGCGTGAGTTGTCACTATAACCTCAATACAATAGTTTTTCTTCATTTCTTATCATTAATCAGAATTAAATAGGAGAGTAAATGGTACTCACCCGATGAATTCTTCTTCATTGAAGTATCCAACAATTAAATCCACCATAGGAGAAGGGAACCAGGCATATTCACATTTTGATCTATACACTGCACTAATTCATCTTGATAAAGACGTATAATATTATTATATGGTAAGTGTAAAACACACACACAAATTATTGTATACACACTTCTTCATTTTCTACTTTAATTTTCACACGCGAGAAAAACAAACACAGCAAAAGCGTAGTGCTCACATCAAGCTACAAAACAGAGAACAGAATGAATTTAAATCGATACATACATAAATCATAATATAGAAACAATTATTAATAAAAAAGAGTCATTTTGAAAGTTTTGACAGTTTTTGTAAACCTGTAATTGTTCACTCGTAATCACTGTTTCCAAGGTCACTCTAACGAGCACTTAACTTTATTTATGATGCCATGATAATTGTCATTTCTTGCACAACGGAGGAAATTATTTACGAATTGCGCAATGTTTCTATCACTAACTAATCTATTTTCGTCTACTTTTGGAAAGTACTGGTAAGTTTCCCTGCCTGTGTCCCCATAGTCTCATTCGAACTGCCACTGTTCAGTTGTTAAGTCTTTTAGTGTTCCTTTTAGTTTTGAATTAGGTTTTTCCAGGTAGTATGCATGTTCATTGTTCTCGTTTAGTGCTGCGTGTTTGGCTAACACATCGGCCTCTTCGTTTCCTTGGATGCCGACATGCGCCTTGACCCAGCTGATTTTAAAACTGTTTCTTGAATCTTTGATTAGGTTGTGTATTTTGTTAACTGTGTCACTGGTGTTGAATGGTTTGCTTAATGAATCTATTGCTGATTGGCAGTCCGACCTAATGCTGTATGGCTCACACAATGAATTGCCCCATTCCGCTGCTTTATGTATAGCCAGTAGTTCGGCTTGGAAGACGCTGTTACAACTTCTTAGAGGCACTGACCAAGTCTTTATTTTTTTATTATTTTTGAAAGCTACAAAAGCCGAACCTGTAGCACCTGATTCCAATTTTGAGTCGTCTGTATAAATGCATGTGTCTTTTGGGTTGTGGCCTATACGTGGTTCAATTGTTTCTGCCGGGTGGTTTTGCCATATGTTTACTTTCTGAGTGTATTCTCTGTGAAAGATGATTTTGTTGTGTATTGTTGCATTCTTCCGTAATCTTGAGACTGTGCCGTATGCCGCTTCATAGTTTACTTTAAGGTGAATTTGAATCAGGCCAGCAAGTACCAATAGGGCCGAGGTTGGGGCCGTTCTATAGGCCCTGACTATGGCCAGTGCGAAGTGTCTTTGGCAGCTCAAGAGGATTTCTTTACACCTCTTCGTAAGGCTGTGCCCCCAAATCGGGGCCGCGTAGGTTAGCGTCTTCTCAACTACTGTGTTGTACCAAATTTTCATTATGTTAGGTGTAAGACCCCATCCTTTAGCTGTCATGTATGCTAGGTTTTTGAAGTTGTTTCTAACCTTGTCGGCTTGTGTTTGACAGTGTGGTTCCCAGTTTAGGTTTTTATGGAGTATGACCCCTAGGTATTTAATTTATTCTTTGACATGTAGTTCCTGACCATTTAACTCTATTCCCTCTATGATGTTTGGATCTGCTGTTGGAAGGTTCCAAGAATGGCCCTTGTTTAGGTATAGTAATTCAGTTTTTTCTTTGTTTAGTGTTAGGTAGTTTTCCTCTATCCAGTCGTTGAATTCTTTTAATATTCTGTTTGCTAGTCTTTTTAATTTGTCTTTTGACCTACCCCTGAGAATTATTATGAAATCATCTGCAAAAGCTTGTATTCTTACATTTTTCCCCCAGCGTTTTTTGAGAGCTGTTTCCGCGATTAGTAGCCACAGAAGCGGGCCAAGACAGCTGCCTTGGGGGCAACCCCCATAAGTTTGTCTTGTTACCTTGATGCCGTTTTCTTCTAATGAAACAAATCTTTGTTGTAGGAAACTCACTACCCAGTTCACTAAGTAATCCGGGCAGGGAGACTGTTTTAAATTATTTATTAGAATTGGCCATCTTATGTTGTCAAAGGCCCCTTTGATGTCCATGGCTATTAGGAGTGTTTGATAATTGTTATTGCCGTCTTCTTTAACTGTTTTTAATAGGTTTTCTAGTGCATGTTCTGTTGAGGTCCCCTGTTTGAACCCATATTGTTTGTTACTCCAATATTTTTCTTTGTATAGGTGGTAGTTAATTCTCCCATGGATTATTCGCTCTAGCATTTTCCCTAACGCTGGTAGTAGACAGATTGGTCGATAATTTTTTGGGTTTGTTGGGTCTTTGCCTGGTTTCTCGAAGAGTACGACTACGCCTAACTTAAATGATTTGGGAAAGTATTCTAGTTTTGACATGTGTTAAACAGAGTTAGTAGGAGTTGTGGAGCTGCTGTGTGTATTCTTTTAATTAGGTTATAGTCTATGTAGTCGTACCCTGGTGCCTTGTTTTGTTTGATGTTTCTTATTATTCTATTGAGTTCCGCTTTAGTTATTACTGGTGCTTTTGCGTATTCCAATGGATTTTTGTCTGCCTTGATAGTATGTGGTGTTGAACTGTCTGTTAGGTACAGGTTGTCTAGGAAATGTGTTAATGTTTGTTTTATGGTTGTTGTGCCATCTTGTTTTAGTATGTCAATGAGTTTCACTGGTCCCGTGGTTTTGTTGCTTGCGTGTTTGTAGTGCGTTCCACAGGTGTCCGTTGTTTTACTGCAATAATCCTTCCATGTTTTTGATTAGGTTTTATTTATCAGTTTTTTGAGTTTGGCCCTTTCTTTTTTGAAAACTGTGTGTTGTTGTAGTTTTAGGTTTTCGTCAGTTTGCTTTTGATACCTCCTCCTAAGAGCCCTAACCTTGTTCCTGGCTGTTTTGATTTCGTCCGTCCACCACGGTGGAGCAGTGATCACTGGTGTTTTTTTCTTTTTGTAGCACGTGAAAGCTATAGTTGTGATTTCATTTTGCAGTCTCAGTGTAATGTTGTCCAGTTGGTCTTCTGTTGTCACTTTGTTGAGTTCTTTTATGTATTTGTTTCTTATTTTTCTAATGAGTTTATCAAATTTGGCATGTTTTCCTACCTTGGTTTGGAGACCATGTCTCTGATAGTCTATGTTTTTATGATTTTTGATTGTGTAAGTAATGTAGCAGTGATCACTAAGTGAGGCTTCGTCGCTGACTTGCCAATCACTGATGTCGTTGCCCAGGGCGTCCGTGGCTATGGTTAAGTTCGGCCAGCCCCTTAGTTCCCTCAGCCTCCCGTCCGGATCTCTCCGTGAGACTCTAAATGAGGGTTTGGCGTCTGGTGGGTTGTGGACGAACAAGGAGTGTAGCAGGAGCAAGTCTGTGAGTTCCCTGCCCCTTTGGTCAGTGTCGTCGTATCCCCAGGCTGTGGAGTGTGCGTTGAAGTCCCCCGTTAGCAGCACTTCGCCCACCGCTTTTTTCAGAGCTTCTTCGATCTCTGTTAGTACGTTCGGGAAGTGCGCTGACGGGGAAGCGTATACGTTGATTATTGTAAATTGGTTGTCTTTGTTTTCTAGTGTTATGGCAGTGGTGAATTCTTTCGCGAGTATTGTCATAGGTTTAGTTCCTAGTTTGGTGATTATCGCTGATTTGTTGGATGGTGTTTTCGTTATGTTCCACTTCTTTTGGTTAAACTCTGTGATGTTCCCGTTTTTTTTGTGTTGGTGGAAGTCTTGCAGTAGTATCACCTGGAGGCCCCGTGCTTCGGCGAGACCCGCCAGGCAATCCGTTGCCCTACTTCCGCCATGTAGATTTATTTGAATGCATTTAAGAGAGTCGTCTTGAGTAACTTTTGGGTTAGGTGTTCTGTTAGTGTGTGGGCCTACCGTGTTCGTGTTTGTAGATGTGTGTAAGGGTGTGGGTGTTTGTGTGTGGAGGGTGACGTTTATGGAGTTGGTGTTGGTGGCCGCGCTCCTTGAGCGTGTCAATCTCTGACTAGCTATGGCCATTCTGGTGTTGACGTGCAGCGTTGTAACTTATTTTTTTTCTATGTCTGCACGTGACCTCGTCACTAACCTATCTTGATTACCAAAGGTATTGATCGTCACCCTCCCTGTGAGTACCTCAACGCCTTTGGACAGTGCCTTGCCCTGCTCTGTCTGAATTTGCCTGACCCGGAGGAGAGTCGCCAGACCCAGCATGCACCCGAGTTCAGCGTATGGTTCGTATCCTTGTTGACTGGTATGTATCCTTTCATGTTGAGGTTGTAGTTGTGGCACGCGATGCAGCAGATTCTGTCCGTATTGCACTCTGTGTGCACATGCTGCCCCGCGCACTTGAAGCACCTCTGAGGCCTGTTGCAGTCCTTTGCCACGTGATCAAACTCTAGACATTTGTGGCAACGGATAATGCTGATATGACATTATGACACCTGCGTGACATAAATTGTCAGATATCTCGAAAACGGCTCATTTGCGACGGGTAATTCCATTGAGTTTTTTACTGCACTCGATGAAATCTTCCCAACGATACCACTTTCGTTAAAATCGGTGACTTACACTTTTTGCAGTTCCCTAGTGAGCATAAAAGTTTCAAAGTATTATCTAAAGTATAATTTTTTTTGAATTCATTATAGTTTGTCTAATTAATTAAAGTTTCACTTCTGCCTAATGCAAGCATTAATGAAATTTTCAAATTGTGGCTTAAATGGTAATTTTTTAATTCTTCTTAAAAGTGTAAGTTCGTATCATAAAAATTAGACATACATTATCACTTGGCATATTTCAACTATTACATTAGTAGAGCCGCTGGGTTTTCTAGTTAATTTATAAAAAGATTACTTATTATTAATAATTATTATTAATTATTATGTTTCTATATTATTACATTATTATTTATAAAAAGGTCATGTATATTAATTAATTAGAACAGTAGTAGAGATGGGTGATGAAAGGAAAATTTTGTCTTTATAAGTTTACAAAATAATAACATTAAAAGATATGATTTTCATGTTTTCACCTAGTTATCGTCTAAAACATTTGCCTTGATACTAGTAAAACCGCTTATTCTTAAATACAATAATTTAAAATTTGTGCGCATTTTTATAAACTGAGAGAAATGTCCCTTTTAAATCCCATTGTAAGGATTATGCATAGTTGTCACAGTTGTTCATATTAGATGCTTAGAAGAAATATGAATTTGAATATTTTCATTGAGCTTCACTAAAAACTTTTTACCAAATCGGCGTATTGAAATTATTTGCTTGTTCATTCTTAAATTTTAGACCAATTCTTCCTAAATAGGACTTTTCAATGCCACAGACTTTAACTATTGATCTTACAGACTTAAGATACAGCTTCAGATACTTTACTTTAGATACAGCATCCATCATTACTTTTTCAGTAATTCTGCTTTTCTTCATTTATCTTTTATATTTTCAAAGTAATTTGATTTTTTTTTTATAATTTTTAAAAAGAAGGGGAAAATAACTAAATTGTTGGTACATGTTATTTTATTATTTGCATACCTTTATTCTACATTATAATGCATTTATTCTTGCTACATAAAAAAACTAAAAACCATAACTTGAATTTCACTAAACGTAAGTAGTGTTTTCTTGAAATAATTATAAACAATGTTACATCGGAAGAGACAAGTTCATTTCAACTCTATATCCACCTGACAAAATTAAAATGTAATCATGAATGCTGGTAATCACATAAAAGTGCATATTTTATAGTGCTAAATTACCGTAATTTCGGGTGTATAAGCCGCGGATCAAACAATTCTTTTTGGACCCAGAAATCTTATTTACTGATTGAAGACAAATATTTACGGCGATCTAACTAGTTATATTTGTTTTTAAAAAAATTCTGGGTCGAAAAAAATTGTTTTAGCTGCGGCTTATACACCCGAAATTACGGTACACAAATACTATAATGTTAAACAAGTTATTATTTTTCTGTTTTTGAGAAAAAATAAGCAACGGTCAAAACTATTTTTTATGAAAAATAACTTTTGCTTTCACCACCGGCAACGCTGCAATTTCTAACGCTTGTTTTAAGGATTAGTAAGACAGAACAAGAATCGACACCGATTGAGCAAAAGTTGAAACTTAGTAATTTTTTTTCCTGAAATTTTGAATGTCCTTTCATCCCTAATTTCTTCTGATTGAAAACTTACATTTTTATATATATATATTACAAGTTTACTTAATTTTAATCTCTATTGATTATTACTATTATTATTATTATTAACATTTAGAATGCAGAAAATTTTTCACTATAGCACAAAATAATGATAGAACAAAAAATTTAACTGCTGCTAAGTATAATTCAATTTTACCTACATTTAAGAATTTTCAATCAAATCTTAATATCAGTAGAAGCAAACCGGAAAAAATATCTTTTGATTTGAGTGATCATATAAATTATACATCTAATACTTTTCACACAAATGTTTCTCTTAAAATATATGACTCATAAATTTTCAGATTAAAGTATTATAGTTTTAAAACTCAACTTAATATTAGTTTCATCTTTTAAAAGACCTGGAAAAATCCTTACATATTTAATTAGTACTATTTAATCTCCTAAAAGTTAAAACATATCATATCACCAGTACATTTCACACTAAAACTACAAAACACAAACATCGCTAATTAAAATATTTATTGTCTGAAACTAAACTTTTAATCTTTGCTGGAAGCATTTACAGTGTTTCCTTATTAATTCTATTGAAAATTACGTATATAATGATGCCTTTCAAACAGATTTAATTAAAAGCATGTTTCTTGATTTTAAATGCACGAATAAACGCCGAAAGCTGTAAAAAGACTATGACAAGTAAGTAATGAAAATTATTTTCTGATTTTCTTATTTTTTTATTGCCGTTTAAAATCACTTTATTTTTTGTTGTGACATTTGAAGAACTCGAATATAAAATTATTTTAAATGATACAAGGGGTATACTTTTTCTTTCAATCTCCAATGGGGCGTGAAATGAAGACAAGTGTGAATAACAAAATGATTTTACAACCAACAGTCAAATACAACCAAAGACACTCGACATGGTCACGGCGAAGATTGAGGCATATGCCATATTATTGAACGAGTTTTCGGATACGGTCGAACCTCGTTAATGCAAAAACTCAAGAGGAATCTTTTTTGTTCATGTTAAGAGTAGCTCGCGTGATGTGAACTTAAATACATTACATACAAATGGAAGGAAAAATCGGAAACAGATCGTTCTGAAAGCAATTCACGCTAAACGTACTTGTGTTAACGAGGTTTGACTATACCCTCTTCATAGAAGGTTGCGCCAGCTGTTATGATAGATCTCTATGATGTTTTGAAGATTTTCGCTCGTACGATTTTATTTATTTATTTGAACAACATACATCTGACTAGTGTGCTCTACATGAAAGCCTGCTTGTAATGCCCGTACGAAAACACTTCTGCAGATTTGTTTTTAGTTCTCGAAGAAGTTGAAAGTCACTCGGCGCCAGATATTGGTTGAATGATGTGTGATCAAATACTATCCAACGAAATTGTAAAAGAAAATGTTGGGCCACCAGTTCGGCGTTGCGCCAAATGACTGTCATCTTATTGATAAGCTGAAGACATGCATAGAAGTACAGAGCTTCTATCCCAACGAAAATCTCCAAGATGCTGCGCAAATCTAAAACTCTGGTGAGTTTTGAAATCGCCATCTTCTTTGAAGAGGGCATTGGATAATTTGTCCACTGCGATAACAAATGTCTTAAACTTCGTGATGACTATTTCAAAAAGTAACTTTGATTGTACTTGAGTCCTGGTAATAAATCCGTATTGTTATTCATACGTGTCTTTATTTTACAACCCATTGGAAAATTGAAAAAACCCATCGTATATAAAAGATTTTCAAAAAGAATATTTTTAAAAAAATGCATCTTAATAGCTTTAGATTAGATAGAATTTACTTTTTATAATCTAAAAATATTCCTAAATTATTGTAAAATATTTTTCACATTATTAGTACTCATAAATTGGGATTGATGAAGAAAGGACATATACTATATATCTGACTTAATAGAGATATAGATAAATAGATAGATAGATACTTTTATGATTTCATTTACCCTTTAATTCTCACTGCCTTCTGTTGTAAAATGTAACTTAGAAAACGACATATGCACGTTATCTGGCATAAATTAATCATGATTTTCAAAACTATCTTTATTATTATTATTATTATTTCTCTCTTTATTATTATTATTATTATTATTATTATTATTATTTCTCTCTTTATTATTATTATTATTATTATTATTATTATTATTTCAAACATCAGTGTTACATTTAACGCGTACACTTTATCATAATTAATAATAAATTGCAAATTCTTTTTCTAAATAAAAACAAAAATAAAATTTTAAACGTAAATATAAACGTATTTTTAACTTTATATGTTAAAGGTATATTTTTACGGACAATTGAATAATGAAGATTACTTGTATAACTAAGTCATCTTTCCAGTAATTTAAATTCTAATTATCATAATATAGTAAAGCTGAAATTCCATTTCGATGAACATTTGTTAATTATTATCTCATCAAAGAGGTAATTTTCTTAACAGTATCTTTTCATCAATCATTTAAAAGCATTTGCAAGTTCCCATACCTACCATGTTAAATTGTTGTATATTTTCTTATTAAATAGTTCTTTTTCTTTATAGAAACTAATAAAAGTATTCACTTATTTTTTTATATGCCTAGTGTGAATAATTCCTAATAAAGTGAAGTAAACTTTATAATCAGATATTCTTTAGTTACTCTTTTTTTAGTTGGAATAAAACACATTTTAACCCTTTACTGCATCACACGTGTTATATCTGGCACATACCTAATATATTAAAATGTTCATGATGTACATGAATGTAGTCAATATCTTCTCGCTGCCTGATCAAGAATAAGACAAAGAATGAATTAAACTTATTTTGTCCATGTCAGATGGTTTCTCTAAATAAATAAACAGTAAACTGTCCAGTTAATCTGATGGCATTAAGCTGTCAGACTATTCACATTAATTTGCAATAAGAGTTTAATGTACATTAATTGTACATTAAACTCTTATTGCAAAGAATAATGGCTCTCGAAAAAAAACTAAGGGAATTAGTCCTCGCCCTTTCCCCTCTTTATACGTAGTCAATGAACCGCAAAATCTAATCAGGGAAGCGGGTGGGCAGAATAAACTTGTAAACCAAAATTGAAACAAGTAAGATTATTATGCATGAAAAATTGATTTCGCTAAATTGTTGGGAGGGGGGGGTATAAACTCTCCCATCTTCCCTTCATACATAACAAATGTACCTCCAAATATAATCGGAGAAGCTCTGTATCAGAATGAACTATGAAAAAAATTGAAGCATGAAAATCCATTTATCTAAGTAAAGGAGGGACTGCCACTATTTCCCCCTTTTCTACTTAACCAATAAACATCTTAGTGTAACCAAGGAAATACCATTATGGTATAAATTGGCATATCAATTTTGAAGCAAAACGAATAATTCAGCATGAAACCCATTAATCTAAATTAAGGGGGAGACTAATAGAACTGACCACCTTTATATTTAACCAATGAACTTCCATGTCTAATGAAAGAAGCTCCTTAACATAATAAACTGTTATACGAAATTTGAAGCAAATCGAATAATTCTGCTTGAAACACCCATTTATCTAAATTAGGGGAGGGGGACTAGTTATTTTTCATCCCTTAAAAAATAACCAATGGAAGCCTAAAACTAATCAAGTAAGCACCTTATCAAAATAAACCTATAAACGTTTTAAAGTAAATAAGATATTTCTATAAATAGTTATCGCTTTACGTACATACATACGTTATGCGTAGATACAGAGCCGGCAGGCACATTAGATTTGGAGCTTTGATAGCCTGTAAGCTAAAATCAGAATTTGTTCTTCGGGGGCAAAAGAAATTTCAATCAAGCTATTAAGATAAGATTTATTTTCATCATTTTTCTGAATACTTAAAAATATTTATATCAAAAAAGTTGCAAAGTGTTTTGCAGATAAATTAATTAATTTAAGCTCATTTAGCTGCAATATATAGCAATACAATATTTTAAAACCCTAATTGTGTACATGTTACACCCACCATAAAACATTTCATTTTAGCTGAAAATTTGAAATTTATTTATTTATTTTTATTATTATTTTTCCCATTATTAGTATAGATTTCTAATATTTTTTTCATAAAATAGAAAAAAAACGTGCAATAAAGGTTAAAAAGCAAAAAACTTACATTTCTCCATAAAAAACTTTTTTGCAAAACTTTTGTATTAATGATGGCAAGAAAAGTTTACTTCAGTGATCAAGGATTTCTGTGAAATATTCTGGCATGGTAGCAAAAAATTATCCGTAGTCATTTGTATAAAAAGGTAGGTTTAAGTTAAAAAAGTATAATTTTAATAAAACTGAATTTATCATTTACGAGGTGGAAGCCGTCGAAATTCGACGAAAGAAAATGTTTAAGAAGGAACTGTTTTATTAATTTATAATAAATCTATAAAACTACATAATTAGTTATAATAAAAAATGCATCCTATATTGGTCAGTCTAACTCTCAAACAAATATTATTTTAAGCTACAACTACAAAATAATATTTCTATAGAACTCGGTTGTCCAAAATTTTAAAATTAAACTTTGATGGCATATGTAATCAGTAAAATATAATAAAGATCAATTATTATAATGAAGTTATCAATTGAGGCTCTATTGTTTGGTATAAATGCGAATGAAAAAAAATATTCTAAATTGACACTATCACAGACGATATTTACGCATTTTAATTTTTTTTTTTCAATTTTAAGAGAAATGGAGTGGTTCTGTTGCCACAATAATAAAATTGATACTAAAGACTATAAAGAAAAATAATGTCTCAAAAATTAATTGAGATATAGCTTTCAAACAAATTGCATTTAAAAATACATTTTTTTCTCTGTCCGACCATGTAAAAATAAAAAATGTGCGATGTTTAGCAGTGTAAAATTTTCAGTAGCGAAAATTGCAAAATGGAAATTGTATGGGAAACTGTTGCCATTCGCAAAATAACGTACGCGTTACGCACAGATACGTTTGGCCTTTATAATATAGATACATGCAATGCTTATTTATGATCTAAACAAACTAAATTACTTCAATATTTTTAACTTTTTGTTGTCGTAGAAACAAAAATAATGACCATGCGAAAAGGAGAAAATAAAGAATTCATAATATTAAAAATAAAAATAAACAACTTTTTTCACGAATTTGATTTCCAACTGCCCTTAACTGCTTATTATATTTTTATTCAAATTATTCCTAGCAGGAATGTATGATATCCACCTAAATATCTCCCATCTAACTTTAAATTTAAGGCATGATTTAATAGGGAATAAACATAGGAACATCATAAATTTCAATCCCGTATATACTGTTGGCTGTATAAATATACGATAAATTATTTTCATGTATAATATTAAACATAGTCACATATAAAAATCTTTCTCTATATACTGATTCCTAGTATCTTAAATATTACATTCTACTCTTAAATTATAAATTTCATGCAAATCAAAATGGATTATGTTGTCCGTATTTCATAAGTCAGGCTGTATAATTAGATTTTTATTCTATCTGGTATATTTGAGATAATTTCATGAAATTTTAACTCTTTCGAGTAATTCTAAACACTAGACAAAATATTAAATTTGCAGACGGGGTCCTTCTAAAATATAAGTGAATAATCTAGAAGTTTGTCAGTTTAACAAGATCTTCCGGGTATATCAGTGAAATTTCTGTAGTTTTACCTGATAAAAAATAGATAATTTTATAGATAAATAGATTGAGCTTTTTATTTTTAGTAATTTTTAATAATAACTTTTAATAATTTATTTCAGAGAAAGGAATTTTAAGAATTTCGCATAACTTTTTAAATACTGTGTATTTAAAAAGTTATTATCCCATAATAACGGCCCATAATGGCCACTTGATTTGCGTTTATATTTATCGAATTTTAGTTCCTATTACACGCAACTCCTTTTTTTCAAAAAATCTGTACGAATCATGTTACATGTAAAAGTAATAAAGAAAACTTAAAAAAGTATAATAACTAGTACGAATATAAGACGGGTTAAGTAACTGTTTTTAACTCAAAAAAGCGGGTACTCAAAACTGAGTAAGAAGTACTCAATTTAAGGATGTCACTTATTCAAAATAGTCCCGATCCAAATGTAATCAAAATTGAGAAACATGTGTCTTTATGTTTGATTCCATGGTTGTGTTCAAATATAAATCGTTATGTCCCCCGAAACCTACAAATTAAAAAAAGAATATACTTTATTTTTTGTGCAAAATTATTAACAAGAAACGTTTAATTGATTATTTATTAAGAAAAATAGTAAAATTATTACTAAGATACCCAGATCAGATATTTTTATGACAAAGGCAACATTTGCAAGCGCTTTTAAGCTATTTGAAATATTGCGCATAATTCGATATTTACATTAGCATAATTCGATATTTACATTAATAGATATCTTTTATGCCGCCATTAGTAAAATAAAACATTAATATTTACCAAAATATAGTTTGAAAACATGTGACGTATCAAAATTGAATAAAGCATAGGTTATATTCAATTCGATTTGAGTACAATTTACTTATTTATGAGTACTTCATTTTTTTGTGTTGCCATTAATGACTAGTTTACTTCTTACTGATCAAGGATATGTGGGAAATGTTCTGGCATGGCTGCGAACAATAATCCGTAATATTTTTTATGAAAAGGTAACGCTTACGTTTTAAAATTATCGTTTTAATAAAATTGAGTATATCATTTACGCATGTAATGCATGTTTATGATGTAAACAAACTGAATTACTTAAGTATATTTAGCTTTTTCTTGTCGTAAAAACAAAAACAATGTACCATGCGAAAAGAGAAAATAAAGAATTCATAATACTAAAAATTAAAATAATAATTAACATCTTTCTTCACGAATTTGATTTCTAAATGCCCTTAACTACATTTTTTCTTTTCTTTTGATTTTCCAACTACATCTGGAAGGAATGTATGATATCCACCTGAATTTCTCCCATCTAACTTTTAATTTAAAAAATAGTTTAATTGTGAATAAACATAGGAGCATCATAAATTTCAACCCTGTATCTACTGTTGGCTGTATGAATATATGATAAATTATTTCCATGCATAATATTAAACATAGTTACATATAAAAATCTTTCTCTATATACTCATTTCTAATATCTTAAATATTACATTCTACTCTTAAATTATAAATTTCATCCTAAACCAAATGGATTATGTTGTCCGTATTTCATGAGTCAGGCTGTATAATTAGATTTTTATTCTGCTATCTGGTATATTTGGAATAATTTCATGAAATTTTAACTCTTTCGGGTAATTCTAAACACTAGACAAAATATTAAATTTGTATACGAGGTCTTTTTAAAATATAAGTGAATAAGCTAGAAGTTTCTTAGTTTAACAAGATCTTTTCCGTTATATCAGTGAAATTTCTGTATTTTTACCTGATAAAAAATAGATAATTTTATAGATAAATAGATTAGGCTTTTTATTTTTAGTAATTTTTAATAATAACTTTTAGTAATTTATTTCAGAGCAAGGAATTTTTTTAATTTTGCATAACTTTTTAAATACTGTGCATTTCGGTATATAAAACACTATAAAATTGCGATACATTTAATTTTCTCTAATTCGTTATCTAAGTTTTTATCTGAAGAATCTTTAAAAGCACGATTAATTAGGAATCTAAAAGTTGACAATTTATAGGATAAAGGGGAGCAAGAGTCAAAAGGTATAAATTACCTTTTGACGCTGTACCTTTTGACCTTTAATTATATTATACCTTTAGACGCTTGCTCCCCTTTATCCTATAAATTGTCAACTTTTAGATTCCTAATTAATCGTGCTTTTAAAATTTCTTCAGATAAAAACTTAGATAACGAGTTAGAGGAAATTAAAGGTATCACAATTAATAATGGATATCAAATTAAATTCATTAACAGATTAATAAAACGCACCATTAATAGTATGAAATTGAATGACTCGAAAAATAAAATTAAAACGTTTAATGAAATCAATAGAAAAAGGGTTGTAGTAAATTATTTTCCGGGCTTTTTTGAATGTATCAAAAATCTTTTAAAAAATTTTGAATTATGTTTAATAGCGAAACCTCCCGCCAAATTAAAAATGCTCTTAAATACCAAAATTGATCTCATTAGTATAGACGATCTTTCGGGAGGTTATATGATTTCTTTTATTAGAGAAGGAGGAATAAAAAACTTTTATACAGGCATGACCCAACGTAAATTTAAAATCAGACGTAAAGAACACATAAAAGATATAAAACTTAACAGGAAGAAAACCGCTCTATCCAGGTTAAATCAAAAAGAGAACATCAACATACTTTTTAATGAGAGTAAATTAGGTCTAATTTTTATTTAAAGTTATTCATAAGGGAATCAATTGAAATTTATTTAAATAGTTCACATATTTGTAACGATACACTGTCATTTCGCATCCCAAATATATGGCTTGAATGGTTAGACAATTTACACGGTAATTATTTAACTAGACCAAGGACAATATCATATTAAAAACCGCGTGATACATTTGATTTATTTATTTTCAATAACTCTTTATTCCGATTTTCACGTTCATTGTATTTGTAATTTTTATTTTTCTATTTACATTCTGAGGATGACTCTATTAAATTTGAAATGAAACATGTAAATAAAAATGTTTTAATATATTTTAAATATTTTTTGTTATTATACAACGGCTTAGAAGCAAAATGTTTTGTATAATATAAATTCTTATATTTTTATGTAGAATATATGTGAGAGCGATTCTTTCTCCCACAGCCAAATAGCAGAGTCTTGTAGGTTCTTCATATCACCACTCTGATACGGAGGCTCTCAGTAGGCAGACGATTCAAGAAGCAGCTATTAATTCCTACGCAGCCAGACGAAATGTCGCAGAAAAGAACTGAACTGAAGATAACGTTTTATGGAATGTTTTTGTTGGTTGTTGAAAGAAGAATGTCGGATTAAGACGACTTCCCGCTTAATAAGATGTAATTGATTAATTAGAGTTTATGATTGTTTAACTTGTAAATAGATTTTTGTAAATATTTCCTTTCTAAATAATTCAACAGTTTAATATAAGTTTTAAAAGTTTAAACTGTGTCAGACTCCATTACATGTCTTTGAGTTTAATGATGATTTCGAAAGAACTTTAAGAAGAATTCCACAAATATATTATTAGTATTACGATTTATGTGTGATTCCATGGTTGTGTTCAAATATAAATCGTTATGTTCCCAGAAACCTACAAATTATAATAAGAATATACTTTTTTTTTTTTGTTCAAAATTATTAACAAGAAACGTTTAATTGATTATTTATTTAGAAAAATAGCAAAATTATTAGTAAGATACCCAAAATCAGATATTTTTATGACAAGATCAACATTTGCAAGCGCTTTTAAGCTATTTTGAAATATTGCGCATACTTTGATATGTACATTAATAGATATCTTTTATGCATTAGTGAAATAAAACATTAATAGTTACCAAATTATAGTTTTGTTTGTGTTTGATAATGTGTGACGTATCAAAATTGAAAAAGCATAGGTTACATACAATTCGATATCATTACAATTTACTCATTTTTGAGTACTTCATTTTTTTGTGCCGCCATTAATGACTAGTTTACTTCTTACTGATCAAGGATATGTGTGAAAGTTCTGGCATGACTGCAAACAATAATCCGTAATAATTCTTATGAAAAGACAACGCTTAAGTTCAAAAATTAGCGTTTTAATAAAATTGAGTTTAACATTTACGCATGTAATGCTTGTTTATAAAGTAAACAAACTGAATTACTTAAATATATTTAACTTCTTCTTGTCGTAAAAACAAAAACAATGTACCATGCGAAAGGAGAAAATAAAGAATTCATAATACTAAAAATAAAAATTAAAATGAACATCTTTTTTCACGAATTTGATTTCTAAATGCCCTTAACTACTTTTTTTTCTTTCTTTTTGATTTTCCAACTACATCTGGAAGGAGTGTATGATATCCACCTAAATTTCTCCCATCTAACTTTTAATTTAAAAAATAATTTAATTGTGAATAAACACAGGAGCATCAGAAATTTCAATCCCGTATCTACTGTTTGTTGTATGAATGTACGAAAAATCATTTTCTTGTATAATATTAAACATAGTCATAGATGAAAATCTTTATGTACTTATTTCTAATATCTTAAATATTACATTCTACTCTTAAATTATAAATTTCATCGTAGACAAAATGGATTATGTTGTCCTTATTTCATAAGTCAGGCTGTATAATTAGATTTTTATTCTGCGTTCTTCTATATTTGCGATAATTTCATGAAATTTTAACTCTTTCGGGGTAATTCTGAACACTAGACAAAATATTAAATTTGTAGACGGGGTCTTTCTAAAATATAAATGAATAATATAGAAAAGTTTCTCAGTTTAACAAGATCTTCCGGATGTACGAGTAAAATTTCTGTATTTTTACCTAATAAAAAATGGATAATGATTTTATAGATAAATAGATTAGGCATTTTATTTTTAATATTAATAATTTATTTGAGTGCAAAAAATTTCAAGAATTTTGCATAACTTTTTAAATGCTGTGCATTTCGGTGTATAAAACGCCCCGGCGCATAATGCGAATTCTTGAATTGTGGCTTGATTTATCTATTTTTAGTTGCTATTACATGCAATTTCTTCCTTAAAAAATCTGTACAAATAATTTAGCATAAAGTTGTAATAAAGAAAACTATAAATTTTTTAATAACTAGTACAAATGTAAGACGGGTTTAGCAACTGTACTTACACTGAAAAGAATGAGTACTCAAAACTGAGTAAGAATTGCTCAATTTTAAATACGTTACATACTCGAAGTAACTGCGATCAAAATGTACTCGAAAATGAGAAAAAGTTGTACTCATGTTTGATTCCATGGATGTGTTCAAATATTACTCGTTACGTTCTGTTTTAAGGAATGTATAAATTAAAGTAAAAATGTACTGACATTTATTTTTTGTTCAAAATTATTAACAATAAACGTTTAATTGGTTATTTATTAAGAAAAATGGCAATAAGATACCCAAATCAAATATTTTTATGACAAGAGCATTGTTTGCAAGCTATTTTGAAATATAGTGCATAATTTTGATATCTACACTAATAAAGATCTTTTACGGCGTCATAAATGAAATAAACCATTAATGGGTACAAAATTATCGTTCTGTTTGGGTTTGATAGCATCTGGTGTATCAAAATTGAGAAAGCATAGGTTCGTTTCTGATCCAAATATACTCAATTCGATATGAATACATCATTTTTTTAGTGATTATCACACTGTTCACTCCGGACTCCGCACATTCGGACTCCGCAATAGAACTCTACTCAACACATCGTATAGGGGGCGTAGCAGGTCCATTTTAGAAAAATCGTCATACTATATGCAACACCTGCTTGATATTCTTCAAGTGAAGCAAATCTACAAGTAAAGTCCACAGTTCAAGTAGGTGTTGTACCATCGCTCTGAAACATGAGACCTTGCAGAATAATCTTACTATTCGAGAAGAACAGATGATCACAATACACTAATTTACTACATACCTACAATGAGGATTTCCTGTAATAGGCTATTTCTGATGTTCCAGCCAACACATTGTTGGTGCAAAGCTCCTGTCCCTGCTAATGAAGATACTCGCGAGCTAATGCTATTTTTATGGCGATGTTATTTCCTAATAACTCATTTGCATTTCAATATTTTTAATTAATTTTTATTGCCTTGGATATGTGAGGCTCCTCTCCGCGTTGCTCCTTTTTTACCTTTTCGATTTTGGTTGCATATATTTTTTACAAAGTTGGTTTCACTTTCAAAACCAGATCCGAAAATGAAAGTGTGATTAAAAAAAATATCTGCAATCACAATCGAAAAATTAAAAAAGGAGCGATGTGGAGAAAGACCTCAGCTATCCAATGCAAAAATAAAATAAATAAACAAATGTCAAAAGGTAAACGTGTTAATAGAAAATAACCTCCCCATAGGAATAGCACTAGCTCGCGACTATCTTCGCTCACTGGAACAAGAGCTTTAAGCTATACTGAAAGACACTTTCTTATATGCTAAAAACTGGAAATTACAAACAGTTGATAGCGAACTCATTTCGGATAGTTTTTTAACAGATGTTACATAGAAAATACTTCATCTTCGGTCAACATCTAGATGGGTCAAAATGAAAGTTCCAGCAATTTAATGTTCCCAGTCATGCTTTTAAATCTACAAAAATTTGGTGTGAAAAAGAAAAGACGTATGTTATATCTTGAACAAGTCGTAGAATTGACTAAAACTCCTAAAAAAACATGTTGAGTTATTTATTTCACCAAGTAAACGAAAGCAATAAACTATATCATTTGTCATATGAATTACAAGTAAACATTATGAAGAACTGGGATCTTATTGCATATTCTTCCCTTAAAAATTTAATTAATTTAATGTAAAATTTTGTGTTTCAAGTTATTCAGCAACATGGTCGAGCGAAAGTTTACTAAATTTTTCGCAACTCTCTTTTATTATACGTGGTCTTATAATTTTATAAAGAAAATTCACTGTACTTTTTGCACGTTTTTGTTATTTTGCTGTTTAATTTTGTCTGAACTAGCATATAACCCCAGTCAAAAATGATGGAATGTGAACAATAAATCTTCAAAATGTTTAATTCATAAAGATAGAATATGGTAGAGGAAAAGATTTTTTATTTGTAGTTGTGCCCATTTTAGCTATTTTTTTAAATTTATTTCCATTTTTATATTTTATTTTTAATTTTAAATGCTTTTTACGATATTCCTTCATAATGGTGGCAACTCAGTTTAACTTTTCTCCCAATAATAAAAAAAAAAAAAAAAAAAAAAAATCCATTATCACTTTCTACCAGTCAGAAGCTTTATTTCATCAGTGAACATGTCCTCGCATTTAAAAGAAAAAGTTAATTGTTTTCGTAAAATTTAACCACAATAAAATGATTGCGTATAATTATGCACTAATTGAGGTAAAAATAATATATTTACTGAGAAATAATATTAATAATGTAAATAGAATAACAGAAAATAATTTATGATAAAAATTAATGTCTAAAGCAAAATAAGAAAAATTTCAAATGAGGGAAATGATGTCATTCAGCAACCAGATAAATGGGAATTACAATATTATTACGGATGCCTTTTTCATATCTATATTATAAAAGCCAAACGTATACGTCATTTTGCGCATGGCAACAATTTCAAATTTTAAATGAATTTTTGGTATTGCAATTTTTGCTACTAAAAGTTTTTAAACTTCTTAATGTCGCATATTTTCAATTTTTACACCATCGTGTAGGGGAAAAAATGTACTTTTAAATAAAATTCGTTTGAAAGCTGTATCTTAATTTGTTTTTGAAATATAATTTTTTTTGTAGCTTTTAATACCTCTTTTCTAATCGTGGCAACAAGAGTACTCCATTTCTATTTAAAGCAAAGGAAAAAAGGGAAAAAATTGAGTGTTGTATCTTTATGTTGCCATTTTCTCATTCAAAGGGGAAAAAATAGAAATTTAAATATCTTCTATTATAAAATCCAGTGAATTTTGACTTCATTAACAAAATTTGATTTAAACGTAAAAGATATCAACAGTTTAATACCTATTTCAGCTAACAGTATTGAGACTTCAAGTTTTGAATCAAAATTATCAAATTAAAATGCCAATTTTATTTTAAACGTAAATACAGATGTGAAATGTACATTTGTAAATTTTGATATGGGGAAAATGGTGTCGGGTTTAGATTTCACGGGAAAAAAATTCTATGAGTGAGTCAAAGTTGAATAAATTTTGCTTTTTATCATTATGGAATACTAGCATAAGAACCTTAGTTGATTACTTTATTATTATAACATATCTTCAGAGCTGCCAACTTTTACGCCTTTTTAAATTATACAAACCTGTTTGGCACCGCAAAATTCTTTTAGTAAAATGTATGCCAAATGTATTCAGTGTGATGTATTATAGTATATATTGTCAATCATTAAAGAAAATTTCTGATTCTAATGTGTTTATCTGACTTTAAATAAGCGTAGAAGTTGGCAGCCATGTACCTTTATTATTTTTTACTGCTTCATATACGATTAAAGTTTAATTTTAACAATTTCTACAACTGCGTTTTATAGAAATAATATTTTGTTAATTTGACGATAAATATCGTTTGTTTAAGAGTTAGATGTACCAATATAAAATGATTTTTTTTTTATTATAACTAATTTTGTAGGTTTATTATAAGTTAATGAAACAGTTCTTTCTTAAACATTTTTTTTTCGTCAAAATTTGACAGGTTCTACCTTGTTAGTAATAACAGTAACTTTTAAAAAACATTTGAAGAGAAAATGACGTCACTATTTAAAACATCGCATTTTTACTCATAACGATATTACATTTCAATATTTCTTTTCATTATGGACACTGAGATTGAGAATTTACTTTCAGATGACTTCAGTTAGTGAAAATAATGTCATAGTAAAAATGAAATTAGTTTTTTTTTTAATAAAACTATATTTTTCTGTGAGTGCATATAAAATAAAATTTCTGGATTTCGCCGGCACTCAGATTATAATTTAAATTGGAGATGTGCGAATATTTGCATGCAAAATTGTAACTGGGAAACTTGACATTAAGTTTGGAAATATATTTATTATATATTATTTCAATAATGTAATTACTTTTGCTTTTTTTTTTTAAACCAAATCGATCGGGTCTTTTAAACATTTCATTCGTCGAATTCGACGGGATTCCACTCGTTATTATTATTGTTTATTATTGTAAATTACAAAAATCTAAATGATCAATATATTCGAATGAAAATAGGAAAAACTGCCTGTTGACAAATATATAGGCCTCATTTTTTTTCTAAATTTACGTTCATGGCAAAACACATAAACTACTACAAGAAGATGTACAAATTCTGAACATTCAATCATAAAAATTTTACATAAAAAAAAATCTGACTAAAATACAAAAAGACATAATTTTGTGATTTTTCTATTTTGTTAATCAAAAAGACCTTTGATGTTTGATGACTATAACAAATATATTATGTAAACTGTAATTTAAAATCATACTTAAAATATTACATCATGAAACAGGAAAGGGTAAATGTTGCAATAAATATATAACTAATCTACATATATATCTGTATTATGGTGAAAATTACGTTTCAGTTTACTAATCTTGTTAGAAATTATACTTACACATGTGTGTTACTCAGTAAAAGGCCATTTTTATATATTATTCTTTACTCGATATTAATTTTGTGACTAATTAATTGTGAATTATTTTTCTACACGAAGATTAATTTTGACTTATCCAGTAATAGTAAATCTTTAAAAAAATTAATCTGCATCAATTCTTAAAGTAAATTGTAACTATTAATTTCATTAATATAACTGTTTCTTTTTTTTGGGGGGGGGGGGCTGCAAACTTATTACATTAAAATTCAAAAATTTATCTTTATGGATATAATTAAAATTTATTGTGGCACGATATTATACATTTCTTATATTTTAATTACAATAAAAATTGAAAAAAAAAATTCAATTTTCATGCATGAAAAAGTATAATTTTAACAGAGAGTTTTTTATTTAAACTAATTGTCGATAGATGAAGACACTTAAAAATTTATCAACGAAGTAAATCAATGTATGAAATCTGTTTATAGCTAGTTATTTGTTATTTATAATTTAGAGCTTAAAATACTTTAAATGGATAGTTTTTAAAAGTTTTAAAGAAAATGTAGAATAAATGTGATACAAAGCAGATTACGCGTATATTTAGATAGATTCTCAATCAGAATGTTTTACTTACTCCTAACATTTCTGCAATAAGTTCGTTTCTCTGGAGGTGGAAAACATCAGAATCGTCACATTAGCGTATTATATAAATAGATTAATTTCATGTAAGTTACTATATTTTAATGAACACTTTATGTAATGATATGGGATGCTTTGATTTTTATTTAAATATTTCATTATTTATCTTAATAGCAAAAACTTTTATAGTTTTTTTCTTATATAAACCAGCACATGACAGGAAACTTACTTGAATGCAGTTAAAGCAGGACAACATATTACGAGCTTTCAATTTATGCGATTAATTCAGATATCTAAAAATATGGAACCATAATAAATATTATTAACTTTTTTCAATTGTTTTGATATACAAACTGTGCATATTATTTCACATATGAAATTAAAGAAAGTCGCTGATGAAAATCTTGTTCTAAATACTCACATCTAATATCTTACACAATAAATTTGAAACTTGCGATTCCCTCGTGCCAACAAAATGGTTTATCTGCTTGTATTTCATAAATCGGCATTCTGTCTGAGATCTCTGATAACCTCATGAAACTGATTATAAATACCAGACAAAATATATAATTTGTAGACTTTATTTTTTTAATATACAAATAAATATTGTGTAAAATTATATATTTTTAAAAAACTTATCAGTAAATCATGTTAAATTTCCGCATTTTTGCTTAACAAAAAATGGTTTCTATAATTGATTTTATTATATGAATGCTTGTAATATATTTCTTATTTTTTTAGTTAATAATGTATAATTTAATTCAGTACAGCAATGTTTTAGAAGGCTTAATATTTCGTAAAAATATGTGACAAAATTATATAATACTATTATTTATTTTTGCTATTTATTTATAAAACGTTTTACTTCCGTTTGCACTAGAATGTGCTCTGTAAGGACTAAAGCTAAATCTTCAAATACATGTGTATTTCAAAACACACATACACACACAAATAATGTCTGCATTCAAATGATAAGGATACATGCAAGTAATATACATACATACAAATTATAAACACAATAATCCCAACTGGAATGAAAAATTAGCGTGAACTAGGAATCGAAGCCGGGAGTAACAACCTAGAGTGCTGTGGTCCTGGGTTCGATTCCTGGCTCTGGCTTATTTTTCTCTCCAGTTGGGTTTGTTATATTTATTTTTTGTATGTCTGTGTATTATTTGTATGTGTGTATGTGTATCTGTTTAGTGAGTTTTTAAAGTTTTTCAAATTTCACAATGTATGACATTAACTTAAATATCTAGAAATTTGATACCTTTATGAATTTTATTAATGAATCTACCGTTGGCTGCATGAAGGAACTGTGCATATTATCCTATACGGAATTAACTAGATGAAATTCTATTTTTAAATTATAAATTGCACTGCATCAAAATGAATTAAGAAGTCGGTGTTTCGTAAATTAGGCTATATAACCTGATTTACATCCAGACATCAAGAAGTTTTATGACAATCTCAATAAACTGCTTCTAATTCGAAAAACTGGACAATATATTAAAATTGTAGATGCGATCTTTCCGAAACATAAATGAATTACATACAGTTTTTTTAGTTTTGAAAAAGAACTTCTCAGAAAATCCAGTTAAATGTGATTTTTTTATTTTTCAGAAGGGAAAAACGATTTTTTCTTGTTTCATTAAATTTTATCAGTCTGATAATTGGATTATACTTTCCATTTTTTAGTGTCTACTAATAATGTGCAATTTAATATCAGGTTATTAAATTTTGGAAGTTTCTTATTTCCTGAAAAGTTACATAACATTAACAATTCTTTTTTATACTAAGCTTATTACACGATAATTTTATTCATTCTAAAACTTATTTCAACTTTTAAGACTTTCTGTATTTAATAGGTAATCTGATTTTTCTTATATTCAATATTTTCATTTTATCCTTTTATAAAAGAAGTAGAGGTATTTTTTAATAAGGATGCCATTGTAATATTCAATTCAAGCACATTTACAGCAATTTTTGAAGTTTTTTTACTTAATATAATTTCCATATTTAAAAATAATAGGAGATATTTCTAACCGAACTCCGAAACTCAAACATATAAGCTCCAAAAGATCTGGTCAAAATTTTCGTTTATCTTGGAAGACCGAGTTGGACTAAGATATATATTTCACGGTCAGTTTTATAAATTCGGTTATTATTAATAGCGAGGTAGAACCCATCGAAATTCGACGAAAGAAAATCGTCTGAAGAAAGAACTGTTTCATTGATTTATAATAAATCTACGTAATTAGTTACAGTAAAAAATAAATGATATATTGTTCAGTCCAACTCTCAAACAAATATTATTTTAATATAATAGACGATTCTTTTAAAATAGTATGCGCATTTTATTTTTTTTAAGTTAAAGTGGAATGATTCTGTTGCCAGAATTACAAAATTAGTACTAAAAATTGTAAAAAAATTAATATCTCAAAAATAAATTGAGATACAGCTTAAAAACAAATAGCATTTAAAAGTATGTATTTTTCTCTATACGACGGTGTAAAAATTTTAAATGTACAATATTTAGAAGTATAAAATTTACAGTACCGAAAACTGCAAAACCGAAATTGCATGGGAAAGTGTTGCGCATTTTACTTTCTGTGTTTTTTCGTTTCAATTTTAAGAGAAAAGGGAGTGGTTCTGTTGCCACAATGACAAAATTGTTACTAAAAACTATTAAAAAATTAATATCTCAAAAATAAATTGAGATACAGATTTCAAACAAATTGCATTTAAAAGTACATTTTTTTCTCTATACGTCAGCGTAAAAATTTAAAATGTGCGATGTCTATAAGTTTAAAAATTTGCAGTAGCGAAAATTGCAAAACCGAATTGCAAGGTAAAGGGTTGCTATTCGCAAAATGACGTATGCATTTCGCACAGATACGTTTGGTCTTTATAATATAGATAACTGTGTCTTTTGGTAAATTTGATAAATGTTGCATATTAATCCTATTTCCTGTTTATTATTATTTATTCCCAACCAAGTGAAATCAATATGATTAATCAAACTTAGAAACGAATATGTCCTTTACTGGAACATATACTATCATAATTGCACGTATATAACGCTAACAATCGAAATGTTTGTTAAGGTACAATAATCCTCAATCGTACGTCCTATTGATATGAAGCTAAAGGGATTAAAGATAATTATTTTTATATTTTCTTAATTAATTAGGTAATAATTTTAAATATTGTATTAATGAAAGAATAAATAATTCAATTTTAAAATGCATGCATATATCAATGAAATGAAAAAAAAATTGTAATAAAAGTAGAAAGTTTAAAATTTAGACTTCTATTAAATTAATTTTAACATACAGCAAATATATTAAGATAAATTGCTGTCGAAATGAGACAATCCTAACACCAATGAGATAGAAGATAAAAAGAAGATCGCAATGACCTCCCATGGCCCACTAGATCTATAGGCCCATCTATTTGAGATTAATGTATGAAGTCTCCGCCAGAGGACTATGGTACCTTGCCCAAGTTATTCTAACTAATCGTGCAAACCCTGAACCAAAACAATGACCACGTGCCAAGCCACGTCCACCGAACAGAAAACAGCTTACTCAATGCTAATTTGAACAGGGTTTGTGTTACGTGGTCCCATGCGTGGTCCAATGAAATGGTTCAGGGTTTGAAGCTGAATCCAGCTTCACTTTTTCGGCGGTTTTTCGCGAAATGGCTTGGCCGGTAGTACATAGTTGGCTATGCCCTCAACCACCCAGAAGTGCTAAATTAGATGGCCACCGAAGAGCCGAGGAAAATACATCTTGTTAGTACAAAAGATGGACTGAGAGTTCCAAATACCATGTTATTTTTTTTTTTCATAATAAATAACAAATTGCAAAAAAAATTAATAGAAACACAATATTATTATAACAAATTATTTATTTTAGAAGGAATGGGTATTGTGCCATTTGAAGTCACAAAAAAATGTTTCCTTTTTATCAGATTTTTAGAAAATTATTTATTTTGACAGGAAGAGCACTAGTAACCATATGAATTACAAGGGTTTTTTTTCTTTTACATTTCTAACAACATTTTTTAAAATTTCCTTTACAATTGTAATATTAAAATCCTTAACCACCTAAGTAGAACTTCTTACGAATAAATTCTCTTTAATGTATTTCTTTTATTGGAATTTCATTAATTGAAATTAAAGATTCCTTGCAAACAATAAAATCCTTCTTTGTGCGTATTTGATTTAAAATTCCCTGCTTTATACTAAATTTATCCTCCCCGTTCAGAATCTAAAATAATAATACAAATATTTATTCATTGATTTATTCCCAAGAAAATTTTTCCGAACAATTCCAAAGAAAACAACATTATAAATGACAAAAAATATATATATTTTCTGAAACTGATCTTTTAAGGTCTTAGTAATTTAAGTTCGAAAGTATTAATCTAAAACTACTAATTCCCTTAAAACATTAATTTGATAACCATTAATCTATGCCAACGGAATCAAAAATTTAAGAGCTTTAAACAAGCAAACAATCTACAAAAAAAAAGATTCAGCTTAGATGCAGGCATTTATTCGTGTGTTTTCAACGCAAAAAAAAAAAAATAAATAAAAAATAAAAAAAAAATAAAAATAAAAAAAATAAAAACCATTCCGCTATTAAGAAGTGATGTAAAAATGTAAAAATGTAAAAATAAAAAACATTTTATTTTTTATAAGGAAAAGAAAAGAGGTCCCCGAATGGAGACACAAGGACCGAAGAGGTTAAATAAGTTATAATTTTCCCTAGAAATTATAACAACTATAATTCTTCTACTTGGTCACTTTCCATACTCATATCTATACTTATTATTCTTGTTAGAACCGTTTCTCCTACCTTTGCACTTGGATATTTTAATTTCGAAAACTGCAGCATTTTTTTTTTTCAGCTTATTTATTTAGTTGACTGTATCGACTATGTCGACTCATTCTCTGTTTCAAGTAATTCGACTGATTGTCAAGTTTCTTGAATGTTTTTGGACATCTAGTAAAAAAAGAGTATTCCTTGTTTTCTTCAAAATACTTCACTTACAAGGAGAGGATACGAGGCTTGTGTCACCGAATCCAGCGAGCCTTTGGGTATTAATAGACTATAGTTAGTATATAAAGATATCACAAGGATAAAGTGCAATATTCAGGAGAGCCTTAAAAAACGACCATCAAAGTTCACCCATTAGTGATGCAAAACATATGATTAGACTAATTAAGCTATTTATCGAGGCCTGGATTGTACAGTTGGTAAGACGCCAGACATTTATGTATTTTTCGCTTCTTTCTCTCTGCGAATTCAAACCCCGTCCAGGGATTTTTTTTTTCTTTCACACAGACAAAGTAAGGATTAGTTATTTTCGGGCTACAATATCTGATTATTTATACGTATGACAAATATAAATAAGAACATACTTCTGCACGCATGTACACACACACATATATATATATATGTATATACTTATTTATTTACAGAGAGGTTGCAGTTTTATGGATCGAATGAAAAAAAAAAACAGAATTATTCAGTCGACAAAATTTTAATTTTATTCATTCTTATATATTATCACATAGTTTTGCAGGTGGTTGTTAAGCAAAAAAAGCTTGTTAGTACACTATAGAAAATAAACAGCGAGAGTTCATAATGATTATTCTTTCAGCAATCACCTGCTGCAAAGAGAATAAGTCCGGTAGTTTGTTTGTTTTTTAAGTTTTTCGGTGATTAGACGTTGCTCTTTATTAATTAAAATGAAAAAAGTTATTCTATAAAAAAATTTCTCTTGGAGAAGCTTCGAAACGTCACTTGTAATAGCACGCATTTAATTTTTAAATACATAGTATTGAATTGAATGTAAATAATGTAAAATAAATGTACGTAATTTTAAAATATATGTAAATTATTTTAAAATAAATATAAATAATTTACAAAAATCCAAAGATGTCGAATGTAAAAGAAATACGTATATATAGCATAAGATTTTTTTTAAACTTTTCTTTATATCCGTAGCGTTTTAATGAAACTCTCTGACTCTTTGTAAATAAATAAATGTGTATTAATGAGCCTAGAAACATTCTTATTTATATTTGTCTTACGTACAAATGATCAGATATTGTAGCCCAAAAATAAGTAATCCTTATTTTGTCTGTGTGAAAAAAAAGTCCCTGGACGGGGTTTGAACCCGCAGAGAGAAAAAAGCGAGAAACGTAAATGTCTGGCGTCTTGCCAACTGTACAATCCAGCCCTCGATAAAGAGTTCAATTAGTCTAATCATATGTTTATCATAAGACCCCCCCCCACCCCTGAATATTGCACTTTATCCTTGTGATATCTTTATATACTAACTATACTCTATCAATACCCAAAGGCTCGCTGGATTCGGTGACACAAGCCTCGTACCCTCTCCTTGTTAGACATCGCCAAAACATTTTTTTCTGTTTCATAAAAATGTTGTTCTTTTCAATTCATTTTCACTTGCAATAAAATAATCAATCAACTGATAGAGTTAAATATTTTAATAAAAATTTTATTTTACTTAAGAAAGGTGTTATAATAATTAAAAATAAATGACATTGACATGCTTCGGATCCATCTAATAAGATCCATAATCATAATAAAAATAAAAATTAAATTTGAAAGCATTTCACGGTTAGTACAAATGACACGCGACAATGAGATATAAACAACAAAAAACAAAAATCGCGCTCTCTATTGTAAAAAATTAAATTAAAATAGACCATGATCTAAAAGAATTTCCAACATGGTTCATCCCATTCAAGCTCTCACGAGGAATTTGTTCATTAATTCTAACCATAACTTAGGAATAATAAAATAAACGGTATTATTGCAAACAAAATTTTTACGCGTATAAATTTCAATGGACTTTTTTATAATAGACTTACGACAACAACATGGTTCATCCCATTCAAGCTCTCACGAGGAATTTATTCATTAATTCTAACCATAACTTAGGAATAATAAAAAAACGGTATCATTGAAAAAAAAAATAAAAAAAAGAATAATAAAAAAAAAAATACGCGTATAAATTTCAATGCATTCTCTTATAATAGACTTATGATAACATGGGATTACGACGACATTGAATGAGATGAACCATGTTGTTGTCGTAAGTCTATTATAAGAGAGCCCATTGAAATTTATACGCGTAAAAATTTTGTTTGCAATGATACCGTTTCTTTTATTATTCCTAAGTTATGGTTAGAATTAATGAATAAATTCCTCGTGAGAACTTGAATGGGATGAACCATGTTGGAAATTCTTTTAGATCATGGTCTATTTTAATTTAATTTTTCACAATAGAGCGCGTGATTTTTGTTTTTTTGTTGTTTATATCTTATTGTCGCGTGTCATTTGTGCTGACCGTGAAATGTTTTGAAAGTTAATTTTTATTTTTATTATGATTATGGATCTTATTAGATGAATCCGAAACATGTCAATGTCATTTATTTTTAATTATTACAACACTTTTCTTAAGTAAAATAAAATTGTCATTAAAATGTTTATATAAAAGGTGAATATTTTAAAATCTGGTGATTTAAAAAATCTATTGGATTTAATAAATGTTTTATGATAGAATTAAATTAATGCCAAGGGACAAAAACAAACTTGCAAACTCACTAAATTTATTCCGTGCCAGCGCTTCACTATTTTGCAATCGTATAATAATACGATTGCAAAATAGTGAGGCGCTGGCACGGAATAAATATACACATATGTAAGGAAAATCTCAAACTAAACGAGTTGAAATTTATTACTTTGACGAACTTCACTGCTAATTATTCATAATAATCGGTTGATTTGATAAATTCTCATGAATTAGTCATATTACTTGGTTTATTTCGATACTATTTGGATATTATTTGGAAATTCTTAATAATCGCCAATCAATAGTATTAACGATTAATCAAATGGAAAGTAATAAATACGATGTTAAAACTCTGCAACAGATTGTCCAGTCTTTTTTTTTTTTTTTTAAGTTTGTCTTTGTAGGGCAAATTATAACGTTTTATACTACGATCAAGCAACAAATATCTATATAAATATGTAATTGACAGGACAGTTTGTTATAGCTTTTCAACAGTGCAACTTTCGAGCCAAACAAAAAGGAAATTTTTGAACCGCTAAAGGTCTGTTTATCAGCAGTAGTTCCTGGAAGTGCGATTTCATCTATGGTATGCGCATTGAACAAATTTTTGCTTACTATATGGTGCATACAAAATATCATAGATTATATACGGGGCTATACAAAAAAATTCATAAGCATTGTGGAGTATCAGCGCGAATGGCTTAAAGACGGATTTTTATTGAGTTGTGTACTTTCAAGCAAACTATATTTAGTATACTATTAGTTGTTTGTATAATGTAAATAAAATCACATACAAGGTCACGTAAAAAAATTAATACATTTTCTCCTAGGGTCGATAAGTCTGGAAGTGTGATTTCCGCGGTTTTAAGCACGTTTTCGTCTGAATTAAACTTTAGCTTAGTGTATAATACATAATACCTATTACATGTTAATATACATGGCTGTACAAAAAAAATTCAAGTATGTTTCCATATACACTGCTCAAAACAATTAAAGGATATTTGAAGTTTTATATAAAATAAAGATATAAACGAATTTTTTTTGCCGAAAATAGAAGAAGAGAATCACAAATGCAAATTTTCCTGGTTTTCAAACTGTGGAGTATGCAAATTTTGAGTTAGACGTCAAAAACGTCGCTTCAGCGGCAGCGAATGAAATTTGACTTTCAACTGGATAAAAGAGAATGAAGACAAGGATGATCGGTATTCAGTGATTGCTTTGTTTCGATGAGTACGATGTCTCAGTGAAGTCATTTGACAGATTCAGAAGCTTGGAGAATTGTTGGTAGGTTAGAAGGGGGCCAAACTTAAGCTGGAGTAGCGCAAGCCATTGGAGTGTCACAAAGTGTCATTTCCAGGATCTGGAACCGTTTTTTGGAGAGTGGATGTGCAGGCCGAAGACCAGGGCAAGGTCGTAGACGGGCAACAACGCCCAATGAAGATCGGTATTTAGCGTTAACAGCTCGGAGACACCGAAACATGAACGCTACTCTTCTTCAACAACACCTTCGCTCGGCTACAGGCACCACGATTTCAACTCAAACTGTCCGAAACCGGCTCCATGCTGTAGGTCTGTATGTTCGCCGACCGATGGTATGTGTTAGATTAACATCAAGGCATCGTCGCGACCGCAGGGGGTGGGCAACCGAGCATGTCAACTGGAGGAGAAATGAATGGAGCAATATTCTGTTTTCTGATGAGTCCCGTTTTTCTGTGCATCCGGATAATAGGCGTATTTTCATCTGGAGTGACAGTGGCAGTAGGAATAATCCTGCGTTCATGCACGAAAGTGTCAGATTTGACGGTGGAGGAGTGTTGGTGTATGGTGGCATCTCCATTGACGGGCGCACTGACCTCTACATCATTCGAGATGGAGTTCTGACTGGTCGCCGATATAGGGATGAGATCCCCAGACCTATTGTAGTCCCTTACGCTGAAGCAATCGGAGATAACTTCATTTTAATGGACAATAACTGCAGGCCACATCGTGCAAACCTGGTAGAGGATTTCCTTTTCGAGGAAGGAATCGTTCGAATGGAATGGCCAGCGTGTTCTCCAGACATGAATCCAATCGAGCACGTTTGGGACGCTCTAAGAAGACGAGTTTCTGGCCGCCAACAACCCCCACAAACTCTCCAAGAACTGGGAAGAGCGCTTCTGGAAGAGTGGGGCAGAATACCCCAACTCGTCATTAATAGCCTCATTGAGTCCATGCCTCAAAGGTGTTCAACGTTGCTAGCCGCCCGTGGAAACCATACCCCCTACTGAAAATGATTTTCTTTGAAGAAAACACCTTTTCTTATTCTTTTTTTCTCATATGCACAAATTGTGTTTTTTTCCTTTTGTACACAAATGCGCAATAAAATGCATTTTTTTCTGCCAAACATGTGTAATTTATTCTCATATAACCTACTATGTCTGTCGACCATGTATTAATCAGCTAAAAAGTTTCCCAGATACAAAATCCACCTAAAACTGCAATATCCTTTAATTGTTTTGAGCAGTGTATTTGCAAAAATTTCTCAAGCTGAATTTTCGACTTATTGTGGATTTTCTTACTAAACTAAATCTTGGAATGCAATGTAAAGTAAAAATTTACATATTGAATGCAGGCCTGCACAAAAATTATTATTTTTTTTCTTTTTTTTTCTTTTACAAAACTTTTGATTCGTTTTCAGATGTGTTATGCTTATATATATATATATATATATATATATATATATATATATATATATATAAATACTTTTATAAATACATCCAAAGTTATTCAGACAATACCAATAAAAGAACCAATGAAACCAGTATTGTTACAATCATATTGTTAAAAACAGTTGAAGTTTGAAGAGAAATAGAAGGCAGATTACCAAATTACTAAGACATATGTGGATAAATGGACATTATATAACCAGAGTAATTCATATATTATCATACAATAAACCAATGAAACCAGTATTTTTACAATTATCTTATTGAAAACAGTTGAAGTTTGAAGTGAAATAGAAGGCAGATTACCAAAATAATGAAAGATAAATGGATAAAAAGGCAGTATAAGGCTTTTCTATTAAACTACTTCTTCAGGGGTGTATAGTTTAACAAAAAAGCAAAAACATCCAACCAGTTTCTGTTATGAGTCGTGCTGAAAGCTAAGAATTCGACTCACAATACACCCGACTGGCTGGAAGCTATTCAGATGACAAATTAGTAGAAAGATACACATAGAAGAAAATAAAATCAATATGACAAAATAACAATAATACATTATTCCATTAAAAAAAAAGGATATATATACGAAGATATTTATCATTACCCATATCCTAGCAAGATTTGTAGTGCAATCAGATACAAACTACATGTGACTTACTAACAGTCAAGGTTATGGTCATAGTATAAATCACATAGATAATAAAATAAAGTTGTAACAATAATTATAAAAATTAGTAAAACATATATTATACTATATAATTCATAATATATTTAGAAAAAAATAGATGCTACTATTAGAAATATTATATTTTTATTTTTTATCAATTATTAATATTACTATATTAATTAATTAACTAGAATATATTACTACAACTTCTAGCAGAAAATTATTTTAGTGCTGCCATCTAAAGGATTAATATATTAATTAAATTATATGCTTATGGTGCTGCCCTCTATTATAGGAAAAAAATAAATTATTTATTAGCTAAGAATTTCCAAGAATAATTTCTATTCTAATATTTTACAAATAATTTCTTTAAGACAAATACAATAGACAACCATATCTTATCTCAATAACTTGATCATTTTTAAGTTATGCATATTAGTTTTTAGGAAAAACATAAACTTTAATACTATGTGTAAAGTTAATTTTTTTTTTATTAAATATATAATAATAACCATTGCGTATTATCCAGACAACACCGCCCTCCTCCGTAATCTAACATCTAACCCACCCAACCATCCTATTATTCATATTTTTTATTTTTTTGTATTTTTTATTTTTTTTGTATTATTTTTACTTTTTATAATTTTTTTAAACATTTTTTACGCAATGTGTTAATTATTTTTAAGATCATGTAATAACTTATTATATATTAAAGACTATAGGAGTTCTTATCAATAACATCATATGGTAATATTGGTTGAAGAGAAAATAGACAGTTAATACTAAATAAATGTTTATACAGATAATATTTTTTTTAACCAAATGTAAAGGATAACCATATCTTATAGCAGTTTCTTGTACAGTTTTTAAATTATGCATTTTAAAATTATGTGAACAAATATTTTTAATTCTATGGGCAAAATTAAGTAATATATTGACATAGACAGATTTATGTAGGCAAGAATTATAATGAGTAAAGAGGTTTACTTTAAAAGGAAAGTCATTACGTTTGTCATAAATATCAAATAGAATTTTATTATCAGAAAGCGTAATATTAAGATCAAGAAAGTTAATTGTATTATTATGCATATCATTATAACTGTATTTTAAATTTTTGTGGTATTTGATTGGTAGCGAATAGTTAGATGACTTTTTAGAATATAAAATTATTATATCATCAAGATACCTGTATAGAAAACAATTAACAATAGAAGTATTACGTTCATAATAATGTAAGTAGAGATCAGCACAAATAGATGATACAATCCCACCTTGTGGAAGACCGACTATTTGTTTGAATATTGTATTATTAAATAATATATAATTATGATAAAGAATAAATTTAGTTAAAGATTTGAAGTAAGATAAAGATACATGTATGTTAAGAGAATTCCTATATTCCTTGAATAATAAATTTATGATCCTGAACATATCTGCAATATCAATTGTATTAAATAAATCATTAAAATCATATGTTTTGATGTACTTAATGTTTTGTAAATTTTTGATATTATTTACAAGATGTAAACTATTTTTTATACTATAGAATTTATTATTAGTTTTTGCAATATCTAGCATTTTTGTAAGTATTGTTAATAATTCTTTACCTGCATTATTGTTATAAGTATTACACCCAATAGTTATAGTACGAAACTTTATAGGAATTTTATGGAATTTTGGAATAACCACAATGTAAGGATAGTTATAATTATGATTTTTTATTTTTAGTAATTTATAATATTGAGCTATATGTCTATTTTTAATAATAGTATCAATATCTGTTTTAATGAAATTTGAACTAGAATTTATTGCTTGATTTAATAATGTAGAGTAATAATGTTTACATATGAAAGCATAGTTGTTAGGAGATTTATCGACATATGTTATGATAAATTTATTTTGTAAGTTTTTTATTTCATCATTTAATTGTTTAAAATTTAAATTGAAGGTATCGATATTCCTATAAAGTTCAATATTTAATTTATCTAAAACATTAAGTTTCCATTCAGTGAAGTATTCCAGAGGCTTATTGTAGTCTATCGAAATTTTATAAATAAAAAGATCTAAATCTAAATTAAACTGTTTTATGATTGATTTGATATTAGTACATGAAGGAACACGATATTTAGTACCATTAGCCATTAAATTTCGTAAAGAATCATTTTCAACGATATTAATATCCCCAGTAATAATGTGACCATGATCTTGATTTACGAAGTTACTATAACAGGGATCATTACAATAACATGGATAATTAGTATTATTGGTTAAAAATTTAGAAAATTTATTGTAGTTAAATATCTTACGTCCAAGTGTAACATTATATTTGAAGGATTTATGTATAGAAAAATTTTTTATAGGGAAATTATTATTTTTATCATTAATAATGTTGTGTAGATTAATTTTATTAAGTACATTATTGGTAAAAGTAATTATGAGTTGAGTATTATTAGTTTTTTTATATGTATTTTTAGAAATTTTAACATTAAGAAAATTAATTCTATAGTACAATAAATCAAAGTAAATATCACTAAAATGTGAAGTTAAATCAATAGATAGAAATACTTTATAATATAAATTTAAATGTTTCTTTTTTATTGAAAAAATGTGTTTCCTAATATCCTTCCATTGATACGAGTTATTATATTCAGATTCCAACTTAATTATTTGTTGTTTGATCTCATTTCTAGAAATATACAGATTATTAGCCTTATTTTTACCTCTTGTTGTACGTGTAGTTTTTTTAATAGCAGAATGATTTAATTTTGCATATGTACTACTATAATTTTCATAATTATTAGTATTAGTAAAGACAATGTTAGTACGATTGAATAATTTAGAATTTAGACCATAAGGGTATAAAGAATTACGAGATTTAATATAAATTGATTCATAAAGTAATCTATCATTTAGATTTTTATGCATACTTAAGATTTTGATGGTTATATTTTGAAAGTTATGGTGCCTGAAATGTATATGTTCAACATTAATAGAGCTGTTTTTTAAAATATCCTGTCTATGTTGATTGATTCTTCTATGCAAAGGATTACATGTTTGACCTATATATTCTAACATACAGATGTTGCAATTAATTGAGTATATTACGTTGTATGCCTTACAAAATAGCACATTGTTTTTAGAACTGGAATCATTATCAATTTGTTGTGTATCTGCATGAGGACAAGTTAAGCATTTGGGAGATAAGCACTTTTTAAATTTAAGTTTAATCGAGGGACAATATGACAGGTAACTGTTTGACGATCCAAAGAAATCCCTATCTATTTCTTTGTACCGAGCATTAGACATCTTACATTTTGAAGAGCCTAAATTGCCAGTCGCTAAATTTGTTTTGTAACTATTCATCATATGAAAGATTAATTATATCCAATAGGACAAAATATATTACATAAAAATTAGTATAAGAACAATTTATAATACTATATAAATTTAAGCTAAAAAAAGAAATTGACATAATATATATATCAGTTGAAATCTTGGTTATTTGATTAAAAAATGATAACTGACAAAATATATCTTGAATAAAAATAATATATATATCATTTAATTCCTTAAATAATTTATATCACTAATAAAGATAAAATAAAAGTAATTAAATTAAAAAAATAATTTTCAATAATAATAAAGTGAAAGTACTTGATTACATAAATAATAATTATATATACAATATTTACACGAAAAGAAAAAATCCCAAACTTAAATCCAAAAGTAGTCTCATAGTAAATAAATTATGCAGTACACATAAACATAATATCCTATAAATAAAGCCCCCATGTTTAATTACATTTCAACTAAATTCCAATATGGTAAAATCCGAAGTTATAACAATGGTAGATATTTCCAAAAAGTATTAAAGAAGCAGCAAGAATAACAAATTGAAGAAATACATCATTTCATGCGCTGTGCATCATCAAAGTAATGTATTTTAAAATTTTTTAAAAATAGGTTAATTTATGCCAAAATGGGCCTCAAGTGAAATAATCCACTAAAAGCTGCAAGAATCCATGTTATCGTATGATAACATAAATAACATAAAAGACTAAACTATCCTTTAATGATTGTGCTTTATATATATATATATATATATATATATATATATATATATATATATGTATGTATATATTCTTAGGTATTTATGTTTACCTTATTAAACAGCGAAGTTTCATCAAAGGTATCTGTAAGTGTTAAAAGTGGTTCATAATTTATAACTGATGCACGATTTTTCTTTCTTATTCTTCTTCGATTTTTCTTCTTCAAATGTGAAATACTAAGCTTCTATAAGATTTACATGTATAGATACTTTAATTTTGTGATATTATCGCATACTCTATGTGTAATCAGATATAGATAAATCAAATACATATGAAACGAAACATTCATTATATATTAAAATATTTTTCAGACAAAAAAAGGATAACAGAATTCAAATAATATTGAGCATTTGAAACTTTATTGTAATGCATAAACGTCTTTTGGAACGTTTGTAATGCAATAATAATTCTCATATTAAAATTAAATGCATCTTTATAACCATAAAGTATTTTGCCTGGCATTAATTAACGTTGGTTGAATATCATTGATGTGTTTACATTTTTTTTATTTCCCTCAAACGTTACATTTCAAGTAACTCATTCGTTAACATTTTGGTAAAATTTACATGTTATTAACTATACACAATTCTAATATTCTGATTCAAAAAATAAAATTTTTGTGCAGTTATTTTGAAGAAATAATAAACAGCCTGATTCCAAACATCAAAATTAATTTAAATTTGGGAATTTAAGCTTTAGTGTGCATTTTTTCCCCTTTACGATTATCATTTATAACACAATTATAAATTTAACTTAGCTTATACATGAAATTAACTTTTAAATTTCTCAATACATCACAAGGAGTATTTTTCGTTTACACTAAAGAAATATTTTTATCATTATCAAATACCTTTAGTTAATTCTATTGAAAATTTACTGTGTTTATAGTTTAATATCAGGCATCAAAATTTATTTAAATATTAAGATTATTTATTTAAATGCGTTTGTACTTCAGTATACTATTTTAAAATATATTTAAATAACAGTATTTATTTAATTTGCTTAAAGATCAGTTTACTATCTATACAATAAATTAGTTGCTGCTAGTTTTAATAATTGTAATTTCATCGGTTTAAGTTATATTAAATTAATGTCATTCGAACAATAAATTAATTTATTCATGATATTAATTTTGGAATCTTCTAGAAAATCAAATTAAAGTTCCTCATGCATATAAACGAAATAATTTTATTATATTATTAAATACAGCTTGTTTAAAATATTACATTAAGTATATTGCACAATGTTTTTTCTTCGGAGAATACACCGAAAAAAACATTACAGGAAATAATGCAAAATAAGCTTTTGATATAATTTTTTTAATCTAAATGTTCTTCAATAAAATAAGTTTTATCAACGTGCTTTTGATATTTTGTCAAATCTCTAGTGATACTCAATCAATCAAATTTTCAGAAGTTTTAATTAAATTTCTTGCTTAAGGTACACATAAAGAAAAAGATTGACTTAGGTTTTTAAAGAAGTACCTAATAGTTCAAGCGACAATATTTTTATTTCAGCTTTTAGAACAGTTCAGGAATACTTTAATTTCATAGCATAATTTACATTTTCCCATATTTTTCGCACCTTCTACTTTTGAAAGAAATTTTGAGAGTAGATGAATGTTTAAGTATTTTTATCAAGAATTCCAGATCTTGTGATAGCTATTTAGGAGTTCAAATTATTATGAATAGCCAACTAATTTCAAAATTTTTGTTACCAGGAAATTAAGTCTTAGATATGAAATTAAGGTAAATTTGTTAACATGAAATTAAGATAAAAGAAGGAATTCACTACTTTTCTTCCGTCTCTACATGAAGATAGCATTGGATTCCTGAAAATTTTCGAAGTGCAGTTTTCGACAAATTTACACGTTTTAGAGGAGAGAATTGCCATGATTTTACAAAATGCCTGTCAGTGAGTCTGTCTATTTGTACTTGACAGAAATACTCTGGGCCTGTATCTCAAGGAGTAAAGAATGGAATTTAATAAATTTTTCGATCTGTTAGTCTCAACACAAACTGGTGCAGATTTCTTTTTTGGTGTAACACAGTTAAAGTCTTACCATCAGCAGTTTTTATCAATAGACAGAAACATAACTAAATTATTTTGTATAGCTCTGTATATTACATATACAATTTTATCCACGGACATTTTCATAACAGTAGTTTGAAATTATTCTTGCAAAAAACATGCTTTAAACTACTGAAATAAAGCATGCAAAAATTATCATCCATCGGTGAACATGTGTCCGAATTTTTGCGTTGCCTTGTATATGATTTTATTTATATTTTACAAACATCTATCGGTATATTAATTGTTGTTCAGCTTAAAAATACATACCTCAAAGTCAAAACTCCTTAAAGCAACCCGTAATATTTCTCAATTTCAAATATGGATTTTTGCGCCCAACCCCTTCGTACGCAAATTAAATTTACAAAGATAATATATTTAAGTTTTAAATAGCTGACTTATTTTTTTAATGTGTAAAATTAACATATGCTTTGAAGAACTACACTGTTAAAAAAAGAAGCAATCCATGATATTTCTCAGGATTGCTTATAAATTCTTTTTGATGCTTTGTATATGGTCCAGAAATGAAACTAGTGTTTTTTGCCCCCGGGGCAAAGATGGATTTTGGTGTCCTCCCCTTCCTACGCAAATTAAATTCACAAAGATAATTTTATTTAGTTTCAAATAGCTAACTTATTTAAAATGTATAGTCTAAAATATACTATACTGAACTACGTAATCAACATTATTGTCAAATATAAATACATTAAAATTTTGAAAACGGAATTGAAAAATTGGAAAAAATTGGTAATTATATATAGGGCTACACAAAAGAATTCGTAAGGATTGCGGAGTATCAGTGTGAATGACTTAAAGACGGCTTTCAATTGAGTTATGCACTTTCGAGCAAACTCTATTTATTATTTATTATTATCATCTTCATTTAGTATCCCTTTCGCCTGGCGCTCGGGAAACATGCCCCCCCCCCCCTGCTACTTCTCCTTTAATTTTGCCCTGATATGGTCTATAATTTTATACATACCACGTAGTATGAAAATATTTAGTTAAATATTAAAAATGCATGCATACGCAGATTCACCAACCTCCTATTAGACAATACTTCGGAATCAGCATTATATTCAAAATCTTTTGTGTCCCTGTAAAAGAAAGATAAAGGCGATGCACATCATACTCTTCAGCAAACATCCTGTTGTAAATCCAGCAATGTATATCAATTTCATCATATTTGAAATAGTGCAACATAACTAAATGAAAATAGTTTTTCCCCGAAGAACAGTAAATAAACGAAGTATTTTGTGCGATCCTGTGTATGAATGATAAATGCTTTGCACCCCATACTCTACAACAAGCATGTTTTAGGGTACCTTTGCAATTTATATACATTTCACGAGTTTTACATGCCTGCTTTAAATATTACTTTTAATCATAGATTATATTCGGCTATTTTGTTTACATAAATGAAAATACAATACATATACTTCATATTATTTCTCATTAAAGAATCTGTGTTCCTCACCCATTATTGCGGGATTGCACGCATTCTCTTTATTGTGGTTACATTTTATGAAAACAATCAATTATTTTCTTTTAAATAAGATACACATTCACTGATGAAATCATGATCTGATTGGTGCAATGTGATAAAGCAATTAAATTTTTTATTCTAGCGAGATTAGCTTAATTTGATTGCCAACATTTAGATGAAATATCATAATTTTTTTTTTAATTAAAAATAAAATCTAAAAAAGTCAATAGATTAAAAAATAGCTAAAATCGGCACATCTACAAATGAAAAACTTTCATTTTAAAAAAATAATTATCCAAATCGGTTCAGTAGAAAGATCAGGGCTGATTACTAAAAACAAATCCTGGTCTTTTAAATGCATAGATTATTTATTTCATTAAAATACGAAGTAAACAATTTCTTCCCTTTAACATGTATAATAGAATACTTTTGAGTTCCCCTTTATACATACTGTAAATGCTAGAAAAAACACAGTTAATGTTAATCATCCTCTAGCGCTTTTCAATAAGTTGTATAAATTTCATTATATTTAAAATAGTATAATATGATTAAAATACACCGCAAATGGTTTCACCCCGTAGACCATAATATAACAGAATACTTTTTGACTGCCTCTTAAAATAAATTATAAATTCTACATTGTTCATTTTTAATACTGAACATGTCAGAGTAAATCTCAATAAAGTATATCAATTACATTAGAATCTGGGTATAATTATACGAGTTAAAAACTCGCACAGACAAACGCAATTTCTAAACACTTTTAAACTATGTTGAAAAGTGCTAAAAACGCATACACCGGTAATACAAACATCACTTTGACAATACTAACACTTGGCTAACAAATTTCGCTTTACTATTATTTTTTTTATTATTATTCATGGATAGTATCAATTTTTGGAACGTCGAATACAAAAAAATATGTTCTTTTAAATGCAATTTGTATGATAAATATATCTTTATTTACTAATTTTTTTACGTTTCTTTTTTTTAAAAAATTAAGCGTGGTATTTAAAAAATCTATTACGTGTAGCCCAAATACGAAAGCTAAATCCATTTCCACTTAAAACGATAGCATTTGTTTCCAGCTAATAATCCTCAAAGAAATTACAGATTCATAAATAAGTACATAATAAAACAAGAAAAAAATCACGTGTCAAGTATAGATTATGAATCACTTTCCAACACATTCCGACAAATGTAATAGAGCTGTACCGTTAAAAAAAAAAAAAATATTACGTCTCATTTCACCATGTAGAAAGGTATTGCGCATTTCAAAACTGAATTTTAGCTGTTCCCTTCGACAATAGGAAAATTATCCGAATTTTTTAGCAGCCCACTATATGATATAGTAATTTGTATCTATTAACAACATGCATTCAAAAATTTCGTTCATTTAAGAGATACATATATTTTAGTTGTAAAATCCCCTTCAACAATTCCCTTTAATAAAGAGAATGGTATAAGAATACTTTTGTGGAGCCCTGCATATTAGGTATAGGATTTATGTATAAAAAGTAATATGCAAAAAAACTATTTAAATGTAAAAGTGCATACGGAATTTTAAAACGTACTCTCCAGAAATTATTACGTATAGAGAGTACTGTAACCGATTTCTTTTGTGTGTCCTTGCAAATGGATAAAAAATGCTATGGATGCTGTTTTTTTTATCGTGAACGTAGTAAAATTCAGTGATTTATATCAGTTTCAATGCATTTGAAATAGCATAATGTCATTAAAATACTCTCCAAACAATTTTTCCCATATACTATAATATAATCGAATTCTTTTGCATGTCTCTGTAAATGAATCATTAATCGTGCAAACTTCATGTGCAATACCAAACATGCTTTGGTGACACTTAAAAAGTTTTATCAATTGCATGAAAATCCGAATATATTTACGTTAGTTAGAGTGGACACAGACGGACAGACAACCAAAATACATAAGCACTTTTCAAGTTTGTTGGAAAGTGCAAAAAATACAAATTTAACAGGCATGTAATCAAACTGCGCGCTTAAACCACTAAAATTTCCTCAATCAAAAAGGCTGTTATAAATAGCGAAATCTATGGCAATTTCTTCGGTTATTAACTCTTGCCATGCAGTTAAAACGAAATTATAGATTTAAGTGAATTTCAAATATCTGGTTGGTTGCAATAATTGATATATTTCATGTAAAAATGATTTTTGGTGTTGTTAGTGAGCAATCTAAAAATATATATTAAATGTAAAAAACCTATTAGATTTTTCAAGTTTGCAAAAACGATTTACCGTGTAACACAAGAATGTAACACATTCATGATTTAAAAAAAAGAAAAATCTCGCGTGAAATAGAGATTATGTTATACTTTCCAACACTTCCAGAATGACTGAAAAAAATATTTAATTTAACAATTACAGCAACTATTTGGAAGATGATGTTTTCAAATTAAAATTTTAAAGACTTATAAATAAATCCTATATTTAAATTAATAATAATAATAAACATCATTTCTGAGATTATCATAACGAGTCATATATTACGTACGTCATGCATTAAACATTAATACCAATGATAAAAAAAGCAGTAGTTTATAGATATACAACTTTAACTGCTTAAAATGTGCATTTGTATTAGATGGAGTTAATCAGACTGACTTCTGAATGCCTCATATTACGTACAACGTGGATTAAATATTAATATTCTTGGACAAATGATAAACCAATTTTAAATGAAATTTCGGTTTTACAATTTTAGGAACGGCAAATTTTTAAACTTCTCAACATCACACATTTTAATTTTTTTACAAGGTTATGTAGAGAAAAAAATGCACTTTTAAATGAAATTTGTCTGAAATCTTTTTCACAATTTGTTTTAAAACTATTATTATTTTTAACTTTTTATTACAATTTTTGTCATCATGGCCACAGAAAAGGTTTAAGACTTCAGAATCAGCCCATCAAAAATTTTCAGAGCCCCTCCCTCAGGTTTCGCTGATTGCCCCCTCCCCCAACTTCCAGTCTTTGCTCTGCATCATGTCAACAGAAAAAAAATACATGTTGGGCTCGACGCATCTCGCCCATTTTGAACGATTATGTAAAAAAATCAGACCGAGATCACTTGACATTCGGGCTAGCATATTTTAGAGATATATTTTTTTGCAAAGATAGACCTACAAAATATGCTAGCCCCCTCCAACGCCTAATCCTGGATACGCCACTGCTTTCGTGTATGGCGTTTTAATAGTAATAGCAGGTTTAACAATATTTAATAGTATTTTATCTTTACATTGTTTCAGGTCATTATCTGTAGCGTTATAGTCGTAAAAAATTTTGAGAATATACACTTTGGCATAGCATATACACAACAGAGTTTACGCTATAGTTTTACTTGCGACAAAGAGTGTATATTGAGTTTTTTTTTTTTTTTAATATATAAGATCCGGTATTCTCTGTACTACATCCATTATTATCTGCTTGTAGTACTTTTATTTTAATTTATTATTATAATTTTATTTATGATACAATTTTGAGAAATGAAACAAAGAAAAAAATATTCTTTTAATGTTCTATCGTTGTGGCTACCAGTGAAGGAATTTTACCATTATATTTTCATAGAAAATACGCTTCACCTAATCACTTTAATTATTAAATAAGACTAATTTTCTGTAAGAAAATGCTGTTATATTTTCATAAGTACCCCTTGTTGTACAGATTTTTATTTCAAACACGTATTCAGGGACGTGAAATATCAGCGTATTTCTTTTTAACAATAAATACACTAGTAAAGAACCGTTTCGGATATTTACATGAATATATTTCCTTCAGCTAAATGTAGCTTGAAAAATTCTCATACTTGCTATTAGTTAAGATAGATTGAGGTAAACAAAAGATTTAGAGTTATAATCTTCTTACAAGTATTAAATATCAAAGAAACTCAACATTTTACACTTAAATATTGAACTTAAAATTATAATGAAGATTGTAAAAAAGCTAATGTATTTAATGAGAAGCGTTATATTAAAAATACACTTTTTATTAAATCATGTAAAGATGTAATATGAGAAAATGCGCTTCACCTAATGTACAGAGCTCAGCATAAGTTTAGATAATCATCGATTACGCTTCTGTATTCAGAAGTACGTAAAAAATTTTTGTAACTTACCTGTCATATATTACTTGTGAATTATCCTTTTTGCACAAGCAATAAATTTTAAATTATACCTTTACATAACATATGATGACAAAAAAGCGAAATTAACATTGTGGCAAACGTATAGACAATCTGTATATTTACAAAAAAATAACCTTAAATTAAAATCAAGTTGCACCAACATTGCCTGCAATTAGTGGAAAATTGTTCATAGATTGTCCAGGATTATTCATAGTGGAAAATTATTCATGATGTAAATGAATCATTAATCGTGCAAACTTCATGTGCAATACCAAACATGCTTTGGTGACACTTAAAAAGTTTTATCAATTGCATGAAAATCCGAATATATTTACGGTAGTTAGAGCGGACACAGACGGACAGACAACCAAAATACATAAGCACTTTTCAAGTTTGTTGGAAAGTGCAAAAAATACAAATTTAACAGGCATGTAATCAAACTGCGCGCTTTGATTACATGCGCGCATAAACCACTAAAATTTCCTCAATCAAAAAGGCTGTTATAAATAGCGAAATCTATGGCAATTTCTTCGGTTATTAACTCTTGTCATGCAGTTAAAACGAAATTATAGATTTAAGTGAATTTCAAATATCTGGTTGGTTGCAATAATTGATATATTTCATGTAAAAATGATTTTTGGTGTTGTTAGTGAGCAATCTAAAAATATATATTAAATGTAAAAAAACCTATTAGATTTTTCAAGTTTGCAAAAACGATTTACCGTGTAACACAAGAATGTAACACATTCATGATTTAAAAAAAAGAATCAAAATACCAAATCCTGCTTCACATTGGGGGTCGATTTTATACCAAACACGTTCAACAACAACTCAAAGCTCATTAACATAAAGGTATAGCAAAAATTTGCATAAACCTTATAAGATATGATGTCACAAAGGTTTTCAATTGGATACAGATCAGTGCTACACACTGGCCAGTTGAGATCAGTAGTATTTTGAGAGTTAAACAAAGTTTTTGTTTTGTATGCAACATGCATAGACGCATTATCTCGCTAAAATAGATACTTTAGACCAGCTAAAAGTTCCCAAAATGACTGTAAATTGTTCTCCAATGTATGTATGCAGTCTTTTGTTGCTTGGCAACCATTGAATAACTTCAGAGATACTCGAGCATTAAAGCAAATTGAGGATCATGTCATTAAATAGTCATTTTCTTGTTGTCGACTAAAGCAAGTCTCGGGCTCTCTACGCAAGTCGTTCCAATGGTATGCCCACCCATTTGAAACATTCGAATTCCCCTTTTTTAACACTTTCCAACAAAGTGTTTATGCATTCGGTTTGTCTGGCCGTCTGGCCGCGCTCTAACTCCAGCAAATATACTCGGATTCCTCTGAAATTTTTATATGTTATTGATGTTTACCCTAGCACAACCCCTATTGAAAATGAAGTTTCTACTATAATTAGTTTATTTACAGCAATAGTCAAAAGTTTTCCGATACATTACGACCAATGGGAAAAAATCGTTTCAAATGAATTTTAAAGGTGTTACACTCTATTAAAATTATTCAAATTTACATGGATTCGCAAAAAGCACTAAAATACGGATTCTGTAAAATATGCTGTCAAAATAATAGTTATTATTCATTTACAGGGCCACTTAAAAGAATTCCATTACACAATAATAAAGGAAGGAATTGTTTGCGACATATTTTAATAATGTTAAACGGTTTTAAGTATCATAAAACTGATATACGCCGCTGAGACTTAAAATTTAACGCATAATATGAGGTGCATAGCTTTTACAGGAATACACAAAATATATCAAACCTTATATTTTTATCCGAAATACTGTGTATTATCGATGATAGCTGATGGATGATTGAAAGGCATTTTCAATTATGATATGTGCTTTTAAATTTTACAAAATATCTTCAAATTAAATGACGTATATAAATGTTATAGTTGATATACAGGGTTACACAAAAGAGCTCATAAAGGTTACTAAATATGAGAGTAATTAACTTCAAGATGGCAGTTATGCAGTTTTACGTTGAACTGCTTTCAATTTAGTAAGAAATGTTCGTAGAATATAGATAAAATGATATACAGGGTCATACAAAGGATTAGCTACATGGTCGCCAATATGTGATAATTTCTGGAAATGTGATTTAAGTAGCTTTAATAATGTGTTTATTTGAACTAAATTTTAACAAAATACTGGTGTGTAGTAAAGATACTGGATAAATTACAGTGCTGAACAAAAGTATTGAAGCATTTTCCATCTATTAGGATAAAGTGCTGCAAGAGAAATTTCAGCCAGTTAGGCATTTTCTTGCTAAACTAAATTTTCCCATTATATTGTATATATATATATCAACCGACGTATTAAACACAGGGCTGTTCAAAAATATTTCAATACATATTTGGCTGTGGACAGTAGCATCTTATTTCCCTAAATAACAAAGTTTTTTTAAAGATTTCAGGAAGCGTTGGAAAGTGTTTCAAAATCTATGCTTAACGTATGATTTTTCTTACTTGTTTCATTACTGTATATCATAGGGCTCCACATGGGTCCATATGACATATGTTTACAAGTCCATTGCATTCTAGTCAATTTGTAGTGAAATTTCAAAACTGTTTTTTTTTATCATTTTCATGTAAATTAATTTACTCCTTTCTTTAATTAATCTACGAATCATATCCGTTGACACAGAAAGTCCTAACATGCTTCTGACTAGCAACAACCATTTGTGTTAATGCTAGTTTATGGATCCTTCTGTCAGCTCATTTTCTGGTCACTCAAGGTCTTCAAGATTTATGTTTTGTTTTGAATGAGTCACTCTTAGACTATACTTCATAGACATACTTCTTTGGACAATTCGATGTAACTGAAATTTCTGCAACAGTCTTTCTTTTCCATTTCAGTTTCACTACTTCAGTTACGTCATCTGAGGGAATATTTCTAGCTATTGGTCATTTCTAGGTCATTGTGGAAACTTTTATTTTAAACACGTGTTAATTGATGTAAAGTAATCGAGTATTTATTTTTAAGACTACATAGTCCGATAAACATCCATTTCGGATGTATACCTGAATATGTATTCCTCATTTAAATATAGCTTCAAAACTCTTAATATTACTATTAATTAACATGGATTTGTTAAAAACAGAGAAAACATTTAAATTTTAGACTTGTTAAAACATTAAATTTAAAGGAAATTATTTTTGTTACATTTAAATATTTCATTTAAAATCATAATGAAGAATTAAAAAAAAGCTAATGTATTTATTGAAAACCTTTTATTAAAAATACTTTTTATTAAATTATATAATAAGTACACTTAATAAATACGAGCAAAGTCACTTCAGCTAATGTATTAGTATTGTGTCATTTTTTCCAATAAAGAAAACAATTTCTCTAATTTTTTTTTCATTACACTTTTATTCCTATCAATTATTTTTTTCTTAAACATAACTTACAAAAAAAGTTTTAACATCTAGTCAAGTGACTTTTTCGGGATTTTCTGTGACCACCTGGAGATTTAAATACATCATTGTTTTTTGCCGATTGTATTTTCTTGCATCACTAGTTTTAAAATATGTCTTGGAAGACAGAGATGAATAACGATATGTTTTTTCTTGTCCTAAATTTTTCCTAAATAAGTTTTTTACAATAAAGATAAAGAAAATAATTTTGAAAATATGTTATGTTTTTAAGTTTGTTTAATTCTAACTGAATGGGAGGATCATTTGATTGAGGGCATTTATTTAATTGGCTCTAAAGTTGGTTTATTGAGACAATTTCGAAAATTGACACAAGTGTTTAATACGAATCCGAAACATGTATCTAAAAGATTTATTTTTAGTTAATAAGACCACTGATCTTCTTCAATAACTGCCATAATTTGCAATATAAACTTACTATCTTTTATGCTTTTAATTTTATTGTTCTTCAGGATATTAGTTTCTCACCATATTCTTCATCATTGAATTCTAAAGAGCTAACGCAATATCAGATTTTACCTTTTTTAAACTAAAAAACTTTTTTTTTACTGTATTGACATAGTTATACTGTTTTGTAAAGATATATACCTGTTAAAAATTATCTATTTGAAAAAACATCCAGGCCGATAATCCAGAGCCTGGAATCTTTGTCTTAAAGTGCCAGTGTTCTTATAATTGACCTAACTGGAATGACAAATGGCCAACATTATTCGCTCAGCGAAACTTTTGATAACTGTATCTGCTCTGACATATAGATATCTCAGCAGAATAAGCCTGCAGATAACCTAATTAAATAATGCAAATGTAAGGTATCCTGAGGTAATAACGCCAGTGTGAGTAAAAACTCCAAGTGCTAAAATTACGCGTAATTATGAAAGAATCTGGGAAATGACGCATACTGGTTCTCCACAGAAGGACTCTGGGGTCATATGAATCCCAAACAAGCAAGTTAATTTGTTCTCTTTATAGAACTTATAGCTGAAAGTCAACGCTACATCTAAAATTTGCGAGGTTAGTTTTGTGATCTGAAGGCTATATATTTATTAGGGCATACTTTATTATATAAATTTGTAATGTATTTTACGTACTTTCAAAATGTTGTGAAAGATTTTTGATGTGTTCGAAAGGCAGTTTGTAGTTTAATATAAGCTGCGCAATAAGTATGCGTGATAATAACGCAGTCCACTGGCGTAATTACTCCGGTTGATTCTTTTTATTTCAGAAATACGTGAGAAGAGGGTTTATTTTTTATTTTATGCATGATAGAGTATTATTGTCATTTTTGAAAACCAAAAAGGATAAAGAGAAATTTGTATGTCTTAAATGCTGCTATTTCTTTCATTTGTCAGTTAAAAGGGCTGTAGTGTTTGTATCTTTAAAATTGAACAATTTACATTGCCATTAATCCATCTTATTCTATAGTTTTGTTTTCATGGCGTTATTATCCAATTGTGTGAGTAATAATGCCAAATAGCATTGGTTAAGAAAATACGCTATTAAATTTTATGAATACATATCTGCTAAAATATTTTTCCTTTTCTACATAGTCAACAAGTTGCTATATCATATCCTATATTTGTTTGAAAGAAAAAAAAATAAACTAAGCAGTAAACATTGGTAGATTTTAACGCGACATGACTACCACAGGATACCGCACATGCACATTTATTATTCTAACATAAAAGGTTTCGTATGCTTCAAGGGCTTTCAAGCATTTTTTATCAGAAGTTTAGTAAAGGTATTTAAAAAAAATCCTATGGGTCAGAAATACATCTGGTTTGCAAATAAAAATTCATCGTGGTACAAGATTTTGCATGACATACTAAAGATAAAATTATATACTATAAAAAATGTATAAGAAAAAAGCTTTAAAATCTCGACAAAAAAGGGGATTACCACTAAAAGTTTCAGGAATAAGTCCATATTGCTCGCACAGCGCAAAATGTGGATACAAAATCATTAAATAATACTGTATACGTGTACTTTATTGTATTCAAAACTTGCGTTCTCTGAGCAATATGTAATTATTCCGTAATAATTCCATATTACTCACACAACGAAAATTTGGATACAAAAGCATTAAAGAATGCTGCACGCGTGCACTTTATTGTATTCAAAACTTGCGCTGTGCGAGCAGTGTTGAATTATTTCGTAATAACTCCATATTATTCACACAATGTAAAATTTGGATACAAAACATTGAAGAATATTGTATGTATAATTTTTTGTATTCAAATCTTGCGATGTGAGAGCAATATGGAATTAATCCGAGGAGTTATTTTCAATAGAATATTTTATTTTCAAGAAATTGAACATTTTTGTTTATTATTGTCTTTCTTTTCTTTTCTTTTTAGTAGCATACAAAATCCCATATCACGCTGAATATTTATCTACAAACTGCATGTCTCTCCGACCGATAGATCTTTTGTTATCGCGTTTTACTTTCGCACCGAACCTTTCAAAAACTTCGTATATCTGCTGATATATCGACAGGGCCGTAGCTAAGGGAGTGCTAGGGCGACTCAGTCACCTCCTAAAGCATTTTGAGCCTCCCTTACAAAGGACTTCAAGGTTACTAAGTGAATTTCTGCTCAAAGCTCTAATATAGTTTGAGACCTTTCACAGTTTTGCAAAAATACTAAATTGTAACAAAAATAACTGTTTCAACAATCACTTATCCTATTTGCACATTTGAAATAAACATGGTGTTTAATTTTGAATTAATTATACACTTGAATTTTTCATCATTATACTCTTTTTTTTTCTTAGCATAAAATGAAATCAGAACAACATCTTAATAAGAAACATAATACCTACAATGTGAATGTGCAGAGAAAAAGTACCCCCTCCCCCTATTATTCACTTCTAGCTACGGTCCTGTATAACGACCAATACTTTACAAAATTTCTGGCACCAAAATGCCTAAAATCTTTTGAATCCCTTGATGCTTGGGAACTCTGCTTAGCATAGTCATACTGAATAGTTAAGATATCAAACAAAAATAAAGATATTATTTGTAATATTTTTCTGATTTTATTTTTATTTTTTAACAGTTTATCTGTAACATAAACTCTTTTACATCTTCAATTGAAAATCGGCAAATGTAATAACTTATACAGCATCTTTCATGTAAAACTGGATTTATACAATGTCTTATTCCCTAGCTTCTACAGATATAACTTCTTTTTTAATACCTTTTGTTTGAGCAGATATTAATTTTTTGTATAAAATCATTATTAATCCAAAAATAACTGTTAAAAATAATAAAAATAGGCTGCTACAAAGCTTAATTATTTGCAATTTTTAATCAACATTCGACTTTATTCCAATAGTTAATAAGGTTCGATACCGGTAACTGAATCATACGAATTATCTGATTGCATATTTCAAGTTGAATGAATATTCAGATAAATATCTATAAATTTTCCTATAACTGTATTGACAGATACAACTTTCAAAGTCTATTGTTAGGCTCTGTGAGTAATATCCCTTTATTAGACTAATATGCATATTTTAGTCAATGATTGTCGTTTGAAAGAGAACGAAATAATCATCAAAGGCTGTAGTTGTTAAAACAAATCACTGAGACCTTTATAGGAAGGAAATAATGTCAAATGGCTTTGCGAATGTAAGTTTAAATCATATATCCATTGCAAACAAACCCTTTCATTTCTCATACTAAGGGATGTAAAAGGTTTATAATACATTTTTAACACTTTCCTGTCTGGCGTTTTACTAATAGTACATTTACTGTTATTTTAATTTGCAATGTCTCTTGTTATTATCAGCAGTGATGTAGTTTTAAAAAAACGAATACACTTTGTCATAGCGTATACACAAGGGTATATATGCTATAGCTTTACTTCCGTCACATGTGTATACAGAGCTTTTTAAAAAATATGTAAGGTCCTAACTTATACCCTGTACTACACCCATGATTATTTGCATGTACTAAGGATATTATGCTTTACTTTTCAGCCTTTTCCAACAAAGATGAAAAGTGTTTGTGACTACGGTTTATCGGGTCGCCTATCCGCGCTCTAACTCTCCTAAATATACTAAAATTGCCCTCAAATGTTTTGATGTTATTTACATTTACTATAACACACCATACCTATTTCAAATGATGTTTGTAGCATGTTTAATTTACTTATCAGGACAGTCAAAAGTATTCCGTTTCATCACGGTCAGTTTTAAAAAATTGATTCAAATGAATTTCAAAGGTGTTATATCTTTTCAAACATAATAAAAATAAGTGTACTAAAATATGCATTATATAAAATATGTGGTACAAAGGATAATCATAATTCTTTTACAGGGCCATACAAAAAAATTGTGTTACATAATGGTATAGAGCGGAATTGTTTTCGGCGTATTTTAACTATGCTAAACTATTTGATATATATAAATAAATAAATAAACAACGTTAAAGAGCACAAATATTATAAAATAATAGATGTTAAAAAGCATACAGCTGTTTCGGGACTCCTAAAGTCCCATCATCAGTGCTAAAAAAGTGTAAAATGTAAAAGACAAGTCACATCGTTAAATAAAAATAAAACCGTGTATCACAGCTCGCCGCTAAGGCGAACTGACCATGAAACGTCGCAAAGCAACAGTAAAAGTAAATTGACACGCACACACAGAAGGAGACCAATCAGATGTCTCTTCCCACTAGAAGAGTCCAAATCAAGGAGAAAAGGAGGGGGAGGGGGAGTGATATTACAGAAATGGAAACCAGACTTCAGAAAAGCTTGGTGTACTTGGTGTAACCAAATTACTAGAGTTCTTCCATATATGAAAAGCCTCCCCAAAGTCTAACGCATAAATTGATGAACAATATTGTATTAATGAGGCTTCGGAAAATTTAAAATTGTGACTATTGGACCAGCAATGGTTGGCGATAGCGGAACGTTTTATTTCACAATTTTCAACGTAAGCACTGTGTTTTCCCAAACGTTTTTTCAAGGCACGCTTCGTCTGACCGATGTCCATTTTATCGCATTCGCAAGAAATCTTATAAATACCCCAATGTGATAAATCATCTATTGGATCTTTGAGAGTTGAGAATTGTATTTTACTGAAAGGAGTAAAAGTTATTTTTAAATCAAATTTTGACAAAATTTTAGAAATTTGATGACTGATTTTTAGAAAATATGGAAGAATAATTAAATTAACATTGCGGTCTGAGTTGAAGTTCGAAAAGTACGTTTTCTTAATTTTTTATGAATGGAATCAACGATTTCGATTGGGAAACCCCGATCAATGGCAATGGATTTGATATGGTTTAATTCTGCTTTAAGTAAACTATCGGAGGAGCAAATATTTAAGGCCCGGTGTACATACGTGTTAAATTAGCTGCCTTTAACACGTTTACACGCCTACACGAGAACGTTTGTATTAATTAAGTAAAAATAGTTTTTTATATATAAATACCCGTGATAAAATATTAATTTTTTAAAAAAAGACACTCCTCGCAAAGGAGTGAATGACTGACCCAATTATCTGAATTTCCGTATATTTGGAGAATACACTACTCCAGGTTACTACATTTTTACTGGAATAAGAAGTTACTTTTTTAAAGTACTTTGTCACTTTGTACTTTTTAAAAAAAATAAAACTTCGCTTTTTCCCAAGTTTTAAAACCATCAAACGCACAGGGGTGCATCTAAATTCCACCTAGAAATAAGTAAGAGCAAAATAAGATGTCTGTATGCTATAAGTCTATAGTTGCAGTCGCCAATCGGACATGGTGACTAATTTTTTTAGTTTGGCCACTAACTTTCGGTGCCTATAAGTCGACATGTGTTTTACATATGCGATTCTTTTATGCCGTAAAACAAAATTAAGATTCGCGGCTTTTTATAATTTTGCGATATTTACCGCTCTCTCTTTTAATTTTCCATAATATTATTAAACACGAATATTATTACACTTCCACATTACAATTCACGATATTCGGTGTCTCAATTTCTACAAAGAAAAAAAAAATATATACGATTTCCCTTATCATGTAACTAACAGTGTCTGAAAGAATACTGCACGCGCAATTATGCGAATTTTTTTAGACTTTAGAGTGTATTCCAGCCTCCGAATACAGAATAGCAACATTAATTATTATTTAATACTGTTATTTAAGACTGTTATTTAAGATTGTTATATTCAAATAAACACTCGTTAAAAAAAAAAAAAAAAAAAAAAAAAAAAAAAAAAAAAACATTATTATATATGTTACAGGCCAAATCCGATTTTAGGCCAAACTAGTCTATCCTAACGCAGTGGGGCAAAATCCCGAAAAGCTGGCCAAAATATGAAAATGTTATTCAAATTGTACAAAAATTCGTATACAGGTGTTTTTGAGGATGCTAAGCAAAAATAAAAAATCAAAAATTAAAATAAATGGCGGATACAATATGGCGGAACAAAAATTTAAATGTCTCGAAAATTATTCAATTTGTATAAAATTTCGTAAACTTTTCAGGATGCTAATTAGGATTCAAAAGTTAAACTTTAAAAATAAATAAATAAATTAAATTAAAAATTAAAAGTAAAAACAATTAGATTTAAATAATATTTAAAATTTCGACGCTAAACTTAAAAAGGAATTTTGAAGGAACCAAGACATATTTAATCGAAATAAATTAATGGAAAGTAAAATATTAGAAAATTTAATTTTTATATTATTAAAATAAAAATTGAAATATATTCCAGAAATTCACCTTTAGAATCAACTGTAGTATAATAAAAAGATTCTTCAGAGGTCAAGGTGTCGAAATAGTTAGCAGAACTTGGCGGTATTAGAAGATCCTGTGACTCTTAGGATCAATGATTTTATTTTGTTTTGCGATAATTTACCTAAACTGGAAATGAAAGAATCTGATGACATTAAAAGGCATAAAAACATCTTTCTTTCTTTCGCGCTACTGCATGTTTGTCATAAATCTTCTCGATGCCTTTTGATCAGTTTGTTGCATGATTCTTGAGTATCTTATTGCATTTGACAAATAAGCAGTAATGAAGATAATGCTATTTTTCATTTATAAGTAGTTTGTGCTCTGAAGTAGGCACACAGAACCAGTGATGTAGTTCAAATCTATGAGCTGTTTGTAAAGAAAAATCTTCGAAATATATCAAATAAATGACATGGCTACAAGAAATTACTTATGACATAGAATCGTTTAATCAAATCTTGTTTTAGAAGCACAAATAGTTTCGTTTCAAAGAATGGTTGAAATGTATTGCCATCATTTGTGCTTCCAAATCTGGGATTTGGTTTCTCGACAAGAAGTCTTAATTGTAAATGAAATATTTTTTGCATATTTTATTTTGCGATTTCAGTGTTCTTCTTTTCGTGCAGAGTACGAGCTTTCTATTTTTTCTATGCAGTTTGTCTGCCATGCGGAAGCCCTCTCAAAAAGTCTTAGCATGTAACGTAGATATTCTGAATTCTAAATTATCTATATCCAATTTAATTAAAAAATGTCATATCGGTAAGAAGCTATTTTGATACTGTCTGACATATGTAGCAACGTTGAGTATTAGACTAATTCGTTGTTAACGACTATTTCTTCTGTATCAATGATTGTATTAAAAGAAATAAGTTAATTCTCCTGGTGTTTAATACAATCCCCTTCATTGGTATTAGCTTCCGCATTTGAAAAAGAAAATGGATCTTGATTGGCCCGATAAAATCAATGAAATGAAGATCTCGGAATTTTCAAATTGACGATTCATGATTTATTCGCAATATTTATGTATTCTAGTAGCACGGGAGAAGTGAAAAATATATTAGAACCTCCTGCCATCTTCATAGAGAAATGTTTGTTTAAATGTACTTAGAATACATTTGCAATCACATCCTTACCTGCAAACCAAATCCAAATTGCTAATGTGGGTGAAAGTCATATTCATAATGATTTTCACTCACATTAATGAAATACAATATGCTCAGTAGTTTGATCTAGCAAATATTGCCATTGACAAAATAATTCTTCTAATTACAATAAAACAAACAAAATTACTACCTATAAAAATAAGAAAATGTTATTCTATAGAATCAATAATAGAGAATTATTTTCATTTTTTTTCATTACTAAGCTTACTTATCAAATTAATTTAAACTTATGATTATAGTACTTATTTACAATATAATAGGTAATAAACTATTACAAAATTGAATTATTCAAAAATTTGAAAGATATTTATCAGCTAAATTAATGTGAAAAGTACTCAATTTCAGAATTTTCGAAGCGGCCGAAAAAGTGGCATTTTTACTTGGGGTTACTAAAATATGCGAGAAATGCAGAATGGCAGTTTTTGGCAGCTGTTTTTTCATGAATCATTAGACAATAGCCCAGGTTATTATTTCCATTAAATTTCGTTGCGGAACACTGTGGAACATTTAAACTTTTTGATGTCTGAAAGCAAAAAAATAAAATATTTTCTACAATATTTTATCAAAAATGACTATGAATTTATTAATTTTTATGTGCTTAGTATAAATTTGGTACTACATGCAAATAAAGTACACACAATTATAGTGTGAATCCATTTCAAATCATTAAAATCGAACAATATGATAAAATGTAGCGCGCGTTTAGAAGAACTATTGTTTTGCTGTTTTTGTTCGCTCTAAATGATACTCCTTCAAACATCATTTTTGAAATAATGCTGTTTGTAAGGGCGAAGCAAAAATCTTTTTTTAAATACAGATTCTGACTCCAAACATTAGTCTAGCCAAGTATATAATCAAAATTCGCTAAATCGTAACTTCATTTTTCGACTTTTGGCCAGCTTTTTGGGTTTTTGCCCCACTGTGGGCATTGCGAGCTAATCCTCCTAGTTAAATAATACAAATGTAGTTACACTTTATTATTTTTACAAAATATTACCGAATTATAATGAAATTCCACACAAATAAAGATAACATTTTTATCATTTTCATATTATTTTTCATTATAAAGAGCATTTCTTTTGCATAAACTATTCTCCATTTTCAAAAGAAAATCGGTAAATGGGATAATTTATACAACATGTCTCACGTAAACCTGAATATTATTCAAGGACATATTCTTATCATCTTCTGTCATAATTACTTTTTCCAAACTTATTGTTTGACTAGATACTAATCTGCGGTAGAAAATTATTATTAATCCGAAAATAACTGTTAAGAAATATTATTAAACATACACTGCGACAAAGTATTTTTATTCCTAATCACATTCTATTGCATTCCAACAGATAATGATTTCGATACTAATAGGCAAATCATACGAATCACCTGGATGCATATTTGAAGTTAAATGAATATTCAAATAAATATCACTAATTTCTGCTCTAAATGAATTGGAGTTACTACTTACAAAGGCTATTGTTAGATTCCATTTATAAGAATTATATGTATATTTTATGTAACACTCGTTATAGCAAAATATGGCGAAATAATTATCAAATGTTGTTAACAGTTGTTAAAGCAAATAACTGAGATCTTTATGCAAAGAAAACAATGTCAATGTCAAATGCTCATTCTGGAATGTGCGTTAAATATTGATATGCTCATATATTTATTTCAAACAAAACTTTTCATGCCTTTTACTAAGCGAGATAAAACACGGTTTCTGTTCATTTTTGCCAGTGTTGTTTTACCTGATGACTCTTACTTTTATAAATTGTCGTAAATATTATTACATAATCGCAAAATGTAACTCAGAAAATTTTTAAGTGTAATAATAAAGTTTTTTCATCATTTATCTTAATGAATTATTTCCAATTTCTTATAATATATGACTTTTCCTATATCTTTTAATAACTTAACATATTTATTATATTTTAATACCATATCTTTAATCTATGTTTTCTATATTTTCATATTCTAAAAACCTTAATCTGTTAAAAACAATACTTTCCCTAAAATTTCATTAATTCATTTTATTCTTTCATTTATTTCTTAATACTTATTCTTTCATTAATTTCTTATTACATTTTAAATATCATTCCAAATCCCATGATTCCTTGCAAAATGACACGCCAAAATCAGATTACGTGAGATATCCCTCCGATCGACTTTGAGAACTTATTTTTTCTTCAGCCTACTTTATATTTCGCATTGTTTAGTGACTCGCCATCTCAGAAGTTCGTTGGCTGCACTGAGCTTTGTTGTCAGATCTGCGCCCTTTTCTATAAAACGACAGTACTTTGACTTGGAAGACAGAATTGGATGTTTTTGTGTTGCTTCAAGAATACACGTCAATTGGATATAGGTTTTTGTCAACGGTTGTTAGTCTCTACTAAACTATATTTTATCTAAACTATATTTACTAAACTATACTTCTCTACTAAACTATATTTGCTTAGATGGATTAAGACTCAGAGATATATAAGCCCAAAACTAGTGGAACAGTTTCTATCCATTTGCAACAATTAAAATAATTGGAACATTGCTTCTTTATTTAAAGAGGAAATTCGTCATAAAATTTTAAAAAATTGCTTCTACTCTGAAATCATGTGTTCAACTGTCAATCTGGTTGATAAAACCCATTCATCTCAAATATTATTCTGCTAGTGGCTCATCTTCATTTATGCGCAGGTGGTTTTTATGAAAGTTCGATTTGTTTTGCACTGGTGTGGGGGAATTAATTTATGAGTCCGGTATGATAAAGGCCTGTGATTCAAATCTTCATGTATATGAAACATTCTACTCCACAAAAATACATCCTGCAATGGCCAGTACTTAACTTACAATTTTTTACCATAACGCAGTTATTGAATATTTATTTTATAATCATGCGTGAAACACGGTAGTGTGACATGTAACAAAACTCTTTGTGATTTTCCCATTCAAATCATACATAGACAATGTTCTTTAAACACATTTATTTATTATTCACATAATAATGACATAATTCCACCAGACTACTCTTTGAACTCAGAACCAATGTAATATGACCACATGGAAAAACAGGAAAATGATCTTATAAGAATAGAGCTTCACCATATTAAAGACTTGAACCCCGCCAAGTGACAGAGTTCTGTTTAGCACATGAAAAAATGTAGAATTCTTTTTTCAAAGTCAGTATAATCTCACTTTATCCTAACATTCTCACGGATACAGGATTTTACAACAACATTCTATGTTGCCAATAACTTTGCTAGAAATTACATTTTTATCCAATGCGAAAGTTTAAAACAATGAAAAAAGAAAGAAATTCTTTTAGTCGAATCGGATAAATAAATTGCGAAGACCGGCCTAGTGTCGCTTCGCCAGAAATTATAGATAATCGAACGATCTTTCAGAACTTAAATAGGAAGGTATCAGGAAACAAATGAAAGAATAAAAAAATAAATAGGATCCTAAGGAAAGTGTTGCTTTAACAGATTAAGGTTTCTTTAGGATAAAATAAAGTAAATAAAGCGCATATTAAAGATATAGAATTTAATAAATGTGTTAAGACATTATAAAAAGACAGGGGAAAAGTTAAAATTTATAAGAATTTCAAAATAATTAATTTTGAATTAGGGTGAATTTTTTTTATTATTACATACAAAAATATATACATATATACATAAAACCATTAATTAGGACTACAAATTATGTCAAAGAAACACAGAAATAATAAAATAAAAGAAATATTATAAAAAGAACCAAAGCAGAATTATCAAGTCCTAAATATTTTGGCACTACAAATAAAGTGTATGGTTTCATCTTCATATTTGCCATAAAAAAGTAAAATTATACGAATTTAGGGCGACCAAAACACAATAAGACATGGAAAAATTGGAAAAAAGAACCATATTAAATAAAGATTTAAATATATAAATAAAGATTTAAATGAATGTAAAAAGAAAAAACATACCATAACTAAGAAATCCTTTTTAGAGCAATGATATATCGGAAAAAACACATGGGCATACTTATATGCAACTGTTGCCATAGAAGAAAAAAGGGCTTTGTTAGAAAACCAAGGACTATTACAAATTATAGTAAGGTAGATAATGTAATATATGGGAACAGCTCCTACTTTTACACAACTAAATTTAACTCCACCCAATTTTACAATGTATTACTGAAGGACTGCCATCTGCTGAGATATTAATAAAATAAATTGCCTTAATCTAAAAAGCTATAATAAATGTTTCTAACTGTCATTGGATGATGCCTCAAAGCATACATATTCTATAGATATTTAAGTTAAAAATAAAACTATTTCAACAAATAAATAACATAAGAAAAAATGTGTAAATGACCTGTTAAATAATAATAAAACATAAAATGTGACATGGATGATTTATTAAAGTTTCGCATAATTAATTATACCATATCATAAAATGCCAATAATTAAATCATTCTTACATCATATTCTAATTAATTAAATAAATATATAGCATAATGCTAATAAATTAAATAACCAAATTTATAATGCTTTGGTATTATTAAAAAAAGAAAAAGAAAGGAAGAAATTAATTTTTTTGAAATTAGTTTTCTTTATTGTATTCATAAATATTCTTAAAATTTAATATAAATAATTCAGTAGTAAAGAATTTAGAAACTAAAATAATTAATCTATGCATTTATACATTTGGAATATACACTATATGGCCAAAGATGACCGGCTACTTGCGAATTTAGACATTTTGTTAAATATCTAGAAAAATACATCAGTAATTATCCTGAAACTCTAAGAGTGTAAACATAATAGTACAGGTCATACATTTCCGTGACGATTTTTTCCCGAAACTCCATGGGGAACCGTCAACAAATGAAAAAATAACAAATATATTTTGAATAACCCTGTCAAAAACAATGTAGCAAAAGCGTTCAAAGTCTAGATTATGATTAAGTGCCTTATTGTAATACACTGTGTTCATTTTTATATAGATGTTATTGCAAGCGCCGATCACATAATTTTCCGTTTTCTTAAAGCACGCTAAATTGGCTGCAGACAAAAGTATTTTTATAAAAGATTATATTGTAAGAAGTTTGTAGATTGTAAATACAGTGGACTCTCTCTATTCTGAACACTCATGGGACCGACCAAATATGTTCAGATTATGGGGGTGTTCATAATAGAGGGAGATTGTGAAATGCATTACCACAAGTATTGTGTAGGGTGACCGAGCCAGTAGTTGATCAAATAAGATTGGTGCTACAGGGGTTTTATTATATTTTTTTCCTTTTAAGTTTAATAAGTAAACTATCATGATTGCTACAACCCTTAATGAATATCCTATTACGGTTGAAGCTGAAATTATAAGCAAATAGTTTCTTTAATATTCATTTTCCCTGTAGTTGATTAATCGAAGAAATCAGTTGAAAATTCTAAAATTAATCTTTAACCTCTTCATGCCTGAGGTACACAAATGTGTACCTCCATTCTTTTCCACATAAAAACTAAATTGCTCGAATTTTTTGCATTTTTACTTTGCTTCTATACAACTGAATGCTTTTTGCTTTAAAACAAAACCAATAAATGTCAGCACAGATGAATATTACCCCATAAAATAAATATTATTTTCATCCGAGTTTCGGAAATACCTTCAAGACATTGTAGCCAAAAAATAAGAAATATTCATGATTATTTAATTTAAATGCTTTACAATAAAAAGTTTTGAGGATTTGCTGATCATTTACTTGTTTAAAGACCTTAATTTTGTTAATGCGTAATTTTTTATTACTGACAGTTAAACTGACATTTTAAGGGGATTAGTGCTTTTATATCCATATTTGGAAACCTAAATTACCAGTCCCCTTAAGTACCGATTTCATAAAAATGACTCTTTCTGTCATCTATGGTGTCATTTCGATTATGCAAAAGCAATAAATATATATTTGTAGAGTAATTTTATGCTCAGGTCTGAAGAGGTTAAAATATCATGCTTAAGTTGTAATTAACAATAATTCAAATAACATTATTATTTGAAATAAGTAAGATGAAAGTGAACTATTTTAACTTACCGTAATTGTCTTCAACTAATCAAAAACTAATTTTTTATATTATCTAATTTTTAAAAAAAATCATTAAATGGCTTCCATTACAGGAGACAGCTTATAATAATCTGACAACAAGTGCTCCAACACTTAATTGAAGATTTTATATGAAGTATTCAAACAAATTTCAATTTCAAATACATGCTTAAAATCTAGCAGTGATAGTTGTTTATTTTTCAATGGAATTAATTGAACTTTTTTATTCTTCTGTAACAGTTTCTCCGAAAAACCATAATGGGATTTGATATTGGAAACACATGTTCAATTTACAGAGAGGTGGTGTAGAACTGGGGACCAAAAGTAGCGTTCATAATAGTGAGGTGTTCAGATTAGAGAGTGTTCAGAATACAGAAAGTTCAACCTTTGTTAAATCTATAGAGATTCGCCGGGACCATATAGGAATGTGTTCATAATACTGGGGTGTTCACATTAGAGAGTGCTCAAAATAGAGAGAGTCTACTGTATATGAAAAGATAATTTAACATAAAAATGTGAAATTAAATGTAATATATTTTGGGTTTTACAAGCAATAATATGAAAATTCTGAAAAGCATAAAGGCTCACAGAGTTTTAAATGAATGTAGTAAATGACTGCTGTGATATGGCAGTAATAAAGTGGCATGCTTTATAGTGAAAGTTTCAGTGCCTGTAGAACATTTCTTTTCTTTAGATTTTTTTAATTTAATTTGTGATAATTTGTGATAATTTGTTGATAATTTGTATAATGAAAGGATCAAACACTATTTCCAAATAATGGTATGAGTTTTCGATTTTTTTCTTAAATGGGACTCCCGGTACTTTCGCAACTCTTCCAGATACTTATCATACAGCCGTCATACAATGAAAGCTACTTTTCCATATAGTTGCAATGAAGATTGAACTATTTGTCAGATTGGTGGGCTAGAGGAAGGGGGAATGCCGTTTTCTCAGAATGTTGGCGCCAACATATTAAGATACCTCTTCAAGGCGTCCTGAAGATATTCATTGGAATGTAAGTGGAATCAAGTGCTGTAGTCTCAAATATGTTTTAGATCTCGAAAGAGATGACAATCGTTGGTGCCAGCCTAATCTATGGTACGGCAGTCTCTTTCACAAATCGAACAAATCCCATCGAACTTGTGAAAAAATCTGTTAGATAATCAGTTCGACTGGCACCGAGTGATTGTCACCTTTTTCAAGATTTCAAAACAGCTCTTTTAGTAAGTACATCATTCCACTTCCATTGCAACAAAAATCTTCAGGACACCTTGGAGACTTATCTTAATATGTTGGCGAACTCGAAATTTAAATTTAATAAAGAATAAGTTTTTTTAAAGAAATATTAAACGAAATCCTCTGTGCGATTTACTAACACACTTACCCACGTGTTAATCTTATGTACAAGACATTTGCAAGTGCTCTTATTCAGTAGTTATGCGATTGAAATAGCGCTTATCATATTTATGTCATTTTATTCACATTCACATTCAATACGTAGGAGACATCATTCTGTGAAATGGATACCTCCTGTCTCCCTTCTCTCCCATCAATATGACAAATGACTCAATCTTCTTTGAAACTATGTTGAAAAGTAGATTCAGTTGTATTTTATTCCAGGTTGTGATAGAATTTTACCATTCACGCCAACTTTTATTTTACGTCTCATCGGAGGTTGAAAAAAAACAGTCTTCATAATAGTAAAATCGTATTAGTTAGTGTTTTAAGGGGGTTCAGGGTTAAAAATTTTCAAAAAAATCGATTTTTTATGATCTAGTTTGATTATTCAATTAATTCTGAACTCAATGCAAAAAACCGCATAAAAATATTTGCATTTTTTAACGGAGTTATAAACATTTATGCATCAACACTTTCAAAGCCGCACCCATATAATTTCAACTTTAAGTCGCGTTTCCTCAAAACTTGATTTTTGATGACCAACACCAAGATTTAAAAAAAAAAAAAAAAAAAAAAAAAACATTTGATAGAATGGCCTTTTTTTTTTTTTTTTTTTTTTTTTTTTTTGCATGCATATAACATCATTATCTATAGAATGAATTAATATATTTTAGATAGTTTAATATTTTGAGTATTTTTAATGAAAAAAAAGTTGTATTTTTAGGGGTGTTTTAAATTTTCAAATCTGCGAGTTTTTTTAATAATGATTTTTTTAGTGATATCCTTAATTCATTCTATAGAGTAAAGTTTCCAGATCATTTTAAAGCAAAAATTAGGTTCTTATGTCAATTCAACGTTAAGATATCTTGCGGGTGCTGATATAACACATAATTTTTTTTTCGAAAATTTTGTAACATAAATTTTGCTATATTTCTTATTATATTACATTAAAGTACTTCATTTTATAATTTTATAAGACTACAAACATACCTTTAAAACATCAGAAAGTTTAAATTAATTACACTGAATACTTCTGTACTTACTTCTAATACTTTACTACTAATACTTACACTGAATGACTCGAAGCTAGAACTCTGTTTACATGTTTTTCCGTGTCGGTCATGCAATGAGCCCCCTTAAAGTGTTTCACAATCTATCCTGATGGATGATTTTTCTTCATCCTTTTTCGTTTTGTTATTTCATAAATTTTTAGCCCTTTTTTTTTAAACAGTCAAATATTTAAGGAATTTTCTGGCTTCCTAGTCGCCAAGACTCTATACCTTTTCAAGGAATCTGTCTTTCTAAAATTCAAAGAACTATAACACAGAAAAAAAGCTATCTCTAGATTGAACTGCGTAAGAATAAATGTAATTTTAAATAAAAATGAAGGTAGAAAAGTGTGTAGACTAGGAATAAATATGTAAAAATATAAATAGGATAAATCTAGGAGAGATGGCCATAGTTTTTAAAGATTTACATAAAAATTCTTAGAATGTGAATACAAGAAACATTTAAGCATATTTGAAATTCTTATGTGTATATAATTATGGTATTTTGGACAAAAAATACTTAAACAGTGAGAACAAATAGTGGGCAACAAAATTAAATTAAAATGACAGATGACCATCTCTCCTTCAAGTTGAGGAGAGATGGCCATCCAGTACAAGAAATAAACAAGTGGGTAAGTATGATCACAGATCTCACAGAGGGTTCCGTTTAATATCGTCTTCAAAACACTCTATCATTAAATTAACAAACGAAAAACAGTTTTTCGGCGCCATTTTGGCATTTCTTCAATAATCGCGCCAACCAGAACAGAATATAACTTTTTTTCTAAATGCTGCCTTAATCGCATTGATTTCTCGATTTCTCTATTAGAATCTGCAGACTCAGTGTAGCTACGCTAGTAAATAAAATTATAAATAAAAGTAAAATATTACAGAACTTAGCATAAATTTAAGGGAGATAAAACTGGTCATCAAAGTGGTTAGTAATTTAAATGAATAAGAATTTAATAAATAAATAAAATATTTCACTTCGCGTATTAAAATAGATCATAAATAGGATGAAATAAAAACAAATAAGCATGTTTTTCACGTGATTTATTTAATCCATTAATTTATATTGCATACATAATAATCTTATTAAAACTTACTTGCAACAATTAGAAGAAATGAAATTTCAGTTTTGAAAGGAGGTGGACTAATAAGGGCCATTTTTCGCCCATCAGCACCTAGACGTGAAATAATTTTTTTTTTCATTAGTATACCTCATAACAAGTAAGAAAATAATAATATCTTGAATGAAAGTTTAATAATTGATGGAGAAATAAAATATAGATTTAAGTAAATATTATGAGTATTAATGAGCATAAACACAATTGTCATTAGTTTTAATCCATATAATCAATAGTAAATACAACAATAAGTGTAAAATTAAGATAAATGAAGCTTACTAAGATTATTATTTCAATACATGAAATATCGGAAATAATAAATAACAAATAATAATAATAATAATAATAATCATACAGTTTCAGACTTTTTGGACAATGTGTTTTAGATTATTTTCGTTATTGTTTGCCTCACCAGAATCAATCATCTATCGGCCGCGTCTTGTACAGTAAATGAACATATTCGATATTTGGTTTTATAATTTTGATTGAGCGATGGTACATTACAGTAGCATTGTAAGCCAGAAACCATAATATGAAAACAACATGCACCCAGCACTCTTCGACACTTTCGCGTACTTTACACTGATAGTACCATTATGTTATAATATTTCGCTGTGTTTTTATCCAAATATTATAGGTTTTAGAAATTGTGCGCTGAAAAATCAAATTTTGGTTACGGGAGGTATCCCTTAGCATCATCTGTTGAAAACTGTTGTTTCTTAATTAAGAATCAAGGCATTCCATGTTCAATATCAATTTCGTGCAGAAGTTCCAAACAATCCCGGTAAAATCTATCAATAATCTCAACATCATTTGGCTTCAGACACTCTCTGATATTATATGAATATTTTTTTAATGTGTTTGTAAGTATGTTAGCGTAATTGTTCTTTGTTTCCACGAAGTAAGGAACGAAGACATCCAAAATGTAATTTGAAGTAATGACTAATACCATATGCTTAACAAAAGGTCTTCCTTTGAATGCCAGAAGGAATGTCTCTGAAAGGAATAGTTCACTCTTCTGTATATAAACGTACGTGCTATCGAAAGCAATCATCATTGTATCATTGTTGTCATCCGGAATAAACAATCTTCCTGATGAAATCTTCGTATGTTTTTAAATAACTTTTGTTCTGGTGATGTGTTCCACTTTACGGTGTTTTAGAACAACGCTCTCAATCAAAGCCTGGTTTTCATATTTTACAGAAGATATTATTATTTTTCTTACATTGAATAATGTAGACAGAACACCATGATAGAGACCAGTTCTAAGTTTTACAATTAACATTGCAAAGTAAGTAAGAGATGACCTCTTTATTGAGGAACGTATTTTGGATTTTACAAGTTTAAAAATATAGTTAAAATCAGACATAAATATACCCATGAGAATATAATAATAGATTTCGGAAAAGTGTCCCGGTGTATCAAAATCGAGGCCTGCTTTGCTACATTTCTGATATTGGTTTAAATATTTTCATGCATTGCATTTCATACATCGATGTATTCTCACTTACGGGACTTAAATCTTGCAGAGTCAATTTACCGATCAAGTAATATGAGTTTTGCAGCATCGTTTTCGCGACAAAATATAGATATTAGTTTCTATAAAGGCTTGAGTTTCAATAGCTTTTGCTACAATAACGAGGCAGTTCTTACCTTTACATATTGTAGAACAAGTGTTAGAGTTGTGAAAATGAGATATTGATTTTAAATGTATATTAGGTTTCTTATTTGTGGTCTCATCGACAGTAATCGTTGACGCATAATCTCTTATTGTTACATCAGAAGAATAAATAGAAATATTTAGAGCCTGGAGAGCACGAAATACATATTGTTTGCATTTAGAGCACTATTTAGAACCACTCTGTAAATCTCAGTTTTTCGAACATTTAAGTATCAATATAACTTTTCTGTTAGAACAGATACGAAAAGTTTTCTGCGAGACTTAACAAACATGACATTGATATCCAAGCATTATTTATTAGTAATTTCTTTAATAAATATTTACGAAAACAATTTTAGAAAACAGCATTGACGTTTGAACAACGTTAATGCTTTTTAAGTACGGAAAAAAGTCTGAACGCGCTCCGATAGTAGTGCATTTGATTCTCTCACACGATACATTTTTTTCTTTTACAGGTTGAAGCGCACACTGAACCCAAATAAAATAATGCTCATATAAAAGCTTATAAAGAGTAGAATCATTGCATGTCAAAATTAATTGGGTTCATTGAGCGCTTCTTAATAAAAATTAATTCAAAGACACAAAAAACGTCAAAAATGCAGAAAAAAGCCAAAACACTCTACTTTCGGGCTATAATTTCCATGACTTACTATTTTATTTATCACGTAAAACTTATATTGAAAAAAAAAATACATATCTTTAACTATACAAAAACACAGAACAATCATCTGAATTCGAAACTTTTTTTCCGGGTATATGATGGGCGAAAAATAGCCCTTATTGAACCACCTCGTTTACGCTACTGCAAATTTTTAAACTTCGAAATATCGCACATTATCAATTTTCACACCATCGTGCAGGGATAAAATGTACTTTTAATATTTTGTTTGAAAGCTGTATCTCAATTTATTTTTGAGATGTTAAATTTTTTGTAGTTTTTAATCCCAATTTTGTAAGTGTGGCAACAGAATTACTCCATTTCTTTTGAAAGTAAAAGATAATGGAGTAATTAGAAGAAACAAAACAACATAAAAAGGAACTAATGATATTGAAATTAATATTTTAATTAAAAAAATAGTCTTTTTTAAAATTTTATAATTTGTTGTGTGACAATAGATATTCAGCTATAAGTACACAAAATTTGAACTCTCGGACTTGTATACTTTTTTGTGGACGGACTGTTTGACAGACAGACAGACAGAGGAAGAGACGAATAGGGTTTCGTTAGAACAAAACCCTAAAAACGAAGTCAAAAAAGTGAAAAATAACATATTTCATGTAGTTATTCATTTAAAAGCATACAACAATTTATAAAAAGGAAATTATATCTAGAAAATCATTGAATGAAATTCGAATGAACAAAATTTGAAGCATAAAATAAATTCTTCATTTTTCATTTAATTTTACCACATTTTCAGCAAAAGTTTTGATAGATTGTACACATTCCATATCCAGTCATCCTTTATGGTTGTGGCACTATGTTCTTTTTCACAACCAACACAGGAATCGTCCTCCAATTCTGTTCTCTTGAAATTTGCATAGAATCTGATTATTTCAAATGCATTTCATCTTAATCACTATTCGAAGTGTCATGTTTTTTCCTAGCGTTTATTTTAGAATTTTACACGGTTTTAAGTTTATTTATCAACTTCATCTGTTTCTGGGATGAAAGTTTCCGAAGTTTTTCAATATTTTCTGAAAGAAAAGTACGTTGTTAGGCCTTATTATATTACCGTTATTCAATTTTGTATATTAATTAAAATTTAAATAATTATATCAATCAATATCTATATTATAAAGGCCAAACGTATCTGTGCGTAACGCATACGTCATTTTGCAAATGGCAATACTTTCCCCTGCAATTTCGGTTTTGCAATTTTCGCTACTGCAAATTTTACACTTCTAACTTCTAACCATCGCACATTTTAAACTTTTACACCGTCGTATAGAGAAAAAAGTGTACTTTTAAATGCAATTTGTCCGAAAGCTGTATCTCAATTTATTTTTGAAATATTAATTTTTTTTATAGCTTTTAGTGCCAATTTTGTAATTGTGGCAACAGAATCTCTCCATTTTCTCTTAAAATTGAAAAGAAAAATAGAAATTAAAATGCGCGACACTTTTCCATGCAATTTCGGTTTTGCAATTTTCGGTAGTGCAAATTTTACACTTCTAAACATCGTACATTTTTAATTTTTACACCGCCGTATAGAGAATAAGGTGTACTTTTAAATGCAATTTGTTTCAAAGCTGTATCTCAATTTATTTTTGATATTTTTGTTTTTTTTTTATAATTTTTTGTACCAATTTTGTAATTGTGGCAACAGAATCATTCCATTTTCTCTTAAAATTGAGAAAAAAATAGAAATTAAAATGCGTATATTATTTCAAAAATATCGTCTGTTTTGAAGTACGGTGAATTTCCGTTTTATTTCGTTTAATAATTTGAATGATTGAGTTTTATATTTTTTTGCTAATTTTAGCTTAAAATAATATTTGTTTGAGAGTTAGACTGACCAATATAGGATGAATTTTTTACTGTAACTAATTTTGTAGATTTATTATAAATCAAAGAAACAGTTCTTTCTAAAAGATTTTCTTTCGTCGAATTTCGACGGGTTCCACCTCGTAATTATAAATTCAAAAAATATATAATTTTTTAAATATAATTACATTTAGTTAAAACCATCATTCCGTACAAATTTAAAATATCAATTATAAGTGCCCATCTCTTCTTGATTTCATGTGTCCATCTCTCCTAATTTTAAAGCACAGATTGTCACCCAATTTAAAGCATCATTCGCTATTATAAATCTCTGCTTCAGACTAAAAAGCAAATATTGGATTATATACGTGTGTTTAAAGTCCTTATAGTTAAAAAAAAGTAACATACATATTGCAAAACATTCAGACGCGTAACTCAATAAAAATATTCGACCCCTAAATTATATAAACATTGAAATTACACATTATTTTTATGATTTAAAAACGCAGTTATGAATGAACACGTTGAACTATTTCTTACGAACAAATTTTATATGCAATCTATGATTTACGTTTTGAAATATTTAGACTGGCCATCTATCCTAGAATTACCCTAAATTTTAAAAATAAATATAACAATTATATTAAAAGAGAGCTAAAATGTTGACATATTCCAAACAGTCGGGATGACCGAAAAAAAGGCCCAAGATGTTAAATAATTTCCTCCTTCTAATGCTGTACTTTATTTTCAATTATTTATTTTTTTTTCTTCAGAAGTTAGAAATTAAAAAAAATATCGGATTTAGATAAATTTCTAGAAGTAAGAATACGTGTTTCTTTTACAAAATTAATTATTGAGCTAAATCATGAAAGATTGAAGAGAAACAATATTTGATATCAGGAGGACTTTATTCATCAGTTTTCTAAAGTGCGATATTTTTAGGGTATTTCGATCAAAAGAAAGACTCAATAAAGTTTTCCTATTCAACTGCGAATGCAATCTACATTTGAATCCTACGATTTCGCATAACAAGGCTTCTCTATTTCGACTCTGGTAGAGAGTGCAAAAATATATCATGCATTTTAATCTGATGTGCATTTTTCATGGGAACTTATATGCAAATGACAAATTTAATCTTTAGAAGTATAAATAGTATCTGAAAGAATGTAACCAATTTGGAAAATTCCACATTTTCTAAACTACAAAAGTTTAATACGTTCTAAAAAACATAAAATTAAATAAATCAAATTAATTATTTTAAAAATCGAAATACAAAGTAAGCTGCACTTAATCTAAATGATTATCTGTTATGAATAAATATTTAATTAGAATGCTTCAGCCATTTTATAGTAGATTTTAAAAAAACTTCGAAATACGTTTTTAAATTATAACATTTGTAAAATTTGGCATTATAGCGTTAAAAAGAAATTGAAGTAAGAGTTTGTTATTTTTTCCGATATGCATCCTAGTTAATGCTTAATTGATGTCCTTCAATTTCATATTTTAAACTTTCTTAAAAGAAAGACGTAAGCGCTGAAAATAGATGCGCCTCTAATCTCCAAGAAAATATCTTTTTCTGAAAATTTGGAGTTTCTGATTCACGACCCTCATCGCAAGCCCGTTCTTTCATTCTACGAAATGAATTTCTTTTCCCCAAAACTAAAACATACTTTTAACGCAAGTTTGGTGATTCGTCTTTTGACAGATGAGCTAGTGTATTTTGCTTCAATAGTGGCTACATATATTAAGAGGTTCTCTTGAGATGGGAAAGTCTGTACCTGTTTTGTTTTTCTGGAAATCGGAATATATTTTCGAAAAGAAACCTTCATGTTATGACCAAAATTATGTTTTGAGTACCCGTTAAGTTTAGATGAAATTTCAACATGAAAAAAGAAATCATTTAACCTATTCATGGCACGTTTAATCTTTTTTATTTCTTTATTTCCTTGAAGACTCTAAAAATCCAAAAAAAAATAAAAGTATTCTTAATATTTACTTGTCGATAATAACATACCAAAAAGTAAAAACATGCTCTAAGGCATACTTTTCAAGAGGATGTTTTGTGATGATTTGCATAAATTTGATATAATAATCCAAAAAAGTATATTATTTTTTAATATATCGCTCTAACTTTGCAAATTCAATTTCTATAAAATTTTAACAAAATGTCAATAAAAGTACCTAAATAAAGATGCAAATATAGGTTTGAAAAAAATTGAAACCAAAAAAGTTTTCATCAATAAGTGTCAGGCATAAATCGAAAAAGTTTATGATTTTTTCTTAAAATCACTGAAAATAAATGGTAATGCTAAATAAGAAATTTTAATAAATAACAATCAGTATTTTGTAAGATAGCCAAACCAATTTATGACAGCTTTGCATCGTCGAGATATTAACTTAATAAGCCTACCGATTTTCGATTGAGCCCACGTTTGGTACAAAGCGTCGAAATTTTCGTCAAAAAATTTTTATTTAATGGTCTGAGTAGCTCTTTGAAGTTCATCCCATAACTTTTCAGTTGGGTCAGGTGACTGGTTTCGACTAAGCCATTAGTTTATCTCTTTTATACTTGAAGAACTTCTTGACACGGTATAAATGAAACGTTATGAGAATAGTGGTTCAAAAATTTGCTTTTTTAAAAAATCTACTCTAGAATTCTGAGTAACATAATGAACTGTTTAAAATGTGTTAAAAAGTGCCAAAAGCTTGGATTATGCTAAATCAAAAGATAAGACTACAAAAAAGCACATTATGCAAGACTAAAATCCGCACCATTCACTGTCGTAAATTCAATCTATAGCGCAAGTTGTTTTTTTTTATTAACGAAAACATATTCACCGTAGATTGTGTAAATGACTTAAGATATTACTGGTATTATTTTCGAAATGAGACATATCTTCTGCTTTCAAAACGTATATAAGGTAGTGACTCTGTCATGATTTGGGTAGGCTTTAATGCAAAAGGGGAAACCTGACTGGCTTTCAACGAAACAAATATAAACTGCTTTGATTATCATGATATTCTTGGTAATAATCTAATGCCAGTTAAAAGTGAACTTATGGATTAGAATTTAGAATTTCATATAGCTTCAAGATAACGCTTCTATTCGCAAATCTTTGTCAACTTCAGATTAATTATCTTCAAACAACATCGAAACTTTAGTTTAGACAATCCATAAAAATTTCTGAAATAAATCCTATAGAAAACATGTGAGGAATCTTGGTTCTTCAAATGAATGCAAAAGAAGGCGTTTTGATTCGATTCTTCAACTGAAAGCAGCCATTTTGGAAATGTGGAAACAAGTGTCCATTACCACGGATAAAAAACGGCCAAATCTTTCTCAAAGCGTCTTTTGGAAGCCATTATTGATAAGGGGACAAAATACTACAAGTTAAGGTTCAAATCATTTATATGAGTACTTTAGATTTTAGATATACTGCTCCTAATTGTTTTCCCTCTAATTTTGTTATCTATAAAGAAATTTTTGCTTATTTTTTAATATAATATTGTAATTTAATCCTACGTTAGGCACTCAGGTGACATATGTCACCCATGACATTTGATTTTTTTTTAATTTTGTGTTTTTTTTATTCTCCTTGTCAGATTCCCTTCCCATTCTTCATTAACGTATTGTTCGTAAAAAGTTGTGAATTTTAAATATAAATTTTCAATGAGTATTTCGTTATTTTAGAATGTTGCTTTATCACTGCTTTTCTAAAAAATACAAAAACAGCATATTGAAAATGAGTGACATATATTACCCGTGCGATTAAATGCTCAACATAACACAGGATTAACCTGTTAAGTCCTGGAGTACCCATTTGGGTACATTAAAGCAAAAGGCAAAATTACCCCCAAAAAATTATAATATATGCATAAATTTCTGCTATCGCTATTCACATACATCACAGTGTCCTATATTACCAATAGATGTGCTACACGTTTTAGGAAGGGGGAACTATGTGACTTTGAAAATGAGACATTTCCAAAATGGATGACATAAGCAATTTACCAACGACTTCACGTCAAAGTATGTGAATAATACAAGTTTGTAAGTGAATTTTTAAAAAAAATTGCATTTTTTATAAATTGTACTGTTTAAAGAATGAGTTGGAGTTGTTTATAAATGTTGTTCATATGTGCATGGATGTTGAAAACATCTGTAAATATGTTGTACCCATATGGGTACAATGGGTCTTTACTATACATTTCCAGCTAAATACATTAATTTTCTGCGTAACTATTGTGTACACTTTGTTATTAACAATTTTTTTAGGAATGAATAAATTATTTGATTTAATCTTACAAAACAATTTAAAAGGAATTTTTGCATTTTTTAAAATAATATTAAGTAATATACTGAATTTACTACTAAAATATGTCACACGTTTTAGTAACTTTAAAAATTTCTAACACGTTTGAAATGTTGTACAGTGTTTAGTATTCTACAAGCCCGCATTTATTAGTCAAAAAAGTCTTCACTCATACCATGAGTGACAAATGCAATGCAAAGAGTTAGATTCTTCCTTTTGCGATCAAATTTACACTTTGCTGATTCTGTAATACATTCTTCTGATACCGAAGATCACCTATGGAGAGTACGTACTTTGCTAAATGTAGTCAAGAATGCCTGTTTTAAAATTTCTGACACAAAATTTAAATACATTGATGTGCAAAACATCCCGTTTGGGGGGAAATTTGGCTTCCGTCAATATCTTCCTTCGAAGACCAAGCCATGGAATATAAAATTTTTGTTCTTGCCTCAAATGATGGTGTAATACTGGATTTTATCTTGTACTCAGGAAAAAATGCCATTCTTGTAGAAGATGTGAAAGACTTACAGCTTGGTGGAGCAGTTGTCAAAATAATAATAATAATAATAATAATAATAATAATAATAATAATAATTGCAATAACTGAGTGAAAACAGCTGAATATCTTTTTAAAAGGGAATTCTGTATACTTGCACAGTCATGTCTAATAGAATAGGTGATGTTGCAAACAAAATGCATGCTGTGAAAGACAGTGCAATGAAACTTGGTGAGTGGAATGTGTTTACTATATCAGATAATAAAATTGTGGTGTTGAAATAGAAGGACAAGAATCCAAGTGCATATGATGTCCACCACATGTGGAAGTGAGTCCAGTGATACACGTGAGTGCTGGTGTAAAGATAAAAAAGCCAAAGTTCCTGTAACCAGACCAGCTATAATAAGAATGTATAAAGCACATATGAGTGGAATCACAATCTAAACGGTAGGTTCATCGATGCGAAAACGTGAATAGCCAGTTCGGGTCTCTTCTCAGTTACTCGACTTTGTTACGGTAAATAGTTGGGTTTTGTATATAAGAGATTATAGATCCTCCAATATTCCAAAAAGAGATCAAAAGAATTTATTCGAATTTTGTCTTTACACTGCTGAAGTCCTTATAAAATGTGAAAAGAAAAAGTCTACTGTTGGACGATCACGAAAATCAGAGCAATCATCTAATGAATCTACATCTTCTAAAAAAAGGAGAAAAACCATGTCTATTCCCAAAAATGAGGTTCATTATGATGTGTTTGGACATGGGGCAGAATCTGTTGCCAGGGTACATCAATCTCGATGGCGCATGGAAGGAGGCAAAAGAAAATCAAGAGTAAAATGTGTGAAATGTAATCTATTTCTTTTTCTTAAGAAGAAATAATTTTTTCAAAAAATTCTATAATAAATGATATATTATTAAAAGATTATTGTTACAAGATATGCATAATATTACAAGATATGTATAGTATATGTATAGTATATATAGTATAGTAGCCAGATATGTATTAGAAATATTACAAGATATGTATAATATTTTGGCATAATACATAACTTTAGGTAAAAAATCCTTTAAGCTGTTTCAATTGATATAATTTTTTAACAATAAATAGGTCTATTTATTGTAAAACAAAATTGGTCTTATTTATTTAAATAATGACATTTTTATTCAATTGTGACCTAATGTACCCATATGGAGACATGAATTTTAACTATTTAAAATTTTAAAAAATAAAAAACTAATTCTATTTTCTCTTTTCTAAGTCTAAAAGCGCCATAATTTTCTAATAAAATAATTTTTCTATGCAAGATTTTTCTTGGGACTTAAGAGATTAAAACAAATATCAAAATTTTTATATCTTTATGTGTATAATTTTGTAATGATATCTTTTTCTTCTTTAAAATAAGAAATTTGTTGTTTTTGTTGGTAGTCCTAAACTTTTTTTCCAGCACTGTAGCTACTGCTGTCTATTAAAGATTTTCTTTCGCTGCTCTAATACTTGCTCTGCCGTCACGTGCAATAGTCATTTCATGTTTTCCCGACCAACAAACTTTACGAATATCATTTTTGACCTGATAACGTTTATAAATAGCCGAAATGATGCTTGAAAATAGATGAAATTCAGAAATTAAGACTTTGATGCGTTTTCCTGCTTTCTTAACCTCAATAATAAATTTCTGAAGTTCTATACTGACCTCTTTTCCCTTTTTCGTCTAAAATAAAAATAAATAGATATTAATCCACACAAAGAAAGCTATTTAAGTTCGAATGAGTAAAGTTAGTAAAGAAAAACACATGATACATTAAAAAATTATATGTTATATTTATTTATTTATTTATTTTGCCGCACTTTTGATTCTTACTGCTGAAGATTTGTTTGGTTTCATTATTTTTTTTTTCAATTATGGTATTTCAAGTATGGTGGTAATATATAAACTATACACTTTAATAATTATAGTCGTTGGTAAAGAAATCATATGAGTTATAATTTTAGGTAGCTTTCGTATGAAATACTACCTATTGCGTTCGCACCAATGTTTGAATTTCTAAAAAAATTTTGCAGATCTACGCCGATCATCACTCCTAGACCCCAAAACTACCATTAGTAAAAAAGTTTATATATATATATATATATATATATATATATATATATCACTTTCTTATGGACACGATAACTTCTATAGTTTTGCTCAAATCTCTTCCAAACTGATACATAAAATCAAGGGGTATAAAATCTCGGCTAAATTCGTTAATGGGCAAAATCGGTCCAAGGGGGTTGAAATAGGGAGGGATTTTCTGAAAATCGAAAAAAACGTCATAACTTCTTAATTAAAATAGATATCGAATCGTTTTAAAGTTTATATTACTTCTTAAAAATAGGCCAAAAGTTTATGCGTGACAGATATTTGGTAAGTTTAGAGATGAACTCAAGAGGCGAAAAAAAACTGAGTTTTTGGGAGAAAAAAATTCATAACTTCTTCAATTCTTAAGGTATTAAATCCAACTAATTTTTTTATAGATGTTCTTAAAATTATCTAAAACTTTTGTATTTACAAGTTTTTGATAGGACCAACTTTTACCGACGAAAAAAATTAAAAAAGAAAAGAAAAAGGGGGTGAAAAAAGAAAAAAATCCATAACTCCGTCAATTTTTAAGCTATCAAATCTAATTAAATTTATTTTACATCTTCTCAATAATATCTACAACTTTTATATTGACAAGTTTTTCATAGGACCAGTTCGTATAGCAAAAATAAATTAAACAAAAATAGGAGTTAGAGAAAAAACCTCAAATCCAAACTGTTTATATTCTGACTCATTTTTAAATTCATTTTTGATTTTAAACGCATCCAAATGCTAGATCCTGTTATTTAGAAAGTGTATAAAGTGACGCATTGGTCAGCTTTTTGATAAAGACAGAATATATTTCAAAAAAGGCTACCAAAAGGGGTATTTTGAACAGAATTTCCCGAAGTCATCGTGACTGAAAATTTAAGGAAGTATTCAAATAAGAAATTGCGTTTTTTTCTGACTCGTTTTTAAATCCACTTTTGCTCTCAAATGCATCCAATTTACACATCCTTTTATTTAGGAACTATATAATGTGACGCATTGGCCAGTTTTTTTTGATAAAGATAGAATATATTTTTAAAAATGCTGTGAAAGCGGGCATTTCGCACAAAATTTTCCGAAGCGATCATGATTAAAGTATTAAGGATGTATTCAAATAACAAATCGGTTACTTTATGACTGATTTTTAAATTCAATTTTACTCTCAAACGCATTCAATTGGTATTTTTTTGTTATTTATAAACTGTATAATGCGCTGTTTTGGTCGATTTTTTAATAAATTCAGAATATATTTCAAAGTATGTTGTGAAAATGGGCATTTGAGCTGAATTTTGCTTAAGATGATTCTGATAAAACCAGTTCTTGCAGAAAAATGAAATAAAAATTTTTTCATAAGCGGCCAAATAAAGTTATTAAACTGGGTTTATCTCTAATCATACTTTATATTTTTTGTTGAAATGAGCACTCTTCGAAATCTACTTCAGCCTATAGGCCAATCCCACAGGGATTTTATTTTCAACTGAATGATAGCTGTTCAGCTAGGGATTTGAGCTCATAACCTTGGCTTAAACTGTCAATGCAAAAAAACTAGGTTATTTTAGATAGGTCAGGAAAACACAGTTCATTCAGAAAATCTTTTTCGCAAAGACATCTGATATATTATTTGAAACGTCTCGACTGAATGAATCGAAGGTAAAGGGATTCAAAACCCGGCTGGGCAATTTGTCAAGCAGTTGGAAAAAATTAAAACTCACATAAAACATTTTAATTTACAACAGCACTTTTTCTCTTAGTCTTATAATCATTTTATATTACCTAAGAAAAGTTATATTTGCTATTGTTTTATGATTAAATATAAAGAAAACAGGAACAAAAAAGAAAAAATAATCAGAAATGATTTTTTTATTGTTTGTACAGTTATCTCTATTAATACATGCATAGCCAAAGTTCTTCAGTTTCATCTTTTGAAATTCCATCAAAGAAATACGTAATTACTGAATATAAACAGGCTTCTAATCTTAAGAAAATATTACATTCTCAAAATTTGGAATACTTAATTCTTGACAGACATTGCAAGAAGATTCTTCCATTATTCCATAAAATTCTTTTACTTGAAACTAATGTGAGACATAAAGTTTGGTGATTCGTCCTTTGACACATGAACTAGTGGGTTTTGCTTTAAGGCAGCGGTTCCCAAACTATGGGTCGCAACCCACTGGTGGGTCTCGGTGAATATTTAGTGGGTCACGCAAACAAGCGAGGTTTGTCACAAAAAATATAACTTTTATTTCAACTGCTAAAAACAATTTCAATAACAAATAATATTTTAAGGGAAATTCCTTAATTTTCATATGAAGAAATATGCGAACAGAGTATCCAGAAACATCTGAATGAGCTCTGAATTCCTTGTTGGAGTCCAACACAACGTACTCGTGTGAACATGCTTTTTTACTTGATTGTTTTTGAAAACAAGTGTAGAAAAAACTGTGCGTTGAAAGTGAATTAAGATTGAAAATAACAAGTTTAAACCCTGATATAGATGCTTTCAACGGTAAACGCCAATGCCAGAAAACGCACTGATTATAAAGTTATGTTTCGATAGTAATTAAATGTATTTTTAATTATCTCTCTAGTTTTTCTATTGTGTTATTTATTATTCCACGTACATAAATTGGAAGTACGAATTGTTGTTTTCGTTGATTGTGCATCATCCTTCTTGCGAAAATTTGCCTTTTTAATAGCGTAGCATAGCCGATAACTTATAGAGATCATACAATAATTGCCATAGTGGCATACACTCTTATATTAGGTGGGTCGCGAAAATTTTTCTTATTTAAAGGTGGATCGCGTACCAATAAAGTTTGGGAACCGCTGCTTTGAGGGGTCTCATTAGTCTTACTTTTTATTTGGTAGTGCAATTTAGCAACATGTCACGTTTAATGTTTTTTCTCTGTCCCCATAAAACATAAATGCAAACATTTTTTACTATAGACAACTGAATATCTCTTCTATTTAAAATATATTTTTTAATATTCTACATTGAAATTTCATTTTATATTTTTCATATTTAATTTTTATTTAAGAAATTTTAAATTGTTTTTTGACTTGCATCTGCTGCGTGCAAAACTGTAGCAAAATCATTGGTTCAAGAGTTCCCAATAATGTTGATAATGACGTAAAACCAATCCATCGTGAACTTACATTTCATTTAAAAGCAATTTCTTTATTTGAAATTTAAACTTAAATTATAGAATTCAGAAAAAAATTTCATTGAAAATTTGTCAATTTTAAATAATTACTACTATTATAATACTAAATTTGAAATATAAGTTACTATTTAGTTTACAATGAAGATACTTACAAGTTTCATGCAAATTGATTTAATAGTTTTTGGAAAATGCTGCGCAGTCGATGCAAATCAAAGAGCAATTTAAAATTTTTATCAAAATTAAACCTAAAAAAATTAATTAAAATTTCAGTGTCGAATATTAAAAGAATTATTTTTAATTGAAAAGATGTGTTAAGTTGTATATATTAAAAATTAATGCAATTATGTTTCATACGGACTGAGAAAAAGAAAATTAAATGTGACACGTTTCTAAATGCATTACCAGGTAATATGAAAGACTCCTGATCCTCCCTTAAGAGCCCATACTACTGGCTGAAAAAGACCCGGATGATAATGTTATGTCTATGGGGGCGTTCTTTTCAAATATCTCGTTCAAATTCTAATATTTTTACATGATTTTTTTGCATAGGATAGCTGAGGACGATCTACAACCGGGCTAGTTTTTACTTTTTCGATTTTGGTTACATATTTTTTATATTATGATAGTTTCAATTTCAGAACCTATTCTAACCGGTTTGGAAAGTTAAAGTATTTTTTTTTAAATCTGAAACCAAAATTTAAAAAGTAAAAACTAGTCCGATTGTAGATCGTCCTTAGTTATCCTATTCAAAAAAAAATCATGTAAAAATATTAAAATTTGAGTGAGATATTTCAAAAGAACGCCCCCATAGACTTAACATTATCATCCGGCTGTTTTTCACTGAGTTGTGTGGGCTTTTAATACAGGGGGAGAATAAATACTACATTACGAGATGCCCTTGGGAGGATGGGAAAGATTAGCTAATTTGTTTTTCTAGAAATATAAGGAATTCTTTCAAAAATATACTCATCGTATTGTTACAGGAGTACGTTTTTGATACCCTTGAAATTGAGATGAACGATTAACAAGAAAAAAAAAAAAAGAAAGAAAGAAATTTCTATCTTCTGTTAATAGCACAGTTAATAGCATCTTTTAAATCTTCTTATTTTCTTCAGCATTTCTCTAGAAATGTAAAAAGTAAAGGTATTATTCCAAGAGTTTACTCAAATATTTTTCTATAATATCATACAAGAAGTAAAGACAGAACCGCCGGTACATTTTTAGTAGGTATTTGTGATAACAAGTATAAGCATGAATATTTGAACTTAATATGTCTCATTGTATCAACTAAAACAATTTGCTTTTTTTATATGCAATCATACGTTTTCTGTAATTGGAGTTTCTTATTTATTGTCATCATCATCAAGATTTCTTCATAAATACAAAAAGTAAAAGTGTTTACATGAACATTTACCGATAATAGTATATAAGGTGTAAAGATATTACCACTGGCACATGAAGTACTGAGGTTACCATATTTTGGAATAATGTAATCATGAATGCTTGTCATGCTTTACTCTATTAAATATAACATTTCAGTTTATTATTTTGACACAATCATAGTATTCGAAAATATTCATATAAATTGCAATTTATCATACTGAATGAAAAAATGCCCAAGCCTTGGATTTGAAACCAAGACTGTGGTTTAAGTTATGTACTCTCTGTATCGACTAAGATATTTTGAGCAATTTAGACTGAAGCAATTCACTCAGATAATTTTTTTAGAAAAATTGTCTGCTCTGTTGTATGCAAGAACTCGGCAAAAATAAACCCCAGATAAAGTAGTACAAATACCTGTCTAGATACTTTTCCACCAAATTGGAAAAAATTACAATTAATATAAATCATTTTTAACTTCAATCGCACTTTTTCGCTTAGCTTTTAATCGTTCTAAGTAACCTGAGGAAAATAACTTTTAATATGTTTCTTTTTTTTATCCTCTCCCCGCCAAAAGAAAAAAAAAAATTGTGTTTCCTACCTGTAGTTTGAAGTAATACGCGCATAACCAATATTCTCCAATTTATATATTTTGAATTTTCTCAAAAGGAAGATGTAACTGCTGAATATGGACGCGCATCTAATCTTTGGAAAAAATATTGTTTTCTTAAAATTCAAAGTTTTTGATTCACGACCATGATCGCAAGTCCGTCCCTCCACTTCTACGAAATGAATTCTTTTTCCCCTGAAACTAAAACCCACTTTTAACGCAAGTTTGGTGATTCGTCTTTTGACAGATGAACTATATTGTGTTCTGCTTCAGTGCTGAATAGCTACTTTATGAGATTCTCTTGGGGGGATTGAAAAAACATTACCTGTTTCGTTGTAGTTTTTTTTTTAGGAAAAGAGGCGCTATTTTCGAAAAATATTCATCGTGTTGTGACCTTAATTCTCATTTATGCATAGTCTGAACCGAGATAAATATTCGACCCGAGAAAAAAAAAATCCTTATTTATTCATGTGACGTTTAATGTTTTAAATCTGCTTACTTCTTCAGAATTTTATTAGAAATCGAGTAAATAAAATAATCTAAAATGTTTAAACAAATATTTGTCGATGATTTACAAAATATATTTAAAGAAAAATGGTAGCTGTAACATCTTAACGACCCAGAAATGATTATATGTCTGGCAAAATTATTATAATAAAATTTATATAAAATTATAATATTATTATAATAAATATTTTATAAACTCCAAGTTTAATTTATATGTAATTATAATAAACCGTAGAGAAGTTGTTAATAAATTTGTTTTCAGTTTAAACATTCTAAACAGATTTAATCAAAATAGCTTTGCAAAATATAACAAATACTTTTTAATCAAGACAAATGATTCCCATTCTTTTATTTGCTTACGACCCACCAAAATATCTCTAAAATGACGATAGTCGCGATTAATTCTAGTACATAAATTTTATAAAATTTATAAAAAATATGAACTATTATTCTAATAGAGGTTGGCAATTGGGCAACAACATTGTTGGCAACAATGAGAAATTATTTCACACATTTCAGTTTTTAAAACAGCTAATATTTTTGTCTCGAATATGTTTTTTATATAAATTTATAAATTAAACGATCGTCTTATTCATCATCATATTTTATTACATTTCATATATTCATCATCATATTTTATCTAGAAGATTTAAGTTGATTTTATCACTTTACACCAGAGTGAAAAAATTACTCCATTTTTTGTCCATAATTTGTTAGTTAACCGTTTAAACGCCAATGTTCCCAAATGGGAACATCGCATTATTTGTAATACAAAACATATATTTTCAAATATAATAACGATGTCCTTATTTTTCCCATAAAATATAAGATTGATTTAAACTTTTGAAAAAAAAATGTTTATGTTTTAGCGTTTACCATAGGTATAAGGAATATGTAAATTCATTAATTTGCATAAAACATGTATTATTTGCTTTTATCGTTTTCTTTACATTACTTACATTTTACCGCTAGGAATCTAAATATTTTTGGAATTCCAGAAAATACTAAAGAACATTATACAATAGCATATAGCGTAAAATAATTTGTTATATTTGCATGGGTTGTCAATGAAAATTCATGTCCCAAAATGCGAACACTGAAATAAAAGCAGCCCAAAAAACTACAGAAATATTTTTTTTGTTATTTTCCAAATTTTTATGTATAAATTAAAATATTTGAAGTTGTAATATAGGAAAAACCAAATTATAATTACATTGCGATATTAATTCGGCGTGTAAACGGTTAAGTTTTTGAGACTTTCACAAAAGTTGTCCTTTACATTTAACTAACACATTATGCAAACTATACTTTGATTGCGTTCACGCATGCGCAGTAAAACATTATTTAGTAAACCTACTCATTTTTCATGCATTTTTTTATTATTTCTTTAATTCTGATTACAAGATCTTATGTACAATGTTGTTTGTCATACTTTCTGAAAAGAGCATTTTTTTATATTAAGAACACTGCAAATTATAAGCAAAAAAACTTGGCTAATTTTGGAATTTTTTCATAAAAATCATAATTTCTCTAAGCGCATACATGATATCTACATAGAAAGGAACGCATTTTATTACGATAAGCCACCTTATCATAATTTGGAAATTGAACGCTTTTGCTACATTAGTTTTCACAGGGTTATCTAAAAGATCTTCGTTCTTTTTCAATTTGTTGACGGTCCCCAATCGGATATTGGAAAAAAAATCTTCACGAAAATATGTGATATGTTTTATTTTGTTTATACAGCTAAAATTTCAGAATAATTCCTTATGTATTTTTCTAGATATTTAACAAAACGTGTAAAATCGCTAGCGTCCGGTCATTAATGGCCATGTAGTGTATACGAACAAAAAAAAAAAAAAAAAAAAAAAAAAAAGCTAAAAATGTTTATATGTTTTACAGCAGAAACTGAATATCCTATATTACAAAACAAAATGGAAGCAAAATAAAAGAATCATGGGAGAAAGCCGATTCATTACTCTTGTGTCAGTTACATCAGTTTTTCGTAAAGAATCCGCTGAAAGGGTTAAAATAATAACTGATATATTTAAATATCAGTTTATTTCACTCATGTAATATATACTTAAAAAAATTTATTTGTCTATATATTAAATCAAAATTTTGTCACAAATTAGATGCATTTAAAATCAGAGAAGAAAAGTAGTTTTTCACTGGTTATATCAATTTTTATCTTAATTATACTTTACAGTAAAATAATGTGAATTATTCACGAAAATTTGCTCGATGATCACAAGAGCATCAGCGGTCGTTTCCAATGGCAAGACAATTACAGAAAAGACAATTACCTCGTAAAGCACTTACGGAACTACTAATGATATATATTGATGATGTAGTAACGTATTGTTCATTGCTTCTGAAACTACTGGTTTTCATATTAACCTATTCGGGTTTGATTTTTTTTTTTTTTTTTCAATTTTTAGAAGAAAAAAAATGTTTTAAGTTAATAATGTTGACAGTAGCTATCCTATTAAATTTAGATTAAGTTTAAAGAAATATCATTGATTTAAATCTAACGAAAGTATTTATTGTGCGTACCATTCAGTTTTTATTTATATGAAAATAGGATAAGGAAATTTTTTGAGGAAAGTTGCAAAATGTCGTATTGCAGCAGGATGTAATGAATATTACAACTTTCTAATATTTTTTACATTTTATCACACAGGATTTGTTCAGAAAGTAACATATTCCTTTATTATAAAGAGTGTAATATGTATTTAAATAAAAGAATCGCCAAACATGCAAATGGAATGACGAACTTTTAATTTAATTATTATTATTAAATACCAAAACACAAATGAAAATATAAGAAATGCATGGGCATATACTAGCATTATTACATAAACAAAAGCAATTGTTAAGACAAATACTGTTAATAGTACATCAGACCCAAACGAATTAATATACGAATTTTGGTACTACTTGGATATCCCGTCGATCGATTTCGCCAAATTAAATATATCGCCAAAGTAGTTGCCAAATAATACAAATTAACATTGTTTTCATTTTAAATAACGAAAGAAGAATTAAATTAGTATAACATTAATAAAAATACACATAAAAAGTCGAAATAAAAATCACTTGTTGACATATAACAAACAGATGTAACGCATTTAATGTCAAGTAAATATGACATTCACGATCAGCCATTACTGGCATTTAATCTTATAGTTTGGCGATAGATTTTTGTTCGACGGGTTAACCAAATAGTACCCGAATTTTTTATTATTGTTGTTATACAATACGCACTTTAAAATACCACCTACCCATAAATGGTTAACTTACAAGGAAGGTCTTCATACGGCAATACGCAGAAAGATGTGAAAATACAGAAAGTTCTTCTCATATGGATATGTCTGTTTGTAAAAAAAATTGGTAGAACCTCGATAGAATGTCCGTAAAAAAAAAAAAAAAAAAAAAAAAAAAAAAAAAAAAAAAAAAATGGAACTTTCATTTATTTGGCGATTTATCACCGGTTGGCGATGAAACAGAATTTCAAAAAATATACTTTTTTTGTAGAATACTCTTTAATTTCTTCGCGACGAGAGTCTTTTTGGTTAATTTTCAGTCTTTTATCACCAGTTTTTGTAAACAGATTTTTTTTTACAATTGAATCACGAAAATGCTCAGATCAAATAAGGTAAACTTTACAATAACACATAACTGGTGGGAATAATAAAGGATTCTAAATGACAATTAACAAGCAATTTTCAGATGCATTAGAATAGTTTGCTTTTGTCGAGGAAAAATCCTGCTCGCCAAATCTCGTGTCGCTTTCATATTTTCGCGCCAAATATTCGAATATATTATTTTTTTCCAGACTTTCTACTGAAATTCTGCCGCTAAATTTAACTGATTCTTTATTACATACGTAAGTAATACAAATAGCAATTTTTTCAACATATTCTGAGTATGCCCAGTAAGGAGACCTTCCTTGTTAGTCAGTTTTAATCTCTTCTGAAAGAACGTCGCATATTCTTGATTTATAAGGTCAAGGTGCTCAGAAACTAAAAGTGATTTTAAAAAAGGAAAAAATTCGTTTTATTTAATCACAGAATTCCTAAGATGAAATCAGGCAAAACTTTTTAATTGGAATTGTTCATGATAAAAGATAAAAATAATTTAGTATACAACGGGGTGGTCCTCAAATAATTGTTGAATACGAACGAATAGTTTTCATGATACACTTTGCAGAGCGACTCATTCATTTTCTAAGACTCATTCAACAAGCAGGCAAAAAAAAATATTTAAAAATCAAAATACTTATAAATCCAAACAGTTATAGAGAATTTTTAAATACTTAACATTTAAATGTCTGTATCTTTAATTAATCTTTCTTTTTTTTTCAGAACTATTCTGAAGCTATTGTATTTGGAATTTTTGAATGGATACTTTATAAGAAGTAAGCAAAAACATATTATTTTCATTTTCTTTTCGAATTTTGAAAATGAAAATTTTATTTTTAATCTACAACATTAATTTTAAATCAAAAAATTATCGGAGACGGCGTGCGGATGCATACAAATCTGCAATTGCCCCTCTGTAAAGCGTACAATGCATATTATGAATTACTAATCTTGACCGTGCCTTTCTTAAGGTTAAAAAGAATATATAACAATACTTCTTCCGAGTTACCTGCAATTCCAAAAAGTGGTTTTTTTTATCTATAGAATTCAACAGGCTTCCGAGGCTCAAAGATGCCTTTATATAAACAAAATTTCTTTTGCTGCAAGTGATTTTTGAAAATGTTCCTGTGTTGTTTCTAGATAATTTTCTTAATCAGAAATATAAATTTTTGAATACTGTCAGTTGTCTCACATTTGCATGTTCAGCAAACATGATAAATGGACAGCACAGTATTACCAGAAACATTTAAATTAATAGCCTTGGAACTAATATTAAAAATAAACTAATATTAAAAACAACAACATTTCGTTTTTATAATGTGCATAAATTCTATTACACTGTTGGAGATATTTACTTGAGAATTCATAGCATCTGATGAATCAATATTGCGGATAGATAAAACAGATTTTTACACTATAACAATTATTAGGAAACCTTTCCGAACATTAAGGACAGCAAAAGAAACATTTTTTTTAGAAATGTTTCTATAATTAATTGGTTTTAAGATTTCTAAAGATAGAGAAACGCTTTTTAGAATTGCAAATAATTCGTAAGAGGTTATATTATATTTTGGTTGGCGTTAACAAAGATAAGAGCTGAATTTATAAACATTTGTATTTGATTTTTTTAAATGTATCATTTTACAAATATCAGTATTTTTCAATCCTTCATATCAACCCTACATTTTCAATTTTACATATTTTGTCCTACAAATTCCGCAACATTATGCTGAGAAAATAAGTAAAAGGCAAAATTAAATGATGACGAACTCTTATTGGGTCAATCCATTTCAAGTGGTCCAGCACTGGTCGCTCGACTATTTTTAAAAAATCTGAAAATTTTTGTACAACAACCCTAACATGATGGAAGCTCAAAATGACCGTTATTTTAATTTTACTATTTTTTGTTTGTGCATGGCGGCCATCTTTGTTTCGTCGTGTGCAGAAATTTTCTCAGATACTAGAATACACAAAATTGTAAATATCTCGTCTTTTATTTTCCCAATTGAAATGGGGTTTGCAGCATTTTGTTCAGAATAAAATAGGCTAAATATACAGTGTTAGAAAAATTTTGAAAAATAAATTTTTAGAGATGAAATTTTAGCACAAAATTTAAGATTTTTTCCAAAATCTATTCGTTTGCAAGAGGAAATTTTCATGCAAGGGAAACTATCAACCTTACACAATTTTTTGTACAAATAGGTCAAAAGTGCGTGTACTCATACGCCAAGTCCCAGATCTGGGAGTTGATTTCTCTTTGCGAAAAAAATTCCGAAATTCATCAAAAATTTCAAAAATCGCACATTATAGGCTTTGATATCTCTGGTGGGGCACGAGATAAAAACTTGAAATTCTGGCCTTTGATAGTATTGTGTAGTAGTGTTACGTACAAAAAATTTCAAGAAGGAGATTTGAGTACAAGCTGAGATGTGACATGGACAATATGTGAAAACAATACTGCCAAACTATTGTAACCTACTATGTAATTGTTCAACAAGACTGTCAACCTTACACAATTTTTTCTACAAATAGGTCAAAAGTGCGTGTACTCATACACCAAGTCCCAAGGGAGCTGATTTCTCTTTGCGAAAAACATTCCGAAATTCGTCGAAAATTTCAAAAATCGCACTTTTTAGGCTTTGATATCTCTGGTGGAGCCCGAGATAAAAATCTGAACTTCTGGCCTTTGATAGTATTGTGTAGCAGTGTTATGTACAAAAAATTTCGAGAAGGAGATTTGACTACAAAGTGAGATGTGACAAGGACAATATGTGAAAACAATACTACCAAACTATTGTAACCTACTATGTAATTGTTCAACAAGACTGTCAACCTTACACAATTTTTTCTACAAATAGGTCAAAAGTGCGTGTACTCATACACCAAGTCCCAGATCTGGGAGCTAATTTCTCTTTGCGAAAAACATTCCGAAATTCGTCGAAAATTTCAAAAATCGCACTTTTTAGGCTTTGATATCTCTGGTGGAGCACGAGAAAAAAATCTGAACTTCTGGCCTTTGATAGTATTGTGTAGCAGTGTTATGTACAAAAAATTTCGAGAAGGAGATTTGACTACAAAGTGAGATGTGACAAGGACAATATGTGAAAACAATACTGCTAAACTATTGTAACCTACTATGTAATTGTTCATACCTCCAAAATTTTAAACTAATTATTTATGGTACAAAGTTAAATATTAATTACAAATATCTTCTTCAAATGCTTCTGTGTGATTTAAACAATTCAGAATGTATGCTAAGCCAATACACTATTTGTCCAGATGAACAAACCTACTAGAAATGCTATTGCAACAATTTTACTCGGGACACATTTCAGGAAAAGTAAATTACAGACAATGGATTGCAACTAATCGAATTGACATGGTTTCAATTATTAAACCTAGAGAATTTAATTCAAGTTAACAAGGGATGACAAGACTTGGATGGCTTCAAATAAAATTTTGAGAAAAAACAGCCTAATGGACTAACAACAGTAACTGGTCGAACTCATAACATCTCTCGTAAATAATGTTAAGCTCTTTGTTGAGCATATATAGTACCTTTCTAAGTTAAATGTTTATTATTTAATTGTTTTCAACAAACGATATTTTCTGTGTAAATATTGTAATAAAAGAGACTAATCTCATTTCTCCTAATGTACTCGTAATAGCATTTCTTAACATTTTTTTAATCACTGTATCTCAGTTTATAGTCAAATCTCCTTCTTGAAATTTTTTGTGCATAACGCTACTACATAATACTATCAAAGGCCAGAATTTCAGATTTTTATCTCTTGCTCCACCAGAGATATCAAAGCCTAAAAAGTGCGATTTTTGAAATTTTCGACGAATTTCGGAATGTTTTTCGCAAAGAGAAATCAGCTCCCAGATCTGGGACTTGGTGTATGAGTACACGCACTTTTGACCTATTTGTAGAAAAAATTGTGTAAGGTTGACAGTCTTGTTGAACAATTACATAATTGGTTACAATAGTTTGGCAATATTGTTTTTCACACATTGTCCATGTGATATCTCAGCTTGTAGTCAAATCTCCTTCTTGAAATTTTTTGTACATAACACCATTACACAATACTATCAAAGGCCAGAATTTCAGATTTTTATCTCGTGCCCCACCAGAGATATCAAAGTCTAAAAAGTGCGATTTTTGAAGTTTTTGACGAATTTCGGAATATTTTTCGCAAAGAGAAATCAACTCCCAGATCTAGGACTTGGTGTGTGAGTACACGCTTTTTTGACCTATTTGTAGAAAAAATTGTGTAAGGTTGACAGTTTTCCTTACATGAAAAATTTCCTCTTGCAAACGGATAGATTTTGGAAAAAATCTTAAATTTTGTGCTAAAATCTCACCTGTAAAAATTTATTTTTCAAAATAATTCTACGACCGTACATTTAGCCTATTTCATTCTGAACAAAATGCTGCAAACCCCATTTCAATTGGGAAAATAAAAGACGAGATATTTACAATTTTGTGTATCCTAGTATCTGAGAAAATCGCTGAACACGATGAAACAAAGATGGCCGCCATGCACAAACAAAAAATAGTTAAATTAAAATAACGATCATTTTGAACTTCCTTCATCTTAGGGTTGTTGCACAAAAAATTTCAGATTTTTTAAAAATGGTCGAGCGACCATTTTTATATTTTCTGGACCACTTGAAATGGATTGACCCTATTGATTTAATTCGAAACGCGTGCTGAATTGTTTTTTATTTTATGGTGAATTTAACAAAGTCTACTATTTTAGTTATTATTTATCACCAGTTTATTCGATGTTTTTTTCGATAATACGTGTAATACGTAAAAAAATTGAAAAAATGATTGATTTTAATCGTGAGAAAATAATTAGTCAAGGCTCTTCTTACCCCATATAAAAGGCTTGACTCATTTTACTTTTTATTGAAATATTTGTTTAGAAAAATAAAATCAGTTTGAACACTTTATGCTACATAGTTTAATATTTATAAAAACTATTTGGGAAATGTGATGTGCATACAAATCTGCTTAGACGAAATTTTAGGCGTAGGAGAAAAATCCCGTTTTAAACACCCACTTTTTTTTACACTCTATTTGGAGACAGTAGTTGCCACATAGTTTGGCTACATCTCATTGTCTTCATTTTTGTTGAAATAAATCGTAACCCAAATAATATAACTCATTTTCGAAAACAAAACTTTTATTTTCCAATACTTTAAGTTTACATGTACAAATTCATTTACTCACTAAATGAATTCTTGAAAAGGGGTAAATTTTAAAGCAACTTGCGATATAGAATAAGGTTCATGTTTTACAACAAAACGTTTTTAAGTGTTGGGTAACAGCTGCTTGAAATACTGCATAAACATATTTCAAGCTTTAAAACTGTGTTTGATTTTGGAAAAGTATAAAGGTAATGCATATCATATTCACGAATTATGAAAAGCTAGGTAAAATTAGAGCATGAATTTTATTTGAATTAAACAGTAACAAGTGCTTTCTTGAAAATTTCAGAAAATGAGTTCTTGACTTATATATACCTACAATGAAATAACATTTGTAAAGTGAAAATAAATTATCCGTTAGCTTTTTTAAACTGCACTATTTATTTAAATTTTATCATCTTAAGGTTCTTTTTTTTTTTTTTTTTTTTTTTTTTTTTTTTTTTTTTTTTTTAGAGCTTTAAATATATAACCGAAAAATGTTTGCCTGATACTTTATTCAATCTTTAGAAGAAGAGCATATTTTGCTCGTAAAATTTTTCGAATTTCAGTATTCGGTAGGGATTAGAAATCCCGAAAAGCATATTTTTAGAAAATGTACGTCTGTGATACTGATTTTCTGTCTGTCTGTGTGTAGCACATATTATTTGGGCGCTCATTCTCAAGAAATAATGCACGGAATTTACCAAAACTTAAGATTCTTATAAATTTCTGTTTTATAAATTGGTGCTGATTAATTTTTGGTGTAAAAGCGCCAAAACCTAATCAGTATCTACTTCCATCAAAATCTAGCTGAATATGAAACTGAATGAGATTATTTTTCCATAGATGCCGAAATTTAACTTTGACGGAAATCACGCAAAACATTAGACAGCAATGCCACCTGTTAGGCCATATACATTAAACCCTAATCAACATTTTTTCCATATTAAGGTCTAAATAACAATATGCAATTTTATGAAATTCCTTTGCTCTCTTGATATTTAGCTATCACTGACATGGTGAACTCCGCGACATAGCAGAGTAATTTCTCAGGCGATATAAACCCAAACCAATGATAACTAATTCGTGTCAAAGTCTAACATAACATAAAGTCTTAATAAATTATATGCATTATTTCTTGAGATAAAGCTGGTACAAAAATCTGCTAAACAGAGACTAAGACTTTTTTCAAAAACAGTCAAATTGTTTTCAAGACATCTCAAAACTTATAAATCCATAACAAGAAAGTTAGAATTTTACGCGGATTCAGTACTTTTTAAACAGGAAACTAAAAGAAATAATAATTTAATTTGGTAAACCGTGTCAAATTTAATCATCAACCTTTTGACAACGTGGCCGTTGAAATCCACATAGCAGAATTCACATAGCTTTTATTTTTCAGTAGCACTTTTTCCGAATTGTAAATACTGTCTTAATTAATAGCAGAATACTTGTCAATAAAACAAATAAAAAATAAAACTAATATTTGTAATATATATAAATACTGATACTGAAAATCAAATGTCGAAAAAATCTTTCAAAATTCCAGATTAAAAAAAAAAAAAAAGAAGAAGAAGAAAAGCTGTTAATTGACTTGAGAATATCTTCGTAAAGTTACCTGGAGTTTTTTTTTTTTTTTTTTTTTTTTTTTTTTTTTTTTTTTATGATTCTTCCCATGTATTTCTTTTTTTTAAATAAAATTTAAGAAATAGCAAAAATATAACCGTTCAAATATTTTAAAATTAATTATGTAGCGCAAACTATTATACACAAAAAGGATTTAATTTCCTTTAAAAAATGCAACAAATAAAAATTCAGGCAATTATTCAATATGGTCAGCTAAAAAGATATCAAACGTATCAACATCAATTTTTTCCTAGGTGGAGAATATTAACATTTTATTCTTATAGTCCGGGAGTCGGTGACATCAAAATCCGGTCACCGCGGATTTAAAAAAGAAATAAATGTGTGAATAAACAGTAAGAAGTTACACGAACAAAATATGCTAAGTATGACTAAGTTTGACTTGCCGAAAATAAGTTAAATTAATTATTATTAAAAAGCTGTAATGACTTATCGTATAAACATTTGACTAAAGTCTAGGCGTGAAAAAAGTAGCCACCGGTAAAATTCAGAGCAAAATAAGTGTATTATTTTATCATCGTCCAACTTCTTTAAAAAACTGTATACATTATGTAGTTTTTGTTATAACTACAGTTATACTCTTATTACCTTATATATTTTATTCCTACTTTTAAATGTAATTTTCTCAACTTATCCTTAACTTAAATTTCATTTATTTTTTCTAATTTTTAAATTTCTAAAATTCATCCAATTTTCGTTATTTTTACTTAATTCTTAAACTCCTGTTAATTTTCTTATTTAAGTAGTACATACTGCATTTTAATTTATTCCCAATCCATAGCTGCCAACTTTTACGCATTTTTCCTACCACAAAAATTTTATAGTAAACAGTCGTCGAAATCTTACGATTAAACAAATTGAAATTCTCTGTATAATTTTAGTGGTAACAAAAATGCGTAAAAATTGGCAGCTATGCCAATGACTCACTAACGACAAGGCATTCTATGCGTACACTAGGCGTGAAGGAATTGCTATTAGGAAGCCCCAAAAAGATAATTACCTGTTCAGTACCTGTTGTTTGATAAAATACTATTTAATTTTCTACTGGCTGTGTCACCTAGCAACCAAGATATATCAAATTATTTCAAAATCTAAAAAGTTTTCTGTGCAAACGATAATTTGTGATAAATACCTTATCTGTTTATTTCTTCAGTTTTTACCTAAGCTGTGTGAAACAATATTCTTTTTGTTTTTGAGTTTGATTAGAATCTTTTTTATGAGTATATGTAAAAAAATGCTACGGTTTTTTATTGGAGTTGTATTTTGTTAAATTATCTATGTTCGAAAGAATTTGAGATGAGTGTTCTCATGAGAATAAACTGTTTAAAACCAGATATGAGTAATTAATTTTGAGTTGAATAAGAAATTAATAATAAACTTTCGAACAATTGAAATATTCATATGGTCCGTCTCTACGGAGAAAAATCAGCGAGTTGTTGTTCTACGTCAATGACTGAAGGATAAATGGTGAATATTTTGTTGTGTTTTCCTATTTCTTCGTTTCTAGAAATCATCTTTTAAAGAGTCAAGAGGGGTAAGTGCACCCATTTAATTTTTATTCATTAAAAATGAGTATGAAAGAATTAAAAGCAAAAAAGAAAATTTTCAAAACAAACTTGACAAAATTAAAAGAAAAATTATCGAATTCTGAGCTAGAATTAAATGAATTAATCCTCATAAAGGAGAAACGGAATAAATTAGAGAAAAACTTTTCTGGGTTATTTGAGTCTATTTATAAGATAAGTAAAGAAGATGAAATTGGGGATTTTATTACGGAAAACGAGGAAATAAATGAATTATTTGAAATAATGGAATTTGAACTTACCAAAAAGTTATCAAAAATGGAATTGCAAACTGTTAATTTAGAAAATGCCACAAAGACTGAAAATAACATAAAATTGCCGAAGTTAACTCTTCCTGTATTTAAGGGTAATTTGCATGAGTGGCTTTCTTTTAAGGATATATTTAAGGCTACTGTACATGAAAATGAACATTCTAATTTGTCAGGGGTAATGAAATTACAATATTTGAAGTCTTCATTGAGAGGAGATGCCTTTCGTATAATTCAATCTATTTCAATCGTGGATTCTAATTATGAAGTTGCATGGTCGCTTTTGGTAGAACGGTTTTCAAATTCGAGAGAACAAGTTTACGCGCATTTAAAACGTCTTTTAAATATTCCTGTTATTCAGAATGAGTCCCCAGCAGCATTATTAAATCTAATAGATATAACAAATGAATGCATTAGGTCGTTAGAGATTTTAGAACAAAAAGTTGAGGGGTTTTCTACTACTATGTTTGCTTATATTTTGGCTCAAAAATTAGATGTAAATACAAAAATGTGGTGGGAAAGACATCTTAAGCGGGATAATTTACCGAGTTTAACTGAATTGCTAGAATTCTTGTGAGACCACGCGCGTACACTAAGTGCGTCCAAACAAGTAAATACAAAACGAAAGCCAAACAAAGCATAGCTTTTCAAAGGTAACATCCATGGTTGCGAGTTTAAATGAGAAAAATATGCGCAAATGTGTTGTATGTAACCAGGAAAATCACAGTGTTTTTAAATGTCCCAAATTTCGAAAATTTAATGTACATGAAAGAGTAGAATTTTTTAAAAAAAAACAATATGTGCTTTAACTGTCTTTCAGAATTCCACTGCGTCAAAAAATGTAACTCAACATTCTCGTGTTCAAAATGCCATAAACGACACAATATACTTCTTTGTTTTGATAGGCGTGAGAGAAATTCCAATGCGGTGGGAAACACAAAAAATTATAGTGATAAGAAGTGCCAAATGCATTGTCAACGAATGAAAGTAAACCAACATTAAATGCTGACGCCATACCATTTGAGTTAAATAACCAAATTCAAAATTTCACTGGTACTTCAAATGTGAGATCAAATAATGTTAAAACAGTTCTTCTTTCCACTGCTATTGTTTATATGAGAGATAAATTCGGAAATAAAGTTCCGGTGCGTGCTTTATTGGATAATGGTTCAATGAGCAATTTTTTAACATTGCAGTTAGTTGAAAGATTAGGAATTCGAAAAGAAAAAAGTAATATTTCGGTATCGTGTTTAAGTGGATCCTCTGTAGCGGTAAAAAATAAAACTACTGCCTTGATCAGTAATAATTCGGGAGATTATAGTCGGGATTTAGGTTTCCTTATCAAACCAAGGAATTCGCAAATTATGCCCTCGAAATATATTAATATTTCAGAGCTAGGAATTCCAGAGTATATTATTCTTGCTGATCCTGAATTTAATAGACCAGGGAAAATAGATCTTTTGCTAGGAGCTGAAGTATTTCTAAAATTGATAAAGGTGGGTCGTATGAAGTTACCAAATTCTAAATTAATACTGCAAAATACGGTGTTCGGTTGCATGGTAAGTGGGAGTGTTTACGATTGTAACGATCAGGAACAAATACACAGTGGGTTAATTACTGAAACAGAATTAAATTTCGAAATGAAAAAATTTTGGGAAATTGAAAGAGTAGAAGAAAATACACCATTGAGAAATACAGAAGAATTAGCATGCGACACCCACTTTATAAACACACATCCGAGAGATATAATGGCCAAATTCATAGTACAAATGCCGTTGAAAAAAGATCCTAGTTCTTTGGGAGAATCAAAGCAATTTGCGGAAAATAGATTAAATTCACTTTGGAATAGGCTAGTCAAAAATCCAAATCTTTTAGAGTTATATTGCGCATTTATGGCAGAGTATAGAGAGTTAGGCCATATGGAGGAAGTAGAGAAAACAGATGAGTCAATACATGCGAATTATCTACCTCATCATGCTGTTTATTGCCCAGATAAAAGTTCTACAAAATTGAGATTTGTCTTTAATGGTTCACATGCAACTTCATCAGGAGAATCCCTAAATTCCATACAGCTGAATGGAGGTGTCATTCAAGATGATTTGTTTAGCATAATACTTAGATTTCGTACACACCGCTATGCATTTACAGCAGATGTAAAAATGATGTATCGCATGATACTTATCGATAAAAGTCAACGTGATTTACAGCGCATAGTTTGGAAATATACTGTAAATGGTGAGATGAAATATTACAGACTATGTACAGTCACATATGGCACAACTAGTGCCCCTTATTTAGCCATGCGCTGCCTTAAACAGCTTGGTATAGATGGTGAATCTCAATTTCCGTATGCTTCTGGTGTGGTACAATCAGACTTTTACATGGACGATGTCCTGACTGGAGCAGCTGACCTAAAATCGGTTAAGAGATTGCAGATTGAGCTTATTAAACTATTAAATACGTGCGGCATGAATTTACATAAATGGTTTAGTAACCATCCAGAATTAATGGAGCCAGCCTTTAAAAATGAGAATTACACTTTTAAAAATATGAGTGAAACTAAGGCACTAGGACTTTGTTGGAATGCCAATGATGATACTTTTACTTTTAGTGTATCATTCAGTGAGCAAACCAAGGTAACTAAAAGAAGTGTGCTGTCAAATATTGCTCGCATTTTCGACCCCTTGGATCTACTTGGACCAGTTGTGACGAAAGCAAAAATTTTCCTACAAAGACTGTGGAGACTGCAAATTGATTGGGATGAAAATCTCCCTACAGCTGAGCTTGATGATTGGTTGCAGTTTTCAGAATCATTAAGAGCCATCAATAATATAAGTGCTGTTAGATACATTTTTACAAATAATCCAGTGCAAATTAAAATTTGTGGCTTTTCAGATGCTTCGGAGAAAGCCTACGGTGTGGCATTGTATGCTGTGTCTTCAAATTCTTCAGGAGAGCAAATTTCTCAGTTGCTTTGCAGTAAAAGTCGAGTTGCACCAATCAAAACAATCACTATTCCTTGCTTGGAGCTCTGTGGTGCAGTTTTATTAGCCAAATTGATGAATAAGGTTGCCAAAACCTTAAAAGTTCCTAAAGAATCTGTTTACTATTATTCAGATAGTACTATTGTATTATGTTGGATTCAAAAACAGCCGTGTGACTTAAAAACCTTTGTGGCATCACGTGTGGCTACGATTCAGAATCTTTCTGATATCAGTCATTGGGGACATGTGGCTTCTTCTGATAATCCTGCTAATCTTGTGTCACGAGGTGTAGATCCAGACAAACTTCTCCAGAGTAGCTTATGGTGGAAGGGTCCATTATTCCTAACACAACAAACTGAACATTCTCCAAATATTGTTGAACTTGAGCAAAATGATAAAGATCTATACATAAGTTTTCTTAAACATACAGCTTCAAAGACTTTTTCAGAGACTTTTAATATCAGACTGTTCATCTTTTATTGACTATTTTTTGCAATTGAGTAATAATTATGCTAAATTAATAAGGATTCTTAGCTATGTTTTCAGGTTCATTCAGAATGTCAAGAAGCCAAAAGAAAGGTATTCAGGTAAATTGACATCTGCTGAATTGAAGAAAGCTGAGCAGTTTATCATAAAATCTGTTCAAGAAAAAGAGTTCAGTTCTGAATTCACATTGTTATCTAAGGGTGAGGAGTTACCAAAAAATAGTAGATTGCTTTCATTAAATCCTTTCTTGGATAAAAATAATTTAATCAGAGTTGGAGGTCGTCTCCAAAATAGCACGGTAAATTATGCCCAAAAACACCCAATTGTACTGCTCTCTAAACACAAATTAACAGAATTAATTATTGAGTTTTATCACAAAAAATATCTACATATAGGACCACAAAATTTACTTTATTGTGTTCGAAGAGAATTTTGGCCTTTAAACGGTAGGGCTATTTGCAGAAAAATTGTACATAAATGTATTACATGCTTTAGGGCCAAACCTAAATTGTTAGAGCAAATTATGGGCGAGCTCTCGAAAGAAAGAATATATGTTGACTTTGTTTTTAATTGCACAGGAACTGATTTCTGTGGTCCATTTTTGATTAGATATAAAGGTCATCGTAAAGGTATTTATCATAAAGTTTATGTTTGTATTTTTATTTGTATGGTAACAAAGGCAGTGCATTTGGAATTAGTTACTGATTTAACGTCTGAGGCTTTTATTGCCACAGTAAAGAGGTTTTTTACCAGACGAGGCAAACCTCGAAAAATTTTCAGTGATAATGCAGGCAATTTTGTGAAGACTAATGTGGAGCTTAAAAGGTTGCATGAATTGGTAAACAAACCAGACCAGAACCTTACTAATTACTTGTTATCTGAAGGTATTGCTTGGGAATTTATTCCCCCTAGAGCTCCAAATTTTGGAGGTTTATGGGAATCGGGAGTCAAGTCCTTCAAGTATCACTTTAAATGTGTTGTGTGCAACTCTAAATTAACTTATAAAGAAATGTTAACTATAATTGTCCAAATTGAAGGTATCTTAAATTCGTGCCCGCTTACTCCCTTGAGTACAGATATTGATGACTTGGAGGTCTTGACCCCGGGACATTTTCTTATTGGTCGCCCATTTAATGCCATTGCTGAATCTGACTTGAGTAACATTGAAGATAATAGACTTAACTTATGGCAAAAGACCACTAAAATGGTTCAGACCATCTGGAAAAAGTGGAAAAATAGTTATTTAAGTACATTGCAGCAAAGGCATAAGTGGATGATATCAAAAAACAACCTCAAAATAGGAGATATGGTTGTAATAAAGGAAGATGATCTTCCAGTGTCTAAATGGTTATTAGGGAAAATTGTAGAGGTATTTTTTGGTAATGATAATAGAGTAAGACTTGTAAATATAAAAACCCCAAATGGAATATATAAAAGAGCAGTATCCAAAATTGCTGTATTACCTCTTGAAAAGTAATTCAGTTTTTATAAGAAAGTGTACATTATTGTAAAATTTCTTTATTTATTATGTATTATGTAAAATTGTTTAGATATTTGCTTAAATTTAACTTAACTGTGACTCATTTATATTGTATTTAATTGTATTATTATTTATATTTTTTTACAATGGTTGTAATTGCAGTGTTTTAGTTTGAAACCCACCTCAGAGGTTTCAAGAGAGGCGGTATGTTTGATAAAATGCTATTTAATTTTCTACTGGCTGTGTCACCTAACAACCAAGATATACCTAATTATTTCAAAATGTAAAAAGTTTTCTGTGCAAACGATAATTTGTGATATATACATTATCTGTTTATTTCTTCAGTTTTTACCTAAGCTGTGTGAAACAATATTCTTTTTGTTTTTGAGTTTGATTAGAATGTTTTTATGAGTATATGTGAAAAAATGCTACGGTTTTTTATTGGAGTTGTATTTTGTTAAATTATCTATGTTCGAAAGAATTTGAGATGAGTGTTCTCATGAGAATAAATAAACTGTTTAAAACCAGATATGAGTAATTAATTTTGAGTTGAGTAAGAAATTAATAATAAACTTTCGAACAATTGAAATATTCACCTATTCCTCCTTTAAATAGCTACGACATTCTTCATAAAATTTTCTATAAAGTGTTTTGAGAATGATTAACGTACTTGGTGACGGGAAAACATATTTCTTTTTAAAAAAATTAATTTACTTAAACAGATTTTCGGCATGTCAGGCCTTGTCATACCTAGTAAATTTTTTTCGTATGACTTACATAAATAGTTTTCAATTTCGCGAAGCTTTTGATGACACTAATACATCTTATATAACTGATCTTATTCCACCGCACTAAATTCTATTACGCTACTGTATAACAGAACCCATCTTCTGTTGCTTTATTTGCGGCTTTTTGTAAAATGTTTCATATGTATTTATCAGTTAATATTTCGTGGCTATGATTATTTTATTAAATACGCTGAGATTGCGTATGGTGTCCTGTATTCCGTTAATTTAAAATCCCTTGATGGGCGTGAAATAGTATCTCTATAATACGAAATTCTCGCCGGAATAATCAAACTATTTTACTTTAATTAATTAAACGCAATTTTATAACATTTTGCCTAGAAAATTAAAAATTAAAAATTTAGTTAAATGTTTTCGGTGCGAATTTTGTTTAAATTAGGTGTAATAAAATGTATCCCATCGCTTCTCAAAGGGTTAAGGGGGCCAAGAAATATTTTTTAAAAAAGTTATTTATTGAGTTAAAATTTTGAATTTTTTTGCGATAGTTAAACATATTTTTGTAAACAAAATCGCATGATTAAACTTCTTATATATATTTTTTAATTTTAAATTTATTTTAAAACTTAGATAATTTAAAATCTTTATAACTCGAAATATTAATTGTAGAATTCTATTTTTTTTTCTTTTAAATAAACAGAAATATATAAGCTTTTCATATAACATTTTAAAAAATATCAATTTAAATAAAAATTTAAAATATTCACAGTAAAAATTTGAAAAAAAAGATGTAATTTTAAAAGGACAATCTTTTTTTTTAAGTAAATATATATATATGTTTCAGGCCAAACCCGATTTTAGGCCAAACTAGATTAGCCTAGGCCGAACTAGTTATCCTAACGCCCATCGGATAAACTAGTTTTTCCTAGGCCAAACTACTCTATCCGAAAGCCCATCGGATAAACTAGTTTTTCCTAGGCCAAACTAGTCTATCCGAACGCTTATCGGATAAACTAGATTTTCCTAGGCCAAACTAGTTTGGCCGTACGGTCATTAGGATAAACTAGTTTAGCCTGCTATTCATTGGTTTGAACTAGTTTATCCTAGGCCGAACTAGATTGTCCTAGGCCAATTCAATTTGGCGTGATATTTTTTAATCTAAAGACCGCCACGGCGCCAACTTTCTAATTTTGATCTATTTTATCCTAGGCCGATGCAGTTTGACGCGATTTTAGCTCACAGACTATCAAAGCCTGAGAGCTAATGTGCTCGCAGATTCTATGTATGTGTATGTAACCATTTACGTACGTATAACCGTATGTACGTACGTGTGTACGTAATGCGAAATATCCAATTTGCTTCAAATTTTGGCAGTAGATTTATCCTGATAATGAACTTTCCTGATTAGTTTCAGGGGTTCATTGAATAAGAATAAGGGGAAGAGAACAAAAGGCTAATCCGCAACCCCCCCCCCTTCTTAATTTAGTTAAGTCAGTTTTCCATGCAAAATGATCAGATTTTATTAAAATTTTAGGTATAATATTATTCTGATAAGGTACATTGTTTACGTATAAAGAAAGGAGCAATGGGAGGTAACACTCTTAATTTATGAAAATAGGTTTTTCACAGAGAATTTACCGATTTGTTTCAAATTTTGGATGTAGGTTCCTTCTGATAAAGCGTTTACCTGATTAATTTGGGAGGTTCTGAGTTTAAATATAAACGTAGAACGGATTTTTTTTTTATCGGATAGAGATTTTCGGTTTTATGAAAAGATTTTTAATTCGTAACAGATATTGGTTTTTGCACACATCACTTCAGGCGAAATTGTTCATATTAAGAAACTAAATATCCGAATCCCTTTAAAAATAAGAAAAAGGTTAAATAAAGATGACACTTGAAATTTAGGATGGGGGGTAGAGTAAGAGGACGCTAGATTTTTTTTTAAAAGCTCAGCACTTTTTAAGGTTTTAGCTGATAATTAAATATTATCATTATTTGAAACTTTTAGAAACATAATAAAACATGATGTTAAATATTTAAGAAAAAAGATGGCGCGACAAATACCACTATTTTCTATTAGTAATTTTTGTAAAAATGTTAAATTCTTGTTGGAACTGTTTGAAAGTTTGTGATAGTTTATAACAAATGATAAAAATTGAAAAAAAGTCCCATTACGAAAGGAAAAGAGGGGGAGGGGCGAAGAAAATCAGGAAATATAATGGAAATTCTAGGTTGATCTAGTTGAAACTTTAAGATAGTTTATGACACATGATATAAATTTATAAAAATATGTTCCGCTTTTAATGCCACTATTGACGAATAGTGATTTTTGCAAAAATCTTAAATTCTTGTTTTGCAGCACCGCGACATCGAGTAACATATCTACTGATAGATTATTTAACGGAGTTTCCTTCATATACAGTTTTGTTGGCAACAGGGTGCGCTCCCTGGTGATGGAATGTGGAACTAATATAACGCGAGCACCCTGGTGTTGGAATTTGGAACTAATACAACGCGATCTAGTTCAAATAAGCTCGCTTCACCTGCTATTGGGCTCCTTCTTTTATATGAAATCTCAAAACGGACGTATGTTAAGCGAACGAACCTCGAAGAGAAAGAAACATGATGATAAATATTTAAGAATAAAGATTCATCGAAATATCACTATTTTCTAATAGCAATTTTTGTAAAAATGTTAGAATTCTTGCCGGAACTTTTTGAAAAATCTGTAACAGCGTCTTTCAAATTCTGACTCAATCTGAAATTTGATGAAAATCTGTGTATTAGTGCTATTTCAGATTGAATTATCGCAGAAATCATACAAAAAACTGCATAGAAGCGCTATCTATTGAGCCATTTACTCTAAAAACAAAAGAATATTAATTTATATCAGGGACTAACTGAATTTGAAGTTTGATAAAAATCCGTGCATTTGTTCTTGAGATAGAACTATTGCGATAATTATGAATAATGCCACATAGCAGCGCCACTTGTTGCACGATTTACTCAAAAAACTAAAAAGTACTTTTGTAATTTTTATATCAAGGACGAACATAATCTGGAGTTTGATGAAAATTAATGCATTAGATCCTGAGATAGAGCTTTTGCGATAATCACGAATAATACCGTATAGCAATGCCACCTTTCGAGAGATTTACTCTAAAAACTACAGAATACTAATTTTTATCAGAGACTAACTGAATCTAAAGTTTGATGAAAATTCGTGCATTATTTCTTTCGACAGAGCTATTTCAGTAATCGGGAAAATTGAGCACAACAGTGCCACCTATTAAGATAGGTTGAGCAATTAATATAAAAACGTAAACAGAATTAGTTCATATCACGGATTTACTGAATCCGAAAGTTTGATGAAAATCCGTAAATAAGTTATTGAAATAATGTTGATGCATATCGGTAAAAATGCAGTTTAGAAGCGCCATCTGTTGAACGATTTACTTGAAAATGTAATCAGAATCAATTTATATCAAGGACTATCTGAATATAAATTTATATTAAATTCCGTTCATCAGTTCTTGAGATACAGCTATTGTAAAAATTGTTAAAAATGCAGCATAGCATTGCCATGTTGAGTGATTTACTTTAAAATAGAAACAACACCAACTCATCTCATGGACGATCTTAATCTGATGTTTCATGGAAATTTGTGTATTAGTTAAGATAAAGCTAATGCGTGAATCATAAAAAATGCAAAACAGCAGCTCCATTTGATGAGCGATTTACACCAAAAACTAATCAGCATCAATTTAGATCAAAGACTACCTGAATGTAAATTTTTATTAAATTTCGTGCATTAGTTCTTCAGCCGCATCCCTACAGCTTGCGACAACGTATAGCAGGTGTGCTGCACACGTACTGCCGAATGCCCTCTTCCTTTTCGAACGAACTTCGAAGCGAACGAAATTCAAATCGTAGCAAGCGTGCTGAGTACGCACCGCCGAATGTAATCCTCCTTTTCGAAAGAGCCTCAAAGCGAACGAATTTCCAACCATAACCCTGCTGCCCACGCCAGTTAGATAGCGGGCGAAGCCAGCAAGTTTTAACTAAGCCACGTTATATTAGTTCCTCATTCCAACACCAAGGAGTTCACTCTATTATTAACAAAACTGTATCTGAATGAAACTCCGGTTAAACAACCTAATAGTAGATATGTTACTTGAGGTCGCGGTGCTTTAAAAGCTAGAATTTCCGTTATATTTCCCGATTTTGTTCGCAACCACACTCTCTTTTACGCCGAAATGTGACTTTTTTTTATAAATTTATATCAAATGCCATAAACTGCCACAAAGTTTCAAAATGTTCCAGCAAGAATATAACATTTTTACAAAAATTACTATTAGGAAATAGTGGTATTTCGATGCGGAATCTTTTTTCTTAAATATTTATCATGTTTTTTTCTCGTCGAGGTTCATTCGCTTCAACATACGCCCGTTTCGAGATTTTATATGAAACAAGTGGCCCGATAGCGGGCGAAGCCGGCTGATTTGAACTAAATCGCTTCCAAATTCCAACACTTGGGTGCTTGTGTTATATTAATTCCACATTAGTCCGTTATATTAGTCGCTATATATTAGTCCGACGTACGTACGTACATAAGTATGTACATACGTACGTTCATACATACATACATACGTACATGGTTACATACACACACACAGAATCTACGAGCACATTAGCTCTCAGGCTTTGATAGTATGTGAGCTAAAAGCGAGTCAAATTGCATCGGCCTAGAATAAATTAGATCAAAACTAGAAAGTTGGCGCCGTGGCGATCTTTCGATTCAATAAAATCACGCCAAATTGAATTGGCCTAGTACAATCTAGTTCGGCCTAGGATAAATTAGTTTAAACCAATGAATAGCAGGCTAAACTAATTCATCCTAATGACCTTTTGGCCAAACTAGTTTGGCCTAGGAAAATCTAGTTTATCCGATGGGCGTTCGGATAGACTAGTTTGGCCTAGGAAAAACTAGTTTATCCGATGGACGTTCGGATAGACTAGTTTGGCCTAGTAAAAACTAGTTTATCCTATGAGCATTAGGATAGACTAGTTTGGCCTAGGAAAAACTAGTCTATCCGATGGGCATTAGGATAGACTAGTTTGGACTAGGCCAATCTAGTTTGGCCTAAAATCGGGTTTGGCCTGTAACATATATATATATATATATATATATATATATATATATATATATATATATATATATATATATATACATTGTTGTTATTGTTTTACTGAATCAAAATTAAAGTAAAACAATTGAAAAAGACATATTCCAAGTTTGAAAAAGTCATCTTTAACGGTTCTTGCATTATAATAATTTAAATGGTGGAAAAAACTTATGGTAGAGAAAGACACATTTCCATGCCAACCATTGCTTAAAAACTAGATTTTGAAAACAAACCAAAACGAAATTAATATTTCCTGCTCCAATTAAGAATTAAAAGTCGTTTTAATTCATAAAGTCATGAATTAAAATTCATTTTAATTCATAAAGTCATGAATTAAAAGTCATTTTAAGCAGAAAAAATAGAAAAAAATTTAACGCAGATTTTTTTTTAAAGATTTTTGTGTTTTTGACTTCTTTAAAGCGGTACATGGGAAGATAAATCTGTTGAATCAATTCACTTGCCCACTGCGTAATGTTTGCGTTATAATATTTTTGACCGCACTATTTAATTGCTTATTGCTGAGGTCACCTTTTCAGTTCGAAAATGCTTCAAACAGCAAATGTGCTAAAATTTATTATTATGATAAAATAGACTATCTCTGAAAATGCAATACAGTGTGTGTAATTTCATCGTTATTCGCTGCAAAATCCTGTGACCAATCGCAATTAAAATGTACACAGTTTCTCTTGAGAAATAGTTTGAAATACAGACAATTGCAACACACTAGGAATCCCTAACGTCCCTTTAATTTCACCTCTTTGACACTTAGATTAAGAATCCTGTCTTACTATATAATTTATCATGTATATCTTGTCAAATATGTAAGTCATTTATAATAAAGTAAGCCATTGAATATTAAGCATAACGCAATTTCTGAAATTTCAGTAAAATTTAATGGAGTTAAAATGTTTCAGAACTATTGTATTTGCAGATAAATTCAGCTAATATAATTAACAAATACATTTTTAAAAAAACATTTTAAAAATTCATTTATAATTTTGAAAATAAATAGTACAAAACAACTTGAATTCAGTTCATGAAAAGTTTTTTTTTTTTTTTTTTTTTTTTTTTTTTTACTTTTTCATAAGCAGAAATACACTATAGTGTTTCTGTAAACGCACATTTTTTATTCATTCAAAGAAAAACATCTGCATGGAGACCCGAATTGTTGCATTTACGTTGCATGACATCTTCCGATTTTTTAGAAACAAGTAAGAAAAATCATGCGTTAAGCATAGATTATGAAGCACTTTCCAACATTTCCTGAAATCTTTAACAGAGCTTTGTTACTTAGAGATACTGTGTTACTATCTGTAGCAAAATATGTATTCCAATACTTTTGAATAAACCTTTATTTGATCTGTCAGTTGATATATATACGTACTATATAAAGGGGAAATTTAGTTTAGCATGAAAACGCACAATAAGTTAAAATTTATCTTTCAGTAATTTATACTAATAGATGGAAACATAGTTCAATACTTTTGTTCAGCCCTGTGGTTTACCTACTACCTTAATTACACCCCACTATTCAGCTAAAATGGCCGTTAAGTGAATAATCGCCAAATGTATTTGAACTAGCATTAAACACCATTCTCATGGGAATGGATATTTTTTTTAGTTTATACACCGCATGGCGTGGAATATAGTAAGACACCCCTTTTTCGCTTTCAATTTCAATTTGATTCATGTGACCCAATGCTTCATATTCTTTCATAAAAGCTATACATAAATAAGCCATTATTTTGTTTTTATCTAATTTAACCCATAAATTATTTAGCCTCCTAGCTGCAATTTCTCTAGAAAATCCTAACACTGATTCAGCATTTTCTTTCATTAGTAACTCAACCTACCAGTGAATCTACCGGTTTGATCGCGTTTATATGTGCTTCTAAAATGTTTCTCAAAAAATATTTCGTCATCACTTCTGATGGAATCACTGTTATCCCCAGGTAAAGATTCTACTTCAGAAAATCTTTTTAATGTGTTGACTAGACAATTTTGAGTTAAAAGATAATAATATGACTGAATTTTAATTTGTGGAAGCAAACCTATGACTAAACACCCAAATCCATTATTGTGTAATATACAATTAGCATCTGTCAAACGAATTTTTCAGTCTTTAAAATGTCAAAAAATGACTCACTAGCAATTAATGCATGGATAGGAGGATGTATTAAAATTGTCATCAGCTAAATTAATGTCTTCTGGAATGCATAAGTTTGAAATGTCTAACTTGAAACCGGAATGTTGATTGTTATTTTTGGGAGAACAGCAAATTCTATCTTTTTAGAAAATGTTCCCTGTTGATTAGCTTTTTCTGCATTAATAATTTTTCTCACTTTTTGATGTGATTCATTGATACCAGCGATAATTCCTTTGAATGATTTCGGTTTTAAATTTAATTTCCTGCATGCGCTGTTGCATAATATGTCAATCAAAGATCCATCATCTACCACAATTCGTAATCTAAAATTCTTTAGAAGATTCATATTGCATTTTCTCATAATTTAAAATTGCAGAAATATGCGAATTGATTAATAGTCTCTTATTTTCGTATCAGTGCATTAAAACTTGAAACAATGGATTAAAATCGCCATCAGGGGACTTTAAGTGCTTAGCTTCACTTTTTAAAAAAGATTTTAAATAAAATAACTTCTGATTATCATTTAATTGCTATTTATTAATAATAAAGTTAGTGAATTGTATTTTAAAATTAGTAAAATCACAATAAGCATCTCCAAATGAAGGTAATGATATTTCTGGGAGGGGAACCTTTGTTTTAGTTTCATTTACTTGATCATTGACATCGACAATATGAAGTTTACTTTCAAAAGATGCTAATAAAAGTTTTAAGCTTATCTCCATTTGTTCTAGTCTCTCAATGGCACTGGCAATGTACTGATCGATTTCCTACATCTGTTGCGTAGTTATTTCTTAATTTCGAAATATTGCTTTTGGATTTCTTCTAAGTTATTTTGAAGACTTTGTGGGGATTTTTTTATTTTATTTCTAGTATGCTTATATTTGTTGTTTTTGTATCAATAGTATCCTTTACAAACTGTTCTAATCTGATGGTGGCAGCCTTTGCGGTGCTTTTTAAGCGATTTAACTTTTCATTAGCAGTCTCGAGTCTGTTAGGACCACAATGTTCGGTATTATGAATGCACTGTAATTCTTGAATATCTCTTTGTTATTCACACTTGGGCAAAACTAACACACACAAAATAAATAATGATTAATTTGAAATAAGCAAAACTTGCTATTAAATTTCCATAACTTAATCAGTATGGATGATTACGCATCGTGTTGATGCTATGACGATCAACAGATTAAATACATTTTTTAAGTGCTCACCAGATGGAGCCAAAACACTTCCGCAACTGAACAGAGCACTTTTCGTACATTTCTCCCTCGATTTATTTACTTATTTTTTATTTATTTATTTTTTTTTAGGAATCATTTTAGAAATTTTTTCATATCTTAAATATAATTATTATGTCAAATTTCGTAGTTCTAGATCCTTCCGTAACAAAAAACCGCAATTAAGAATGTTTTTTGCTTTTGAAACTCTTAGGTGATAGTGACACCGAGATAAAGTAGAGCCTATGTTGGGAAAAGGGCTTTCACTATCATTTTGACACCATTTTTAAAAAATCTTTTCGGTACTTCCTGAAATCGCGTAAAAATCACCAACTAGAAAACATTTTTTGATACGATTTTTTGCGCATTTTTACTCTTTTTATATCTTATAAATAAGTACCATTCAAATATTCATTTTTCTTGGCCAATCAGTAACACAAAAATCGCATTTTTAGAACGATTTTTACTCCTGCACCCCCGTTTGTGTGTTGGTGTGGCCATAAGATTGCAGATATTGAGAAAAATGCAACTTAAAAGCGCCGCTTGTTCTAAAACATAAACAGCAATAATGTTTATCAAGCTATATTTGAGTCAGAAGTTAAATAGAAAAATTCGTGCATTAGTTGTTGTGGAAGATCTATTACAGGAATCGGGAAAATTCAGTATTAAAGCGCCACTTGTTACCCTATTGACACGAAGACATAAACAGAAATAGTTTACATCACAAATTTACTGAATCTGAAGTTTACTAAAAATCCATGCCTTTATTCTTTACGTAGAACTATTGCAGAAATTGTGAAAAATACAGCATAGTTACGCCACTTGTTGAGCGCCTAACACCAAAATATAAACAACATCAATTTATATCAAGGATTAACTATGAAACTGAAGTTTGATGGAAATCCATACATTTGTTAAACATATTTTTTTATTAAATTCCGTACATTAGTTATTGAGATATAACAGCTGCGCAAATCGTAAAAACTGCAGCATAGCACCACCATCTGTGTAGTGATTCCCATCAAAAACAAATCATACAACCAAGAATACAGGTCATCAGTTTAATCAGGGAGTACCTGAATACAAGTTTTTATTAAAATCCGTGCATTAGTTCTTCAGATAGAGCGCTCACAAAATTTATGTCACATACAGACAGATAAGCAGAGTCACCGACGGATAGGAACCACGGGCGGACATTTTCTAAAAACATGTTTTTTTTTTTGTTTTTTTTTTTTCTTTTTAGGAATTTCTGACACCTAAAACGTGTAAAACCGAAAAAACTGGAAGTCAAAAATTTTCACGAATCCAATACTTTCTTCTTATAAAAATAGAAGAAAGTAAAAAAAGGTGATTTTTTTAATATGAAAATTGAATGAATGTTTTAAAAGAGTTCATTTTAAGAAAGTACAGTTGAACCCCGTTATAGCGAACCCGGTTTATAATGAACTCTTTGGAAACTCTAAACGAAAATTTTGGAATTTACTCAGGAATTCACAAGATGATGAAAAAATAGAAAATAGAAACGATAAAAAATTATACAAACAAAATAAAAATAAAACGATATTTAACACGCCAATAATTAGTGTTAATCATCCTAAGCTTGGATAAAGAGTAAAGATTTTACTATAATCAGAATCAGTCCTTAAATTGTTTGCTCATTTATCCTAATATTTATTCGAACTAGGGTTGATCTCGAATATTTAGATAATCTGCGTCTCGATCTGCGCTTTACTGTATTTCTATTTGTCTTCCTTTTTAGTTAATTTATTTAGTATTGTGCCAGTTTAATGTAATCAATTTTAGACAATTAATTTCATTATAACGATCCTATCTAATGGAATTTACTTTTTTTTAATATATCATTATTGAACATATAGGTATCAGGTAATTATATACATATTTTGTAAACTCTAACATTTGTTAACAGTTTGGATATAGCGAACAAAAACTTCGGTCCCTTGACGTTCGTTATAACGGGGTTCAACAGTATTTCTACTTTTATACTTATTAATTTCTTTTAAGCGAAACTAGTAATTAGTCTCTGGTTTTATTTTGCCATTCACGGTTTCTTAATAGTTCATTCAAGATATAGATATTATATTCAGTTACTAAGAAATTGCATTTAAAATTCTTTTTCATGTTTTTTCAAGATAATTCAAAAGTACGCGGAAAGGGAACGGTTTAACCAAAGGAGGTTTTCCATCAAAGATATGTAAATATTCCAGTATTCTCAAGTTATTTTTATAAAAGATTGCACAGCTTTTCGTTTACTTGGAAAAGAATGTAATCTCAAGATAAACCCAAAAATTGCCTTTTTTGAAAAGAAGGAAGATAAATCACATTTGTTTTAAAGAAAAGGAACTTTTACTTTCGTTGCTGGTTTTGTGCTATGAACTAATAAATGAATTGAACTATTTTAATTTTGTTTGAAAAACTTCACTATACTTTTTTCAGAAAGAATTTTGCTTCTATGGTAGCCTTTTTCATTAATAACCGAACATTGTTACATAAAAGTTACTTTTAAATAATGATATTGTATTAAACTAGGGGCTCTGGCCCCTAGGAGCTACGTTCGTCAACCACCGTTGATACACCAAAAACTGTATAAACTCGCTAATTTGATCAAATTTTAAAAGATTACCAAATAATAATGTTTATTTTTTTTATTTCGTTAAGTGGCGATTTTCTGTAAACAAATTTCCATTCATTTCCCTTTTATTGGGGAATTTTAAGATCTAATAAGCTGCTGTTAAACATCTACTGACTATTTACATGTTTGATTAAACAAGATCAGTTAAACATTGAAATGTGCAGAGTCTTTGTCCTCCTAGTATTTTGTGAACCGCGGTATAAGGAAAATTTTAAGTAAGGCATCTTAAATATATCGATTACATCTGATGTAATTTTCATTAAATTTCTCTTTCTTTTTTTAATATTCACGGGAAAATACTTTTGTTTTTTTTTTAAGGAAATGTTGTTTGTGCCGTCTTAGAATTTACAACAATAGTTTAAAAGATCATATCAAAATATGACGTATGTGCCTCGTCTATATATATATTTTTTTAATTTTAACTGTTTTGAAATCTTAGTTCGTCATTTTAAATACGATATAATTTCTTTGCTGCTTTTAATGTATAGTAATAAATTTACACATGATTTAAATAATTTCTTTCTCTTTTCGATATTCACTTCAAGATATTTTTATCGCGTGAAAGGAAATATTTTTCATTTCCGTAGTCGAGTAGAAATATTTTTTAATTTGAGATAAATATTATTCTTTGATCATTTGGAAACAATTTAAAATAATAACCTTTTCTAAAATATGTAAAAAATGTTTCTAAATAAGCTGAAAATTTAAATTTAAAATGGAAATAAATCCTGACAAAATGAGTCAAATTAAAAAAATAAATGCGGTTTACACACCGGAAACTTCTAGTATATAAAATTATCTAAAAATGTTTAAATTTCTATGTATAGCTCTTGCTTCTATAAAAATTTTTAATGGGTCAATTTTGGACAACCTTAACTTTAAATATCTCTTAAAAGAAATATTCGATTTAAAAACTGCCTGCATCAGCGTGTTTATCAATCAGTTCTCTATAATACCACAAATTTTCACATTTTTATGTGCAGTGAGTGCAGTATTAGGTCACAAAAAATGCATTTTCAGCGGCAGTGACAACGTTAGTTACTTTTTATTAGAGTGGAGAGATACTGTTCTTGCACTCATCTGTTACACAAATATTTACACAATTAAATATTGATTAATTTTTTCTTATTGCAATTAATCTTTTCCAGTCTACTTTTACGTAAGCTTTAAAAAAAACTTAATTAAAAAACAAATACAATCACTTTCTTTAATTTTTACACGATTTTTTTTAACATTTCTTTCAAAAGGCAACTTTGTATGATATATTCAAATAATAACTTTGGAAAAGAAAAGTGTTACATGCGTGCACATCTTAATAACCGCAACGTTACTTGCAGGAAAAGTTTTGAAAACTATGTTTTTTTATCGTCTATTTATTAATTTATTTACTACATTCAAAAATTTGTGATTGATATTCTGGCTGTAAATGACAAAAATCATAATTTTGATGATCTGTCCTTTTTTTGCAAATCTGCAAAAATACTAGAATCTTTCAATCTGGAACGGATGTAGTTGTTTAGACATTATTCAAAGATTTGCACGCAAAATGTTGTGCTTATAACAGCCGATTATCTACACGAAGAATATAAGTCCAGGGAGCCCTCCAATATGCACACAAGGATGTCATATTTACTTATTAATCAGCTTCTGCTTTAGATAGTTTCCATTGTAAAAAGCAAGAAGTTATCTCTTGCAGTCTTCAGGAAGAAAGCAATTCCGAAAGAATTCGGAATACTTCATCGATTATGACCTCCCCCCTCCCCAGACTTCAAAACCATCTCCCGAATGTAACTTGGGTATGCATACGAGACGTACCAAATTCTCAATAAAGGTCGCCAGCTTCATGAGCCATCTTGTTTCAAAATGGCTGATGTTGAAATTTTTCAAATTCTAAAACCAGCACAAATTTTTTAAATGCTTTTTTATTCTTATTATTCTTATGTGATCGGCCTTCCGAGGCAAATTCGATTAAAAAAACTACTGAGACATAAGTGTTCGATTTTCTAGGGTATCTGATGTTTCAGTAAACAGGTATCATTTACGAACTTTAGAAATCTTTGTAAATTTACTTTCAAAGTTATAGCAAAGTTGTATTTTTCGGTACTCTCATACACTTAAAACTACAACGTCAAATCTCTTAGCATAAATTGCTTCAAAATTCGATGGTAAATTTTGAAATAGTGCCAAATTTAGAGACCGAAAAAATTTTCAATAAATGATGCCAACTTAGATACTATACAGCTGACAAATTTGGGGCAATTCTCATTTAAATTCAGTATTAAAGAAAACTGATTTTGAATACTCCATAATCGGGTTCCAAGAATTTTAGCTTCATATGGTTGAGTAAAATTAAGTAATTTTAAATAATAATAAGTAGAGAAGCTATCTTTTTCCTACCGGTACAGTTCGGAATGACTTTTTTCAATTCTTTTTTTTAATAAAATACTTATTAAACAGAAAATTAATATCAAATATTGAGAAAAACTTATATTATTAATTCTAAAAATTGCGCCCTAAAGCTCTTTTCAAAGATATTGTTATTTTTTTAGTTTCTAAATTTAAATATTATTTTCCCTATTTACTTGTCGCTCATTTTATAATTATGCATTTGCTATGAATATAACATTTCACGAATTTATTTTAAGCGAGAAATAATTCGCAAGCTCTAATGCTTTCGAAAAGTAAGTTATTACTTATAATCGTTTCTCGAATTTTCAAGCAAAATGTATAATAAACGAATACAGATATATTTTTTGGAGCACGTTATTTAACTCACTATTTCCAGTGCTTATTAAAAGTTTTTTCTGACAGAAATATGTCAGAAAAAGAATATTTTTGCTCATAACATTTCAGGTTTTTTTCAGGTGATTATGTTAAAAATATTACCTTCTTTTTAACAGTAAAAAATCCATTTTTATAAACTAAAAATATGAAAGATATATTTTTCTTACTAAAAGGAAAAGACCAATTTTGTTAAATTATACAGAATATCTGTGGGTTTATACGGATAAATTGTTGAAATATACCTAATGGTATTTTTCGCCTTTTTTAAATGTGTGCATAACTATATAAATGCGTCACTCTTATAATCATAATCTGCTTAGTCTGTCTATCCGTCTGCTCACTTATAGCAATGCAAAAACTTCCCAACCGAATGAATAAATATAAACATTTTATTTTTATTATACACAAATTTAATAAATATGAACATTGCAGAATTTTGTCATTTCAGATTTCATGAAAATCGAATCAAAACTTAAAAAACATCAATAACAGTTTTCTTATTTTTTAAAAAATCCAACCATACGTAATAAATTAAGTGATATCCCGAAATAGGTAACAATTCTAGGTTGTCATGGTGATTTTGTCCTATTAATGATGCAGTCATATTACACTGCTCAAAACAATTAAAGGATATTTGAAGTTTTATATAAAATAAAGATATAAACGAATTTTTTTTGCCGAAAATAGAAGAAGAGAATCACAAATGCCAATTTTTCTGGTTTTCAAACTGTGGAGTATGCAAATTTTGAGTTCGACGTCATAAACGTCGCTTCAGCGGCAGCGAATGAAATTTGACTTTCAACTGGATAAAAGAAAATGAAGACAAGGATGATCGGCATTCAGTGATTGCTTTGTTTCGATGATTATGATGTCTCAGCGAAGTCATTTGACAGATTCAGAAGCTTGGAGAATTGTTGGTAGGTTAGAAGGGGGCCAAACTCAAGCCCAAGTACCGCAAACCATTGGAGTGTCACAAAGTGTCATTTCCAGGATCTGGAACCATTTTTTGGAGAGTGGATGTGCAGGCTGAAGACCAGGGCAAGGTCGTAGACGGGCAACAACGCCCAATGAAGATCGGTATTTAGCGTTAACAGCTCGGAGACACCGAAACATGAACGCTAATCTTCTCCAACAACACCTTCGCTCGGCTACAGGCACCACAATTTCAACTCAGACTGTCCGAAACCGGCTCCATGCTGTAGGTCTGTATGCTCGCCGACCGATGGTATGTGTTAGATTAACATCAAGGCATCGTCGCGACCGCAGGGAGTGGGCAACCGAGCATGTCAACTGAAGGAGAAATGAATGGAGCATTATTCTGTTTTCTGACGAGTCCCGTTTTTCTGTGCATCCGGATAATAGGCGATTTAAATCTGGAGGGACCGTGGCAGTAGGAGTAATCCTGTATTCGTGCACGAAAGTGTCAGATTTGGCGGTGGAGGACTGTTCGTGTATGGTGGCATCTCCATTGACGGGCGTACTGTGACGACGCACTGTGACTCGAATGATGTAGACATCATTCGAGATGGAGCTCTGACTAGTCGCCGATATAGGGATGAGATCCTCAGATCTATTGTAGTCCCTTACGCTGCAGCAATCGGAGATAACTTCATTTTAATGGACGATAACTGCGGGCCACATCGGGCAAACCTGGTGGAGGATTTCCTTTTCGAGGAAGGAATCGTTCGAATGGAATGGCCAGCGTGTTCTCTAGACATGAATTCAATCGAGCACGTTTGGGACGCTCTAGGAAGACGAGTTTCTGGCCGCCAACAACCTCCACAAACTCTCCAAGAACTGGAAAGAGCTCTTCTGGAAGAGTGGGGCAGAATACCCCAACTCGTCCTTAATAGCCTCATTGATTCCATGCCTCAAAGGTGTTCAACGTTGCTGGCCGCCCGTCTAAACCATACCCCCTACTGAAAATGATTTTTTTTTTGAAGAAAACACCTTTTCTTATTCTTTTTTTCTCATATGCACAAATTGTGTTTTTTTCCTTTTGTACACAAATGCGCAATAAAATGCATTTTTTTCTGCCAAACATGTGTAATTTATTCTCATATAACCTACTATGTCTGTCGACCATGTATCAATCAGCTAAAAAGTTTCCCAGATACAAAATCCACCTAAAACTGCAATATCCTTTAATTGTTTTGAGCAGTGTATTTCTGTATTGCTGAGTTTCATATATACAATCGTAATGAATTTTATACTCAAGCATTTTTGTTTAAAAGAGCAACAGCTATTGCTCCAAGATCTGAATACCTATAAAACTGGTATAATACACTGCTTAAAACAATTAAAGTATGTTGATGGATCTTGCGGCTGATTGTTTATAGCGCAGATATATGATCGGGAGATGTGGTAACTTTATGAGAAAAAATATACATATTTGGTAGGAAAAAATGCATTAAATTGAGCATTTGGGTACAAACGTAAAAAAAACACAATTTGTGCATGTGAGAAAAAGCGAATGAAAAAGTTATTTCCTGAAAAAATCGTTTTTTTCTGGGGGTAAGGTTTTCCAGAACAGCCAGCAACGTTGAACACCTTTGAATCATGGAGTCAATGTGGTTATTAACAAAAAGCTGGGATATTTTGTCCTACTCCTCTAAAAGAGCTTTTTCCAGTCTTTGGAAAGTTTGGGGGGGCGGGGTAAGCGGTTCGCAGTCCATCTGCCTAGAATGTCTCAAACAGAATCTAATCGGTTCATGTCCGGAGAACCGCTGCCTTTCTATTCTTAGAATTCCTTCCTCGATAAAGATATCATTCACCAAGTGAGCATAATGCGACTTACAATTTCCGCCTATTAACATGAAGTCATCTCGAATTGCTGCAGCGCAACGGATTTTAATATGTCTGAGGATCTCATCCCTATATCACTGACCGGTCTAAGCTCCATTGCAAAATGATAGTCGGTGCTAACATAAACCATCACTCCCACAGCACCAGATCTGGCGCTTCCTAGCACGAACGGAGGATTAGTTTCGGGTGCCACGTTCTCTCCATATGAAAATATGTATATTATCAGGATGAACAGAAAACAGAACTCGTCGGTAAAAAAAATATTGTGCAATTCATTTCACTTGCAGTTCACATGCTCTGTTGCCCGATCCCTGCGAGCCCTACGGTGTCTTGCTGTGTACAGACCTACAGGCGTGGAGACGGTTTTGGGCAGTTTGAGTTGAAACTGTGGTGCCCGTAGCCGAGTAAAGATTCTACTGAAGGAAAATGGCATTCATATTTCAATGTCTCCAAGCCGCTAATGTTAAATATCGATCTGCACTGGGCGTTGTACGTCTATGATCTTGTCCTAACTTTTGGCCTGCATTCCCAGTCTCTAAAAAACGGTTCTAGATCCTGGAAATCACACTTTGTGTATCTCCAGTGGCTTCTGCTACTTCTGATTACATTCACCCCCTCCCCTCTAACCGACTAACAACTCGAAAAATTTCTGATTCGATAAAATGACTTCATTGAAACAGCGTACTAACTGAACAAAGCACTTACTGAATGTCGATCATTGTTTTCCGTCGTCTTTCATTAAATTGAACACCAAATTCGATTTGCTGCCGCTAAAGTATCATTTTTGACGTCAAATTCCAAATTTGCATATTCCGAAGTTTAAAAAAAAAGAAAATTTGCATTTGTGTCTTCTTCCATTTTCTGCAAAAAAAAGATTCAATCATACCGTTATTTTTTATGTATTAGAATATTCTTTAACTTTTTAGAGCAGTTTATGAAAGCATTTCATTTTCTTCGTTTGACGTGCAATTTCCGACTTGTAACTGAAAATAAAGGAAAGTGGAATTTTTGTTAAATTATACAAGATAGCGAAACCCGTGGCTTTATACGTATAAGTTATTAAAATATACGCCATATATGTGTCTTTTTTTTGTAGTTGTAATTATATTGCTACAGATAGTTCAAACATTACTAATTATGCCACATTTTAAACTTCCTTCTTATGCCGCATTAGTCAAACATGAGCCTTAAAAATCCCAAATGAACTCCAAATAAATCGTAATTTAAAATGTATTTTAAAAGTTTTCCACTAATTTTATTTTTATTTGAAATTTCGTTTTTTTCTTTTTCAAAAACAGTCTTTGATGGACATTTACATCTTAATTATGTAATATGTATGTATAATAACCACTATTCTAAATCCCAAGCTTCTATATCAACTATACTACATTAATCATAAATATAGAGCGTTTCTTGCTCCTGCACACTTTTAAATCTCGAAATTTTTAAAAACTGTTTTGTAGGTTGCATTTTCCTCTCTAAAGGAACAATCATGTCAAACTTCATGTTTCTACTCCTTACAATTTTAGATTAATCATAATTTACACTGGTGTCCAAAAGTTAAGCATAATTGGTAATTAAGTAAGTAATGAACGAAAATGTAAATCGGAATAAAGTAAAACGTCATATGCGAGTGTAAAAGGGTTGTAAAGCAAGGAAACAATTCAAAAGAACGATAATATTTATTTTTTGTATCCAAAGTAGCAGTTTGAAAGAAAACTGAAAATAGTAAGGGTTCACACATCAAAGAAAAAATGAATGAAAACATTAAATAAAATAGTGATTCTGCAATTTAATAAGGCGTGTGGTCATTTCTGACAGCCAGGAACGCTGCTCAGTGATTTCCCATACCTGCTATGAGATTATGAATGAGTTGTGGGCTTAAACGGTTCCAAGCTTCCTTGAGGGTACCTTTCAGTTCTGGAACAGAGCGTGGGGAATGAGAAAGGGCTGCAAGCTGTCTCCCGAGTATATCTCATACATGCTCGATAGGATTTAAATCCGGAAAGTTCGCAGGCTACGGCATGTGCTGAATATTTTCCGTTTCAAGGAAGTCGTCAACCAGTAACCCACAGTAACAAGACGCGTTATCATCCATGAATATGAAGTCAGGACCGACAGCACCTCGAAACAAGAGAACATAAGGCTCAAGAACTTCGTATCTGTATCTTTTAACAGTCACAGACCCCGTGTTAAAGATATGGAGGTCTGTGTGGCCTTCCAAAATGATGCCTGGCCATGGCATAACTCTTCCTAATGGAAAAAGGTGTCTTTTCATTATTTTTCAAGGTTCAAAACATGTTCCTCCATATCGTTACCCGATGAGAATTACTACTTAGACTAAATCGAGACTCGTCACTGAACATCACATTAGCCCACTCTCCCTCACTCCAATGTTGATGTTTCAAACTCCAGTTTAAACAAGCAAGTTCATGCGCATGTATGATGGGAATGCAAACTGCTGGTCTTCTGGTATACAGGTCAGCATTATTTGTCTCCTGTAAACAGTTTGTCTCGAAATTCGTGTTCCTGTGGCAACTGTGAGCTCCAAATCCAGTTCTCTGGCAGTACTGCCCCTCTGACGTCGCCCATTTATGCCGGATATCGGTCTTGGCGAAGGGTTGTGACTCTTGGTCGACCTGGTACCAGGACTACGGTCGATGTTACCCGACTTGTATGCCGGATGTTACCCGACGACTACGGGTCGTCGGGAAACATCTGCCATACTTTGAAACCTCTGCCACAGTCCTGAGATCATAAACTTGTCCACGTTCAGAATTCGAGACACTTCGGTTTGTGATCGTCCGAATTCCAGCATTCCAACGATTCTTCCTTTCGCAAACATGTCCAGTTGGCGTCTTTGTGCCATCATTAATCCTGGTTGATCGTAACAATGTTTCTTGGCACATTCGTTGTACGAAATTCGTCTGAACTGTTTATACCATGTGAATCGGTTTATAAATGTTCCGACATGCGCAGGTATTTCGCGTATGACGTTGTCGATTGAAAAGTTTTTCATAAACCCAATGTTTCTTCTTCAACCAGTTAATCTCCGCTAGTAATTTTGAATAATTGTACGAAAATTTATTCCACATTTTTAGCATTTTACTAATTATGCTTAACTTTTGGACACCAGTGTAGAGTGTTTTTAGAATAGTTTTTCGCTCCTCTCATCCTTTAAATTTCGTTTTTAGAAACCGTTTTTTACTGAGACCTTATATCTTAAAAATAACCATCGAGCCAAATTTCAAATTCTACTATCAGCAATACTCATAAAAATCGAAATTTCAGGACTTTTTTTTCAACCTTTTTTTTTTTAGATTTCAAAATTTGTGAAAACTTTTCTGTGCAAACATTTATGTCTTAAGCATAACAGACATGTTATGCGTTTAAGTTTCTATCCCTAACAATTCTAAATAAATCGTAATTTAGAATATTTCCCGTTGGTTTCACAACATTAAATTTTGAATTTTTAATAAATTGTTTGTACAAAGCATCTGCATCTTAAAAGAAACCACTGTATTATATTTCAAGATTCTGTTATTAACAATTCCGAATAAAGCGTAATTCAAAAGTTTTTCAAAATGTTTTTTACTCATTCCAACCTTTCAAATCTTATTTTTTTAGAAAACGTTCTTAGCAAGCATTTGTATTTATAACTTAAAAGTAATGCCGCGTCGTCATCTAATTTATAATAAATACTAACTATGTTAAATAATTCCTCTAAAGGCTATTCATTATATTTAGGTTTTCAGTTTTTTATATTCCCTTTAAAAACTTTTAAGGCATTGCATGTAAAAACATATAATATATAGTTTATGATGTAGAAGGTCTTCCATGTGTTTTTTCTACTGTTTTATGTATAGTTTCCAAATCAAGTATTTAAAATGTTACTGACAAATTTGCCGTAGCGAGGCTTCTGCAGAAATTTTAACACAATTCTATCACAGGGGGTAACCAACCTTTTAAATTCTAAACATCTATTTTAAGTGTATCACATAAATCTAATTGCAGGACTTTTACTTGCATCTCTTTTAAATTTCAAATTTTTTAAAAACTGTTTTTGGGCAACCTTCTTTAAAGAAAGAGGCAAGTCAAATTTCATTGTAATTTATAATGTTTTTTGAGCGTTTTCTGCTCTTTTCACCCCTTTTAAATTTTGAACTGTTTCAAACTTTTCATAGCAGGTATTTCCATCTTTAAAATAAGTACCACACCAAATTTCCAATTCTTAGCCTCCAACAATATTACAGAAGTTGCAATTTTCGAATGTATTTTGCTCATGCACTCCATTGGTCCCTGCAAATGTGTGATTAGATGAGACAAAAATTTCTGTACTTCAATACTTGTGTTCAAAATACGTTAGGGAGAGTTAATTGTTAAACACATTCCAAAACTATCTTACAAATAAACAAAATAAAACAAGTGGGCTCTTTCAAAACACTTTATCATGAAATTAAAAAACTAAAATTGTCAATGGAAAATTTAAATGAGTTGGAATTTAATAGATAAAAAAAATATTTCACTTCGCGTGTCAAAATAGATGATAAATATAATTAAATATAATTAAATAAAAACAAATAAGCACGTTTCTCACGTGATTTATTTATGTTACATACATAATAATTTTTATATCTATTTAAACTTGCATGCAACAATTAGAAGAAAAATAAACAACAAAAAATGAATTGATAATATTAAAAAGAAATTTTACTTAAATAATAGTCTTTTTCAAAATTTTATGATTAGTGCGACAAAAGGTATTCAGCTGTAAGTACACAAAATTTGAACTCTCTATATAGCTCTCTCTTATATAGTTTTTGTGTACAGACTTTTTGACAGACAGAGGACAGAGACGAATAGAGTTTGGTCAGATGAACGAAATTCTAAAAATTCTATTCCCAAAAAGCAAAATTTAGCAGACAAAAATTATAGTTATGCATTTTTTTCTTATTACATTATTAAAACGATAAACTGTAAGAAACTTTTAAAGAATAATTACTTAATATAAGTTTTATACAGTTTAACAAAATAACGTATACATTGTAGCCCAAATGTATACATTTTTAATTAGAACAACCTTGAAATAAACTCGCCTAAAACCTTGGTATTCATAGAATTATATAATTTTGAAATTCAATCTTTATTCCAATTAATCAACCTGTTTCTCTGAAAATTTGAGAACCCCTTTCTGATAATTAGCATTCTATATATAGTTTTAACCAAAATTCTTGCAACTAATTATGAATGTCACTTTTCTCCACTAGTTTGGAAACCTAATATTAAATTGAAAATTTATATATATTGCGATAGAAATATAAAAAGTTAAAAAAAAAGATAATTGATATTATTTGCTTCAATAATTCAATATTTTCGTAAACAATGTATTCATATCTATACAACTTTTACTCAGATTATAATTAATAAATTAACAGAGATATAAACCTGGGCTTCCCAAGTAACAGAATATAAGCGAAAGCCATTCCTTTAAAATCATAACACTAATAAATGTTTTTACATTTATTATATATTTTTTATACTCACTAACAATACTAAAAGTCATACTTATTTGAAAAAAGACAATATTTTAATTTCGTTAAAAAATTTTTGAAGTTTATTAAAAGCGACACTATTGTATTGATCTCGTGTCAGGAGTTAGAAACAGTCTAATGAAATCTCCAAAAATTACTTTTTATTTATGATCAAGTTTTTTTTATTATTATTATTATTCCAGATACACAGAGAGATAGACAGACCGACAGTAAAAAATATTTTCTAAAAGTATGTTTTTCGTAATGACCAGTGTCTGAAACGTGTAAAAATAAGTAACAAAAAAATCGATTTTCAAAACAATTGAAAGACTTGCCTTATATTACGCATGATTGGTAAATAACATTGTAAAAGAATTTCTTGAAATCCTCTTGAGTTGCAGCCCTGAAATTAAGTGAGATTTTTACTATAAATATTGAATGTTTATAAAAGAGTACTGCTTTAAGAATCAATTATACTGTCGAGTCGCTATATAACGAAATCCATCGTTCAGTCAAAAAAATTCGTTATACAGGGTGTCCGAAAAGTCTGGAAACGGCCGAATAACTCGAGAAATGCATATGAGATTGAAAAACGTAAATATACGTGTTAAAGATTTTTAAATGAGCTACTCTGTGATACCAAATTTGACCTTCAAAACCAACCCCCTGGGGGTCAAAGGGGGTCCAACTTTGAAATCTTAAATTATAACCCCCATTTTTTATTGCAGATTCGGATTCTACGGACAAAAATACGTAACTTTTGTATTTGATGTTTATTTCAAATCTTCGTTTATCACGGTGTAATCGAGCATATTAAATCGATACATATTCCCGCTTTTCCAACGGGATTTTCCCTAATCGAAACTGATTGGGCAGAATTTTTGACGTCAAATTCCTCGTCTTTTGTAGGAATAGCGTTTCCTGAAAATCACCCGTGGCGATTATTTCAATAGTGCTACACTGTTAAAAATTTGACCCATTTGCTGCAGCGTCACTCCACAGCTATTATAGAATATCTCTTTTGTGACCAATGAGAATGCTCCATAACACAGTAAAGTAATCGTTTTCTATAAAAGCGGTGGAGTGACGATGCAGCAAAAGGGTCAATTTTTTACAGTGTACTTTACTGTGTTATGGAACATTCTCATTGGTCATGAAAGAGATATTCTATAAAAGCTGTGGAGTGACGCTACAGCAAATGGATCAAATTTTTAACTGTGTAGCATTACCGAATTAATCGGCACGGGTGATTTTCAGGAAACGCTATTATTGCAAAAGACGAGGAATTTGATGTCATAAATTCTCCCCAATTAGTTTCGATTAGGGAAAATCCCGTTGGAAAAGCCGAAATATGTATCGATTTAATATGCTTAATTACACCGTGATAAACGAGGATTCGAAATAAACATCAAATACAAAAGTTACGTATTTTTGTCCGAAGAATTCGAATCTGCAATAAAAAATGGGGGTTATAATTTAAGATTTCAAAGTTGGACCCCCTCTGACCCCCAGAGGGTCGGTTACGAAGGTCAAATTTGGTATCACTGAGTAGCTTATTTAAAAATATTTAACACGTATATTTACGTTTTTCAATCTCATATGTATTTTTTGAGTTATTCGACCGTTTCCAGACTTTTCGGACACCCTGTATAGAAAAATTCGTTGAATAGAGAACGACAAAAAAATTTCATATAATGTTTAAATTTTGAAATAGAATTGTTTTTGAGGTGTTTAATTAAGTTTTTGAAATATTTAACGGAATTTTTCCATAATCTCAAACATTTTTGCCACTTTTTTTTTCCAGTGTCTTACTGATTATTTTCAAAATTATTATTTTATCAGAGAGAGTTGTGCTTATCGTAGAAGCAATTTTATGCAGATGCAGTAGACGATAACACCAGCATAGATGACACTTAGTAATAATTCATCATTCAAATGATCCCTCACAACAAAAAATGCTCCGAGTCGCTACATACAACAAACATCCAATCTAAACTCTAAAAGCAATGAGAGATAATTTAGGTACATGAAAACCTGCTGAAAAAAAGACCTTTTCTGCAACTACCCTTTTATCCCTTCCTTATTCCTGCCTTACTATCCAAACCAAGAAACGAACAGCATTTTCAAGACGACAATGGAATAATTTTATTTTTTAGGATGCTTTGTGATAATTGCAAATCGTTCCAGTACCTAGCATATGTTTCAAATTTTCCAAGAACACATGCTCATCTTCGCTGAAAAAAAGTTAAGTGTAACCATGCAAAAAGGATGCTTTTCTTGGGGGGGGGGGGTGTAACGAACTGTCGAATGTTGCGAGTATATTTAATACTCATTTGGGTCGCTGGTTCAATTAATACTACTAATTACTTAAAAATTCTTCATATACAAATTATTTACACATTATTTACATTTCGAATAAAGAATACAGATCTAGCGAAACACACGATAGATCCGCTAAGATCGCCGAAAACCAATACAATAACAAACGATATTCCAATATTGCCAAAACGGCAAACCTAAAGTACAGTAGAATGCGCCAAGGAGACGTGCGGCATCCGAGGTTATGGTGAAGCCGTTACAAAAGAATGCGCCATGGAGACGCGATATACAAGATTATGGTGAAGCCGTAACATACCGGCCCCCGTTGATATGTGCCAACATTCAACAATAATACTAAATATAACAATAAACAATTGCAAATAATAGAAATTTCAATTCTACAATCAATAATACAGTATTTTCGATAAAATACAATGTACTTCTTCAATATTATTACTTAATGTATTACTTAATATAAGTTTACCAAATGCAAATAGATAAGTTATAATACAAACAATAATTACACTTGAATAGTATGCAAGATAGTTATCAAATTAATACTCAATAAATGTAACAATCTAATAAATTTAACAAGTTAATAATAGTTAATCAAGAATATATAGAGACGAAGACACGTAAGTTTACACTTATGTTATAAAGTTAAGCTACACAAATTATGAAGCTAAGAATTAAAATATTTTTAAATCTGAAATGAAATTGCTATACATAATAAACAGTTCAAATACAAATATAATAATGGTAACTATAATATAATTATTTAAATCTTTCAAATTAACAGAATTCATCTGAATTCATCTAGTTCTCTAAAGGAAGTGGACAAACTTTAGAGACACACCTCGTAACTATACCTGTTGCTGTTTTAATTTCTAATACTCTAACTTTTTTATCAGATCCATATATTTGACATTATGGTTGAGCTTTTACCTCTTCTAGCGAAAAATCGTTTCAATGTGGCAATAAATGATTCAGATTTTAAATCTGTCACTATATCTAAATGGATTGCCTTTGTGGCAAAACAAACAAAAATCGCGACGTAAATTTTATTATATATCCCCTTTCTCTGATTTTTATACTTAATCATAAAGGGTCCACAAAAGTCAACAGAAATTTTGAAATGGCGGGCTAGGATTTACTCGTTCGGCTGGCAAATTTCCCATAATTTGATTTGCCCCTATTGGTTTGTTTTTAAATTACGTTACACATTTGTGAACTATTTTACGAGCCAAAGATCGCCCATTTATTACCCAATATTTTTGCCGGACATGATGTAACAATGATTGTGGACCTAAATGGAAAACTTTAGAATGAAAATATTCAAAAATCATTTCACTTATTTTATGATCATGTGGAACACTATAGGGTGTTTTCTCTCATAGGTCAGACTAGAATTGTCTAAACGACCTCCAACTCTAATTAAATTATCGGAATCTATATAAGGATTTAGAAATTTTAGTTTACTATTACCTGAAAGGCTCCTCTGGTTTTTCAAATGCTTAAACTCTTCAGAGAAGGCTGAATACTGTACCTGTTTAATCAGGAAAATTTCTCCAAATTTCAATTCACTTGCAGATAAGGCACCACAGTTTTTTTCCTTACCCTTTCGACAATTATTTAGAAATCTAAAAATATAACTAGTAATACGAATTAATTTCAAAAAATTATTAGTTAAAGAGAATAAACAATTATAAAAACAATTTTCAGTTATAAGTGAAAAGTTAGTGTTTTTTTTTAGTTCTAAATTCGGACTCATAGTCAGTGTTGTTTTCCAGTTTTACGGGATAATTTCCTGCACATTGAATTCTGTCCCGAAGAAAATTTGGTCCACTAAACCAAAAATTGCCGTTAGTCAGTTCTTTAGCATCTAGACCTCGAGATAGGATGTCAGCAGGATTATTTTCCGATGATACGTGTTGCCACTGATAAGAGTCCGTGAGGTCTTGTATAGCAGCTACTCTATTACTCACAAATGTTTTCAATTGGTGGGGAGATTTTCTAATCATGCCAGTGATATTGTGGAGTCGCTCCAGAGAAGAACACTTTTTATTGGAATGTCAAGTGACGGTACAACTTTATGCATTAATTTTGCTGAGAGAAGACATGAGCAAAGTTCAAGACGAGGGATTGTCACTGTTTTTATGGGGGATACTCTAGACTTGCTACAGAGTAAATGTGCATCAGGAGAACCTTCAGTTTGTATATACTGGATGTATATGGCGGCTCCATATGCCAAAGAAGAGGCATCTGCGAAGCCATGTACGACTATGCGCTCTTCACGAAAAACAAATCTAGGAATTTTTAAATTTTCTAATTCTGAAAGAGTGGAAACAAAATCACTTTATTCTTTCGCTATGGAATCTGGTAATGGCTCATTCCAATCTATCTTAGCTAGCCAGGTTTTCTGCATGAAGATCTTAGCCCTTGTTACTACAGGGCCAATTAATCCGAGTGGATCGAAGATTTTTGAAATCAAAGAGAGAACATCTCGTTTACTATAAAATTCCTTGTTATGAATCTTTAATTTATACAGAAAACAGTCACTTAAAGGTTCCCAGAGAACACCCAAAATTTTTACTGAACTACAATCTGTTTGATCATCGAAATTATATTCGGTGGCAGCCATAGTATTAGGTTCAAGTAATTCTTGGTGGTTTGCACACCATTTGTGCAATTTCATATTTCCACGCTTCAAAAGTTCAATCAATTGGGACTTTAAAATTTTCGCCTTTTCGAGAGTCGATTCCCCGGAAAGAAGGTCGTCTACATAAAAATCTTTTAAAACGACTGACGATGCTAGAGGTAAGTTTGGTTGCTTATCAAGAGCTAATTGTTTAAGAGCACGAGTTGCTAAATAAGGAGCATTAGATGTCCCATAAGTAGCTGTATTAAGCTTATAAGTATTCACTGGCGCGTTAATACTGTCCTTCCACAAGATTCTAAGGAAGTCTCGTTGGGATGGGTCAATTAATACCGATCTATACATTTTTTCTACATCCGCTGTGAATGCATATCGATGTTTTCGGAAACGTATCATAACTGAGAATAATTCTTGCTGAGGAATTTTTCCTTTTAAAAGAATGTCATTCAATGACAAACCAGATGTCGTTGGCGATGACGCATTAAAAACGACTCGCAAGCGTGTTGTACTTTTTTCTGGCCTGTAGACCCCATGATGTGGTATATAATAAAGGTTCTTTACGGGTTTTGATTCTTCTACTAATTCCATATGATTTAAGTTTTTGTATTCTTCCATAAATTCCGAATAGAGAGGTTGTAAATTCGAATCCTTATCTAATCGGTGCCAAACTTGATCAAGCCTTTTTTCAGCTAGTTTTTTAGATTCTCCTAAGAGTGTAGCATCCTACATAGGCATGCTAACAACATACTGACCATTGGAAGTTCGATAATGAGTTGATTCAAAATGATTTTCGCAAAATTTCTCTTCATTACTAACAAGGAAGGTCTCCATACGGGCATACTCAGAAAAATCTGAAAAAATTACAGAATGTTCTTCTCATACAGTTATATATGTTTAAAAAAAATTTTTGGCGGAATTTCCTTATTACGTCCGTAAAAAAATAATAAAAATTTCGTTTATTTGGCGATTTATCTCCGGTTGGCGAAAAAACGAAATTTTGAAAAATACGCTTTTACGCTTCAAATACTTTTTAAAGAAAAAACTTTCTTTGTTCAATTTATTTAAATAAGTTTAGTTTAAGTAATTTTAGTTTTGCATTTTTACTTTACTTTAAGTGTAATTTTGTCATATTCGTTTATATGTACTTTTAACAAAATGAAATTAATATATTTTATCATTTAAAACACAATTTAAATTGATTAAAATTGTTCCAAATTGAAAAATACACTGTTAAAAATCTGCTGCATTTTGTTGCAGCACGGTTACTTGGCCGTGAAATAGAGCTTTCTCATTGGTTGGAATAGAGATATTATATACAAGCGGTGGAGTGCGTTGTAACAAAATTCAGCAGATTTTTAGCAGTGTATGACGCGGTCAATTCACCGTGTGCTATGGAGCATTCTCATTGGTCAGAAGAGAGATATTCTATAAAAGTAGTGGAGTGACGTTGCAGTAAATGCTGCAGATTTTAAAAAGTGAAGTCAATTAAAATCAATTTTCAGACTCGTTAAAATCGTCTGCTTTTGGCTAGGAAATGCATTGCTCGCCAAATCCCGCGTCGCTTTCAGCTTTTCACGCCAATTATTCCAAACTATTTTATTTTTTTACATATTTAATAATGTAATTCCGCCGCTAATTTTCACTGATCTTTTATTACCTACATGAGTAGTTTAATTCGTATTTTTTTCAAAAGATTATGAGCATGCCCCCAATGGAGACCTTCCTTGTAAGTAAAGAACTAGAATCATTAATATTTTCGATTTCCCAAAATTTTCTTAAGGATTCGTCAATTTTTTCATTGGTTAATAAACCGCAATATTGAGAATCATCTGAGGAATTATTCACGACACCGCTAGCAACATATCCGAACACTGTTTCTTGAAATAACAAATTTTGAGATGAGCTGCGAATTTTACCAGGTTTTAATAAATCGAAGAAAAATTGCGCGCCGACCAACAGGTCTATCCTCCCAGGGATATAAAATTCAGCATCTGCTAACGAAATATTTGTAGGAATATCAGCAATTTCTATACGAATAGGTGTAAGTGGGGTTATTTCTGTAATTTTTGGCACTACAAGAAATTCCAGTTCCGTTGTGAAATCTCTATTTTTATTTGAAATCACAGTTTTAATTTTATAATTTAATGTTGTGGTTGTGTTATTCAAACCCGATATTGGAGCAAAAACCTTTGATTTTTTTTATCCCCAATTTCTTTGCAAATTCAAGCGACATACAATTTATTTGGCTACAAGAATATAAGAGAGTTCTTGCCTGGATAAAATTTCCTTTATTTGTTTTTATGTCAATAACTGCAGTTGACAAGATAACAGTTTTATTTGAAGCGAATAAGCAATTAGAAAGATCTTGTGAGACTGAAGGCATCGGACTTGATTCTGGGCGAAGTACTGTCTGATCAACACCTGGTTTTTGGAAATGAGTTTCATTACTGGAACCGATTTCTTTATCTCTATGTAATAAAGTGTTGTGAGGGGATTTGCAATGTTTACATAAATGTTTCGAAACACAGCTGCTAAATGTGATTTGTTAAAGCACATCAGACAAAGTTTATTTTTTTTTAACGATAGCAAATCTTTCACCAAATTTCATATTTAAGAATTTGTTACATTTATATAGGGGATGAAATGAGTCACAAATAATACACTGTTTTTCAGAACTTGTACTTACTAAAAGGGATTTTGATTTTATTTCACTAGAAATTTTTGGTCTAGCTAAATTACTTCTATTTATGCTTTCGAGCGATTGGCTTCTTTTTTCTAAAAAGTCCATTAAATTGTCAAAACTAGGAACATCAGAGGTGTTTATTGACAGTTCAAATTGTTTTCTCGTTTCCTTATCTAGTTTTTCTAAAATTATAGTTGTAAACAAAATGTCAGAGAGGTTATTTCTCTCAAATCCCAAATTATTTAGAGCCCTGATATTTTTGTTTATAACATCTAATAAACGCCTTAATTCTTTAGATGATTCATGTGTAATTTTTTCAAAATCTAACACAGCCTTTAAATGTATATTAACCACAATTCTTTTGTTCTCAAATCTATTTTCTAACGCTTTAAACAACGAATCAAATGTATCATCTGGAGTTTCTAATAATTTAGCCTCATTTTTTTAGTGCGGAATGCAAATAATGTAATTTCTGAACATCAGTCAATTCTTCATTATTCGTAACAATATTATTAAACTCTATTTTAAACATGTTCCAGTCTTCATATTTTCCACTAAATAGCGGAAGAGGTATATCAGGAAGTTTTATTTTACAGTTATTTATCTTTAATTCTGAATTTTTAGTTTCTAATTTATTAAAATATAATAATTGATTGAAACTTACCTCTAGCTGTTCTACTCGCTCTTCCATTTCGACCAATGAAGCATCAATTTCCGATAAATCCTGATCTTCAGGTGCTGTTGTATAATAATCGCGACGTAATATATCGATGTTTGTAGACAGTTTTTGAAGATTCTTGATTTTCGTTTCAATTTGAATTCTAGACAATTCATCGGTTTTTTCATTTACAGAATTTTCTAATCATGTTAACTGGGCTTTTAAAGAGCCTCTAGTCCTATTCAAGCTAATTAATGAAGCCATTTTAATTCAAATAGAACAAGGAGAACAAGTTCGAATAAAAACGAAAGTCTTACCGGCGAGCGGACCAATGTAACGAACTGTCGAATGTTGCGAGTATATTTAATACTCATTTGGGTCGCTGGTTCAATTAATACTACTAATTACTTAAAAATTCTTTATATAAAAATTATTTACACATTATTTACATTTCGAATAAAGAATACAGATCTAGCGAAACACACGATAGATCCGCTAAGATCACCGAAAACCAATACAATAACAAACGATATTCCAATGTTGCCAAAACGGCAAACCTAAAGTACAGTAGAATGCGCCAAGGAGACGCGCGGCATCCGAGGTTATGGTGAAGCCGTTACAAAAGAATGCGCCATGGAGACGCGATATACAAGATTATGGTGAAGCCGTAACAGGGGGGGGGGGTGAATACCTTTTCTTTTAACATAAGGAATAAGCTAGAGTAGTTAAGCTATGAGATATAAATCAGAAATCAACGAAAACAAAAATTATTTGAAGCGTTTTCTGAACATATGAAAGAACATTTTTGAAAAAAAATTCGTTAAATGGAGATATGTATTTTGCTATATGGAGATTATTTTTAATGTAATCATGAAAAAATTGACCGTTCCTACAAAAAATTCGTAAAATAGAGAAATTCGTTGGATAGAGTTTCGTTATAGAGAGACTCGACTGTATTTACTTTTATACATATTACACCGAACGAAATGTAAATGTATATAATTTGAAATAGCGCTACAGTGTTTAATTTATTATTTTTATAGAGATATTAAAAAAGATTTTAGTTTGTTTTTGTGGCTGTTGTTTCCTTTTGTCGCCACTTCTGGATAATTTTAATTGACAAACTCTTTATTGATTATTTCACATTTGATTGATTTCTACAACTTTAATAATAAACATTATATTCCCATTCCTTCATTAAATTTAATTTCAGCTTGTAATAAGCCAATTAATACAAATTATTTTACTTTACTCGGCTTCTTAATTTATACACCTGAGTAAACTACTTAATATTAGATTCACATCCAGATTTTTCATAATGAGCATGAAACAGCAGTTATTCTAATCTAAATCCATTAATTTATTATTTTATTTTTACTTAATTTATACATTTGAGTAAAACTCCAGAGTACTTATTTAAATCTTCATGCTTTTTCCGGATTTCAATACTGAATATTAAATCGCAACTCTTCCAATAAAATTAATTTCAGCTTGTAATAAGCCCATTTATATTCATTACTTTGTTATTCGTCAGTAATTTATTTTGCGTTAAATCACCATTTCTTTATAGGAGATTAAAGCTCAGTTTGAAATATGCTAATTAAAATTATTACTTTCCCATTTTTCTTAATTACTTGATTCATTTAATTAAAACATTGAAATAGCTGTTTCATTTAAAATAAATTTGCAGCATTTATATAATGGCACGTCTGTGCTTAACAAACGTTTGATTTTACTCAAATATTGCTTTCTTGTATATTTAAAAAAAAAAAAAAAAAAAAAAAAAATCTTTTGACTCTCTTCTAAAAACTCTCCTCTAAAAATGCATTTTATAGCTGAAAGGATATGTTATCTTCTAGAATAGATTACCAATTACCCGGCGCTCGATTTTACGAAATTCTTAGTCAACCGACACATCTCACCTATTTCGTTATCCGACATATGCAGACATATCTAAAAGTGTTTACGATTATATTCTTAAATTCCTAAAAAAAACTCCTTTTTTTTTAATTACAAGCTGACCCGCCCGGCATCCTGTAATGTATGACCCTTAAATTAAACTAAAATGTGTGAGATTTTATATCTCTATTGCGTTTTACTTGAATTTATATTTATTAATGAAAAATATTGAATTGAAAGTATATGCTATTTGATATTTTATTTTCTGCGTAAATAGATTTTTGGACTCTATACGCACCGAAACTGAGCAAAACCGCGACGAAACACTCATATTTATACTGATTTTGTCGAAATTATCACATATTTTATATTGTATAAAGTATTTCTATCCGCCTAAATAATTTTAATTTTTCGTAGGTGATATAAATCTGGTCTGTTGAGCTGTTGTTAAAAGATTGTGTCAAAATATGAATGTTTACTTACTTTTAACGCAGAAAAAATACCGTTTACGTGAGACAAGAAGTGACCTGAATTTGTCGGTGTATTTGAAAGGGTTAAATAGTCAGAAAGGGTCATATTTTTAAAAACTGATTAAGCTAACGATTAGTTATAATGGTTTCGGCTTTAATAAAATATTTTTGGTTTGTCGGTACCTCTAAAATTGTGCCCTGGAAAGGCGTTGCAATGAGGCAGAAAAACGCTTAAGTCTTAACTACAATATTTTTTTATTGATTGTTGCGTTTGAGATGTAAAAGTACTATCTTTCAGAATATGTCTTCCGTGTTTAACTTTACTAAGTAGTTTGGATGCTGTGAGTTAATAAATAATGACAATAAAATACCCACAAATTAATTCTTTTTCATCTTCATTTTTAAATGAAGCGTAAATAAGGCTTTTGCACATGCGCCAATGCTTTTTCTCTTTGGCAAGGACCAAGATAAGATTTTAATGAGAGTGAGTTGTGATTTCCCATTAATAATTCATCTAATTATTAGAATTTTTAAATTCTGAGTCTCAGATGCTTCAGGAGGCCCTTTTGAGCTAGCTTCGCAAAACTTTTGCCTCGTACATCCCATAGATTTTGCAAGCCGTCTCTCATAAACACACACACGGACACAGCAAAACTTTCTATTATTAGTATAGATAACCAATTATACAAATCAAATCACAAAAAACAGAGATTGTCATTAATTTTTTTCTTGAAGTTATCTTATTTTTACTTGTGTTCAAAAATTAAATGGTACTTTATAGAAATTTCTCTCTTAATTTTATCTTATTTGAATTTATAGTATTTCTGTCTCAATAAAATTGTTTTATTTGTATATTTATTTATTTGTATTATTTTATTTTTCTAACAATTTTATATGTCATTAAACTAATTTTAATTGCAGCTTAATATTTGCACATTTAGAAATGTGTGACTGATGATGTCCTTCCGATTATTCAGCGACTTCAATTTTCTGACAAACTTTTAACCGTGTGACTACCTTATAATCGAGATTTTACACTACTTTACGTGTAAATAAATAATTTACTTACCCTGACCGTTTAAGTTATTAAAGAATATGAGAAAATAGATAGAGTTTTAAAAAAAGTAAAAAGTAGTATAAAGCCTTAGCGAATTTAGAAGATTTATCAGTATCAATATTTTCTTTTACTTTTGTAATCCTAGATTTACTAGTTTGAACTTTGATTTCATTAATAGTGGAGCTTGACTCACAAGCACTAAAATTAAGGTTAAAATTACCGATTTGAGGTAAAACAGTAAGAAACATTTAAAAAAAATTATATTTAAATTTAAGCCACTTAAGTCTGGACTATCGATAAAGATGACCATGTAGGGCCAATGAACATTGAGTCCGTTGATGAAATTTTTCTGGTGAACATGAGTGCATGTAGGATAGAGCTTATAAATATTATAGATCTGATCCAGCATAACTGTTCATAAAGATTTTCAGAATCAAGAATTTGAATTTCTTATTATTGATCAAACCATTTTTTTAGTGCGACAAGGACGTCAGGGCAAATGATTTTAATCTCATCAATTGTGAGAACTTTATCATCAGTATTCATAATGATGGAAGTCTTTGTAACCTCCCCCGAGGCCATTACGTAGCAATATTCTGACGAACTTTTACTGCATCACCTTAATTTCAAAAAAGAATCTTTTTAAAGGAATTATGCATTCTGAAAAAATTCGAGAATGCTTCAGTATATGAAGACTTTTGAGTGGATTTCTTTCTCTGGATCCTTCCGTTTTCATTTTTGATTAAAAGGATAATTAGTTAATGTTAAAAGATATTTTGGGTGTTATTTAGAATAACATGGAGATGATGTGAAAAAATATTGGATTTCATATTCGAATTCAATGTGAGGAAAATTCTTTTTGCTACAATTTTTTAATGTACGTGATACTTTTGAAAGCCACTGTATGTACTTTTCTTTGTGAAATGTCACTATAAACTTTTGTTTGGATAGTGCCTTCTTCAGCAATGTAATGGTTATTCTCAATCATTTTTCCAACATATCAAAGACAGCAAGCCAAAAAAAAAACATTTATTAGACACTGAATAATTCCTTGATTGCAATATTTTCCAAAAATATGTCCTTCAAGGGTGCTAAAAAAACCAGAAATGTCTCATCTGAATAAAGCAAGCACAGAAAAATAATTTTTGCAATAAAATCCTAAAACTTTTGGTTTAACTCACTTTTTGCAATTTAGTATTATTTAATGCATAGACCAATAAATAATTTGATGCAGTATTTGTTTCGTATTTTTATAGTTTTTAAAAAATTTTACTACAATTTTTATACCCTTATAATTGTTTAAAAAAAAATTCTTTATTTTTTATTCATGATTTAATTTATTTTGCAATATTAACTGTCGTATTTTATAGCAAATAAAATTAGCTGGAAAATTTAAATGAAAGTGTTTAATGCCTCTTAATAAATTGCCATTTGCCAAAATTAGCTCATCAACGACAGTAGATAATATGCAATACAATAATGCTATGACATTCGTTCGAATAAGTCTCATTTTATATCTTATTAATAATCACAGTTAATGAACTTGTTGGTGTGGAAAAAGATTTGAGTGTTAAAAGCTTTTCTAATAATTAGCAGTTCAACAGTTCGTTTATGGTTTCTAAAGTTATTTAAAAGAGTTTTTTTAATATTTTTCATAATTATATTAAGGAAGTCCAAGACCCATTTTAAAACAATTTTTATTTACTGAGTTAATATTTTTAATTTTTTTGTGATGGTTAAACGTATTTTTTGTAAATAAATGATAAAACTTATCATAATATATTTTTTTTAAAATTTAAAGTTAAATTGATTAAAAATGTGGGATAATTTAAAATCGTTTTAACTCAGAATATTATTTGTAGAATTTATGTTTTTTTACATTTAAATAAACATAATTATTCACTCAGCATTGATCACCTGGCCTACAATCGCCGTCAACGCCATCTATTGTTTGAGATGCGAACTAAAATAAAAAATTACGGTAAAAAGACTCCTGACATTAAACATAACCCTACTGCAAAAATTTTTTTAATAGCTGTCACCGTTTGCAAGTTATTGAATTTTAAAATCCATCAGTCATTTTTGGGACACCCGGTAATTTACTCCACTATTTTACTACACTTTTATTTTATTTTATTTTTTATTTTTTGTGAGAAGTTGTATCATGTGATTTTGTTTACAAACTTGTCGGTGATTTGGTTGTCGGCTAAATGACATAGACCCCTGGTGAACAGTATCCTTTGTAAACAAAATCACATGATACAACTTCTCACAAAAAATAAAAAATAAAATAAAATAAAAGTGTAGTAAAATAGTGGAGTAAATTACCGGGTGTCCCAAAAATGACTGATGGATTTTAAAATTCAATAACTTGCAAACGGTGACAGCTATTAAAAAAAATTTTGCAGTAGGGTGGGTCTATGTCATTTAGCCGACAACCAAATCACCGACAAGACAATTAGCATACAGAAAATAGTCGACAGGACGTTTAGCAGACAAGTACATTTAGCAGACACGTACATTTAGTCGACAGGACATTTGGCCGAAACGTACATTTAGACGACAGGACATTTGGCCGAAACGTACATTTAGCCGACAGGACATTTGGCCGAACGTACAATTAGTCGACATGGACACTTAGCCGACAGGTCAATTAGCCGACAAGACGATTAGCGGACAGGTCAATTAGCCGACAAGACGATTAGCCGACAGGACATTTAACCGACAGGTCAATTAGCCGACAATACTATTAGCCGACAGGACATTTAGCCGACACGACGATTAGCCGACAGGTCATTTAGCCGACAAGACGATTAGCCGACAGGACATTTAACCGACAGGTCAATTAGCCGACAAGACGATTAGCCGACAGGACATTTAACCGACAGGTCAATTAGCCGACAAGACGATTAGCCGACAGGACATTTAGTCGACAAGACGATTAGCCGACAGGACATTTAGCCGACAGGTCAATGGGCCCACAAAACGATTAGCCGGAAAAGTCAATTTGCCAACAAGCTGATTAGCCGACAGGTCAATTAGCCGACAAGCCGATTAGACTATTTGTATTTGCAAAATGTTGTATGTACTCAATAAGTAGGAATAGGACGAAGCCTATTTAATATCAGTAACCTCGATTATCCGGACTCTCGAAAAAAAAAAATTGACGGACTTATACGTTTCAGATACTGGAGATTCTGAAAAAACATATTTCCTTTTAAAGTAAAAACTTTTTAAGTTTTTATCCACAACACTCGTGTTGCATATCGTTAGAAAGGTCTGAAACTACCTTTTCCTATTATGGATGTCTTGTGAGTCCCCCTCCGATCTGCCCCCCTGGAGGGGGCACATTTTAAAATTCTTTACAACACCAGTCGTGTGACACATCATTTGAAAAGTCTGCTACTGCTTATTCATATTATGGATGTCGTGTGTGTCACCCCCCATTCTGCCCCCCCAGGGGGGGCACATTTTTAATTTCTTTACAACACCAGTCGAGTGACACATCATTTGAAAGGTCTGCAACTGCTTATTCATAATATGGATGTCTTGTGTGTCACCCCCTACTCTGCCCACCCAGGGGGGCACATTTTTAATTTCTTTACAACACCAGTCGTGTGATACATCATTTGATAGGTCTGCAACTGCTTATTCATATTATGGATCTCTTGTGTGTCACCCCCTACTCTGCCCCCCCCAAGGGGGGCACATTTTTAATTTCTTTACTACACCAGTCGTGTGGCACATCATTTGAAAGATCTGCAACTGCTTATTCATATTATGCATGTCTTGTGTATCAACCCCTACTCTGCCCTCAGGGGGGGCACATTTTTAATTTCTTTACAACACCAGTCGTGCGACACATCATTTGAAAGGTCTGCAACTGCTTATTCATACCATGGAGTATTGGCGAGCGCAGCAAGCGACGGTAGCCTACAACTTGGAATCTCGAAGCGATTACGCGGGGGGTTGGCGAGCGTAGCGAGCAGGGGGCGGAGCCCCCTTAGTTAAGAAAAATAAATTTTCGTCCGTCTGTCTGTCTGTAAACGCTCAATCTCACGAACAAATGGAGATAAACTTAAAATTTTGTATGTACTTAGTAAGTAAGAATAGGACGACGTCTATTTAATATCAATAACTTCGATTATCCGGAACTATTTTTTCGGACTCTCGAGAAAATATTGATGGATTTACACGTTTCAGATACTGGAGATTCCGAAAAAGATATTTTTAGAAAAAAAAATTGCCGTCCGTCTGTCTGTCTGTAAACTAGAGGTCTGCACGGGCCGGAATTTCCAGGCCCGGCCCGGCCCGGCCTGGCCCGTAGAAAGGTTGTTTCGGCCCGGCCCGTTTAAATTTTTATATTTTAGGCTCGGCCCGGCCCATTTTGGCCCGTTACAATTTCTACGATTTCTGATAAATTCCGATTTTTATCATATAACTAAGATTCCTTTAAAGAATACTGCGTACATATCTATGTAATGATTTTTCAGTATATTTTACAGCAAATACACATTAACAACATTAATGATTACTTAGATTCTTAGGCTTTCAACATTCGAATAAAGATTCATTAAAAAATTAATATGGCTTAGAATAAAAGAAAAAAGAAAGAAAGCTAAAAACATCGTTAATTTTGAAGCTGTTTAATAAAAGAAGATTTATAAATATATTTCTATATCATTTTATTATAGATTTCAATTCCAAATTCATTCTTAAATTCAAAGAAGCTCCTTTCTGATGCATTTCTAAATTCATTTTTTTTTCTCAGAAACGCATAAGATTAGCTGATATCTTTATTCAGAAACTATATAATCGAATAGCGTTATCCATTTTTTGATACAAGCAATTTAAGAATACTGCAAACAAATAAAATACTGTCATAATTAGCGTTTTGAATAGAATTTCCGGAAGCAATAGCTAGGCAAGGGAGAAAAACCTGCAATCATTTGAGAAACTATTATATCTCAACAAGGTTATACAAGTATTTTATTTACCAAAAATGAAAAACGCTATTCGATTCCAAATCTCTTCAATAGTTAGGCTTATCACTTTTGTACTTTTACAATTTAAAATTAATCAAAAAATGTGTCAAACGTTCGCATTATTGAGAAATTAATTTAAAAATCATCAAGAAGTATATATCCGAAGACTAAGCTAACATAAGTTCTTTATCGCTGTTAATAATTTTACAAATCATGTTTTCTGCCAATAATTAAGTCAAGTACCGGTCCGGCCAGTCTATATGTAGAAAAGTAATGCAAGCGTGATCTCGGACCGGCATGAGTCAGCTAAAAAAATATTAAAACGGGTTACACATAATGTAATTCTCCGATGCCTATACACTGTGCATTTTTATTAGTTTGACGCTGTCAAACTAGTATGGCCACATTTATACTTATTCTCGTTAAAACCATTTTCGTTGAAAATAGCTCATATTTTATCGTTTCTGCTTAAATCTTGAGAACGGGCCGGCAGGCCCGAAAATTTTTTTTATCGGCCCGGCACGGCCCGGCCCGTCTGGCACGTTCAATTTTTTTGCCGGCCTGGCCCGGCCCGTTTATGTTGTTTGTCGGCCCGACCCGGCCCGTTGAAAAAACTATTCTAAATCTGCCGGCCCGGCCCGGCCCGGCCCGTTAGAAAATTCGAAACGATTTCGCCGGGCCGGGCCAGGTACGGGCCGCGGGCCAAGCCCGGGCCCGTGCAGACCTCTACTGTAAACGCTCTATCTCACGAACAAATGGATATAGAGGCTTAAAATTTTGTAAAAATAGGACCAAGCCTATTTAATATCAGTAACCTCGATTATCCGGAACTACTTTTTCGGACTCTCGAAAAATTCGTTCTGATGAAATGTATATAAAAAGCCTCTATCGATTTTTTTTCTAATCGGAGGCGAAACTGAATTCTGCAATAGCAGAATCAACATCCAACTTGTTTTTTATTTTAATCACGTTTATTCTGTAGAGCTTTTCATGCTATTTTGGCATCACTGACACTATCACGTCATCGAATTACGAGATGAAGTTGTTACCAAATTAAAGATAAAGTATTTTAAGGATATTTTGGCATGTCTGCGCATTACCCTAGTTTAAACCTTATTTCATGGTAAAATCTATATATATAAAAGGAATTCTGAGGATAATTGAGGCACAGATAGGCTCTCATCCTCTATAACTTTTATTTATAGAGATTTTACACAGCTTAGGTAAACGCAGAAGAAATATAAAACAGATAATGTATTTATCACAAAAAATCGTCTGCTAAGAAAATCTTTTTTCATTTTGAACTCTATAAATAAAAGGAATAAAGCAGAAGAAATATAAAACAGATAATGTATTTATCACAAAAAATCGTCTGCTAAGAAAATCTTTTTTCATTTTGAACTTCTATAAATAAAAGGACAGATAGGCTCTCAAACAGTGAATCGTCGAATATAATTGAAGAACAAATGGAAGAACAAATGGAAGAACAAATGGAAGAACAAATGGAAGAACAGATGGAAGAACAGAAAGAAGAACAGATGGAAGAACAAATGGAAGACCTCTTCATTAACAATAAAAAAAGATATGCAAACGAAACCCCAGAACACCGATCAAACATATCTGCCGGAAACTGACGAGACATGGCACAGAAACGTGAATGTGTGGGGTTGTAGAACTGGCATTCAGATAGTCTTCGGGCTACTGAGGGCGGGCAACCGTCTAGTTTATAATAAAAAAAAGACGTCATAATGCACAATTCAACCCCAATAAATATAAAAAAGAAGTAATGATTCTTCCGGAGCAGCAATGCTTTCTAGTTTCATTCCCTCCAACTTAACAGATTTTACTTCCTCTAAACCTAAGCGTCATTCTTTTTAAAAATGCACAATTTGACGTAATTTTTTAGGCTATAAATAAAGTCTATTTAGAGCCCACTATTGGCATTGGGAAAAGGTAGGTCCCGCAGTTAAACATTTAAGGCTTTTTTTTAGATGTATATATAGATATTTAATGCCGTTGGAGGTTACTATAGTAATGGGTTGTTATTGCGTTTGCGCATATCCCCTTTTTTATCTCTATAAATTATCGATGCTAATCTCACAATTTATATTTTGTATTACTTATTTTGTCTTATGTATTTTTTTCCGATCGAACATCAAAATTAAACATATCTGGAATTGGTGTTCCTACTGCCTTCGGCAGCATAACCCATGAGGCTTATTCTGCTCCTTTCTCGAAACTAACTTAGTGTGATTTTCTTTCGACCCGAAATGAAATTAATGTTATCAGGAACATCATGTCAGGTTCTGAGACCACCTCTGCTAAAGATTGGAATTTCCGTTATTTCTCTATCTTAATATTTTGTGTATTGTACTGGCTGTGTACTAGAATTTTCAAGGTGACATTCTTTCTTTGTTGAACGGAGAACTGACAGGTAATCCTGTACAGGTGGTGTTGGGAGAATGAGGAGATTGCTGAGAGGCGTGCTCATCCGTCAGTGAGGTATGTGGATGATGAGCAGACAAGGAACATGTTACGGATCAAGAAAGCAATGGGGATTGCGTCCAATGAATAAGCTCCAAAGGGGGGTTTATATTGGGGAAAGCAGTGATTTGAGAAGAGCAAGTCTTGTCTGAGATTGAGCAATTCGTATCTGGGGTTTCTTACCTAGAGAGTGTGTAAGACAGAGGTCCTTGTAGAGAGTGCTCTGTGTTGTAGAACGTAAGCAGTTCGTATCTGGAGAGCAAGGGACACAGACGTCCTGGTGTTTAGTGCTCTGGGCCGGATAGCATAGGCCGAGTATACATGTGCTGGGAGATTCGAAATTGATCTCCGATAAAGTGAATCTAACGTGCATTGAGTGTGAGGGAGAAGGTGTAATTTGAACAGTACACAGCCAACCTTTACTGTATTTAATTTAATGTTGAACCGGGTCACCTATATCCCAGTTGTAATGGTATATAATTGTAAATAGCGTATTTAGTGTGTACATATATTCTAAATAAATTGTTAATTCAGTTAACCCTTTCCGGCTCACTTCTCTTTAAAGTTGGAATTTAAAGAGAAAAAAAATTAGGCAATATATTTAGGCCTAGAGGAGTACACAGGTATTGTTTTGTAAAGATTGCACTAACCATTTTAATTATACAGCTGTTGCCAAAGTGGTAACCTCCCATAAGTAAAGCATTGATAAGCGCAGTGAGAAGAACATTGCTGTGAAGCACGTATTACAGTAAAACATTTTACCTATTATTTAAAAACGGTAGAGTTTGATCTCTGTGGTGGTGCCATCTAGAACTCATAAGAAAGATTTAAAGTAGCCATTAGAGTAGTTTTTGAGTCTCTAAACAGGGGGAACTTTAGGTGTTGCCGACCCGGCAACACTGCGCGTTAAGGGGTTAATTGACAGCGTCAGTGTTCATCTACACAATCCTCACAGTGGGTGACCGATATCACCTGATAATATCGGTGGTGGCAGCTATTACTACCACGGACTTTCTTCAAAGTTGTGCGGGCTGAGAGGAACGTCCGACATATCATTTACGTTATTATAGCAGTCGATTTAGTATTCCTACAATTTGATTTTAATCATGTATTTAGCAAAATTTTCAGAAATTGTTTTATTTTTTAAAAGTAATAATAAAGTAAATAAAATATATATTGTTGCGATACATGAAAATTAATATTTTTCGATTAAAACAAAATCAAACAATTTTACTGTTTTAAAAGTATTATGGACTCTTATTTATTAACACAAAGTTGCTGATTAAAATTTGTGGAATAGAAATGTGGAATTATTCCTTCACCGAACTTTATTTTTTTATGTCTTATTTCCAATTATTGACTTAAATTTAATGTAACATAATCATAATATTCTTTTCTAATTCATTTCGAATCAGCGCCGTGCGAAGGGGAGAGGGGGGGCGGCGCTCCGCGCACAGAAATTTAGCGAGCACCAAATTTATAATACCAGTGTCATTTTTTTCAGTTTGTCCGAAGATAAAGTTCGGGGGGAGAGGCGCCAAGTTGAGATTTTTTTCCCGGCGCAGTTTTCTCTACACACGCCTCTATTTCCATTTACTGATTCTGCAAATACTTTTATATTTATTTAGTTTTATGATATTTCTCAAGCTTGATACCTTATTGTAACAATAACAAGTGTATTATTTTTCCTGCATACACATATATAAATAAAACTAGATGGAACCCGTCAAAACTTGACGGCACCAAAGAAATAAAAAGGTATTTTCCAGCTATTAAAGGATTTTTTTACGACTTATCTTCAGCAAGAATTTTAATAAATAAAAGAAAAACCTGCATTTTACATCCAGGCAAATGACCTGCAATTGGCAGAGTTCAAACATGCTGTCATAGAATTAAAATCTCTCTCATTTGATAATTTTCCATTTACAAATACAACACCAATAAATTGCACATAACATGGATAAAACATACATTACTGTCATTACTCATTTCATACAAAATATACATACTTCACTTACTTCGCAGCAAAATAAGACTGAATTTATAGTTTGCCATTTAGTAACAACTATAACAATGATCCTCTCAGTGGTTAATTTGTTGTTACATTACCCACCCCATTCAACAAATAAACATTTGCATTTTCAACTAACTTTTCTATTACTTTTTCATAAATCAAAAATACATGTAAATTTCACATATTAAAAAAAAAAAAAAAGATATTTATTCTGGCTAGGTGAAACCCTTCAAAACTTGACGGCAATAATAAGAAACAACCAAAGAAAAAAAGCATTTTGCCACTATAAATTTTTTTTTAAAGATTATTATAATATTTATTAAAATTTTCAATATGCTTTTCCATTTACCAACGTAAACCCAACATGACATGTTCCTCGGCGAAGAATCGGTGCAACGCTGCGACACACGTCGCAGACTCTTGAAAATGTTTGAAGATTATTTTTCAACTGTTAAAGTTTTTTTTAAAAAAAACGCTAGAAATCATTTGCTATGTACAAAAATTTGTCTAGGTACCATAAAAAACACAATTTTTGGCAAATAATTACAAAAAATAGCAAATTTCGTCTAAATCCCCCCCCCCCCCCAAAAAAAAAAAATCACCCGGAAATTTTGTAAATAGATGTGGGAAAAAACTCAGGAAATTTCGTCAAGAGATTGCCCAAAACAACAAATTTCATCAAAAGATCTCTAAAAAATTTGTCAAAAAACTGAAAAAAAAAAAAAAAAAAAAAAAAAAAAAAAAAATGTCTAGGTATCCCAAATAAAACAAATTTGGTGAAAGTATTGCAAAAAATCAAAATCTGCCAAAATGTCTAAAAAAAAATGGCAATTTTTATGAAAAAATTTCGAAAAAAAAGGCAAATTTTGACAAAAAAATCCCTAAAAAGTGGCAAATTTGTGAACATATTGTGAAAAAAAATTCAAAATATTGTGAGAAAAAAACAAATTTTAACAAATGATTGTGAGTAATTTCGTCAAAGGATTGAAAAAAAGCAAATTTCATCAAATAATCGCAAAAAAGATAAATTTCGCAAAAATCAATAAATTTTGCAAAAAGGTCTTAAACAAAACGGCAAATAACATCGAAAGAAATGGAGAAAAACGATAAACTTTACCGAAAGACCTCAAAATGAAGAATTTTGTCCAGGTATCATAAAAGAAGCAAGTTTCGTCCAGAGATCTCAAAAAGCACATGTCTAGGTTATCTCAAAAAAAGGTAAATTTAGCTAAAAATAGCGAAAAAACGACAAATTTCTCAAAAAATAACAAAAAACGACAGTTTCGTAAAAAAATCACGAAAAAAGGAAAAATTCGATAAAACAGCAAATTACATCGAAGAACTGCGAGAAGAAATAACAAATTTTACCGAAAATCCCCGACAAAACAAATAATTTTTTCCTGGTATCATAAAAGACATGAATTTCATCAACAGATCGCGAAAATACATAAAATTTGTCTAGGTACTTCAAAAAACGCAGATATTGGTAAACAGATTGTGAGAAAAAAACACATTTTGTCAAAACATGAAAAAAAGAGGCACATTTCATTAAAAGATCACAAAAAAGGTAAATTTTGCAGAAAAAAAGCGAATATATGACAAATTTCTAAAAATAACGAAAAAAAACATATTTCACAAAAAAAAATCACGAAAAAAGGATAAATTCGATAAAACGGCAAATTACATCGAAAGACAGCGAGAAAAAACGACAAATTTCACAGAAAATCCCTGAGAAAACAAATATTTTTTTCCTGGTATCATAAAAGACATGAATTTCATCAACAGATCGCGAAAATACATAAAATTTTTCTAGGTACTTCAAAAAACGCAAATACTGGTAAACAGATTGTGAGAAAAAAAACACATTTTGTCAAAAGATGAAAAAAAGAGGCACATTTCATCAAAAGATCACAAAAAAGGTAAATTTTGCAGAAAAAAAGCGAATATATGACAAATTTCTAAAAATAACGAAAATAAAACCAACAAATTTCACAAAAAAATCACGAAAAAAGGATAAAGGGGGTAGCGGGTTAAGGGGGGTCTGGCGGCCCCCACCGAATCTGGTAAAATCGTTCCAAAAATCTTGAAGAGGGTCGAAAAACAAGCAGTATAAGCTTTTTACCGACATTACAACCCCAAACGAAAACACAGTAATGGCGAAAAATATGATTTTTTGTGATTTTTATTTTTTCAACCAGTTTAATTTATTTTTAAATGGTTTAAACGCAATTAAAAATTTGTTTTGGATGTGTGAAAGTCCCCTGAATTTTTTCAGATTTTTTGGTCAAGTAAAAACATGTGAATTTTAGGTTTAAATGCGAAAAAATCGTGAAAAACGCGTCATTTTCAAGATTCAACCTTATAATTTTTAGGGTTGTTTTCATTTTCCCGAGGGGTGCTGTATAGTATAGATAGCGGCAATCGTCCTCTTTCGAATGCAGGCAACTGGACTCAATTTGGTCAATTTTGGTGAGCGGGGCGATTTTTTGAATAAAACTCAAATTTTCAACTTTCGGTAAATTACGGCGCGTACTTGGTATAATGCGTCTTTGCTATAAAAAATACATCTCTATAGGGGTTTTTGAGGTCGCTGATCACGAATTTGATGTCAAAAAATTTTTTTGACAACAAATTCACCCATAAGTATTTATTAACACAGGTTTGATAATGCAAAAAATATCATTGAATCACAGCATTTAAACAATTTTAATATCGTGTTCAACTAATATAATCAATGAAACTAAAATTTCTGGTATAAATCATATTTTATTCAAGCTTACGTAATAGTAACACAGTAATATAAAATAGCATAACCCTTTTTTACAGAGCTAAGTCAACAATTTTACAGTTTTAATCCTCGTCACTATCTTCTTCAATAACAGGTTCAACGCTTTGAACAGAGAAAAGATTTGTGAAAATCTGTGCTGGACGAATAATTCGCGACAGATATCTCGCATGCCCTAAGAAGTAAATGATAGTGGCCACATGTGCACAACAACCGACAGTTCTGAGGCCATTCGCACAATTGCATACGTATTCTTCTATACCACTTCTTCCAATAGCGTTAGGAACGTATTTTACGTAACACATGTACTTTTTCCGACTTATGTGCCTCGATTGAACTTCGCATTTCAAAATTGATTTATCTTCCAACAAGTAATGCATATTAAGAACTCCATCTTCAGTACATATTTCTGCTAAATAAGAAACGGTCTGTGATAACTGGTAAGATCCTGTAAAAAGTATCTTCAGATCTCTTTCTGTCAACTCAGGAAAGTCTACAACATCATTTGACGTCAGAGGTCTGAAGATCCTTTTTTTCTGTTCCAGTTTTTCTCTTCTACCACTTTCGCTAAATCATTATTAACGTTTTTTCTGAGCAACATTTCGTTAGTGATCTCTCTTTTCTCTGTTCAAAGCGTTGAACCTGTTATTGAAGAAGATAGTGACGAGGATTAAAACTGTAAAATTGTTAACTTAGCTCTGTAAAAAAGTATTATGCTATTTTATATTACTGTGTGACTATTACGTAAGCTTGAATAAAATATGATTTATACCAGAAAATTTAGTTTCATTGATTATATTAGTTGAACACGATATTAAAATTGTTTAAATGCTGTGATTCAATGATATTTTTTACATTATCAAACCTGTGTTAATAAATACTTATGGGTGAATTTGTTGTCAAAAAAATTTTTTGACATCAAATTCGTGATCAGCGACCTCAAAAACCCCTATAGAGATGTATTTTTTTATATCAAAGACGCATTATATCAAGTACGCGCCGTAATTTACCGAAAGTTGAAAATTCGAGTTTTTTTCAAAAAATCGCCCCGCTCACCAAAATTGACCAAATTAAGTCCAGTTGCCTGCATTCGAAAGAGGACGATTGCCGCTATCTATACTATACAGCACTCTTTGGGAAAATGAAAACAACCCTAAAAATTAGAGGGTTGAATCTTGAAAATGAGGCGTTTTTCACGATTTTTTCGCATTTAAACCTAAAATTCACATGTTTTTACTTGACCAAAAAATCTGAAAAAATTCAGGGGACTTCCACACATCCAAAACAAATTTTTTATTGCGTTTAAACCATTTAAAAATAAATTAAACTGGTTGAAAAAAATAAAAATCGCAAAAATCATATTTTTCGCCATTACTGTGTTTTCGTTAGGGGTTGTAATGTCGGTAAAAAGCTTATACTGCTTGTTTTTCGACCCTCTTCAAGATTTTTGGAACGATTTTACCAGATTCGGTGGGGGCCGCCAGACCCCTCTTAACCCGCTACCCCCTTTGATAAAACGGCGAATTACATTGAAAGACAGCGAGGAAAAACGACAAATTTTACCGAAAATCCCTGAGAAAACAAATAATTTTGTCTTAGTATCATAAAAGACATGAATTTTGTCAAAAGATCACGAAAATACATAAAATTTCTCTAGGTACTTCAAAAAACGCAAATATTGGTAAACAGATTGTGATAAAACAACACATTTTGTCAAAAGATGAAAAAAAGAGGCACATTTCATCAAAAGATCACAAAAAAGGTAAATTTTGAAAAAAAAAAAAAGTGAAAAAAATGACAAATTTCTGAAAATAACAGAAAAAACGAAAAATTTCACAAAAAAAAAAGTCACGAAAAAGGATTAATTCAATAAAACGGCAAATTACATCGAAAGACAGACAAATAAAACACGTGGGATTCTTTAATGTAGATAAGCTCCTAAATTTTATAAAATTCATAATATTATAACTCAGTACGTTTGGTTGTAAACGACTGGAAATTTTAAAACACACCTTACACAAACACCTTGACAAACTTGAGAAGTACAGCTTAATTAACGAGAAGCCTAATTATCGTGACTTTAAACAAAGAATGAAAGGTTTGAAATGGAAAAAAGCCAAATTTTTTTATTAATGACCATAAATGGCGTTTACCAATAGTAGTATATAGGTTACAGGCCAAACCCGATTTTAGGCCAAACTAGATTGGTCTATGCCAAACCGGTCTTTCCTAACGCCCATCGGATAGACTAGTTTTTCCTAGGCGAAACCGGTTTATCCTAATGCCCATCGGAAAACTAGTTTTTCCTAGGCCAAACTAGTCTATCCTAAGGACCATAGGACAAACTTTTTTTTCCTAGGCCAAACTAATTTGGCCTAGCTCTTATAGGATAAACTAGTTTAGCTTGTTGTTTATTGGTCTAAACTAGTTTATCCTAGGCCAATTCAATTTGGCCTGATTTTATTGAATTAAATGGCCGCCTCAGCGCTAACATTGTAGTTTGTCCTAGGCTGATCTAGTTTATCCTTGGCCAATGTAATTTTACGTGTTTTTAGCTGTAGTGCATCAAAGCATGAGAAATAATGGACTCGCACGTTCTGTATTTATGAATGTACGCATGTATGTAACGCGATAACTCTTGATAGAAATATCCGATTTGCTTCAAATTTTGGATGTAGCTTCATTCTGATAAAGTACTTTTCTGATTAGTTTTGGAAATTCATTGGATAAAAAAAAGAGAGGGCGAACGGTCAAAGCGGAGGGGGACACACAAGACATCCATAATAGGAAAAGGCAGTTTCAGACCTTTCTAAAGATATGCAACACGAGTGTTGTGGATGAAAATTAAAAAAGTTCCCCTTTGGGGGGGGGGGGGAGTGGGGTACGGCGCCCCAAACATGCATAATTGGAATGAGCAGTTACAGTTCTTTTAAACTATAGGGGGCTCCGTTCCCCTGCTCGCTACGCTCGCTAACCCCTCGCGTAATCGCTTCGCGATTCCAAGTTTTAGGTTATCCCTGCTTGCTGCGCTCGCCAATACCCCATGGCATCGCTTCGCGATTCCGTTCGCTATTGCTTTGCAATCCCGGTTGGAATCGCTTGGCGATGCGCAGACGGAGCCCTTTCCTAACTGGTCTATTCGACTCATGAAAGGAGTGGTCCACCCGGACGCGTTATTTCCGGAAACCTTACACATCAGTATCATTCCAGGAGTCATTCCTTTTAAGGATTTTTTTTTTACTATAGAAGGAAACGTAACCTATCTGTGGTGTAACTGCAACCAAATTTTAACCTATTACAACCTACCGGAACTTAACTGTTAACAAGCCGTTACCTATGCATAACCTAACCATAAACTATCAGTAACATAACTTTAAGCAAACCGAAACCTAATTGTTACTTAAAAATTATTTTACAGTGGTGTAACGATAACTTAATTGTAACATAACCGTGACTTAACTGTAATCAAATTATAACGTAACCGGAACTTAATTGTTATCAAACTGTTACCTGTACATAACCTAATCATAACCTAATAGTAGCATAACTGTAAGCTAACCGCAACCTAATTGTTACCTAAGAGTAATATAACAGTGGCGTTACCATATCCTAAATGTAACGTAACCAGGACCCAACTATAGCCTAAATATAACCTAATATTGCAGTATAAGAATAATCTACCAGCAATCTAACCATAATCTAGTTTTAACCTAACCGTGACCAAATTTAAAGCTTACTATTACCACCGTAACTGAATTGTAACCTATCCGTAACGGAACTATAAAATAACTATAATCTTACTATGACCTAACTATAAACTAACTATAACCTAATTACTACCTATCGGTAATCTAATAGTAAATCGTCCTGTCGATTAAATGTCCTGTCGGCAAATCGTCTTGTCGGTTAAATCGGTTAAATGTCCTGTCGGCAAATCGTCTTGTCGGTTAAATGTCTTGTCGGCTAAACGTCTTGTCGGCTAAATGTCCTGTCGGCAAATCGTCTCGTCGGTTAAATATCCTGTCGTCTAATCGACCTGTCGGTTAAATGTCCTGTCGGCTAATCGACCTGTCGGTTAAATGTCCTGTCGGCTAATCGACCTGTCGGTTAAATGTCTTGTCGGTTAATCGTCTTGTCGGCTAATCGACCTGTCGGTTAAATGTCCTGTCGGCTAATCGTCTTGTCGGTTAAAAGTCCTGTCGGCTAATCGACCTGTCGGTTAAATGTCTTGTCGGCTAATCGTCTTGTCGGCTAATCGTCTTGTCGGCTAATCGACCTGTCGGTTAAATGTCCTGTCGGCTAATTGTCTTGTCGGCTAAATGTTACGTTCGGCAAATTGCCTGTCGTCCAATTGTCTGTCTGCTAAATGTCCATTTCGGCCAAATGTCCTGTCGGCTAAATGTACGTTTCGGCCAAATGTCCTGTCGGCTAAATGTACGTTTCGGCCAAATGTCCTGTCGACTAAATGTACGTGTCTGCTAAATGTACTTGTCGGCTAAACGTCCTGTCGACTATTTTTTGTATGCTAATTGTCTTGTCGGTGATTTGGTTGTCGGCTAAATGTCTGCGACCGGTTCACCAGCACAACAATTGAAAATTTTAACTCAATAAATAAAAATTATTTTGAAATGTCTCTCAGACCCCCTTAAACTACGTAAAAGGCTTCTGTATAGAATAAACAAAATAAGAGATAAATAATTATTTCATGTATGCTTGAATCTATTGAATATTTTTTTTCAGGGGAACAACTTATTTAAAAAAAATAATTGAATATTTTTTTTGAAAGAATAACTTTCTTTTTAAAAATGTGAACATATATGACTTTATATTTATTTTAAAAAATATAACAAGAAAAATTAAAAAAAAAAATTTCAAAGACGATGGTAATTTTCTATACTCTTGTGTCTTTTTAAAGATTCTTAAATACATAATGAAACACTTTTTTTTTATTCCAAGTGTAACTATAAATTAAATGAATATATTGTGTACAACTACATTGTGGCATAAAAGAGCCAAAGGCAAATCGCTGAACATTCCATTATTAAGGACAACTTCTTTTTTTCATTACTGAAATACACTAAACTCAAAAAGTAAAATTAGGGATTAATGGTTAGTATTTTAACCTGTCTGCAAAACATAAAAACCCATTACTAGAATTGGTAAATAGGCAGATAGAGTGCCCGGTGGTTGCCAAAATTTTAACGTGATTGAGTTAAGTAAAACTTAAGTTTTGTTTCAATAATTGAGGAGGTAAAGATGATTTAAAAGAATTCCTATAATTTTACTAATAAATCCATTCTACCCGCGGAACTTATTAAGGGGTATTTCCATGAGCAATTGTCGTGTAAGTCACATTTTTAATAAATGCTAAATTGTTGGCCACCGTTATTTTCGAAATGTTTGCATGGCCTTATTCAATTAATGAAATATCTCTGATAAAATAAGTCGCATTTTCCCGTTCTAAAATACTGGTATTCAAAATCTTAGTGTGTGACTTACACGACATATGCTCATGGAATTACCCTAAGATGAAATATGATGGCATATCATTTTCATTGTCGTGCGTTAATAGAGTTTCAATAAGTAAAGACTATTTTTTAACTAACAAGTTGTTAGCTTAGCCACCCTTATGTGTAAATTGTGCTAATATAAGGAGTGGCAGATCATCGTTTGGACGTAAAGATGCGAAGAACGATGATCTGCCACACCTTATATTAGCACAATTTACGCATAAGGGTGGCTAAGCTAACAACTGAAAAGCGGTAATTTAAATTCTAAAATTGTCCAGCATTGCCTTCAAACGAAACACATTACGCAGCTTGTAAACGCCAGTATCTTAAAATCGGGTTCTAACAGTTATCATGGTAGATTATCCACGCAGGTTACTCCGGGATATTTACGATCGCCAACTCTGATGCTTATTCTGTGCCTAGTAGAATATTATCTTTTTCTAAAAAATAACTAACTGTAACTGTTCTTGATTTGTTCCACTATTTGTTATACAATGGATATTTATTTTTTATTGATGATGCCTTGCGAGTAGTTTGGTGAAAGGTTTACTTTTTGTACTTTTAAATGTTCTTTAGTATTTTTATTTTTTTAATATAAATTTTAATTTTTTTAATGTATTCTAGTCTGCCATAGTTTCTAGTATTCAATCATTTAATAGTTTTTTTTATTATTATTATTCAGACGTTAAATATGTGTGTATTGCAAAGTGATAATGTTTGTTTGAAGTTCTTTTCGACATGTTGATGATCATAATTCAACATTAGCCCTAGATATCGATAAATGTTGCTTTGTTGCTGGATTGATATGAGTGTGTTACATATGCATGCAAAATATCGTAATCAAGTGCAAGATTGATCTTTTGAAACAAATTTATATTTCCTTTCAATATGAAAAAATAAAATCATCAAAGTGGGTGCTCGCATGCCATGCAATGATAAAAAATTTTAGTTGTTTGAAATTTTTGCACTTTAAAGTAGAAATTTTCAAAGTAATTAAAAGATTACAAAGGAAAATTTCTACCATTTCATTGAGAAATAAAAAATACAAATCGTAAATAAAAGTGTGAATAATCGTGAAAAAAAATAATTGAAATCGAAGATCATTGCTATCTTAATAATCTCATCAGATTTACTGCTTATTACTACAAATAGGAATAGAATATTTCTCAGTATGGCGATAAGAATATTGTTTGCGTAAGTTATCAAGTAACGATATATATATATATATGTGTGTGTGTGTGTCTGTGACGATTTAAAAGTCAGGAGCCAGAGACATTAACGCCGGGTTTCCCTTTCACCGCACAGAAGTCATGGACATCGAGGAAAATAAATAAATAGATGTAGAGGACCCAATAAATTACTCATTGGCTGCTGTAAGTTCATTTATTTAATCCGTAGTCATGAGAAAGGGAAAAGCTCCTTTTGCAAATTGTCTTTTACCGAAACATTCCATCGTTATTTCAGCGAGCCGTACTCATCGAAGAAAAAACCCAAGAATCCTCCTTCTCAGCTCGAGGCTTCCCCTCTTAAATCTAAAAAGAAAATTCTAGAACATTCTGTAACCTCAAACCATCATTCTTTTATGTAAACATAATTCTTGCTGAGCTTCGAGATTACACACTTCATTCAGACGATAGTTTTATTTTAAAAAAATATTATTTAACCAATTTATAATCGACTCAGGATTTTAAATATCTTAGGCAGACGATTTTTATAGACTATTAATTTTAAGAGAAAAAGAAAAGAAATGAATTTATTGCTTTGCACACTATCAAAGGTTGACTGAGGAAAAATAAATAAATAGATAAAATAAAATAATGATATTTTTTGAAAGGTATAGTTTTTGAATAAATTTAATAAGACTTTCTTAAACAAGGTTGATAAAAACATAGAAGAAATTAGTTTTATTTGGAATATTAAGAAATAAAGTTTAATTAAAAATATTTTTAATTTAGAGCCATCTTTTTAAGTTTACGCATACTGGAATAATGTTTTTTAAGGCAAATTAAGAATTTATATCGTCTGCATAAGGATTAACAGATTAGATCTAGAAACAAGATTTTAATTTAATAATTTGAAGTAAGTACTGAACATTATTATAAGAAAATTAAGATAGTATAAAGGTTAGTTTTGGCGAAAAATTTTAAAATTTGTAATATTATCCCCCCTCCCCAAAATTTTGTATGAAATTGATAGTTAAATAAAACTACAAGTTCAGACAACAGAAATATAATAATTTAGAAAAGTTAAATTTTGGAATAAACTGTCAAACTCAGGAAGCCAAGAGCTGGAAGAAAAGAAAATTAACGCAATATAAAATATATTAGCGATTAAAAAAAATAGTTAAGAGAAAATTAATCTGAATTAAATTTAGGTAGGAGCATTTCCCTGAAAGAAACACAATAATGTTACAATATCACTTACTATTTGTAAGTGCATAGGACATAATACATACAATAAAAGTAAATAAGTTATAAATATTAATAAGCGAGAAATTTTAAAAATATAATAAAAACAATAAGAAATCTCCTTCATGGGAGTTTATAGAATTTCACTGACTTAATCAGTAGTTTATTTTAAACAAAATCCTTCAGTTAAAAAAGTCTTTCAAGAATGTATAAAAGAGTCTTTTTCAATGTCCATTGAATACAGTCTCTTTAATTAAAGATCTTCAAATCTTGTTTAATCTTTGGTTTTAATCTTATGTTTTTTGTTGGATTCCAACGTTTTTTAATAATATGTCAAATTTCTAACAATAAATATTATCACTTCAAAAATTAATGAAAAATAATATAAAAAAATTTAAATAATAATAATAACAATAATAATAAGTGGCATAATAAGACTCCATATCCTAATATTTTTCAATAAGAGTATAATTAATACTAAACTTCATTATAGAAATAATAATAATAATAGTAAAACAAGAGTATAATAAAAAAAAATATCACTATTTGTTTATTATTGATAGGGAAAATATTGGTTGAGGATAAAAATAATTACATAGCAACTAAATAATTTTCTTATGTTCTAATAGCATAAGAAAGTATTTTTTGCTAGCCGAAAGTATACATAAAAAAAATCATAATAATTCCAAAATCCAAATAAATTAAATCTAACTATTTAGAAAATGGACTCTCAACCAGTATTTTCTTACAATAATTCCTCTCTGATACTCTTTTACAAAATTGTCAAATTTGGTTATAAGTTTTCAAATGCCAAATGTAGAATAATGTTTTATCTACACATGGTTTATAAACTTTAATAATAAAAACAAATAGGAATAAAAGTTGTCATTCTTAATTGAGAAATGGAAATAAAAATACTTTGCTTTTTTCAAAAACTTTTAATATCTGTTGTCGGACGTTCCTCTCAGTCCACACAACTTTGAAGAATGTCCGTGGTAGATATAGCTGCCACCACCGATATTACTAGGTGATATCGGTCACCCACTGTGAGGTTTGTGTAAATGAAGACTTACGCTGTTAAGTAACTGAATTATCAGTTTATTAAGAATATATGTACACACTAAATACGCTATTTACAAATATATACAATTACAACTCGGATATAGGTGATCCGGTTCAACATTAAATTAGATACAGTAAAGATTGGCTGTGTACTATTCCAATTACACTTTCCACCTCACACTCAAAACACGTTAAATTCACTTTATCGGAGCTCAACCTTGAGTCTCCCAACACAAGCATACTAGGCCTGCACTTCTTAGCCCAGAGCACTAAACACTAGGACGTCTGTGTCCTTTGCTCACCAGAAATTGCACTGCTTACGCTCTACAACACAGAGCACACTCTACCAGAACCTCTGGCATACACCTTCTAGGTACGAGACGACTTCTCTGAGACAAACTTGCCCTTCTCAACTCACGGGGTCACCCAAAATGCCAACCCCCTTTGGAGCTCCCTCATTGGGCACATTCCCCCACTCCTTTCTTGTTTAATGACATGCTGCTAATCTGCTCATCATCCGCATACCTCACTGACAGATAGACATGCCTGTCAGCAATCTTCTCTTCCTCTAACACACCACCTGCATAGGATTATCTGGCAATTCCCCTTTCCACAAAGAAGGAATGTCACCTTGGAAATTCTGTACACAACCATACAATATGAAATATTCAAATAGAGAAATAGTAGAAATTCCATTCTTTAGCACAGGTGCCATCAGAACCTGACACCCCCCACCTTAGCGGAAAATATGCCTTTTAGGGGCTAATTTTCCCCAAACATATAGTAATATCGCAGAAGAGTTCAATAGTCTCTTTACAGATTTCTTCATTAGGCTTATTACATAAGTATTTCCAGGTGTCTGAACACTATCTACTGACATCTCTACCGAACCTTGTACCAATATTAATGTTACATAAACAATACACATGTTAATACAATATTATAAACAAAAAAATCAAAAAATATTTACACACCCACAGAAAAAAAAAAAATTAACGACATCAACATTAACACGTGTGACGACATCCCTTTAAGGTTGTCCACTACTGGGTCGCTGATGCTGATGGTCTAACGACTGGTTGTTCTTCCCAGCTCTTTCTATGTAGCCTGGATATTGCGTCAGCATTTAAATGTTGAGCTCCTGGACGATGAGAAATACTCAGGTTCCAGCGTTGCAAGGCAAGAGCCCATCTAGTGAGTTTGGGTGATCTTGGGGTTGTTTCGGCGAGAAATTTTAATGGATTATGATCCGTAATGATCTCAATTTGAGATCCATAGGTCCACTTTTCAAACTTCCGCAACCCGAAGAGAACACTCCAAGCCTCTTTTTCTATACTCGGCCAAGCACGCTGAGCCCCTGACAATCTCTGACTGGCAAAAGCTATCGGTTTAAACTGACCCTTTTCATCTTTTTGAGTAAGGCAACATCCTACTGCCAGGTCGGAAGCATCTGCGTGGAGCTGATATTCCCGGCCTACGATAGGTGTAGCCAAACTCGTCACTTTACATAACTCATCTTTAAGAGTATTAAATGCTTTTTCTGCCCTTTCATCCCATGGTACAGTATTTTTAACCTTCCCTTTAGTCAATTCGGTTAAAGGTATAGCAATTTTGGCATAATTTGGAATATAAGATCGGTAAAATCCCAAAACAGATCTGACTTCCTTTTTAGTTTTTGGTCTCTTTAGATCCCTTATTGCTCCTATTTTTTCCTCATCAGGTGCATGCGTTCCACCTCCAATTACATGACCTAAAAACTTAGTCAATTTCTCTCCAAATTTATATTTGTCTAGTCTAATCGTAAAATTTCTATTTTTAAGTTCTTCAATGACAGCCCTAACATGCTCACAATGCTCTTCCCAGGTGTCGGAGAAAATGATGACATCATCAATATATGCTTCCGCATACCTCCGATGACCTTGAAGAACCTCATTCATATCTTTCTGAAACGTGGCAGTCGCCCTTGATAATCCAAAAGGCATGGTACGCCACTGATAAGTTCCATTATGCGTTGTTAAAGCTGTCAAATGTTTACACTCCTCAGCCATTTTAATCTGCCAATAACCCCTCAATAAATCAATCGAAGATAAATATTTAGCCGCCCCTGCGGTATACATGATTTCTTGAGAATCTTTCATCGGAAAGGTTAGAACCTGAGTTACCGAATTTAAAGCCCTGTAGTCTATACAAAGTCTAACAGTTGCGTCTTTTTTCGCCACGCAAACAATTGGATGACTAATTTCAGCATTTGACACTTCGATTAGATTTAATTCTAATAACTCCTGTACCTGCCTATCTACTTCCTCTTTGTAAGCTACCGGTACACTATATATCTTTGGCTTTTTCCTTTCCACCCCCGGTTTAAGATCAATACGATGTTCCCCTACATCAGCTGGTCGTACAGGACCCATAAACACCTCTTTATTCTCCCTCAAAATACACTTTATATCTTTAACTTGATTGTTAGATAACCCTTTTATTTCGAACGTCTCTATATCTTGTTCTACTTCCTGATCCCGGTTCAAAATAGGAATTTCCCCAACATCTCCGAATTCCTCATCACCCTCAAAAACAATATTAACAATATTACATTTAGCAATAAATTCTCGTATTTTATTTTGGTGCACATGCTTCCTACTCCCGTCAGCTAACTCAACAATAAACGAATGCTGATTTCGTTTTTCGACTATGGTTGCCGGCCCTTGCCACCTAGAATATAGTTTATTAGTTGAATCGGGGATTAACAGTATTACCTTATCACCTACTTCAAAAGTTTTTTCCTTTGACCTTAAATTATAATGATACGCCATCCTATTTTGTTGCACCTCGGACGATAATTTTGCCTCATTTGCGGCTCTTTCTAAACGTCCCCTAAGTTTATTCAAATACTCATGAATCGGCGTAGTATCTAACTGCGCCCTCTTATTTTCTCCTGCCCAGGATGACTTGAGAATCGATAAAGGACCCTCCGGCGCTCTACCATATAGCAATTGAAAAGGTGCGATTCCCGTCGTAGAATTTGGGACCTCCCTATACGCCCATAATACAAATGGTATTTGTTCATGCCACTTTTTTCCTTCTTCTCTAATAGTATGATGTAACATACGTTTAAGGGTCTGATTAAATCGTTCCACAAGCCCGTTAGACTGTGGATACTGTGGGGTCGAAAATCTTGGACTAGCACCTAACCTTTTCTCAAATTCTTTCGTTAAGTCGGCAGTGAAATTAGTTCCATTATCACAGGCAATTATATTTGGAATTCCTGTCCTCATAAATATTTGAAGTAACGCATCACACGCGGTTTTAGCAGTTAAACTTTTTAGAGGGATCGCATCCGCCCATCTGGTATGCTGATCAATTAAGGTTAGTATATACTGATGCCCTTGGGAACTTTTAGGATCAATAGGCCCAATTAAATCAACATTAACTACCTGAAATGGAAGTTCAGGCCGCGATACTGGGGAAATAGGAGCTCTATCATTTACTTTAACCCCTCTAGTCAATTGGCACTCTAAACATGACTCACAAAATTGTTTAGTTTCTTTCGCCATCCCCTCCCAATAAAACGAATACCTGATTCTCTGCAAAGTTTTCTTGGCTGCATGATGCCCTCCAAATACTGAACTATGCGCTAATTTTAGGATTTCTTCCCTTCTTATTTTGGGTACTACTAATTGCGCTATAGTTTCGCCTAACAATTTCTCTTTATGATATAATAAGCCATTTACAATGTAATAATCCCCCTTATCCGTTTTAGCTAATTCCCAAGCTTTCTCTAACTCTTTACATTCTAATTGGGATTCCTTAAACATATCAGAATTGCTAACAATAGCTTTATTATCTTTCTCCACTTCCGTTTTTTCCGTATTTTGAGTTTGTACATTTTCCGACCTCGCTTCTATTGCGTAAACATTACAATTATCGTTACTCATACCTTCCTTTTAACTCAAGTTATCAACAATGAATTCCGAATTTTCTAATTCTTGGGCCTCTAGCAATGGCTCCTCGTGGTTGACACCTGACAACTCATTAATCACTTCAGGATGTAAAATTACTTGCTCATTAATATTATCAGTCACTGCGCAAAGTACTTCCTGATGAATTATATTGGTTTGTCCGAATTGCGGAATAGCTAACGGTGGTTTAACCAACGGCGATTTAACTGCTTCACCGAATAACCCTTGTAAATAAATACTACCCGCTCCTTTTAATTTCTCTTCCGGTACCAAATCTTTATGAACAACACTAATTTCACAACCCGAATCAACCAATCCCTTTGCTTTTTGCCCATTAACACTAACTTCAATTTTCTCAAGTTTATTTAATTTCTCGCCAATAACATTAGTTCTCTGTTTGGCCTTTGCTGATATTCTCGCCACAATAGCTCCATTAGGTAACTCTTTGCTTTCTTTTACCACAATCTTATGTACACCCGCTTTCGGATCTCGCCCTTTATTACCATTATTTCCCTCATTACCCACTTTATTACAAAAAAGTTGGTAATGACCTCTCAAACCACATTTAAAGCATTTCGGAGCTGAAGCATCACTAGGTTTCTTAAAATCTATTTTCCTATCCGTAAAAGAATTAGTCTCATTACTCCCATTTTGCCTCCAATTATTACTAACTCTGCTATCCTCCCTCGGTCTCATTTTTTCATTGTTTTCGTGCCTATCATTACCTTTAAAACTTTTATACGTTACGGCGTAAGACTTATGTTTAGCGTCAAAATAATTGTCACATTCTTTAGCAATTTTAGAAGTTTCTAACCATTTACCTTGATGAGTTAACCCAATATATGACGCAGTATCCTCATCTAACGTACTTACTAATTTATCAGTAACTATTAACTGGTTGACCTTTTCATAAGAGTCAGCACCTCTAATCTTACAATAATTTTCCCATGTCGCTATTAAACGCGATGCAAATAATACATGAGTTTCGTTCTGGTTTCTCCTAGCCTTCTTAAAATTTTCCAAACACGCCTTCGGTGTCGGCTCATGTTCCCTTAGAACTAACTCCTTTAATTCCTCATAATTTTCCATTTGTTCCGTAGTGGTATAAATTAACAAATTATCCGCCTTATCTCCTAACATATTTAGTAGAATTTCGGCCTGCTGGTTTTCCGGTACATTTTTAGTTTTGAATGCCCTTTCAAAGCTGTTAAAAAATAAATTCCATCCCTCAGTCCCTTCTGGTACTTTGATAGATAGAGTTTTAACACTTTTGATCAATTTTTCAATGTTACTTTCACTACTAGATTCCCTAGACTCATTAAAATTATTTGCCGATCCTTGAACCCTTAGCCTTTCCATTTCTAATTCATGCTCCATCCTTAATTTTTCAACCCTTTCTTCTCTTTCTAATTTTTCCTGTTTTTCTAACTCTTCGCGTTCTATTCGTTCTGAGACAATAATGTTAGCTAATCCTTAACTACCCCCTCGTCATACTTATCACTGTCCATTATCTTTTTCTTAAGCTGAATTCTGGTATCATCTTTCGCGAATTCAACACCCAATTCTTCGGCTATCCCCTGAAGATCCACCTTTTTTAGTTTTAATAAGAAAGCCATACCTTCACCGATTGTTATTACCACCCCACAAGAATAGTTAAACCTACCAAATTAATATTTCCTAAATTCTTAACTTAGTACAGTTACATCTCCACATATTTTACTAATTAATACCCTTCAGATAATCAATGCATTTCATTTCTAATTAACCTTCTTAATACTCTAATTTTTCCTCAACCGTTGATATCACAAAATTTACTTCCAATAAAACAAAAAGGTAAAACAGTAATTCGATTTGACTACTATGCAATACAGATTTCAATTTATACACTTAGATAACAACATACAATTTACATAATAATACTGATACGTTGAAATTGAATAGAAGTACTGATGTCAATCAAAAAATCCACATAAAGAAAAATTGTAAAACATGCATATATAAATTTCTACAATTATCCTCACTAAAATATTTCCGAACTCAATACTGGTTCTTACGCTTAAAACAAATATACTGAAAATCTTCACTTTTATTTTTCCTCACTATGGCTCTCTTTTGAGCCTTTTCTTTCTATGGCTCTCTTTTGGGCCTTTTTTTCACTATGGCTCTCTTTTGAGCCTTTTTTTCTCACTATGGCTCTCTTTTGAGCCTTTTTTTTCTCACTACAATTGGCCAATTAAAATTCTAAGCAAATGTTATTATACACTCTTCAAACTTAAAAAATGTTGCTTCATTTAAATATTACTTTAACAATAATTTAACTTTAAGTAAATTTAATTATTCCTTCCAACTACTATTACCACAATTAGTAAAGAAAATATATAGAAAAAGCCAATACTAGCTCAAGTTATTATGACCTTTCCTTAAAACAATAGCCAATATGGTTATTAACACTTTATAGGTAGGAAGTATTGATAAAACACATAAATAATATAGACAATTTACTTAAATTACAATTAATTACACAACAACAAATTTTGGTTCGAGATGTCAGTAGAAGGATATGATCAAAACACCTTACCTTATACTTTATTTGCTGGGGTACTCTTCTATTCACAGGTAGTTCCACGATGTAGCGGTAAAATGGCACAACAGTTTAGTTCTTTCTAATACTGATACGGCACAGGCACAACACTTTAGCACACACCCGATGATATGGCACGACACTTTAGCACCCACTCGACGATCCGGCACGATACTTTAGCACACGCTCGACGATATGGCACGACACTTTAGCACACATTCGACGATCCGGCATTACCACGCAAGAATTCGACTGGATACTCCGGCATTAACAGACTGCAACACGGCTCGCTGGTCACTGGTTTCAGGCGATTCTATCCCGACGCTGCCAACAATTTGTCGGACGTTCCTCTCAGTCCACACAACTTTGAAGAATGTCCGTGGTAGATATAGCTGCCACCACCGATATTACTAGGTGATATCGGTCACCCACTGTGAGGTTTGTGTAAATGAAGACTTACGCTGTTAAGTAACTGAATTATCAGTTTATTAAGAATATATGTACACACTAAATACGCTATTTACAAATATATACAATTACAACTCGGATATAGGTGATCCGGTTCAACATTAAATTAGATACAGTAAAGATTGGCTGTGTACTATTCCAATTACACTTTCCACCTCACACTCAAAACACGTTAAATTCACTTTATCGGAGCTCAACCTTGATTCTCCCAACACAAGCATACTAGGCCTGCACTTCTTAGCCCAGAGCACTAAACACTAGGACGTCTGTGTCCTTTGCTCACCAGAAAACGCACTGCTTACGCTCTACAACACAGAGCACACTCTACCAGAACCTCTGGCATACACCTTCTAGGTACGAGACCCAGGAACGGACTGACTTCTCTGAGACAAACTTGCTCTTCTCAACTCACGGGGTCACCCAAAATGCCAACCCCCTTTGGAGCTCCCTCATTGGGCACATTCCCCCACTCCTTTCTTGTTTAGTGACATGCTGCTAATCTGCTCATCATCCGCATACCTCACTGACAGATGGACATGCCTGTCAGCAATCTTCTCTTCCTCTAACACACCACCTGCATAGGATTATCTGGCAATTCCCCTTTCCACAAAGAAGGAATGTCACCTTGGAAATTCTGTACAGAACCGTACAATATGAAATATTCAAATAGAGAAATAGTAGAAATTCCATTCTTTAGCACAGGTGCTATCAGAACCTGACATCTGTAGTTTTCACAATCACTGAAAATCACATATTATGTTATAGGTTTGAGTAGAATCATCAGATTTTATAGCTGTTATAACATAAATATCTGCTGAATAAATAGAATAATACTAATGTCAAATACATGGGTAAATATAATTAGACTTAAATACACTTAAAATTAATTTATCAACATCAATTTGAAAGCCTTTACAATCAAAGTGTACACCTTATGCCTGCATAAGGAGCCCAATTTAATCCTAAAAACTCCCAAAAACAAGTAATATTCTTGTTGCGCACCAAGAACATACCTGCTAATGTTGAAACTTATGGTGATAAAATATTTAAAGAATAAGAATTAAAATTTAATCTACTGTCTTGACTTTAGTTTGATCTAGTGATTGTGATGGTATCTGAGGATTTGTTTGTTTTTTGGGTTGCTCATGAAACAGTTTAAAATCTTCGGGTGAAAAATAGGGACTTAATTTAGAAACATGCACAATAACGGAATTCTGTCCTGTCTCATAATTAAATTTATCTATTTCATAAGTTACATCAGAGAGTTTATTTATAATTTTGTGTGGTCCAGAGAAAGTAGGTTCTAATTTTCGAGTGTTAGGATATTTAAATTCTTCATAAATTACAGAGTCTTGTATTTTTAATGGGCATTCGACAAAATTTCGATCATAGAATCTTTTACTTTTAAGGTGAAATTCATGAGTTCGCGCTTTCGCAATTTTGAGGGCTTTGTCTACTGATGGTGTATACATTTTAATTGCCTCATACAGAACCATTACCCACCCTTTTAAAAATCTGAATCAAAATCATCGTGAAAATTATAACTATATTTAGCTGCTAACTTTAACCAGAAATTTTATCTAATAAAATAGAAATTGTAAATATCATAGTTATACCTTAAATTGGGATCAACTTTTAATTCTATTATTTTATAGATCATAAACAGATTCAAAAATTTTAATTATAGGTAATTTCTTACTTAAAATCACAAAATTTACTGAAAAAATTAATCATATTTATCAGTCAAAATTCTAGCAACAGCCTTGCACAGTTCCATCTTTCTTACTGAATTTAAATAAATTATAAGAATCCAAGAACCAAAGCTCACTGCAACCAGAAATTCTAACAAATAAAAGGGAAAACATAAGTGTTAACTTAATTTTCAGCTCAAATGTCTAGTTGTAGGAACATCATCATGAAAATACTGCATTCTGAGAATAGTTCTTGAAAACAAACAAATATCAATAAATTAGAAAATGTACTTTTTAAAAAATAACTTGAGCTTCTAAGTTCTTTTATACTTCATTATTATTACGAAATTATCTTTAAACGTGCATAAAAATATCATAATAATCTTTAATATGCAACAGTAATTGTCTAAGAATATCATATTCTTCAATTTAATCCTTAAGAACAAAAATGTTTCAATCTCCAACACATAATAATGATAATAATAATGCTCATAAATAGGTAAGTAAATAAAATTCACAGACAAATAATCAAATAAATAAACCTGACAAACAGAGAATAATTAATTTAAATAAATACATAAAAAGAATACAAATAATAATAATCAAAACACTACGAAAAAATTCTCACCGAAATCCTATTGGGCTCAACTATCTCGAAAAATATTTGTCTATTCACCAATTTACAAGAAATGGTATTGTAATAAATATTATTTTTTTTCTTCTTTTTCATCATCACGAGGACTACTTTTTCTCGACTATGAAATAAAGGATCTCAATCGTCATGGAACACACAAGCAAACTCAAAGTAAGCACTAATTCTTTCACATTAGCATCTTTCCAAGCATGGCTGTGAAGTTCTTTAGAAATAGCATTTCTTTTACTTTAATTAAGCAAGAAATTACGGCGATTTTGGCACAAGAACATTCACAGGAAGTCGATTATCGGCGATTCACAAACCTATCATCATTTCGTTCCACAGCCGATTCCATTAGCAAGCTGAAAATACCATATAGAATGTCTTTCAGAACATAGAATTCAATCGAACTTTGGCGATAGCATGTTCTACATTGCTCCATCGCAATTTTCTTTAAATATCCGAAAAAGGCAGCACAGGCATAAACAATCCTGTCGGACTTTAGAGTATATTGTGACGATTTAAAAGTTAGGAGCCAGAGACATCAACGCCGGGTTTCCCTTTCACCGCACAGAAGTCATGGCCACCGAGAAAAATAAATAAATAGATGTAGAGGACCCAATAAATTACTCATTGGTAAGTTCATTTATTTAATCCGTAGTCATGAGAAAGGGAAAAGCTCCTTTTGCAAACTGTCTTTTACCGAAACATTCCATCGTTATTTCAGCAAGCCGTACTCATCGAAGAAAAAACCCAAGAATCCTCCTTCTCAGCTCGAGGCTTCCCCTCTTAAATCTAAAAAGAAAATTCTAGAACATTCTGTAACCTCAAACCATCATTCTTTTATGTAAACAGAATTCTTGTCCAGCTTCGAGATTAAACACTTCATTCAGACGATAGTTTTATTTTAAAAAAAAATATATTGATTAACCAATTTATAATCGACTCAGGATTTTAAATATCTTAGGCAGACTATTTTTATAGACTATTAATTTTAAGAGAAAAAGAAAAGAAATGAATTTATTGCTATGCACACTATCAAAGGTTGACTAAGGAAAAATAAATAAATAGATAAAATAAAATAATGATATTTTTTGAAAGGTATGGTTTTGGAATAAATTAATAAGACTTTCTTAAAAAGGGTTGATAAAAACATAGAAGAAATTAGTTTTATTTGGAATATTAAGAAATAAAGTTTAATTAAGAATATTTTTAATTTAGAGCCATCTTTTTAAGTTTACGCATACTGGAATAATGTTTTTTAAGGCAAATTAAGAATTTATATCGTCTGCATAAAGATTAACAGATTAGATCTAGAAACAAGATTTTAATTTAATAATTTGAAGTAAGTACGGAACATTATTATAAGAAAATTAAGATAGTATAAAGGTTAGTTTTGGCGAAAAATTTTAAAATTTATAATATATATATATATATATATATATATATATATACAGAGGTGGCAAAAATCTTAGGATAGCAATATGCGAATATATAGATGGCAGTAGTGTCGCTCACAAATTATATAAATGATCAGTGCCTGGGTAGGTCTTTCATTTGTGCTCAAATGCTTCGTGCGAGAAGGTTGATTATATGATTATGTCCTCATGATGAGAATTAATGGATTTCGAACGGGGTATGCTAGTTGGAGCTAGACGCATGGGACATTCCATTCTGGAAATCGTTACGGAATTCAACATTTTGAGATTCACAGTGTCAAGAGTGTGCCAAGAATACATAAATTTAGGCATAACCTTTCATCATGGACAACGCAGTGGTCGACGGCCGTCATTTAATGACCGCGATCAGCGACGTCTGCGTAGACTTGTCAGTGTGACCAAACAAGCAACACTGCGTGAAATAACCGCAGGAATGAATGTGAGACGTATGGCGGGCCTGTCCCGTAGGACAGTCCGGCGAAATTTGGCTTTGATTGGCTATAGCAGTAGAAGACTTGGGTACCATTACTTTCTGCACGACATTGCCAGCAGAGGCGCTCCTCGGCTCGTGCCCATATCAATTGGACCTTAGACGACTGGAAAAAAGTAGCTTGGTCAGATTAGTCATGATTTCAATTGGTGGCTCTATAATGGTTCGTGCTGTGTTTACATCGAATGGACTGAGTCAAATTGAATCGATCGTTAACTGGAAATGATTACGTTAAGCTACTGGGAGACCACTTGCATCCATTGATGTGCTTCATGTACCCAAGCAACAATGAAATTTTCCAGACAGACAATGCGCCATGCCACCGGGCCAAAACTGTTCGCGATTAATTTGAAGAACAATCTAGACAATTTAAGAGAATGATTTGGTCACCGCGATCGCCCAACATGAATTCCAGCGAACATTTTCGGGACATAATAGAGAGAGATCAGTTCGTGCACAAAATTTTCCACCGGCAACACTTTCGGAATTATGAACGTCTATAGAGGGGGTATGGCTCAACATGTCTCCAGAGAACTTCCAACGACTCATAGAGTCCGTGCTACGTCGTGTTGCTGCACTTCGCTGGGCAGATGGAGCACCGACACGTTATTAGCAGGGTATCCCATGACTTTTGTCAACTCAATATATATATATATATATATATATATATATATATACTAATTCTGACAGCTCCTCTGTGTGATATGGTTTGGCATTAACAAATTTTTACAGTAATTGATGTTGATTTGTAGTATTATCTAATGATTCTATATATATATATGTGCATGTATATATGTATATATACATGTATATACAGTGTTGTTATAATTAAAGTTCGCCTATTCAGAAAGCTTTAGAGCCGGTTCTATTGCTCCAAACGAAGCAAAATTTCACTAGTACGTAGTTGAAGAGATGTGCTCTGCGAAAATCGTAGAAAAAATTAGTTAAATTTTTTTTCAATAGATGGCGCTGCACCACTATTTAAGCCGATATTTGCAGATTTCTTTATTTTGTAAAATACAAAAAATACAGAAAATTTTATTTAACAGTTTATAAAAGTAAACTTTTTCAGATTCGTTATATCAATTTCGGTCAATCCTGATGAAACACTCAAAATTACAAAATTTCACTCAACGCTTGAAAAAGATAACAATTTATTCAAATTTTCGATGGACGACGTCAAAGTGACGTCGCAACTTCGAAAACTTGAAATACCCTTTTCACCAACTGACGATTTAAAACTTGCTGATAAAGTGTGTCTGTGATTTCTTTGACACTGGTACAGTTGATTGCTTCTGAAAAGCATTTCAATCTACGCTTTATGAAGAATGGTAACTTTGAAAGAAAAGGCACTTCTTATAAAGCTATTTTATCAAAATAACAGCAATGCAGCTGCAGCTCTTCGAGAATTCCGGAAATCAAAAGATATTAGACGTGGACCAATGTCGGATCGTGGAGTTCACAAAATGGTTAAAAAGTTCGAGGAAACAGGAAAACTCGCCATTCTTTCTGACAGAGGACGAAAAAAGGTAGACATTTCTAGCATTGAAGATATTGCTACTGCTGCCTTTAATTTAGCAAGCCAGTAATCATTTGGTAATGCAAGTGTGCCCGCTATTGCGAATGAAGTCGATATGCCGATTTCCACTGTGAGAAAAGTGATGCGTCAAATTTTGCGCTACTATCCATACAAGATTCAGAGGATGCAACAACTAATACGGGTGATACCGAAAGTCGGCTAACATTTTCACTACCGTTTCTTGCACGAATGAATGTGGACAATTCTTGGCCCTGGAATATTCTATGAAGTGATGAAGCGCAGTTTTATTTATACGGACAAGTGAACACACACAACTGTCGAATTTGGGCGAAAGAGAATCCTAATATTGTCCAAGAAATTCCATTGCATGCAGCTAAAGTGACGGTGTGGTGCGGTTTTACTGCTACGTTTATGAAAGGGCCATATTTTTTTTGAGGAACTACCATCAACAGGACCCATTACATGTTCCAAAATTGGAAGAAGGTATCTCAATATGTTGTCACATTTTCTGATTCCCGAGCTGCAACAGCGAGGCTGCCTTCAAAATATCGTGTTTATGCAAGATGGTGCACCACCGCACATTACTAGAGCAGTTCGGACTTTCTTAACGAGCCATTTTACAGAAGATCACATAAGTCGTTAATTTCAAATAGCCTGGCCACCACGATCGCCTGATCTAAAACCATGCGATTTTTGGTTGTGGGGATTTTTGAAAGATTCTGTATCTAAAGACAGATGTCAGACAATCTCTAATCTGAAAGACAGCATTAGACTTCACATTCGCTTAATGTCAGAGGACAATTTACGAAATGCTGTAGAAAACACAATTCTTAGAATGGAAGGCGTTATTGATAATCGTGGAGGATTCATTGGGCATTCTTAATGTTATTTTCGTTATTTCCTCGCTGCCGAGCGACATATTTTATTTTTGCTGATGCAGATTACATCACATGAAATGATATTCATTTTTCTGTATTGTTTGTAGTCATAGGTCAGGCACTAGAGCTGTCTGATTAGGTGAACATTAATTATAACAGTTCGCAGTTCGTCGAAATTTTTTAATTTGTGTGCTTCGTCTGAATTGACTGAAATTGACATAATGAATCTGCAAACATCGTCTTAAATATTGGCGCAGCGCCACCTATTGACAAAATTTTTAAAAAAAATTCAATTTTTGGAGAGCGCATCTCTTCAACTATGTACTAGTGAAATTTTATTTCGTTTGGAGCCATAAAACCGACTCTAGAGCCTTCTGAATAGGCGAACTTTAATTTTAACAACCCTGTATATATATATAGAGAGAGATTAGCTTGCCATTCCTTTTAAAATTAACGTTTCATAGCACACTCCGAAAAAAAAAACACATGAATTGAACGAATTTTTTGGTCGATTATATTTGTTAAAATAAGAAAAATTACAGTTTGTTTAGGATATTTTTCAAAACACAGAAAATTCTTACCCAGTCGCCAACTGGCGGAGTACTTCTATCTACTGCAGTGGATTTCTGCCTGAAGTTATCGGCAAGGAAGGCGATCTTGGACAAAGTAGTATTATATTTGCTTGTTCATGCTAAAACTTTTCTCCTCTTAAATTTATAGCTCACTCCACCTTTATCAGTGTCTCAAGTTTTCAGTGTCACATTTTCATGATAACATTGAAAAAATCAGTATTCAGATTCTCAACTGTGCGTTATTTAGAAATTATGATGAGTTAGGTGATTTTATTTTGAAAAATCCTCACAAAACCTTCTATCCCCATAGAACAAATATGAATAAATAAATTTTAAAAGAAAAAATATAGGATAGCTACTATTTCCGCTGATCGTGTTGTTCCGAATGCGAAAAAGCAGAAGTAAGCTTCGAAGTAGATCTTGCCACTGACAGTATCTCTGGAGTACAGTATATTGACGACAACAAGTCCGTTGTAAGCTCCAAAGATGGCTGCATTAATATTATGACTACCAAATGTATGATAAAGGCCGAAATCTGCGCCCTTGGTGAGTTAAATTTACCTGATAAGGCAAAAAAGGACAAATTATACCACCAAAACCTCTTATGGCACTCGCGACTTTGGATATGATCGAATTTACCAAATTAATTGAAAGTGAGTGAGAGTCCATTTTTACTGTTGATGTTGCTGGTAACTAAGTAAAAATCACCACGCGTTCTCTTAGCACCAAAATCAAAATTTCAAATTCCCTAAAGAAGCATAAGTTCCAATTCTATCATAGCAAACGCGGTAGCGTTTGGTATAATATGTTTAAGAAATAGAAAATGCGAACGTCTTTTTAAAATTTCTGGCGAACCAGTTGACGTACGACAGTGATTTTGTTTTCAAGAGATAGAACTCGACGAGACGAATAAAATGATAGCATTAAAAAAATATCGCAGTTTACTGTAGTTTTTTATTTAACTTTTAACGAAAAAATGAAGACGAAAAATTCAACAAGCAATAGCTAACGTTATTATGGATGGATTAACTTCATTTTAGGTTTATTTTTATCGTCTTGATAAAATTTAGAACAGTTTTTTTTTCATCTTTGTATGTTTGACAGTTTCTGAGAAAATCGATTTTATGTCTAAAACCCCCAGTTGAATATTGTCTTTTACTGTTGCGATTGTAGTTTTTTTTATTCATTGCCACCAAATTTAATATAAAAATTGTCATGTATGTATCATAATTCATTAAAATTAAACAAATCACGTGAAAAACATGGTTATTTGTTTTTATTGCGTAGCTTTTAGTTTCAGTTCTTTAAATAATAAAGTTGTGAACGCAGTGTTATTTTTTTTGTTTGAATCCATGGTTAATTTTTCAAATAACATGCATTTTATATGACATGGGATGATTTTTTCGAGTGCCCTAACATTTTGAATTTTAGTAGTAGAAAAAAATGGGAAAAAAAAAAGTACATCGGAAAGAAGTATCTGGGAAAACCAAAATTTCTCTTCAGGAACTAAATGTAATTTTTTTTAAATATGATCATATAACGTCCTAATTTACATAAGGAAAAAATATAGAGTAAAAAAAAAACTTTGCATTCTGTCCATATCTTAAATAGCATTCAATTGAATTTAAATAGGGATGTGATGTCAAATACGCTTTAGGGTACATAATTGGCACGAAAATTTTGTTATTTTGTCTGATATGATAACCGGGCTAATGTTTGTTAAAAATATATATATATATTTACCTTTATTTAATTTTGTTAAATTTTATAAATCATTTCATTCTGTAGTTATTAATTAAACTTTTCAATGATTATCCCGCCGACCAATTTCGCCAAATTGTACAAATCATCAATTTATTCACCATGTAATTCATATTGGCATAATTTTTATTTTAAATAACGAAAGAAGGAATAAATTAGTAAAACATCAATAAAAGTACAAATAAAAAGTTGAATTCAAAATCACATTATGGCATAACAAACTTGGGTAACCTATTTAATGTAAACTGAATGTAACATTTATGATAATCCGCTTTTGATATTTAATTTTATAATTTGTCGATAATTTTTTAATCGAGGGGATAATCAGATATCACCGGTTTTTATTCATTATTATTTTCTTTTGAAAATGATAGAAAATAGTTAATAGAGGTACTACTTGGTTATCCCGTCGACCAAAAAACTATCGCCAAACTATAATATTATATGCCAATAATGGATGATCGTGAATGTCGCATCCAATGACATTAAATACGATGCACGTGTTTAAAACGCCATTAAGGTATTTTTATTTCGACTTTTTATTTGTATTTTTTATTAAGATTCCACAAATTATTTTTTTATGTTATTTAAAATGAAAATTATGTCTATATGTATAATTTCGCTATGAGTTTGGCAATTTGTATAGTTTGGCGAAATTGGTCGACGGGATAACTAAGTAGTACCTTAATATATATGCATGTAATTGAACTTTGAAAACTAAGCTTTTGCAAAATTGGCGTCAGAAGAATATCGCACAATGTCGTGCATATGGCATCTGTGCCAAGAAAGCATCAAATGAAAAAACACATGGTGATGCAAAAAACTTTTGTGATGGTGTGAAGTGAATGTAACATTTACGATTAGCAATTATTGGCATTTAAAAGTATTTTTACTTGAGATATTGTCGGAAAAGCATTGCAAAGATATACTTTCCCTCTCCCTTCCATTTCCAAATGTACTAAATTTAAAATTATGGAAAAAAATCTGAGTTTACTTAAAACCGTGCATAAAAATTATAGTGATTATCCTCATTTTTCTAATAGAAATTCTCAATTTTCCGTTATTGACAAACTCTACCTTAAAATCGCAAATTTAATCGGCTAAATCGCCAAGTTGCATTGTGATAATCGCCACTGAATATATAAATATGCCATATTTGCAAACTTATCGGTCAAAAAGCAGTGGAACCTTGGTTTACGGCCGCCTCTGTTTTTGACAAGTTCGGTTTATGACCAACTTCAGTGATCAAAATTTTACTCTTTCGGCATAGGATAACTCGATTCGCGACCAAAGCTGTCGAATAGTTCAGTTGGCAACCCTCACGTAACTCTTGTTATAAGTCAAGTTTGGAGTAAAGTGCGCGTATCAGAGAGCTTTGTGACCTTCAGTACAGTAAAAAAGTTAATTATTGTTTTAATTTTAATCAGTTTTGCGAAAATTTTAGCCTTTATTATGACTTCTAAGAATGAAAAAGCGTTTAGTGATAGCAATAGTAAGAAGCTTAAGCGAATTACTGATCAATTATGAAAATAAGTAGTGACAAAACTTAAGAACGATGATAGTGTAATCAAAATAGCTAAACAATACGGTGTAGATGAACCGTCGATTACTCCGATTATAAAGAAATAGCCGGATGTGGCAACCCCAAAACTATTGTTACGAATTTTGTAAATAGTTAGTGTTTGTACTGTAAAATAATGTAAATAATCTTATTAAGCTCCATTTCTTTACTAATATTAGTTTTTGTTACATTGTCTCTGTTATCAAGCAAACTTGTCTATTATTTTCAGTGAATGTCTATGGCAGCTTTGCGTAATATTAGAGATATCGCCAAGTTGGCGTCACTTTTGGCGACTAATTTTGGTCGCCAAATTTGGCGATATATCGCCAAGTTGGCGACAAACTTGGCGATTGTTGGCGATGGTAACCCTTCCCTATTTATGGTAACCCCCCTTTAGATATACTGATACATTGTTTGTTATTCCGTGGATTTTTCGAGTAGGTTCTAGAAATTTCTAGCACATGCTACGAGCCTATATAAGAAGAGAAGCGATGCGAGCTGTTGTTATTATTTACCAGTCAGTCATTGAGTGAACAAGGCGTAAGCAAGTTTGCTTGAGTTTCATCTATGTTGTTTTGAATGTTATTATAGACGTTGTATAAAGAGTCTTTGGGGTCTAAAGCTGTAATTGTACGATAGATTTGAGCAGTTATTTTTGAATATCCAGTAATATTTGTGAGTTTCGAGGACTCTGTTGTTCTGAAGTCTGTAAATAAATTATTTTCTACTTTTCTAAGAGCAAGAGTTTGAAGTTGTCTAACCATAAGATCAAAAGAACCCAATATACGCTACAATTTTTGGTGTCAGGAGTGGGGTCAATCCTTGGCAGAAGGTAACTATCCTTTTTGGTGACGTCATTCAGTCGGCGGTAGTCTACACAAAATCTTGTAGAACCATCCTTCTTTCTTACTAATACAATGGGAGACGCCCATGGACTTGTTGATGGTTCGATGACGTCATTTTCTTCCATATCTTTAATTAAATTCTGCACCTCTTCTTGCTTGGCAAAAGGTAATCGTCTAGGGTGCTGTTTAATAGGAGAGTGATCTCCCGTGTCAATTCGGTGTTGTGCCATTTTAGTTCGTCCAAAGTCTTCAGATGTTTGGGAAAATAAACTTTGGAATTCTCTAATTAAATTTTCCGCAGCTTCCATTTGTTTTGGATTTAAGTCTGTATTTTGTAACAAATCCTTGACTAAATTATCTGAAGATTTCTCAGAGTGACTGGAATTTTGACTTATGCACGTCACAGGAGCACATGACGCTATCACCTCTCCTTTCTTGATAGTCCTCGTCTTATCACTGATGTTAGCAATTCTGACTGGAATGGTCTTTTTCGAGAGGTCTACCACAGAAGAAGCCACCAATACTCCTGCTTGTGTACTATTGTCTTCTGGATAATCTATATGGCCAAATCGGTAATTAGTTTCATTTTTAATTACAGCTGGAACTAAAAATTCTGTTCTTGGATCTAGATTGATGTCTTCTTTGGCTATTACTGCTTGTTTACATTCAATTTCGTTATTTAATCCAAAAAGACTGATTTCTTCAAATTTTGAGAGCATTTTGTTATTTTTGAAATCAAGTTTGAAGTCAAACTTCTTCAGAAAATCTAGCCCGATTAAGCAAGAATCTGTTATGTCAGCCACATATGCCGTATGGTAATATTTCGTTCCTCCAAAGTTGATAGTTAAATTTGCCTTTCCATATATGCCTATCTTGTCGCCCGTCACTGTTTGCAGGGTAACGCATGGTGGAGTCCAGATGAGTTTACCTTTCAATTTTCGAGCCAAATCTTCTCTTATTATTGTCACATTGGCTCCTGTATCGACAATCATACGGCATTGAATTCCGTTAATAAAGCCTATCACATATAATGCATTATCACCGCCACTCATTTTTGATATCTGGAGGATCTTCAGGTGGGGCTTTTCATTCTCTGGCAACCTCCGCCCCGCGAGATGGCCAAAATTTAGTTTCCCTGCTGACTGTTTGAATTTATTTCACGTTCGTGGATTTTGGGGCAATTTCTTCGGAGATGTCCTGTATCACCGCATCCCCAGCACGTGAGATTCTGTCTTCTTGCGCTTGTTCTTCCATATTTTAAAGCTTCAATCTCTTGATTTAATTTCCTAATTTCTTTCAAGAAGTCGATCTTAGTGTCTGAGCTTTTGTTCACCGTTGCCCCTCGGACTGAATGACGATCTCTTCGGCTGGCTTGTGTAGCTGCTTCCAACTTTAAGGCATATAGTAGTGCAGCCTTTAAATCCTGTACATCTGCCATTCGTACCGCTCTCTGCACTTCTGGATCTTTTATTCCGTCTACAAAATATTGCAGTGAGAGCATTTCCCGTACATTTGTTGGACAGTCAATGAATGCTAAATTTGCAAGCCGTTCAATTTCCGAGGCAAACTCTTGAAGGGTTTCACTCGATTTTTGATGGCGGCTCTTCATTTGTATTCTCGTATAATCCTTGAAGAATTTTTCGCCGAATCTCATTTCAAGTGCACAACTTAGAGTCTCAAAATTGAGTTGCGTCATAACGGGCAATGTTTGCAGCACGTCGGCGGCTTCTCCTCTTAAAGATGCTGCCAGTTGACAAGCTTTCACCTCGTCACTTTATTTGTTCGCTTCAGCTACAATGGTGAATTGGGTCTTGTAAACTTGCCAGGAACTCTTTCCATCGTATGTCGACAGCTTAATGTGCACGGGAGAAGCAGGCGGATTCCTAAATTCTTCATAATTACAACTAGACGCTGAAAGTTTATTTTCAAGATCTTGTACTTTTTTATTTAGCTTTTCATCTACTTCACCTAGTATTTTCTCTTCAACGTTACTGATTTTCTCTTCAACGTTACTGATTTTCTCTTCAACGTTACTGATTTTCTCTTCAACGTTACTGATTTTCTCTTCAACGTTACAAACTTCATTCTGAATTTTCTCTTCTACTTCCGCCATTTTCCTTTCCATTTTCTGTTCAACATTACTAACTTCATTCTGAATTTTCTCTTCTACCGAATCTATTCTTCTCTCTACCGATGAGAACTTTTCTTCCAAAGTTTTCTTCATTTCTTCTTGGCTTTTATTAACTTCCTCCTTTAATTCTTCCATTCTCTCTTGGCTTCTTTTCATTTCTTCAGTCACATCTTCTTGGACTTTGTCGATTTTATTCGATAACTCTTCTTGGCCTTTGTCAATTTTATTTGTCAACTCTTCCATTCTTTCTTCGTTTTTATTCATTTTATCCGCCAACTCTTCTTGGCCTTTATCAATTTTATTTGTCAACTGTTAAATTCTTTCTTCGTTTTTATTCATTTTGTCCGCCAACAAAGTCACTTTTTGTAAATATGTAAATAGTAATTAGTTCTTATTTATGTAAATTTTATTATTATTGTTATTATTATTTATTTATTTATTTATTTGTTTATTTATTTTAAGTGTTTTCCTCTAACTCAAGGATTGCACTGCCCGGGACGTGCAGTCTTTGAGGAGGGGGTAGTGTTACGAATTTTGTAAATAGTTAGTGTTTGTACTGTAAAATAATGTAAATAATCTTATTAAGCTCCATTTCTTTACTAATATTAGTTTTTGTTGCATTGTCTCTGTTATCAAGCAAACTTGTCTATTATTTTCAGTGAATGTCTATGGCAGCTTTGCGTAATATTAGAGATATCGCCAAGTTGGCGTCACTTTTGGCGACTAATTTTGGTCGCCAAATTTGGCGATATATCGCCAAGTTGGCGACAAACTTGGCGATTGTTGGCGATGGTAACCCTTCCCTATTTATGGTAACCCCCCTTTAGATATACAGATACATTGTTTGTTATTCCGTGGATTTTTCGAGTAGGTTCTAGAAATTTCTAGCACATGCTACGAGCCTATATAAGAAGAGAAGCGATGCGAGCTGTTGTTATTATTTACCAGTCAGTCATTGAGTGAACAAGGCGTCAGCAAGTTTGCTTGAGTTTCATCTATGTTGTTTTGAATGTTATTATAGACGTTGTATAAAGAGTCTTTGGGGTCTAAAGTTGTAATTGTACGATAGATTTGAGCAGTTATTTTTGAATATCCAGTAATATTTGTGAGTTTCGAAGACTCTGTTGTTCTGAAATCTGTAAATAAATTATTTTCTACTTTTCTAAGAGCAAGAGTTTGAAGTTGTCTAACCATAAGATCAAAAGAACCCAATATACGCTACACTATTTTCTGTCTCATGCATTTAATGCGTCAAAATTCATTATTACAGTGCCAAAATCAAATGACAATCATATACTCACCGTGAGGATTCTAAAGGCATGAAATTCCGAGCATTAGTTTTTGAAATAGGACTGTTGCGGATATCGGGAAAAATACAGCATATATGCGACACTTATTGGGAGATTTACCCAAAATACGCAATGAGCAATAATAGAAATCAAAGTGTGCCTAAATCTCAAGTTTGATGAAAGTTTGTGCATTAATTCCTGCGATAGAGATATTGTGGTAATCGGAACAATTCAGCATAGCAGCGCCATGTGTTGGGTTATTGAAACCAAAACGTAAACAAAGCCAATTCATATAAAGATTAGCTGAATTTGAAGTTTGATGAAAATCTGTGCGTTAATTCTCGAGATAGAACTATTGCGAAAATAATGAAAAATGCAACACAGTTAAGCCATCGGTTGAACGATTTAAATAAAAATGTAAACAGCATCAATTTATATCAGGGATTACCTGAATATAATATTTTTAATCCCATTGAGATAAAGCGGCCAAAAAATTTATATCACATACAGAAAGTCAGATACAAGAATGGATTATGATCGTGAACTGAGGTTCCACTGTATATTATATAGAAATTTAATTACAGCTGGTGATTTCAATGTCAATTTTACAAATAATACTAGAAATGAATTTTCAGCATATTTTCATCCTTGGTTTGACGTAAATCTATTAAGGCTGTATTTCGAGCGACTTTCTCCAAGGAAGATAATTTAACGAATAATTTTCCAGAAAATGTCCTAGAATATCATTCAATAATTGGAATAAGCTATTCCAATAGATATCAGGAAGGAGAAATAAAAATATTTTACTTTTTTTTAATTTAAATGGGAAAATTCGTTTTTACGTGCATTGACTATAAAATTATGTTTAGCGACCTTTGGGTGCCATGATCACAAAAATCGCGCTAATGGCGGAAACATTTGATATTTATAACATCTGATTTTTAAAACAAGTAGATAAGAATGCCACGAATCCTATGCGGAAAGAATAAAAATTTCTATTCGCATTATTTTTCTACAAAATATGTATTATCTAAAATTAATTGAATCTGTCAATTTCTGTACGAACAAATTAAAATTAATTTCGTTTTTTCACGTTTTTTTGTTCATTGATTAAATAGTTCAATATTAAGCGAAATAAGAAAAAGTACTGGGAATATTTAAAGGCAACTGAGGTTTTCTTATATTCAATATAAATTTATCAAAAAAATTAAATGACTAGTATTAAAAAATGCTCTGACGAGCACCAAAAAAAGATTAATATGTTTTAAAGTATGAAAAAGTGTTTGACAAGAGCTTCTAATTGAGAATGAGAAAGGACAAAGGGTCCCTTCTTGGCTGCAATTCACTGATAATGCCAAATTTGAAAAAATCATATTTGCGCTTTTTCCATGTAAAAGAAATCAGTCACTGTTACAATAAAATTGTGTAGTTTAAAGGCATAATTAGAAAAGACACCGCGTGATTAAACATGAATGTAAAGCAAAATAGGGCCAAAAAACATAGTTCCCGCAGCCAGTGTTGAATTCAGACACTTTTCTCCGGGAGGGTCTTCTGTGACTTCGGGGGGAGACACAATAGAGTTCTAAGGAGATTATACTTTTTTTTTTTTTTGTTACCATTAAAAACACAAAATCTCTCAAATTTTATTGGAGGGGGAGCATTTGATACCTTCGGGAGGGAATGTTCCCCCTAGTCCGGGAGCCGACCGTCGATTTACCTATGTATCGACTAATAGGACAAGACTTACATCAAAATGTAGGTCTCAATGTGCACATTAAGAATATCACTGGCTGCCAGGTCCTATCCTGCCGGAACGCAAGGCAGCCGCACTTTTATGACGTCAATTTTGAGTGTTTACCTATGTATCGAGTACAAGGACCAGACATACATCAAAACGTAGGTCTCAATGTGCACATTAAGAATATAACTGGCTGCCACATACATCAAAATGTACGTTTCAATGTGCACATTAAGAATATCACTGGCTGCCAGGTCCTATCCTGCCGGAACCCGGTGGCAGCCGCACTTTTATGACGTCAAGTTTGAGTGTTTACCTATGTATCGAGTACAAGGACCGGACATACATCAAAACGTAGGTCTCAATGTGCACATTAAGAATATAACTGGCTGCCACATACATCAAAATGTAGGTTTCAATGTGCACATTAAGAATATCACTGGCTGCCAGGTCCTATCCTGCCAGAACCCGGTGGCAGCCGCACTTTTATGACGTCAAGTTTGAGTGTCTGCCTATGTATCGAGTACAAGGACCAGACATACATCAAAATGTAGGTTTCAATGTGCGCATTAAGAATATCACTGGCTGCCAGGTCCTATCCTGCCAGAACCCGGTGGCAGCCGCACTTTTATGACGTCAAGTTTGAGTGTCTGCCTATTTATCGAGTACAAGGACCAGACATACATCAAAATGTAGGTCTCAATGTGCACATTAAGAATATCACTGGCTGCCAGGTCCTATCATGCCGGAACCCGGTGGCAGCCGCACTTTTATAACGTGAATTTTGAGTGTTTACCTATGTATCGAGTACAAGGACCCGACATACATCAAAATGTAGGTCTCAATGTGCACATTAAGAATATCACTGGCTGCCAGGTCCTATCCTGCCGGAACCCGGTGGCAGCCGCGCATTTATGACGTCAACTTTGAGTGTTTGCCTATGTATAGAGTACAAGGACCGGACATACATAAAAATGTAGGTCTAAATGTGCACATTAAGAATATCACTATCTGCCAGGTCCTATCCTGCCGGAACCCGGTGGCAGCCGCGCTTTTATGACGTCAATTTTGTGTGCTTACCTATGTATCGAGTAAAAGGACCAGACATACATCAAAACGTAGGTCTCAATGTGCACATTAAGAATATAACTGGCTGCCACATACATCAAAATGTAGGTTTCAATGTGCACATTAAGAATATCACTGGCTGCCAGGTCCTATCCTGCCGGAACCCGGTGGCAGCCCCTTTTTTATAACGTGAATTTTGAGTGTTTACCTATGTATCGAGTACAAGGACCCGACATACATCAAAATGTAGGTCTCAATATGCATATTAAGAATATCACTGGCTGCCAGGTCCTATCCTGCCGGAACCCGGTGGCAGCCGCACTTTTATGACGTCAATTTTGAGTGTTTACCTATGTATCGAGTACAAGGACTCGACATACATCAAAATGTAGGTCTCAATGTGCACATTAAGAATATAACTGGCTGCCAGGTCCTGGCAGCCAGTTATATTCTTAATGTGCACATTGAAACCTACATTTTGATGTATGTGGCAGCCAGTTATATTCTTAATGTGCACATTGAGACCTACGTTTTGATGTATGTCCGGTCCTTGTACTCGATACATAGGTAAACACTCAAACTTGACGTCATAAAAGTGCGGCTGCCACCGGGTTCCGGCAGGATAGGACCTGGCAGACAGTGATATTCTTAATGTGCACATTGAGACCTACATTTTGATGTATGTGGCAGCCAGTGATATTCTTAATGTGCTCATTGAGACCTACATTTTGATGCATGTCTTGGCCTTGTACTCGATACATAGGTAAGCACACAAAATTGACGTCATAAATGCGCGGCTGCCACCGGGTTCCGGCAGGATAGGACCTGGCTGCCAGTAATATTCTTAATGTGCACATTTAGACCTACTTTTTTATGTATGTCCGGTCCTTGTACTCGATACATAGGTAAACACTCAAACTTGACGTCATAAAAGTGCGGCTGCCACCGGGTTCCGGCAGGATAGGACCTGGCTGCCAGTAATATTCTTAATGTGCACATTTAGACCTACATTTTTATGTATGTCCGGTCCTTGTACTCTATACATAGGCAAACACTCAAAATTCACGTTATAAATGTACGGCTGCCACCGGGTTCCGGCAGGATAGGACCTGGCTGCCAGTGATATTCTTAATGTGTACATTGAGACCTACGTTTTGATGTTGTCTGGTCCTTGTACTCGATACATAGGTAAACACTCAAAATTGACGTCATAAATGTGCAGCTGCCACCGGGTTCCGGCAGGATAGGACCTGGCAGCCAGTGATATTCTTAATGTGCACATTGAGACCTACATTTTGATGTAAGTCTTGTCCTATTAGTCGATACATAGGTAAATCGACGGTCGGCTCCCGGACTACCCGGCCCACCTCCTGCATTCAACACTGCTTGCAGCGTATCACATTGACGCAGTCCACCATAAACTGTCGCATTGTGAAACAGCACAGAAAACTGATTTGTAGTGCAGTTGCAGTGCAGAGTCAACAATGCAGTTAACATGTAAAGCACGATTGAAAGCTTTACTAAAAAGTAAAGATAGAAAATTTTACGCAAATTTCTTTTATATGGAAAAAGCGCAAATATGATTTTTTCAAATTTGGCATTGACAGTGAATTGCAGCCAAGAAGGGACCCATTGTCCTTTCTCATTCTCAATTAGAAGCTCTTGTCAAACACTTTTTCATACTTTAAAACATATTAACCTTTTTTTTGGTGCTCGTCAGAGCATTTTTTAATACTAGTATAGTACATGATCTGCTTGCGCTTCTCAAAATAGTGTTTAGGAGCCTACTTAAAAGCATTTCTTTGAACAAATAATTAACGAATTAATGCTGCTAAAACGACCTAAATATGTAAGTCGGGAAGATGGGCGAATACTCCCGCTTTTTTACTAACCCTTTAAAGTTCAAATGATTGTATTTCTGTAACGTTGAATTCACACTAAATTTAGGAAAATTTTATGACAAAATAGAGAAAAGCAGTTTTACAACTTTTTCCACTAAAGTTATCAAAGCAAAATGCAATAAAAAATTTCTGGTAAATATCTTGATTAAAATTAGGTGGGATATAATGTATTCTACAGCCCCTCAAGGGTTAAATCTACCAAGGTATGAAAATTTTTAAAAAAATCTTTGATATCATCTCCTTTTTTAAAAATATTATAGATGTTGAGAAGTACAAAGCACCGAGAAAAGCTGCGAACTGTTACAACTGTCAAATATATTTTCACTTCAGCAAAGATTGTAACTTAAAACCTAAATGCGTTGATTGTAGTGATAGTCATCCCTCTTCAAATTGCCTGAGATAAACTGAAGATAATGTCCAGAAATCTGCCTCTGTTTGCTCTAACTGTGCGAAACAGTATCGCCGCAAATTAGTAATAATCACTCCTGCAACAGTATTCCTACAAAGATAGAAAAAAATTATTCTTTAATACTCCGATTTCAAAAAATCTACGCCGAAATTGCAAAGAAAAAGGGGAAAAATCGCGAGGAAGTTAAACTTTTGAAAAAAAAAAATTGTCCAGCAACCACCTAAGATGCTGCCACATGTCCTGGAACAATTTTACCAGTTGGTAGAATTTCAAAATGGTTTTACCAAATTTCTCAAGATTTTGAAGAAAATAAAAGCAGAGCTAAAAATTTAATTCCTTTTAGAATTCACAAATTATCTTCTAAACATCAGATACAACTGAGTTAGTTGAATAATTCATTTGAAAAATCAATATAACATATTAACATATATCATTGTATTACTAATTATCAGGATGCGCAGGAATGATTTTTTTTAATACAACAATTTCAGACTAGTGATAATTGTCATGTAATCACAGATTCAATTTAGATTTTTTATGTAACTGACTACGGCAAATATTACCGTTTTCATATGACACTCTAAGACAAGCCCATCTATCCATCTATGTTATTGATATTTAAAAAGAATTCTATCATAAAATTTACATATGTTTTCTTAAGAATTTTCGTTACATGATTAAAGTACTTTCTTTTTTTTTTTAACTCTACACATCTTTTATCAAAGATTTCAAATGCATTGATTCCAGAAAAAATTTTAGAAGAACCAAAACTGCATAAAGATATTTTGTATTCTATTTTCTGAAATATTTATACATTTGATGTAACATTATTAATCTTTTCAATCAATTTAATTTTTTTTACTCTTTTGACCATTTACAATAACAGTAAAGTGCAAAAGAAAGAAACATTGTGAGCCAAAAGACTTATTTTTCTATGATAGATATGCAAATATTTTGCTATTCTCCAGCTGTTTTGACTAAAAATTGAAAGCTTTTACCTTAACATTATATATGAAAAAAGAAATATTTAGAAAGATTAAAGTCTTTTACCTTTTTTATTTTTATTTATTTATTTATTTATTTTGATAAATTTAACAGTTTGAGAAACGTTACGTAATTAATTTATTTATCAACCATTTACAGTTTATTTTTAAACAAAAACAATCAAATAACATATTTTAAATAAAATTATTATTGCTTTAACCTATGCAAAAAAAGAGAGTTTCCCCCTGTTTGTGTGTCCGCGTTGGCTAGCGAAATATACCACGTGTATAAAGCTGAAAAGTAGAATTGTAATTTTCTAATAATTGCCAAAATTATTAAATAAAAATCGCAACGCACTCTCAGAAAAAAATCCTCTATTTCATCCCTGGCCGTCAAAAGTGCTTACGCCAGCCCAAAACTATATTTAAGCATCAGTAGGAAATTAACATTGCAGCCGGTTTTCTTCGTGCTTTTTCACAGTTTTGATTAACAGCTACATTACCGATTTTCCTTTACCTTTAATTTTACTTTTTCCTTTAATCTAAATCTCATAAAGTGATGAAACTGCTCGGTACAGCTTAAATTGGTAGACGTATTTCGAATGATCCTTAGTTTTGCGTCTTAAAATATGCAATCAACAAAAAATAATAAATAATAATAATAATACATCTGTTAATATTCTTAAAAATGTGCCGTTTTCCAAAAAAAGTCCCCCTCCCTTATGGGCACACTCCTCCAGGGCGCAATTTTAGAGATTTTTAGCAATTTTAGCAATTTTTTCCCGACAAACCAAAAATATGCTCTTAAACCAGAAACTTTCCTAATTGGTAGTGTAAGTAGTTTTAGAAATATGAATTTTGTTTCGAAAATACAGGCGAATGAAGATCATTTCGAGCCATCACGATCAACATATTTTTTCTACCCCAAAATCAACTTAAACAGGTGGTATTTCAACACAATCTTTTTAAAACATTTCAAAAGATCAGATTTACATCACCTACACAAATTTCATAATGTTTCTATGAGTAGCATTATATTTTAGAAAATAAAATTTGTGAAAAATGTGACGAACAAATTAAAAATCTCGAGAAGAAAACACATTTTATTTTACACTAGTTATCAACTAGATTTTTATGTGATTCTCGAATTACCCGCAAAAATTGTGTAAAGACGAATAGTCTTCTAGCAGAATTGATCATCTGTAAAATATCGATCGTATTGATGCAGCACAAAATGTAAATACGAAAAAAGAGATAACATGTAATTACAATAAAAGAAAGAAAATGTTTTTGATAAGAGGTTAAAAGAATAAACCATATAAATAACGATCCTTTTTAATAAAGTAGTATAATTTCAAAGGATCAAGTAGTGTTGAAGTCGAAAAAGCTTATTTTATTTAGAGCTCCATTTTCAGATCTATAAGAAGAATGCTGGGTTAAAAAAATAATAATGAGTTCTTGATGTGCCGTTTCCATCGAAATAAAAAAGATTGAGCAGGATTGACTAAAGATTTGTATCTGTGATTATGTGTTATTAAATTTTTATAGTTGGATAGAGTGTCTGCTGTGTAGATAAAATATAAGTGTCGATAACAAGATAAATGAATCCAATAATTATTTTTTTTTTTTTTACTGTTTAGCGCAATGTTCTCTTCATATATGAAACAGTGATCTATATTTTAAAATTATTTTTATTGTATTTTTAAGTGCTGTTGTGTTTTTAAATATTTATTATGTTGCTTTTTTTATAATTAAACATTCTTTTACATTTTTTATTTGCTTTAAATGGGTAAAACAGTTTTGAAATCTAAATTAATTTATAACACTAGCAAAAGCCATGCTTTGTCTGGATTCGCGAAGTATTTATTTCATAAGATAAATATTTGAAAGTAACAATATATTTTAAAAAATTAGTTTTGCATCTTTATTAAGCAAAAAGTTATTTTATGTTTCGAAGCATTTTAATTTTACAAATGTAAATTCAGCTACATAATTAAAAACTTCCCCGGAATTTTTTACTTATGTTAAGATATAAAACTATTTTCTTTTATAGCCACTTCACACACAAAATTAATAATATATATATATATTTTTTTTTAATGTGTAAATATCGTCTGCATTTCACAAAATAAGAATAAATTGTGTACTTTAATTCTTAACACTGAAAACTATGTTTATAATTGAATGTAAATAATTGAATTTTCACACATTAGAAATCATTAAAAATATGCTATAATCATTATAAATATGCTATAATATTTTCTGAAAAAAGAGGTATTTTAAAAATTTCATAAACGAAATCGTGAAACTGAAAAGAATGAGCATAGGAAAATCTGAAAGCAGTTTTTGCGATATTTTTGCAGAATAAGGAAAATATATTTTATTTATTTTTCTAATCATGATTCTATCTATAATTACTGACTCCATGAATTATTTAATTTTTTTAAATGTACATGTTTCATTTTTTATTTGCAAAAATGCATCCGTAATGGAAAAACATGTAAAATAAATAAATTAAAATAATATTTTTTAAGGTTATTCTGTAAAGAAAAATATATTGTGCAAATCTGCAGATCATAATTTAATTTTTTGTTTAATTTCAAGTGAAAATATTGAGTAGTTTTTTTATAAAATGTACGGCAAAATGTAATTTGTGTAACCTCGAAGAGGATTCGCTTCCATCATCCTAATAAATAAAAAAATTACATCAGAAATTGAATCCGTAAACTTACCTTAACTATCATATAATACATGAATTAAATATAAAATAAATCCAGTCAATATTTACTAAAAGGTGTTTAAAATGTTGTTAAATATACGAACTACAAAAAACCGGACATCTAAAAATCAAGTACTTTCTACTACACTATCTACCAAAAAGTATTTGTACACTTTCAGTTTTTGACATTTTGTCAAATATTTAAAAATATACTGGTCGGATTCTTCTGGAACTTCAGAAATATAAAGATTATGTTTCACTTTATATTTATTTACATTCATTTGTTAAGCGGGTAATTAGGGGGCCGGCAAAAAAACAAAGAATAATAGAAATATTTGGGATCGCCCTGTACATGAAAATGCACGAAAAGACTTATCACTTTAGAATACAAATATATGAATACAGTAGAATATGTACACTAATTTTTGTGAGAATATCATGTATATTTATGGCGATAGAGCGATTTTTTTGAAAAATTCAAAAAATTCTGGTATGTTTTTTGTTTATATCATAGAGGGTTTTTGACCAAATTTAACGCAAATTTCAGAAAAATTGGCAAAATCTATTTAAAGAAATATAGCGCAATTGGAATATAAATATATTTAATACTTTATGAAATATGAGTAGTTTTATGAAATAATTTTTATCTGCGCATGCGCGAACGATAAAAACAATTCTTTTACATCATTTAATAGTCAATTCTATGGAGTAACTTATAAAAAAAATCCAATCAAATATCGTGAAAATTCAAAAAGATATCATTATTATAAGTAAGCTGTTTTTACATTGCTCTCTAAAAACGGCTGAATAATAAGGGATTCTCCACAAATTGACATTTTTTATTAACTGACTTTTAGGAAAAAATTAGTACTACTATTTAATGAATACAATATTGCTGCTAATAAGTATCTTGACACCTGTGATAGAAAAGGAAAAGGGCTTTTATTCTTTTCCATCACAGATGTCAAGATACTTATTAACAGAAATATTGTATTAGATATTGTATACATTAAATACTAATTTTTTCCTAAAAGTCAGTCAATAAAAAATGTCAATTTGTGGAGAATCCCTTATCATTCAGCCGTTTTTAGAGAGCAATGTAAAAACAGCTTACTTATAATAATGATATCTTTTTGAATTTTCACGATATTTCATTGGATTTTTTTTATAAGTTACTCCATAGAATTGACTATTAAATGATGTAAAAGAATTGTTTTTATCGTTCGCGCATGCGCAGATAAAAATTATTTCATAAAACTACTCATATTTCATAAAATATTTAATATATTTATATTCTAATTGTGCTACATTTTTTCTACTGCATTTTGCCAATTTTTCTGAAATTTGCGTTAAATTTGGTCAAAAACCCAGCATGATATAAACAAAAAACATACCAGAATTTTTTGAATTTTTCAAAAAAATCGCTCTATCGCCATAAATATACATGCTATTCTCACAAAAATTAGTGTACATATTCTACTGTATTCATATATTTGTATTCTAAAGCGATAAGTCGTTTCGTGCATTTTCATGTACAGGGCGATCCCAAATATTTCTATTATTCTTTGTTTTTTTGCCGGCCCCCTAATTACCCGCTTAACAAATGAATGTAAATAAATATAAAGTGAAACATAATCTTTATATTTCTGAAGTTCCAGAAGAATCCGACCAGTATATTTTTAAATATTTGACAAAATGTCAAAAACTGAAAGTGTACAAATACTTTTTGGTAGATAGTGTACACTGGTACTTATCCGCAGGGTTTGAAATAAAATACTACACAGAGAATTGAGTATTTTTAAGCCAAAAATCACGTTGGAACGATCCAAAATTTAGCGTAGAGTAGAATAATAGGGGGTTGAAAACCTCTATTGTAACTAAATTAATTGATCCAGATTTGAGAAACAAATTATTATTCTGCTTGCGAATTCCAAAGATTCATTAATACATGAACTGTTATAACAAACTATTTTCTTAGTTATCTTTGCTTTAATAAACTCTTCTATATTAATATCATTTATTTTTATTTAGTCTAGAAGGTACTGTACATGGGTAGTAATGACAAATAGCATTGGTCAAGAAATTACGCAATTACATTTTATTAATATACATCTGTAAAATATTGTTTTTTATATACATAGTCAGTAAGTTTCTGCGTCAAATTCTATGTTTGCTATAAAAAAATATATCTAAAACTAAGCCGTGATAATTGGTAGAATCTTAATTTGGCATTATTATTTCAGGATACCTTAGTTTTACTTTTAGCTTTATTGGTAGATTAGTAAGTAAATTTATTTTGTATTTCTCTAAGCTACATTTTAGTCTTTCAAATAAACAAGCAATGAATTAAAATTTGCTGAGTTTAAATTCTTTATGCTTAAATGGACTATAAATTCCATTACTTTTCTATCTAATTTGATAAATCAGTTTATTAAAAAAATTCCCGTAAAAGTTATTTTGGGACATCCCGACAGCATTATTGACTTAAAAAGAATAACTTCTCTTTTTTTTTTTTTTTTTTTTTTTTTTTTTCGAACCTTGATGACGAACAGGAGTGCACTTGAAAATACTTAGTTTTTAGATGTACGATTTTTTATATTTTTATATAAATTATACCCATTACCGTACCTTTACCTAACCAATATACAGAAGAGTATTTTCAAATGTGTGATTAATCTTACTTATCGACCACGAAAACAGACGTTATTTATTACGACAACCATGATGAAAACATGGTATCTAAATAAAATATGCTTTTAAAAAAAATACTAACCGACTTAAAAAACTAGCCGTTGGGGGGCCACCGTAATACTTACCCATCATAATATAAAATATGAAAATAAAACGCGTGTCTATGGCAACTCCAAAATAAAATTTAAACGCATAAATAAATAATCTTAACATACAATAATGCTCCATTAATGAATTGCTGATGAGCCAATTTTGACTAATTATATAAAACGCCAAAATACTCGAGTAGTACCGGATTGCGTAAAAGAAACATCCTTATAACTCAAAAAATAATAATCATATAAACTAAAAATTTATTGTGTTGAATTAAGCGTCTCATTTCCAATAAAAATATACCTGTGAATTGAAATTTGAATGAAATACAGGGTCATGAAAAATCGAAGAATTTGAAAAACAGGATTACACATATCTCGGCAACTAATAATCCGATCGACCTCGTTTTTATGCAAAATTTGTGTTATTTTATTGCCTTTTACGTCCAGTCCTTAAAATAAAAAATTTCGAAAATTTTTATATACCTTTCATCAGAACGAATTTTTCGAGAGTCCGGAAAAAATAGTTCCGGATAATCGAGGTTACTGATATTAAATAGGCTTCGTCCCATTCTTACATACTAAGTACATACAAAATTTCAAGTCTCTATCTCAATTTGTTCGGGAGATAGAGCGGTTACAGACAGACAGACAGACACACAGACGGACGGACGGCAAATTTTTTTTTCTAAAAATATGTTTTTAGGAATCTCCACTATCTAAAACGTGTAAATCCGTCAAAAAAAATTTTTCGATTTTCAAAACGATTGCAAGATTTACCCTATACTACGTATGATGGGTAAGTAAAAAAGCATCAATCTTGGCGAAAACTTGGCGCTAACGCATATGAATGCATAGTCTTAATATGCTTATGATTTGAAAATGGTTGCACCAATGAAAGATGATTTGCGACAAATCATTATTTTTTTTTAAATCAAATTTCTATTTTTTCATTAAAAAAATTCTAATCATCAGAATTTAATGAAATTAAAATGGGACCACATGGGTATCTTATACTTTCAAACAGAAAAAGAATTATCAAAATCGGTTCATATTTAAAGAATTTATGAGTTAACAAGAAATACATATAGGTATATATTACCTACTGCTTGAAGTCGGTTAAAAATGCTCCTTTAAATGGAAAAGCTTAGCAAAGCAATTACAAAATATAACCGTTGCTATACTGATAACATGAATCTTCCATAACCTACAATATTTTTTATAAAGGGAACATTTGTAGTATGTTTTGAAAGACTATTTTTTAAGAAGTAGCCGGAACAGGGAGTTGGAGGGAGTAGTTTGCAGGGGATTGAGCCCCTAGTTCTAATAATGCTTTAAAAGTAGAACTTAGAATTCAGATTTTCTGTCATAGTTGTATGAAGGTATTATTAACAGGTTGAGTACCATGATGACTGACACTGAACTTTCCGTTTAGGCCGTGTCAATCACTAGTGCCAGACAGGAAAATAATGATGTTATATAAATTACATAAAGTGATAATGATGTTATCTAAATTATGAATAAATTATATATATTTATATAAATTATATAAAGTGTAAAATATGATAGTGTATAAATTTTAAACAAATTTTCGGTAACTACTTAAAACAATGTAAATATTTTAGTTTTATAACACATTTTAAACTGTCAGTCGCTAGTGACTGACGGACGTGGCCAAAATTGAAAAATTCAGTGTCAGTCACCGATGTATGAAATGGCACTCAACGTGCTAAAGAATTAAAATTTTGACTTTGGTAGATTCCTACAAGTGGATGAGGACACATAAAATTTGCTAAATTGGAGGAAAAAAGGATTTTTCTGGAACATGAATATAACAAAACATTGATAAGAAGAAGTAATTGGGACCGATATTCATTTCTATGTAAGATGAGATTTTAAGATTAGAAAATTAATCCTGAAAATATTTTAAAATGTTATTAACTATTTTTTCTGCGTACATTCGGTATCGGACTCAAACACGCTCGGATTTCAAATAGTCATATTTTAAAAAAAAAGTCCTTTCGACCTCTCCGGCAAGGAAAATGTTTATTGGTTTGCAAATTTTATTAAGAAACTAAAATTCGTTCGATAAGCAAAGATTCATCAATATTAAAATTGAATACAAATTTTGCCGAATTGACCAGTTACAGCCAAATTAGCTTCATTAATGATACTTATTTTGGATCGGCAAAATTGGTGAGAATTCGTAAAATTCCGACGAGCTTGGCAAAAATTTGACTTTAACGACTATGAATATATTTAACCACTGGGCGACTGCAAACTTAATTTATTTCTAGTTGTTGTTTTTTTTAATTTGTTCTGTAAATTATGTTTTTGTTTAATAGTTTTATGCATATCTTTGCAAAAATGGTTAGCATTGAAGGATAATTTGCGAGAAATCGCGTTTACAAAAACTTATAAAATAATCCCTATTTTTTTTTTTTTTTTTTTTTTTTTACTGTTGTTTTGCTTTAAAATTTCAACCACCATAGAATTTCAGATTGCTGTCTCAACAGTTTTTTTAAGTTAGAGAGAAAACAAAAAATAATCCAGATTCCTTGTATCAAGACTTAATCCTTATATATAAAAAAAGATTTCGAAAAGGGCCAATGAAAATCTACGTAGATATCTCAAAGGGCGGGGCCTGGTTATATCGCCAAATGTCACCAAGTTTGTTGCCAACTAGGCGATATATTGCAAATTTGGCGACCAAAATTAGTCGCCAAAAGTGAAGCCAATTTACCGATATCTGTAATATTTCGTCAAGTTTCCATAGACATCCAATGAAAATCAATAGCTTTGCTTGCTTGTAGAAAATCAACAAAATTGAGGCATTTTAATGCAATAAAAACTAATATTAGCTTATGAATAGAGCTTAAGAAGATTGTTTACATTATTTTTAAGTACAAAAAACTAACTATTTACAAAATCCGTAACAATATATTTATATGTTATGTATTTATGTCAGACAAACTTTCAGACAAATAAATCCATTTTCTAAAAAATTATAGAATGTTGCATGAATTAACTAGAATCGATGGACAAGAATCTGTTTTAAATTTTATAACATGCATTTCACAACTTGCAGATCCCATGACATTTCAAATTATATTTCGTCATGACGATGTAGGATGGACATCAATGTGTGTCAAAAGTAGGTAAGAAGATTACACCTTTATAGTATTTTGGACATCATTTAGCAGTGCGGAAAAATTGTTTTGACCCTTTACTTAACTCTGTTTACTTAATTAATTTTACATTAGATTATTTTATAAATTTTAACTTTTTTTAAATCAAAGACGAAAACAGACATTTTATCCCTGAACAGTGGCTGACTTGGCCTTAAAAATCTCCAATCAAAGCAAAATGAATAAAAAACCCGTTTACAGGGCGATCACCACTTTTCTTTGAAATTATAATTCAATCTTTTTAAAGCCGGTGAAATTAGCTTGCTTTTATATTCTGGGGAGCCGAAATGGGGGTTGGCGAGCGTAGCTCGAAGGAGGCAGAGACCCCTAGTACTTAAAGAAAATTCAAATAAATTTGAATTTCTGAATTTTTGTATTACGTTTTGAGTTTTAAATTTTTAAGCGGTATTTTCGAAACAAGACGGCTGATGAGTTTGGCCAATAAACTCGTCGAGACATTTATTATGTGTTATATGCATACTAAGTCAGATCCGAATCAATTCATAAATACAAGAATTACAGCATGGCAAAAATTATATATATAAATGAATATACATATATACATATATATAGAACCATATACAATCTAAGCAACGATTGAACGGAGGGTACTTTCTCTGTCTGTGTGGGTCATGATCTGTGAAAATATGCCAAAAAAAATCTGGGATTCGGAAACGGCTTCTATAAATTGCTTTTTATTTTTTTTAATGCAATCTACCTATAAAAAATACTCGAACTCATTTTCGTTATCAATGGACAAAACAATTAGGAATTATAATTTTGCGTGTGTGTTTTTCGGTACAACTTTTTTATTTTATATAACAAAAATAATTTTCATTAAAATTCATTAAAGAAATATAAACTGAGACTTCAATAAACTGTTCCGAGGTGCGTAAACAATATATACGACATATCACCTCTTCTTTGCTCTCTTTCTAACACACACATACACACACACACCTTCATCTCTTTCCGTAATGAATAAGAACTTAATGAAGACGATGAGTTCATCCGAGAAGACAGTGATTAAATTTACTTTATAGCTTTTTCTGAGGGCAGAACCCATAAAAGTCACCATTAAATATGTGAGGTGATTGTAACATTGAAAACGGAGGTCGTTGTGAAATACGGTTCATAAAAATATTTTGTGTCTAAATGAGGTGATTTACTATGCTTGAAAGCTTAAGGACAAAGCAGCTATTCTTTCGAATAATTTTTATTATGAGATTTGATTGTTTTCATTACAGTGTGTGAGGTTTAAACAGCTAAATATAAAGTTAAATAAATTAAAACGAGGAAAATATTCTCAAACATTTTCTATGCTTGTTTACACTTTTGTTTGCTTACAATAGGTTAAATTTCCAGCATTTTAAAGGTAACTCATATTAAGCAGAATCTAATTAATTTACATCAACAAAATTTTTAAAATTGAAATTTTGATGAGTGAAAACATGAGATAAACAAACTGCATGCAAAGATTATGGAAGACTCATTAGTATGATTTATAATTTAATATAAATTAAACCACAGTTAAATGTAAGAATGCAGACACAGTATTCAAATAATTGCAAAGAATGACGCAAAAAATGTTTTAAATAATCATTAAAACACTTGAAATTATATTTAACACCAGTAAATATAGATCATAACTCAGCTTAATCTATTTATACTAAACTACTTACTGACTTAACTGTTACTGACTAAACTACTGACTACTGACTAAAATTACTACTAAAACTGATAACTTCAAACTAAACTTCTTACTGACTGGCTAAACTGCTTACTGATATTAAACTGCTTATTGACATGTTTTTCTGAACCCTTAACGCACACTGGGTCAAACTGACCAATAAATAATGAGTGTCAAAAAGTTTGGCATCCGTAGCATTGTTTGACACTTTTAAATTTATAAGATTCAAATTTTACAAGAAATCCAAGCAGTTCAGGAATATTAAAAATGTTAGAGAATGATAGTTTATAAAATATTAACAAGAAAGATGGAGATGGAAAGTTCAGTTTTAAAATCTTTAACCCCTTGAAGGGCGGTGGTATAAAATATATACCACTTAATTTTAATTGCAAAATGCCACATTGACACCGGAATTTAAAACGAAAAATTTAATTTTAGTAAATTCTTGAAGAAAAGTTTCTATTTATTTTGAAATAAATTTGATTTTAAATTCTGGTGTCATTCAGTCATTTCAGCATTTTAAGAATAGAAGTGCTTTGCCCCTCAAAGGATTAAACTGAGCTATAGTGAATAGAAGAAAACTTCTAGGCACTTTAGCTGAGCTACAGTGTGAATACTATAGCCCAAATTGCTTAATTCAGTCTTAATATCACAAAGAAGTGTGTCCCAAGAAAGCCCCTTAATAAACAATTTCATGGATCTTTCGGACTATAACTGAATACTTTAGAATTCAATGTTAGAGTGTCGCAGAAACTTTTGAATAATGAGGTAGTCTTCGACGGATTTAGGATAAATCTTAATAAAATTATTAATAACTCTTTTATTTGGTAATTGAACAGTAATTTCATTAATTTAGATAATAATATCGCGCCAATTTTGGTTCTTTTAATGGAAATGGGCTAAGATCTATCATTTTTTGAATGAGATGCACCGGCAAACTGGGCCTGTGACGCCATCTCGGAGGAAGTATCCATAAGTTTTAACTTGCAACGATTTTAGGAAATTATTAGTTCTAATAGAACTGTCTTTTAAAGCGATTTTTTCGTTAGAATTTGAATTTTAAATTCTTCTCCTGGAGAGAAGTCACTTCGGATTCTACGTGGAACTTCAGCAGTCAATGTGGTTATAGTAGTGCACAGAATCAATTATTGTTCGATTCTAAGATCGTTCTTATGCTTACATACAGAAGTGTACGTGAGGGTGTGGTTTTTGGGATTGACGTCAGTAAAAGCAACATTCAGTTACACAGTTTAGTACTGTATGCACCAAGTGGCAATGATCGCTAACAGAAGAAATCTCTTTGAAGTTTTGGTTAGGTGGTTATGTTTTGAAGTGGCGAAAAGAAAGAAATTGTCGCTTTCGTTTAAAATGGGTGTGATTTAAAAGAGAGAGAAAAATCCTTGCACTCCGAAAAAAAAGCCATAGCAGCGAATTTTAATGTCCTTAAATCGAAATTCACAGGGATTTTTAAAAAATCGGATGGCGATAATAATAGCTCATCGAGTGGAATCACTACGCTTACTTTCAACAAATTATTTGATGTCTATTAAAATTTAATCACAGCTCAGTTACGTGAAATTTGAGAATTGCAGTTAAAATAAATGGTGGTGACAAAGATTTCCAGGTACAAGGTATATGGAGGTATCGAGGAAGATAAATATCTTTAATTACTTAAACACAATAAAAATGAGGCAGGACTGTTTAAATATTCCTTTACAGTTAAGTCCTTAACAGATAAGAAACAAGAAAAATTTGTCTAACCTTTTAAATATTAATCCTTTGCACTCGTTGAAGATTACTGCTTGACATTGGAGATTAGCCATTTGGCTATCCCTATTTCTAAATAAATTTTTTTGTCATAGATTTCCATTGCAAAGATTTTAAAAATACATTATAAAGATTCTGTCTTGAAATGCTAGTAGCGGTAGCTTAACTCTAATTATCAATATTAACGAAAAATTTTGCCGGATCTGATCAACGTTCCGTAGATTTCTAAAAGCTGTGACACGCTTTATTGTAGCGTCACAAAACGTCCCACAAATCAGAAAACACAAAGAAAAAAATTCCAACAATTTGCATGCTTCGCTTTCGTTGGCACGTGGAATTCTTAATTATCATTTATTAATAATAATTAATAATTCCTCGAGCCAACAAAAACTAAACATGAAAGTTGTTAAAGAATTTTTTTCTTTGTTTTCGCTGCTTCGTGTAACATTTCGTGACAAAACATGTCAAGCAGGGTTCGCCCAAGTGGGCCTAGCCCGAAAAAACCCGCCCGGATTTTTTTGGGCGGGCCCACTTGAAAACCCATGAAAAACCCATTTGTGGGTTTTTTCAAATTTTTTCGTTTTTTCACAACTGTATCATTATTTAATCTAAGGTATGAGAATGCAATGATAGATGCTAATTTAAATATATTTCAAAAGAACCAGATTCAAAAAATTTCTAAGCATTGATAAAAAACACAGAAATTAGCTTGTAAAGAAGGAATTTTCATGCCTGTATTTTAAAATGCATCCAAGTGCTTTAAATCTTCATGTATACCTAAAGGTGGCATTTGAAACTTGAACCCTATCCTGATTGCTTGCATTGTTATAGTTTTTAATATTAATCATTCTATTTATTATCCTGTTTCAATATTTAATGAAAGTGTTATACAGTAATTTTCAACACAATGACAGATTATAACAAAAAAATCACTGTCGGCTTGGCCTATAGGCGGAGGTAGATTTCGAAGAGTGCTCATTTCAGCAACAAAAAATAAAATATGATTAGAGATAAATCCAGTTTAACAATTTTCTTTGGCCGCTTTTGAAAATTTTTTATTTTTATATAAGAACTGGTTTTTATCAAAATCATCTTAAGCGAAATTCGGCTGAAATGCCCATTTTGACAACATATTTTGAAATATATTCTGCCTTTATTATTTAAAAAATCGACCAATACGCAAATTATATAGTTCCTAAATAACAAAAAACTGTCAATTGAATGCTTTTGAGAGCAAAATCGAATTTAAAAATGAGTCATAAAATAACCAATTTGTTATTCGAATACATCCTCAATTCTTAAATCATGATCGCTTTGGGAAATTTAGTTCGAAGTGCTCACTTTGACAGCTTTAAATATATATATATATATATTTAACCTTTATCAAAAAACTAACCAATACGGAATATTATACAGTTCCTAAATAACAAATAACCGTCAATGGAATGCGTTTGGAAGCAAAATTGAATTTAAAAATCAGTTATAAAATAACCAATTTGTTATTTTAATACATCCTCAATTCTTAAATCACGATCGCTTTGGGAAATTTTGTGCGAAATGCTTAATTTAACAGCTTTTTTAAAAAATATATTTAGCCTTTATCAAAAAAATTGACGAATTCTCACATTATATAGTTCCTAAATAATAAAAAACTGTCAACTGAATGCGTTTGAGAGCAAAATTGAATTTAAAAATGAGTCATAAAATAACCAATTTGTTATTTGAATGCATCCTCAATTCTTTAATCATAGCTTTGGGAAATTTTGTGCGAAGTGCCCATTTTGGCAGCCTTTTTTGAAATATATTCTGCCTTTATCAAAAAACTGGCAAATCCATCACATTATATAGTTCCTATATAAGAGGACCTGTAAATTGGATGCGTTTGAGAACAAAAATGGATTTAAAAATGAGTCAGAAAAAATGCAATTTGTTATACTTCCTCAATTTTTTCAATCACCATCACTTTGGGAAATTCTGTTCAAAATACCGTTTTTGGCAGCCTTTTTTGAAAAATATTCTGATTTTATCAAAAAAACTGGCTAATACGTCACATTATACAGTTCTTAAATAGGAGGATATGCCTTTTTGATGCTTTTAAAATCAAAAGTGAATTTAAAAATGATTCAGAATATAAGCAGTTTGGATTTGAGTTTTTTTCTCCAACTCCTATTTTTGTTTAATTTATTTTTGCTATAAGAATTGGTCCTATGAAAAACTTGTTAATATAAAAGTCGTATATATTATTGAGAAGATGTAAAATAAATTTAATTAGATTTGATTGCTTAAGAATTGAGCAAGTTATGGATTTTTTTCATTTTCCACCCCCCTTTTTCTTTTCGTTTTTAATTTTTTTCATCGGTAAAAGTTGTTTCTATGAAAAACTTGTAAATACAAAAGTTTTAGATAATTTTAAGAACATTTATAAAAAAAATTAGTTGGATTTAATATTTAATAAATTGACGAAGTTTTGATTTTTTTTTTCTCCCAAGAACCCTGCTTTTTTCGCCCCTGGAGCCCACTTTTAACTTTATCAAAAATCTCTCATGCATAAACTTTTGGCCCATTCTTTAGAAGTAATATGAACTTTAAACTGATTCGATATCTATTTTAATTTAGAATTTATCGCGTTTTTCCTGTTTTCACAAAAACCCTCCTAACTTCCACCCCCTTGGTCCGATTTTGCCCATTAACGAACTTAACCGAGATTTTATGCCCCGTGATTTTATGTATAAGTTTGAAGAAGATCTGAGCATAATTATGGAAGTTATCGTGTCCAGAAGAAAGTGATATACACCGATAGATAGATAGATAAACTTTTTTACTAATGGTAGTTTTGGGGTCTAGGGGTCGAGATCGGTGTAGATCTGCAAAAATTTTTCAGAAATTCCAATATGGGAGCGATCGCAATAGGTAGTATTTCATACGAAATCTACCTAAAAAAAGTGAAAAAGATAAGTTTTTTTATGGATATCGTCTGTTTTTCTTTTTGTTACATTAAGCACAAACTATTTCTACTTCAATCGAACAATATTTTTCTACATTTGATCTGGTTTGGAACAAATTACATAATCATTTAAGAGTTTATTAAGCAGCAAAGCTAGTAAAAGTGCAAATATATTTGGGGTCTAAATTTACAAATGTCATTGACACCGACTTCTACAACAGTCAAATTAAAAATTTAATACTGTTGCAATATATATATACATAGTAAATTTTGCTAAAATTTTCAAAAATATTATTATAAAAACCCTTAAAAAATTAGACCGATTTTTGAATTAAAGTGAATGATAGAAACTATACAAATTTAGCATGTTTAATTATTGCGGTTTTCTCCAACCCAAAAGGCTTTTTTTCTGAAAAAACCCAAATGGTTTTTTTTTTTTTCAAAATTTCAACTTTGAATTACATAACGCAATATCTATATTATAAAGGCCAAACGTATCTGTGCGTAACGCATACGTCATTTTACGAATGGCAACACTTTCAAATTTTAAATGAAATTTCGGTATTGCAATTTTTGCTGCTACAAATTTTTATACTTATAAATATCGCACATTTTCAATTTTTACACCTTCGTGTAGGAAAAAACTGCACTTTTAAACGAAATTTGTTTGAAAGCTGTATCTTAATTTGTTTTTGAAATATAAATTTTTTTGTAGTTTTTAATACCGCTTTTCTAATTGTGACAACCGGAGTACTCCATTTCTATTAAAAGTAAAGGAAGGAAAAAAGGGGAAAAATTGATTTTGTATCGTTTTGTTGCCATTTTCTCATTAAAAGGGAAAAAAATTAAATTTAACTATCTTATATTATAATTATCAGTTCCTTTTTTAAAATTTTCTTTCGTCAAAATTTGACGAGTTCTACCTTGTATTTCTTAATATCAGTACACTACTTGTAAAGTTTAACACCCCCCTCCTCTTCCACGGGAAAAAAGCCTTAATTCTCCCAATGACAATTTTTAAAACAAATAATTGTAACAACTTAATTCTCTATAAGTATGTGTAACTATCACAAACACTAAAACTATTTTTTCTATTATAAAAAAAATCAACATAAAAATAAATATATATATACATATAAATGTTGCTGTTTTAAACTGATTTCTGATTCAAGTAAATGAAAGAAATGGTATAAATGAGTCTGTGTAACTTATGTAAGATTTATATAAAAAAATTCAGATGTACTTGGCATAATATATCATTCTTACAGTGTTCTAGCCCTATGAGATACAAAATAATATTTTTAAATATACTTTATTCTTTTATATATATATTTATTTCTATTGTTAATCCATACTTAATGCAAAATTATACCCTTGTTTCACTGATAAATGAAAAATTAAGGTATTATGCATTTAAAAATTAGAAGTTTGAAGAGTTCTCTAAAAAATTTTTATAAAACCCGAAAAAAACACAGGTTTTAGACTACTGGGCCTAGCGGGTTGGGCTTTTTCAAAAAAACCCGGGTTTTTTCAAACCCTGATGTCAAGACTTTCTCCCGTATCTAGCAGACGTTGGTCTGGCCTAAAAGCGAAGTGCAACCTCAAAAAAAAAAAATCTGTAATGTTACTAAACTTTTTCTAGGAAACTGGGATTCATAAAACTCTTATGTAACGGTAACGTATATAAAAATCATGTAATCGATTCCGTTACATAATTTTTACTGTTACCGTTGCATAAAAAGTGTTAGGAAACCTAGTTTCTAAGAAAAAATTTAGTAACATTACAGATTTTTTTTTTTTTTTTTTTTTTTTTTTTACGGTTAAAATGATTGACTTTAAAATAAGATTATTTTATCATAATCACTGCAAATTGTAGATATTGCTTACTAATCTTCTTCTATAAGGAAGGTACAAAAGCTAAACCTAATTATTGCTCTTTCTTTTGTAAAGAAAATATTTGTCCTCGTGATAACAATTTAATCTAACAATATGAATATCTATACCTATTGTATTTTTTAATTTTTGTACTTATTTGGATCTGCTGTTTCCCTTTAATTAAAGAATTCTATTCGTTTTTGTGTTTTTAATTATTCATAATATTTGTTTTATTTTTTATTTTCTTTATGCAGAATCTTATCACATAAGCAAAGCAGAAATATTCCTTCCGTCAAAATAATTTTTATCGCATTATTCTAACTGTGCACTGACTGCATCTTCTCCTGTCATCTAACAAACTGGTTTGCAAAGAAAATATTCTTCAAACGTTGTTTTGACAAAAGAAAAAAATATGAAGGTATAAAATTTAATATACACATTCGTTTTTTATTTAATTTTTTCTAGAGAATTTTTAGAAAGTTACGTAAAAATAGTCTAAAATTATATGGAATTGTAATGATACATTTTTTTTTTTCTGAAATCATCTCTTTAATATTCCATTGATCAAGATTTTTTTTAAGTTTACAAACTTTCCTTTAAAATCATTTTACCGAAACGATCGTTCCAATTCTTAAAAACGGGATTTATATGATTCTGCAGGCATTATTAGTTCATGCTAATATTTTTTTATTTCCAATTAGGGCATCCATTTCCACTGATAACTTTTTCAAAATTAATAATACATTAAAAATATATTTTGAATGTAATTATTAATTTTCCTTGGAATGTAATGAGCATTGGCCCCCATTTGCATCCAAACAGTAGCTTAGTAGCTAGTCATTCAGAATGTAACTGGCACGTACTTGTTCACTGTTCACCCAGATTCTCGGAAAAAATTTCTTCAGCTCACGGAAATATTCCTGCAGCACTACTACAGGAATATTTCAGAGAATTGAAGAATGTCCGTTCCTTTTTTTTTCTGTGACAAGAAAGAAAATATCCAGCAATTGAGGAACTTTCCGCTCTTTTTTTTCGATTCCAGGACAGAAAATTTCTGCAATCTGAAAAAAAATTAAAGAAATGCTTCTCTCGTTCCTATTTAAATGTGCTTATTTAAAATACAATTTAAATGCGAACATGTTTTTATAACTTAAAAATAGTGAATACTTTTAAATGAATGAGAAAATTAATTATTATTTATTTTTTAATCCTAAAACGTTTCTTTCTTTGTTGTTGTTTAAATTTATTTATATATTTTTTAACACATTCGCTGCCGCTTATGTGAAGATGTGATGATAGTTAATGCCGCACTGTAGAAGTGGGTTTTTCTCAGATGCCGATTTACTTTTTATAACAAAGAATCAGTAAAAGATTGTCCCGCGCCAGCGCGTGACTGGCTATTACACATCACCCTACATCTCGCGCTGGCGTGAGTGGCCCTTTAACGTAGGAGCCATATCAAGCGCTAGCGCAATCGGCAGCGAATGTGTTACTTAAATTAGAAATCTTAATTTATGGAATTTCTGGCATTTCGTTATTAAAATGAATTCAGATTTTAGTATTAATGGAGCTAATACGCATGCGTACTAAGAATGTACTGAATTTATCCCTTTTTTTATGACTTTCCGGAAGAATTCAGGGAAAAAACATGTTTTATAGGACTACGGAAATTACTTCTTTAAAAAATGAGGAATAACTAGTGCATACAGACGAGTTTTTCTGACAGTGCAGCTGAAATAATGCAGATGGTCGAAGTAGTAAAAGTCACAATTTATTACGATGCATGATCCCACTGAAGTAAAGTTTGTATAATGAGGCGTTTATTTACAGATATTTATGACTGCTATAGTGTGAAATATCAGTTAAATGAAAAAAGTTTTCCTCTTGAAAGAAAAGACCTACTTCCCCCAATTTTTCTTTCTTTATCTCGATACTCTTCATTTGTTGAAAAATGACGAAAATACAGATTTCTACTTTAAGCATAAAATGTATTTGAGATTTCTATGCATATTCTGGTGAAGATTCACGAAGATATGATATATAAATACAGTCGCATATAAATCATACATAATCAAAAGTGTAATCTATTTTGGAATTTTTATAATTTATTTTTATAATTTATTTATTCTATATCTATCTATATTATAAAGGCCAAACGTATCTGTGCGTAACGCATACGTCATTTTGCGAATGGCAACACTAACCCATGCAATTTCAGTTTTGCATTTTTGCTACTGCAAATTTTATACTTCTTAACATCGCAATTTTCCATTTTTTACACCGTTGTATAGAGAAAAAAAATTTACTTTTAAATGCAATTTGTTTGAAAGCTGTATCTCAATTTGTTTTTGAGATATTAATTTTTTTGTAGTTTTTAGTATCAGTTTTCAATTGTGGCAACAGAATCACTCTATTTTCTCTTAAAATTGAAAAAAAAATTATAATGCGTATATTTTTCAAAAAATATCGTCTGTCATAAATTTCCGTGATTTCGGTTTTATTTCGTTTTTATTCATCAGTTAAATAACTTCAAGTTTTGAGTTAAAGTGATTTTAAAATGATCAATTTAAAATACCATTTTTTAAATATGGTGAATACGAATACGAGAATTACGTGTTTAAATTTTGAGATTATGAAAATTATGAAGGGCTTTAATATCGTGTGAAATTCTATAATCGTGTCAATCTGGAATAAACTTAGTTTTTACATTCGCATTTATACCAAACATAAGAGTCTCAATTGATAAATTCATCATAATAGCTGATCTTTATTATATTTTACTGATTTTATATGAGATTAAAGTTTAATTTTAAGAACTTGGACAACTGAGTGTTATAATATTTTGTTAATCTTAGCTTTAAAAAAAATATTTGTTTTAGTGTTAGACTGATCAATATAACATGTAATTTTTATGATATTTGTTCGAGGGGTAGACTGATCACGATAAGATGAATTTTTTACTGTAAGTAATTTTGTAGATTTATTATAAATCAATGAAGCAATTCCATCTTAAACATTTTCTTTCGTCGAATTTCGACGGGTTCCACCTCGTTTATATAAAGACTGAAGAAGCAACAATTTTTGCTCGTTATAACAGATTTCTCACTATATCCAAGTTTCGGAATTAGTAGATGAAAAGATCCGATTAGTGGATAGAATCCAAATACCAGCTACTAGGTGTTCTGAGAAAAGAGCGCAGCGCAACCTACCGTCGATCGGTAGAGTTTGTACCTTTAATTGAGAAAAGAAAGTTGCGAAAAATATGTCTCTGAAACCTATCTCATTTACAAACAGTAAAAGCATTTGCGTCGAAACGACGAAATTGGGGACATCAAAAGTTTTTCAAGCATGTGTTTCTGTCTTTTTTTAAAAATACTAATCATATATTGGCTTGAATTGGTGATTAAGTTATTTTCTAGCCATATTTAGCTCACAATTGCCTCACGCACGTTATTAGTGTTTTATTAAATGAATGAAAAATGTCGGTTTTAACTTAAAGCAAGTCCGCAAACAAGCAGGTGTCCGAATACCGGGCACCTAGAGGGGTCTGAATATTGACTAGCCGATATTTAGACCTCCCTGAATTTAACTCTGTTTGAAGAGGAGGAAATTAAATTCAGTTAAATAGTTCTATAATTATATAAATAACTGTGCATGGTTCAGAAATAGTTGTAGTCTTATTTTGCAATAAGAAAAAAAGTAACCTTGGCTGCAAGTTTTCAAGAGCGACTCTGGTACCGGATAACTTCGCGAAAAAGTGGTGTTGGACATTCCAAAATTGCCAGCAATAAATGGAGTAAGAAATAGAGTAAGAAAAGTAAAATTATGAACGTAAATAGAACTAAAAAATAGACGAAAGGGACAGAAATTGGATTTCTAAAGAGTGAAATGATGCAATTTATGTCTTCTGAGAGGGTGATTTCTCTGTGAATTAGAATGCGAGAGATGACTCTAGTTCAATGTTAAGAATGCGATATGTGTGTCCATAACGACTGCATCGACGCAGGGAATAATTATTAAGTTTGTGATTTTTTTTTTCAGATAAAATAATTATCATTTTAAACAACAAAGTTATTTACATATTTATTTTTTTACACGTTAAAAAACAAAACTAGAAACATAATGGAAAGAATATTGTTAGAGACAGTCGTTAAGATTTTCTATATGTTTGACAAAAACACTTATTAATTAAAATTTACATACTTTTCTGTGCATAAGAAATATTATTAATCAATAAAATTTATTTCAATAATGTTTTTGTTACTAAACAATTAAAATTAGCAATATTTGTGTGATTCTTTTGGGGAAAAAATCAGGTAGCCGATATTTAAACCCGATTTTCCAAACTCAAAATTTGCATACTTTCTGAATTTTGTATTTTATAAACAGAAAGCGTTTTTTAAACTGATTTTTTTTCTCTTTAAACAAGTTTAAAACAAACCAAGGTCCCTGCTCTCAATCTTTTTCTTCTACTAATTTTGAAAATTCTAGGATCTAGATTGAAAACAAAAGTGGTAGCCGGAATTTGGCCTTTTTCTCTATAATGAAACACCAAAAGTTCAACAATAATAAAAGTTTAGTTAAATTATTAAAAATTACAAATTAATTACTCTTAATGACAGTTCGGAGTTAGCAGGAAAAAAATACGAGTAGTACTTTTATACTTATTTTAACAGTTTTTCATTGATATAAATGGGATGGAATTCCTTGAAAGTTTTTGAAGAAATCATGATTAATAGCGATTGGTTATAATCCAGTTTATGCATTTAAAGAGGTTTTAATAAGAACTTATTTTTTAATTTTTAACTCTTTCCAACAGAGTTGAAATGTTCTTATTATGCATTCGGTTTGTGTGACTGCCTCTCTGTCCACGTTCACGCTTTAACTGTGAATTTTACACTATATATATACATATAACACTTTATATATATATATCCGCCATTTACTTAGGTGCAGCTTTCTTACAAATAAAAACAGTTATAAGCAAACTTTTACAAGTACAAAACACTTCTCTATTACAGATAGAACAATGACATATTTATTTACGCTTTTCTTATAAGAATTGGGATATTCCCATAACAGTATGTTTCGTTAATAAATTTAATTATTCTTGTCAATATTTTGAAAAAATAGCTGTAACTGCGGATTAATTAAATCAGTTTCATTTTCTAAAAAGCATTTTTATTTATTTATTTATTTATTTATTTATTTATTTATTTATTTATTTATTTAATAAATGATGTGAAGTTTTTCCAGCGATTGAAAAAAGCAATGAAATTCTATCGCATAGAAAAGGGAAGATCAATTTTATATGAAGACAGAATAGATCTTTTTACTGTCAAAGTGTTATGCAATAAAATAAAAAACAAAATTCGCCTGTGATTGCAAATTAATGATGACTATAGCTCTTAAATCTTTAGGTTTAGGAAGCTTTTATTAGTAGTGGATGATAATTTGTTAAAAGAAAACAAATATTTAATAGCTGAATAATAAACTTTTTATAGGAATTTAAAGAGCTTCATCTTGAATCAAAAATCAAACAACAAAATAACTGAGGTTAATGACTTTAGAAAACTTTTTTCATTACATAATCTAGAAGATTTATTTTACGTTTAAAAAAAATTTTAAAAATAAGACATGCCTGAAACATCATAAAAAGTTGATCCTGAAGTTAAAACATACAAAATTGTAGTAAAAGCTCTAGCTTGTTATCTCCAGAAAATAAATTCACTTCATTTATATTCAATTTATAGGAGAAAGTTTTTTTTTTTAACTAAATGGAATAGAGGGTAGTACACATATATATACAGTGTGTATCTAAACTCTTGGGCAAAACTTCTAGGGGTGATAGTACACACCAAGACAAACAATATTAAATGGGAAACTAAGGGTCCCAAGCGTTTTCCGAAGGAGATAGGCGCCACTAAAGTTTAGGGCCCAAAATTTCAAATAAACATAAAAAATGGAAAAATTAGTCGATTGATTTGCAATTTTCACTAAAACTATTCTTTATCTCAGTATTTTCTTGGAAATAAATTAAAAATATAAATTTCAAAAAATGCCGATAGAGGGCGCTTTAGACTTTGGAGTAAGTAAAAACTATTTGTTAGCGTTGTTTCTTGCACCTCATGAAAAGTTTTCGAAAGCTTAGACTTAAACTTAAATTTTGAGCTCAAAATCATAATAGTTGGTAATGGTTAAGTAGCGCAAACTGAACTGTGTTCAGAGGTTCAAATTTCAAATGGTTATAAAAAACGGAAAAATTGGTCGATTCGTTTGCGGTTTTCGCTAAAACTACTCTTTAAATCAGTATTTTCTTGAAAATAAATTTTAAAGATAAATTTTTAAAAATGCCGATAGAGAGCACCTTAGACATTGGAGTAACGTATAACTATTTGAAACAGTTATTTTTTTTAATCTCATCAAATACTTCCAAAAGCTTAAACTTAAATTTTGAGCTCAAAATCTGAATAGTTGGGAGTGGTTAAGTAGCGCGAATTGAACTGTGTTCAGAGAGGGGGGGGGGGAAGGAGGTTCAAATTTCAAATGGTTATAAAAAACGGAAAAAATGGTCGATTCGTTTGCGATTTTCGCTAAAACTAATCTTTAAATGATTCATTTCTTGAAAATAAATTTTTAAATAAATTTTTAAAAATGCCGATAGAGGGCGCGTTAGACTTTGGAGTAATGTACAACTATTTTTAACCGTTATTTTTAAATCTTATTAAATGCTTGAAAAAGCTTAGACTTAAATTTTGAACTCAAAATCCGAATCGTTGGGAGCTTTTAAGTAGCGCAAAATTGAACTGTGTTCGAGGGGTGTGGAGGGTAATATTTCAACACCTGAATACAGTTCACTTTGCGCTTTTTAACCCCACCCAACGATTCAGAATTTGAGCTCAACATTTAAGTATAAGCTTTTAAAAGCATTTAATTAGATTTAAAAAACGGTTAAAAATAGTTTTTGGTTATTCTTAAGATTAAAGCGCCCTCTAACGAAATTTTTTTAAATTTATTTTTGAAACTTATTTTCAAAAAAATGCTGACATAAAGAATAGTTTTAGCGAAAACCGCAAACGAATCGACCAATTTTACCGTTTTTTTATAACCATTTGAAATTGGAACCTTCTCCCCCTCCCCCTTGAACACAGTTCTGTTTGCTCTACTTAACCACTATCAACGATTCAGATGTTGAGCTCAGAATTTAAGTTTATGTCTAAGCTTCTAAAAAAATTAATGAGATGCAAAAAATAACCGTAAAAAAATAGTTGGTCATTACTTCAAACTCTAAAGCGCCCTCTATTGGCATTTTTTGAAATTATCTTTTACTTTTTTTTTTTTTTTAATGCTGACATAAAGAATAGTTTTAGCGAAAACCGCAAATGAATCGACCAATTTTTACAATCGATCGTTTTTTACAATCATTTGAAATTTGAACCTTCTCCCCCTCCCCTCCCCCTTGAACACAGATCAGTTTGCGCTACTTAACCACTCCCAACGATTCAGATTTTGAGCTCAAAATTTAAGTTTATGTCTAAGCTTCTAAAAAAAAATAATCAGATGCAAAAAATAACGGAAAGAAATAGTTGTTCGTTATTCCAAAGTCTAAAGCGCCCTCTATCGGCATTTTTTGAAATCTATCTTTATAATTTTTTTTAAGAAACTACTGACATAAAAAATAGTTTTAGTGAAAATCGCAAATCAATCGACCAATTTCCCGTTTTTTATGTTTATTTGAAATTATGGACCCTAAACTTTAATGGCGCATATCTCCTTCGGAACGTTTGGGACCTTTAGTTTCCCATTTAATATTGTTTGTCTTGATGTGTACTATCAGCCCTTAAAGTTTTGCCCAAGAGTTTAGATACACCCTGTATATATAATTTCCTTTTAGTGGATACTTTTAATTGAGATTGTAGAGCATATTTTCATTGATGTTTATATAATTTTTAGAATTACGTGAAATTGTGTCTACTTTTTTAAAGATTTTTAAGTCTTTATTTTTTTACCCAGATATCTAACTATATAATATGAAATTCAAATCTGAATTACGTCATCGACTTCTTATATCTTAAGTTTTGCTGAATGGATTTTGAAGAGACTTGCACTGTTTGTTAGATATAAGTTTTCGGAGAAAGTTTTAGTATAAATTATTTTTGTTCTGCGTTGCTCAGTTTTACAATTATTTGGAGGGGGATTTCTATAATCAGATGAAACGGATTACGAAAAATTAATCTCTTTAAAAAGATTTTGCTGGGGCCGGCACCGTTTATTAGACAATATTTCACGAAAGATATTGGTACATAACATATATCATTATACGTTGCTTAATAGTCGTGTTATAGGAGAAAGTTCTATAATTAAGCCAACTCGATTATAAATGGAAATTTCATTCCAAACGTTTATAAGTCCCGCATTGCTAAACGGATTTTTATAAGACTTTCATTGTTAGTTATGTAACATTTGGAATGAAAGTATTTGGTATATAGCACATCGTTTTACGATACTGATTTGTAGAGCTATGGGAGAAAGTTCTATAATTAGGCAAAATCAATTATGAAAATTACTAATATTATTATTACTATTAATTTCTATTTAACGGATTTTGGTAAGAGTAACATTATTAGTTAGATAAATTATGTAAACAAAAATAAGTTATAACATTTTTCATTTCTATTTTGTATTTCGATTAAGTTTTTTGTAAAATTAAGGTTATTTAACCGTTTGTTATATTTTACTTGCATCACGGTCACGATGCAATTGCACCATCACGATCGCCCCCCAGTTCCGACCAGTCGTTTCCGACCCCCAGTTCCTATGTAAATCTTATTCATCATGATATGACAGACCAGAATGTTAAGATTGTAAACGACCTTTTGAGACACGCTGTAGATATTACGTTTTTAATATAATTACGAACGCACTTTACTGTAAAAAGAAGACAGATGATTTTTTATTTACGTAAATGTCTTGTAATCACGAACAAAAATATAAATAACCTATACCGAAACATCCAACATTCCGAAAAAAGTTCCTTTATCTTTACAAACTTCACAAAAGAATTTATCTTTGAAATTAAGAAAAGAATTTATAAAAATAAATTTTCATTAGTTGCCTGTAAGATTTTGGAAACGTTTCCGAGTAGCTTTTGTAGTGAATTAATCAATTCTCTCTATAAAGAAAACCGATTTTTCGGATGCTACGAGGTCTCAGATAAATATTTTCGTGTTCACCAAACGTGCTTAACTGAAAAAACATATAGAAATCACCGAATTAACATTAGCGTTTAAACTAATATTTTTCTCAGCAAATAAATAAGTAGAATGCTAAATTCATCTTTTTACAAGGTAAACTTTAAATTACACTGTGAGTAAATTACTTAAAGATGACAAAAAAATATTTTAAAAGCCGTTAAATTACTTTTAATCCTTAGTACTTTCAACTGTAAACACAGCCATTGACCGAGAAAATAAAATAATAAATAAATAAATAAAAATTAATAAAAAATTAAAAGTAAAAAATAATAATAAATAATAATAATAAATAATAATAATAAATAATAATAAAAATCTTCGGTGATTTGAAATTTTTTTTTATTATTATTATTATTCACGGTCGATGCCAGTGTTTACAGTTGGAAGCACTAAGGATTAAAAGTAATTTAACGCCTTTTAAAATATTTTTTGTCATCTTTAAGTAATTTACACCTAATGTAGTTTTAACATTTTTCGGTTACAATTGCATGCACAATTTCAGTTATGCAATTGAAAATGTTTTGTTTGGGGTCTGTTAGAATCTGAAAAACCGATTTTTCGGTTAGAAAGAATTTATTAATGCATTGTAAAAGCTACTCGTAAACGAGTTCCAAAAATTACGGACAGCTAATAAACATTTATTTTTATAAATTCTTCATTAAATTTCGAAAACACATTGTTTTCTGAGATTTCTAAAGATAAAGGAACGCTTTTCCGGATATTCGATGATTTGAAAGTGATTATTGAATATTTTCGTTCGTGATTATAGTAAATTTCCATAATTTAAGGAACATCTGTCTTTGTTAGGTGCGTTCGTAATTATGTAAATACGTAGAGCCTATGGTTGTCGGTCAGTCCATCCGTCTGTCCGTCCGTCCGTCCGTCCTTTCCGCATACAACAACGCAAAAACTACCCAACCAAATCGTTTGAAATTTAAAATATATAATTATTACATAATTTTGTGGAATCATTTCAAGTTTTATGAAAATCGATTGCATATATCACTTACAGGGACAATCAAAAGTATTCCGTTACTTTACGGTCAATGGGGGGAAATGTTTCAAATGCATTTTAATGGTGTTACACTCATTCGAACATAATAAAATTTATATGTATCTATGAAGTACATATTATAATATATATTTTGCATAATCTGTGGTGCAAAGAACATTTGTTATTGATTTACAAGGCCACACAAAAGTATTCGGTTACATAATGGTATAGGGAGAACATTATTTGGTGTACATTTTAATTGTAATTAATTGTTTAAACATTTATAAGATTGATATATGTTGCTGAGAAATACTACAAGTTATTTCCTGTCTAAAAGAAAGCAGACAGTATTTTCAAAAACACACAAAACATTTTGGCTACTATACTGTATCCGAAATACTGTGTACTATTACATCAAGATCTGAATAATTTTAAGTGCGTCCGTAATTATATAAATAGCTAGCACCTATAATCATTGTTCAGTCTGTCTCTCCGACGTCTATCTGCCCCCATATAACAAAGCAAAAAATGCTCAACTAAATCGCACGATATTTAAAATATATAATTTTAGCGTAATTTTGTCGAGTCATTTTAAATTTTAAGAAAATCGGATGTATAGTTTAATTAGAGGGACAATCAAAAGTACTCCATTGCATTATGATTAATAGAAATAAATAGTTTTAAGTATATTTTAATGATGTTAAACTCTTTCGAATATAACAGAATTGACATAAACCTATGAAGTAAATATATATTAAAATATACATTCTGTACAATCTGTGATGCAAAGAATATTTATTATTAAATTACAGGGCCACACAAAAGTATTCCACTACATAATGCTACACGAGGAAACATTTTTCGGGCCTGTTTTAATTACAGTCGAGTCTCTCTATAACGAATCTCCATACATCGAATTTCTCTATATAACGAATTTTTAGCAGGAATGGTCCCCTTTTCGCATGATTACATTAAAAACAGTCTCTATATAGCGAAATATCTATCTCCATAAAACGAATTTTTTCATAAATTGGTCTTAATTTAATCAGTTTTAAAAAAGCTTCGAAATCATATGGAATAAATTTTCCACCACTTATTTTTGATTTATCGTTCAGTGCTGAGTTTTTATTATTATTATTATTATTCCTTTTCTCCTTCCTCTTTAAATCCAACGAATTCATCCCACCTCCCACACACCCTTCCACATCAAAACAGAGTCAATTGGAAGTCAATTCTCAAAACAGAGTCAATTGGATTGTTACACATATAAGAGAGGAATCAATGAGAGACACATAAGAGAGGCCTTCAAATGGAGGGAAAATTTAACTACAATTTTTCATTCCTTGCTAAAATTTGAGCTTTTTTTTGAGAGCATAACAATTTTAAAATCAAAACTACAAAAAATTACAGATACCTTCGTTTGAAATAATGCAAGTCTTCCTTATTTGGTTTTCACTAAGCTTTCAAATAAATGTCTATTCTCATTTTTGAAACAGCTTAAATAATTAAGAAATAAAATGTTAGGTTAATATTTACTTTCAAATTCTTAATTAAAAAGATCAAAATAATATTTGTTCAAAATTTACACATTAAATACGATTTTTAACATAATTCTCTATACATCGAATTTCTCTATATAACGAATTTTTTTCTGGAACGATGGATTTCGTTATATAGAGACTCGAATGTATATTAAACTATTTCACATTTTATGAATATGATATACGTGTAATAAAAGTTACTTCCTGTATATTTACAAACACAAAAAAGATTTCGACTACTATACTGTATCCGAAATACTGTCTACTGTAACACCAAGATCTGAATATTTTTAAAACTTCGTTATCGTACTAACGCACCTCATTTGCTACGCTTCACGTGCAATTTCCAACTTGGTTATATTTTAGAAATCATCAGTCAAGAACTAGACAAGAATATATATTTTTAAGGGGATTCGGGACACATTAAAAAAAATATTTATTGTGTTAAATTTTGAAATTTCTTGTGATGGTTAATCATATTATTTGTAAACAGAATCACATGATTAAATTTCTCATAATTTTTTTTAATTAAAAACTTGTGAAATAAGTGGGTAATTTAAAACCGTTATAACTCAAAATATTATTTGCAGAGTTTCATTTTTTTTTTTTTTTTTTTTTTTCATTTACATAAACATAAATATATAAGCTTTAATTTTGATTCAGCATTTTTAAAAATATATTAATTTAAATAAAAATAAAAAATATTTAAAATAAGAAAATTATGCAATTTTTAGGGAAAAAAAACCATATTTTTAAAAGAAAATAATTTTTCAAATTTGCTAAATCAAAGTAGTAAAGCAATTGAAAAAGACACGTTAAAAGTTTGAACCATTTATTTTTAACGGTTTTTGATTTATAGCAACTTAAATAAAAACTAAAAAAATGGTGAAAACCCCCATCATAAAGAACAACGCATTTTCACAAGAATTCGTTTCCATGACACACACCTTTTTGTAAGCTAGATTTTGAAAACAAATGAAAGCGGAAAAATTAATATTTCCTATTTTAATTAAGATAAAAACATGTTTTAAACGTCATTTTAAGCATAAAAAATAAAGAAATTTTTAATCCAATGAAAGTTTTTCTGAAATTTCGAAGATTTTTGTGTTTAGGACCCACTTAAAGGACTTTTTCTTTCATTGTTTTCTGACAAATGCATTCAGGCAAATAAATGCCCGGGACCGAAGAAGTAAAATATCCAAGTAGAGTGAATATCTAAAAGGATTATTCTTTAAAATATAAATAAATAAAGGAAAGGAAAGAAAAAGAAATTGATTTTTGAATATGATTTTCAAAATATGAATTTTTCATACAAAAACCTACATATTTTTACGTCCCAGGGTATATAGTCTGTCTCAAAAGTTTAAGCACTATGCAAATCTGGTTTAAAATAATTGAAGAAGAAAATATTTTATGCTAATTCACAATAAATACTCGACATTTAATCAAAATAAAATAAAATAAGCCATTTTGGGTATTCAAAATAAAAAATATATTTAATTTTGTTTCATTTTTCTTTTTTCTTGAAGAAACACTGTCTCGAAAGTTTAAGCACTTTATGCAATTTTTTTCTATTGTGTAATGGCGTTGTATGACATCACATTGCACTTTTATACAAGTATAAAAGGTGGAGGAATTATTTCCTCTCGTTTTAAAAATGTCATAAGGTAAAGAATTTACAAAATGTGAGATTTGGAAAGTTTTTTAAAGTGAAATCGCAAAATAAAACTGTTTCTGAAATTTCAAAAGCTTTAAATCGATCAAAGCGAGATATATATCAATTACTCTCTAGAAATGATAATTTTAAGCAAAAACCAAGATGTGGACGACCACGTAAGACGACTGTTCAGACTGATCAGAGTATACGGAGATTGGTACCTAGACAAAATAATGTCCATACAGCAAATTAAAAATAATCTCAGTGTACAGGTGTCCAAAGTCACTGTAAATAGACGTATTAAAGAGTGTGATTACATCATACTAAAGATAATGGCTCGCAAACCGTCTCTCAAGTTACATCACAAACAGGCAAGAAAGAACTGGGCTAAAAAACACATGTCCTATGCGGACAAGTGGCTTGCTGTTTTATTCAGCGATGAGAAAAAGTGGAACTTATATGGCCATGATGGTTGGAACGCGTATTGGCATGACTTACGCAAAAAATCAAGGGCATTTTTCAGCAGGCAGGCGGTAAATCTGTTATGATTTGGGGGGAATTTGGATTCAATGGCCCGACCTCTCTAGCTTTTCTAAAAGAAACACAGGATTCAAAAAAGTCTCAAGAGATGCTAAATCATCATTTGTTTCCATTCGGTGACACTTTGGGGGGGTCTTCAATGATCTTTTCAACAAGACAATGCCTCAATCCACGTATCATATTCTACAAAACTTTGGTTTTCTCACAAAAATGATAAAGTTCTTGGCTAGCCAGCTTTAAGTCCAGACTTAAACCCGATTGAGAATGTCTGAATTACTTTAACCCACCAGGCAGCAGAGGAAAGCAGTATGACTCTATTGAAGAACTCCAAGAGACCATTGTGAAAGCATTATATTCTTTGCCACCAGAAACCGTACAAAAACTAATAATTTCGATGGACGCACGTTTTTTTTTAACTAATACGAAATCACGGAAAAATAATTTGTTGGTAAAAGTTCTGTAAAAATTATAAATCTGGTTGTTTTTGACATGGTGCATAAACTTTTGAGACAGTTTATTTATAATTTTTTTTTATTATTACTAGCATACCCAGCCCGCTTCGCCGGGCTTAATTTGAATCCCCCGGTGACTCTCCCCGGACCATCGGCACTCCACGTGCGTCGGGTGAGCGTCAGAACAAACTTTCAGCATATACATATGGGTGGTTGTACTTGAATGCACAGACCTGCGCGTTTTTTTCTATCTTGCTTTTATACCTCTGGACCGAGTTGGCGCATTGCCAAGATTTGCTTCCTCTGGACCGAGTTGGCGCATTGCCAAGATTTGCTTTCACCTGTGCCTCAATTAATTATTCAATTAATTATCCTCGGAATTCCTTTTATTTATAGAGATTTTTAGGTAGATTTCGTATGAAATACTACCTATTGCGATCGCTCCAATGTTGGAATTTCTGAAAATTTTTATGCAGATCTACACCGATCACGACCTCCAGACTCCAAAACTACCATTAGTAAAAAAGTTTATACATATATATATATATATCTGTCTATCTATCTATCTATCTATCTATCGGTGTATATCACTTTTTTATGGACACGATAACTTATTTAATTCTGCTCAGATCTTTTCCAAATTGATACATAAAATCAAGGGGCATAAAATTTCGATCGAGTTCGTTAATGGGCCAAATCGGACCAAGGGAGTAAAAATAGGGAGAGTTTTTGTGAAAACAGAAAAAAACCCATAACTTCTTTATTAAAATAGATATCGAATCAGTTTTAAGTTTATATTACTTCTAAAAAATAGGCGAAAAGTTTCTGCATAACAAATTTTTGATAAAATTAAAAATGGGCTGAAGGGGCGCAAAAAATAGGGTTTTCGGGTGTTAAAAATTTATAACTTTGTCAATTCTGAAGATAACAAATCCAACTAATTTTTTTATAAATGCTCTTAATATTATTTAAAACTTTTGCACTGACAAGTTTTTGATAGAAACAAGTCTTATTGCAGAAAAAAATTAAAAACGAAAACAAAAAAAGCGGTAAAAGAAGAAAAAAATATCCATAACTTCGTCAATTCTTAAGACATCCAATCCGATTAAATTTAACATACATCATCTCAATTATATCTACAACTTTTATATTGACAAGTTTTTCATAGGAACAATCCTTATATCAAAAATAAATTAAATAATAATAGGAGTTGTAGAAAAAAATCTCAATTCCAAACTGTTTATATTCTCACTCATTTTGCTCTCAAATTCATCCAATTGGCAGGTTCTCTTTCTTAGGAACTATATAATGTGGCGTATTGGTCAGTTTTGTTTTAAAAGCAGAATATAATCTCAAAAAATGCCGAAAAAATGGCATTATGAGCAGAGTTTCCTGAAGTTATCGTGATTGAAGAAGTGAAGTATTCAAATAACAAATTGCTTATTTTCTGATTCATTTTTTAAATCCATTTTTGCTCTCAAAGGCTTTCAATTCACAGATTCCCTTCTTTAGGAACTGTACGAGGGTAGTTTGATAAGTCCGTGACTTTGAAATGAAAAAACCAATATACATAATCCTTCCAAAAAATAAGATTTCTCAAACTCCTCAAAATAAGCATTTGTGGCAGTAATGATCTCAGAATTTGAAGAAAATTGTTTTCCTCCAAGCCACTTTTTTAAATTTGGGAAAAGGAAAAAATCACTGGGAGCCAAGTCAGGTGAGTAGGGTGGATGGGGGAGCAATTCGTATCGTAATTCAACCACTTTAGCCGATGAGATTGCAGACGAATGTGCTGGAGCATTGTCGTGATGAAAAAGCACTTTTTTCTTGGACAAGTGGGGCCGCTTTTCTTTTAGTTTTGCATTAAACCGGTCTAATAAATCAGCATAGTACTGTCCTGTGATCGTTTTTCCCTTTTCCAAATAGTCAATAAGGATTATGCCCTTTGAGTCCCAGTAAACTGTTGCCATAATCTTCCCGGCCGATCGAACGGTTTTTGCCTTTTTCGGAGCACGTTCATTTGGAGAAGTCCAATGTTTAGACTGTTCTTTTGTTTCTGGTGTGTAGTAATGTATCCATGTTTCATCAACTGTAACATAACGCCGCAAAAATTCGCTTGAATTGCACTTGAACTTGTCTAAACACAGTTTTGAAATGGTTACACGAGTCCGCTTTTGATCCACTGTCAGTAATCGCGGCACCCATCTAGCTGATAACTTTTTCATACCCAAATGTTCATGCAAAATATTGAATACACGTTCATTTGAAATGTTTACCTTCTTAGCTATCCCACTAATTTTCACGCGGTGATCTTCTAAGACGATATCATGGATTTTATTGATCATTTCTTCGGTCGTGATCTCAACTGGACGGCCAGAACGCTCTGCATCTGTTGTGCTCGTACGGCCACAGCGAAATTCTGTAAACCACTTGTGAACCATACCATGTGAGGGAGCGGAGTCTCCATAATATTTTCTCAACTTTTCTTCAGTTTCGGTTAATGATTTACCGCGCAAAAAGTAATGTTCTATCAACACACGAAATTCCTTTTTCTCCATAATCAGAACTAATTCGACAATCGTTTGCTTTCGAATGCAATAGAACACAATGTATTTAAAATATCGTCTGCAACTTTCACGAGTGTTGCCACAGGTAATGAAAAATTGATAACATAATAATAATTATGCGATCAGACTGCCACCTTTTTTAAAGTCACGGACTTATCAAATTACCCTCGTATAATATGCCTCATTGTCCAGGTTTTTGATAAAGGCAGAATATATTTTTTTAAAAAAAAGCTGTGAAATTGGACAATTCGAACAAAATTTCCCGATTCCATCGAGATTGAAGGATTGATGATGTATTTAATTAAAAAATTGCTTTTTTATGACTCATTTATAAATTCGATTTTACTCTCAAATGCATTCAACTGACAGTTTCTCTTATTTAGGAACTATATAATGCGCCTTATTGGTCAATTTTTCCATAAAGTCAGAATATATTTCAAAAAATGCTGTCAAAGTAGACATTTGTGCCGAATTTAGCTTATGATGATTCTGATAAAACCATTTGTTACAGAAAAAAAAAATTAAAAGTTTTTCAAAAGCAGCCAACTAAAGTGTTAAACAGGGTTTACCTCTATTCATATTTTATTTTTTATTGTTGAAAGGAGCACTCTTCGAAATCTACCTCCGCCTATAGGCAAAGCCGACAGGGATTTTTTTTTTAATTATGTAACTTATTTTTTTTTTTTCATTTTTGATATTTATTTAAATAATGTTGCGAAATCTGCAAATAATTTTTTTTTATTCCTTCTAACATTTTATAATTCCTTAAAAATCGACATTTTATTCTTGTGCTTAAACTTTTGAGACAGACCTTAGAAAAAACTCCATACACTGTAAAAAAGCAGACAATTTTACGGAAATTGTACTGGTAATCTGGACGCCAGTACAAATTACTGTTTTTTAACAGAAAATTTTCCGTAAATTCATGAAATTTTTCCTTTTTTTCGGGAATTTTTCCGAAATTTACGGAAATTTCTCCGTTAAAAAACAGTAAATTATACTGGCGTCCAAATTACCGGTGCAATTTCCGTAAAATCATTTTTTTTTCTTTTCTTTGTTTTTTTCATTTTGTAACGTATATTCTTAATTTTTATACAAAAGAAAAAAAATCCCATGCATTCTTAACGCTCAAATACATTTTTACAATGATTTAAACACAGCACATTTATACAAAAGTAATATTTAAACACGACAGATTTATATAACAGCAATTGTGGGAAAAAAATTAAACTCATTTTTTCTTTCTTTAATCGCTAAAAAAGTCGTAAACTAGATTTAAATCGCTTATACATTCATTAACAGACTAGAAAAAGAAATGTTGTTTGTCGCTTAACGTTAACTGTAGTAAAAAATGTAAAGAAAGAACGCACTAATTAAGAAATGAATTCTCTAACACATCAGTGAAAACAGATTATTGGCAAAAATTATTAACAAAAAATAAAACTTGACTTTTGTTTTACTGCATTCGGGCTTAACGATGCGCTGAAGTCCGATAATTACCTTCAACTTCAAGGTTAATTGGAGGTAAATGAACAAAAAAAAACATTCTAAAACTAACAATGCACTTATTAAAAAGAAAAAAGATAAATTATTAAATATTTATGTATTTTCGCTTTGTACTTGCTAGAGATTTTAAAATAAATAGTTACTTTTCAAGCCTAAATATTTTTTATAATAAACAAAACTTGCAAAAACGAAACCTGTCTACAATGAAATACTGCCTTAAACAAAAAAGTGCACTATAGTGACGAAAAGAATACATTACATATCTTATAAAATATAAACCCATCTAAACTGGATTTTTAGATGCGTTCAAATGATATAAATACGTAGCACTTAGCACATATCAAGTAACCAAGAAAGTTCGTCCGATTTTTGAGAGCAGTTACTTTAGTTGCACAGCTGTAATCAAATGAATTCGGATGACGTCATATCGACACATTCTCCTGAAGCCTCGTACAGTCAAATGTCGTTTAGCTCATCATATGTTACTCTATCAGTGTAGTATTGTAGATGCAATCTTTTTGTAGAGCAATCTTTGGAAGAACATGTCGTTGGCAAAAGAGATTTTGAGACCTACTTTGCTTCATAAGTTGAAATTTCTAATCAAAGCTGCAGAGGCCATTAGAAGAATATGCTCCGTGTTTAAAAGAACTTCGGTTAATGAACGAACCTCTCAAAAGAAGTTCAGCCGATTTTCGTTCGTAGACAACAGCCTCGAAGACAAACCCCGTGTTGGTCGTTCATCCCTCTAGACAAAGTCCAGCTGTAGGAGGAAATCAAACAGAATCTTCATCAAACTTTCTAGGAGCTGTCATACAGGCTTAAAGAATATGACTTAATCATTAAATCGCATCGGCATACTTTTTGGGGTGACGTGGAAATTCAACACATTAGTTTCTCATGTTCTGTCCGAGGTTGAATTTCTGCATGTCATTACTGTCACGCCGTAGCAAAGTCTCGTTCCTGGACCAAATACTGACGTGATAGAAATTGGATCATATACGATAACCGGAAGAGAAAACAATATTGGTCGACTATTGGTACCGTTTCATTGCCTCCAAACTGGACATTCATAAAAAAAGCTAAACCTGTGTGTTTCGCGGGCCCGCACTAGTATAGATCACTATAAATTCTTACAAAGAGGAAAAACCATTCGCCCGAAATTTATTCGTCACACTTACAAAAGATTTCAGCTGCTGGACTCCAAAAGCATCCAGCACTGGTCAACAAGAAAGAATTTCTCCCCTTCTACGATAATGCCAACCGTCATATAACGAACGGGGACAGGCACGTGATCAAAACACTGAGCTGGTAAGTTTTACTTCATCCTCCTTACTCGCTGAACTTTACTCCATCAGATTACTATCTATTGGCCATAGGTAGCTAACTGTGGGAACAATAATTTCGAAACCGACTCGCAGTCACAAACGCTGTTACATGAGTTTTTCGACTTTAAATAAAATGATCCCATCAAAAACATAAATGTGTAAGAATGCCAAGTTCGTTAACGGTTTCGCTAATAAAAGAAGTGAGATCTAACTGGAAACCAAGTTCTTTCGAAGTTCCTTAAATCATAACTCCTGTCATGCGTAATGTTTTTCGATTGCTTAACATGATTTGTTATGTTACTTGCTATTCATAGAGCGACTTGGCAAGTTTTCAGCCACCAACTTTTATCTTTGAGTCTGAGTATAATTTAGTCTAGTATGTCATTGGCAAAGATCTAGTCAATCAAGTATTCGAATAAGTATATCGAAGTTACGATATTGATAAGTTAAGGAAGCGATTAACTTTAAGTTATGATCAGCTAAATAGAGAAATTTGAAAAGAGAAAACTTGCCAGGTAGCTCCATTGAATAGCAAATAACATAACAAATCATTTTAAGCAATCGAAGAACATTACGCATGACAGGAGCTATGATTTAAGGAGCTTCGAAAGAACTTGATTTCCAGTTAGATCTCACTTCTTTTATTAGCGAAACCGTTAACAAACTTTCACATTTATGTTTTTGATGGGATATCATTATTTTTGCCAAATAAGTAGGTTTATGTTTCCTTTTTGAAATAAATAGGCTTAATATTAAATTACCTTTATTTAATATTAATTTTACAACTTTTCCCTGCATTTACACAATGTTTTTTTTTTCGCTGTCATTTTCTATGGTTTCTTGCACATTTGTAACGTTATGGTGCATTGCTCATTAAGCCCTATTACAGGAATGTTTCGGAAAAAATTTCATTCATACTTAAAAATATTAATATTAGGACTGCTTATGTTCCTTTAAATCCCACTAATAAGGATATTTCTTTTATGCAATTAGGTACTACCTGATTATCCCGTCGACCAAAAAAAGTTTGTCACCAACTTGGGTATATATCGCCAAATTGGCGACATAAATTACTTGCTAAAAGTGATGCGCTACTTCTGGCTCTATTAATTTGGCGCAATTTCTGGTATTTCGCCAATTTCCCATAGACTCCTATTGCAATCCCATAATTTATCCAATAATTTTGTTAGAGCAAGGACTGTCACGATCATTTCGACATCATTGTTTTTTAAATTGGTTCATTAACTTCCCCAGATTGTTTAAAAATCGCCATTTAGAAATTTTTTAGAACGCTTTTCGCGCATTTTCACCCTTTTTAAATTTTGTATATGTTAACAAATATTTGTACATATAATGACCTTATATATAACATAAGACATATGTTCTTAATTATAATTTATATCTTATAAGTAATTAACATGCCAAATTTTATGTTTATAGGGCCTTCAGTAACACAGACATCACATTTTTAGAACTTTTTTTTACTCCTGAACCCCCTTTGGGTTAGCTGCATTGACAAAAGATATAGCTTGTGTTGAGCAAGGACTGTCAGTGTCACCATCATTTTGATATCATTAATTTTAAGATTGGTTCGTTATTTGCTGAGATTGTTTAAGGATTGCAATTTAAAACATTTTTAGAACGCTTTTCGTGCATTTTCCCCTCTTTTAAATTCCGTCTTTTTTAACAAATGCCCTTAGAGATCATTTATAAGCTATAAATAATTAACATGCAAAATTTTATATTTCCAGGTTCGTCAGTAAGACAAAAGTCGCATTTTTAAAACGTTTTTTGCTCCTGCACTCCCTTTGGGTTAGTGGCATGACATAAGATGTAATCTATGTTGGTAGAAGCAAGGACTGTCCCTATCATTTTAATATCATTACTTTTAAAATAGGTTCGTTATTTGCTGAGATTGTTTAAAAATCGCTATTTAGAATGTTTTTAGAACATTTTTCGTGGATTTTCACACCTTTTAAGTTTTTATTTTTTAGCAAATGCTCTTAGTGATAATTTATATCTTACAAATAATTAACATGCCAAACTTTATGTTTCTAGGCCCTTCAGTAACACAAAAATCACATTTTTAGAACATTTTTGCTCCTGCACCCCCTTTTAGGTTAGTGGCACTGACATAAGACATAGTCTATGTTTGAATACCATCATTTTGGTACTATTACTTTTCAAATCGGTTCTGTAGTTTCAAAGATCAGCCCCGATACTCCCAAAGGTGACGCCAACTTGGCACTATTTCTGGTATTTCACGTTATTCCCATGAACTCCTATTGTAATCCAATAATTTATTTTTTAACCAACCATTAATGTTTAATGGGGTGATTTCTGATTTTCCTCTATTTATAAATCCAAAAACCTACCTCTTCACCAAATTTCAACTTCCTAAGTCACCTGGAACCTGGAAGTAGTCAAACATTTTGATGAGTGAGTCAGTGAGTCAGTGAGTCAGTCATTCAGTGGTAAAGATAGTGATTTTCGGGCGTCAAATTCTCGTGAACGATAAGAGATTTTTTTAATTTATAGGATTTAGTAATTAGAAGATGGTCTTACATGATACAAAAAATTGCAAGTTCTAGGTCAAATAGAATTTAAGTTATTGGGGGGTCAAAAGTGGCCCGAAATGGTTCGTGTAATATAACCCACAGTCAGTGTTAAGCCTTTTTACTTTGTGAACTTGGCTGACACACTGCCGTGTGTCTAGATATATATAAAAAAACATTTATAAGATTTTGTCTCATTGGGAACATATAGCCAAAGGTGATTATATCGAAGGATAAAAAAAAAGTAGCGGTTAAAAGTTTTGTGTGTCGTTTTCTTTGTCTGATGAAAAGTGCAAGAAATTTCTTGGTTATCTAAAGCGGAAAAAATTACACCTTTTTCGCTTTAGGAAGGTCTAAAAATTGAAAATGCGATGCTTAGAAATTTTCAAAACTGCATTAGAGATTATCAATATTTAACCGCACAATACTACATCTGCTTCTTTTACGGCCGGCTTATGTAATGTAACGTTGTTTTTTAGTGACGAAACTTTAATTCTTGCCTGAAAGAAATAGCCTATGGATGGGGAGGGGGCTAATAAAAGAGTTTAATTAAATTAGTATTTAGTGTACGTGTCTCAAGTTATCTACCTGATTTTGATTATTAATTTTAGTCTTGCTGTTTATGATTTGTCACGAACACTACTTGAAATACTGTCTTAACCCTTTCAAAGGTGCCATTTACAGTCTCCAAATGCTTGATTTTTAATGTCGAAACTGACAAATAGCACCTGTAATTTTTTTAATACAATCTTGATCTGATAATAGACGTGAAGAAAAACTTTTGATTATTTTCAAATAAATTCGTTCGTAAATTGAGGTGTAAATTAATTATTTTTACATTTTTGGAGTAGAAATGTCTTTCCTGTGAAAGGGTTAAATAGTTAGATTTCCAATATTCAATTCGATAAAAAAAAAAATCGGAATTTTTCTTTTCAAATTATACCCTGCTTATACAATGTTCTTTAATGGGACGCAGTACCGTGAAATTGGTCAAAATATAGATTATTTTTATTATTTTTATCATTGGCTTAAATTATAACTACACCTTTTAAAAACATACTCGTGAAATTTCAAAACTGTATCTTTAAAAATAAAATAGATATTAAAGATTCTGTGCGCCTATTAAAGATGTTATTTTTGCAAATGTAAACTTTAAATTGATTTTTCTCCCTGTTCATATTTTTATAACTTGCTTGTTTGATAAATACTAAGGCTTTTTGCTAATTTAAATATAGGTTTGATTTTTTTTTCATAGTGTATTTAATATTTTTGCGCATGGATTTAACATTCAAGTTTATAGCTATTTTTAAAAAATATATATATTTGAATTGGGAGGTTGTTGAATTTACTTCATTTTTAGGAGAGTTTGTAATTATGTTGTCGCGTCGGCTGGTACAGTGGCTTTCGAACACAAAATTAATTTAGGCGATTGACACTTATTCAATAACTTCGAAACGGGCATCTTCTTAATTCTTTTTAATTGGAAGAAAATATTATACATCTATATACACATATGTTACACTATTTACATGAAATTCGATACATTTTAGAATATTTCTTCTATCTACACTTGTCATCACATCTCGTATTATTCTTTTCTCTCTCTGAAAACATAAACAAAAACAAAAAATATCTCGAGCCCATGGGGGGTTGCCATGCGTAACTAAGATCAGGATTCATCGCCCTTTTGGCGTTAAAACATGATTACCCACACACTCCCCACCTGGACTCATGAGAGTACATAATTAAAACAATAAAACTAAATTCTTACAATAAACATTAATTTAAATCATAACTCAAATAATAAAACAGAAAAAAATTTCAATCTTCAGATGCTGACATATAAAGCATTAAACAATAAAATAATATCATGAATAATATAAATAAAAAATGACACTTCAATAACATGTAGCTACATGAACGTATCTGGCCAGATATTTACCTGAATAAAATAAACAAAATATATACATAATATAAACAAATTAAGTACTATTATTAACATCTCAATAATCCTTTCAATTTGAAATAAAGCATAATTATACAAAATGAAACCTTTTTTCTAAATGGATAAATTAACAATTGCAAATTACACATAAAAAACATATTTCAACTATGAACTTATAATAAGAAATAAATCACATTTATATTCAAACAGTAGTAGAAAAAAAAAGTAATTAATTTAAAACTCAAATACTGAAATCAATTAACATTCAACAATCTAATTCAAAAGGATACAAAAGTTGAACTGGTTTTCTTAGCAGTCCGTGAGCAGTCTTTACCATGCAAGCTCGAATAAGCTGGTCTCTGCCAAGAATCACTTCCTTAATTACTCCTAAGTCCCACAACAGTTTAGACTTAGCACTACCGTCCACTAAGACAACATCTCCAATCTTTAGATTTTTGTGTCTCTCAGGAGTTTTAAATTGATGGATCGATCTTAAGTTCAGCAAGTATTGTTCCTTCCATTTAGTCCACAGCTGTTTCAACAAGGTGGTTTGATATATTTTTCTTCTTAATAATGTCTCTCGGGTAGAGATTTTATTCTCTAATTCGGCAAAATGTAGTGGAAAACTAATATTTTCCCTTCCGAGTTGAAGAAAGTGAGCCGGTGTAAGTGGCTCTGGCTAGCCGAAATCACTTGTTGTATACGTAAGAGGTCTCATGTTTATTACGGCTTCTGTTTCCGTAAAAATTGTAGCCAAATCTTCAAATGTGATGAGAGCTCTTCCCAAAATTTTTCTCAGGGGTTCTTTTACACTTTTTACGAGTCTTTCGTAAAATCCTCCCCACCATGGGGAACGCTCGATGATAAATTTCCATATAATGCCTTTGTTTGATATGAAGTCTTGAAGTTCTTGATATTTAATGATTTTTTCAAATTGTTGTAGTTCTTTGTCGGCAGCTTTAAAACTTAATGCATTATCAGAAAAAAAAAAATTTACAGTTTCCGCGTCTTGAAATAAATCGACGAAAACACATCATAAAGGACTTTGTAGTCATATCCCTGGCTGCTTCCAAATGTATTGCTCTTGTTGCGACACAGGTGAACAGTACAATGTAAGATTTTGACGTCTCTTTACTATCTGTTTTAATGATTATTGGGCCGGCAAAATCCAATCCTGTAACGGTAAACGCAGGAGATTGTGAGATCCTTTCTTTCGGAAGTTGCCCTGTTAGCTGGTCAGCTGCCCTTGCATTGTATCTTCTACAAATTAGACATTTTCTTAGATTCTTTCTGATAGATTGTCTTCCTTGTGGAATCCAAAATTTCTTCCGGATTTGTGCAAGTGTTAAAGAAACTCCACTATGCAGCAAATTCCTGTGTTCTTGCATAATTAGCAATTCTGTTAATTTTTCATTCTTCGGCAATATGATTGGGTTGGTCTCATTCGAATCAAAGGAGCCTTCATTAAGTCTGGTTTTTATTCGTAAAATTTTATTTTCATCCAAATATGGACACAGGGATTAAATTCGTGATGTTTTCTTAACAGAATTTCCTTTTTCTAATGACTGAATTTCTTCCTTATAATTCTTCATTTGTACTTCTTTGATTAATAATTCTTCAGCTTCTTTCAATTCTTCAGCAGATAATGTATCTTTAAGCCTGATTGAATTTCTTAAATTGAAAATAAATCTTCTAACTCTTGCCAATGTTCTAACTGCCTTCAAGAAGGAACTGAAGCGCTCAATTTCTATAAGTGGCTTCTGATGTTCTGATGAACAAACATTTTGGAAAATCACATTTCTTTTAGCTTCTAGTTGTTTCATATCTTCATCTATTTCTCTGTCTTCTTTGGGCCATAATTTTGAATCTTTAACTAACCATGGATTCCCTGACCACCACAGGACATCTTTTTCGAGGTTGAGAAGGGATAGTCCTCTTGTGAGTCGATCAGCAGGATTTGAGCTACCGGGACAATGTCGCTAGTCCTTCGGATCTGTTAAACTTTGTATTTCTGATGTTCTGTTGCTTACGAATGGCTTCCAAGTAGTGATGGGCGATTCTGGAAATTTTGAGAATCGATTAAAATCGACATCGTATAAAACAACATCGATCATAATAAGAATCGATTTCTCAGTTCTAGAATCGATACTAGAATCGATATTTCGATATTCAGATTCATACAAAGAAGATCCAAATTACTAATTCCAAAACTTTGACAATCAACAGCACCGTAATTACCGCCTCCCACCCTCATCCCCATCCCCATTTAGGGAGGCATAGAATTAAGCTATTGCAATTTTAGAGTCGGATAGTAATAATTTTAAATTTTAAAATGATTGTCACTTATGGTTGTTACTTACACAAAAACTTTGACAAATTTGAGAGACATAACTCAATAATAACACTGAGTAACTTGGCATTAAACCGAGGATAAAGAGTGCCAAGGTCGTGTAACTAGGATGGGAAACAAGGAGTATAGACAAAAACAAAAACTTTTTTTTTATTTCTAATGCCAACCAAATGTTACACGAGATAGTTTAGAAGAACAAAAAATATGCCCCATACCCAGGAGGGCGGGTAAACCCCACTCTTGACGGAAGGGCGACCATAGCCCAAATGTATCTTTTGCCGAAGTTTCAAAATGAGGATTTACAATGAAATAGAACGAGAAGTTTCGCTCTTTGAAACTGTAAAAAGTACCAAGATCATGTAACTAGGTGAAGAGAGGGGTAGTATCAGAAAAAAAAAAAACGATGAGATAAAAGCTTTATAACGATATATTTCATGAGATGGTGTGGAAGAAACAAAAAATATGCCCCCCACCTAGGGGGGGGCAAGGTAAATTCCAAACGGACAGAAAGGCGACCCCGGCCCAAATGTATGTTTTGTTGAGGTTTCAAAATATGGATTTATAACAAAATAGAACGAGGATTAGACTTTTTTAAAATCGCAGTCATAATTTGGACGATCCTGTAAGTTAAGATTGGTGAGGAAGGGGGGGGGGGGTTAAGACAGGCGAACATGAAAAAATAATAATAATAAAAAAAAAATAGTGGCACTCAGAGAGTGCCGACAGAAGTGAAGCCTTGAACATTTACGTGTGTATTTTTTGAATCGTTAGGATATATAATTTTGAATCGTCAGGAAATACTTTTAAATGAATAAAAAAAAGGGTTCTATAATATTAAAAAAAAAAAAAAAAAAAAAAAAAAAAAAAAAAAAAAGAGCAATACTATATGTCCAATTATTAACTCACTATAACTACTTTCTTACATTTTAAAATGCGATAAATACACCAACCAAAATTAGACCATACTATCGATACTTTAATCCTTATCAAAATAAATCATTTTGTATTAATGCGTGTTACAATATCTGTAGATTATTTTTTGAATTATTCAAATCGGACATTCCATTCAAAAGATATTACGAATTTAAAGATGACAATCTAAAGAAATAATAGCGCTGCTGAGCACTCGGTGGCCAATAAGCTTAGGGATTACGTGTGCAATCAAAAGATTGTGGGCTCGAACCCCAGTTTCGCTGATATGTATCAATGTTTTTTTGTTGTTGTTGTTGTTGTTTGTTTGTTTTCGAAGAAGTTTGAAAAATTAAAATTTTAACCCATTATGGGTCCGTAACGTGACCTAAAATGATGGGAGAAAATTTCTTATGCTAGATTTGTAATGTATGAAGCATAAGCTTTCTATAGACATATTGTATCAAGAAATGAGAAAACCCCCCTCTGCCCCTCCCCCCCAAAAAAAAAGGTCCTATAGGGAAAACCGAGAAACTAGAATAGCAAAATGAACGGCGAGAAATGGTTAGCTATACTAGAAATTTTCTTTCCACAGTAACTCCTATAGAAGCAAAGTTATAGTCTTTTAAAAATTGAAATGAAATGAAGAAATAAGCAAAATTATGTGAGTAATTGACAGGGGGGGAAGGTCCACAGATCTGGGGGTGCCATGTAGCTTAAACTTTTAAGTTAAAAATGGTAGAGAATTAAATGAGCGAAATTTTAAGGTGTATATTGGGGGAGGGTGCAAGCCCTCCCCCCTCAACATTTTTTTTTTTTGTTTCTTTTGAAGAAACAAAAAAAAATATGCACAGATAAACCCCAAACGGGCGGAAGGGCGATCCCTTATTTATCTTTTGTCAAGGATTTAAAATGTGGATCTAAAATAAAATAGACCGAGAATTGGACATTTTTAAAACTGTATGCAATATTTCGAATGGTCCTGTAAGTTAAAACTGACGCGGAAGGGGGGGGGGGGGGAATTAAAAGAGACGAGCGTGAAAAATAAAACATAATAAACTTATACTTCAAATAACTGGATTTCTAAACAAAAATAAAACGATATAACCTAATGTCGAATTAATGGAGTGGCCCGCAGGGGATAATCCCCCCCCCCCAGAAGTTATGAGATTTTATGCTTTTTAATGCACAAAGTGCGATTCCCCCTCTCTTACAGAGCTGTAAGACATGATGCTTTCCTCCAGAGTCGCAGAAAAATACCTGCATTCAACACTGATTTACCCTAAAAAAAAAAAAAAAAAAAAAAAACTAGTCATTGGGGGCCACCGTAATACTTACCCATCATATATATGCATATATAATATATGAAAATAATACATTTGAAAACTATTTATAAAATGGATTGCAATCCCAAAACAAAATTTAAACGTGTATTTATATTTTTGTTGTGCATAGTAATGCTGTATTAATGAGTTGCTGATGAATCTCTTTTGATAAATTATACAACACGCCTAACTAACTCACGTAGTATTGAATTGCGAAAAAGAAACATCCTTATAACTCCAAAAATAATAATTTTATTAACTAATAGTTTATTGCGTCAGTTTAAGCGTCTCATTTCCAATTAAAATATATCTTTGAATTGAAATTTGAATGAAATACAGGGTCATGAAAAATCGAAGAATGTGGAAAACAGGATTACAGATATCTCGGCAACTAATAACTCGATAAACTTCGTTCTTTATGCAAAATTTGTGTTATTTTATTGCCTTTTACGATCACTCCTTAAAATAAAAAATTTCGAAAATTTTTACATACCTTTCATCAGAACGAATTTTTCGAGAGTCCGAAAAAAAAAGTTCTGGATAATCGAGGTTACTGATATTAAATAGGCTTCGTCCCATTCTTACATACTATATACATACAAAATTTGAAGTCTCTATCTCAATTCGTTCGGCAGATAGAGCGTTTACAGACAGACAGATTGACAGACAGACAGGCAGACAGACGGACGGACGGCAAAAGTTTTTTTCTAAAAATATGTTTTTCGAAATCTCTAGTGTCGAAAACGTGTAAATCCGTCAAAAAAAATTTTCGATTTTCAAAACGATTGCAAGACTTACCCTATACTACGTATGATGGGTAAGTAATAATAATAATCCATTGTTATACGTAATTTTACATCAATACTACCATTAAAACAATAAAAGTGGAAAAATCAATCTGATCTGAAACGTGGATCAAGGATTTAAAGTAAATCAAAAAAATTAAATCTTCCAAAATGCGCTTTCCAAAGATCGACATCGAATCTAAAGATGGACATCGAATCTAAAGATCGAAATCGAATCTAAAGATCGAAATCGAATCTAAAGATCGACATCGAATCTAAAGATCGAAATCGAATCTAAAGACCGATCTTACGGGCAAAATCGATTTTACATTTTTACTTTCTTTTGTAACTTTACAAGAAAAGAGTATTAGATTTGTGAAAAATTTCGACTTCCCGTTTTCGATGTATTTATATATTTTAGAAGGTCTTTAACACGATTTTGTGATTTTTAAGAAATATATGTCTGTATGTCTGTCTGTCTGTGAGTATGTATATGACAAAAATTTCTGACCGTTCTATCTCAAGAACAAATGTACGGAATTCCACAAAACTTTAGATTTAGTTTGACCTTGATATAAACTGAATCTAATTAATTTTTGGTGTATATAGCCTAACAGGTGACGCTGTTATGCTGCATTTTTTGCGATTTGCGCAACAGCTATATCTGAATAACGAATGCACGGATTTTCATCAAATTTCAGATGCAGTTAGCCCTTGACATAAATTGATGTTTTTTTGAATTTTGATGTATATCGCTTCTCAGATGGCGCTGCTATGCTGAATTTTTCGCAATTTCCACTCAGCACCATGTGAAAGGGGGGGGCGAAAGGAGGCGGTCGTCCCGAGCGAAGAAATTTAGGGGGCACCAAATTTTTACTACTAACATCACTTCTAGCCTATCACAAGAAAAAGTTAATAGGGGGGGGGCTAAATTTGAACTTTGAACCGGGCGCAGTTCTCTTTTCGCACGCCCCTGTTTCCATTTTAGCTTTATCTCAAGAACTAATGGACGGACTTTCGTAAAAATTTAGATTCAATTAGTCCTTGATATTATTTGATGCTAATTACATTTTGGTGGAAATCGCTTAAGAGTTGGCGCTTTTATACTGCATTATTCATGATTAACGCAATAGCGCTATCTCAAGAACGAATTTTCATCAAAATTCAGATTCAGTAAATCCCTGACATAGATTTGTGTTGTTTAATTCTGGTGTAAATTGCCCTACAGGTGGCGCTGATATGCTGCATTTTTTACGATTTCGCAATAGCTGTATCTCGCGCTTCCATGGATTTCCATCAAAGTTCAGATTCAGCTGGTACCTGATAAAAATTTATCCTGATAAATTTTTGGTGTACATCACTCAACAAAAAAACGCTATTTTGCGGGGGGGGGGGGTTCTGAGGTTTCGTTAACTCTTCTATCTTAGAAACTAATACACTGAAATTTTGGAATTGGCACATTGGCACATCCGACTATTTTATCTTCGACTTTTGAAGGAAAATGAAAATTATATTACCTTCAGAGAAATCGATTAAAATTTTTAAAGTATCGATTAAATCGAGTTGGCCGTAGTATCGATTAAATCGATTTAAAAAATCGAAATCGCCCATCACTACTTCCAAGTACTTGACGAACTTTTGATCCAGTGAAGCACGATATTTGAATCGCTCCAATAGTGTACTTTGTCTTCATTTATCTTGAGAACAGACATTATCCGCTTTCCAAGTCTAGCTCCAATCAGAGCACCCATCAATTCGAGGCGGGGCAAGGTTAACTTCTTTATGGGAGCTAGTCTGCTTTTTGATGTAACAAAACTTGTCTTTATACTATTATTGTTGTTATATCTCAGATATATAACACTTCCATAGGCCTTAATACTTGCATCACTAAAACAGTGAATTTCTACATTGTCATAACTGTCTATTTCCTGAGAATAATATCTTGGGATTTTTATTTTACTAAGATATGGAATCTGTGCACACCAGTTATTCCACCTTTTCTCTAAATGTTCCGGAAAATTTTTATCCCAATCGATACCATGTTCCCATAATGATTGAAAAATCATTTTAATTAAAATCGTAAATGGTGATAAAAACCCAACAGGGTCAAAAATTCTTCCAGCTGCTCGAATTATGGTTCTTTTGGTCTTATCTTGACAATGGACACATTCTAACAGACTTTGATTATCTAATCTAAAAAGGTCTTCTTCAGTGTCCCATATTAACCCTAAAATTTTAAATGGGATTGTATCAGCTGATGTATCAGCGCAAACATTCATATCTAAGGATTTTAAATTTTCCTTTAAAATGGTAGAATTACTTTGCCATTTTCGTAAGCGCATATTTGCTTATTGAAAAATAGCTAAAGATTCCTTTGAAAATTTTAAAGCTTCATTAACCGTATGTGCTCCTAACAACAAATCGTCCACGTACATGGAAGAGTCAATTTTAGAGCAAGTTTCCGGATATAAAGTTGCATACCTCTTCAAATGATGTTTAATTACAGCTCCTAACAGAAATGGACTCGAGGTGACGCCAAATAATACACGGCACATTTTCATAATTAGAAAATTCATTGGGGAATTTTTATCTTGAGGGAGTTCTTCGATCCACAGGAAACGCGTCATATCTCTGTTAGTTTCAGAAAGACTTATTTGTAAGAAAGCCTTTTCAATGTCTGCCACTACGGCAATTTTATTGCTTCGAAATTGCAAAATTAAATCAAATAAATCTGAGTTCAAATTGGGACTTAGGAAGAGTACATCATTTAGAGAAGGTTCAGAAGGAGCATGAGATGAGGCATCGAAAACAATGCGCAGTTTGGTTGTTTGTTTGTCCCTTCGAATTACAGGGTGGTGGGGTAAATAATAGGTCAAATTACCATTCGGTGAATTTATTTCTTGCGGTTCAACAATTTCTACTATTCCTAAAGCCTTATATTCATCAATAATTTCTTTATATTCCTTAAATAATGCAGGATTACTTACAAATCGTTTAATTAGACTATTAAATCTCTTTTTGCCAACATCATAATTATTCGGAAGATCAACATTGTCATATTTCATAGGTAATTTAACTTCATATCTTTTATTCTTAAATTGAATAGAATTTTCAAATTGTTCTAATATTTGATTATCACACAAATCTTTATTTGTATTATCTTCCTGAATCCCTAACCCTTCTATAGTCCAAAATTTTTCAAGTTGAATGGACATTTTATCATCTTCGTTATCATCCCAAATAGATATAATACATAGCACCGACTAAATTATGTACATTAACTTCATCTGAGAACTTCCCATGAAGTGTCCAACCTAGTTTAGTTCCATTCAAAACAAGAGTTGGTGAAATGCGTTTATATTTCCCTGTCATAATTGACCAATAGTAGTTGCTACCAATCAGCAAATCTATTTTATTCTCCCCATCACTTAATTCATTTGAAACATCTGACAACTGTATACCCATTTCTTTTATTTTTTCATTTAACTCTGAACTTGGGGCACGTAATATATCTGAACAAATTTTCTCTGTTTCTAATGCTTCCAGGCATATTACATTGTCAGAAAATTTATCCTTTAAGAAAATCTTAACTCTATTATTATTATTAACAATAGGTTTCGTACCAGCAAAAGTATGGATTATAATGATCTTTGTCCTGTCACCTCTAAATTTAAATGCTTTGACAAATTCTTTCCGACAAACGTACGTTGCGACGCACTGTCTAGCAAGATACGAACATTAATATTTTTATCTTCCCCAATCATTGTTCCCTTTAAAGTTTGAAAATAAACATATTCATCTGACTTACAACAAAGTGAAGAAACAGTTATTTTTTCATACTGCGTATTTTGCTTTCCCTCTATTTCATCCCCTTCAGTTGAAACGGGGTCAATTTTATTTTCCTTTGATGATCTTTCTTTTACTTTTTTATTACAAAGAGAATTTTGATGAGCTTTTGAATTGCAAAGAGTGCAACGAATATTAGAATTTTTACAAAACTTACTCTTATGAAATCGTTTGTAGCATCGGAAACATTTCGCTTGTTTCGATAAAGATTGTTTTCTTTCTTCAAAATTTAAGTTACACAAATTTGCTTCATGCTTCTGAAAACAAAAGGGACAAAGGTTTTCTGTAATTGTATTTAATGTAAATGCTGAAGGATTTTTATTTTTTCCTTGAAGAAAATGTTTAGAAGGATTTTGTTTAAATTTATTTTCATGAGATTTAATCTCAAAACTGACAGATGTAACATTAACAACCTTTTCCCGCGCTTCGATTTCGCGCTTAAGGAACAATAATAAATCATTTACGCAAACATCTTTTTTCTCGCACTGTTCTCTATGAAATTGCAATAAAAGGTCATTAGGTATACATTTATAAATAATAGGTAACAATAAACAACCATATTGGTTTGATTTCACATCCAATGATTCTAAACTTCTTATTTGTATCGCTATTTCATCATACAATTTTCTCAACAATTATATATCGTTTAATCTTCGCAGTGCTTCTAAATTTAATAATTTATTTGTGTGCGCAGATATTAAAACCTCTCTTTTTCCAAAACGATCCTTTAATATATTTATTGCCGTTGCGTAATTTTCACCAGTTAATGGGAGTCCGTTAATAGCAGAAGCTGCTGATCCTGAAATCAAAGATTTCAAATAAGTAAATTTTTCTATCTCTTGAAGAGCTTCATTTTCGTGAACAGCGACTTTAAATTGCGGCCAAAATTCTTGGAATTCGCAAATGTCGCCGGTGAATTTGTTTAAAGAAATTCGCGGCAATTTGGTGTTACACTTTAACTGAGTATCTGATATGGGGGGGCGTAGTTATTTTTGATTCACTTGTAATATCAGAAGTATTCTTTAAATTATGCAAAAATCTATTTGCTCTCGATTTACACGTAATAATCGACTCTTTATATTCTAAACAAGTTTCAATTTCGGTTTCTAAATTAGAACTTTCAACTTCAGATTGAATTAAATCGTCTAAGTTTTCTAGAGAAATCTTATGTTCCAGCAATGTTGCTAAACAATCCTCCACAATTTCCGGTTTCAAATCACTTTCTTTCAAAATTTCGTTATCAATTTTTTTTATTAATTTAGTTATTGTGGATCTAATTGATCCGCGTTTAGTAATATTTCTTTTCAAATTTTCACCGGTATTCATTTTGTATAATACTGTTTCTTCCAAATCATTCATAAAATCAAAGAAATAACAATAAAAAAAAGTTAGCCGTTAAATAAAGTGAGAATCGTCCTAATCTTATTTCATTCTTTTATTCCTGACATACGGTGCACCATTGTCGCGTCGGCTGGTTCAGTAGCTTTCGAACACAAAACTAATTTAGGCGATTGACACTTATTCAATAACTTCGAAACGGGCATCTTCTTATTTCTTTTTAATTGGAAGAAAATATTATACATCTATATACACATATGTTACACTATTTACATGAAATTCGATACATTTTAGAATATTTCTTCTATCTACACTTGTCATCACATCTCGTATTATTCTTTTCTCTCTCTGAAAACATAAACAAAAACAAAAAATATCTCGAACCCAGGGGGAGTTGCCACGCGTAACTAAGATCAGGATTCATCGCCCTTTTGGCGTTAAAACATGATTCCCCACATATGTAAATGCGTATCACCTATAGTCATCGTTCAGTCCGTTCATCAATCTGTCTATCTTTTTGCCCGTCAGTCTGTCCGCATATAACTACGCAAAAAACACACAACCGAATCGTTTGGAATTTAGAATATATAAAGCTAATGCATAATTTTGTCGAGTCATTTAAAATTTTATGAATATCGAATGTATAGTTCAATTACAGAGTCAATCAAAAATATTCCTTTATATGACAGCCAATGGGTAAAATAATTTCAAATGCATTTTAATGATGTTACACTCGATCGAACATAATAAAAATTATATGCATCTATGAAGTATACACTAAAATATACATTCTGTACAATCTGTGATGCAAAAAATATTTGTTATTAATTTACAAGGCCACACAAAAGTATTCTATTACATAATGGTATAGGAGAAACTATTGATTGGGGCGCGTTTTAATTATATTGAACTATTTCACATTTTATGAAATTAATATACGTTTCTGAGGCTTACTACAAGTTACTTCCTGTATAATAGAAAGAAAATAGTATTTACAGAGACAAACAAAAGATTTCGGATATTATACTGTATACGAAGTACTGTATACTATGACACCAAGATCTGAATATATTAAAAATTCGTTATAGTACGAACGCGCTTCATTTGCTACGCTTCACGTTCAATTTCAGACTTGTTAAATATACACGACAGAAAAGAAAGACATTTTAAATATAAAATTCTATACATCTAAAATCCATGCAGAGTTTTGTGTAGTGAATGAATGTGGGGTAAAAATTGAAGCAAAAATATTCATATTTAAATGTAGTATGATTCAAAAGTTCAGGGAAAAGTTGTAAAAAACATTTCTCTGAATAGTTAACAGCACCGAAGCATATCCACCTTCAAAGTAGTCACCTTGGGAGACGATACACTTCTGCCAGCGCTCGTATAACTTCTGGAAGCATCGCTGGAAGCCATTTTTCGCAGCCTGTCATACACTGTTAAAAATAGATTTGTGAATTCACGGTGAAACTACTAGCAGCAAAACAGCCAAACTTTTACCGTTCCGTGTTTTTTTTTTTTTTTTTTTTTTTTTTTTTGAATAATTGAATGAATGAAAATAATTTTTATTCATTTTTTACAAAAAAATGTTACAGACATTTTTTTTTAATTGTCGTACACTATTTATTTATTTATTTATTTATTTATTTATTTTTTTGGCTAATTAGTTAAAAGATATAAGAAAAGAGAGAAAATAAACAGAAAAGTTATAATTTAAAAGGGATTTTTAATGTTTTCATTATTTCATGGCGCCAGTGGGATTCGAACCCCCAATTTGCGTTCGCAGGTGATTAGCCGCGTGGTGCCTTGACCACTCGGCCACAGAGCCTCTCACATAACGCAGTGTCTGCGTTTTTTGTTTCTACTTCCATCCGTTTTGTTATTTTCAGGAAATATGGAGGAGTTTTCTGATTTTTAACGGAAAATGCCCTTTTGTTGTGAAAAGGGACTTTTTCTATGAAATTCAGGAAAGAAAATATTCGTGAATTTCCGAATTCTTTTAACAGTGTAAGGTCTTCTGCAATGTCGTTTACACCGCATCTTATGACTAAAAACGGCGTCCCTGTACATGTTTTTTCATTGATAAAAACAGCTAAAAGCCACTCTGGGCTATGTCCAATTGACAGTCGGGGGTGGGGGGGAGGGGTAAAGCACAATAGTGCAGGGCCGTAACTACCGCCGGGGCAACCGGGGCACTGCCCCGGGGCCCCCAAGCCTGAGGGGCCCCAGACTGATGGTTTAGTTTCTAGTCTATAACTTCCTATTAAATGCCCGGCACATACCTAAAAGTTAGTAATAAAAAAAATCAAAGTGCTAGAGTATATGTTTTAGCGTGTCCGTCAATATACTCCTTACGCTTCGCATGCAAAAGCAGTTCTAAAGCAGACAGCAGAATGTCGAGTCGAATGTGTCATGTCGCGCCAGCATGTTTGCTGACCCCACCGAAGCTAGTATAAGAAAGAAAATATGGACTTCTGATCGGTTGAATAGTATAAAAAGCATCTAAAAAATTCTAGAAAATCTTTCTTCTTATCTATACCAATAAGATAACAAAATGCTCTGTTTGTGTGTGTCTGCGTATGTGTATGTAAGTGTGTGTCTGCGATGGCTAGCAAAATCTACCGCACGTAGAAGTCTGACATTTTAGGTGAATATAGTCCAAGACAGGTCATGATGCGCCTGAGACTCAGATTTTTAATATTTTAAGGGCCAGGGCCCTGGACCCCTAACAATTTTTATGCGCCAAATTGTTAATAGCGTGACCTCTTTTTATTTAATCTTCTTCATTTTGAGGAACTGTTTTTCCATTTAGCTATTTTCGCCTTTTTACTTTTCAGTTATGACCCTGGACACCTGGGGCCCGTTTCAGGGCCCCTTTAATTTTTTCTGTTAATAAATTGTTAATAAATTGCCTCCATTTAATTCGATCTTCATTTTTGGGATACCTGTTCCATTTAGATATTTTCAAATTTTTACATCTCATATAAGACACTAGGGCCCCCTAGGTAATCATAGGGCCGACCCAGGGCCCGTTGATATTTTTGTGCGCTAAACATTATTCACTTCCTAAATTTCTCAGCTTCTCAGTGCAAAATTTTAAAGCTGAATCTTGGACTCTTATGTCAGGACCAACACCCTGATATTTTTATTCGGGCCCTGGGGCCCTTTTTTTAACGCTTATCAAACAATTGGTGCATTTAAAAAAATATATTATTATTGCAAATAATTCATAGTCTATGCTTAATTTTGACTAATTAAAGGTCTAAAGCGCTACGTACTAAAACATTTTAACATGTTTTCATGTTAGGGCCCTGGTTGCATTTGTCAGTTGGCCCCTATGGGACCATCTATCGTAGCTACCTTAAAGATGGTCGGATTCACTAGCTTTTTTTCCCAACAACTTTTTAGGTCCTCCAACAACGACATGAATCACAAAAAATTTCTTAGACTTCAGCTACCACTATTTATGAATATTAATCGCTTTCTTGGGGCCCTTGGTGCAGTTTCTTTAAAAATGATCCAAATTGCTTTCAATTTTATTCAACATAATTTTAGCGTCTTCCCATTATTTTAATAACTACAAAAGTATTTTTATACCCAACGACATGCGAAATAAATTCCTGGCCGTTTGGGGCCCGGTACAGCCCCCCTTGAAGTTTTTGTAATAATAAATTGTTAATAAATTGCTTCCTAATTGTTAATAAATTGCTTTAATCTAATCTTCATTTTTATGATTCTTTATTCATTTAGATATTTTAATGCTTTGACATTCCATACAAGACACTATGTTCCCCTGTGGAATCACAGGGCCCAGCTCAGGGCCTTGGAACATTTTGTGAAATAAACATATTTAACTTCCTATATTTCTGATCTTCTTAGTGCAAAATTTTAAAGTTGCCTGGGACTCTTCTTTCAGGACCAATCCAGAAAACCAGATGTTTTTATTCGGACTCTAGGGCCCCTTTTTAAACATTTACTTAACCAATTGGTGAATTAAATATATATATATTATTTCAACGAATAGTTCCTACTATATGCTTAATTTTGACTAATTAAAGATCTAAAGCGCTATGTAGTAAAATATTTTAACATGTTTTCATGTTAGGGCCCTGGTTTTAACTGTCAGTTGGTCCCCACGGGGCCCCCATATTACTCCCTTAAAAATGGTCCAATTCACTAGCTTTTTTTTTTCTAGTAACATTTTATGTCCTCTAGCTATTACATGAAAGACAAAAAAATTTCTCAGACTTCAGCTACCATTAATTTTTTTTTATCAATTACTTTCTTGAGGCCTTTGGTGCAGCTTCTTTAAAAATGAACCAAATTGCTTTTGATTTTATTTAATATAGTTATAGCGTATTCCCATTATTTTAAAAACTACATAAATATTTTTATACCCAACCTTTATACCGTTTCAGGGCCCCTTTAATTTTTTGTGATAATAAGTTGTTAATAAATTGCTTCCATTTAATTCGATCTTCATTTTTGAGATACCTGTTCCATTTAAATATTTTCAAATTTTTACTTTCCGTATAAGACACCGGGGCCCCTTAGGTAATCACAGGGCCGATCCAAGGCCCCTTGATCTTTTTGTGCGCTAAACATTTTTTCACTCCCTAAATTTCTCACCTTCTCAGTGCAAAATTTTAAAGCTGAATTTTGGACTTCTATGTCAGAACCAACACGATGATATTTTTATTCGGGCCCTGGGACCCTTTTTTAACACTTATCCAAAGAATTGGTGCATTTAAAAAAATATTATTCTTGCAAATAATTCATAGTCTATGTTCAATTTTGACTAATTAAAGGTCTAAAGCGCTATGTACTAAAACATTTTAACATATTTTCATGTTAGGGCCCTGGTTGTATTTGTCAGTTGGCTCCTATGGGACCCTCTATCGTAGCTCCTTTAAAAATGTTTGTATTCACTAGCTTTTTTTACAACAACTTTTTAGGTCCTCCAACTACGACATGAACAACAAAAAAATTTCTTAGACTTCAGCTACCACTATTTATGAATATTAATTGCTTTCTTGGGGCCCTTGGTGCAGCTTCTTTAAAAATGATCCAAATTTATTTCAATTTTATTCAACATAATTTTAGCGTCTTCTCATTATTTTAAAAACTACAAAAATATTTTTATACCAACTACATGCGAAATAAATTCCTGGCCCTTTGGGGCCCGGTACAGGCTTCCTTGAAGTTTTTTTTAATAATAAATTGTAATAAATTGCTTCCTTTTAATCTAATCTTCAGTTTTACGATTCTTTATTCATTTAGATATGTTTTGACATTCCATACAGTGAAATAAACATATTTCACTTCCTATATTTCTGATCTTCTTTGTGCAAAATTTTAAAGTTGTCTGGGACTCTTCTTTCAGAACCAATCCAGAAAACCCGATTTTTTTTTTTTTTTTTTTTTTTTTTTTTTTTTAACCCTAAGGACCCTTTTTAAACATTTACCCAACCAATTGGTGCATTTAAAAAATATATATTATTCCAACGAATAGTTCCTACTATATGTTTAATTTTGACTAATTAAAGATCTAAAGCGCTATGTACTAAAATATTTTAACTTGTTTTCATGTTAGGGCCCTGGTTTTAACTGTCAGTTGGTCCCTACGCTCCCCCATATTATAGTTCCCTTAAAAATAGTCCAATTCACTAGCTTTTTTAAAAATAACTTTTTATGTCCTCTAGCTATTATTTGAACGACAAAAAAATTTCTCAGACTTCAGCTACTATTAATTTTGTTTATCATTTGCTTTCTTGAGGCCCTTGGTGCAGCTTCTTTAAAAAGGAACCAAATTGCTTTCAATTTTATTTAACATAGTTATAGCATCTTCGCTTCATTTCTATAACTACAGAAATTATATATTTACCGAACTACATGCAAAATATATTCCTAGCCCCTTGGGGCCCGTTGAATTTTGTGTAATAATAAATTGCTTCCTTTTAATCCGATCTTCATTTTTAGGATTCTTTATTCATTTAGATATTTTAATGTTTTGACATACCATATAAGACACTTTGGCCCGCTATGGAATCATAGGGCTCAGTCCAGGGCCCCTGAGCATTTTGTGAGGCAAACATAGTTCACACCTTAAATTTTTCCCCTTCTCAATTCAAAATTTTTAAATTTGAGTCTTGAACTCTTCTTTCAGTAACAAGATTCTCATATTTTCATCCGCACCTAGGACCCTTTTTTTAAACATTTTCCGAATCAATTTGTGCATTTCGATAAAATATTATTCAAAATAATAATAAATACCATATGATTAATTTTGACTAATTGTAGATGTAAAGAGCTAAGTACTAAGGCATTATAACACGTTTTCCTGTTAGGGATTTCTTTTTAACTGTCAGTTGGCTTTTTTTTTGGTTCCTTTTTATAAATCCCTTTAAAATGGTTCAATTAACTTGCGTTTTTTTTTTTTAAATTTCTTAAATCCATCAACTACTAAGAAATCGTCATAGTCTAGCTACCCCCAATTTTGAATATTAATCGCGTGCTTGGGGCCGTTCGTGCAATTTCTTTAAAAATGATCCGGATTGCTTGCAATTTTCTTTAACATAGCTTTAGCGTCCTCCCACTACTTTAATAACTACAAAAAATATTTTATATTCAACTACATGCGAAATACGTTCCTGGCTCCTTGAAGATTCTGTACCATAAATTGTTATTAAACTGCCATCTCTTAATCCAATCTTCATTTTTGGAACTATTTTTTCCCCTTAGTTATTCCCATGTTCTTACATTCCATTTAAAAGCCTGAGACTCCCTATGGCCCGGCTCAAGGACATTGAATTTTTTGTTCTCCATGCATATTTTACCCACTCATTATCGCACTTTGTCAATGCATAATTTTAAAATTGAGTTTTGGACTCTTCTTTCAGGACCTACACCCTGATATTTTTATTGGCGTCCAAGGGCCTTTTTAGCTCACAGGCTATCATAGCCTGAGAGCTTATGTGCCCGCCCGTTCTGTATGTATGTGCGTACGTTCGTACGTAACGCGATAACTCATGATAAAAATTTCCCATAAGCTTGAAATTTTGTATATAGGTACATCCTGATAAGGCGCTTCCCTGATTAGTGTTTGGAGTTCATTCGATATGTATAAGATGGGGAACGGGGGGCTCATGCCCTTCCCCTTAATTGATATGAATGGGTTTTTCATGCAGAAATATTAGTTTTTGTTCAAAATTTACACATAGGATCATTCTGATGAAGCGCTTCCGTGATTGGTATTAGGTGTTCATTGGATAAATATAAACAGGGGAAATGGGGGTTTTAATGCCCTTCCCCTTAATTTATATAAATGGTTTTTTCACGCAGAATTGTCAGATTTCGTTCAAATCTCTGAATAGTTTTGGAAGTTTAATGGTTAACTATATAAAAGAGAAGGATAACTCTTCTTAAATTATATAAATGGGTTTTTATTAAGAATTTTCCGATTTGGTCTAAATTTTGGATATGGATTTTTTATATGATAAAGCATGTCCCTGATCAGTTTAGAGGGTTCAATGATTAAGTATAAAAAGGGGAAAGGGGGGAGCTGATCCCCCCTCCTTAATATTTTTTTTCGAACGGAATTAACCCTTGAAAATATAAGGCTGTAATGTACAATTAGTATGCGTAGCCTGTGAGCTCAATGCCATCAGTTTAACTGTGCAATATTCTTTTTATTTAAAGTATTTACTCATTTTTTATGCATTTTTTAAAAATATTATTCTAACGAATAATTCATATCCTATGCTTAATTTTGACTAATTGTAGATATAAAGTGTTAATTGTTTGTTTAAGGTTATCATAACGGGTCCCGGACAACGCCGGATGGGTCAGCTAGTCTATTGATAAATACATAAAATAAAAAAATAAAAAAATTATCACAATCAATCTTTCAAAAGGTTGTTAAACAGAAACGCATGATCAACTTACATATACTCAAAAAGGAACCTAAATAAAACGCTCTTTAAAGTATTCAACCAATCAGAAGTCCGTATTTTCTTCCCTATGCTAGGCTTCAGTGGCATCGGCAAAAATGGCCTCGCTGCCAAATGCCTGCCGAGTACAGTTGCCCAATTCTATGTTTTTCAGTCATTGTTGGGCTTATCATACTATGTATGTTTAAACAGCGGTGTGCGAAAAAAGAAACTGTGCACGGGGCAAAGTTTCAATTTGCCCTTCCTGGGGGGCCCCCCGGAGGTTTTGCCCCGGGGCCTCCAAGTTTATAGTTACGGCCCTGCAATAGTGTGAGTTTTGATGAGAAATTGTTTTAACAGTTGGTATCGATGTGCTGGTGCGTTCTCAAGCAGAAAGTACCAATGTCTGGCCTCAGTGAAGGTTGCCCAACGCATTTATCGTCTTCGATGGATTCTCGGTCCTCTTTAAAACGTCGATGCCATTCATAAACCTCGTGTCTCACCATGGCAGATTCATCGTGCGCCTTTCTTAGCATTTTCAAAATCTTCATTGGGGTTTTACCTAATCGTTGACAGAATTTAATGCTGCAACGCTGTTCAAGAAAAGCCATCTTACTTACGTCGCGGAGCAAAGATAACTAACTTTCGAAGATACCAGCTGTGCGTGCGTTTCGGTCACATAACATGGACTAAAACAAAATGAGCAGGTAGGGGAAAATAGGGAGAATATATTTCAGGCGGTTTTACTTTAGGTACTTGCTTTCGTTGTTAAAAATGACCGCAGCCCCTGAATTTTTTAATCGTACTACGTAAAAAATAATACAATGTTAAAAAAAAAATAAATAAAAAATAAAAGGAAAAAAACTGGTAATTTTGACATTAGTTTAAAGCCGTTTAATTTACAGTATATAGCTGTAAATTTTCCCTAAAACGGTTTTTTTTTTTTTTTTTTTTTTTGTGAAAAATGCATTTTTTTTTCTAAAAATTACAAAATTTAGTTTCTTTTACAGAAAAAAAACTGTTATTCTTTAAAATTTCTATAAAAAATACAATTCCTTTTCTGTAAAAATTACATATATTTTTTTACGTGTAGGATTTCCAAAAAGTTAATTAAAAAAATAATAAAATAGCCTTTCTACAGGATTTTTTTGTTTAATTTTATTTTATTTTTTTTAGTATTAAATATTTTGCCTTTACATATATCACAGTATTATTCAAAATTGAAAAAAAAAAATTTTTTTCAACGGTACCGTTTTTCCTTAAAGGAAATAAACTAGAATTATTAGAAGACTTGATCTTGTTACATACTAAAGTAAAAAGGGGTGCAGTATATTTTCATGACTCTAGTCTCATTTTACTCTTACTTTATGAGTACATTTTTCTTCCTCCCACCTTCGATTCGCTGCTAATCTCATGTGACAGGTTAGATAAAAGCAAAAAGATATTCGGAAAACCTTCTCCCCGTATCGTTGTTATTTTTTAAAGCCTTTTCTTCTCAACATTTTACAAGAGTCTAATTTTGACCGTATATGTGAGATTCAATTTCTTGTTTTACAGCTCATGTATTTGTAGGTGAAAATGTGGCCGCCGCCGCGTATCCAATTATGTTTCACCAGACATCTTGCATTTCATGATTTTTAAATCATCTGCAGTCGGCTATTACTATAATACATTTTTTTAAGGGGGCAGTTTACCCCTAAATTGATCAAAGAGACTATTTCCTTTTTTTAATATTAAATGAAGACTTGCTTAGTTGTATTTTTTTTTATCCATATGGGTAATTACAACGCAAGATAATATAAATTTTGTTTATATAACCAGCACAATTACCCATAGAAATTTAAAATTAAATGGCTTTTCCTGCATTTTCATATTTTCTTCATTTTCATGTTCTGAAAATGTTAAAGCTTTTGTACTTCAGATTTAACTTTGTTTTGTTCGTGTTCTTTACTATATACAGGATGAGTCATAAATATCGAAACAATAGGCTATCTCCTTAAATATTACCCCTAGACCCATACTTCCAATTGCACAAATTCATAAAAAAAGGTAAATTATATGATAAGATAGGTTGCAACTCCATGGGGGGTCTATTTGAAAAAAATACGAAAATTATCATTTTATACGGTCCCCGTAGGATAAAAATTCCAATTAGGAAAACTTTCCTTATCCAGTCCTGAATAATACACAAAAAGTTGCATCTTCATATCTTCAAAAGTCGCAGAATTATAACCGTTTGAAGGTTTTAAGGGATTAGACTCAAATTGAAATGCCTGCTGTTCAAAAGACAATGCTACTTTAACAGTTCTAGGAAACGTGTAAAAAATCTATCTTTTGAGATAGAATTTTGATTTTTTTTATTTTTTGTGATAGTTAGCCATATAATTTGATAAGAAAACCACATCCTAAAATTTATCTTAAAATTTATAAAAATTGCATATGGTTCTACCGGTTTAATTGGAATAATTAAAAATCGTTTTAACTCCAAACATTATTTATCGGATTTCAATTTTTTTCCCATTTAATTAAAGATGAAAATCTGATTTTAGTTTCGTTTCGGGGTTTTGGTTTTTAGCTCACAGGCTATCATAGCCTGAGAGCTTATGTGCCCGTCCGTTCTGTATGTACGTTCGTACGTTCGTATGTTCGTTCGTGCGTAACGCGATAACTCATGATAAAAATATCGGATCCACTTGAAATTTTGTATATAGGTATATCCTGATAAGGCGCTTCCCTGATTAGTTTTTGGAGTTCATTCGATATGTATAAGAGGGGGAACGGGGGGCTCATTCCCCCCCTTAATTGATAAAGGGATTTTCATGCAGAATTAACAGTTTTCGTTCAAAATTTAGATATAGGATCATTCTGATGAGGCGATTCCGTGACTGTAATTAGGTGTTCATTGAATAAGTATAAACAGGGGTAACGGGAGCTCATGCCCCCTCCCTTAATTGATATAAACGGGATTTTAATGCAGAATTAACAGTTTTCGTTCAAAATTTAGATATAGGATCATTCTGATGAGGCGATACCGTGGCTGTTATTAGGTGTTCATAGAATAAGTATAAACAGGGGGAACGGGGGGTTCATGCCCCCACCCTTAATTGATATAAACGGGATTTTCATGCAGAACTAACAGTTTTCGTTCAAAATTTAGATATAGGATCATTCTGATGAGGCGATTCCGTGACTGTCATTAGATGTTCATTGAATAAGTATAAACAGGGGGAACGGGGGGCTCATGCCCCCTCCCTTAATTGATATAAACGGGATTTTAATGCAGAATTAACAGTTTTCGTTCAAAATTTAGATATAGGATCATTCTGATGAGGCGATTCCGTGACTGTAATTAGGTGTTCATTGAATAAGTGTAAACAGGGGGAACGGGGGCTCATGCCCCCTCCCTTAATTGATATAAACGGGATTTTAATGCAGAATTAACAGTTTTCGTTCAAAATTTAGATATAGGATCATTCTGATGAGGCGATACCGTGGCTGTTATTAGGTGTTCATAGAATAAGTATAAACAGGGGGAACGGGGGGCTCATGCCCCCACCCTTAATTGATATAAACGGGATTTTCATGCAGAACTAACAGTTTTCGTTCAAAATTTAGATATAGGATCATTCTGATGAGGCGATTCCGTGACTGTCATTAGATTTTCATTGAATAAGTATAAACAGGGGGAACGGGGGGCTCATGCCCCCTCCCTTAATTGATATAAACGGGATTTTAATGCAGAATTAACAGTTTTCGTTCAAAATTTAGATATAGGATCATTCTGATGAGGCGATTCCGTGACTGTAATTAGGTGTTCATTGAATAAGTATAAACAGGGGGAACGGGGGCTCATACCCCCTCCCTTAATTGATATAAACGGGATTTTAATGCAGAATTAACAGTTTTCGTTCAAAATTTAGATATAGGATCATTCTCATGAGGCGATACCGTGGCTGTTATTAGGTGTTCATAGAATAAGTATAAACAGGGGGAACGGGGGGCTCATGCCCCTCCCCTTAATTGATATAAACGGGATTTTCATGCAGAATTAACAGTTTTCGTTCAAAATTTAGATATAGGATCATTCTGATGAGGCGAGTCTGTGGCTATTATTAGGTGTTCATTGAATAAGTATAAACAGGGGGAACGGGGGTTCTAATGCCCCTCCCCTTAACTTGTATAAATGGATTTTTCAATCAGAATTGTCAGATTTCGTTCAAATCTCTGAATAGTTTTCGAAGTTTAATGGTTAAGTATAAAAGAGGAGAATAACTCCTTTTAAATTATATAAATGCTAAATGAGTTTTTATTAAGAATTATCCGATTTGCTCTGAATTTTGGATATAGGTTTTTTAATATGATAAAGCATGTACTTGATAGTTTAGGAGGTTCAATGATTAAGTATAAAAAAGGAGAAAGGGGAGAGCTGTTACCCCTTTTTAATTTTTTTTTCGAACGTAATTAACGAAATACAAGTCTGTAATGTACAATTAGTATGCGTAGCCTGTGAGCTCAATGCCATTAGTTTAACTGGGCAATATTCTTTTTTTTTAGCTCACAGGCTATCATAGCCTGAGAGCTTATGTGCCCGTCCGTTCTGTATGTACGTTCGTTCGTGCGTAACGCGATAACTCATGATAAAAATATCGGATCCACTTGAAATTTTGTATATAGGTATATCCTGATAAGGCGCTTTCCTGATTAGTTTTTGGAGTTCATTCGATATGTATAAGTGGGGGAACGGGGGGCGCATACCCCTCCCCTTAATTGATATAAACGAGATTTTCATGCAGAATTAACAGTTTTCGTTCAAAATTTAGATATAGGATCATTCTGATGAGGCGATTAAGTGACTGTTATTAGGTGTTCATTGAATAAGTATAAACAGGTGGAACGGGGAACTCATGCTCCTCCTCTTAATTGATATAAACGGGATTTTCATGCAGAATTAACAGTTTTCGTTCAAAATTTAGTTATAGGATCATTCTGATGAGGCGATTCCGTGACTGTCATTAGGTGTTCATTGAATAAGTATAAACAGGGGGAACGGGGGGCTCATGCCCCTCAACTTAATTGATATAAATGGGATTTTCATGCAGAATTAACAGTTTTCGTTCAAAATTTAGATATAGGATCATTCTGATGAGGCGAGTCCGTGGCTGTTATTAGGTGTTCATTGAATATGTATAAACAGGGGAAACGGGGGTTCTAATGCCCCTCCCCTTAACTTGTATAAATGGATTTTTCAATCAGAATTGTCAGATTTCGTTCAAATCTCTGAATAGTTCGGGAAGTTTAATGGTTAAGTATAAAAGAGGAGAATATCTCCTCCTAAATTATATAAATGCTAAATGGGATTTTATTAAGAATTATCCGATTTGCTCTGAATTTTGGTTATAGGTTTTTTAATATGATAAAGCATGTACTTGATAGTTTAGGAGGTTCAATGATTAAGTATAAAAAAGGAGAGCTATTTCCCCTTCTTAATTTTTTTTTCGAACGGAATTAACGAAAATACAAGGCTGTAATGTGCAATTAGTATGCGTAGCCTGTGAGCTGAATGCCATCAGTTTAACTGGGCATTATTCTTTTTTATTTAATATTAATTTGGAACTATTAAAAATATTTATTGAAAAAATAATATAACTTTAAAAAAAACCTTATTTTAAAAAGTAAATAATTTTTCAATTTTGCCCGAAACAAATCTAATATAAAATAATTAAAAATGAGATGTTTCAAGTTTGTACATTTTTTCTTTAACAATTCTTAACTTTTAATAAGGTCTGCATTGGACGAAATTTTCAATCCCGGTCTCGAGCAATCCATATTAAAATCACTGTCTCTGACTGACCTAATATGTACATGGAATAAGTAAAAATTGGTTCAATCAAAATTTTTACAAAAACCACATAGATTTTAAAATCGCTTTTATTTTACAAAAAAAAAAAAAAAAAAAAAAAAAATAAGAATAGTTAATTTAAATGCTAAAAAATTAAACACATTAAAACCAGAAAAAAAAATCTGCATATGACGGAATTCTGTCTTAAACAGAAAATATGTTGATCCATGCAAAATGAATACAATAATACCTGAGAAAAAATAAACTCCATTTAACCCTCCTTGGAAGGGCATTTGTCTATTACGTATTTTTTCTTTCCTATGTGATTATGTCTTAAAAGGTTTTACTGTATAACATTTTTGAAAGTCTCCAACGCACGGGATATGGATTAGCGATATTAAAATATAAGTGAAACATTTATATATAAATAGAGATTCATTGATAAATAAATATATCACAGCCTTTAACGCTTCTTTCATAATGAAAAGTATAAATATAAAAAGTGAAAAGCTATAATAAGTATTTTTGTTCAGAACTCTTCCATAAGAAAGAATTTTTTACCACGCCGAAGTAAAAAAAACTATGTAGAAATTCACGGCTGAGCCGGGGTAAGATTTAAACTTTTTTCTAGGCCGATCTGGGTTATGATTTTAACATTTTCCCATGCCGGGCAGAACTTTTTCCCCTATGGGTAGGTTTGGGACCTACTCTTGCAGCAAAAAAGAAAAAAAGAGGGGGATTGGCATCATATTATCCTCTTTAATAAAAAGCTACATGTTGCTGAAGACTGGCTTTTTCGTTAATCGCTGCCGCAGACTAATCTGGGAAAATGAAACATTTGAAATTACTGAAAAAATTAATAGCTTGAAAACTATTTGTCTTAAAATTGTTTGACAAACTGCGTTAGAGAGGTAAAATATGGTGTATATATATATATATACATACATTACAAATCTAATGAATAAGTCATTTTTAAAATATTGAATTTCAAAAATTACTAAATTTCACAATGAAGTACCAGCAAAACGTTCACGCGTAAAAAGTAAATGGTAATAGCAATGTGTCCTAGCTGGCTATAGCGCGTATCACAAATTACAATGCCCTTATTATTCTGTTAATATAAATGTGAATTCTGATGTCACGAGAGCATTATTTACATTTATTGCTCGACAAATACTAGATATGCCATTCTTGTTCAGTTAAAAAACTAGTATTAAAAAATGCTCTGACGAGCACCAAAAAAGGTTAATATGTTTTTAAGTATGAAAAAGGGTTTGACAAGTGCTTCTGTTAATTACTGAGCATGAGGAAGGACAAGGGATTCCTTCTTGGCTACAACTCACTTCAATGCCAACTTTGAAAAAATCATATTTGCGCTTTTTCCGTGAAAACAAATCAGTCGCAGTTACTATAAAAATGTATAGTGTAAAGAGTAATCAGTAAAGATACAGCTTAATTAGACATAAATGTAAGGGAAGATGACATAGTGCCAAAAACCTAATTCCTGCAGGTATCACATTCATGCACTGCCACCAAACATGCCCTAAGTGTATAATTGCACAGAAAATTGATTTGTAGTATAGTGCAGGGTGAACTGTGCAGTTAACATCAGGGATGTAGTGCAGGTTATACGCCGTATACCTTCTGGACTTTTTAACCCTTTCAGGGGCAGAGGAATTACGCACGTAAAAGAATGAAATAACTGACTGACACCAGAATATTCAAACAAACTTCTTAGAAAATAAAAAATTGCTATTTTGAACTTTCACTGAAAAATTAAAATTTTATTAAAATATTCTTGGTGCCATTTGTCAATTTTGGAATTAAAATTAGGTGGCTAGACCCTCTAGCCACCACCCTTGAAAGGGTTAATAGAACACCATATACCCTCTGTTTCTTAAGAAAGCTTACAGTATACACATTCTAGGGTATCCCTCTGCTTAGAGCATATATCCTATGTTATTTTTACGACTACACTCCTGGTAAACATCTAAAGCTCGGTGGGAAGTTCTACTAAAGAACCGCAATTTTTTTTTTTTATATGGAAAAAGCGCAAATATGATTTTTTCAAAGTTGGCATTGAAGTGAGTTGTAGCCAAGAAGGAATCCCTTGTCCTTCCTCATGCTCAGTAATTAACAGAAGCACTTGTCAAACCCTTTTTCATACTTAAAAACATATTAACCTTTTTTGGTGCTCGTCAGAGCATTTTTTAATACTAGTCATTTAATTTTTTTGATAAAAACGGAAGATTTTCTAATATCTTAAAAAGAAAAATAATTGCTGCTGTCAAAATTTATAAAATGATAACAGCATAAAATTTTGATGTATCAGAATAATTATAAAAGTCATTGCATTGCTATATAAAATGCATGATAGGAAAAATAAACCATGGATTTGAACGAAAAAAGTACACAACTTTATTAAAAGAATTAAAAGCCATACCGATTAAATACATTCAAGGTAATTTCTCAAATGAAGCATTCACAGAAAAATTCTAGAAATTGAATAACAATTAACATAAGAATATTCCCGAAGGAATAATAATTTAACACAAAAGCATTTCTAAAAAAAACGAACTTACACCCGACGGGATTTGAACTCTCTACCCGCTGCTGAGCAGCCAAATGCCTTACCTCGAGAGTCCTAGTTTAACACCAGAGATGTTGCAAATTTTGATATAGTACCTATATAAATGCCAGTAAAAGTCTTGTGACTGTCATCAACAGCTCCGGTCTGATTGTTTTACTTTTTATATGCCCGGCGGCTATTTTCCTACTTTTATTTTAGTTACTCGAAACAATCGCCAAATAGGTTTCCTTCGCCATAATTTCATTTTAAATATAAAGCTGTCACTAGCTTTATTGAAAATACATGACTTTCATTAAAAAACACATAAATTAAAAATACATATATCAGATACATTTAACTTGCACGTTTTTCTTTCATTTTATTAAAAATACTATAAGTAAATTTATAACTACTTAATTTATCTCGTCGACCAAAGAACGATAGACAAACTGTAAGATTATATGCCAATAATGGATGAACATAAATGTTACACTTCCTTGACATTAAACCCGCTACACTTGTTTGTTAAGTGATCAAATGATTTTAAATTCGATGATTTATTTATATTTTTATTAATGTTTGACTAATTTATTTGTTCTTTTATTATTTAATATAAATTTTATGCCAATAAGCGAATAGCTCCTGATATTAATTGAGAAAAATATAATATATAATTTATTAAAGTTACTGTATGGTTGTATCCGCCGACATTACTTGGTTAAATAAAAAGCATTTAACTCCTTACAAATTTCCGCTAACATTGATATTTTTGGTACCTTCGTATTAATGCCACCGCAGTAGAAGTTGTGCTAATGTGCCAATAAAGAATGATCTTGTTGTTCGTGCCTTTTTAGAGGTTTTTTTTTTCTCATTTTGACGTCATTTTTAGTACTTTGGTATTTTTTAGCTTATTTTTGATGCCATTTTTTGTGCGCGTGCGAACAAGATTGCTCTTTACTGGCGCATTAGCGCAACTTTTGCTGCGGTGGTGTTAATACGTAAGTACCATATTTTTTATGCTCTTTAATAAATTCTAATATTACATTTAAAATACTTCAATGTTATTCACATATGCGATATCTTACAAATATCTCTTTATGGTTTGATTTGATAAATTCTGCATTAAAATATGAAAACTTTTATTAGTATTCTTTTGTTCGAATAAACCAATAGATGGCGCTGACAGCAATTGAAGCCCAGGTCGATGCCGAAACTGACGTCACTCAACACTGATTACTTGGCCTTCAATCGCTATCAGCGCCATCTATTGTTTGAAATTCGAACTAAAATAAAAAGTTACGGTAAAAAACTCCTGACATTATACATAACCCTCCTGCAAAATTTTTTTTAAATAGCTGTCACCGTTTGCAAGTTATTGAATTTTAAAATCCATCAGTCATTTTTGGGACATCCGGTATGTAACTGGTATTGCAAAACGATATTTTCGCCAAATTGGCTTTAGAAAAAAATTAACGCCAATGTGATTCGTATATAACATTTGTGCCACATTTTAATATAGAAACAGAAAAAATTCGTACGAAAACAAAAATTAAAGTTCATCACGTTTGTTTTCAGAGCTATTTATATATTTTGGCATCATACCCTCCCTTTTTGAAGCCAAAATAGCACCAAGCTTTGGCAAACAGATTTATATTAATCATACATTCATAAAATAAGTAATAATTTAATTGACCTAGAATAATTTAACGTACCTTTAAAAAAAAAAAAGCTGACACATTCTCACGTCCGAATCATCATGGAGCGCCCGACTCACCGCTCTTGTGTTTCGACAAACCGGATTTCTTACCGGTACGCCCTTACCTTTCATCTCAAAGACTCAAATAAATGTAAAACCATATTTTTACGCTTATCTTTTAATTGTACTGTAGATTTTTCCATTCATGTCTAATTATTCATAAAATAATAACTGTGAAAAGTATTGGTATGAACGTTTGTACTTAATAACTTTACATATCTTTTTGTCTTGTACAATTAAAAAAAAACAATATTAATGTCAATCTTGTGTTAAATCAGTCTTTGAAATAAAATATTACGTGATGGAAAAACACGGTTACGTCGCTTTAGCGGTTAAAAACATTTGCCATTCGGTCTTTCGGCGCCATTTTTGATTTATTCGCCAAACACACCAACCAGAACAGGATAATGAACTTTTCAGCAAAATCTTGCCCTGATCGCCTAAATTTGTTGATTTCATCTTATGGACCTTCAGATAAGCAATTAAATAAGATTATGAATAAAAGTATCATTTTACAGTGGCTAGCATAAATTTAAGAGAGACTAAATTTTTTGCCAGAGGCGGCTTTTAACTTAAATAAATGAGAAATTAATAAATAAAAAAATATTTCACTTCGCTCGTCAAAATAGATAGTGAATATGATACATGAAAATAACAACAAATAAGTATTTTTTCACGTGATTTATCTAATCTATTTATTTATGTTACACACATAGCAATTTTTATGTTCATTTAAACTTGCGTGCAACAATTGCAAGAAGAAACAAATATAAGAAAAAGATTATGTTCAGCTGGAAATTTCAGACAAAAATTCGATTTTCTCAGCGACCGACAAACATACAAAGATGAAAAAAAAACTGTTCTAAGTTTTACCATGAGGATTAAAATAAACCAAAAACGAAGTTAATCCATCCGCGGAAACGTTAGCTAGACTTAGTTGAACTTTTTGCTTTCATTTTTTCATTAAAAAATAAATAAAAAACTATTCTAAGCTGCAGTAATTTTTTAAATGCTATCATTTTATTCGTCTCGTTGAGTTCTATCTTTAAAAAAAAAATTTACTACCGTATCTCAACTGGTTCGCCAGAAATTTTAGAAAGTTGTTTGCACTTTCTATTTCTTAAACATATTATACCAAACGCTACCGCGTTTGCTATGATATATACCTTTATTTAACTGCCTTTATTAAATATAAGGCTTATATTTTAAGCGAAATTAATGCAGTATGAATGATGTCAATGAGAACAATATTTGGTTATCGCCAAGCTAACATAAAAGTACTTTATTTTTTGAGTATGATTGTAATAAACATAGTCTTTAGTTTGTTTGTTCCAGGTTTGTATTTTAAATTATTTTGAAAAAATTGATTTGCTGAATCATTAACCCATTTTCTTTTTCTTTTTCTTTTCTTTTTTCTTTTTGCAGACTAAATCTCAACATCGCATAATTCAATTTTTTACACCGTTCAATAAAGAGGGTATACTTTTAAATGTAAAATGCTCGAAAACTATATTTCACTTTACTGACTTTTTATGAATTTAAAACCAAATAGCTCGATTGCGGAATAATAGTACATGAATATATATTTTTTCAATTATTTAAAATTTTAAGGGAAAACCACAATTCCTACCTACCGTCCTAGGACGGGCCCGCCCCGTTAACACCCATACATGATAAATTGATAATTATCTTTATCAGGATTCCTTATATTATTAATGGTGAAGAATATGTTGTCCTTCAATTTTTTTTAAACTGACTTGCCACAAAGATCATAAAATCCGTCTGCATCTTTTTAACTCACAGGCTATCAAAGCCTGAGAGCTAATATGCTCGAAAGTTCTGTATGTACGTATGTTTGTTACGCGATAACTCTTGATAGAAATATCCAATTTGCTTCAAATTTTGTAAATAAGTTCATTCAGATCAGACGTTTTTCTGATAACTTTTGGCAATTTTTATCGGGTTAAGTATAAAATGGGAAATGGAGAGCTAATTTCTCCCGTTAATTTAGATAGATAGGATTTCATGCAGATTCATCCGATTTGCTTCGAATTTGTTTTACCGATTTAATCTGATAAGGTGTTTCCCTGATTAGACTTAAAAGTTCATTGGTTAAGTATAAAATGGGAGGACACGGGGCTAATCCCCCTTAATTTAGCTAAATGGATTTTTCATACAGAATTATCCGATTTGCTTTAAATTTCACATGCTGGTTTATTCTATTTAGGCGCTTCCTTGGTTACATTTGGAAGCTCTTTGATTAAGTATAAAAGGTTACGTAGGCTAATCCTCCCTCTTAACTTATTTACCGTTTTGCTCAAAATGAGTGACTTTTATTTTATGAATAACAGACATAAATCACAGTATAATATACAGTTAGTGTAAATAGCCTGTGAGCTCACTGCATCAGTTTAACTGGATACTTTTCTTTTTATTTTTAACACTTTCCAAAATAATTGAAAATATGCTTATGCATTCGGCTTGTCCGGTCATCTGACCATTTGTCTGTGATTACTTTCGTACTGACGTATACTTTGTTTACGTTATTGAGGCTTATTGTAGAATAGACACTATTGAAAAAATAGTGTGTATGATACATACTTCATTCACAGGAACACACAAAAGAGTTCCATTGCATTATATTCTATTATGAAAAATCGTTTGCAATGCATTTTATAAGTGTTACACTATTCAAAACATAATGAGATTGTATGTACTAAAGTTGATTATAATGCTTTATGGGCTTTTTCAGGAATGTAGAATAGGTAGCATTTGTAGATCGTTTACAGGAAAGCACAAAAAAATTCCATTACATTATGATCGGAGGTGAAAATCGTTTGCGCAAATTTTAATATTGTATTGGATACTAGGATCCTGACCTAGGATACCCTCAGGTCAGGGATGTACAGGAGTATACTCCGTATACCTTCTAGATTTTTTTAAAAAAGCTCTGTATACCATATGTTTCTCAAATAAAGCATTAGTGTATACTCTACCAATAGATATAGATGATGTCAGCATATACCCTCTGCTTATACCGTATACTCTCTGTTTTTTTTACACTATAACCCTGCCTCAGGTGTACTGCAACATGTTTTCAACATAATTAAAAATGCATTCGGCTTACCCGATCGTCTGACCATTTGTCTGATTTTTACCTCTCATATTGCCATGTAATTTTTACATGTAATTGAGGCTTACTATAGAAAGGTCGGTATTGAAAATGAAGTGTGCATAATTTACACTTCGTTTACAGGGATTCACAAAAAAATTCCATTACATTATGGCTTATTATCAAAAATTGTTTGCAGTGGATTTTATGTTACGATATTTCAAATGTAATGAAACTGGTATGTGCCTAAGTTGGCTATAACAGGCTTTTTCAGGAATGTAGAATAGGTAAAATTTGTAGTTTATTTACAGAAACGCATAAAAGAATTCCATTACATTACGATCGGTAACAAAAAACGCTTACGACAAATTTTAATGTTGTATTGATTTTGCAAATATAATGAAATTTAAAAGGATACGCTAGGTGTACCGCAACATACGAGTATTTTCAACATGATTAAAAATGTATTCGGCTTCTCCGGTCGTCTGGCCATTTATCTGTGTTTTAACTCTCTTATTGCCATGTAATTTTTATATGTTATTGTGGCTTACAATAGATAAGACAGCATTGAAAATGAAATATGATTTTTTAATTATTACTGTGAATTCTAGAACGAAACAAATAATATTTCCTTTCAAACAAAAAAGTATTTTTACGAGAATATCAAAAAGAGAAAGAAAAATTTTGTGAAAATTAAATCAGATTTAAACGATGCATTTAAAATGACTTACTTAATTTTTTTTCTTATACACTCAAAATATACCAGGAGGCAAAGACTGTATTACACTGCTTAACTAAACCTTATTTAATCAAACAGGTAAATGGCCAGTAGATGCTTAACATCAGATGATTCGGTCTTAAAATTTCCCAATCAAAGAGAAATTAATTGAAATCCGTTTATAGGGAGATCACTAATTTTAAAAAAATTATAATTCACTGTTTCGCAATCTTTTGAAAGCCGATCAAATTAGCGTGCTTTTATAGTTATGGTGTCGCAACGGGGGTTGACGAGCGTAACTCGCAGAGGGATGACGAAGAGCCCCTTAAATTGTTGCAATAATACATGAAAATAATATATCTACATAATATTAACGTTTTAGCGAGTGGAAAAATACCTATTTATTATCTACAATAATTACTTGGAAAATATTGCAAAGCAATGAATCTAAAAGTAAATGCTTGAAACTCAGAGATAATTGATCTCTTATAATATTGAAACTGACACTAAGTTATACAAAATTGCTTCTCCAAGATATTTATCTGCATGTGATATTCGTTAAATGTTAAAACTCATGAATGCGTTCCATATCAGAGAAAGAAAACACTTATCTTTACTCAAACAAAACAAAACAAAAAAATATTAGCACGTAAATACATCGTGAACGGTACGATACTACTGTCACAAGCCTACACAGTGGCCTAATCACGCAAAATTGTTATCTGAGCTTTAAGGATGTAAAGCAAATAGCTTAATTAAGCACCTACACTAAAAACAAGCTTATTAATCCATTTCCTCAGGCAAAAATAACCATAAAAGCATGCTGTTATTTTAATTTGATTTTGAATATTGAAATAAATAAACATATAAATAAAAGGATCTAAAGAAACATTTATACTTTGCTAAGCGTTCAATAATATAAAAAATAAAATAAAATAGAAATCGTTCACTTACAGGTTTTAGCTTACGTGGTTTGCCGAAGTGTCAGTATTTTCTTCTTAAACCTGAAATACATTTTTCTCAAAAAGGTTTTTTAGGTGCGTTCGTAATTATGTAAATAAGTAGCATCTATAGTTGTCTTTCAGTCCGTCCGTCTGTCCGTGCATTTTAATCGTTTGACATTTAAAATATATAATTATTACATAATTTTGTCGAGTCATTTCAAATTTTGTGAAAATTGGACGCATAGATCAATTACAGGGAAAATCAAAAGTATTCCGTTACATTACGGTCAACGGGGAAAAAAGTTTCAAATGCTTTTTAACGATGTTACACTCATTCGAACATAATAAAATTTATATGCATCTATGAAGTATATATTATGATATACATTTTGCACAATCTGTAGTACAAATAACATTTGTTATTGATTTACAAGGCCACACAAAAGTATTCCATTACATAACGGTATAGATTTTGGCTACTATACTGTATCCAAAATATTGTGTACTATTACATCAAGATCTGAATAATTTTAGGTGCGTCCGTTATTATATAAATAGCTATCACCTATATTCGTTGTTCAGTTTGTCAATCCGTCTGTCCATCCGTCCGTCTGTCTGCTCGCATATAACAAAGCAAAAACTGCCCAACCAAATCGCACGATATTTAAAATACATAATTTTAGCGTAATTTTGACGAGTCATTTTAAATTTTATGAAAATCGGATGGATAATTTAATTAGAAGGACAATCAAAAGTATTCCATTACATTAGGATCAATAGGAAAAAATAATTTCAAGTACATTTTAATGATGTTAAACTCTTTCGAATATAATAGAATTGACATGAAACTACGAAGTATATATGTACTAAAATATACATTCTGTACAATCTGTGATGCAAAGAATATTTATTATTAAATTACAGGACCACACAAAAGTATTCCACCACATAGTGCTACACGGTGAAACATTGTTTGGGGCATGTTTTAATTATATTAAACTATTTCACATTTTATGAATATGATATACATTGCTGAGGTGTAATAAAAGTTACTTCCTGTATATTTACAGAAACACAAAAAAGATTCTATATCCGAAATATTGTCTACTATAATAGCAAGATCTGAATATTTTTAAAACTTCGTTATTTTATTAGCGCACCTCATTTGCTACGTTTCACATGCAATTTCCATCTTGTTTGAACGAGTGGGCATTGTGTGAAAATTAATAGATAAAATATGGACTTCAAATAAGGAGAAAAGTTACACAAGAGACATGTACTAATCTTTCTCTTTCCTTTTCTTTTTCTTTCACTTTTTTCTTTTCTTTCTCAAACGTGATTTCGAAGATTTTTTTTAATTCCCTCCACTCCCCTCCTTCCCACCGAAAAGAAAAAAAAATAGTATAAATTTAAAAAATAATAATAAGAGTAAAATGTACTTTTGTAAAAACGAAAGTTTTGCCATGTTTATACTAGACTCACATGATACCATGCGTTCTAGATATCTACATACAGTTTAAAATTTAAAAAAAAAAACTTATTTGTTGTTTGTTCACCATAACCAAGTAGGAATGCCCGCCAGTTGACGATTCTTATATTACAGATTTTCTTGTTCTTAGCTCTTTTATGATCATAGTTTGGAGGGGTTGTTATTTAAAGTTTTTTCAATCTCATCACAATCAACCGTTTTTGATCCAATGCTGGATGTAGATCTCCCCCAGATTTTTGTGATGATTTAGACTTGAAAATAAATTGTAGTTTTTACTCCTTAAACTCTATAATAATTTATCTTAATTTAACGGATATTATGTCGGCTCCCCCCCCCCCCCATCAAATCAATATGCACAAAATTATTGCCTGGATAGTTAAATTTTTCAACAATTGGATTTCTATGATGATGAATGTGTTTCTAGCTGGAATCGACTTCTTAAAAAATGTTATACGAAGTTTTAAACTAAATCATGATAACTTGGGGGATGGGGGAAAAGGCTTGATTCCTCAACCTCACCTAGTCAAGAAATTCAAGAGAAACTTGATTCGGTTCTCTTACAATGAAGAGTCATGTCTAACACTTTTCAACGATTGAAGTGAAAAAAGATATTACGTCAGTTCATAATACATTAAAAACAATAATAAAAATACAGACAATTTAATTTAATAGTTAAAACATACATAAAATTTATTTTAAAAACAAAGCGTTTTGAACTTAATCAAAGCTCTTCATCAGTAATGCATTGTATCCCAGAATAGCCAAATACCCACTCAATGAATCATGTTCCCTCCCACCAGAATATACAATCTTAATCTAACTCAATTACCTACCTCCATGTTTAATTATTTCTGGTACATGGCTTCAACTATAGATTGAATTATGTTATATCTCGTTAATCTGTGTTATTTATATAACTGTTGGGAATATTATTGGATAATTATTGGATAAAGGTTTGTTTAAAATAACGTGCACTCCTTAGCCGTAAAAATGGAACTAACAGATTTTGCAGCACGTGCGCAACTTCCCTTCTGTAATGTGTGAAAAGTTGCGGAATTTTACATTTTGTTTAAACTTCGACTAAATTTTTCAATTTCGTTTAAACAATTTTTTGTTGTTGTCGTTGTTGTTCTGAGAAAAAAAAAAGAAATTTTAAATTTTGCTTGAACTTTTACTAATTTTTTGAGATATTTCAGCATTTTAAATTTCATTTAAACCTTTTTGTTTGTTTGTTTGTTAGGAATTTAAAATTTTAATTATATCTCCGCTGATTTTTTTATAATTTTGGAAATAAAAAAACTCGGATTTGTAACTTTTATCGAAATAAATTGACTTGAATATGTTTAAATTGATTTAAAAATAGGTTCCTTTAAAATAATTTCAAAATTAAATTTATTAGTGCTTCTTTCTATGTTGGGATTTAATAATTACAAATTAACAATTTGAATTTATGCATTAAAGGATAAAGGGTTTTGAAAGGAATATTAAATGAAACCCTTTGTGCAATCTGCGATTATATTTACCCACTTATTAGTTACACGTTCTATAAATTGTCTTCCATATTTCTTTTTTTCTTTTTCTTATGAGAAAAGTTTCAACGAGGAATTTCGTAGTAAAAAGTATTATTTTAAAAACTCACTTGAGAAAAAACTAATGAATTAAACTTTATAAATTAAACATTTTTATAATTTCCTAAGACAAATTAGCATTTATTGTTTTGATACTAAAGAGTTTACAAAAACTGTTATCCATTGAAATCATACATTATTTTAAACATGTTTGAAATTTAATATTTTTAATTCTTAGAAAAAGTACTTTATTATTTTTTGACGATTTTACATGTGGGAAAAGATGTATACATAAAAAAAAATTCACGAAAATAAATGGGAAAAGACTGTTTATAAATTAAGAAAATAAATAAAAATTGAACATCAAGCATAGATTCTGAAGCACTTATCAACACGTTCACAAGACTACAAAACTTACAATTTGATAATTCGAAGCATGATGTCTAAGCAAACGATTTCATAAACCATAGGTTCCCAACCTTTTCTGGTCCACCGCCCCCTTTACAAGATAAAAAAAATGCCAACGCCCCCTCCCCCTTCTATAATAGTTAATTGAACAAAATGTTAAAATATTATTGCATATTATCTATATTTTATCTGTCAGTCAATCTATTAATCAAAATGGAAGTTAATTAAAAGACCATCAAAAGTAGAAAAAAATTGTTTAATAAAAATTGAAAATAACACAAATATGATGATACTGCTGTAGATGCATTTGCAAAAGGATCTAAAAACCAACTCGGTATAATCATGTATAAATGTCTTGTAATCGTTCTGAGAAAACTTCATGAAGAACATCCAAGTGTTGACAGTAAGTAAATAAATATTCTTATTTTCACAGACTGCGAACAATGTGGCAATTTGGCTGTATCCTCATCTAGTTAGGTTTCCTTTGAGCAAAAGAAGTTTACCTACAAAAGAAACTATGAGGTTTTTCGTTTTAATGAAATCTAAGCAATCATTTTATGTCTTATTATAAATATTTTAAATATTTTAAATTTATTTAATTAAAGATTCTAAAAGATCTGTCACATAAACGATGTCATTTTTTAATGCAATCAGGTTTTAGCGTATTTTTACAGCTCTGTTTTTAGTTAAGTGTAATACTAAATCAAATATATCGAAAAACGATTCAAACAAATACCTTTCCAGAGACAATGAACTTCTGTGTGCAGCAGCAACCGATTGAATTCATTTGCAAGTCTGATTCAAGGTGATAGTGACAACTGCACTACAAAGTAAAACAATTGTTTCACTTTTTTGTGAAATGATTTTCACTATAAAATAGACAAAATATCCTGTCATTCAATAAATTGTTTCTATTCCTATTGACGGCTCTAACAATGTAATGAAGCGACTTATACAGACGTTCATTCCAAATTTTTTTAAACCAATTTCTGATGATGTGTAACGGAATGTACAGAGAGTACATTTAATGCTGCTTGTTTAAACTGTATTAATGAAAGCCTTTCTGATGTCCTGTCGTTGTTCGAGCAACATCAGTAGCAAATGACAAAATATTATAATAAAGAATCTATTTTTCATGGCCTAACTTCGAGGTATTAAGTATCGATTCTCTCTTTGTATCAGTTTCCAAATATTTAGCAAAAAATAATAACTCTTGATTTTCTTCTTTTATGATTTTTTGTTATTTGGTAACGTTGATCCATGGATATCCATTGATGAATGGAATATTTGCAGGTCTTAGTAACAGCATAATGATATTTCAATACTTTTAGCCATCTATTTCTCTTTGTACAGAATTGTTATTCAGGATTTTTCTATTGATATCAGACGGTTTCTTATGATAAAGAACAGTTTTGATTATCTCTCTGACTACAGGCAGGATTAATTTCTCGCCGACTGTATGCAATTTTTAATACTTTTGTTATTAAAATTATAATGATATATGAGGCTCGTAGTCTGTCATCTTCTTGTTTAGAAAACTGACTTAAAAAAGTTTGATATGTTTAACCGTTTTAAATTTTTCTTTTCTAGTGTTTGAAGTGGTCAGAGAGGCAATCCCAAAACTTTTTTCAATCTCATATATGTTACTCCAAAATTCACTATCACAATATCAAAATTAAATGTCCATCGTGAGGATTCTACTGGTATGAAAGCCCGTGCATTAGTTTATGAAATAGGACTACTGCGACTATCGAAAAAAATGCTGAATAAAAGCGCCATCTGTTATGTGATTTGCACCAAAACATAATCAGCAATAATATTTATGAAGGTAAAACTGAATCTAAAGTTTGATGAAAATACGTGCATTAATTCATGAGATACAGCTGTTGCAGAAATCGTGAAAATGACAGCATAACAGCGCTACATGTGGAGCAGTTTTCAGCAAAATGTAAACAGTATCTATTTATGTCAAGGAATAATAAAATCAGACGTTTGGTGAAAATCTATGTAGCAGTTCTTGAGATACAGCCGTTGCGGGAATCGTGAAAAAGGCAGCTTAGCAGCGCCATGTGTTAAGTGATTTACATCAAAAACTAATCGCATCAAGTTATAACAGAGAATACCTGAATATAGATTTTTTTATCAATTCCGTGCATTAGTTGTTGACATAGAGCGCCTATAAAATTTATGTCACATGCAGAGCGATAAACATGTTTTATGAATCTCTGACCTCTAAAATGTATAAATCCTTCAAAATACGGAATTCAAAAAATTTCGCGAATCTAATACTTTTTTCTTGTAAAAATAGAAGACTGTAAAAATAGGACATATCTTTGTCTTTTCTATCAGCACGCATGTATTCAAATGCTCTTGTAGCCTAGAAGTCTTCATGGCTTCATTTGAAAAATCTTCTTGGCAAATTAAGCACATGGGTAACGATTGGTTGTAGGAGAGTGCGTAGATCCATATTTCAAATACTCAATACTCTGCTGGCATTTCTTCTTCGATTAAAATATTTTGAAATAGAAAAATTTTACCCATATAAGTTTAAATAAATTACTTTTGAACAAATTTATATAACGATTTTTATCCCTTTCACTAAGATTAAACAAATTTTTTTAACTGATTTATATCACGGGTTTATTTAAAAATCTCTGTTCATTCACGTGTCGTCATACTTCAGAATTTTTCGAAATACAGGTTAATAAAAAAATAATTATGTTTAAAACTTTTAGCCAGTCAATTATCGCGAATTTTTTACTCCACAATTTTTTTAATTGATAATGCGTTTTAATTCGAGTTTAATTCAGGCCTTCCTCGAATTTCAATGCTATTTTTTAACATTAGTAAAATAAATCCTCCCCCCCTCTCCCTCAGATTTAAGTCCGTCTGTATAGATTTCTATTTAAAGGTGCAGTTAAGGTTTTTGTCTCGGACTGGGCAATGTAGAGGAGATCAACTATTTTCATTATATTAGTTCCTAAATAAGTAGGTATGCCATGAACGCCCCCCTCGACTGTCCGAACGCCCCCCAGTTTTCTCTAGACTCGCTACCGCCCCCCTGGAAGGCTCCAGCGCCCACTGGGGGGGCGATACCGCCCCCGTTGGGAACCTATGTCATAAACGAATAACACATTCGAAAATCCAATTTTATCGATTTCTATATAGTAGAAAAAATCCGAATTATTTTGTGCCGTCCCGTATAAGATGTATAGATTTGTAAACATGCAACAGAGCGTTCCAAAATTAAGCGTAAGATTTATTTAAAAATTCCCTTTTAGCAATTTCCGTCAATAGGCAAAAATGCACTCAAATTCTTTTATACGGCTCTGTATATACCTGTTGAATTTATACCCATAGAGTAATAATCAAAAAATCCCTGTCGGTTGGGCCTATAGGCGGAGGTAGATTTCGAAGAGTGCTCATTTCAACAAAAAATATATATATATACTAGCTGTCCCGCCCGGCGTTGCCCGGGTCCATATTAACAATATTAAACGAACTTGAAATTTGTAAGATATTATTATTAACTCGAAACATGCAGAAATGCATTGTCTGAAATACGTAGCCACTGACTGTGTGAAAAATTGGTTTAAAAAACAGCTAATGTTAAGCTCTAAAAATACTCAAAATGAGTGATGAAGAAATGCGGGAGGGAATATGTATCCAACGACTGCGTGATTTTCGTGTTAAAGTGTTGATATTTATCAAAAATCACTGTTAAGTCACGTAACTAATTATTTTTTTCATTTAGAAATCCCAAGTGAAATATTTTGAACTTCAAACTAATTATAGCACTCTTAAATCCGACTATACCATGAATGAAATCGATACTCGCTGGTAACTAAAATGTTGGTATGTAGTATTATAATTTCAGAGCCATTTAACAAAGTAAGTGTTATTTTTAATCAAATCATGCGTAATGTTCACTCTATGGATAAATTCCTAACCATAAACTTTTATACTGTAACCATAACCTGTTTGTAAGCTAATTGCGACTTAACAGTACCTTACCTTAAATTAAATATAACATAAATGTAACCTAGCCTTCACTTTATTGTAACATATCCTTATTCTAACCATAACATAAATGCAATTTAACTTTAACCTAAATTTAACTTAACCGTGACGTAATTGTATCCTAACGGGAAATTAAATATAATCAAAGACTTACCGTAATGTAATTGGAACCTAAATGTTACCAAACCATATATTGGTTTCATGTCCATGGAAATTATTTTGTCTTGTTCGGATCTGGTTATGTTTCATTAGAACATTTTTGTCGGGTTCAGATTTCGTTCGGTTCAGATTATAGGTATTTTTTGATATTGAGTTTTAATGTTCGGGTCGTATTCATATCCATGGAAATTATTTTGCCTTGCTCGGATCCAGTTATGGTTCTTTGGAATATTTTTGTCGGGAACAGATTTGTTTCAATTCAGATTTCGGCTTTTTCTTCAAATGGAATTTTTGGGTTCGGGTTTTCTTGCGTGTTCACGGAAATTATGCTGCCTTGTTCGAATAAGAACATGCTTCACTGGAATATTTTTTTCAAGTTCATATTTGGTTCAGTTCAAATTTTCTGATTTTTTCAAAGAAAATTTTTGGGTTCAGATTCGGTTCCTGTGAATGGAAATTTTTTGTCTTATTCAGATCCGGTTACGATTCCTTGGAATATTTTTTCCTTGGAATATCAGGTTCCGATTTGGTTCTATTCAAATTTCAGGTATTTTTTCAAATAGAATTTTTAGGTTCGGATCTCGTTCATGTCCACGGAAATTATTTCGTCATACTTAAATCCAGTTATGGTTCTTTCGAATATTTTGGTGGAATTTAGATGTGGTTTGGGTCAAATTTCAGTTTTTTTTTTTTTTCAAATCGAATTTTTTAGGTTCGAGTTGGGTTTATGTCCATAGAAATTATTTCGTCTTGCTTGGATTGGGTTATAGTTCTTTGGAATATTTTTGTCAGGTCCAGATTTGGTTCAATTCAGATTTCCGGTTTTTTCTTCAAATATAACTGTTGAGGTTGGGTCTTATTGCATGTTCACGGAAATAATTCTGTCTTATTCGAATAAGGACGTGCTTCGCTGGAATATTTTAACCAAGTTCAGATTTCGTTCGGTTCGCGATTTTTTCAAAGAAATTTTTTGGGTTCGGATTGTGTTCATGTCCATGGAAATATTTTGTCTTGTTTGGATCCGGTTGCGTTTCTTTGAAATAGTTTAGTCAGATTTAGATTTGGTTAGATTCAAATTTCAGGTATTTTTTTGAATGGGAGTTTTAGGTTCGTATCGGGTTCATGTCCACGGAAATTATTTTGTCTTACTCGAATCCGGTTATGGTTCTTCCGAATACTTTGGTCAGATTTAGATGTGGTTTGGGTCAAAGTTCAGGATTTTTCAAACGGGGTTTTTTAGGTTTGAGTCGGGTTTATGACCATGGAAAGTATTTTGTCTTGCTGGGATCGGGTTATAGTTCTCTGGAATATTTTTATTAGTACCAGATTTCGTTCGAGTCATATTTTGGGTTTTTTTAAAGAAAATATTTAGGTTCGGGTCAGGTTTCATGCCCACGAAAATTATTTTTCCTTGTTTGAATCGGGTTATGCTTCACTTGAACATTTTTACGGGATTCAGATTTGGTTCGGGTCAGTTATCAAATCTATAGTTTTTTCCAAACAGAATTTTTAGGTCAGAGTCGGGTTTATACTCACGGAAATTTTGTGTATCACGGATCGGAGTGTGGTCTGTTTTTGTTTTTTTTTTTCTGGTTGTGATCGGGTTATGTTTAAATTAGTCTCAACAGGTTAAACATAACACGTTCAGCGATTAGGTTATAATCAGTTTTGCTACTATTCTTTTTAGGCTATTTCTGATAAATAATTTACTTTGCTATTTGATAGTTTATTATATCGTATGAATCGTTTGCGGATTCAAACAATTGTACGCCAAACAGCTATTTTATTTTTGTTTTAAAAACAAATTAAAGCCATATTACAATATTAAATTGAATGGACCACATTTTAAATTTAATCAATGATAAAGAAAAAAACTCTTAGAAAAGTGTTGTGTAATTTTTTTTACTGCAGCACAGCTAATGACTCATACATTCTAATGTTCGAAATGCCAAAAATCTGCGTACAACCATACAGTAAAAAGAAATTAATAGAGTGGAGTATAATGTCTTGGTGTGACGCTAAAAATGTAACTCTAAAATCCGTTACATTAAGTCCAAATAAGCACCAACAAAATTATGTGCTTTGACACGCCGATCAATTCAAACTGGTTTAAACCCGTATTTCTTTGTTTTTTGCTTTTTATCTTTTAAACTGTAAATGAATAGATGACTAAAATTTCGTTTAAAAATAATGTTTTGTGCCATTATTGGCTGTAATACACGATCGGAATGCATAAAAAGATACAAATAGATCAATCATAGGCAAGAATTGTTTGATTATTTTTATCATATGACTTTGAAATATCAATATAGAAGCATCATTTAAGACTTTGCTTGAAAAATCAACATTCTTTCGTTAATGTCTTAAAATCGTCTGCCCTCTGATTTTAGATTAATATTATTATTTAAGTGTTCATGCATGATTTTAAAAGAATCTTTTCATCACTAAATTTTATATATTAACATGGAATTATTAATATGTTGTTAAATCATAAACATTTTTCATCTACGTTATAAAGTATTAAAAATTTCTGAAAAAAGAGAAAACTTTTAGTAATACAATTTTTTACTTCAAATCATATGTTTTCAATATTTTATTCAATCTTGTTTTGATATTTAATTATTTTTAATTTTCTAATTTCAATTATTTTAAAAACAAACATTTATTTTAATAAATAATATAATAGAAAAAAAACATTTAAAAAAATACTATTTCTTCGTAAAATATGCTTCAGCTCTAATTCATTTCTTCCAATCCGTCTTATTAATACGAAATTCCTTCCTCGTGCTTTATTTTGAGACATTAAAATTTCAGCGATAAATGGTTTCATATTGCAAACCTTTCTTTTCCTCGGTTTACTTCGCCACCACCTATATTTTTCCTCCATGGCGTACAGCAGCCAGCAGCTGTGATAAAAAAAAAAAAAAAAATCCTCATTTAAACTGACAGTTTGCCAGTCTATGAATTTTAAAAGTCAGTCCCAGTTTTTTAAATTATTTCTGCGAAAATTTTATGCAACCAACCAACCATAAGAGAATGAAAGGAAAAAATGCTAAAAAAAGCAATTTTTTATGAGAGTGAGGTTTGGAATTTAATTAATTACTCAGTTAATAAATAGAATTTTGAAATTCTGAGCATCAGGTGCATCAGGAGAGATATTGGGCTACTCTCAGAAAAATTTTGAGCTTCGTACGTACCGTAGTTTTCGCTAACTATCGCAGACACACACACACACACACACAGAGCGATTTGTTATTTTATTAATATAGATGATTAGAGATAAACCCAGTTTAATAACTTCACTAGCAGGGGTGACCGAGCTCAGCTCGGTCAAAATTAACTTTGTGTTCAACTCGATATAGTATTTTCCCTGTATCATTCACTCTGTGTTAAAACTGTAAAACATGTTATTAATAATAGTATTATTTACAAAAACAATCAATAAGAAAACTATATGTTTGTATGCACATGATCATAAATTTTACTTTATTTTAAAGTTTACAACGAAATGACATCAATTCAAATCACTTTTTTAACTCGACTCTGATTAGTTTAACTATGCATCTCGAATACTGTCAAGAATATATAAGAAATTTCTTCGCATTCTGAAACACAATTTTTTTTTGCCAGATATAGCCAAATTTGGACACATTCTTTCATTTGGTGCCAAATACGTGTTTTGATTTCGTAATCTTAATAGTCGATTTTTTGGCCAAATTTCGCCAGTATTTTATCAAATATCGCCAACTTATTGGCATTTGCCATATTCTCGTGATCCTGACCCTTATTACTCAAATGATCAATTAATCAAATGTGATCAAACATGTGACTTAGCTCATTGGTCTTCAGGTAATGAAAAACAGCAGGGTATAAAATGAATCAAAATCGTTTAAACAAATCGTTTCTTAAGTAAAATTAGCTTGACGGCATTCAGCAATGAAGCGATATGACCCATTAATATAATTTTGTTTAATATGCAACTCAGCCCAATAGTCTTCTCGTGACAAAAAACGTTTCGTTGCAAAATTTAGGTAATATTGATTGAGTCGTTGTTATATATAATTAGAATGACCCGAACCCATTAAGACCTAAAACGACCCACTAATTGAATTGTTACGAGCATGTGTCCTAGTTCACTGGTTTTCTCTTAACCGAAAACGATATAATAGAAAGTATACTCAAAATTGTGAGAACAATTTTCTAGATAAAATTAGCATGACCCACAAATGACCTTTATATCGAAATCTCTCGAAAATGTGACCTAGCTCATTAATTTTTGCGTGCCGAAAAACGTCAGATACAAAATTTAGATAAAATCAATTGAGCCAATTTTTAGGTATAAATAGTTTGACCTTGATTCATTATGACCCAAAATGACTCATTAATCGAATTTCCTCAAACACCTGACCTAACCCAATTATTTTATTGTGTCCGAAAACGATAGAACATAAAATTTAATCAAAATTGCGCGAAACATTGTCTCGATAAAATTAGAATAATCCAAAAATGACCAAAAATTCCCTCGTGAAAAAGTCTCTCAAAAAATTTTATCGTGCCAAAAATATGCTGTATACAAAATTTCGTTAAAATCGATTCACCCTATATAGCTTGACCATGACCCATCATGACCCACAAATGACCCTTATAATCGAAATCTCTCGAACACGTGACTTAGCCCATTAGTTTTCTCGTGTATAAATATTGTTACACACAAAATTTCGTTAAACTCGATCCTGCCGTTCTTTAAATATAAATAGCTTGACCCAGACCCTTTATGACCCTTTATGACCCATTAATCGAAATTTCTCGATCATGTGACCTAACCCAATGGTTTTCCCGTGCCAAAAAAATGTTGTATACAAAATTTCGTTAAAATCGATCCACATGTTCTTTAGATATAGCTTGACATGACCCATTATGACCCATCATGACCCACAAATGACTCTTATAATCGAAATCTCTCGATCGTGCGACTTAGCCCATTAGCTTTCTCGTGTCAAAAAGCTGTTACAGGCAAAATTTCGATGAAATTGATTCTGCCGTTCTTTAAATATAAATAGCTTGACCCAGACCCTTAATGACCCAATATGACCCATTAAAATTTTTTCTCGAACATGTAACCTAGCCCAATGTTTTTCTCGTGCCCGAAAACCATAGAATGCAATTTTTAGTCAAAATTGCGTGAGAAAATCTCTAGATAAAAATAGCATGACCCACAATGACCCCAAAAATGACCCACTAACAGAATTTTCTCGAATTTGTTACCTAACCCAATGGTGTTCTTGTAATCCAAAACGATAAAATATAAAATTTGGTCAAAATCGTTAGAGCCGTTTTTTTAGAAAAAAAAATTGCTTGACCCATAATGACCCACTAATCGAATTTTTTCGAACCTGTGACCCAGCCCAATAGTTTTCTCGTGCCAAAAAACGATTGGATACAAAATTTCCATTAATATCGATCCAGCCGTTCTCTAGATATAAATAGCTTGATCCTGACCCATTATGACCCAAAATGACCCAATAATCGAATTTTCTCGAACATGTGACCTAGCCCAATGATCTTCTCGTGCCCGAAAATAGTAAAATTCAAATTTTTGCGAAAATCTTTAGAGCCGTTTTTGAGATAAAATTTACACACACAGACACACACACACAATTTTTGCTCGCATTAGTATAAGATTTGGCCGTTTATGAAAAATTTTTAATTTCATTTTTCTGCAAAAACTGGTTTTATCAGAATCATCTTAAGAAAAATTCAGCTCAAATGCCCATTTTGATAACATATTTTGAAATAAATTCTGAATTTATTAAAAAATCGACCAAAACAGCACATTATACAGTTCCTAAATGACAAAAAACTGTCAGTTGAATGCATTTGAGAAAAAAAAATTGAATTTAAAAATGAGTCATAAAATAACCGATTTGTTGTTTGAATACATCCTTAATTCTTTAATCATGATTGCTTCGGAAAATTTTGTGCGAAATACTCACTTTGACAGCATTTTTAAAAATATATTCTATCTTTATCAAAAAACTGGATAATGCGTCACAGTATATAATTCCTAAATAAGAAGATCTGTAAATTGGATGCGTTTGAGAGCGAAAATGGATTTTAAAACGAGTCATAAAAAACGCAATTTGCTATGTGAAAACTTCCTTAAATTTTCAAATCTCGAAGACTTCGGGAAATTCTGTTCAAAATACCCTTTTTGGTAGCCTTTTTCGAAATATATTCTGTCTTTATCAAACAACCGATCAATGCATCTCATTATATAGTTCCTAAATAAGAGGATCTGTAAATTAGATGCGTTTGAGAGCAAAAATGGATTTAAAAACGAGTCAGAAAAAACGCAATTTCTTTTATGAACACTTCCTTAAATTTTCAGTCACGATGATTTCGGAAAATTCTGTTCAAAATACCCTTTTTGGTAGCCTTTTTTGAAATATATTCCGTCTTTATCAAAAAACTGACCAATGCATCACATTAATAGTTCCTAAATAAGAGGATCTGTAAATTGGATGCGTTTGAGAACAAAAATGGATTTAAAAACGAGTCAGAAAAAACGTAATTTTTTATTTGAATACTTCCTTAAATTTTCAGTCCCGATGACTTTGGGAAATTCTGCTCAAAATACCCTTTTTGGTAGCCTTTTTTGAAATATATTCTGTCTTTATCAGAAAATTGACCAATGCGTCACTTTATACAGTTTCTAAATAAGAGGATCTACCATTTGGATGCGTTTAAAATCAAAAATGAATTTAAAAATGAGTCAGAATATAAGCAGTTTGGATTTGAGGTTTTTCTCCAACTCCTATTTTTGTTTAATTTCTTTTTGCTATACGAATTGGTCCTATGAAAAACTTGTCAATATAAAAGTTGTAGATATTTTTGAGAAGATGTAAAATAAATTTAATCAGATTTTATATCTTAAAAATTGACGGAGTTATGGATTTTTTTTCTTTTTTCGCCGCCCTTTTTCTTTTCGTTTTTAATTTTTTTCATTGGTAAAAGTTGGTCCTATCAAAAACTTGTAAATACAAAAGTTTTAGATAATTTTAAGAACATTTACAAAAAATTTAGTTGGACTTGATATCTTGAAAATTGACGAAATTATGAATTTTTTTTCTCTCAAAACCCCTGTTTTTTTTTTTTCGCCTTTTGAACCCACTTCTAAATTTATCAAAAATCTGTCATGCATAAACTTTTGGCCCATTTTTAAGAAGTAATATAAACTTTAAACCGATTCGATATCTACTTTAATTAAGAAGTTATGGCGTTTTTTCGATTTTCACAAAAACGCCCCCTATTCCGACCCCCTTCGTCCGATTTTGCCCATTAACGAACTTAGCCGAGATTTTATCCCCTTTGATTTTATGTACCAGTTTGGTGGAGATTGGTGAAGAATTACAGAAGTTATCGTGTCCATAAAAAAATGAGATATATATATATATATATATATATATATATATATATAGATAGATAGATAGATAGATAGATAGATAGATAGATAGATAGATAGATAGATAAACTGGTGCGATTGCAATAGGTAGTATTTCATACGAAATCTACCTAAAATTAAAATTATATAAAGGAATTAAAAACGCACTTTCATTGCTCATAGACAGTACTGTAACCGATTTATTTCTCGAGTGTTTGTAAATAAAGGATAGATGTTATGAACATTAGATTCTATAGTAAGCAACCTGTGGTGCACCTCAGGGATTTATATAGATTTCAGTGACTTTAAAATAGAGCAACATCATTAAAGTGCATTTGGAAATAACTTTTCCTTAATCCTTTAAGCGTCCTGCAAAATTTTCTATTAATATTTAACAATTATAAAATAGTAGCTATATAAAGTATTGGCATGAGAATTTTTATTTGATAACCTTGCATATTTATTTATCTCTTTCACTTAAAAAAAATTAAATTTAATAACGATTTTCTGTTAAATCAATCAGGCTTTGATTCCAGAAGTTACGTGACGGGAAAAGGACGCTTAAAGGGTTAATGACGCTTAAAGGGTCCGTAATCTAAAGTAAAGGAATTCTTTTGGCTGTTCGTATAAATGAGCTATAAAAGTTAGACACTTCATTTCCAATACCGAACATACCATAATAAACACCATAGCATATATCTATTGCATGGTAATACAAGCATATTTACGCGAGTTAGAGAACCAACACAAGAGACAGATGGCCAGACAAACTGAATTTCTAAACTGTTTTCAATCATGTTGGAAAGTGTTAAAAAATTCGCTTTTTGCATATACCGGAATACTGTACGAGGCTATCTTAGTCCATCTGAAAAAAAACCGTTCATCCTATAGAAGAAACTTTTAAAGATATTTTCACTTGTGTTTCAGTATTTTTAAACAATTCTTTTTGTATTGGCTAGCTAAGATCGATTTGTACAAACATCTTTTTTTTTTTTTTTTTTTTTTTTTTTTTTTTTTTTTTTGCTTTTTCGATTTTGTTTAAAGATATTTTTAATTAGGATGCTTTCATTTCCGAAATCTGTTTCGAAGTGTAAGCATCCTCTTGAAAAAAAATCTTCAAACAAAATCGAAAAAGTAAAAATGGACAGCTGAAGAGATCATCTTAGCTTTTCGATGCAAAAATAAATAAATAAATAAAAAATTAAAAAATATTTAAAAATATTAAATTGTAAACGGGATATCTTAAAAATTTCTTCCATAAGATTAACATTGTCGAATGAGTCAAATTAAGTAACTGAAGTAACCCCTTAAAATTAGTATATTTGTTCGGAGCATTATGGTTTTATAATTTTTAAAGTCGAGGAGATTTATTTAATTTCTAGCCATTAAGAAATATTCGAAATTCATCGCAAAAATTCCGAGAGAAAAGACACTGCAATTAAGCAGATCGTTTGTATTGATAAAATGAGGATTTTTTATTTAATTCATAAAAGCATTTAGAAGTTCCTATTTCTAACTATAAATAACGAGAAGTATTTTAAATCGAATTACTAAGATAGCAAGCTTTCTAGACAAAATATATTGCCTTTGCCTTTGCTGTAAATGTCATCTTATCTTTTCCGAATTTTCTTTTTATTTGTTTATTTATTTATTTAATTTTAGAAAAGAGAGTTTTCTAATAAAAACATATTAAACGTAAACTGGTGGTATGCTTTCATTACTTCTATTTCAAAATTAAAAATATTTTATAGAAGTTTCTATCAATGCATCTTTTTTTTTTTTTTTTTTTTTTTTTTGCTTTTGAACCTCCTTTAATTTAACATCGAGCTATACAATAAATCAATCGCAAATTCCCTTTGAAGTTTGTTTTCACCGGCTTTGGATAATTTTCCAGCAGTTGCCTTTCATATTTTTTCATTCAGATTTATTGTAAATTAAAAATATTATCAATAGAAACCTCCAAACAACATCTAAAAATTACTTGTAATGTTTAGTTATTTTTTATATTATTTTCTTAATCAAAATAGATAATAAATACAAGCATATTCAGGGCCGTAGCTAAGGTGGCGCTGTGGGCGGCTCAGCCCCCCCCCCCTAAAATATTTTGACCCTTCCCTCCCTGGAAAAGATTCCAAAGTCACTAAATGAATTTCTGTTCCGACAATTCAAATGAAATTCTGTTCAAAAATCTAATTTAGTTTTGAGACCTTTTAACAGTTTTGCAGAATTACTAAATTGTATCTAAAATAAGTGTTTCAATACTCCCTCATCCTATTTGTACATATGAAGCAGGCATGATGTTTAATTTTGCGCCAGTTATACATTCAAAATTTTCATCATCCTATGCTTTTCTTAGCATCAAGTGAAATTATTACAACATTTTAATAATAAACTTAGTACCTACAATGTGAATGTGCACTAATTTATCTTTCTGCGTTAGAGAGAAAGAGAAAAAAAATATGACCCCCCTTACTGTTCACTTCTAGCTACGGCCCTGAGCGGATTACTTACGCAAATGACTAACGTGGGACAATTTCAATATTTATGTTGAACAAGAACCTATATCAATTACTTGGAAACTTTAGAGTACAGACAGATGGGAGACAGATGAATAGAATTCACAAATCCGGTACAACTATGTTGAAAAGTCTTAAAAATGAAACTTGATAAATATTTCTCTTTTACAAAACCGTTCGTTGTCCAATCGTTATATATGCTTCTGTAATTTTACAGAATATTTCATTTCTAGAAAAAATATCAAGACGTTCTTTTCTATTCAATTTTAAACATAGATTATTGTTTCTTTTAGTTTATTTTTTATTAACAATTTATTCTAAGCATAAAATTCTTAAGGTTATGTTTTTCAAGGAAGATTCTGTACTAAAACTTATAGTCTGGGAGGCGGCAGCATAGTCAATCACTTCAGCGAGTTAATGGATGTAATTCTAAGAATAAACAGATATCGATGCGCATATTAAAACGCAATCGGTCTGTCAAGTCACATCTTGGTGGAAAACATCTGAAAACCCGATTTTAGCGGTTTATCCATGGGTTGAACATTGTATTTTTCTGTTTTCCAATCTTCCATTTTTTCATATCTTTGGGTGCAGGAAAACACAATGATAAACCTATGAGTCAGCCACTAAAATCAGGTTTTCAGGTGTTTTTGAACAAGATATGACTTGGCAGACCGATTGCGCTTTAATATGCTGGTCGATATATAACTAATCCTAGAATTTCATCAGTGACTTCGATGAGCAGATGACTGACTATGCTGTTGCTTCTAGGTCTATTATTAAAGAGATCAAATTCGCAATTTATATTTTTAAGGGCGATTTTTAACGTAGTTGAAAAGAGGTTACGACTTCGGTCCGTCTGTCTATGAGCTCTAACTTTTGTAAATACATTCGGATCGCCCTGATTTTTTGTGTCCTTGATCTTTACAATTAAACGATTGGTATTGAAAATAAGTGTGTGGCTTTAATAGTTCATTTACAGAGGTGGTCAGAAGTATTTCCTCAAATTAATGGGAAAAAATCTTTTCAAGTTCATTTTAATGATGTTAAACTATTTCAAATATACTGAAAATAATATGCATTTATGAAAAGCAGTGAAACATGCGCAGTGCTGAATATGGGGTGCAAAGCACATAATAATCTGATATTTAATCCAGACAAAAACATGCCTAAAACTACATAAATCATATTTGCAGAAATTAATATCCATGAGTGACCATACAAACAGTTTCTTGCATAGCTCTGTAAACTATTTCATTTAAATGTTAGAAAACATCTCTTAGTATACTAAATGTAGCTGAGCTTGAAAATGCGTAAAACTAATTAAATAAATAACATATCTAAACAATTCGCACTCTTTCAGTAACAATTGCGAATTCTTTTATGTAGCTCTGCATAGATAATTTATTACGCACCACACAATATACAAAAATTTACTTAAAATTAAAACACATACTATAATTTAAAACGCACTTTCAGCAATGATCTCCAATAAGTAATATTTCGAATACAGTATTAAAACTAAAATCTTTTATGTCTACCTGTAAATGGACGATACATGAGATATATACAGGGTGTTTCAAAAATGACCGGTATATTTAAAAAATCAATAAAAATCAATAAACGGGCAGCGATAGAAATACACCGTTTGTCGCAATATGCTTGGGACAACAGTAAATTTTCAGGCAAACAAACTTTCGAAATTAGTAACAATTTTCAACAACAGATGGCGCTGCAGTCGATTTGAAAGATATAGAAGAAAACGCAGTCTGTGAGTTCACCATTCTATAAGTCATCTTTCTGCTGTAAACGCGTGCTGCTCACAGATTGCATGTTTGCTGTGAAAAAAATGGTTTAATCATTAGAATATGTGAAAAATATCGTACTTTAGATTTTTTCAGACTGCAGCGCCATCTGTTGTTGAAAATTGTAACTAATTTCTAAAGCTGACTAATTTCTGTCTGAATATTTACTGTTGTCCCAAGCATATTGCAACAAACGGTTATTTCTATTGCTACCCGTTTAGTTTTTATTGATTTTTCAAATATACCGGTCATTTTTTAAACACCCTGTATCATATTTTACTACAATATGTCATTATCATCATGTTTGAAAAAGTGCAACACAGTAGAAAAACGCTATGAACAGTTTTCCCTCTACACCATTATATTTCAGATATCTTTTGTGTGACCCTGTAAATAAGTGTTTGGCACTCCATATTTTACAGAAAGCACGTTTTAATGTTAAAAATTCATATCAATTTCATTATGTTTGTAATAGAGTATTATTGTTACTAACATAATACTATGTAAACGCTCTGGCCATAAAAACATTTTCTTCATAGATAATAAAATAATGGAATACTTTTGAGTTTTCTCGTATGCATTCTGTAAATTTACACATAACGTATGATCTATATCTAGTAACTCTCTTCTAGTTTCATCTTGAGGAGGACTGCACTATTTGACCATTGAAAACACATAATCTGAAATCTTCAGGGAGGGGGCATCTTATCGTTCCTGCGAAACTCTCTCCCCAGGCCACCCTCTAAATTCAACACTGGCAGCAATAAACTCATGGAAGAAAATCTAACACTACCTAAAAAACTGCAATTGTATTATATACCTTACATTGTTTTAACTAATTGTTGTTAGTTTATTTCATTTTACTTATAATTTCTCTAGAGCAAAAGAAAGGGGGGTGGGGGAGAAAATTTTTGTAAATGTAATGAAAATAGAAAATAAAACCGCATTAATAAAACCAAAGGTTTTTTTTTTTTTTTTTTTTTTTTTTTTTTAAATACAGTGCCAGCAAAAAAAATCTTGACATTTAGGGCTTTAGATGTTTTGTTAAATATCTAGAAATATACACGAAGAATTATTCTAAAACTCCAAGTGTGTAAACAAGTAAGAAAAATCATGCATTAAGCATAGATTATGAAGCACTTTCCAACTGTTCATGAAATGTTTAACAAAACTTCGTTATTTAGGAAATAAGGTTACTGTATAGAGCCAAATGTATATTCGAATACTTTTGAACAGCCCTGTATTTGATCTGTCGGTTGATATATATACTATATAACAGAGAAATTTAGTTTAGCAAGAACAAGCCTAACAGGTTGAAATTTCTCTTTCAGCATTTTATACTAATAGATAAAAACATTCTTAAATACTTTTGTTCAACCTTTGTACCTTTATTACATGTCAGTATTAAGCCAAAATTTATTTTAAACTAGAAAAACACTATTAAAACTTCTGGAATCACATTCTCGGAAATTATTATTCATAGGCGTCCATGTATCCAATACGTACTTTGCGTGGTCCTGTATATAATTTTATCTACATTCTGCAAACATTTCTTAGTAAATTGAATGCAATTCAGCGTAAAAATTCATTTTTGGTACCCTGTATATCAACATTAGCATTCATACACACCATATAATATGCATAGATTTAGGTGAACTTTAAAAAAAAGCATATCATAATTAAAATGTATTTCATCCATTGATCAGCCATCATCGGATACATATACAGTACTTCGGAAAGAATGTACTGTTTGAAATCTTTTGTTTGCCCCTATAAATACTATGTACTTCGCATGACGGTATCGTATAATTTTGTTAAAGTAAGTGATTTTATATTTATTCTGTTTGGCAACACCTTGTAATAAGTTTTTACCATTCTGTATTGGCAACACTTTTATATGTATCTCTCTGCCGCCTCATGTTGGTGGTTAGCTGTATGTCTTACTTAACGCGATGCTATCTTCTTTAAATAAAACTTTTTAGTTTAATAACCTGCTAACTCTGACAGGTTATGGGCCCAGCACGCTTCCACTGCGCTCGTCGACTCTGCTGAAGGTGTTAGGAAAGATTGAGTTCTTGCACACTAGTCACGCCGACCACTTCCCAAAAATTCACTAATGTAAGCACTGCTTCCAGGCACTTTTCGAAGATGCAGCAAAAGACGAAGAGAGCATCACTAAATGGAGTCCAGCAAAACTGAGCGGCCACTGTCCCGAAACACAACATTCAAACTTCACTGAAGATACACATGGACAGGTGGGGGAACAGGAGGAAAAATCATCCACAGTGCAGGTGAAGGAAAAGTTACACTCAGTATAAAAAGAAATGATTCAATTGTGGAGGTAACTTTAAATAATGTTTTATATGTTCCTGAATTAACTGCTAATTTAATTTCTGTGAAATATCTTGCTAAGAAGTTAAATATCTTAACTGTATTTGATGCTAATAATTGCAAATTAATTGATAAGTATTCAAGTAAAATTCTCGCTACGGGTACTTCAAAAGATAACACTTTATACTATCTTGATACTGTAAGAAGCACAGCCTTAATTTGTTCTAAAAATGAATCTATTAATATGTGGCATAAAAGAATTGCTCATCTGAGTTATCCTGGACTAAAACGATTGAAGTCAATGGCTAATGGTATAGATTTTGATGATGATTCTGAAAATTGTACATCCTGTATAAAGGGAAAAATTCATCGCCAACCATTTCCTAATCATAAAGCCAAAAGAGCTAAAGAAATTCTTGAGCTTGTTCATTCCGATTTATGTGGACCAATGGAAGTTATGTCACATGGAGGTGCTAGATATTTTCTTACAGTCACTGATGATAAAACTAGAATGACTTTTGTAAGTTTTCTAAAAACCAAGGATGAAGTTTATCAGAAATTTGTGGAATTCAAAACTTATGTTGAAAAACAAACAGATAAGAAGTTGAAAATGATCCATAGTGATAGAGGTAAAGAATTCTTACCCCTTAAAGAGTTTTTTAAGAAAGAAGGCATCTTTCATGAAACAAGTATTGCACATACTCCTGAACAAAACGGGATTTCTGAACGATGTAATAGGACACTTGTAGAGAGAGCACGTGCTATGCTCAGTCATGCTAATTTAGACAAACGATTTTGGGCAGAAGCTATAAACACAGCAAATTACTGCAAAAATAGAAGTCCTACTGTTGCTGTAAATGGGAAAACTCCTTTTGAAGCATGGACCGGAAGAAAGCCAGACTTGCAACATATGAAGATTTTTGGATGCAAAGCCTTTTCTCATATACCCAAATGTCAACGCAAGAAATGGGACTATAAAGCCAAAGAAATGATATTTGTTGGATATTCCCAAGAAAGCAAAGGTTACAGACTCATGGATCCCAACACATTCAAAATTACTGAAGCTAGAGATGTAATATTCTTAGAAACAGAAAAATGTACTCCTTCGTGTGCCTCAGAAAACGAGCAGAATCTGGAATTTTATGAAGAAGAAATACTTTTCCCTGTTTATCAGAAGCCACAAGATGTTTCCATAAATTCAGAATTAGACGATGGAAATTCAGAAACCAAAGATGATGCCCCAGAAAAACCTTGCGAAGAATCTGATAGTGATGCTGGTGTCAGAAGATCCAAACGTGAAATAAAAATGCCATCTTATCTCAAAGATTATGACACATCCTCTGAACATCATTGTCATCTTACATCGACAGTATTCGAAGATGAGACAGAACACAGTACTGATGTTCCAACATCCTATACAAATGCTATTAATCATGCAGATGCTGTGAAATGGAAAGGGGCAATTTCTGAAGAATTAGAAGCTCATAAGAGAAACAAAACATGGCAACTCGTACCACTTCCACCTGGCTGTAAACCTATCAAAAGTAAATGGGTGTTTAAAATCAAGCATGGTGCTGATGGAAATCCTCAACGCTATAAAGCAAGATTGGTCGCCAAAGGTTGTTCCCAAAGAGCTGGCATCGACTACACAGAGACATTTTCTCCAGTTGTACGCTATGAAACATTGAGAGTGTTAATAGCCATGTCCACTCTTTACAATTGGGACATTGATCATCTTGATGCTGTTGTTGCATTTCTTCAAGGAAGTATTGAGGAAGAAATTTACATGGAGCCCCCAGAAGGCTTGGAGTTCTCCAAAGAAAGGGGAAGCAAAGAAGAAAAGATGGTTTGTCGACTCCACAAAGGAATTTATGGATTAAAGCAATCAGGTAGAACCTGGTACACTAAATTAGACAAGAACCTGAAAGACTTAGGGTTAACATGTGCTGATTTTGACTGTTGTGTTTACTATAAAATTTCAGGTAAGAAGATTCTACTTATCGCAATTTATGTGGATGATCTCTTGATATTTTCAAACTGTCCTAAAGGTAAAAGCTACATTAAAGATGAATTATTTAAGCGATTTGATATGAAGAATGGTGAATTATTGTTGAACTTGGTGAATTAAAGTATTGCCTAGGAATTGAAATTGAAAGAGATAGAGAAAAGGGAATTACTACTATAAATCAATCAACATACATAGAATCAATTCTTAAAAAGTTCTCTATGCATGACTCTAACCCTGTTTCTACGCCAGCAGACACCAATCAAAAATTGTCTAAATCTCCTAACAGTGATGAAAATTTGACATCTATATACCAGTCAGCTATTGGTAGTTTACTTTATGCTGCAAAGGGAACACGTCCTGACATATCCTTCATTGTAGGATTATTATGCCAATATTGTCAATGTGCATCTAAAATGCATTGGGTTGCTGCCAAACGTGTGATATCTCCATGGCACAACTAAAGCTAAATTAAAATATGACCGTTCAGCTAATAGTGAATTCTTAGGATATTGTGATGCAGATTTTGCTGGATGTCCTGATGACAGAAAATCAACAACAGGATTTGTCTTCAAACTTGCTGGAGCTGCAGTAACATGGCAAAGTAAAAAACAAACAACTGTAGCCACTTCAACCGTTGAAGCTGAGTATACAGCTTTGTCATCTGCCACTAAAGAAGCAATATGGCTTAAAAAGTTCTTAAATGAGTTGAACTTAGAGTCTAAAGACAAACCAATAAAAATATTCTGCGACAACAAAGGTGCTATTGATCTGAGCAAAAATAGCTTATTTCATGCTCGCACTAAGCACATTGATGTGTCTCACCATGTTACTCGAGATTCTGTTAAAAAGAAACTCATAAGTGTTGAAAAGATTTCAACTGATGATATGGTTGCTGACTCTTTAACTAAAGCTGTTCCAAAACAAAAGCACGAATGGTGCATGAATAATATGGGACTCTCAGAACTCTAAAAACTTTATTTTTTGAACTTTAAATTTCATTTTTTGCTTATTCTTTAAAATATAAAATCAGGGGAAGTGTTAAAGTAAGTGATTTTATATTTATTCTGTTTGGCAACACCTTGTAATAAGTTTTTACCATTCTGTATTGGCAACACTTTTATATGTATCTCTCTGCCGCCTCATGTTGGTGGTTAGCTGTATGTCTTACTTAACGCGATGCTATCTTCTTTAAATAAAACTTTTTAGTTTAATAACCTGCTAACTCTGACAAATTTATATTAAGCATCAGCGACATATAACAATTTTATTATATATGAAATAGTTTAATATAATTAAGATACATCGCACACAATTCCCGCCTTTATCATTATGTAATGGAATTCTTTTGTGTACCCCAGTAAATGAATAATAGCTATTTTTTCACCGCATATTTTACAGAAAGCATATTTTAGTACACCTCGTAAATTCATATAAATTTTAATATATTTAACAAAGTATGTAACATCTTTAAAATTTGTTTGAAACGATTATCAATAACGTCCAAAAATTTCAGATATTTACAAGAGTAAAAGCGCGGCCAGACAAATCGAATGCATAAACACTTTTCAACTTTGTTGGAAAGTGCTAACAAAATGGTACAGCTCGTGTATTTTCGCGAAGATTTTTTCCCGAAATTTCAATAGGGGACCGTCAACAAATTGAAACAGCACGAAGATCTTTTAGATAACCCTATCAAAACTAATATAACAAAAGCGTTCAAATTGCAGATTATGATTAAATGACTTATTGTAATAAACTGTATTCATTGATATGAGGGTAGCATGTACACTCGTAGAGAAATTAAGGCTTTCATAAAAAGAATTTCAAATTTTGTCAAGTTTTTTACTTATAATTTTCAGATTTCGTAATAAAAAAGCAATGTTCTTTTCAGAAAATATGACAAACAACATTATATACCCTGTAATCAAGATATGAAAATAATAATAACTGTATGAAAAATGAACAGGTTTATTAAATAATGTTTCATTACACAGGCGCGAACGCAATTAAAATATAATGTGTCTAATGAGTTAGGTAAATGTATAGAGTAACTTTTGTGAAAGTCTCGATAATATAGCTTGAAAATTGTGAAAATTAGCGTCGATACAATAAGCTCAAAATCCATTGTATACAACATGTAGCAAAAAAATGAGGGGCTATTCCATATATCCATTGATTGTATCAATATACACTAGCCTTCAAAAGTTAAGGTACAACAGGTTTTTTGCGTCTAATTTGCAAATGAATGAATATAGAAACAACAAATTTGGGGGAAATGTGCGCAAAACTGTTATTTATTAAATGCAACATAGAAATTTATTTAAGTTAAACTTATAAATGAAATTACAACAAAAAAGCACTCACGGCGAAAAATTCCATTCTTGGAGAAATCAGTACATTGCAGTATTATGCAGTAAAATGTGACAGAAACATTAAAAATCTGGTTCTAATACGGAATATGTCCACCCCGGACATGAATACATTGGCGGCATCGATTTTCCATGCTCTTAATTAAATTGTCGGACACCGAAATAGGTAGCGTTGACCAGACATTGAATAAGCCTTGTTCCAGCTCGTTTAATGACCTTGGAGGAGGACTTTAAGCCGCAACCTGTCTTCCAAAATAGTCCCAAAGATGCTCTATCGTATTCAAGTCTGGAGAATGAGCTGGCCATTCCATTCTCTCCAAACCGTGATCCTCAAAATAATCCTCAACAGCCACAGCTCGGTGTGGTCTCACATTATCATCCATTAGAATGAAACCATTGTCAATTGCACCGGCATATAGGCGCACATATGAATCAAGGATCTCATCCCGATATCTCGCACCAGTCAAAGTTCCTTCATGGAACACATGCAGGTCAATGTGGCCTCCGAGTAAGATCCCTGCCCAAACCATGATTCCACCGTTTCAACCTGTGTGTTTCGACAGTGTTTGATTGATGGTTTCAAGTGCATTGTTCTCTACAGATCAGAAGACGTCCTGTATCGCTCTCCAGTGTGAATGCGGACTTGTCTGTGGAGAGCACAGGAGCCCACTGTTGTCTGGTCCAGGGAACATATTCTCTTGCCCAACATAAGAGGGCTATTCTCAATCGGCTGTTGAAGGGGACACACACAACTGGTCGCCTTGCATAGAGACCTACATTGTGAACACGTCTTCGCACCTTAATAGCGGAGATTCTTCTCCCTGATGCTGCAAAGTGATCTGCAATGAGTCAACTTCTCCTTCGGGCCGAAAGAGCTCATCCCTCTAGTTATTAAAAAAAATCATTGCTAAAAGAATAATAAGACATTGTAACTAGTCTGATGTCACAATCCCAAAGCTTTCTTCTATATTATACTTGTTAATAGTTCCAGAAAAATTAGCAAAATAGCAACAGCGTCACTGGCTAGGTGCCAGAATTTAATCAGCAACCATTCTCACTGAACAAGTTCTGACTGAATCTTATGTTAGAGGAAAATCCCTGTGTTAGTTTTTCAAATAGAATCATAGTAGAAATCTTAAATAAATCTGGATAGAAGCGCCATCTGATGAGCGATTTACTCCAAAAACTAAAGAATACTAATTTATATCAGCGACTAACTAGATCCGAAGTTCGATGAAAATACGTGCATTAGTTCCTGAGATAGAACTACTGTGATAAACATGAATAATGCTGGATAGCAGCGCCATCCGCTGAGCGATTTATACCAAAAGGTAATCAGCACCATATCAAATATTATATCAAGAACTAAAGGAATCTGTATTTTTATGAAAATTCATCCGTTAGTTCTTGAGATACAGCTACTGCTGAAATATTGAAAAAGGTAGCAGAGCAGCACCATCTGTTGGGCGATGTAACCAAAAACTAATCAATTTCACATTATATTAAGGTCTAACTGAATCTAAAGTTTTGTGAAATTCCATGCATTAGTTCTTGAGATAAAGCAGACCATAAAATTTTTGTCACATACCGAGTGACAGACAGACTCGCATACAGACATTTTGTAAAAACATGTTTTTTGGGTTCTTCGACCCCTAAGGCGTGTAAATCAGTCGAACACCAGAATTCGAAAATTTTCACAAATCCAATACTTTCTTGTAAAAATAAAACAAAGTAAAAAATATGAAAAAAATAACATACAATGAAATTTAAAGAAATTAAAATAGACTATTAAGTACAATTATTACTTGTGCTCAGAGGGTTCTGTATAATAAATATATGAATTATTAACCGTATTATTTAAAAAATATCGTTGCTAAAAGAATAAGACTTTGTAATTAGTCGAGTGCAGCAACTCCAAAACTTTCTTCTATCACATACATGTTAATAATACTTACAAAAAATTATGGATAATAACGATATTGGCTAGGTGATTTGCATCAAAATTTAATCAGCAACAATTTATGTCAAGTTCTAACTGAATCTTAAGTTCGAGGAAAATCCATGAGTTAGTCTTTCAGGTAGCATCATTGCAGAAATCGTAAATAAATCTGAATAGAAGTGCCACCTGTTGAGCGATTTAATTCAAAAATTAAAGAATACTAAATATTAGAAACTAACTAAAAATGGAGTTTGGTGAAAATTCGTGCATTAGTTTCTGAAATAAAGCTACTGGGATAATCATGAATAAGGCTGAATAGCAGAGCTACCTGTAGGACGATTTACACAAAAAGCCTCATATTATATCAAAAACTAAAGAAATCTGAAGTTTTATAAAAATCCGTCCATTTGTTTTTGAGATATAGCTATTGCTGAAATCGTGAAAAAGGCAGGTGGCAAGCGATGTAATCAAAAACTAATCAATTTCACTTTATATTAAGGTTTAACTGAATCTAAAGTTTTCTGAAACTCCACGCATTAGCTCGAGATACAGCACCCACAAAACTTTTCTCACATATAGAGCGACAGAGACATTTTGTAAAAATATCTTTTTGGGGTTCTCTGACTCTTAAAATGTGTAAATCTGTTGAAAACCAGAATTCGAAAATTTGCATGAATCCAATACTTTCTTCTTGTAAATATAAAGTTGTGTAAAAAAAAAAAATATATATATATATATAGTATGTTACTTTATGTATATTGTATATACTAGGTATGAATAGGTATACCATAAAAGTTCAAAGATATATGAAGCCTAAATAATATCAAATATTGCTATTCTGGATGACTTTTTAAAATTTTATCCTGTCTTTTTATGAACATAATTGGGAACTGACAATTAATGTAGTGCATATTTAAACTTCATTTCACAAAACTAAATTAAGTGTAGTAATATTTTTTTCTTTTTACAGTGCAGCTGAAACAAAACCCTTGTTCATAGTTTAAACTTGGTACTGTGGTAAGCACACTTCAAAAAGAGGTTCCAAAGTTACAACAACACGTTGGTACATGATACGTTTATACAAATAGATTTCTGTTTATCATTTAAAAACATGGGAGGTGTATTGAGAGGTCCACTCAATACAAACAAGTTGAGAATCTCATAGGATTTATGTAATTATTTCTAACTAAATTAGTCTTTTTTAACAATTTGACGTTTATTGCTTTTATACTGCTATTGGATACTGCATTACACAAATATATCATTAAAAGTTTGTATCTAGGGTTTAGTAGGCCGATGGTATATATATAGAATCTGTTGCCCCTGTCATTATGTATGTCTAAAGTATCAGTATCTCAGCTAATTATACATGATTCTTTTCAAAAATCATTATCAGCAATGTTTTTATACTTCTGCTACGATAAGTACCTTTAGCATTCGTCAACAGCATTCAACAGTGCATTCAGCAATGAATGCCCGAAACTACAAATTTGTGTGTTACAGGAAAATGTGCTTTTCTCAAAACTTCTGAGACATAGGATAATTGATATAGTTTTCCTACAAGATTTAAATTAATATCTACTAATTATAATTTTTTCATAATTTTAATTTCAGTAGATTTGGAAATTGATAGAAGGGGGAACATATTTTAACACCACATTTTTGACATTCTCTCTTAAAATACACTACCTAAAATGAAAATATTTCTAATTTTAAATCCTTTCAAATGATATAAAAAGAAAAGATTTTTTTTCTTTTTTAAGTAACGTAATTAGCCTCTCTACCCCAAAGTCCTAAATATATTTCTGAATGTTTAATAATCGTTAAATATGTGGGTTAATAGTCTTTATTACTTCCCCAATTTGAACTTTACACATTCCATAATTTACAAGTAAAATGGCTATGACAAACAAACATAGGAGTGATCTTATAATGGTCCTGTTTTCACTTTTTAAGTATAGAACCATAATAATGAAAGGAAAAAAAAAACATTCGATGTTTAGTTGAATGAAGCACTTTATCTTCAAATTTATTACTTAAATATATCAATCTTTTTTTTAAATATTCTTATCTTTTCTACTTGTTATTAAAATGTTTATATTTTATAAATCAGGTTTTCTTCTTCTTAATTACTGATTTAACAGAAGCTATTTTTTTTACATTTTTTTTTAAATAAGCATTTACATATATTTTTAAACCATACTTTCATGTGTAATTAAATGTAAATCAGAAAAATGTTGCAATATTAGAAAATTGTCAAATAGAGACAAATGTTCTCATTAAATCCTTGAAGATGAGGTTAAAAAAAAGAAAAAGAATAGTCAATTTCTTTAAGTTATTTTAGAAAGATATACTAAAATGGATTCAAAATATTCTCCAAAAAATATATATCTAAACAAATATATATATGTTAGTAAATGTTTAAACAAAGGAATTCTGTTTTTCAAAAATTTTATAATCACTACTTGAAAAAAAAAAAGGGGGGGGGGAGGGATTAGAGTTTTCTCTAAAAACTGCAAAATAGAATAATTTGAAAAGAATGCAATTCAATAAAATTTTTTATTTATTAGTAACAATGCTTAGAAATTCTGTGCTTTTACAGCTTTTAAACATACAGTATCACAGCACAGAAAAATCAAATTGTATAAAAAGTACAAATTTTCAATGACTATTAATAAAACTTTCGAAAATACTCATATTCACAAAATAAACAACATAATAAACCAAATACCTGAAGTTTAGTAATGCTTTTTTGGACATTTATTTTAAAACAAAAAAAATTATGAGGAAATTTCATTTATTTAAATGAAACTAATATAAATATAATTGACGTTAAAAAGTAAAAATACAATCTGAAACCATTGGAAAAAATTCTTTAAAAAGATGAAATATTTAGCTTATTTTTTCACATATTTTCAGCAATGCAGAATTGGAATTCTGATAATTTGGGTATGCCAGGAATGAAAACACCAAGTACTCAAAAGAAAAAATAAATAAATAAAAATGACTAGTACACAAAATTTTCTTTTTTAAAAAGAAGTTTAAAAAAATAAATAAATGATAGTGCATTTATTTTCCACATGCATTAGTCTGCCATTTTCTGTGTTTGATCTAACTTGACAAATAAAAAGCAAAATGAAAAGTTTTGTAATGAATTTTAAAATTCATTTAATATTGAAAAAAAAAATAGCTATTACAAATACTACAAAATAAAACATATTAAATTGTTTTATTTATTTTTATCTCAAGATTTTACTGAATTAAGTAAAATACTATTCATTACATTCATGCTGATGATTGGGGGGAATTGAAGGCAGGAAGTTTATAATATAGCTTTTGAAGATATATCCCTCAGAAAATATTGTTTTCAAATTCAAAGCAATTACTTTCCCACACATTTCTAAATTAATTTTTGTTCAGAAATGCATGAAATTGGCATGTGTTCTAATTCGAGAACTATTTAATCGAATAGTGCTTTCCATTTTTTGGTAGAAACAACATTTCAAAAAATACTATCAAAGTTGGCATTTGAATCAAATTTCTGGATGTAACAGTACTGGAAAGGAGAAAAACCTATTGTCACCTGACAAAAATTGCTTATAATTAAATAACTAATTTAATTACCAAAAAACATAAAACATATTTTGATTCCAAATAGCTTTGGTAGTCATCTCTGCCAATTTTATGCTTTTGTATTTAAAAATGAGTCAGAAAATGTGCCTGAAATTTTTGTGTTAGTTGAGCAAGGAACTTGAAAACCGCATTAAAGAGTAATAAAAGATTAAAATATATACATATATATATAAAAGATAAAGACAGAAATTAGACAGAAAATTCAAACCCAGTTTTCAGTACCAATAGAAATGGTATATGTTGCTTAAACATAAAAATGTATCACTGGCAAAAATTATTAGAAAAACTTGCATATATATGACTCTGTGTGTGTGTAAACAAAAAGAAAGGAAAAAAAATCGCAGATCTATGAAAATATCTCATCCCTGGCATTTTGACTATGCATACGTCAGAAGTTTTCAATTCTCTAAAACAGTTACAAAAAAATTTAAATAAATTAACATAATATGCAGGTATGTACAAATACAGCTTATGTTAGTTTTACAAAATGAATCACGAGTTTGTATATAACTTTTGAAAGTTCTAAAAAATTAAATATTGTTTTTGATACATAATATTTGGTTCTTTTACATATACATACTTAAAAAGAAAAAAATGCAATGAGGTGGTTAATGTTACATACCATAATTGTATATGATGGCAATAGCTTCACAGTTTTTACATAAATTTTATATGGACAAAAATTGTTATTAATATTAAATTTATTAACTTATAAAGATAATTATGCTGCTTTTCTTAATGAATACTCGTTAATTTTATACATGGAAGACATTAATATTATTAAAATAAATATAATTTTGCAAAAGTAATGACTTCAGATAAGTGGTTAAATAAAATCAAGTAAACACAAAAATATGATTTTTACAATGTTACATTTAATAACATATTTCAGGACTTCCATTTTTGAAATGCTACTGATTAATTTATATCGAATAACTAAATACTTTAAATTGTAAAAACACATACAAACTACACAAAATCATTGTAACTGAAAAAAAAGTATAACTTAATAATTATAAAATATAATTCTCAACAAGCATATATTAAAATAATATACATCTTTCACTGCTTTATATCACAAATTTATCCATCCAGGACAAAAAAATCTTAATACAGTATTGTATTCCTTCTCTATTAGGCACCAAAATTTGGAATGAGAACATAATTATAAAAAATTTGAAAACAAAAGAGTGTAATGAAATTTTTTTTTCTACTTTCTCATTCAGCCAAGAACAGTTCGTAAAATTAATTATCACTTTTTGATCTTGACCTCTTTGTTAAAAGTTCAAGTGTTTTTGGAATGACGCAAATATTTGAAGAAAGTCAATTTTAAAAATGTCTAATTTCTTAGGTATGTATTAGAAGTTATGACTCAATGACCTAAGATACCTAGAAACCACATTGGCAACTTTTTCTTAGGCCAAAATCTTTGCCTTCCGTCATGTGACGGAGGGCACATTTAGCGCGCCAAACCAGTTTTTCTCCCGCCGAAACTCATGTTGTTACGTTTGTCTTGAGTTGACGGCACTTCTGCTTTTCGCTTTGTGAAATCTGAAAGATGCGAATAAAGCGATCACCGCCAAAAAACGGCATCTTTTTGCCAAAGATGTTGGATTCGAAACCATGCCCAGAAAACAATGGTATGTGGCGTCTACGTATATTAGAAAGTCAATGTTATGACAAATAATTTTAGAAATGAAATCATTATAGTACAACTGGGTTACATGTTTTATTAAAAACTTATCTTTAAATAGTTTTAAATAAATCTCAATATTCTTTATAAGGTTTGTAAAAATAATAATTATTCATTATTATTTTAATACATTTGAAATATTTGTAATATATAGGGCAATTGAGCCATAATTTTAAGAATAATTTATAATTTTGGGCCAAGGAATCAAACCAGGGTTGCATCAATGTTTTGCCACTCGCTATCTCAATGATGCCAAGCCCAGCACTTTTCACTCTTATCTGTTGGAAAGGTTGCAAACTGCAGCACACAATGGAACAGTGTCTGTGACCCACCAAATTTGAGGTAAACATGAAACAAAAGGGAAATCTAAAGGTGAAAGTAAATAAATCTACATATGGAATTTTTTACAAAAATTTTCCAAAAAGTTGATATTTAGGGTCAAAAAGGCTTGAAGGGCTGCAAAGGGAGGGGAAGAGGGAGATTCAACATTAAAAAATAATAATAATACATTTATTTTTTTGTAATCCAAAGTACAATTTTCATGTTAAAATATTGTGTTGCAGTGTTTTCTTCTGATAGATGGAACATATGGCACAATTTTTTGACTGGAGCTCATTATTTCCTTTCTATATATCATAATTTCTGAGCTATAAATATGTATCCAATAACTGTGTGTAATTTTTGTGTTAAAATATAGACATTTAGTTAAGATTACTGTTTTAGCAGTAATTATTATTATTATTATTATTTTAGAAATTGAAATTTTGAATTTTTTTTTTTTCAAACTAATTTTTTCATTCTTAGATTTGATTATACCTGAACCAAATCAACAGTAGATCATTAGCTAAACGTTAGTATATAGTATTAAAATTTCAGAGATACTCTATAAAATTAAGTGTACTTTTTCAAATTTTAATGTGAACAATGTTAATACTATGGCAAAATGCACAGATAAAACAAAAAGTGACTTATGGGAATGAAATTTCCTCAAGTTATTTTTTTAAATGTTTTACAGTGCTGCAAAGGAAATTTTGGAAGTATATGGTATTTTGAATTTTGTTTTTTGATGACAATGAATAATATTGAAAACTACATTTTTGAAATATGGAAAAAGGCAGAGTGGGGCCTTTTAAATCACCAGACATCATCTGATATTTAAAATGCTCTTTAAAAAAATAATTGTTATTGTCCAAACTTTTTGAAATTTTTAGGAGTTTAAAACAATGTTTTTACAGCCTGTGTGAGAAAATCGAAAAAAAGATATTTAGTGGTAAAATGGTTCATAAAAAGACCTTTCTTTTGGTCTACTTCCGTAATTAGAAATAAACAGTCCTTATTGACTGAACTCTGAGATTTTCAGCAGTTATACATAAGATGGTTATGCATCATCTCAAAAAAAAAAAAAAAAAAAAAAAAAAAAAAAAATCGGGTAAAAATGTTTATATTTAATTGAAAAAGGAATGTTTTCTTGTTATCGGCTTGGTTCTGCTAGCATTAAAGAAAATAGTTCTTATTGTCAGATTTTTTAAAAATTTTAATAGGTTATAAATATATAACTGTATCCAAGCGATCTTTAAATTTTGTGAAAAAATTTGCTGATTTAGTAGTGAAAACTAGAGGCAAAGGCAAGTGAAATTGCACCAAAATCTGCCCAGTTTTTAGTGTTTTCATCAAAATGTTCACATACTTTATTTTGTAAAAATACTTCCACTCATCCAAATGTACCAAAATTTTTGTAGGTGATGCAAATCTGCTTTGAAGAGATGCCTTAAAAAATTATGTTTAAATATGGACATTTGTAATTTTACTATAGAAAAAAAATAGTCTAGTCTGTGTTAGGTACAAAGAGCCCTGAGGTGATAATTTTTTATTAAAGGGTTAAAATAGATTTTTTTTAAATTAATTATATTGTCAAAGAGAAGAAGGTCTCAACTTAACATACAAATTTTTTGTTAATTGGTTTCGCTGAAATTGAACCCTACGAGAATGATACTATGCAGAAAGGTATAAAAATTGCAATGATCCCATTTTCTGGAAGGGTTAACATTGATGTTTTTTCGATATGGCATTTAAGCTATAACAGTTTGACTTTTCAAAATATAACTTCTGTTTTTAACTTTACTAAGTGATTTTTTCTGGAAGAATTTAAAAGAATTACAAAAAAAGAATTAAAATCTTGTTTTCTGTTTATTTTTATCTTGTGATATAAACCAGGTTGTGTACATGCACAAGAGCTTTTTTCATGTCAGAAGGAAAGAAATGAGTTTTTGATGAGAGATCTGTGTGATTTTTAATTAAAAACTCAGCTTACTATCAGAAATTTAAAATTCTGAATCCCAGGTGCTTCAAACTAGCCTCAACTACATTTTCAGCCTTGTACATGCAGTAGATTTACGTAGCCATTGCACACAAATTAAACATAACTTTTTTTTATTAGTATATGTACATTGAATAAATATTATTTCTAAAAAGAAGACCCATTTTAGAAAAAGGATCCAATTTTTTTGGACAGATCAAGTATCAGGAAAGCAAAGCTTAGTTTTCAAAAAACCTAATGATATCACTTATATTAATGCACCATAAGTTTTAATTAAATTTAAACTTTTATGGCTCTGATTATTATTTCAATATGGTTGTATATTTTGTTCACTTTCATCTTTTTAAAGAACATCCTACTAAAAAGTAAAAACCACATGTATATATGTTGAGGTATTATTGAAATTAACCCTAATCACATAAAGACAGAAATATAGGCAGGCACATTTTATACATATTACATTCAAAGGGTAAATAAAATATTTTAAACAGTTCATTTTTAAAATTAATTTACAATTTATAGTCATTCAGTATTGCTTACAATGAATATGCAAAACACTGAATACATGAACTAGATGAAAACATTCACTTGAACTATAATTATTCATTTCCACTGTCAAATTCTCTCAATAGTTATAAAAATTGAAACTACTACTAATTTGTTTTTAATTTTATACCTAAAATCCATGCACAAAAGAATGACAAGTTTGTATAACAGTAGAGACACAGCACACTTTACAGAAAAATATTTTACAGCACAATAGCCACAAATTTGGAGATTATTTATAATAAGCATAATAATTTTCACTGTAAATGTCACATATTTGATATGAAATACATCAGAAATATACAAGTACATTGCAAAAATTTTTCAGGTACACTCATGGCAACTTTAAAAAAATTGCTGACCTTTTTTTTTCATTTAATAATTTTCAAAAAACTATCTATACCAGAAATTTTCACACTATTTACTCTAACATTCAACAGAATCAATGAAATATGAAAAGTCTAATGTAAAGGACATTTGATATCTAAAATTTCATAATTAAATTATTTTACTAACAAAAGCTATAAAAATAAACATGTATAAATTAAAACTTTTTATATTTTTTAATCTAAACTGACAAGTATAATTATTAATAAACATTAAAATTTCAACATATTTAACTTGATGAAGAAAAAATAGTGTTTACATATTGCATATTAAATAATTTCTGACTTATAATCCACTAAAAGAATAAGGAGAGTAAAAACAAGTATGAAAAGAAATCAAAAATAGTCATTTAAAATAATGTCAACTGGAATGAGCACATGATATTTGGCATAGTTAACCCACCTCTATCCCAACCTCCTTTCCTGTTTCCAAAAAATGAAATGTTGTAATTTGGCACAGTAACAATATCTTTCAATGTAAAATGAACACATAAAATTATGAAAAAGTTAGCTCAATTGTGCAGTTATATATATTTTACTTATTTCTCACTTAATTTATAACTACCCAAGATTTAAGATATCCGTTATATACATATTTAAGGGAACACTTCACAAATAAAAGTTTTTTACTAGTCAATCCCAAAAGTTTGAGTTAGCCTATGAGAAAATTAAAATAGATAATTACCCATTATCCAATATTATTATGAAAATACTGTTTTAATCTTTAGAAAGTAACATCCAATGCTAACATAGAACATTCTTTAAAAATGTCTCTTTAAACTTTTGGCTATTTAAAAACCTTATACACTTTGAAATTTTTATCTGAGGAAAATTTCCAATTTTAAGATATTTAAAACATTTAAAATTTAAGGATATATATATATTTATTTATTTAAGCAGTACTTCAGCATAAGATATCTATTTTTTAATACTGACATTCATAGTTTGATAATTATATAAGGTAATGAATAATTGCCTATTTAAATTTTTCAGTACAGTAGCATTTTTATTAACAGTACAATAATCTAGTATTTGTGAACTGATCCAGAATGTTATTTTTATTACAACCTCTTTATAATCTTTTAGAACAGTAATATCATTTTGAGATTGATAATGAACATTATTTTTTAATAAAAAAAATACTGTCAAACTTTGCTATTTTTTATACTGTTAAAGATATAAGATGCTGTTAAATTAGAATGCTTAGTTCAAGAGATACAGGGAATTGTTAAAATTTAATCGCTCTTGTTATTGCAGTCATGTAATCTATTGCATGGTGATCCAAGTATGTTTTTAATTTGATATTACTTTTTTAGCTATCAATCTCACTGCAATACAATTTGACTCTTTTCATGTAACTATTAAAGCACTAAATTTGGGAATAATTAATTACAATTCTAGATATAATCAATATAATTGTAATTCAAGTAATTAAAAAATACCAACTGATTTTTTATAAAAGTAATTAAAAACATAAAAGAAAAACAATCATCAAATTATAAAACGCATTTTCTTTTCTATACCATTAATCTATATTAAAAAAATAAAAGAATTGAAATTGACACATTCTGATAGATTCAAATGACACTCATGCAAACCAGTCATTCAGTTAATCACACAAGAAAGCAAACAATAACATATATTTATTAATATATTCTCTCTATAGGAGTATATTGAAGTCAATAATACCGTAACTCTACAAATTATGAAGGCACACATAGTTACATTAATTCGCTTATTATTTTACAAGAAGATCGGAAAATACAACTATTTATTATTGAAAAGATATTTGATCATAATCTTAAGAGTATGTTTCAGTGGTCATCACCTTTCTCAAAAGTATCATTACTAACATGGGAAATTAAAAAACAGGATTACTCGTTGCCCAAATGTTTTTTCGAAAATTAGTTTTTCACTATCACACACATTGACATTAGATAAAACATCTTGAATTTTTTTTCTTTATTGCGAAACTTTTTATTTTTTAATATGAAAAAAAATTAGGAAATTTTACTTAAAAAATTTTCAAGCTTTTATAAAAATTCAGAAAAATAATTTTTGAGAACATACTATATCAATATTGAATATCAATTTTCTCAAAACAGAATTATTTCAGAATTCTGTAATATATCAAAGTAATGGGTAATCCGTTTTTAAATTTCCCTATAATTTCACATACAATCTCATACAATTCACAATAATTTCACATATTGCATAAGAGCACATGCATTTTTACTAAGTATTCCCATTAAAAATTAAATACATATAACTGAAATAGGAATTGTATCATTTTTATTTCAGCATTTACTAACTATTTATTGAAACAACTTTAACAAGAACTGCATGACTAAATAGGTTTTTACTCTAAAAATTAAAATATATTTAAATAAATTAATCATTTGTTTAAACCCTTTTAGATAGTTTAAATAACACACAATATATTACAACTAACAACTAACTCTTGATATTGCAGCAACAGTAACTTGAAAAATATAGAGAAAATTATACTTAACCCAACATAAAATTAGTTAACATATATTTTATTTCTTTCATTTAAGTTCATCTAAATACAAAAATATAATGCCAATAATTAATCTGGTAAAATTTGAAGAAATGTAAAAAAAGGGGTTTTTTCAAAACAATATAGCAGCATTATTTCTTGTAAATTCTATGGATAAAAATTCCATTGATCTCAATGTTGTAGCAATGCATAATGAACAAATATTTTTTATAGTTTATACTGAAGTGAAATGACTATTCATGTATGCTGTATTGTGATTTAAAAAAATTATCATACACAGACAACTGCTTATGCATGAACTTGTTGCACTTCATGTGAAACAAATTTATTTTTGCAAATTTTCATTTAATACAATTTTTTGCAATTAATATTTGTCTTTTTAAATTCATTAAGAATAATTTTTATTGCAAGTATATACAGAGTAAGTATTCCGATTACCTACCCAACTACCTACCCAGTAGTCAGCCACAATGAGATAAAATGCTTTATTAACAGTTTATTTTTGGCTCCAAATGAAATATAATTCCGTAATGCTTTGATTCCTTTTACCATTTATTAGCAAACAAACAAAGATGGATTTTTTTTTCCATTAATACTCAACCCCTCCCCCTTTTTTTTTGTACTAAGACTGATGTCATAAGATCAGTTTTTTTTTTTTTTTTTCAGCTAAAATGTGACAACATTTTAAAATGATATGTACTAATTTTTCTGTTATTGTTATTGTTCTAAAATCATAGTGGTTCTAGTATTAGTATGAAAAAAAAAACTTAATTTTTGAATATAAAAAGTAAAATTTGTAAGGGCTATTTAATTTACATAAGGTATGCTTCCAAGCATCTCTCCCTATGTTTTTTGTGCCAAGACTCTCTAGCAGAAACCACAAAGAACAGAAAAAAATATGAAAAATTGAAACCGGGCAAATTTAAAAGGAAAACTTTTTTTTTAATTTAAAATTTGGATTTAAAATATGATAACTTTGGATGATTAGATCATGTGGAGGATGGTATAAAATGCTAATTAGCTATTTTTTAAAAAACAAAATTTAATAACATCCATAAAGTAAAGAATGGCACAAAACCTGATAACACTAATGAACATAAATTATGAACAAATTAGTTTAATTTCATGCCTAGCAGTGGCCAAAATCATTTTCACAAACAACCTTCTTAGATTCAGCTATTCCAAATTCTGCTAATACTTCCTCTTTCTTAAAAAGGGGTCACTGCTAGAGTACAGACAGCATGTGCAAATGTCACACAAAGCTTAAAACATTAAACAGGCAGTCAATTTGAAAATCATTCATGTACAGTTTTTTAAATGTTAATTTTATTTAATTTTATTTTTTTAAATAAAATGTCATTTGTCTTAGAATAATATATTGGAGTAAAAATCTTGGCAGCTATCATCTTCACATGTACATTTTCAAGATCCAAATGACCTTCCAACTATAAATCACAAAATTAGAGAGTGAAATTCATCACAAAAATACCCAAACCTGCATTTAAAAAAAAGATATGTATCCACTGCTTCATTTCTCAAACCACTGCTTTTCTGATACAGTAGAACACCGATTATCCAGATGCCAGTTAACCGGATCAATCAAGGACCATTCAATTTTCCCCCCACTTCCCCATACTTTTTGAAGTGAAACTTCTTTAGGAATGGTAGGCTAGATGTTTCGAAAGTGAACCATTTCCTATTCCTGAAATGATGAAATCACCAAGAAAATCAAAGAGAAAAATGCATAAAATCAACTGTTCCTAAAACATTTGAAGTTTCATTTATAACAAGCTAGAGTCCTATCACTTCACACTTCAATGATTTTAATAGGATGACTGTAAAAATACTGGATTCATTGGCTTGTTGTTATGGTAATATCTGAGTTACTTTGGTTATATTAGTAAAAGTATTTATACATATTTTCTCCACGAAAATCTTTATCTTTTCTCTTAAGAGGATAAAAAAATTGCTTCTTTTATTCCTTGATGTTTTTGAAAAGATAGACTCTTTCCCTCGTGTTTGTTCATACAGTGTGTGTGTATATATATATATGTACTAATTTGTATGTTCACTTCTATGCATAACTTTGAATCAATTTTGTATAAAATAAAATTTTAAAAAATTATATAAAATAACTTCTGTGCAAAAATGCACTTTTTTTCACAAATTTGCCATTTGTGATATGCTAAAATGTGCATTACTACAATTAATAGTCTTAAGTCTGGAAATTCTGTGAATAGAAGCAACCTAATAAACATTACCATAATCATTTGTTTAAGTTGTCCAGTTATCCAGATTTTTCACTAACCAGATCGGCCTTTGTCCTGACAGGTCCAGATAACCAGCGCTCTACTGTATAATATTTTTGTTTAACTTAAATAATAATACCACAAAGCTTTAATATTGTAGACAGGCAGAAAAATACAATAATATTTGATGCTGACATTTTCAGATGCTTGTTGTAAGCAATTTTCTTTATCAATATTATTGTAGGTCAAAAAGGAAAAAAAAAAAATCATAAATAAATTAATAAATAAAATCATTTTAATAATTAATTGTATTGACATAATATTTGTAGCATCTGATCTTGCAATGAACAAACTGAATTATCATTTTTTTTTTCAAAAATAATTACTAAAATGTAAGATTAATATAAAATACTTAAAAATGTCATGTTGTTTTTTAAAAATTCTATTTTAAACTATATGCAATAACAAAGCATGGAAGTGGCTGACTATTGGAACTTTTACTTTATATGGAAGCTACATTATATTGCTACAAAGTCATTTTACATAATAATTTTACTACTTTTGTATATTTTTTTCAAAAATCATGAATTCTAAATTTCAGAGTCATATTTTTAACAAACATTATCATATAAATCAAAAGTTGGGTTTTTTATTACAATTATAACACATAATATCAAAGACATTTTAATAATACTACAGAGATTTAAAAATAATAATATAAAAATATTAAAAATTTAAACACAATAATAAAATTTTATTTTCTAAAAAAAAAAAAAAAAAAAAAAAAAAAATCTAATAGTCTTAAAGAAAAAACTTATTTTATGTTCAGTGTATAAAAGAAATTTTTGGATTGTTTAAAATTTCTGAGATCATGTAAATGTTGCAGAATTCTAACATTTTAATAGAAAGCAATTGTTAATTCTTTTAATTGCTGTATAAGGAAAAATAAAATTAAAGCTAAATACTATTACTAATAATCTTACTAAGAGTTCAAATATAAGACTGAAAAAAACAAAAACAAAAAACATGCTTAACATTAGCCTGAATTTTTTAAAAATTGCTTGTAGTTTTAATAATTAAAATTTTTAATAACATTAATTACAACAAGATTTTAAAATTTCTGGAAATGTAAAATAATAATAACAGTAATCTATATTAATTGGTGAGAAACACTTGAAAGAACTGAATTTAATTCTAAATTCAATGGTAATTCATCTAATTTTAAGTTAAATATATTTTTCCATACTTCTTAAAGTCATATTAACAAAATATAACAGTTCAATGTATACTTTTTTAAAAAGGGAAACTTAATACATCAATTATAATAATAAAAATATACGTTATGTAAAAGATTAATAGTTTTTACAAAAATAAAGGAAGAAACAAAAAAAAAAAAAAAACTACAAAGAAAAAAAAAATTATTTATAGATCAACTTTTATAATTCAGAAATAAATATTTTTTAATTTAAAAAAAAAAAAAAAAAAAAAAAAAAAAAAAAAAAAAATGCATTTTTGGAAAATTGTATAGTCAAAACAAAAAATAGCTAACACACTGAGACCAGAAAAATAAAATAAACTGAAAAGTAATGCATTCAAATTCTTATATTTTATTTTTAAAAGTACATCTGTGTACTCGAGTGTTTTTATAACAATAAAAAGATATATTTATGAACTTTTAAAAACAATGACTAGAGTTTAAAATTGCACGCAGAGGAAAATCTTTGTTTTAAAATACCACATAAACATATATATATACTATTAAAATATGAGATAACATAAAAAAGATAATATATAAAAGAAAAAATAATAAAGACAATAAACTTGCATTTATATCTGAACACTTTTTTTATAGGAACTAACAATATAAATAACAATATAAAATTTGAATGTGTGTAAAATTTATCATGCTGCAAAGTAACAAAAATACACAGTACATAAAAACCTTTAAGATTAACACACAAGATTTTTAACAATGTGAATGATACCCCAAGGAGAATGTTACAGAACTTTCAAAGTGGGATCCTGACCACCATAAGGACACGAATGGTCACCATGATCTCCAGAACAATCTATAATTGGTACATGACCACTATCCCACATACCAGGTCCACAGAGTTCACATAATTTAGATAATGTGCAAGGAATTCTGGGCAGTAGCCGAAACTGATGTAAAAGACCCCTGGCCTTTAAAAGAAAATAATTATTAATAAAGTGAAAATATAATGTACTTTTCATGCATGCTGTGCATTTTTTTATTCCAAAAATCATTGGTGTGCATGATATGTAAGAACTTGAGATTTAACATTGACATTTCATTCAGAGCTTGATAATATATATTTGGCAAATAATACAACTAATTATATTAATATTATTAATTGCTAACAACAACATAGTTAGTGGATAATATTGTTATTTCTATTTCTTAAATAGTTTATAACGCTGAACCTGATATCTATCTATGGAGTTTCACATCCCTTATCTATCGTTGGCTTCAGAACATATGATTGCTGAATAGCCATTTTTCATTTTAATATAAGAAATCCTAAAGCAATACTTTGTAAATATTGTATCATCTTAAATTGTTAAAATTTAAAAGATACAATGTCAGAATTTTTTTTAAACATTTTAAATTAATTTTTATGACCAAAAGAGGTAATTAAAAGTTAGAATGTGAATGTCACACAACATACATGAAAAAAAAAAAAAAAGTGACATTAAATGCATGATAAAAATAAAGAAATAGAACAAAATAATTTGCATAAAAATAACAATGCATATTTTTTTTACCTTCCTCAGTACTAGATCTCCACTCATGTGCATTGCTAAGCTACTAAAATGAACCATCATTTCATCTGCTCTGAGTGATTGAGCTATCACATCATCACCATATATTGATATTATGGCACTACAAATGAAAAGATGGAAATAGTCTGTTTGATAATGAGCCCAACATGCTTCCCACATTTTCATAGCTTCTGTTTCAGGAAATTCTCTTTTAAAACAAAGAAGAATCCACCGATGAACAAAAAGAAGATCTAAAGCTTCAGCAGCAACTAAATGGTTGTAAAATTTTCTATTCATAACACGGAAGAGTTCTCTAAGATAGTTCTAAAATAAAATTCAAATATAAAGTCAGTTAAAAAAATATATAAAAACCCTTTTTAAAATAGCATGAATTTTTATGTATTGAAACAATTCTGTACATAAAGAAGTAGTATAGATACTGTTTACATTCTAACTAATTAACCTGCAAATAAGAAATTTTAACATCAGCTCAGAAAATCACATTTTTATTTTGGACTCATTTTACTTAATATTTGAAACTCTCGTTTATCTTACATTAATATTACAATTAGTTTTAAGAGACTTAACTTTCATCATATGTAATAGCAAATATGATTTTTTTTTTTTTTTTTTTTTTTTTTTTTTTTTTTTTTTAACAAAAGATTGGCATAGCTTAGATTCAAGAATATAAGTCTGGATAGACTTAAATTCGGTGTTGAATAAATATATAGATTTAAATAAAAATATTTCAAATGAACTTAATAATGACACCCCTTTTGCCTTTGGTAGCAAAAAAAGTGTTTTCTTTTTTTTTTCTCTCTCTCACTTTGAATCTTTTATATTTCTTTAAAAAAAGTTCTCACTATTTCTAAACCAACGTTTTACTTGTACAACAACTAAAATGTTAATTTATTATTTTCTTTCTAAATTTCCTAATTGTTTAATCAAAATTACATTCGATCATTAGTTAAAATATTAGTATATAGCATTAAAATTTCAGAGTGATTGTCTAAAATTAAGTATATTCTTTTAATCAAAATGTGCATAATGTTAATCCTACAGGTAGATGAAGAGAAAAAAAGAGAAAAATGACTTTCATGATTTCTTTTTTCAAAGGATTAATTTACATTATTTTAAATGGAAAGAACCGTTGAAAAGAGAAATGAACAAATATGTAGTTTAATATTTTGTTTTGTTTTTTTGATTTTCTAAATTGATAAGTAATTTTAAAATGTGTCAAAAAAAGAGGTGGATTAGATGTTTTAATATGAAATTCGCACTACTGTCCAAACTGTTTGACATTTTTATAAATTAAAAACATATTTTCATAGCTTGTATAAAATTTTTGTGAAAAAATACGGATGTTTAGTAATAAAAGTGCTTGTAAGAAAACTTTTTTATTGTTGTTTTCAAGCTCATTCAATAGCAAAAACAAAATAATCCATATTGTCAGAAATCTTTGAAATTTATATCAATTATAACTTATAAATATGAAGATTAAATGCCCCGTGTTAAAAAATTGTTTTAAAAAAACATTGATAACGAGTAATAAAAAAAGTATGTTTGCTTCCCACTTTTTTCTTTCTTAGGTCCCTCTAAATAAAAAGAAAATAGTTTCTATCATCCAAACTTTCAGAAATTTTCATTTGTCAAATATAACTGTTTTTGAGCATATGAAAAAGTTTCATGACAAAATATGTATATATAGTTGTGAAAATATAAGCAATAAACACCCATGTTTTTGCTTCTGACAAAAAATTTCATATTTTTTAACACTTTTACTCATCCACAACAGTTCTAAATTTTCATAGGTGATGTAAATTCAGTGTGTCAAGAAAGTGTAAATAAAAAACTGCCATGTCTTTGACTAGGGGGGTATTTTGAGACCTGTAGCTGCACGTCTGTCATCTCAATTTATCTATCAAACCAAAATAAACTCATGAAAAGACACCATTAAAAATGAATAATATGATGCAGAAAAGCCATAGTTGAACTTCGAAAGGTACTAGATGAAACAAACTTATCCAAAAAGATCGGAAAAGACGAAAACAGTCACTGTTCAAAATTGAGCTGTTCCAAGATAAAGCGTGCTGTTGCCAATACTTTATACAAGTAAAAAGAATGTGCTTCAAAGAGTCCGGAACATGACAAACACCACAGTTACCATCATTCACCAGCCCAAACCAAGCTAATATAGCAGGGGTGATCACCATCTTACACATAACCAGGGAGATCAAAATGCCCTCACGTCTATTCAACGATTAAGTATAGGACTGCGTAATGCTGGGAATATTACTATGAGACTGTTGGTATTTGCTAATAGAGAAAATCTTATCACACTGCTCCCTAATATGTGACTTGCTGAAACGATATAGGTCTTCTGGTGAAACCCAATCCAGGAAGGCATTTGCCTCAGTAACACTACGGGCCAGACTATCAGCTTTTTCGTTAAGGGGAATCCCCCGGTGGCCTGGAACCCAGTAAAAGTCAATGTTTATGATGTGTTCGGCCATTCTCTATATCTTATTATGCAGCCAAATAATCACTCTGGGGAACCGCCAACTGACACATTGAAGTGCAGATAAAATTGATAAACCGTCAGTAAGAATTATAATGGAAGAAGCCACAGAAACCAACTCATCAAGAGCAGTGCCCATCGCCAGAACCTCCGCAGTGAAAATTGAATTTGTATCATTAACCCTATATCTGAATTGGTTGTTAGAGGAACAACCAGCAATCGAAGTAATACCAGATGACTTTGAGGTGTCTGTAGCAATAATTTTCCAGGGATGAGTAAAAGCTTGAATAAAATCAGCAAAAAGAGGAAGAATTGCAGAAGCATCTAGATCAGTTCTCTGGAAAGGTAGATCCAAAGCATGATAGTGTACAATGTTCGTATTCAAACACAATGGAAATTGAAAGCTGAGCAGACAATCAGGCATGCAAGAAGAATCATCAAAACCAGCTAGAACACATGGAATGTTGTTAACAACCGCATGCAGCTCATTTTCTCAGAGGGGGGACCAATTTCTTAAAACCAAGTGTTTAATACAAAAACCACAAGTGAGACCCTTGATCCTATCATGAACCGGGACAACACCAGCATGTTTCCAGAGGATTACATTTGGGGTTCACTTCGGGAGCCCCAAAGCAATCCTAATAGCACTAGTTTGCATTACTTCTAGCTTTTTAAACACAAAGTCGCTTGCTATGTTAAGACCCACTGCTCCATATTCAATACTGCTGTATACGGAAGCAGACACCAGTGTCAGCAAGTGTCTGGATCTCGAACCATAGTTCTTACAGGCCAAAGATTTTAACATATTAATTCGGCAAAACACTTTCCGGCGCAGATAGTTAACATGACTACTGAATCCTCCATGACGAGCCACGTGAAAACCCAGAAATTTAATGTCATTACTCCAATTGATCAGGCCTCCATTGATGCTGAAGTCAAAATCACATTCTTCATGTCTAAAAACTGCCACGAAACGCCGACATATTGTAACTTTTAGCATTAAAAAAAAAAGGAGTCCTCTAAAAGATGCAAGCAGCTGCAAAGCTTTTTAAAGAGTTCAAATTCATATTTTTGAAAATTAATTGCACTTATTAAAATAACAATTTAATTCTGTTTATTTTGTTATTTATTTATAATTTGCATGGTAATTTTCAGGTTTTACTTCATAACTCCTGATCCTATTGATCCCACTCTAAAAGTTTCAGAATTTTAAGTTTATAATATAATAGCATACAATTTTAAAAAAAAATTTAAAAATGCCTAGGGTAACATCCCCAGTAATTGGCACATTAAGGATTTGTCTTTAAACCTACTTCTATTTTCATTACCAAGAAATAAAATATTTAATTGCAAATATTTTTAAATAAAAGAGTGCATATCTGTGCATCTATTTTGCCCACTAAAAGCAAAAATATTTGAAAAAGTATTTTTATAAAAATATATTTATAAAAAGTTGCTGTAATCACCAGTAATTGGCACTTAGACTTTTACACAATTAAAGTAACCTTTTTCAAATAAACAAAACTGCTGTCAATTAAAATTTAAAATATACTATAAATCAGATAATAATAAATTGAAATGCATGACTTTCTTAAGCTAGAGAAGAAACATTTGCAACAAAAATAGCCAATTTGATACAAGCCATAATTGTTTCTCTTTCTTATGGACTATTGTCATTTAGTAGCATAAATCAAAGTTATAATCTGTAAAGTAAATGAGTATATAATTGGTATATGGTCTTGCCTTTTTAAAAGACTGGATATAAATCTTATTTTAGGACATTTTTGTAGGATGTGCCAATCACTGGTGCCTGCCAATTACTGGGGATGTTACCCTATCTAAATATTTTTTTTAATTTTAAACATTAAAAAATTTTATTTTTACTTTTTTTAACTATGCATAGTCGAATTGCACATCAAATTAAACCTTATAAACTCCACTTTAAAATCAGTGGTCATAAAATTTTCTATGTTTGATAGAATTTGAAAAATTTGAAATTGAAAATATTTATGCAAATCAAAAAATGATGATTTTTCAAAATTTAAATACTTAATTGTATGAAAATTTAAAGTGAAAAATAAAAAATTAAAAATATGCTCTAATTTATATCATCATAGAGAATGATCCCTGACAGTTTCATTGAAATCTGAAATAATCAGGTTTCATATTGAATTTTTTTGATTGACTTGACATGGACACCCATATAAGTTTACACTGTTTGATGTGCGTTTTAATTGTTTTAAACTATTTAGCATTTTATGAAATTGTTATATGTTGCTGAGGATTACTACAACTTATTTCCTGTATAATAGAAATCAGACCATATTTACAGGGACACACAAAAGATTTCAGCTACAATATTGTATCTGAAAATTGTATACTATTACACCAAGATCTGAATAATCCAAGTTCATAAGCATATAAATACGTAGCACCTATAGTCATTATTCAGTGTGTCCATCCATTTGTCTGCATATAACAGAGCAAAAACTATCCAACCAAATCGTTTGAGATTTAAAATACATAATTGTTGCATAGTTTTGTCGAGTCATTTCAAATTTTTTGATAATAGGAAGTGTAGTTTAATTACAGGGACAATCAAAAGTATTCCATTACACTACGGTCAATAGGAAAAAATAGTTTCAAGTACATTTTAATGATGTTACACTCCTTCGAACATAATAGAATTGACATGAATCTATGAAATATCCTTCTATAGTAAAAAAAAACTAGCCTTAAAAGGAATGACTCCTGGAATGATGCTGATGTGGAAGATTTCCGGAACTAACGAATCCGGGTTGTCCACTCCTTTCATGAATCGAATAGACCAATCAGGAAAGGGCTCCGTCTATGCATCGCCATATGGGTTACCATAAAGAGAGGAAAGGTTACCATCGCCAACAATCGCCAAGTTTGTTGCCAACTTGGCGATATATCGCCAAATTTGGCGACCAAAATTAGTTGTCAAAAGTGACGCCAACTTGGCGATAACTGTAATATTTCGCCAAATTTTTAATTTCTTTACAACATCAGTCGTTTGATACATCATTTGAGAGGTTTGCAACTGCTTATTCATTTAAAGGATGTCTTGTGTGTTATCCCCCATTCTGCTCCCCAGGGGGGACACATTTTTAATTTCTTTACAACACCAGTCGTGTTACACAAGATTTGAAAGGTCTGCAACTGCTTATTCACATTATGGATGTCTTGTGTGTCACCCCCACACTCTGCTCTCCCCAGGGGGGTCACATTTTTAATTTCTTTACAACACCAATTGTGTGACACATCATTTGAAAGATCTGCAACTGCTTATTCATATTATGGATGTGTTGTGTGTCATCCCCCACTCTGCCCCCCCAGGGGAGCACATTTTTAATTTCTTTACAACACCAATTGTGTGACACATCATTTGAGAGGTCTGCAACTGCTTATTCATATTATGGATATCTTGTGTGTAACCCCACAAGATATCCCCCCTCTGCCCTCAGAGGGGGCGCATTTTGTAATTTCTTTACAACACCAATTGTGTGACACATCATTTGAAAGGTCTGCAACTGTTTATTCATTTTATGGATGTCTTGTGTGTCACCCCCACTCTGCCCCCCAGGGGGGCACATTTTTAATTCCTTTACAACACCAGTCGTGTGACATCATTTGAGAGGTCTGCAGCTGATTATTCATATTATGGATGTCTTTTGTGTCGCCTCCCCCTCTGCCCCCCCAGGGGGGCACATTTTTAATTTCTTTACAACATTAGTCGTGTGACACATCATTTGAAAGGTCTGCAACTGCTTATTCATACCATGGGATATTGGCGAGCGCAGCAAGCAGGGGTAGCCAATAATTTGGAATCGCGAAGCGATTACGCGGGGGGTTGGCGAGCATAGCGAGCAGGGGGGCGGGGCCCCCCTAGTATAATAAAATATATATTTTGTACAATCTGTGATACACTGAATATTATCTATTAATTTACAGGGCCATATAAAAGTATTCTACTGTATAATGGTATACAGGGAAATATTGTTAGGAGTCTGTTTTAATTATATTAAACTATTTCACATTTTATGAAATTGATATATGTTGCAAAGGTTTAATACAAGTTACTTCCTGTATAATAGAAAGCAGATTATTCACAAGAAAACATAAAAGATTTCCACCATTACGCTGTGTCCGAATTACTATACATTATAACAACAAGATCTGAATATTTTTACATTTTGTTATAGTACGAACACACTTCATTTGCTACACTTCATGAGTAATTTCCAACTTGCTTCATAAGTACTCTTGTGCACTTGTCATACCACTAACTACTCACAGAGAAATACCCCCCCCCCCCCCACACACACACACATATACACACAAAGACTTTCTCAATTTTGTTCTGTTGGTGCCGGTAATTCACATAAAGAGAATTTTTTAATATTTTTGAAATTTTTGCATCATTTTGATCTACATATGAGGCTTTATTTAACTGTTGCTGTAATTTCTAATTAAAATAGTCATTCTAAGTCAATTAAAATAGCAAAAATATAAAGAAAACTAATAAAATATGATTTTTCTGACAAGAAAAAATAATAATTCGATTACTAAAGCTTTTGTAAAATAGAATGAAAACGATAATTTCACAATCACGCTTTCACAGATCTTTATCCTTTTAAGTGTCAGCTTCATAAAAGGGTAGGGGTAATTAATCTGGCAGATGACTGACTATCGATGCAATTCTGTTATTTAAGTATGAAACTCAGAAAACTCAGTAGATAGCCATTTCATTGTTATTCTGATTTGCATTTCTTGCGGGATTTTTTTAAATTAAAATTTTTCACTGTTAAGGCTGGTAATATAAAACTGATTAGATTGAAACGTTAAGGAAGTATTTATTAAATATGGCTAATTTGGCTAAAAAACAGAAAGTACAAGATAGTAGATACTTTCAAATGGTGGACTGAGAAATATGGTATGATTAATAAAGATAAGGCTCTTTGCGTTTTATGTTCCGGAACAGTGGTCTGGTGACGTCATCTGTAAAATGGCATTATGAAATTAATCACAAATCTCTTTCCCAAGAAACTTATGAAGAACAAAAAGAATTCATTGCCAATGTAATTAAAGAGAAAAATAAACTGTCCACATTTATGATTAAATTTATCAGCAAGGATTCTGAAATTAATGTGGCAAGTTTCTCGGTTGTGAATGTCATTGCCTAGCATGATAAACTTTTCTGAGTGTATTTGAGTATTGGAGAGTATTTGAAGGAAGCCTGGTTAACATGCGCTCTTTCCCTTTTTGACGATTTTGAAAATAATGATTAAAAAATTCAGCGTATTAAAGATATTCCTTTATCAAGAAATACAGTCAAAAATAGAATCCTAAAAATGACAGAAAATTTAAGAAAGCAACAAAAATCTAATATAGAATCTTCTCCTTTCATTTCACCATGCCTTGACGAAAGTACAGATATTACTAAATCTGTTCATTTAACTGTTTTTATACAAATTTTGTTGAAAAGGATATTACGGAGTAATTATTTTCAATATTATCACTATCAATTACAACCAAAGGTGCAGATATTTATACAGCAGTCATAAATTCCCTTACTGAAAAGGAAATAGAAACATCTAAAATAGTTTCTACTACAACTGATGGGACCCCCAGTATGGTGGGTAAAATGAATGGTTTTTTCAGTTTATTTCAAACCCACATTGGATACATTATTGTTGGATTTCACTGCATCATACATCAGCAAGTCCTGTGTGCAAAGTTTGATATTGAATCTTTTGATGATATAATGACAAATAGTTACAAAAATAGTTAATCTCATATCGTCACAGGCTTTAAAGAATCAAAAGTTTGAGATTTTATTAGATGAAATAAACACTGTGTACAGTAAATTATTGATGTATAACAATTGTCATTGGTTAAGTCGGACAAAGTACTACAAAGATCTGTTGATTGCTTGGAAGAAATCTGGCTTTTTTTTTTTTACATGAAGAAAGCAAAATTGAGGAATATACGCAATTGATGGATGGTTAATGGCTTGGAAAATTAATGTATTTTACAGATTTCTTTGAGCATTTAAATGACTTAAATTTAAAGCTTTAACGTAAAAATTCAAATGTTATTATCATGATAGATATGATTCAAGCTTTTGAAACGAAATTGCAAATACTTAGAAAAGATATTGTTACAAAAATTATAAGTATTTCCCAAACTTGAAAAATATGGCTGATGACTTTCTTTTACATGAAGAAATAGATGAAGCAAGATCTCACTAAAGGGATTATTTCTGTTGTAGATGCATTAGTTGAAGAGTTCTCATCAAGATTTGGTAAATTCAAAAGTCTTTCAGAAACATTTCAATTTATTATCTATCAGGAAGGGACTCCTTTTGATAAGTTGAACTTCATTGTATTTCAATGGTTGAAATTTTCAGAAATTGAAATGTAACTTATCGACTTCCAATACAGCTCAGTATGGACTCAAAAATTTGTCAAATTAAGAGACGATTGAGAGATGATTGAAAAAGACAGACTATGAGGCATCATAAATAAAAATGCTGATAGTAAAATTATGTCTACTTGAAATTCAATTCCAAACAACTACAGTTGTTTAAAGAAGTTAGCGTTTACCATATTGACAATCTTTCCTTCTATTTATGCTTGCAAATCATTATTTTCAGAGATAAATAATATCAAAAATTCAAATCAAATCAACTTGTCAGATGACTTCAGTTCATCATGCATTTTATTAAAAATAACCTATCATGAGCCCAATATCAATCATTTAGCATCCAAGATGCAACATCAGAAATCACATTAATTTCCTTAATTACTTTACTCTTTTCTTATTTAAATTACTTAAACCATCACTCGCTAAAGCACAATCCGACATAAAATGCCAATTTATTAAAGTTCCAACCAAAGTGATAAGAATAATGCTGCAAAAAATCCTAATAAATTTTGACGTCTGTCACTTAAGACTTTGAATTTACCTTTTTCATACAAATCATAATTGTAAATCGATAGAAGAAATAAATATTTGTGATAACGAATTAAATGAGAGTGATGTCGAAAAAGAAATAAACACCAAAAACCACACCAAAAAACACCATGGCCCAGTTACTGAGTCATTGCTTATTTTGCAATATTTATAAAATGAGAACATAATTATCAAAACCAAAGAGCTAACAATGTTTCTTAACAAACTTTTAGGGTTTTTTTTTCCATATTTGCTTTTTTTTTCTTTATGCATTGCAATATATTTTTTAAATAATAATTTCCCATTTAACAATATGCATAAAACAAATGCTATACAGATATAAGTCATGATTTTCTTTAAATAACTGCAGTGTCTCACAAAAGTGATGGGACACTTGTGCTTTATAAAAAGAAACTGCAATAAAATAAATAAACAAACATGTGCAAAAATTTTTTGGGTGTGTTTCATATTTAAAGTTAGTAACAATTATTACATAACATACATTTTGTCAAAATATTAAAATATTAATTTAGTAAAAATACAATTGTTCAGAACGGAGCAAAAAATGGCTCACATAAGTGATGGGACACTTACTTTTCCATCAAATATTTATGCAAAAATTTTACTTTTTAAAAGGTTTTAATATTTTGTTGGATATCCTTTTACTTTTAAAACATGATTTAATCTGTTTGGGATGGATTCGACTAATTTTTTTGTGATTTCTGGAGTGATTTTACCCCATTCTTCTTAAAGCACCAGTTTTAGTTGTTGTTTTGAAGAAATGGTGTGTTTGCGAATTCTTGATTCCAATTCTTGCCAAATATTCTCTATGGGATTAAAGTCTGGCGATTGTGGTGGTGTTTTTATTATTTCAGGACAGTTATATAGCAGCCAGAGTCTAACGTTCAGAGCAGTGTGCTTGGGGTCATTGTCCTAGTAGAATTTAAAATCGTTATGAAGGTTCAATTTTCGTGCTGAAGATTTCAAATTTTGCTTTAAAATATCAATATACTTGTACTGATCCATTATACTGTCAATAAAAACAAGATTACCAACTCCAGCGGACGACATACACCCCCATACCATAACTCCTCCTCCACCATGTTTTACTGTTGGTACCAAGTTCTGTTTGCGAAATTCTTCCCTGGGTTTTCTCCACACCAACATTCTACCGTCAGAACCAAATATATTAAATTTACTCTCATCAGCAAATATAACTTTATTCCAGTAATCAGAATTCTTATTTATGTTGGGTTTTGCGAAAGCTAGTCTGAGTTTTCTATTCTTTTCACTTATGAAGAATTTTTTCCTGGCTACTCTACCGTGATATCCAGCAGATCGAATTACCCTTCTAATAGTCTCAGGATTAACAATTATTCCATATAATGCTTGTAAATCAGCAGCAACTTTTGAAGCACTATTTCTTGGATTTTTTTTAATATTTTGAATGATAATTCGCTTTATTCCATTGGATAGCTTTGATGGTCGGCCAGGTCTTCTTTTATCCTGAATCATATGATTCTTTTTATATCGTTTAATGATATTGAAAACTGTTGAACGACTCAAGTTAACTGTTTCAGCAGTTTTTCTAATAGATTTTCCACGTTCAATATGCAAATTAATAACTAATTTTCGAATTTCAGACGAAGTTTCTTTTCGTTTAGCATTCATGGCTACACAGAGCTGAAAAACACAAAAATTCCAAAACAAACTGGAGAGAAATACTACAGATGATTTTATAAATTATTGCCAATTGCTTTTAAGTAAAAATAAAACCCCAAAAAATATTTGTATTGCTTATTTCAGACGATTTTTGTTGCATATATAATGGTGTCCCATCACTTATGTGAGCTATTTTTTGCTCCGTTCTAAACATTTGTATTTTTATTAAATTAATATTTTAATATTTTGACAAAATGTATGTTATGTAATAATCTTTACTAAATTTAAGTATGAAACACACCCACAAAAAAATGTGTACATGTTTTTTTAATTTATTTGATTAGTTTCCTTTTGTAAAGCACAAGTGTCCCATCACTTATGTGAGACGCTGTATTTTATGTTTGTGTGTCTGTTTTAAAATAAAATTACATCCAATTTAAAACTACCAGCACCCTTAAAATGCCAAAATCAATGCCATGTATTACCATAATTTTTACAATGATTTGGTAAGTTATTTCGATTTGAGTTTAATATTTTTTATGATTACTATATTTATTTATTTCTATTACCTTATTTCTGTGATTATATAATTAATTAACATGTGACAAGATGTTTTGACTAGACTTTTCTCAAGATAATACATTATTCAATTTAAATGTGTATGTTGGTAATAAATTCAGTATGTTATGCATATTTACCATAATCTAATAATAATAAAAATAAATAATTTTGTTTCATTATTATTATTATTTTTATTTTTCTTGAGGGGGAGGGAGAATTGCTGGCATGCCGTAATTATTTGAAATTTAAAAAAAAATGGCATGTGGATGTGAAAAGGTTTGCTGATCCTGGTCTAAATTATTTATAATTTTTTGTATTTACAGAAAAGCAATTTTTCAGAAATTTTGAGAGTGATCGCTGTATTTGAAAATGGGTTTTTCATGCAGTTTCAGTTTGGCAATCATTTTCGGAAATGGCTTTTTGGCACAGAAAAATTTTGCAAAGTTTATGGTGAAGACCACAGGGTCATCTGTTCCAATTTTCTTGACAGCACTGAATAAATAAATGCAAAAAATTCAACCATGTTGATATTATAAACTTCAATTATTAGACTTTTTAAATTCTTACTCATACTCCTTGTATTTAACGTGCTTTTTATATGTAGTTTTTTTCTGTTAACTTTTGTGGCAATTGTTGGTTTGTAGTTTAAAAAGAGTTTTTCAGCTTGTTCCATAGCGGAAGCCTGTTAGCTTTTTTTTTCTAAATTAAAGTTATCTTCGTAACGTTCATTTCATATTTTTTATCTGAATTAAGTTAATTCTTGTTTACCCGTTATCTGCTAAAATATTTTCAAGTGGTTATGCTCCCAGACTTGCTTCGTACTGCGCGGTAGTATGGTAACGAGAATTAGTCCAAACCAACGGTAAAACGCATTTAAAATTTGTGTGTTTGGTTAGTTAATAAAGATAAAAATATGGAACTTTTTACGACTGATAAACTTCTTGGCTCTGAGAATTGGGTCAGATGGAAATGGATGGTGGAAGGCTTGCTAATGGAAAAAGAAAATGCTTTCGAGGTGTGCTCTGGAGAGATTGTACAGCCAGAACCGGTTCCCGAAGGCGCTGCTGCTGCAGATAGGAACAAATATAACAGTGACTTAGCCAACTTCAATAAAGGCAACAGAGCTGCCAGAGGTATTTTTTCAAGAACTCTACATAGCAGAATATGTGATCTCGTATCGATGTGCAAAACTGCAAGAGAAATATGGGTCAAACTACATAAGAGAAATATGGGTCAAACTACATGAACTGTTTGAGCAGAAAAATACTCAAGCTCAATATGCCTGCCAAATGCAGTTCTCATCTTTTGTGCGAGATCCGATGGATTCAATGGCTATGCACATAGCAAAACTAGATCGCCTAGTGTCACGGATGTCTGATTTGGATATCAAACCAAATGACTTTGTGGTAATGAGTAAGCTTTTGGAGACTTTATCTAGTGACTTTGAGCCACTGAAAATGGCTTGGTGTGCAAGACCTGAAGAGCAACAAACACTAGTGGAGCTTAAGAAATTACTTGTTGCAGAAGAGCAAAGAAGAATGTTAGACTCTTCCAAAGAAAATGAATCAAATGTCTTACTTGCCAAGTCTAGTTTGAGAAAGGTTCACAGTAGTGATGGGCAATTTCGATTTTTTAAATCGATTTAATCGATACTACGGCCAACTCGATTTAATCGATACTTTAAAATTTTTAATCGATTTCTCTGAAGGTAATATAATTTTCATTTTCCTTCAAAAGTCGAAGATAAAATAGACGGATGTGCCAATTCCAAAATTTCAGTGTATTAGTTTCTAAGATAGAAGAATTAAAGAAACCTCAGAACCCCCCCCCCCCTCCCCACCTGCAAAATAGCGTTCTTTTTTTAGTGATGTACACCAAAAATTGATCAGGATCAATTTTTATTAAGTACCAGCTGAATCTGAATTTTGATGAAAATCCATGAAAGCGCGAGGTACAGCTATTGCGAAATCATAAAAAATGCAGCATATCAGCGCCACCTGTTGGGCAATTTACTCCAAGAACTAAATAACACTAATCTATGTCAGAGATTTACTGAATCTGAATTTTGATGAAAATTCGTTCTTGAGATAGCGCTATTGCGTTAATCATGAATAATGCAGTATAGCAGCGCCATCTCTTAAGCGATTTCCACCAAAATGTAATTAGCATCAAATAATATCAAGGACTAATTGAATCTAAATTTTTAAGAAAGTCCTTGCATTAGTTCTTGAGATAAAGCTAAAATGGAAACAGGGGCGTGCGAAAAGAGAACTGCGCCCGGTTCAAAGTTCCAATTTAGCCCCCTCCCCCCTATTAACTTTTTCTTGTGATAGGCTAGAAGTGATGTTAGTAGTAAAAATTTGGCGCCCCTAAATTTCCGTGCTCGGAACGACCGCTTCCTTTCGTCCCCCCCCCCCCCTTTCACATGGCGCTGAGTGGGAATTGTGAAAAATTCAGTATAGCAGCGCCATCTGAGAAGCTATATACATCAAAATGCAAAAAACATCAATTCATGTCAAGGACTAACTGGATCTAAAATGTGATGAAAATCCGTACATTCGTTATTCAGATATAGCTGTTGCGCAAATCGCAAAAAATGCAGCATAGCAGCGCCACCTGTTAGGCTATATGCACCAAAAATTAATTAGATTCAGTTTATATCAAGGTCAAACTAAATCTAAAGTTTTGTGGAATTCCGTGCATTTGTTCTTCAGATAGAACTGTCAGAAATTTTTGTCGTATAGACTCACAGAGTGACAGACACACACACAGACAGATATTTCTTAAAAACCATGAAATCGTATTAAAGACCTTCTAAAATATATAAATGCATCAAAAACGGGAAGTCAAAATTTTTCACGAATCTAATACTCTCTTCTTGTAAAGTTACAAAAGAAAGTAAAAATGTAAAATCGATTCTGCCCGTAAGATCGGTCTCTAGATTCGATGTCGATCTTTAGATTCGATGTCGATCTTTAGATTCGATTTCGATCTTTAGATTCGATGTCGATCTTAGATTCGATGTCGATCTTTAGATTCGATGTCGATCTTAGATTCGATGTCAATCTTTAGATTCGATGTCGATCTTTAGATTCGATTTCGATTTTTTTTTCTTTTTTTTTCTAGGCTAAATCAGTGTTGAATGCAGGTAATCTCCGGAGGAAGGCATCATGTTTTACAGCTCTGTAAGAGAGGGGAAATCGCAATTTGTGCAATAAAAAACATAAAATCTCATAACTTCTGGGGGGAGGGGGGTAATCCCCTGCGGGCCACCCCATTAATTCGACACTAGATTAAATCGTTATATTTTTGTTTAGAAGTCCAGTTATTTGAAGTATTAGTTTATTATTTTTATTTTTCACGCTCGTCTCTTCTAATCGCCCCTTCCACGTCAGTTTTAACCTACAGGGCGGCCGTTCGAAATATGCATACAGTTTTAAAAATGTCCAATTCTCGGTCTATTTTATTTTAGATCCACATTTTAAATCCTTGACAAAAGATAAATAAAGGGTCGCCCTTCCGCCCGTTTGGGGTTTATCAGCACACCGCCGGGGGACATATTTTTTTGTTTCTTCAAAAGAAACAAAAAAGTTTTTGAGGGGGGGGGGGGCGGTTGCACCCTCCCCCAATATACACCTTAAAATTTCGCTCATTTAATTTTCTACCATTTATAACTTAAAAGTTTAAGCTACATGGCACCCCCAGAGCTGTGGATTCTTCCCCCCCCCCCCTGTCGATCACTGACCTAATTTTGCTTATTTCTTCACTTCATTTCAATCTTTAAAAGGCTATAACTTTGCTTCTATAGGAGTTACAGTGATGAGAAAAATTCTAGTATAGCTATCCATTTCTCGCCGTTCTTTTTGCTTTTCCAGTTTTCCGGTTTTCCCTATAGGACCTTTTTTTGGGGGGGGGGGGGGTGGCAGAGGGGTTTTTTCTTGATACAATATGTCTATTGAAAGCTTATGCTTCATACATTACAAATCTAGCAAAAGAAATTTTCTCCCATCATTTCAGGTCACATTACGGACCCATAATGTGTTAAAATTTTAATTTTTCAAACTTCTTCAAGAAAAGAAAAAAAAAAAAAAAAAAAAAACATTGATACATATCAGCGAAACTGGGGTTCGAACCCGCAATCGTTTGATTGCACACGTAATCCCTAAGCTTTTTGGCCACCGAGTACTCAGCAACGCTATTATTTCTTTAGATTGTCATCTTTAAATTCGTAATATCTTTTGAATGGAATGTCCGATTTGAATAATTCAAAAAGTAATCAACAGATATTGTAACAGGCATTAATACAAAATGATTTATTTGGATAAGGATTAAGGTATCGATAGTATGGTCTAATTTTGGTTGGTGTATTTATCGCGTTTTAAAGTGCAAGAAAGTAGTTATAGTGAGTTAACTACAATAGCTGGACATATGGTATCGCGCTTGTTTTTTTTTTTTTTTTTTTTTTTTTTTTTATAGACATTAATATGTTCTTTAATATTATAGATAGAACCTTTTTTTATTCATTTAAAAGTATTTCCTGGCGATTCAAAAATACACACGTAATTGTTCAAGGTTTCACTTCTATCGGCACTCTCAGAGTGCCACTATTTTTTTTTTTTTTTTTCATGTTCGCCCGTCCTATCGCCCCCCCCCCCTCCTCACCAATCTTAACTTACAGGTTCGTTCAAATTATGACTGCGATTTAAAAAAAGTCTAATCCTCGTTCTATTTTGTTATAAATCCATATTTTGAAACCTCAACAAAAGATACATTTGGGCCGAGGTCGCCCTTCTGTCCGTTTGGGATTCACCTTGCCCCCCTGGGTGGGGGGGCATATTTTTTGTTTCTTCCACACCATCTCATGTAACATATTGTTATAAAGCTTTTATCTCCTCGTTTTTTTCTGTTACTACCCCTCTCCCCACTTAGTTACATGCTCTTGGCACTTTTTATAGTTTCAAAGAGTGTATGTTCCCCGCGGGCCACCCCATGAATTCAACACTAAGTTAAATACTATATTTTTGTTTAGAAGCTCAGTTATTTGAGTTATTAGTTAATTATGTTTTTTTTTTTTTTTTTTTTTTTTTCAAGTTTGTCCGTTCTAATCCCTCGTCCCCCTTCCTCGCCAATCTTTACTATATTGGCCGTTCAAAGTATGCATGCAATTTTTAAAATGTCCAATTCTCGTTCTATTTTATTGTAAATCCTCATTTTGAAACTTCGACAAAAGATACATTTGGGCTATGGTCGCCTTTCCTTCAAGAGTGGGGGTTACCTGCCCCCTTGGGAATGGGACATATTTTATGTTCTTTTAAACTATCTCGTGTAACATTTGGTTGGCATTAGAAAAAAAAAAGTTTTTTTTTTTTTGTCTATACTCTTTGTTTCCCATCCTAGTTACACGCTCTTGGCACTTTTTATACTCGGTTTAATGCCAAGTTACTCAGTGTTGTTAGTTATTAGTTGAGTTATATGTCTCTCAAATTTGTCAAAGTTTTTGTGTAAGTGAAAACCATAAGTGACAATCAATTTAAAATTCTTATTATCCGACTCTAAAATCTGCAGTAGCTTAATTCTATGCTTCCCAAAATGGGGATGGGGGGGGGGAGGCGGTAATTACGGTTCTGCTGATTGTCTAAGTTTTGGAATTAGTAATTTGGATCTTCTCTGTGTGAACCTAAATATCGAAATATCGATTCTAGTATCGATTCTAGAACTGAGAAATCGATTCTTATTATGATCGATGTTGTTTTATACGATATCGATTTTAATCGATTTTAAAAATTTTCAGAATCGCCCATCACTAGTTCACAGTGCTGCAGAAAAGTATGGCAACCATGCAAACAAGCAGGGGAAGCAGTTTAAATGTTTTAGATGTGGGAAAAGAGGTCACATGAAACATGATTGTATTGTTAAAAAAGTTAATAATGTGCATGAGAGAAAATCAAAGAATGAAGTTTTTATTAGTGAATGCCTTGCAGCCAATTGTGATGACACATGGGTCATTGATACAGGAGCCACACAACATATAACTAACAGACACGATGTCTTTCAAAGTTTTACACAGTATAAGTGCCCAATAGAAGTAAGGGTTGGTAATAATTCCACAATGAAAGCATATGGCCATGGTGAAATCTCTGTGAAAATGTTAGTTAACGGCAACTGGAAAGCCAGTGTACTGGAAAATGTATTATATGCTCCAGATGCTTCGAGAAATTTATTTTCTGTAAGTCAAGCTCTAGACCATGGATCAAAATTTAAGATGTGTAACAATAAGTGTGAATTTGTAAAACCTAAAGGAGTTGTTGCTGTGGGAATACGCCAAGGTAACTTATTCAGATTGCTATGCAAAGTAATAGTACCTGCGGTAAACAGTGCAACTAACATTGTAACAGTGCCCTCTTCTGAAGTTCAGCTTACTGAATAAAACTCGCTTCAACTTTGGCGTGAGAAACTTGGACATTTGAATAAACAGCATGTAAAAAAGTTTCTGCACACTCAAGGTATAGAAGTGCAAGATGATGGTGAGTTTTGCGAAGCATGCGTGCTAGGTAAACAACATCGATTACCATTTCGAAATCGTCAACAACGAGCTAAGGATGTTGGTGATGTTATCCATACTGATGTCTGTGGGCCTATGGAAGAAGAATCATTGGGTGGTGCTAATTACTATGTATGTTTTACTGATGATTACTCTAAATTCAGAAAAGTGTATTTTCTCAAGCATAAATCTGAGGTTACATCTAAATTTGAAGTATTTTGTGCTTTCTTCAGAAATCAAACACAGAAACCAATCAAGGCAGTCCTTAGTGATGGTGGATTGGAATATAACAACAAAATCTTGAAAGGTTTGCTTCAGAAAATGGGAGCAGAATTTCGATACAGCACGCCCTATACACCTCAACAAAATGGATCTGCTGAACGAAATAACCGAACTCTCATCGAGTTAGCTAGATCAATCATGATCGCAAAAGATTTACCAAAATCCCTGTTGGCTGAAATAGTCAATGCTGTAGTACATATACTGAATCGTGCTGGAACATCTGCAGTTGAACAAAAGTCCCCTTATGAAGTTTTTTATGGGAAAACTCCAAGACTCAATCATCTTCGAATTATTGGCACAGAGTGTTTTGTTCATACCCTCAAGCAGAAGCACAAGAAGTGGGATCCGAAAGGCCAGAAAGGTATTTTAGTTGGCTACTTAGATGATGTTGATGGTTATCGTGTATGGTTCAAAGGTACAAGAAAAATCGAATGAACAAGAGAAGTAGTGTTTTCTCCTGAATCTATATCAACATCAACTGTTGTTGCAATTGAGCCGGAACAGCTTAGAATAGATGAAAGTCCTACTCAGGGGCCTCGCTAAGGGGGGGATGGGGGGGAGCCTCCCCCCCCCAAAACATTTGTGAATGTTGTTACACTTGGCAAATTCACAACCTTAGTTGGTAAATTTTCTTTAAAATTTTAATACAAATTATAATATGTTTTCAATTTTTGATAGAATTGGCAAAAATTACCAAACTAATTGGGAATATTATTAAACTTTAACAAATAAGGGCTATAATTCATTTTCTAATTGTGGTAAGTTGGCAAAATTGTAAAATTAGTTGGCAAATATTGAAATTTGACTTGGCAATTTTAGGTCCTCTCCCCTCCCAATAATAAGTCTTAGCGATGGCCCTGGTCCTACTCCTGACGGTTATGGAAGTGATTTTGATGCAGATGAAACTTCTGAAAATGCGCAGCATGATCGAAATCTAAGGGACAGGACACAGTTAAAGGCACCTGAACGTCTTATTGAATGCTGTATTGCAGAAGAGAGTGAACCAGAACACTACTACCAAGTGGTAAATCAGACAAGGCAAATGAATGGCAAGCTGCAATGGATAAGGAAATTAAATCGTTATTAGAAAACAATACTTGGTATTTAACAGACCTACCAGAAGGAAGACGAGCCATTACAAACAGATGGGTATATAAATTGAAGCGTCATGCTAATGGTGACATTGATCGGTTCAAAGCTAGGCTTGTAGTTAAAGGATTTTCTCAAAGAAAAGGTATAGATTATTCAGAAACCTTCAGCCCAGTTGCACGTTTTGAAACTATTCGAGCTTTAATAAGTGTTGCAGCAAATGAAAATTTAGACCTGGTACAGTTTGATGTTAAAACTGCATTCCTGTATGGGACGTTAGAAGAAGAAATCTATATGAAACAACCCGAAGGATATGATGACAACTCAGGCCGTGTTTGTCGACTAGTTAAAAGCCTCTACGGATTGAAACAGTCACCAAGGTGTTGGAACAAGCGATTTAAAGAGTTCCTGGGAAAATATGGTCTTACAGAGAGTGCTGCTGATCCATGTTTGTTTTGCAGTAACGAGAAACAACAGAAATTGTTATTAGCATTACATGTAGATGATGGACTTGTTGCCACAACTCCTGAAATCAAAAATAATTTCCTTGAAGAATTACAGCGTGAATTCAAGGTAACATACAAAGATGCTGAATATTATCTTGGTGTAGAGATAAAAAAACTGGCAAGTGGAGATATTTTTATTAGTCAGCAAAATTATGCTAATAAAGTTTTGGAAAAATTCAACATGAAAGATGCTAATCCAGTTTCTACTCCCATAGAAAAGGATAATATTTCAGGGGAAGATAATGAAGAGATTGTTTCTGAAAAAGTTCCTTACAGACAAGCTGTAGGCAGTTTGATGTACATGGCAGTTGCTACCCGTCCTGATATTTCCTTTGCTGTGTCATATTGTTCTCAGTTCTTGGATAAAGCAAAACAAAAACATTGGTCAATGGTAAAACGAATACTAAAGTACATCAAGGGAACGTCTAATTTTGCATTAGTGTTTAAGTCTGGTTTTCACCCTGGTACCTTAGAGGCATATAGTGATGCAGATTACGCCAGTGACACAAGAACCAGAAAATCAGTTTCTGGTATTTTATTTAAATACAGTGGAGGAGCCATTGACTGGGCAAGTCGTCGACAGCAGTGTGTGTCATTGAACACCACAGAAGCAGAGTATATAGCTGCAAGTGAGGCAACCAAAGAAATTATTTGGCTGAAACGTCTGTTTGATGACATTGCCCCATTAACATCAACTCCTATTCTGCAAGTTGATAATGCAAGTGCAGTTCGTTTGCCTAAAAATCTTGAATTCCATCAACGAACTAAACATATAGATATTAGATATCATTTTGTTCGAGAAAAGTGTTTAACTGGTGAAGTCAGTGTCCAGCATATTGATGGTGAATACCAAATTGCGGATATTTTTACAAAAGCCTTACCTAGAAAACGTTTTGAAATGTTAAGGACTCTCTTGGGTATGGTAAGAATGCCATAATTGCAAATTCAAGGGGAAGTGTTGATATTATGAACTTCAATTATTAGACTTTTTAAATTTTTACTCATACTCCTTGTATTCAACGTGCTTTTTATATGTAGTTTTCTTCTGTTAACTTTTGTGGCAATTGTTGGTTTGTAGTTTAAAAAGAGTTTTTCAGCTTGTTCCATAGCGGAAGCCTGTTAGCTTTTTTTTTTCTAAATTAAAGTTATCTTCGTAATGTTCATTTCATATTTTTTATCTGAATTAAGTTAATTCTTGTTTACCCGTTATCTGCTAAAATATTTTCAATTAACCAAATATAGCATACAGAAAAAATTCTAATCTGAATGGCATTATTTTTAAGTGGGAACTTACCTCACAAAAACTTAATCTAGAATAATTACATGAAAATTACATCATTTTCTAGATATTTGCAGTCATGATGTCAGTCATAAATTTTTATTTGAAAGAAAAGCTTTCAACAAAGATTTCACTTTTCAACGAAACATTCTTTATTAGTTTTAAATTATTAATTTAAAACTAATAAAGATTTTATTTATTTCTGTGTTTAAGAATGTAGTTCGATTACAGTGCAAATGTGTTATCTTCTGTAAATGAGCTGCAAATGATAGAAATTGACTTAAAGAAAAAAAAAATCAAGCTTGAAAATTACTTTTTAACCAATAAAATAGCAATAAATTGAGATAGTTTTCAAAGAAACTGCATTTTAACCCCCTCCTCTCCCTACTATCCAACAGTGTAAAAATTGAAAATAATGATTTTTAGAAATCAATAATTTAGGAAACAAAATGATATTTGTTATTCAGGTTATTGCATTATCAATATAACATCAGCTTTACTCACAGACATATTTTTGGTTAATAATATAGATATTGCCCATATGCAGTTTCTTTTTCAAAAACAAGGAAAAAAATAATGAATCTGAAAATTTAAAAAAGAAGTGACTTTTAATATTGTTTATAGATTTTATTATCTATAATTATTCCTCAAGAACACTATTTTTTCAGATTTTTCTTTTAGAGAAAATTATGATTGACACAGCACATATCACAGTGCTCAATATGATAGTCTTCGGACAATAAGTTCAGTAAAAGTAGAGTCACAAAGAAAGCATTGGAGTCTCTGCAAAAGAGTCTTGCATTGCTCAGCTTAATAAAAAAACATCGGAAATACTTAGCATAATTGATAAAGTTGCGTTTCATAGAATCATTACTGAAAACATTCAACAGTTTTTACTGAAGAAACTACAAAATGTATGTAAGACAACACACATGCATACTTTATTGTTTTTTTTACTTAATTTTATACAAGACTAAAAAGAATTGAAACCCAGCTGTTAAAAAAAGCAAACAAACAAAATAATAATAAAACTTTTTGTAAGACTTACCAAATTAACATCCATGTCAAAATCTTTGGGACATGTGACAAAAATAGTTCTCTGCATTAATCCCACAAAACACCAAAATGCTTCTGACTCATCTTGAACTGCTGCAAGAATGGGTGCAAGCAAGTCCGACATTCCTTGTGTATATCCAATTTTTGGGTTATAAAAACCATAATTCAAAAGAATGTTTCTATATAAAAAAAAAATGAATGTGATTAAAATGCTTTATTAAACATATTAACAAAATCTCATTAACATTGCTTCAACTTTTGCAAAATATTTAAATTGTAAACACTAAAAAAAAAGAAAGAAAAAAAAAAAGAGATACTGTTTTTTCTTTAATTAAAAATTTAAGTTTAAAAGAAGGTAAATATTCATTTGCAAGCACAGTAATTTTAAAGAAAGAGCTTGAGAATAAAGCAAGCTATAAAAATGCATAAATAAATATTACTGACTCATAAAAAAAAAGAGAAAACTGACTTATATTGGAAATGACTCATAGTTTTTGTCTATTTCAACAACAAAATATGTTATTTTGTAACAGCTGAATAAATTAACAAATCATAAAAACTACAAATTGTTTAATTACAAAGCACCAGCCAGCAGAAAATAATTTAAAAAAATTATTGATATCACCTTAAAAATAATACAATAGACACATGCCTAATACATTATTTTTCATGGTAATAGTATAACAAAATTTTCTACTCTACAGTTTGTTTTGCAGCTCCCTCCTTCAGAAGGAAGAAATTAAATTAGTTAAGAGAATTTATCTGAAAATATGTTTCAACTAATTTATAATTTGAACTAAGTTAAATGGAACTATTTTTTATTCTGCTTCAGCAGAGGAGCCATTTCAAAAAAGTCTTAGGGGAGATGGATATTTCTTTTGATCTTTTTGTAAAAACAACTGATACAATTTTATTTTTACATAAATTTTTAATCTTGTAAATCTGCAGATGTGGGGCCTCAACATTAGGTTTGTTTTTAATCTCAATCTGTATAACATTTAATATCCTATATCAGCAATTTAAATTTCTTAAGTTATATCTTGATTTATAAGCATATAAGATGCCCAACGCTTCTGGAAATTAGAAGCTTCAGATTAAACATGGTTTTATGCAAAGATATTCTGATAAACTCCTTCCTATAATTTTTTCTTGAGCGAGGGCAGGGAGAGGAGGATGTAGTCTTATTAATTTTACATTCACAATTCCCTATTTGTAGTACCATAAAATGATTTAGTATTTTTGGATTTCATTATGTACTGAAATTTTTTTTTTTAGGATAAGCATCAATTTGGAAAAGGATTTTTCCTGTTATTCAAATAGAAATCCTTACTTATATGCCAGCTAACAAAATGTCTGCAGCAACAGGAATAATAATAATAATAATAAATACATGTTAGAAATATATTTATGGAAATGTAAACTGAATCTCCTATACTTATATTTAATTTGCAAATCTAATATTTTTACATTTTTTGATCAGAAAAACCATTTTGCTAGTCAGACTATAATGTACAAGAACTTATCTAAATACAATCTAATTTACTCAATAGCAACAGTATACTAAAAATATATTTATGTAAAAAAACAATTGCAAAAGTTGGGAGAGGTGGAAGCACAGCACAATTATTCATTTTTCAAAAAATCTTCAAAAATGAGTGATTATTTTTTCTAAAGAAAGAAAGAAAAAAAATCATGCCATATTTACTATATTTCTAGCAAAAATTATGAATATCAAAAAGAGAAAATAATGAAAAAAATCGTTTAAAAGCTATTAATGTAGATTTAGCTTTGTAAAAGAAAATGTCTAAATTGTTTATAAAAATAAACTCACTTCATAACCTCAATATTAGGATTATCATCCCCAGAGAAAAATGGATGACTCCTATCTGTTCGAACAACATCTTTCTCCACAGTACACTGTATATTTCTCCAAAATAAATCAGCTTCAGCTGGAGGCATCTGATCTCTATTTAATGAAGAACATGTTAAAAAAGATATACTGTGGCAATAAAAGATAAATATTAATATATTTATTTAAAAGAACGGAAAGTCAAAACTATAAAAATATAACTATCTGCAATGTAAAAAGCATATGCAGAGATAACTTTAACTTGATTTAAAACATTTGTCTCATTATTATAGCATGAAGACATTTTACAAAGCAAATTATCAACACAATGTATGGAAAAAAATGTAGTAAAATAGCTTATGTTATTTTTAATTACTTCTTCAAGCTATAATTTCCAGCATGTAGCTTTGTGCACATAATCTGAAATTATCTTTGAACTACAATATAATTTTAAATGTATAATTGGTTCATCCAATTTTTATTAATTAATGATTAATTTATAAAAAGTCAAATCATCTAGCTTACTGTACCAGTGGAGTAAAACCGCATGTATTACAAGAAATGAAAAGGTTTAGATTTTCTTTTCAAAAGGAGTAACATTTTTACTTTATAACTTCCACTCTAAGAAACTGATAATATTTTAATTATAAGTCTAATGATGTAATATTTAAAGACAAAAAGATAATTATCATCATTACAATTCGAGAAATTGCAGAAATGAAGTACAATCTCTTTATCAGCATTATAAAAATAATAATTACTCTTGTTCATGCAATTTTGACTGCCTTTTCTCCTAAAATTATTTACAGGCTACTCAATTAGTATTTTTCCATATCCCTTCTATCCCACATAAAATATATGGTTTTACCCTAAAAGAATGTAGATTGGAAAGTAAGTTGTAAAAATACCCTTTTAAAAGCTAGCAGCAGTTTCATTGTGGGAAATATCTTTATTAAAGATATTACACATAAAAATATCCGATGTGCTCATATTTAAGAATTTTGAAAAGTAGAAAAAAAAAATCAAAATTAAAAAAATGATAAACTTTTAAATAAAGAAACTACATAAACACCAGTATGAAGATACTGTAATGGTTGCTTCTTTTTAGCCTAAAAGTAAAGTATTTAAACCTTTACCCATTAAATGGTTGCCGATATTAAATCAACTGATGTATCCAGTGTTTTTAATTATAATTAATTTTTCAATTACAGGGTGCCCAACACATTTTAGCCTTAAAAAAAGGGGTAAGGGAACCATTTTTATTTAAAAAGGGGGCTTTGGGGGACCATTTTTAAAATAAAAGGGGACTTCGGGGGGTACATTTTTATTAAAATCGGAGACTAAAAAAGAATAGTGAGTGTAAAAACATTCTACCAATTTTCTTAAACATGCAAGTAAATTTTTTAAATTACCCCAGAAAAATATGTTAGATGGTTACCCTTATAAGTTGCCATTATTAGGGAAATGTAAGAATTAAGTTTTATACTTTATTTAAAATTATTTTAAACAATCTTTTTAGATTAATGAAACAGAATTGCTTTTAAATAGAAATTAGCTATTGGCAAACTTAGTGAAAATTAATAAATATTTAAAGGGGGAATTTCAAAATAAAAAAAAAAAGTTTATTGATGAAATTTAATTATTTAAAAATTTATTTGATGTTATTTTTATTGAAAGGATGTTATGACCTGTGACATCACTTATGTTCTGGTTTCTCCTTTTTCTTTTAAAAAATTCGACACTTTGAGGAAGATTCATTTGCTTTTTCAAAAGCGGCTAAAATTTTTCGTTCTTCCTGAGGACAATAACTTGTCCTATTGAAATTCCAAACTCAGATGCACTTTTCATCATACTTTCAGTTTTAATTTTTGAACAACTTTGTATTTTTCCTGAAAGTTCAGTTCTTTCGGTTTTACGTTTTCTTATTTATTTCTGACATATCTGTGTTAAATGTGTACTTCTTTCCTTGTAATGAGAGTAAAATGTTGAAAATATTTTATCTTTGTCGAGTAAAAAAGAAAAAGCTATTATGTTGTTAATGTGTAGTGTTACTATGTAGAAAAAACATGATCCTCTTTTGAATACTTCATCTAACACCTGTTGTTTTCTATCTGTCACTGGAGGGAGTAACAGCATTTCTGTAGTATTCTGTTCGATTTTTTTTCTCAGCTCGGGAGAGGGAAACTTATGTGACATGGTGCTTATGATTTTTTTTTTTTTTCTGTATCTGTTTAAATAAAAATTGATTGTTTTGTTCACTTTATTTACCTGATCATCATGATTTACTTTTTATGAAATGGCAACAGCTTCATACTCTGGATTTTTTTTTTTTTTTTTTTTTTGTTTATTAAGTGTTTTATTTATTTAGTGAAGATTTCATCTGAATTATTCAAACAAATTGCAGTATCATGTAGATGTTTAAAATCTAGCAATAATTTTGTCTATTTATTTTTAAATTGTGTCTTTTGAACCTTTTTATTTTTCTGCAATAATTTCTCCAAATATCCACGATAGGGAAATCCCCTAATTCAAAATACAAACACACATTTAGTTTACAAAGAGGTGGGGTAGTCTGAGCATCAGATTTAGTGCTTATAATAGTGTGTTGTTCAGTTTATCTTTCATTAAGTCTATTAAATTTTGTTGAGATTGTCTGAATGTATTTATAATACCAGGTCATTCACATTAGAGAGTGTTGAGATAGAGACAGTCCACTATATATGTAAATATAATTTTTAATAGAAAGCAATATATCTCATCCTTTGCAATTTTGGGAAAGCTGGAAGCAAATGAAATATGTTATCCATAGCACCTAAGGGTTCATGCATATTATACTTAGCATTAAGTAGATCAGAAGTTGTGTACCTTTTGCGACGAATACACTGATATTCAATGTACTTATCATTCCTAATCTGATCTCTTTCATCAAAAGTAGAATGGAAACTGTAATAATGCAACAAAAAAGGCCAAACTTCTTTGCGTAACTTGATATCCAAACCCGCAAAGAATATTTCCTATAATGAAAGTCATTTGACAAGAATTATAATTGTTATGATACAATAAAAATACATAAAAATACTAATATCAAGTGAGATTGTTCTTTAGACGCACAGTTTTATTTTTAAAAAAGAAAGACAACATGTGTTGAAAATTTGGTTACACAAATAATTTAACAATTAATAAAAGTAATTTTAACATCAAATAATTAATCTTATATAATAATATAACAGAAATAATCATTAAATTATTAAATATTTAAACCACTTTTATACAAAACTAGCGGACCCGACAGACGTTGTCCTGTCACCGACACCAGAAAATCAAATAAATGTACTTAAATATAGTAATACGCACGATAAACACTACGCTCTTAATTTAATTTCTTATTACAATTATGTAAGGAAATTATTTATCACTCTTCAGTATTTTTTAAAGTCGGTTTAAATTTTGATAGAAAAGTTTATTTTTCTCTTTTTTTGTTAAAAGTTAACGATTTTCTGAAGTCAGTTAATCAAGATTATAATACAGGCTATATTACTGTAAAGCATACACGTTTGACAGGAGCGGGGTTCGAACACGCGATCTCTTTCTTCGAGAAGCAGAGCCTATATCTGGCGCCTTAGACCGCTCGGGCATTCCGTCCGCACTCTATTCATCGAACTTATTCAACACTTTTAATTAGCAAAAAATCACTAACTATTAGTTTTTACGTAGTTACTAAAAAAGTAATGAATCAATTTCGACGAAATGTAAATATAAACCATTCTCGAATACACTGGAACACACACACACAAAATTCCATTAAAATTGGTCCAGTCGTTTAGGAGGAGTTCAGTGACATATACACGCACAGAAGATTTATATATATAAAGATAAGAATTCAAAATTTCAAGTTTTTGTGCCTAAGACATCGCCAAATTAGGAAAATATGAATTATCTCACGAACTACTCGATTTAAACGAATTTGCTTAGTACCATTCGATTCAGAATGATAAAATGCGCTAAAATATGTTATCAGTTGAAAAATAACTACAAAAGCCGATTTTTAAGGAATTTTTTAAAAGTTCGTTCTTTTTTCTACTCATCTTAGGGGTGGAATTTTCGAAAATCATTTCTTAGCGGCACTCGATGTTATAAGAAGTATTTTTACCTAAATTTTCAAGATTTTTGGTTCGGTAGATTTTTTTGTGCTGTGATTAATACGAAATCCTGACTTTCTTTTATATATATGGCACTTTTAATTAGCGAAAAATCACTTATTAGTTTTTGCCTAATTACTAAAAAAGTACTGAATCAATTTCGACGAAATGTGAATCTAAACCATTCTCGAATCTACTGGAACGCACACACAAAATTTCATCAAAATCGGTCCAGTCGTTTAGGAGGAGTTCAATTACATACACACGCACAGAAGATTTTTATATATAAAGATGAGCATTGAAAGTTTCAGGTTTTTGTGCCGAAGACATCGCCAAATTAGGAAAATGTGAATTATCTCACGAACTACTGGATTTAAACGAATTTGCTTAGTACTATTCGATTCAGAATGAAAAAATGCACGAAAATATGTTATCAGTTGAAAAATAACTACAAAAGCTTATTTTTAAGGAATTTTTAAAAAGTTCGTTCTTTTTTTTTACTCATCTTAGGGGTGGAATTTTTCGAAAATCATTTCTTAGCGGCACTCGATGTTATAAGAAGTATTTTTACCTAAATTTTCAAGATTTTTGGTTCGGCAGATTTTTTTGTGCTGTGATTAATACGAAATCCTGACTTTTTTAAATATATTTAGCACTTTTAATTAGCGAAAAATCTCTAACTATTAGTTTTTGCCTAGTTACTAAAAAAGTACTGAATCAATTTCGATGAAATGTGAATCTAAACCATTCTCGAATCTACTGGAACGCACACACAAAATTTCATCAAAATCAGTCCAGTCGTTTAGGAGGAGTTCAATTACATACACACGCACAGAAGATTTTTATATATAAAGATTGAATTATTTGTCATTATATAAATCAATTATTTCTTAATATCAAAGATAAATTGTTTTTTCAGTAAAAATTCATTTTAATCCAAAATTAATGATAGATAAACTTTTTTACCTCACAGGTTATCAAAGCCTGAGAACTTATGTTCCCGCCCGTTCTGTATGTACGTATGTATGTACATATGTATGTATGCGTATGTACGTACGTAACATGATAACTCATGATAAAAATATCCGATTTACATGAAATTCTGGATTTAGGCTTATTATGATAAGATGCTTCCCTGATTAGTTTTGAGAGTTCATTTGATTAGTATAAGAAAGGGAATGGGGGCTATTGCCCCTCCCCTTAATTTATAGATTATGGGTTTTTCCTGCAGAATTAGTAGATTTCGTTCAAATCTTAGATGTAGGATCATTCTAATGAGGTGCCTTCATGATTAGTATTGGGTGTTCATTTGTTAAGTTTAAAGAGGGGGAATTGGGGGGGGGGGATAATCCTCTCTGTCTTAATTTAGGTTTTTCATGCAAAATTTATCTATTAGCTTCAAATTTTGTATAAAGGTTTATTTTGAAATGGTGCTTCCCTGATTTCTTTTTGGAATTCACTGGATATGTATAAAGGGAGGATTAGGGACACAACCCCTCATAATTTATGTAAATGGTTTTTCATACAGAATTAACCGATTTGTTTCAATTTTTGTATACAGGTTCATAGTAGTATGAAGCTTCACTCATTTGTTGTGATATTCTTTTGTTAATTATAAAGGAGTGTACGGGCGATTACCTTCACCTTAAGTTAGCTAAATAGAGTTTTATGCAGAGTTATTCGATTTGCTTTAAATTTTGGATGTAGGTTCTCTCTGATAAGTTGAATTTCTGAACAGTTTTGGAGGTTTAATGATTAATTATAAAGGATGGAACGGGGGAAAACGTTTCTTAAATTACATAAATGGGTTTTTATGCAGAATTATTCGACTTGCTTCGAATTTTGGATACAGGTTTATTATATGATAAGGTGTATCCCTGATTAGTTTTGGGGCTTCAATGATAAGTATAAAGAAAGAAAATTGGGAGGGGGGGGTTACTTCCTTCCTTATTATTTTTAAGGGCATTATTATATAAGACTGTAATATGCAATTAGTCTGCATAGCCTGTGAGCTCTATGCCATCAGTTTAACTGGGCATCATTCTTTTTATTTAGCTCACAGGCTATCATAGCCTGAGATCTTATGTGCCTGCCCGTTCTGTATGTACGTATATACGTTTGTTCGTACGTGCGTAACGTGATAACTCATGATAAAAATATCCCATCCACTTGAAATTTTATATATAGGTATATCCTGATAAGGCACTTCCCTGATTAGTTTTTGGAGTTCATTTGATATGTATAAAAGGGGGAACGGGAGGGCTCATGTCCCTCCCCTTGATTGATATAAATGTGTTTTTCAAGCAGAAATATTAGTTTTTGTTCAAAATTTACACGTAGAATCACTCTGATGAAGTGCTTCCGTGATTGATATTAGGTGTTCGTTGGATAAATATAAACAGGGAAAATGGGGGTTCGAATGCCCCTCCCCGTAATTTATATAAATGGGTTCTTCATGCAGAATTGTCAGATTTTGCTCAAATCCCTGAATAGTTTTGGAAGTTTAAGGGTTAAGTATATAAAAGAGGGGGATAACTCCTCTTAAATTATATAAATGGGCTTTTATTAAGAATTTTCCGATTTGCTCTGAATTTTGGATATAGATTTTTATATGATAAAGTGTGTCCCTGATCAGTTTAGAGGGTTCAATGATTAAGTATAACAAGTTGGAAATTGCACGTGAAGCGTAGCAAATGAGGTGCGTTCGTACGATAACAAAGTTTTAAAAATATTACTCTCATATATCAATCTCATAAAATTGTAAGTAGTGAATTACAATTAAAACACTCATCAAACAATGTTCACCCTACACCATTATGTAATGAAATACTTTTTTGTGGCCTTATAAATCAATAACAAATGTTCTTTGCACCACAAATTATGCAAAATGTATATTATAATATGTACTTTATAGTTGCATATAAATTTTATTAAGTTCGAATGAGTGTAACACCATTAAAATGCATTTGAAACATTTTTTCCCATTGACCGTAATGTAATGGAATACTTTTGATTGACCCTGTAATTCATCTATGCATCCGATTTTCATAATAACTTGACAAAATTATGTAATAATTATGTATTTTAAATTTCAAACTTATAAAATACATTTGAAACTTTTTCACCATTGACCATAACGTAATTGGAATACTTTTGATTGCCCCTGTAATTGATCTATGCACCTGATTATCAAAAAATTTGAAATAACTCGACAACATTATGTAATAATTATGTATTTTAAATTTCAAATGATTAAAATGCATTTGAAACTTTTTTCTCCATTGACCATAATGTAATGGAATACTTTTGATTGCCTCTGTAATTGATCTATGCATCCGATTTTCATAAAATTTGAAATGACTTGACAAAATTATGTAATAATTATGTACTTCAAATTTCAAACAATTTGGTTAAGTAGTTTTTGCGTTGTTATAAGCGGACAGACAGACAGACGGACTGAACGACCACTATAGGTGCTACGTATTTACATAATTATGAACGCACCTAAAAAGGGGAAAGGGGGAAGCCGTTCCCCCCCCCTCCTTATTTTTTTCCAGAACGGATTTAACCTTTGAAAATATAAGGCTGTAATGTACAATTGGTATGCGTAGCCTGTGAGCTCAATGCTATCAGTTTAACTGGGCAATATTCTTTTTATTACAGTATGTGCATACCTATTAGATATACATTATACATATATATATATAAAGTCAGACCTCGTTATCATGACATCCAGTTTTCATGTCACTCTGCTTATCACATCAGTTTTCCAAAGTCTGATTTTATGCACATGATTTCAATGTAAATAAACTCTGGATTCTACATCTTTGAATAATTTTCAACTCTGGATATCCCGACAATTTAGGAAAATTGTCCATTTTTTATAATCCATCTTACAAGCATAGAAATAAAGCAGTAAGAAATGTTTTAACTAAACGTTTTACAAAAGTATCCAAAATACCTATTGACATAAAGAAGAAAATTTAAAATGCTTATCTAAATTTAAAAAAAAAAAAAAAAAAAAAAAACTATAACAACTTATAAAAAAAATTGTAACCCTAGTTTTTTGTTTGTCGTCTCCTTGCAAAGCTCTTGAATGTTTTTTTTTTTTTTGTGTGTGTGTGTGTGTGTGTGTTTGTTTGGAATGGTTGTCTCAATTGCGAGCACCATAAGAATTCTTTTGTTGTGAAATTTTTAAAAAAATGTTTATAGTTATTAATTAGTTGAATTTATATTTTAAGACATATTTACAGTTCACTTGTTTGAGCTACTCAACATTTTGGATCCCCTCGCAGAGTGGAACTTGCGAACTATGAATGGTATTTATTTGTTGTGTTAGAAGAAAAAAAATTACAATGGATGTAAAACATTTTAAATCAGTGAAGGGGTAATATAAAGGCCTAAATGAAAGTGTTGGAATAATGAGATTTGACTATATATATATAACGTTAACTGGAGTTGGAGAAAAATATGTTGTAAAAAGCTGTATTTTTAATTAATTTAATGCAATTTTAGATTCACCAGAGTTCTTGCATTTTTTAAGCAATAAATATTATTACATATGTAGATATATATATTTGAAATTTTGTTCTGGCTGCTTATAACCCAAGTTTTGCAGAATGGAATTAGATGTAGCATGGTTAGAATATTGTTTCAGGGTAAGTTGTAACATATAGCATATTGTTTCGCACTGGTTAGTTTTAGAATTTTGATGGAAAGCTCTACTACTTTGGATGAAAAGGTTACCATTGATTATCTTTTGTGATCATTATCATTGATAGAAGAATTGAAAAGACTATACACCTCGAAAAATAAAAGAAAAAATTTTATTTAGTGTAATAAAAAAGGAAAAAGAAAACCAATCTTGATGAATGATTTGATTACAAAATGAAAATATTTAATTTAAACATGAAAGTAAATGTTTGTAATGTTTAGAAAATTATTTAATGTGAAAGCTTGTAGTTGAAACAATGTTTAGCGATTTATCTTTTGTGTCAGATTAAGAAAAAGGCATCTGAAAAATCTGATAAGGTAATACTTGAGCAACAATTTTGATTTGTTGATTATTTCCCCTGACATTGTTGTTTCTCAAATAACAAGCTTTTAATTTTTTTTCAAATTAAAAGGTTAATTAGATAATTGATTAGTTACTTATCATTACTATAGATTTATAATTCAGTCGGAGGTGGGGGGGGGGAGTTTTAGAAAGTAAATTTTGTGTGTTAGGAAAGATTTTGGAATTTTTTGAGGAAAGTTTTTGTTTTCAATTTTGGGCATTGAGGCAAATTTAGATGATTGATTATTTATTGTTATAGTAAAGTAACAGAGCAGAAAAGCTATAGAAAAAAAATGAAAATTTTAAATTTTGTGTGTTGTGAATAGAAAACAATTAATTGTTCATGGAAGAAATGGCACTTGGGAGACAAAGTTAAAAACAGAAACTTGCTTAATTGCATAAGATTTTCATCCATGATTAAAAAATAAGAGAAAAGAAATAATTTTTAAGAACTTTCGCAGATTTTACTTAAAAATAAGGACTTTTAAGGATATTGTATTCTGGTTTAATTGTGGCTTAATTTATCATGGTAATCAGAATTGTAAAGTAGCTTAAATTCTACATATGGAACACTGAAATTCAAAATATTATAAAACAGAAATAACATAAGTTAAACCCTTTCATTTATGCATGAAAATGCATAAAAATACAGTATGCAATGCAATAACCATTATCACAATACACACATTTAGATCGTATAGGAATGGACAGAGTAAAAGACACACCCATTTCCTTCCTACTTTCTACTTTTGTGTTTTTTATTACTTTCAACAAGCATCAAATTGGGAAATGCAAACAATTATTGAAAGAACTTTATAATATTTTAGAACATGTCCTCATTAAGATACATTTAAAATTTCAAACAGATTAAACGTATATTTAAATATTTGCAGTATAACAAACCTGATGTTCCATGTGTGGAATATTGGCAGTTAAAAGGTTAATCGCAGTTTGATGTTATATCTTTAACATCATTTCTTTCTACATATGGTCAAAATAGAATTCTGTTTCAAATATTTTTGTCTACAGGCCATATTAACATGATTTTTAGAAATGAAAAAAAAAGGCAGACCAGCTGGTTAAAAAAATTAATTACTTGAGCGATCAATCCAAAGATTTACTGACAGTAATCAATTGATTAAAATATATCCAGCACCATATTTTAAATATGAAATGACAACATAGCATTATCAATTATGACCAAAAACTTTCTTTTTACACAGCAAAACTATAATTCTTTTAAATACTAAAATATTAAAAGAAGAATGAGTAAATTACTTTTCTCAATTGCAGCTCATCTTCAATAGTTCCATCCTCACTCATAAAAGTACGCCATCTTTGTTCATCAACCATGGTATAAATACCCTCTTCGGGATGACATTCAGCAGCTGATACTTCAGGTCGACTAATGGAAAATTGGCAATAGGGACGACTATCGTTAGGCTAAAAAATACAAACACAATAATATTGAAGATAAATTAGTTTCCTGAAAACATGTACTAAACATTTGTAACATTATTAGATCAAACAAAGAGGAAATATCAATAATTCTCTCTTCAACCAATAATTTACTGAAATTTCATTATTTTTTGATTGGAGGAAAAGAGATGGAAAGATAGAAAATGCAACTTTTATGATGCAAATTACTAATGTACCACAAAACAATGCATATATATAAGCATAGAACAAAAACAGGAAATCAATTATATGTCGATCCCTACAAGTAAAGTGATACAAGTACTATATCAAACCCTGTCTATCTTGAATCTCTTGAAAATAAGAAAAAAGTTGAGATACGCAGATTTTGGAACACACTTGTTTTAAAAGGTTAACATTTCAAGTTTTTATTAAGAACACTCTAAGCTTTTTTTTTTTTTAATACTTAAACCGAAATAGAAGTTTATAAATTTAAACAAATCATTGTAGATTCAACAAAAATGTTGATATAGTTTATAAATAATAATCCTTAGTAGTTTTTTTTAGCGACTGAAATATTGAAAGTTCCATACATTTTCCAAAAAATAAGATATATTCAGTCACATGTGAGTGCAGTTGCTATGAAGTAGGGTGTAAAATAATCATGAGTTTTTTGATGAATCAGAATTTTATGATTTTTTTTCCCAGAATTGAAATATTGAATAGATATTAGGAGTTTTAGGTTTCCAAAAATATTAAAACTTTAATTGCTAACATAACCTGTGCTTTTAGACTTTAATTAATAAATTTTTATTATTAGTTAGTAATTACAGAAATTATACAAAGTGCAAAATAGTAGTCTCAATAGTTAGTAGAATACATTAATAATACAATAATACACATTAATATTTTGAAATAATTATGTAAAACTATATTAAATATTAGTGGTACTTACATTTAACAAAATTATCAGTATCTGCATTTAATATTAAATTGTTATCACTATTTAAGAATAACTATTAAACAATTTCTAATTAGGTGTATAATACATATTTTTATGCTTTAATTATTAAAATGATAATTTTGTATTTAAAGTATTCTTTATAAAAGAAAAATGGGCAAGACACTAGTTATATCCAAACTAGTAGCTACTAGTAGTTCCAAAAAAAGAACACCATTTCATAAGATGTGTTTGTAACAACAAAATAAGTATATAATTTTTTTAATATGATAAATAAAACATCATTAATTTTCAATACTTTTATAAATTACAAGTTGAAAAATACAATTGAATAACATGTTTTAATAATATCCTATTTTTTATTCTTTATTCTAAGAAGTAAAGTTCTATCATTTTTTAAAGTCTCGAGTAAACATATTTAGAAATACTACAGTATGGAGAGGATTTTTACAAAAAAATTCTGACTACTGGTACTACTACAGGTAAATTTAAAATTTTACAACTTTTTAAAAAAATAGAGTGCATTTTGACAATTTTAAAAAGAGCAAGATATGGCATCCTTAACAAATGGGCAAGAATAAATGGTAATTAATTACAGAATTAATAAAAGCTGCAAATAAGTAATTTCACTAGTAGCAAAATTAACAAAACAAAAATATTACTGGCGTACAGCACGTTTTGCATTTGTACTAAAAAAAAATCACTGTTATTCACCTAAATCTTAACTTACACAATGTATGTGCATGCTAACCAAAAAAATTATGAAAATAAGGGTACTACTTGGTATCCCGTCGGCCAAAAAACTATCGCCAAACTATGAGATTAAGTGCCAATAATGGATGATTGTGAATGTCCCATTCAATGACATTAAATATGATATACATGTTTAAAAGGTTGTTAAGTAATTTTTATTTTGACTTTTTATTAATATTCTACTAAATATTTGTTTTTTCATTACTTAAAATAAAAATTATGTCAACATGTATAAATTGGCTATTAGTTTGGCGAAATTGGTCGACGGGGTAACCAAGCAGTACCAAAATAAGTTACAACTATTAATACACACATACAGAGTAAATACGTGAATAACCAGTTATATCTGAAATCCTCAAAATATTAAATAAAGAACAGTTACCTCTCAGTATCTTGCTGTGCTTAAACAGCTGTGCTTATTATACAGGGTGTTTATAAAATCCCGGGCCCATTTTGATGTTTAATAACTCATAAAATAATAAAGATAGATTAAAATTAATAACATAAATGGTTAGATAGATTCAAAAAGTTTCATGACCCTTGTCAATGAACTTCTACATGTGTCCCTTTCGTCGCACGGAGAATATCAAGTCGATAGTCAATTTCATGTCAGGTAGCGGCAAGCATATCAGCATCCACAGAGCCTATTGCGGTTGTAATTCTGGCTTTTAAGTCATCAATGTTCGACACTCTCCTTCTGTAAACATTGTCTTTTACAAATACCCAAAGGAAAAAGTCCAGCGGCGTTATATCAGGTGATTTGGATGGCCAAGGAATTGGACCTCCTTGCGCAATCCATCTTCCTGGAAAATGGTCATTCAAAGAAGTACGAATGATAGTACTCCAATGAGGTGATGCACCATCTTGTTGCAAAAAGACATGTTTCAGAAGCTCTTCTAGTTGTTGCACCACCTCATTGGGGTACCATCGTTCGTACTTCTTTGAATGACCATTTTCCAGGAAGATGGATTGGGCGAGGAGGTCCAATTCCTTGTCTACCCAGATCACCTGATATAACGCCACTGGACTTTTCCCTTCGCGGATTTGTAAAGGACAATGTTTACAGTCAGAAAGTGTTGAACATTGATGACTTAAAAGCCAGAATTACAACCGCAATAGCCTCTGTAGATGCCGACATGCTTGCCGCAACCTGGCGTGAAATTGATTATCAACTTGATATTCTCTGTGCAACGAAGGGAGCACACGTGGAAGTTCATTGACAAGGGCCATGAAACATTGAGTCTATCTAACCATTTATGTTATTAATTTTAATCTATCTTTATTATTTTATGAGTTATTAGACATCAAAATGAGTCCAAGACTTTATAAACACCCTGTATTAATTGAGCTGTGCTTAGCACTTTTATACCAATAAATTTGTTTTCTCTTGTACATTCTTTTACAACAACTAAGCAGGTGTTATTCTTTCATTTTTCTTTACCTCTAATAGCTTGTATAAGTTTATTATTGGAAAAGTAGAATGAGAAAATAAGATTATGCTTTTTTATTACCTTACTTTGTAGGAATTTATTATGCTTTCCATGCTTACTTTATATAAAATGAATAATTTGGTTATTTAAAGGAAATTATGACATCACAATTGTATTAGATTTAAATATAATTTTTAAATGAAATGTTTTTTATACCTTATAAATTTACTGCACTTAATGCTTTACAAGACTCAGGAACTAAGCTTAGAAATAATTATTTAAGGCTTTTTTATTTTATTTATTCATCTATACTAATAAAAGAACAAATCGGTCTGTCTGTGTGTGTGTGTCTGCGATGGCTAGCAAAATCTACAGCACGTACGGGGCTCAAAATTTTTATGAGAGTAGCCCAATATCTCTTCTGATGCACCAAAAGCTCAGAATTTTAATTTTTTGATTAGTATCATAGATATTAATTTTTGAAGCGGAACTCACTCTCTTCAAAATGTCATTTTTTTAATGTTCGAGGAAAGAAAACGTTTGCACATGCACACAAACTCAATTACGCACCTAAATGAAAAAAGAAGCATTTTTCGGCATTTATTTCTGTTTTTGGATCATTTTGTTTAAATCCAAATCAACCAAACTGCTCAATGCAGTTAAACTTAAGAGACATATTTTGAAAGATCATATTTTTAGGTCTTAAATGCTATAAACAATTCGAAAAAATGTTGCAGTTAACCCTTTGAAAAGAAATATTCAAAAATGGTTGTTTTTCCCAAAACTATTTTTCTTTTTTAAGATATAAACAAACCAAAAAGAAGATCTTAAAGTTGAAACTTTCTTCTGACCGATGATTAATCAGTTTTAAAAAATATGGATTTTAACCCTTTCAAAAACACTGCCAAAAGAAGAATATTTTGCGAATCGCAGAAAGGATATTTTTTCTACGCTAAAATGATCTTAATATTCATATTTCAACTCAATCTTTTAAAAGCTTCTCAATAGACCAAATTTATATTCCCTACAAAAATTTTTAAACGTTTGGACGGATAGATATATTTTTTACAGAATAAAATGTGCAAAAAAATTAATGAATTCAATAAAAACAGATTGTTTTCATTGCGGTTTTGCATCAGCAGAGCGCAATCCTATAGGTACCAGCAAACAAAAAACATATTCTTAAAACTTAAAAACATTCTTAAAATCTATGATGCAATCGGCTTTTAAAATATAAGATTTCACCCTTTCAAATACACCGGTAAAAGGATGTCACTTTGCAACTCACAGATAGAATATTTTTTCTACACTAAAAGTATCTAAACGTACATATTTCAGCACAATCTTTTAAAAGCATCTCAATAGACTGAATTTACACCCTCTTAAAAAAATTTAAAACATTCGGACGAGTAGAAACATTTTTTACAAAATAAAAAGTGCGAAAATTTTGACGAAAACAATAAAAACCAGATCGTTTCATTGTGGTTTTGCCTTTGCATGACACAATTCTATACTCCTGGCAAACTGAAAATATTTTCTTAAAGCTAAAACACTTTTATATTCTATGGTGCAATTTGTTTTTAAAAAAAATGAAATTTAACTCGTTCAAATACACCGCAAACACGAATCACATCCCGGCTCATGGAGAATACATTTTTCCTAAGCTAAAAGTAACTAAATGTCCGTATTTTAGCACAATCTTTTTAGAACCTTTCAATAAACCAGATTTACATTACTTACAAAAATTTTGGAATTTTCGTATGGATAAAATTATTATTTTACAAAATAAAATGTGTGAAAATTTTATGAATTCTGTAAAAACCTGAGTGTTTTGTTGCAGTTTTGTTCGCTTTCGGTATGCATAGTTTCCAAAAAATCAAATTACATAGAGAATAAAATACCAAACAGCATGTGCTTTAAATTCAATAACTTTTCGCGATTTTTCCATTTAAAAATATAAATTTTGACAAAATGGACTTAAAGATATGAAATCATAGAAATTTGAGTTTAATTTAAGGGTCATTTAGAAAACAAATAACACATTTGAAAACTGAATAACATCACGGGCCCGGGCAATGCCGGGCAGGTCAGCTAGTACGTATATATATATTTTTTCATTTATTGATAAGACAAAATATCTGTAGAACCTTTCCAAATTATATAAATCATAGATTTTAGTACTTTTATGCTGTTTTAAACATTTAGAATTTTTTTAATTTTAATCAATGATTTTTTTTTAAAAATCAGTTGATTACAATCACGATTTAATCATTGATGTAAATCAACTGATTAAAATTGTTGACACCATACTATAAAATAAATGTACGCCTTTTTTTTTTTTTTCTGTACAAATTGTGAATATCAAAACAGACATAATACTGGTGAGAAAAATTCAAATTGTATAGATTTTGAAAAAAATATTTTTTAAAAAATGCAAGATAAACTTAATTAAAATAATATGTTTTTTATGAAAATGCTGAGATGTTTATAAAGTTCAGATATACTGGTTCTCAAGATAGATTTCATTAGATAAATATTTTTATTTGCTATTTGCATATAGGGATTCCTACTGGAACACATAATTGTGCAATTCACACAATATTTTAAAGAATATCATTTAAAATTTTGTTTAGCTTATCTCTTTATTTTTTCAAATGTAAACCCTGCATCAGAGTCTGATTAATTACCGCCTGATTTTTTTATGAGGCCCCCTCTCCTTCCTTAAAACAGTATTTACAAGTATAATACAATTCTGAGAATATTTTTTAATCTTTTGCATATTTTTCCTTTTAAAATAAATGGTCAATAAATATAGAAATAAATATATTTTAAACAGACAATTATATGGAATCTCTTTCAATAAGTTTTTAATTATATTAAAATAGTATTTAGTTGTGGACAAAGATAACAAATTATAGAAATAATTCATTATTTTTCTACATAATCACCCATCCCATTAAGATATTTATTGTAACAAGATACAAGTATTTATATGTTAGCATCAAGGAATGTGTATGTCTATGAGATTATATTTGATGCTATAGGCATCTTGATCATCATGACATAAAATCTGCACAATATTTTTTTCAAGTCCAAAAAAGATGAAATGAATAATAAATGGAGAACAAACAATGAAGAGCTATAACACTAATATAATGAAGAACTAAAGAAATAAGTTCATTATTCACTATCAGCCAGTTTCTCTATTCTTCATATTTATTAATTGTCTGAATTGGAAATCAAACTTCTATTCTAATTATTTCATTATTCATAAACATATCACTGTACAACAAACAGATTTATTTATGGATGTCTGTTGATTGTTGATTGTATAAATCCTGCATTTAAAAAGTGAATTATGGAAGAATTCCACAGTCAGATGAAACTTCTATCATCTTAAACATCATTAGTCCATGATAGCATGTATAGACTTTACACCATATAAGCTGAACTGTATTATTACAATGCACTGATAATATAGTATTACATAGAAACAGCACCACATTTCACATGTGAAAATTATAACATTCCAGAATTTATAATATATTTCTAATAACCTATTTAAAGAGTATTATTTAAGAAAACAGGATAAAATTATTGTTGATGTACATTATTTCTCATACTAATACACATTAAGTAGAATACATTTAATAGAATAACAACATGAATAAACATAGATATATATTATTATTTTTTTTAATTACCTTATTTTTTGACTTGGAGAGAAAATTATACTCTTCAAATATTTTAGCTAATTTATCAAGTCCACCATAATGGAAATGCAATATTTTGTATTGACTTTCTCGACTTGCAATAACAAGTTGACCACAGGTACATTCTTTATTGCTATAAAAAAGACGTAAAGAACGCATCTGACCTTAAAAAAAAAAAAAAAAAATCAAATTAAATAAAGAAAAAGAACATAATATTATAGATTTCAATCAATATTTTTCCATTAACTGAGCACCAATCATCACCCAACATAAATGTTCACAAAGCTCAAAGGGAAATATCTAACGAAAAATTACATTTTTCAGATTTATTTATTAAGTCATTGTAAATATACTCTAAATTAAAAAAATGTATACAATTTAAACAACAGGTCGTATGAATATTACCAAAAATTGAAATATCTATTAGCACTGTTGAAACTATTTTAACATTGGAATGAAAATATTGCTACATTAATTAACAAGCTATGGTTGTAAATAATGGTTAACAGTGCCATGCTATTGTTTATTATGCCTTTTTGCATAGTCTCACTATCACTCAACTGTTCAAGTGTGGCGTCTAGTGTCAGGGTCAGTAAAATTATACTTTGTCAACAAAAAGAAATTTGAATAACAGAATTCCACAAATTTCAGTTGAATACAACTTAGGTAAAATCATATCCTAAACAGAATACATTACAGAACTAAAAATGTTAAAAACATGGGAAGGTTTAAAATACCAAATAGACAATTTCAAAACATTATTGATCTGAACAAGTGGTGAAGATATCACAATGATAAATGGCTAAAATTATCAGAAAAAATGAATTAACATTTGATATGCAAAAACGATGAAAAGACCATTATAATGAAGAAAAATATTTGATAAATTAATCTTCATGAAAGAACAAGACAAAGCAAAATAGAAACAGATATTAACAATGAACTTCAGGCATAACAGCAGAATGAAGCTTCAGTTAAAAACTCATCCTGAATCTTTATATTTATGAAAGATAAATGTTTAATTTTTGACAGGAAAAAAAAAAAAAAAAAAAAAAAAAAAACAGGTTCAATAACTTGTAAAAATGTGAGACTTTAAAGTGACTAACAACATTTATTTTATCCTGGGTGTCTAGTCTAGATCAGTGACGAATTTCTCTGCTTTTTTCAAGCTTTCCCTGACACTTCCACATCAAGATTTTATGATGCTACACACAAAAACGTTAAAAACTGGTGAATTTGAGAGTGGAACTTTCACAGCTGAGTATGAAGTAACAATTAATGAATTGTCAAACAAATTCTTGCAAAGGTATAGACAAAGATAATAAACCCAACTAGAGTGAAAAATCATCAGAGTTGCGAGTCGAACCTGTTTCCACAGTGTACCAGGCAATTGTTTAACACGTTGAGTGTCATGTCAGTCACCAATGACTGACATTGAAATTTCCTTTTACGCCATGTCAGTCACCAATGACTGACAGTCTAAAATATGATATAAAACTTTTAAAAAATTATATTGTTTTAAATAACTACAGGACTTGAAATGCAATTTTTCAGAGGATGGGAGAGACTCCCATCCTCCCAACATTTATAAATGGAGGGGAGTTTAGCTGTTTGGAAGGAAGGAAATTTTTTTTTAAACCCTACTGTTATTTTATGTGTTATTTAAAGAATTACACTAATATAGACATGACAAAATATCACTGAAGTAATTTTTATCAACAACTTAGAATAATTATACAAAATGCGTTTTTTATTTAAAAAAGAAAGTCAAGCTTTTATATAGTCTATTTAGCCTTTACAGGGGGTAAATTCTCTCCCTGTGCTAATTAATTTTGTTACAAATCTAGTAAACTCAGTGTTTGGTTCAGATTGATTTTAGATTGAGTGTAGATTCCTAAAAGTTGGGTTCAGGCTAACCTAATTTTTCAAAAGACAGACAGACATGACAAAATACCACTGAAGCAATTTTTATCAACAACTCAGAATAATTATGCAAAATGTGTTTTTTATTTAAAAAAGAAACTAAGTCAAACTTTTATATAGTCTGTTTGGTCTTTACAGGAGGTAAATTCTCTCCCTGTGCTAATTCATTTTGTTATAAATCTAGTAAATTCTGTTTTTGGTTCAGGTTGATTTTAGGTTGAGTGTAGATTCCTGCAAGTTGGGTTCAGGTTAACCTAATTTTTCAAAAATTAATTAAGTATATATTATTTTTGATTAAAAAGTGTACCTATAACAATAAACAGATATGTTTGTGTATGTGCTGTTTTTCAAGGAGACTGTTGCATTTTTTTTCCGCAACCCTCTGACGAAATTGAAATATTTCTTGTGATTCTGTTAAGAAATGGGCATTTATTTAGCAGCCCTTTGACTAAATTCACGTTTATCCAACAACCCTCTGACGAAATTCACATCTGTTTGAGATTCTTCAATGAAATTTGCATTTTCTTTTAGCATCCCTTTGACTAATTTAGCGTTTGTTAATGACCCTTTGACAAAATTCACATTTTTTTTCGGCGACATATTGTCAAAATTTGTATATTTTTAATGATTTTGTGACACAATTCGCAGGTATTAAGCAATCCATTGACGAATATTTCATTCATTAAGTGATCCAGGGGTGATTTTGTCCTGTATTTTCCAAAAATTTAAGGTATTTGGTTCAAAAAAAAAAAAAAAAATCGTCATCAATCAAGAAATTTAGATAAAAAACATACTTCGAATTTGGACAAAGGGTCGCCCCCCTCCCCCTCCCTAAAAAAAAAAATAATAATTTCGTAAATCATTCGCAGAAAAAAATTTGAATATTGTCAGAGGTTCGTGGCAAAAACGCGAATTTCGTCAGATAATTGTGAAAAAAAAAAAACTCAAATTTCGTCAAGAGATTCCAGGGGAAAAAACTAATTTCAACAAAGAATTGTTGAGAAAAAGCACAAATTACATCGAAGATTCGTGGGAAAACACTAATTTTGGCCAGGAATCACAGAAAAAATGTAAATATCATCAAAAAATTGCTAAATTTGTCAAAGGATCGCGAAAAAATTGCAAATTTTGCCAAAGTATCACAAACAATTGCAAATTTCGTCATAGGATTGAGAAAAATCTGCAAATTTCACCAAAAAATGTAAAAAATCTGCAAATTTCGTCAAAGGGTCACGAAAAAAACACAGTGTCATAAGTAAATCCCTCCCCCCTCTTCCATTCTGTTGTAACTTTTCAGAAAATTTGCTGTGAATTAAAAAAATCTTTTTATTCAGAATCACCCCTAAAGAACCCTTTCACAAATTTTGTGTTTTTCGCTATCCTTTAAAGAAATCAGTGTTTTTCTTTCGATCTTTGACAAAATTTACCTTTTTTCGCACTCAAAAATTGGCATTTTTTATGATCTTTTAATGAAATGCACGTTTATTTCAAGATTTTTTCATGAAATTCATGTTTTTGAAGCGGCATTTTGATAAATTCAGATTTATATGGCGATTCTTTCATGAAATTCACAATTATTCCACGATGCTTTCATGAAATTAGTGTTTATTCCGCAATGTTTTTTCAGAAATTCGAGTTTTATCACGATCTTTTGAGGAAAGTCTTTCTTTGAGAAAATTAAAAGTTTTTTCCGTGATGCTTAAATAAAATTGGCATTTCTATCGCGATTTTCTAACAAAATTTTCTGCAAACTACTGACGAAATTGATTGTGAAAATATGCAACTCAGCTCGGTCCAAAAGTTATGAAAAATCTGTTATCAGCCCAACCGATGTTTCATAACTTTTGGAATCGAATGTGTTAATTTTCTGGAAAATTCAGAAAGGAATTACTCTGTTTTCGCAGCAGAAAATAGCACGAAACTTGTCAATTGCTAACAGGAAAAAGATTGTGAAATTTGTCGATCAAATGTGGAAAAATATCGTGAATTTCAACAATTTTTCACAGGAACACTTCCAAAATAAGTCATTCAGTCACACGAAAATATCACAAAAAGGTCGTAGGAGTGATCGTAGTTTCAAAATGCAAAATTTTTCAGAAAATTCGTAATTTTTTGGGCAGGAGCCTTCTGCCAGCGATATTATTTTGGACGGGGCTTCAGAATTTTGGGCACGATTCCGCTATCCCGCTCTGAAATTCAAGCCCTGAATTACTAAAAATGTATTTAAAATTTACTTAACTTTTATTTATAAAGGATTATACTTTCTTAATAAATACTTAAAACAATGTAATTTTTTTAAATTTTTGTACAATTAGGAAACTACACTTTTATACACTGTCATTCACTGGTGACTGACACAGTCTAAACGAGAAGTTCAGTGTCAGTCACCATGGCACTCAACATGTTAACCATGCAACCACTCCGACCAGTATCCAGGTCTATAATTTTTTACTAATAAAACATGTTGGGAAAACAAATCAGCCATCTATCAGAATCATATTGTTAATTATAGTATTGTATTATATTAATTGTCAATTATGTATGTATATATGCCTTATTAAATTCTAGAAAAAATTAGAAATAGTTGAACATAGATGCTAAATATACACACTTTTAGAATTATATTCTATTCATTTTGTCCAATCAAAATGAAATCCTTTATCAAAACAGTCACAGTTAAATATAGATTGCTGCAATATATTTATAAATAATGACTATTCAATAATTAAATTAACAAATGTTCAGTTCTAAAACAAGGTTAAAACAACAGACTGAAACATCTAATCAATCCTACAGCATTTAGTATAAAGTTTCAGTGAAGCTGGAGTTGAAAATGTACGAATAACAAAGAAATATTGAAATGGAGTAGTAAATTATTTGCATAATAGATTGAAAAAAATTTCCTAATTTTTTCTTGGAAGTTTCAGATTTCTATAACTCTTTCTAAAAGTTTTCCAATTTCTCTGATTTTTCTTCAGGAATAGAAAAGTTTGGAAACTTTTCCAGGAACTATCAAAAATAGGGTTATCTCTGCAGGTTTCAAATTCCTATAAAATATTTAGCAGTAGATATTTATTCTAAAGGAAACTCAGAAAACTGTTTTTAAAATTTTGATAAGAATACTATTTCATTTGAGAGTATGTGTTCCGATTAAGCATTTACAGTAGAACCTCAATTATCTAAAGTAATAGGGAATGACCATCTTTCAGAAAATTGAAATTTTTGCATAATCAAGAATGCTTCAATTTTAAGATTAAGGAGAAATATATGCATTATTTCTTATTATGGTAACAAATGTTTAATAAAAATAAAGCAACAGAAAAATCGAAACAAGAATAAATTACCTGAGTTTTAATTTTGAAATCAAGTACCTTTTACATACTTCACAAAACAATGTTTTCTTTGTTCATTTCAATAGCCTTTGCTTCGAAGCTCAATCATGGTATTTTTTAATATTATTAGTTCTCCAGTATCACAGTCTTACTGCTGCTCCAGCCATGCTGAATCTTTTGCATGGCATTCAAAAACTTCACAATTGCTAATTTATTCATTTTCTTCATTCTACTCTGCAGCCTACAGGAGCTTCAGTTAAATTCAAAAGAGTTCTAAGAAAAGTGATCTAAAATATTTATATGTACTTGTAGTTCAGAAAAGGCCGCTTGCACATTAGAAATTAGATAGTTAAAAAACTTTCAAAATAGATTTTGCACACAAAGAATGTAATAGTTAAAAAACTTTTTAAATGGATTTTGGTTAATTGAAAGTTTTGATTAAAAGAAATTTCAGATAAAAGAGGTTCTATTGTATTTACAATATTTATTAACCCTAGGCATTAAAATTAAATATGCATAAAAACTATGCATTTTTTTTTAATCTCTTATTCCTCTTTTAAAAAGAAAATAGTTCAGAAATACTAATTGATAACTTTTCTATTTACTGTTTCAGATGATTTAATTAACCAAAGACTATTGTGACAAGAGTTTTGAAAGCTAAACAAAGGGTCAAAAAATCATTAGATGAATGTTTAATGGTAAGCATTAATAAAACTTCTCTTGGTTAAATCAAAAATATTATGTCGCAAAAAGTTGTTTAATAAATGAAGATAAAGAAATCTGGAAGATTAAAACTCTTAAATAAGATTACATAAAATTCATTTTTTGAATTAGTTAATAGTGCTTGAGACCAAACTAAAAAAACACTGAGATTTTTTGAAAGAAAAGTGTGTGTATGTGTGTGAAAGGGGGGGGGGGTAACATTTTAATGATGAACTTTGATTATAACCTATAAATTATACTAAAAATTTTTGTAAATACCAAAATTGCTATTAAATTATTTAAAATAAATAATATCTTAATTTCCATTATACAGGGTGATTCCAATTTTTTTTTACAATAAAAGAGGGGTGATAGTACACATCAGGACAAACAATATTAAATAGGAGACCAAGGGTCCAAAACGTTTTCCAAAGGAGTTAGCCGCCATTAAAGTTTAGGGACCAAAATTTCAAATAAACATAAAAAACGGAAAAATCGGTCGATTGATTTGCGGTTTTCAATAAAATTATTCTTAATGTAGGTATTTTCTTAAAATTAAATTATAAAGATAAATTTCAAAAAATGCCAATAGAGGGCGCTTTAGACTTTGGAGTAACGAACAACTATTTTTTGCCGGTACTTTTTGCATATCATTAAATGTTTTCGTAAGCTTAGACTCAAACTTAGATTTTGAGCTCAAAATCTGAAAGTGGGAGTGGTTAAGTAGCACAAACTGAACTGGGTTCAGAGGGTTCAAATTTCAAATGATTATAAAAAACGGAAAAATTTGTCGATTTCTTTGCGATTTTCGCTAAAACTAATTTTAAAATGAGCATTTTCTTGAAAATAAATGTTAAAGATAAATTTCACAAAATGCCAATAGAGGGCGCCATAGACTTTGGAGTAGCGTACAACTATTTTTAACTGTTATTTTTTTAATCTCATTAAAGGCTTTCAAATGCATAAACTTAAATTTTAGGCTCAAATTCTGAATCGTTGGGAGTGTTTAAGTAGCAAAAAATTGAATTGTGTTCGAGGAGGGGGGGGGGGTTAAATTTCAACTCCTAAAGACACTTCAATTTGCGCTACTTAACTACTCCTAATTATTCAGATTTTGAGCTCAAAATTTAAGTTTAAATCTAAGCTTCCGAAAACATTTAATAAGTTTTTGCAAGCATTTAATTAGAAGAAAAAAATAATGGTTAAATTTAATTGTTGGTTACTCTGAAGTTTAAGGCGCCCTCTAATGGAACATTTTGAAATTTATCTTTAAAATTTATTTTCAAGAAGATACTGACTTAAAGAATAGTTTTATTTTAAACCGCAAACGAATCGACAAATTTTTCCATATTCTATAGATATTTTAAATTTACCCACCCCCCTTTAAACACAGTTCAGTTTGTGTTACTTAACTACTCCCGACTATTCAGATTTTGAGCTCAAAATTTAAGTTTAAGTCTAAGCTTTCGAAAACATTTAATGAGATGCAAAAAATAACGGCAAAAAATGTTTGTTCGTTACTCCAAAGTCTAAAGCGCCCTCTATCAACATTTTTTGAAATTTATCTTTATAATTTCTTTTTATGAAAATACCGACATAAAGAATAGTTTTAGTGAAAACTGCAAATCAATGAACCAATTTTTCCGTTTTTTATAATCATATGAAATTTGAACCCTCTGAACACAGTTCAGTTTGTGCTAATTAACCACTCCCACTTTCAGATTTTGAGCTCAAAATTTAAGTTTGAGTCTAAGCTTACGAAAATATTTAATGAGATGCAAAAAATACCGGCAAAAAATAGTTGTTCGTTACTCCAAAGTCTAAAGCGCCCTCTATCGTCATTTTTTGAAATTTATCTTTATAATTTAATTTTAAGAAAATACCGACATTAAGAATAATTTTATTGAAAACCGCAAATCAATCGACCAATTTTTCCGTTTTTTATGTTTATTAGAAATTTTGGTCCCTAAACTATAATGGCGGCTATCTCCTTTGGGAAACGTTTTGGACCCTTGGTCTCCTATTTAATATTGTTTGTCTTGATGTGTACTATCACCCCTCTTTTATTGTAAAAAAAAATTGGAATCACCCTGTATATATATATACTTTTCCCAATAGTTACTGAAGGGAAAAAAAAGAAATGCATTAAGAAAAAATTCCTGAAAACAGAGAAGTATCTTCCAAACAAACACTCTCACTAATATGAAAGTTGGGAATATTCAAACAATAAGTTGAGACATTTTACTTACTTAGATCAACTGAAAAAAGTCCACATGAAAAATCTCTTCTGGATATTTGATTGGCACTATGGAAAGGATCTTCTGGAAAACTGAGATTATGAGCATGGGCAAGAGATTCAGCAGTTCCCTCCACATATAAAAATTTAGACATTTTATTTGTAGGGGAAGGTGGTGGTGTTTCTCCAGGAGTTGAAGGATATGACTCAGGATCTTTATTGGATGTAGTAGGTGTTGCAGAACTACTTCCTGAAGCTATAGGACTAAATGAACTAACATTAATGCCTGGCATGTTTTTTGGCTGAGATCTTTCATCCATATCTAAAATTTCAAAATAAAATTTACAATGGTCTCAACTTGAAACAAAAAACAGCATATCTTTAATGATATTCATAATCACAAAAAAAAAAAAAAAATTTTTTTTTTTTTCAAAGAAAGAAATTGAATTTTTTTAAAAAAACAACTGTAACTGTACAAAATACATCAGTTTCATAAACATGATTTCAAATAGATTTATCAATATAAAATTCTAATTTTTGCAAAGAGAAGAACTATTTGAATTAGTTTATAAATAATATACATGCATTAAATCAATATCTTTCAAATTTAGATATTTCTATGCCACCCCCCCCCCCTTCCTCTTAATTGTCATATTACAACACGATTGCTTAGTATTGTGAAAATCAGGCTTCTACACAGAAATGATAAAAACAAACAGTAGTTTCCAAAGAAATCGAAAACTAAATAAACACTTCATTGTCAACTGGAATACAGACAGATTGTGCTATTTCCATTATACCAACACAAAGCCGAAATGTAGGCTAATGTGCTATTTATCTCAATCCTAATTGTATATATGATTTTTATAGCAAATCATGATAGACAATTTCATCATTCGGAACAAATTTCCTGTGTTGCGAAATAAATGACAGTTTAAATTGCATTGTAAATCAACTCAAGTGGTTGTTAGCGGGACCTTGAAAAATAATTACAGCAGAAAGAATCATTATGTATTGTTCGAACTGTCAAAACTCTAAAATAACTTTTTTTTATTCTTTATTTGCTTTTATCATGTGATTGTGTGTGCGTTTTTGATTTTCACTATAGTTATGTAGCTCCTAAAGTGGAGCAGTAATGCTCTGTTTTTTTCTCGCGTGGTAAAATAAAATAGATGTGTTTTTCGTGTGAATCAAAGTTTATTAATGTATTGTATGCCAACGACTTAATAATGAAATCTGCATTTTTTGAAAGATAATCATTCTACCCCACGATTAAAGAAAATTAAGTGCTCGGTGCTGAAAATAACAAACGGAATAATATACTACAATGTTCAGATTGGATACGTCAACGCAGAAGAATTCATGAATCGGGTGAGTACAATTTTACTTGCCTTTCATTTTGAAGTTTTATAAAAATAAATTGATTGAAGTTAGTTAGAGGTAAATCCACGAACTCATGCCTAAGCAGGAATAAAATAAATATTCTATTAAATCATGCCAGACATTGTGATTTTCTATTTATTCAACAGGAAATTATTATTTAATTATAGCCTTGCAAAATATTTTAATTTGCTATTTTTTAATAGAAAATATTTATTATTATGTTATAAATTACATTTATTACTGACACTGAGATATATTTCACCATTCAGCAGTTACCTGATAAGAAAGTTTGATAAGACTTTGGAATTATTATTAAGAGAGTTTATGCTCCTTGAAATGAAATTATGGAGGAGTTTAGCATTTTATCCACAATATTTTTTCAATTCCCTATTTAAGGTTTTAATGAATCAATATATAACAAACAACATTACATACCTCAGTATTATATATTTTATGATCACATATTTTAAATTTTAAAATATGTCGGTCATTAGAAAATTAGTAAAATTCTCGTTGTAAATATACTTCACGGGGGTGAGGTGGGGGAAGGGGATGCCAAACTTCATGTTTGACTCGGATCCAAAAAAGGTTAGTTTCGGTCCTCAGACCCCCTTCATTAAAACCAAAAAGAATGGAAAAAATATTTTTTAAAACATAAATCAAAGAATTCAGAAATAGAATATTTGTGCAGTTCAGAGCAGCATAGTGCAAAAGGGGGGAGGGTGAAGGCGGCGGTCAAAAAGGAAATTCAGAAGGCACCAAATTTATACTATGAAAGTCTTTTTTGGCTTGTCAGAAGAAAAAGTTGGTAGAGGAGGCACCAAATTGAAACTTTGCCCTGAGTGCAGTTTTCTCTTCGCATGCCCCTGGTTATGCACTCGAATTTTCCATTATCCCAGGGCCAAAACTAGAGGGGTACAAAGGGGGCACGTGCCCCGGGCCATAACAGAACAGAAGGTGATGGGGGGCGCGAAATTAAGATTTTTTTTTTTTTGGTGTGTTTGTTATAAAGAATGCATACATGTGAGGGGGGGGTGCCAAAATCCATGTTTGCTCCGGGCACAAAAAAGGCAAGTTTCAATGCTGCACTATCCTATTTTTTTTCTTAGCATAAAATGAAGTCATTGCAACAGTTTAATCAGATGTAAATATGCACTAATTTATCTTTCTGTGTCACAGAGAGAGAGAAAAAAATATATGAGCACCCCCCTAGTAATTCACTTCTCGCTACAGCCCTGATATTAATATTTTAATTTCATTTTTAAAATAAAACTTGGAAACTTCATTAAAGATGTATTTTGATTCAAACAATTTTCCGATTTATTTTAAAATTAATTTTTGCTCTCAAATACATGAAACTGGCAAATTGTCTTATTTAGAAAGTACAGGTCATTCCATGTTAGACCACCCAGACCATGGCACCCACCATCACCAATTTTGATAAAATTCAGTGAATTTGTAGAATTTCTAATGCTGATTCCAAAAATATCAATTATGTTGAAATTGATCAAACGGTTTGTGAGTTATGAACTTTTAAATAGCTCCCAAGATGGCCGATTTACCACCATTTTGAATGGCACATGTGACAACATAAGAGTCCATAACTTCTTTCAGGTTTAAGCTAGAGCTTTCAAATTTTTTTTGTTTAGTTCAGAATAAAGTAATCTTTCATTTAAACCAATTTTTGTGAAGCTAATTCCATAAAAATGCTGTCAGAAAAGGACTTTGTCATTTTTTTAATAAAAAAAAGGTGCAACTTCAATGGCTATTTTCCCCCAATGAACCCCCTTCGATTTTCATCTAATTGCATAGATAGTCACCTCAATGTATTTTTTGATGACTGATAAAAAAATTTTAATGAACAGTTCACAGGTTCTTACTTAAAAAAATAAATTCAATTTTATTGACTTTCTCGAGTAACAGAAAACACAAGATATTTCTTTTATTACCAGAAATGTCATACATATTTACATTTAAAAGTTTGGTAAGGTTTTATGTTGCATAAATACATATATTTAATGTGGCTAAAAAAGGGGGAATCCCACTGGAATGAGTAAGAATGTCAATAATGAATTTTTGCTAGAGATAGATGTGAAAAGAAAAGGAAAAAGAGAGAGAGTCCTGACAAATTGAAATCTATTGCAGTTTCAATAAGTTATAAATAAAAAAGAAATGATAGAAAAAATTCCACAAATAGGTATATTATCTAAGAAAATTATATGCAAAATATGATAAAATTAAAACTCTTAAATAAAAGATACAGTAAGTAAAAGTTATACTAGTCTGCATGATATCAGATAATTAAAAACCAATGACTGCCCTTAATACAATTTTTTTTATACTAATTACAGAACTGTTCTTAGTTTTCTTTTGTCATGCATAGTTTGTTTGCGATCAATCAGTCATTTTTGAAGATTCGTTTTTTGAGAACAAGCATCATGTAGTAGTCACACATAATGTAGATATATACTTGTAGATACTAGTAGAACTTAATGATGTATCCAGGTCTTTAATAAGCACAATAAGCAAAACATGAAATGAAAATAAAATAAAATTGAAAGCCAAAGAAAACAAATTTTAACCACTTAACCGTCTGCCCTGAGATAAGTCAAGGGTAAAAGCACTGTTTCCTCATACCCTTCGCCGGTTAAGTGGTTAAATAAAACAACTTCATAATTTTTTTTATCATTATTACAACTAGAGTTAATTAGATTTCATAAGAAATAACTATTACTCTACCTTGTGTTGGAATTTCAGAAAATTTTTGTAGATCTATTCCGATCATGACCTCTAGAACTCTAAATACCCCCCCCCCCCCAGTTAAAAATATCTATCTAAATATCACTTTTTTCATGAGCATAACTTCCATAATTTTTCACAAAACTCTTCAAACTGACACATGAAATTTAGGGACCAAAAATCTCAATCAAATTTGTTAATGGTCAGAATCAGATCATGGGGTTGAAATAGGGAAGGATTTGTAAAAACTGAAAAAAAAAAAAAATCTTAATTATAATGCATATTATATTAGGTTAAAGTTATTTTTACTTGTAAGAAAAGGTACAAAAATTTATGTATCACAGATTTTCCATTAAATTTAAAATGGGATCAAGGGGCAAAAAAAAGGGAGGTTTTAGGGAGAAAAAAGTTCATAGATTAGTCAATTTTCAAGATACCAAAATTCAGTTAAACTTATTACAAATCACCACTCTCAAAAATCTACACATAATTTACGGATGTAAATAATGTAGAGACAAAATTTGACTTTTTTAATTCTATATCAATTCCATATATAATTTAATTTGTAATTTTTGATAATTCTATATCAATTCCATATGTAATTTAATTTGTAATTTTTGATAATTCTATATCAATTCCATATGTAATTTAATTTGTAATTTTTGATAATGTTACTGATTTTTTTTTTTTTTTTTTTTTTTTTTTTTTTTTCATAAAGGAAGAATAAATTTATTTCTGAAAAAATTCACGATTTTGCTGATTCATTGGTAATCACAATCTTCTTATTGAATATATTTATGTATTAATCAAGTTTTTTTTTGGTTATTAAATCTATCTAAACCTGAAATAAAACTTCCTTATTTTATGATTTTGTTGTGAATTAGTATGTACCTTTATGAGGCAAGCTACATTGAATAATTTAGGAAAAATATATTTCATGTTTATAATGAATATTTAACTGTACATTATTGATTAACTTGACCTTTGCTTTTAATATTTTAATCACTTAAAAATATCTAAATTTTTATTATTTTAATTTATTATCTATTTTAATATTTTATTACATTGTAAAGCATTCGTTTTAGTTTTGATTCCATTATTATTTACATTCAAATTACTATTTACTAAAAATATAAATAAAGTAATGACCAGAAATCAGCAAAATTCTAAAATCCACATAACCTCTGTTCCCAATCTGTGCAGATTCGGGGGAGTCTACTGTTATTTAATTTAAAATTTTACATCTGCCTGTAAGCTGAGCTTGCAGGAATTATAAAAAAAAAAAAAAAAATTATCTGTACTTTAAATTGTTATAGATGTAGATATATTTTTAATAGCATGTTTACAGTGTATGTTATATATTTTATTTTATATTCTTAAGTATCATAATTTTTATTTAATAGTTGCAATTTTATTGTATTTTGTATAAAAATAAAAGTATAATTTTGCAATAAAATGTGAATATTTGTAAAGCTTTTCCCATCATTTCTTTTTTACTAATAATTTACTGAGACATTGCAAGAAATTTCAATTTGTCAGGAAATTACGTCTATCTCTTGCAAATATTCATTATTGGCATACTTACTCATTCCAATGGGATTCCCCTTCTTTTAGCCACATTAAATATATATATTTATGCAACATAAAACCTTATCAAACTTTTAAATGTAAATATGTAAGAAATTTCTGGTAATAAAAGAAATATCAACATTATCTTGTGTTTTCTGTTGCTCGAGAAAGTCAATAAAATTGAATTTATTTTTTTAAGTAAGAACCTGTGAACTGTTCATTAAAATTTTTTTATCAGTCATCAAAACACACTTTGAGGTGCCTATCTATGCAATTAGATGAAAATTGAAGGGGGTTCATAGGGGGAAAATAGCAAATTGAAGTTGCACCTTTTTTTTAATTAAAAAAATGACAAAAAGTTCTTTTCTGACAGCATATTTATGGAATTAGCTTCACAAAAATTGGTTTAAATGAAAGATTACTTTATTCTGAACAAAAGAAAAAAAAATTGAAAGCTCTAGCTTAAACCTGAAAGAAGTTATGGACTCTTATATTGTCACATGTGCTATTCAAAATGGCTGCAAATCAGCCATATTGGGAGCTCTTTAAAAGCTCATAACTGACAAATCGTTTGATCAATTTCAATATAATTGATGTTTTTGGATTCAGCATTAGAAATACTACAAATTCACTGAATTTTATCAAAATTGGTGATGGTGAGTGTCATTTTTGATAAAATCTGGGTGATTTGACATGGAATGACCCATACACAAGGTGCGTGCTTGTCGATTCTTTGATAAATGAAGAAAATATAAAAAAGCAATCAAAAATGTCATTTTGAACCGATTTTTTCGAAGCTGGAGATTTGGGAACGAAAAAAAAGAGTCGTACAGAGAGGGTAATTGTTTATAAATCAAATTCTAATGAATTGAGCATAAAATGACATCACACGGCACCTTATGTGCCTCTTCAAAAATCCCCTCAGCAAGTCTCATGTTTCTACTTTTAAAAATGTGTCTGAAATTGTATCAGAAATTTTCGAACTGTTGAAAGTGGAAAAGCATTTTTTCGAATACACCTTTGAATGTAATTTTTACGGACAGATGGCAGCACATAACTAAAGCAAATCTTCCAATGATTTTTCTTACTCTGTGCTTCTTACGGTACATCCTGTTTTATAGTAGTTCGATGACTGTGAATGCCCGATTTCTGAACAGTAACGAGTAATGAAATGAATACTTTCTAACGGGTAGAGAAACCGAAATTAAAGATAGCATAAGGGTATTCATTTTGTCATTATTTTTACAGCACTATTCTTGAGTGGCAGATTATCTGAGATCCAATTGTGATGTAGCGTAGGTTACTGAAATTATACAACATTAAAGTACTGATGGCATTACCTCTCGATTTATTGGGAGAGACTACCTTTCCCTTCATCTCCTTTTGCTATAGTTCTCCAGGCACGGAATTTATAGGAAATTCATCTGAGATAAATAATGTTCATATCATCAATCTACATCATTCGTATCATCGTTTTCGTTTCATCATATCATTGTCTTTCCCTTTGAGATATTAAAGATTTTCATGTCATATATATGTATTCCTTACAAATAGGATGCATAAGATATTTAGGATGTTTTAAAATACTTTTGAATTAGCTATATATTCATGAGAAGGTGGGGGGAAGAGTTTGTTCCCCATAAACATAGATAAAACTATAGTGAAGATCTTAAAGAAGTCTTAATTGATGTAATCATTAATAATCCATAACAAGTCATAGTAACAGCAAAAAAAAAAAAAAAGCTTAAGGATTCATCATTTATAATAAATATGAATGTAGTTTATCAGATAAAATACCACTGATCAATCATACTTAAGAACAACTATACCTGTACTAGAATTTTCATCACTGAAACAGTACATTAGATTGTAAAATAATAGAATATTTAAAAATATGTGAAAAATCAGGAGAAATATGCCAGAAATCAGGAGTATACGAAAACATGTGAAAAATCAGAAGTCTTGTTGAAATCAACATTACAGACTTGACAAGTCTGTAATAATAAGACACATTTAAAGAAATTATTGAAAGATTAAAAAAATTAGCTTTTTTTTTTCTTTCCTAATCAGTGAAATGTGCCATTTTTCACATCTGATCAGCAAAATTTGTAATTTTTCCGTGCTCAATTTGTAAAATGTACAATTTTTTTCACATTTCATCGGTGAAATTCCTGATTTTTCCATGCCTGATCAACAAAATTTACAATTTTTCTGTGGCTCATCAGCAAAAATCACTATTTTTTTTTTTTTTTACTTTATAAACGAATAGATAGCAATATAAAACATGAGACTATAAGTCTTGAGTCTTCAATCCACTTTTCGTAAATGCTACAGTAAAAAATACATTATAACATTTTATAAAATAAAAACAGGTAAAATTAAAGTATTAACATATTTTTAACTCAAGTTTTCACCTTTATTTAGATTTTCTGACAAAGGGAGTTTCAAATCTGATCGCTTCTCTCTCTCTTTATCTTCATTCACTTTCCGTCTTTCAACTGATTCATTCTTTTCAGCACAGTTACTTTCAATTTCTGATGGTTGACACTGAGAATCACAGTCAGTTTCAGACATGCTTGAATTCGCTCCTGAAATACATACATATATACTAAGGTGTACAAAAATTATATGAATAGGGGCATAAATTATGAGAAATGGTAAGATAAAAGTACTGTTAAAATTTGAAGTTTTACTTTTAATAACAACTGACCTCTCAAAAAATTTAAAAGATTTTATAATGATATTTTTAAAGCATGTCTTTATACTACAGCAATAATACATTAATTTTCCCCATAAATTCATTTAGCTAAGACACTACACAATACACAGTGGAAATATAATTTTTTAAACCTTTTATTATAAATCACATAAATGAAACAGAAAAGAAAAAATCCAAAAATGAAGTATCTAGTATTTTTTGTGAAGGGATATTGCTTTGGCTAATTTCTAAACTGTTAGTCATAGACATATGGTTTCAGTTGCAAAAATGTTTTAAAATGGTAAAGAATTATTTTTTAAGTGATTTAGGTAAAAAAAAAAAAAAAAAAAAAAAAAAAAAAAAAAAAAAAAAATTACTAAAAAATTATGGAAATTAAATTTTTATACAGTGTCCCGGTTCTATAAGTGATATTTAATAAAAAAATTTTCATCCCTCTAACAAACAACACAAAAAAGTTCCCATTCATGTAACACTAAAATTGACTGAGTTATGAAACTGATTTCATGACTTAAACCACTTTTCTGTAACTGAAAACGGATGAATTGTGCTAAGCTTTAAGGGAACATTCGCTAAGTGCTTAAAGTATTATAAAGATCATCCATTTCCAACACTGTTTAATGGCTAATTCCTAAACTGTATGTCACAGACATATAGTTCCAATTACAAAAATGTTTTAAATTAGGTAAAGAAGTATTTTTAAAGCGATTTAACTGAAGTTGCAGCCACCTTATAAGTTTTACGGTAGTGTTAATTTTAATTAACTTCTAGATTGGTTAAAATAATTAAAGAATTTAGTTTCAAAATTCTCTTTATCGAGAAACGAAAATTTTAGAAAATCGCGAAAAACCTTTAAAAGTGTACATTGGTTTACATTATTATAAGTTTGGAGATTATAGTGTTATGTTACATTAGTGCAGATTGATATAGATTCACAGAGAAAAAAAAGCGATAAGGTGAGTTTTGAAATTAATATCCTTGATTGTATTTTTACATATTTTTATTTTGTAAGGAAATGAAGCTGTTTCTTTTCAAGATTTTATTTTGATAAGGTTTTATTTTACTTATGACTTTCTTATGCATGTTTTCCTAGTTCTAAATTTGTATTCATATTTTAACTCACTTCCAAACATCTGATAGGTCCAATTCACAAACTTATTTATATCCAATGACAATGTAATATTAATATGATTTTAGGTGTGTACCATTTATTTACTTTATAGGAGTACACGAAATTCTATTAGGTTAAGTAAGCTAATGGAGTTTTAAAAATGTATCATTTTGTAACAAATTGTACTTTTCATAATGTAATTTAACATAATTTCTGTTATATTTTTAATTATATTTGTAATACAACAACAACTTGTATACATTTTTTAAATATGTAAACATCAACATAAATTTAAAAGTAATATTGCAAAAATTATTTTACTCTCAATGTTAATGTTAAATTTGACATACGACGTTTATTTTTATTTCCAGTAAATATGTGATTGACCCCTATTTTGCAGCAAAAAATATACTTCAACTTTAAGCAGCTATTACTCGGTCAGTTTTAATTGCAGAGGAATGGAACTTTTTTTTTTTTAACTTGTTAGAGTAGTGGTAAAAATTTACTAAATATCATTTATAGGACCCGTGGGTCTGTATAAAAATTTAATTTTCGTAATTTTTTACTAAAAATTTTTTTTTGACCTAAATCGCTTAAAAAACAATTCTTTATTTTTATTTAAAGCATTTTTGCGATTGGAATTATATGTCTATAACAAATGGTTTAGAAATTAGCCATTGGCCACCGTTGAGAGTGCACATCCTGTATAGAGGCACTAGTTAATCCATGACTTCGCTCACGCAGAATACAAGCTTTTCCAGTACCATTTAATTATTCTGTCAACCAAATTCACCAAATTATACAGATTGCCATACTATTTGCCATGTTTTACAAGGTTATGCTTAAATAATATTTTTTAAAATAAAAGAATAGATTAGCTTACAATAAATAGAGAATCATAATGTTTGGCGCGATTTCTAATAAAAATATTTTTTACATTCAGGATTTTAAGAAATGGCACATTAGCATACATTTTGGCAGGAAGTTTGTATAACCGGAAAATACTGTAAAAAAGTCAAAAAAACTTTGTTCAAAATTACCCCAATTTGCTGTAAACTCAAGCACAGAATATGACTTTTTTAAAGACATAAAACCAATGTAACATATAACCCTTTTTTAAGTTAAGTATATGCCAAACCTCGCTTGGCACAACATAACATAATCCTATTATATAATGCATGTGATATAAAATACACCTAGTTTCCATTCAGGATCAGTGGTTACAGCTTGATGTAAATGCATATATCATTGTCGCAATATTTTAGTTTAAGAATCTACTCGATACAATCATAATATTTAATATTTCTGTCATTTTCAGTCATCGGAACAGTCCTTTTCTGGAGAGGGGGCACCAATATATTTTATAAATTATTTTAGTGATAGTTTGCTATAACAGTTGCATAGTAAAGCGATACTTTTATGTTATTCGTGCACATGTGATGAATTGCCAAATATTGTTCTGATCGCCATGATTCTTACTCTATTTGTTTCATTTAAAATATAAACATTTCACAGACTTTATTTAAAATACATCCATGTAAAATAAACATATTGCAAACATTTAAAATACATAATTTTCATATGTTTCATTAAAAAGACAATAGAATGAAAATAAAAATAACAGTATAAATCAAAACAATCTATTTCATCATCAAAGTAATATTTCTAATTTTCCTGTGCGAAAAATAAATCTGTATTGACAAGAATAAAATTATACTGGTGAGAAATGCGCCAGGTTAACATAAATGTAAGGAAAAACATTTCCACATAATGGATTTCTAAGAGAAATGGGGACAGGTGTCATATATGCACCACGTTGGCACAATTTTTCCCCAGCCAATTTGGCAAAAACTTTGTTTTAGAATATTGCTTTAAGTAATAATATTTTTGATTTATTGTGATTTTCATATTTATTATTATTATGTTTAGAGTTTAGAACTGTTATTTAGAGCTTTCTTTATTGCTTCAACTGTTTTTTTTTTTTTTTTTTTTAATAATTGTTGAAACAAAATAACCGGGCATCTATGTGAGACATAATATTGCCACTTTGTTGTAATCACGCTAAAGTGGTGCATATATGACACCTGTACAGAAAAATCTAAAATGAAAAATTTTGTAAGGAAGTAATGATGGTCTAAACAGATATCATCCTGACACCTATATTATTAAATAGTAGCCAAGTTTGGCATCAAATATGAGTCAGGAATTGCTTTATGAGTAAACAATGTAGAACCATGTATTATATTCTAAAAACTATTTTTGAAAATTAACAAGGAAACTGTTTATTAGAACTATTAAAAAGACTAATATTTGTTAAATGGGTCACCTGATTGCAGATTCCCCCCTCCTCTATGACTCTATAACCAAGCAATACAGAACAATATGATAATATACATATTGTTCCAGGGAAAATATCTAGCTAACAGTATAAGTTCCATCGAAATCCATTTCACAGAATCTTTTAAAAAGGCTAAATTTTTATAATCAAGTTCATCTGATTATAGAAATTTTGCCAGAATTCTATAAATAATCAACAGAAATTGTTATGTTACATACTGAAACTTTCCATTAGAAATTATCTACCAATACAAAACTGTCAAAGTCCATTCAGCCAAACTCGAGTTATAACGGCCAAACAAAATTTTCATTACAATTAAATTACATTAGAATTTAAATATGTAACACTATTTTTCTAATATTAACTACTATTTATATAATTTACATTTGAATTTGACAAATTATTTTAAAAATTTGTCGTATACTTTAATATTTCCCATTATTGTGAATTTCGTCATATTCATGCCTTTTTGGCTTAAGATAAAATTGTTTGGCAACAAAAGTAAAATCAAAATCCTAATATATTCATAATATATCCTATTATATAATATCCCAAAATATTGAAAATAAAAAATTATTAACATACTTAAAAAAAAAAAAAAAAAAAAAAAAAATTAAATTTTTGTTAAGTTTTTTTTTTTTTTATCGAGGTGCCAAATAAGTCAAGAAATAGGATAAATCCCCAGATCTTGTTCCAATGGATCGATTTTAAAAATGAATACTTCTTTTAGACCATACAAACATTTCTCTCTTATTTATATTAAATATATTCTTAAATAATATTATTTCTCATTAAAACTGCATTTTTTTAATTTTCAATTAAAATCATTAATTTTCATTTTATTTTTCAAGCTAATTGTATCTTTTCATTTCTAATTGATATGTGTGTTTCAATTTTTAACAAAATAATAGAATAATATGCCGTTGCCAAAATCGCAAACTTATGCCAATGGTAACCCCACAAACACTCGAGTTAAGGCCGTAAGCTGGTTTCGTCGCGGCCAAAAGCAGTTAAGGTCATTTGTACAAAAACAATGCTGTACCGCAAGTGAGTCGCTGCGAATTGCGGCAGCCATCGCCGAGCCATTAAAGGCTCGGCGATGACAGAACTGTTGCATTTACTTTGCCGGTAAACTCTTAATGGTCGGTTTCGGGGAAAAAAGTAATGGCTCTCCAACATCTAAAAAGCAGAGGGCTAATATAAACTGACCAGCACTTTTTATTTTAAGAGAGAAAATGTATATATTTTTGGTCTTTATTTCTTTCAAAAATTACTTTAAGTCTGAGTTTTAATAAGGAGAGATTTATATAGGAGATATAATTTACGAGATTTATATTTAAAACAATAAAATAGATGACATATTTTATTTAGTTTGAAAATATTTCTATAAGAAATAAAAATTGTGCTCAAAATGTATACAGAATTCCAAGTTTTTTCTTCACCGGCACACTGTTACATTCATTATTCATAAAAAAGAGTTGAAAAAAATTAATAAATATTTAAAATATAGTAAAATAATTTAAAATAAATATTAAAACAGAAAAACGCTTTTAGATTGTCCCTAAAGCAGTTCCTGTCCATCCCCCCCCCCTCCTTCCAATTACTCAGTCATGCAAAACTTTAGCATACATGCATAAAATAATTTTTAATCATACATGCATAATATATTTCTAAAATTGTCGATTTCTGTATCTCTAAAGTTAGCTTAGAAATACAATTAGTTTCATTTTTTTTTTCTAGGAAAGATCATTCTAAAATTTGAAAAATGATGTTATTAGGAAAAAAAGAAAGAATGTATTTTGATTTATTTGCATCTGCAAGCACGGATAGCTTTCAGAGGTGCCAAGTATTACGATTTGTCCGTAATTATTACGGATATGCAACAAAAGTTACGGCGTTACGGGCATCGGATAAAAATTACGGATAAAAAAAATCGCGAATTTCATCAAAGGATCGCTTGAAAAAACGCAAATTTCGATATAAGATCTTGGGAAAAACAGAAAAGATTGTGTAAATGTACGCGAATTTCGTCAAAAGATATCGAGAAAACGGGCTCATTTCGTCAAAAAATCGCTTGAAACGCCCAAATTTCGTCAAAAAAACGCTTAAAACGGGCCTATTTCGTCAAACAATCGCGGAAAACGTGCTCATTTCGTCACAAGATCTCGAAAAACGAGCTCATTTTGTCAAAAAATCGCTTAAAACGCGCTCATTTCGTCAAAAAATCGCTTAATACGCGTTCATTTCGTCAAAAGATCACGGAAAACGCGCTCATTCCTTCAAAAAAACGCGGAAAACGCGCTCATTTCGTCAAAAAAAACGCTTAAAATGTGCTCATTTCGTTAATAAATCACGAAAAACGCTCACATTCTGTCAAAAGGTCGCTGAAACACACTCATTTCGTCAAAAAATCGCTTTAAACTCGCTCATTTCGACAAAAGATCACGGAAAACGCTCACATTCTGTCAAAAGATCGCTGAAACACGCTCATTTCGTCAAAAAATCGCTTTAAACTCGCTCATTTCGAAAAAAGATCACGGAAAACGCGCTCATTCCTTCAAAAAAAACGCGGAAAACGCGCTCATTTCGTCAAAGAAAACGCTTAAAATGCGCTCATTTCGTTAATAGATCACGAAAAACGCTCACATTCTATCAAAAGATCGCTGAAACACGCTCATTTCGTCAAAAAATCGCTCATTTCGCCAAATGATTGCGGAAAACGCGCTCATTTCGTCAAAAAAAACGCTTAAAATGTGCTCATTTCGTCAAAAGATCGCGAAAAACGCGCACATTCTTTCAAAAGATCGCTGAAAACGCTCTCATTTCGTCAAAAGATCGCGAAAACACGCACATTTCGTCAAAAGATCGCGAAAAACGCGCACATTTCGTCAAAAGATCGCGAAAAACGCGCACATTTCGTCAAAAAATCACGAAAAACGCACCCATTTCGTCCAAAAATCGCGAAAAATGTGAAAAATATGTGCAAACATTGCAAATTTCCCCAAGAGATTGCGAAAAACATGCAAATTTCGCCAAGAGATAGCGGAAAAAAGAAAGAATTTTTGAAAATTTGCCCCCCCCCCTCACCCACCCACTCCTCTCTGAACTCTGGTTACTGATAACTTTTATCGAAACTTGGCACCTCTGAGCTTTGCATGGATATATTTCAGTGATCATACTGGAAATAATGAATATATTATTCAATTTATATTGATTTTAATAGCCACAATAAACAGAACATAAATTTATAAGAAATTGGAACAATACAAAGATTTAAATACAGTAAGATGCATTCATTGGAAATGCATATTATACAAAATATTTACAAGATATTTACTGATAAATGTGAATTTTTTTATGTATATATTTTTTAATTCTATAAAAAAGGTATTTGTTGCAAACAAAATGGATAAAATGACATTTAAATTGTTTCAACAAGAATTTTTTGCTGAATGCGAGTCAGCAAAGAAAAAAGAAAAAAACAAAGGGGGGGGGGGGCATATAAACTGTTTCTAAAACGTAAATTTTTAATATGATTTCAAATATATATGCATGTTAAATAAAATTCCAGGAGGGGGGGGGGGGGTGGGAATTTAAAATTCTGATTCAAAGGAAAAAAGAAAATTCCCTGTATCTGTTAAATTCCTAACATTGATATGTATTTATTTGTTTTATTATATTTTTACTAATAAAAAATACAGATAAAGCCATCTATTGTTTTTCATATGTCAGATAACCGTCCCTTTCAAACAAAACTCATTAAAGATCAAAACAAGCCATAATCACCACAATAAACGATCCGACGAGTAACCGCAAAAAGTGGTCAGATCTGTTTGGGCGTTAGTACAATGCATGTTCTCCTTCAAGGTCAACAAGTACGGGGGGGGGGGGAATTTTCCAAGAATTTTGGACGGTGTGCTGATAAGCAGATCATTTCAGTTAGACCGTCACATAAGGGAAAGAAAGCGTGTTTAACGAATGCTACCTTCAATTTGGATATTTTACCACAATATAGGTATGTTTTATTATGCTTATTCATTAAAGAATTATTAATTTATAATTCATTATAACCTCTTGAGTTTTTTTGCATCGACATTAGGCTTCTTTGATTCAGGAAACCTAATACAAAGATATAAGAAACATATTAATTTTTAAGACATCATACATTTTTAAAAATGCACTTGTGTGGGATGTTATTCGGTACTTAAAATATTGAACAGAGATGTTACAGTCACATTTTATTGTAGACGACACAACACATAACACATTATACACAAATCGCAAGACGGGCGCAACTCAATCAATTGAATATTCATAAAAATTACTTAGCACAAAGAACATCTCTAAGAGAGATGTAAAGCGAACACACATCCCAATCTTACATCTTAACTGCAAACTCAATTACTTCACTTCATTTCATGTCTTTTTAAAAAGGAAGGCAAAATATCTCCGGATATTTTGCCGAAGGTGGCAATAGCGCCACCTATAGATACTATAATTTAGGGAAGGCAGTCACCCTGTTACAGCCTCCCCCTCTGGTTCCGCGAACGTCCCGGTGTGGAACCAGTAACTTTCTTTGGTGGCCTACCGCGTTTCTTAATGGGTGCGACAGGCACTATGTCAGAGTCATTACATAGTTTTAAGGCAGAAGTGTGACATGTAGCAAGTGGATCATTTGGACTGTCCATACTTGCTATGACAAAAGTGGTGGGGGATTTTTGAGTTAAAATGATGTAAGGTCCATCACGTTTAGGTATGAACTTCGACGTTTTGTTGTTAGAGGCTTTACTTACTGGATGTAAGTCAACCCAAACTTTGTCTCCTGGAACAAAACTATGTCCCGGTTTCCGACTACGGTCAGCAAATTTTTCCTCTGATCTTGCTTAGATTCAACTTTGTCTTTGATTTCTTTGGTGAATTTTGCAAATTTCTTGAGATATGGAGTAATCTCAGGCACAAAATTATCATTTTGAATTACAGCACGAATGTCATGCTGAACATCATCCGTTGTTCTCAATTCTCTTTCAAACTGCAAGAATGCTGCTGTTTCTCCAGTAGTGTCACACTTAGCAGTATTTAGTGCAAAACGGATTGTTGGAAGCTTTTCTTCCCAAGAGCAGTGATCATTTTCTACTAATATAGCTAATCTCGGCTTGAGATCTCTATTTTTCCTCTCCACAGGATTAACCTGGGGATGGTATATGGGAGTTGGATTTTGTTTGATACCTAAAAGAAAACAAAGTTGTTGCATCACACTACTAACAAATTGGGGTCCGTTATCACATATTATACATCTCGGTAGACCATATCTAAGGATAACTTCTTCAAGCAACGTAGTTGCACACTGCGCTGCAGTAGCATGTGTAAGTGCAAACAATTCCACCCATCTTGTAGCACAGTCTTCTACTATAAATATCCACCTTTTACCATTTTTACTTTTTGGTAAAGGGCCAAAAAGATCAATTGATAGAACTTCAAATCTTTGTGAATACACTGGTGTTTGTAACAAACCGGATGGTTTTTGATTAGAAGGCTTATACCTATTGCATTCAGCACAATTTTTGACATAATTTGCAATGTATGAACGCATTCCAGTCCAATAATACCTTTTGGATATTCTATTTAACGTACCTTCAGCACCGTAGTGACCAGCCATAGGTGAATCGTGGTGTTCTTTTAAAATTTTCTCCCTTTCATGTGATGGGACAACTAGTTGAGCTTCTTCTGATTCCAAACTTGGAGAATACCTGTATAAAACTCCTTGATTCATAATATAACCGCGATCAGTCCAGTTAGTATAGTCAAGAGTTTTTTCTTCATCTTCGAAACTTTTAATAATTTTCTTTAATTCTTCATCTTTCATTTGTTCAGCACATAAATCACTTGATGATTTAGAAGGAATATCAACTATTATAGCGCAAATATCGCAACTTTCTTTATTGGTATGATCACAAGCAGGACGAGAAAGCATGTCAGCTATGACGTTAGCTTTGCCTGGAATATATTCTATTTTCAAATTAAATTCTTGAAATTGCAAATCCCATCTGGCAAGTCTTCCAGAGGGTGACTTTAAACTCATGAGCCATCGGAGAGGCTGGTGGTCGGATGCCACAGTAACTTCTGTTCCATCAATATATCCTCTGAATTTATTAAGAGCCCAGACAACAGCAAGTGCTTCTCTTTCTGTGGTGTGATAGTTGCGTTCTGCAGCAGTCAACAATCTACTTGCATACTCAATCGGATGCTCTTCAGCACCTTCACCCTGTAGAAGTACTGCTCCCAGAGCATAACTACTTGCATCAGTTCGAATGAAAAAAGGTTTAGTTTCATCAGCTTGTTTCAATATTGAAGCTGAAACGAGGCATTGCTTCAAGGTTTGAAATGCATTTTCTTCATCGGCACCCCAGTGCCATTCCACATTCTTTTTTGTGAGATTACTAAGTGGTCTGGATATTTTTGCAAAGTCTTGTATAAAACGGCGATACCATGAACATGTCTGCAGAAAAGATTGCAGTTGTTTTATATTCTTCGGAGGTGGGATCCTCACAATAGCATCAACTTTCCCAGGATCAACTTCTAGGCCATTTGGTGTGATCCAGTGTCCTAAATATTTTACTCTGGTACAAGCAAAGTTGCATTTTTCTCTATTAGCAGAAAGTTTTCATTTGTCTAATCTTTTAAAAACAGCTTCAAGATCAGCTAGTTTTTGTTCAAAACTTGATGATAAAACAATTAAGTCATCAAGATAAGTGAGAATATTTACATCTGGGAGTCCTTTGCGAAAGCTATCCATTGTCCTCTGAAACGTTGCAGGGGCATTGCGGAGACCAAACGGCATTCTTCGAAAGCGATATGTTCCTAGAGGGCATACAAAAGCAGTTTTATCTCGATCAGGTTCATAGACACTCACTTGATAGTAACCAGCATTCAGATCCAGCGTTGTCATGAACTGAGCAGTTTTCGCCTGATGCAAAAGATCGTCCATACCAGGGAGTGGATAGGTATCTGGTATAGTAACTTCATTAAGCTTCCTGTAGTCTACACATAAGCGAACACTACCATTTGGCTTAGGAATGAGCACTATTGGTGCAGAGTATGGAGACTCGCATTCTTCAATAATTCCTTTGGCTAGAAGATCATCAATTTGGGTTTTACACAATTCTTTCTTTGCCGATGATAACCTGTAAGGAGGTAGTGATATAGGACGATGGTCTTTGGTATTTATATGATGTTCGACGACGGGTGTTGCTTCTCCCCCTGGTCGAAAGGTATTGGAAAAATTTTCAAGTAAGTCATTAAGCCTTTTTCTTTGTATCTCAGATAGATGCTGACCTTCTGTTTCTCTTAACATAACCGAGTTAACTGTGGCAGTTGGTGCTGAGATTTCAGGCGTCGTAATGAAAGGATCATCAGAAAAGGGAATTTTACGTTTAGGATTGTTCTGGAAATACCAACTTTGGCTTCTTATGTCTAGCACGATCCCCATTTTATTTAAAAAATCTATGCCTAACAATGTTTTATTTCCCTGGGCTTCGGGTAAGGCAAAAATCGTTGTACTAGTTGTACGACCTTCTATTTCAACTGTGATTGTTGCTTGAAGAACGTTGGTTTCTTTTCGTAGTCCATCAGCAAGTGTTATGCTTACACCGGTGTCTTCGAACACAGTTCCTTGGTCACACAGAATCTTGTATAGCATTTCCCCAGCAATGCAATGAGTAGCTCCTGTATCTGCGCAAGCAACCCCTGTAACACCATTTACCTTTATGTATAACAAAGGTGTTGCTTGAGTATTGACAGAACAAGATTTGAGATGAAGGGAACGAAAATTTGCTGATTGCGTCTGCGTAGAAGTAGATGGAGAACAATTAGGACATTTGGCTTTGACAAAACCTTGTTTACCACAGCCATAACAATTTATAATCGGACGCTTATCATTGTTTTTGTATCTTGAATTTGTATATTTTGAAGTAGAATGATTATTTTTATAATTTGAAAAATGTTCGTTAGTTTCATGTTTGGGTGTTTGATTTTTCCAGAACTCTTGACCATTTGAATTTTTCGGCAAAACATGTTTCTGCGCTTCACGCGTTTTTGGATAACTTGCTGACTTTTGAGAAGAAGGTTTAATGTTTTCGTAAATGTCTAGCTTTTCAGCCAACACGACAGGATCATTTAACTTGTCCCAACCATCTAAATAATGATTTTTATATTCATGTGGACACTTTTTCTTAATCTGATCAGCGATTATTAGTTCAGTTAGTTTTTCAAATGAATTGATTTCTAATTCGGATAACCAACCCTCAAAATAATTTCTAAGTTCAAAATAAAAATCCTTCCAAGTAGAATTTTCTCTTTTTTGATGTCGGCTAAATAATACTCTAAATTTTTCTGCTGTCAACTTAAATCTTTTAAGCAATATGTCACGAATATAAGAATAATTTTTGAACATTTCTTCTGGTTCTCTGGCGATTAGTTTACCAATGTCGTTCGGAAGTACGGCAATTAATTGAGAAACCCAAAATTCTTTGGAGACATTAAGCATTTTCATTTGACGTTCAAACATTGTCAAAAACAAAGACATATCATCCTTTTCAGGAATAAATGTTGGCAAGATATTTTTAATACCTATACGCATCTGGTCTATTTGATTTTGTGGTACTGTTGTCGCGGTAGGGTTTTGAGCATGTAGCTTAAGCTTTTCTAGCTCATATGCTCTTTCCTCTGCAATACGTTTATCCTGAATCATTTGTTGTTCTGCAATTTCTTGTTTTTTGCGATCTTCCACGATAGCAATAAATGCCTCTTTAACAAATTGTTCGTCGTCTTTAAGCAGTTGACACTTCATGATTTTCTCACGTAAGACTGATAGTTTATCATCTTTAACTACATGTAACTCTAATTCTGTGCCCAAATTAAACAAATTGATTTTTTTTCCTTTAGAAAGAAACGCCATTTTTCCCAAACTGTTGTTGATATTGTTGATTTATGCTTAAATTAGAAAACTATTAGATACGTGACCCATTAAATAATAAGAACAAAATGACTACCTTCCCCTTACAGGTAAATAAAACATGTAAATATGGATAAATTTCATAAATAAATGTTAAAAAAATACAGGAAATAATTTAAAACATACTAAAATATACCACTAATTTAATCATGAGCTCATGAAAATAATTATAAGAAATATTATTTTTCGTTAAAATTCAACCTTTTTACCAAATTAGCTTACCAATCACATAAATCATTCATTTTAAATATAAGAAATATTATAGGTAATTCATTGCGAAATAATTATCAACCACACATAAATATGAAAACAACTCGAAATATGAATAAAGAACTTACTTTACATCTAAAAAAAAACAACATACGAAATAATAAAATTTATCAAAATCATTTTTAAACTCTGTGCACAGATTAAAAAAAGTAATAACACAAAATTCACTTACTCAGAATCCTTGCTTTTAAAAACAATATAAAAAAAAAATCACTTTCAATTTCAGAAAACTAATGTTTCTTAATAATCTTACTCAAAATCAACATAAAACAAAACAAACAAAAATTATATAAATATATGAAACAGCATTTGTCTTAATAAATAAAAGAAAATAAAAACTTTTTTTTTCGCAGCTGCCAGCAAAAAAAAAGAGAAACAAACAAACAATCAAAAAAAAAAAAATAATTTCAACTTTTACCGGTAAAAACAAATAAAATAAAAATCTATTTTTAGATAAAGGTTGTCGATGATTCACATAACAGTTAAAACACGCAGAAGTAAATAGGTATTGAACACTTCTAAGAACAAAATCAGATTATAAGTAGAAAACTTTTATATGACGAAATGAAGAAGTTTCAATCATAAACACCAGTTATGTTTAAAAACTAGAAGATATTTTGTTGCTTATGAAGACTGAAGAACATTATTTATTGTCATGTCGACAATATTTTTCAATTATTTCCAATGTGAAGGGTACGGATTACCCTTTTCGAATGCATTTTCTTACTTTTTTGTCAGGATGACGCACTTAAAACACACAATTGAAGAAGAAGAAAGCACTATTAAAAATAAGAACAGAAGCTTGATTCATTGTAGATTTGACAACACCTTTAAAATGGGTACAGATTACTCTTTTTTTTTTTTTTTTATACTTTCTTGAATTTTGTCGCGATGATACTACCACACATAACTGATATTAAAGAAATTAGCACAAAACTGGAGTATATCTTGATACTTGATATTGCACATTATATAATAGAACTTTTTGGAAATCACAGGATGAATTGTTCTTGACGAACACGGCACTTGAGAACACAAAATTTCCTTTATTGCCGAGGTGACAATAATTTAGAAGTGGGTACGGATTACTCTACTTTAAATATAATTTTTGGAATTTTTGTCAGGATGACAGCAGCAAACTTGACACAAAGACTTTGAAAGCACAAAAATGTTTCGAAAGAACTCCATTTTACGTTGGGCGCCAGTGTGGGATGTTATTCGGTACTTAAAATATTGAACAGAGATGTTACAGTCACATTTTATTGTAGACGACACAACACATAACACATTATATACAAATCGCAAGACGAGCGCAACTCAATCAATTGAATATTCATAAAAATTACTTAGCACAAAGAACATCTCTAAGAGAGATGTAAAGCGAACACACATCCCAATCTTACATCTTAACTGCAAACTCAATTACTTCACTTCATTTCATGTCTTTTTAGAAAGGAAGGCAAAATATCTCTGGATATTTTGCCGAAGGTGGCAATAGCGCCACCTATAGATACTATAATTTAGGGAAGGCAGTCACCCTGTTACACTTGTATTTTAACAAATATAAAATAATATTTACTTTATACTCTGATATTCATCACTTATTAGTTATTTTAAAGTTTTGTATAAATTAGGAAAAGCAGCTAATTTAAAATTATATACTTTTAAGAATTTTCTTAAAGTTTGAAAGTTAATCATATTTTCATATAACAATTTTTGTTTTCTACCGTGCATGTCATTAAAAATATTGCAAAAAATAAAATAGTTTAATTTATATAAAGTTTACACTGATTCTTAAAGGTAAAATTTATTTTTCTTTTCATATATTAGAAGCAAGAAAGAGCGATTTCATGTGTCTTGTATAAAATTGTGCAAAATACCATTTAAAAAATGCTTCTTTAACTTTAAAAAAAAAAAAAAATTGTAGAGGTTGGTTGAATTATTTTAGATAAAATAGCTATCGGTTTCATTTTAGATTCTTAAACTAGCTTCTTTAACGTTGTAAATAACATGACTGTGAATGATGGTTTTTCTTTTTTATTTTTATTTTGAGAGAAGAAAATTAACAATTTTTCATCGAAAATATTTCATTCATTAAACAATTAAATAAAATTGTCAGATCATTCAAAATTTTGATACATTTTCAATTACTGCAAATAATTCTCAGCTAATATGAAAAGATTAAAATGATATTTATTTTTAATAGCAAATATTATTATATATATATATATATTTGTAATGTTTGATTATTAAATTATTCGAATAAAATCTAAATGAAAATTCTTTTGTATATTAAAATGATGCAAAAAATATTCGATAGGTTTCATAATAATTCTTTAATGAATAAACATAATGTATTGGTGACAGCCATTAACAGGCTACTTCAGTCAAGCAAAACGATTCGTTCGGTAATACTAATCCTATGGAAGAAATCAATAAAGATATCTCTGTTACATTTTAATATTTTGAAATGATATTTTTCCTATAGCTGAAGCTGAAATTAATCTGTACAAAGGCCGTTTTTTACTTTTTCTATTTTGTTTGCAGATATTTTTAATGAGGATGTTTTTACTTTCGGATCCGGTTACGAAAGTGAAAGCATCCTCATAAAAAATCTACAATAAAAATCGAAAAAATGAAAAAATTGCCTACGAATCGATCTCAGCAATCTAATGCAAAAAATAATAAACACAATAAAATAAATAAATATTTTAAAAGTATTGAAATACAACCGAGATATCTTTATAAAATCCTTCTGTAGGATCGGCATTATTTATTGGGTCTTTTCGCTTGGCTGAAGTAGCCTCTTAAGTCTAAAAACCAATGAAAATAAAAGAAAAAAAAAAAAACACAAAACATTTAATTTATTACATGCATCATTAGCATAAATTCAAAATTTGTTCCATAAAAAATGTTTGTTGGAAGATTGTTTAAATTATAAAGTGTTTTTGCATAAAAAACAATATATTATTAATCATTAGGTACACTTTTCAAAAAAGTTATAAATTTACTTATCTTCAAATTTTTCAAAAATTTCCAAAACTTATAAGTTGAAAATGAATTTATTTGTTTATTATTTAATTATATACTTTAAAAATTATTTTTAATTGCATTGCATGTAAATTTTTAAAGCACATAATTAAATAATAAACAAATAAATTCATTTTCAACTTATATGTTTTGGAAATTTTTGAAAAATTTGAAGATAAGTAAATTTATAACTTTTTTGAAAAGTGTACATAAAGATTATTAGTATATTTGTTTTACATGCAAAGACAGTTTATCATTTAAATAATCTTCCAGCAAATATTTTTTATAGAACAAATTTTGAATTTATGTTTAAATATTAATTCTTACAAACACAAATGGCTGGGTGAGGGGGATCTTCTGGCCAGCCTTTATTTTTAATGGCCTTTAAAAGAATAATTGTGGCCAGTTTGTGGCTGTCTGATATTTTTCATAAAACGTTAATGGCACATTTGTGGGCAACTTCTTGTATTCATATCTTCTGGCCATATTCTGGCCGGCGTGACAGTTTTTTGACGGCGCCGTTACGGCCAAAGATGACAGGCCGTTATCAAACACTTTGGGCAACCGCTAACGACACCTATAGTGGCCCACCAGTTACGTGTTTGTTGGGTAATGTCTTTGTCCAAAATAATAGAACTTTTAATCATAATTCTACAACTAATCTACGTAAAATGATGTATTATTTATAAAAACATTCCTTAAAATAAATTCTATTGAACAGTGTAAATTACATCAAAATCTCTTCATTAAAAACGAAAAAGTAAGCAGAATTAACGAATTTTCTATTTGTATTTTATATATACAAGGTGGAACCAGTTAAAATTCGACATAAGAAAATCTTTAAGAAAGAACTGCTTCATTGATTTATAATAAATCTACAAAGTTAATTACAGGAAAAAGCTCAACTTATATTGGTCAGTCTAACTCACAAACAAATATTATTTTAAGCTAAAATTAACAAAATACTATAAAACTCAGTTATCCAAATTATTCAAAGAAATAAAACCAAAATTCATCGGATAATAACAGGCAATATTTAAAAAATAGTATATGCATTTTAATTTCTATTTTTTTTCTTTTTTCAATTTTAACAGAAAATGGAGTGATTCTGTTGCCACAATTACAAAATTGGTACTAAAAATAAAATAATTAATATCTCAAAAATAAATTGTTATACAGCTTTGAAACAAATTGAATTTAAAAGTACATTTTTTTCTCTATACGACGGTGAAAAAATTTTAGATGTACAATATTTAGCAGTATAAAATTTGCAGTAACGAAAATTGCAAAACCGAAATTACAGAGGAAAGTGTTGCCATTCGCAAAATGACATATGCGTTATGCACAGATAAGTTTGGCCTTTATAATATAGATATAAGTAGATAATAAAAATATAGTATGACTTTTATGTAGCAAAATTATTTTAGAGAATTTTTATGCTTCCAGACTAAGATGTGATAAGGGTCCAATAAATGGTTACTAGGTCACCACTTATGATTAAAATGATTTAATTACCGTATATGTATCAGGGCTGGCAAGTTTCTGCCGGGGTGGTTAAAACCAGCAGTTATAACCGGTTAAAACTGGCATGGAGGAAACTAGTTTCTGCCAGGTGGCAAAAACTGGCAGAAACTGAGATATAATACTTATAATACCTTTAATCTGCAATGGTTCATAATTCACACATGCATTTAATGTATAAAGAATTTAGTTAAAAAATAAAATAAAGATTATGAATGTTATTCCAAGCAGCAAAAAGTTTCAAAAAGATCATATAAATATACTTTTTATATAATACTTTTCTGTCACTTGAAAAACAAATTTTCATAATGGTAATCTGATGCTGTGTACAAGTTTAACTATTGTTTTTATGGTTGAATTTCTATTTAAAAGTTTAAAAAAAAAATTACAAAAAATTCTGTGATATTTTAACATCACTTTTCAGAGTATTTCAAAATAAATAATACACTGCAATAACTGAAAAATTATCTATTACTATATACAAAGAGAAATGGTTCTTGTGAAAATATGTAAGTAAATAATTGTAGCACAAAAATATCAGGAAAAAAAAATAATGAAATATCTTATACAATTATTTTACAATATTGAAAGAACAAATTTATTTTTGAGGAAAAGTAAATACCAAGAGTATTTCATAATATAGGATTAATTTTGCTAACCTTTCTAAACCTAGATTGCTTTTTAATTTGTTCTGAATGAAAGAAAAGTTCAAAAATATTCTTTCAAGACCAGCATTACTTGTTTTGCTGGTAATGTCATTATTGAGGATGTAAAATTTGAAAATTTCTCATTTTTACCAGTATTTGTTTTTAGAGGTTTTTACCTACAGAAGCCAAGACATTTTCTAGGACTTTCTTGGGGAAATATGTTATTGGGAAAGGCATAGATTTTGCTAGAAAGGGTTTTTTATGGCACAAAATTTATATTAATATCAAAAAACAATTTTCTTGCCCTTTCTTTATGATCAAATATCAGTTTGATCCCATATAGTTAGGATGAAGTAAATAAGCTAGCATAATATCTAGCACTGCATTAAATGAGATTTGAATCTTGTATTTGTGAGTTTCCATATTTCCTTCATTAAATAATGTTAAGCAAATTTTATGATAACAGTTGCAATAGAACAGTCATGTTTTTTACTTTTATCTAAAGCAAATGCAATAGACTTTAACATTTGTAACAAGTATTTAACTTCTTTATAAATCATGTTATTTATTTACAATTTTAACAACTGCTATGTCTTTAATATCATTTTCATGATTTAGTTGTCTGCAAATAATATGGCTGATTCTTCATGAAAGATTTTAAACTATCAAATTCTCATACAATTTCCTTTATTTTTTAATTGAAATTATTCACAATTTTTTATTTGTTATTTATTCTGAATAAAATGTATATAAGCAATTTAATACACTACTAAAAAAGTCTCAGAATGTGTCATGAAATGAGTTGATGCCAGTTGTTGTCAGTTAAAACCGGTAATAACCACTTTCTGCCACTGGCATGGCAGAAACCATTTTCTGCCAGCAAAAAGCCAGCCCTGAATGTATAGATTACTTTTCAAAATTAATTCATCCGAAGAGTTAAAGCAATTCCTGATACAGTATTGCTATACTTGTATTTATTCTTCCCACCTTCTTCAATCAACTAAAAAAAATTCATGTGCTTTTTGAAAATGGGAGGAAAGGAGTCGGTAAAAATGTGTTTTAGTGGCAACTCGTATTTTTTGCTTGCTACCACATTTATTTAATATTTGCAGAACTCTGCATCTAATTAGTATGTGAAGGTGACTAATACATGAATAAATACAGTATATTTTACAGAATATTTCTAATACAACGTTAAATTGTTCTTCAAGGGTACTGAACTGTTAAGTATAAAATAAAAAAAACATTTTCAAAGAACAAGGAGAATATAGAAAAGTGAAACATAATTTATTTTAGAAGTTACAATTAAAAAATTAGAGCTGCCATTTGCTATGAACAAATATACAGAAATTAGATATTTAAGAGATTGGATAGTTTTTAAAGTCAAAATTTATCCTGAAACAAAAATCAAAAGGTTATAGAACAATATAAAACATCCAATTTTTTCTAGTATCTTTTAGATGTGTTCTATGCCAGAAGTATTTAAACCTATTTGATTATGAAATAGCTAAATTTAATATTGTAAACATTCAATAAATCTAAAGTAAAATATCCTTCAAAAGCTAGAAATCAGATTACCTGGTTTAGAGCTATTTATATCATTAAGGCCACTTATCATTTTTTCAAGAGCTGCAATAACTTCTTCTGGTCCAATTCCTGAATCAGATTGGCTTTGTAAGCCTGTTTCATTAGTTGTTGCAGAGGCTTCAACAGGATTCTCGGTTTTTGATTCTGCTGTTTGACTAACTGGTTCAAAATTTTCAAGCTCATTTAAATCATTTGACATAAGCTGTGAGCTAGTTGAGGCAGTCATTTCAGTTTGATCACTATTAGAAAAACTTTCCAAGCTACCATAATCTTCTCTGGGGCTTCCCATATCAGAAACAGTTGAACTTATACTATGCTGGTCAGCACTGTCAACATCTGGAGTTCTGTAATAAATTAGAGTCATGTAATAAACAAGCAAAAGACAAATAAATCATAGCCAACATGAAGCCTCAGAATAATAAATCATAGCGAATATGAGCAAAATTGTATCTACACAACTTATTAAAATAATACAATACAAATAATTTTACATGCCATTGTGAGCCAAAGTTATGGGAAACTTTATTTATGGATAGTATAACATTGAAGATTATAAAACACGGAACACATTGAAATAATCACAGTTCATGGCTGCAGAGTCCGAGTTGGACACATTTTTGAGCAAAAGAGTTGGAAATGCTAAAAAAAAAGCCAACTCCAACTCCAGATTTTTTTGCTAGACATTTCAAGGTAAAATTAAACAAATTATATGCAATTTAAAATATATAAAATGAATTATTATTGTTATTTATGGACTATATCAAGATACTCAAGGTAAAGATGACCGATTTACTCTGGTGTATAAAATAGATACATCGATAGGTACAGAATAAGAACAGGGTACTGCACATATACAAAGTAGATGAAAATTGTTTTAATTCATAACTGTAGTAGCTATATTACATTTAGTATACAAGTACCACCTATTGTATTTTTGGGGTTTACGACTAGAGCCTGGGTACAAATTCTGCAAGTATCCAAGATCTGGAAAATAAAGTCAATTTTTCAAAAAGGTCAAAAATTCATGTAAGTAGAATTAAGACATATCAATAGACCAGATCAGACAGATAAAAAAATTGAGCAGACTGACAAGCCAAATATAGCAAATAAAATCAGAATATAACAAATTTGAAAGAATCAAATTATGCGATTAGAACGGGCATGGATGAGATGAGAATAAATACAAAGGCACAACCAAACTTTTTAGTGGATAAGCCTTAAAATTTCAGTTCAAGCAAATCTCTTACCGGAGGTAATGCGAAAATTGTAAATTTGCACTATTTTTGAAGGCAAAAAAACCCTGAAACCAGTATAGCATTGTAATAGAAGGCTTTTTTTCCTTTTCCCTATCCCCCCCTTAAAAATTGTCTTGCCAGTATGACCAAAAGTCAAAATTTTAAAATAAATTTTCCATTATTTATATACTTTTGTGCACAGAAATTTAAATAAGATGAAACTAATTATTTCTTTTTGAAACGGCAGTACCCAAAAGAAAGGTAAAATAGTGAAATTTTTTATCTTTTATCTTATGGATTTCAGTTTTCAGATTTGCAGAATAAATACTGAAATTGTGAGTTTTTTTCCCCTTATATTCCATTATTATTTTAACCAATAGGCAATACTCCAGCCGGGTACTAGCATTGTCAGCCCAGAGTCATATTAGGAGTCATTGAGCTATCCTAGAGTCAGAGTTGGTCATTTTTTTCATTGACTCTGCAGCTATGTTACAAATACTATTAAAACATGCCCATCATACCTGAAAATTTATTAATTTTAGGCACCAAAATTCAAACTCTTTATTTAATTATTTATTTAATTAGAGAAGTAAAATTATGCTTTGAAATGCACCAAATGTTTACAATTAATCCTTGATGTGAACTTGATAGATTACGACAATATATACATGAAAGTCAATCATGCAAGTCATTCTCTCATAAATAAAACAAGTCGGAAATTTCATGTCAAGATTAGCAAATGAGGTGTATTCTTACTATAAAGAAGTTTAAAAATACAGTAGACTCCCTCAAATCCGCACTGCTTGGGATCGGAGGTTTTGCAGATTTCTGGTCATTGCTTTGTTTACATCTTTTAAAAAGTAATTTGAATGTAATTAATGATGAAATCAATAGTACAGTAGACTCCCTTAAATCTGCAAACCAGAAATCCGCAACTCTCTAAAATTCGCACATATTTTATGGATGTAAACAATGAAACTTTCAGTTTGGAAATGAGGACAAAATTTGATTTTTTTTTAGTTTTGTATCAATTCCATGCATTTTTTTAATTTGTAATTTTCTTAATATTATTCTGTTCATGTTTTTTTTCATAAAGGAAGAATATTTTTTTTTTTTTTTTTTTTTTTTGGAAAAAATTCAAAATATTTCTGATATCACTGGTAATACAATCTTCTTACCAATATATTTATGCATCAATCAAGATTTTTTGGTTATTAAGCCTGGCTAAACTTGAAAAAGGAAATCCTTATTTTATGATTTTGATATGAATTAGCAATGTATTTTTATGAGACAAGTTTTGTTGAATAATTTTGGAAAAATACATTTAATCTTTATAATGCATATTTAATCATACACTATTATTAACTTGGCCTTTGCTATTAGTAGTACTTTAATCATAAATTTTTATTATTTTAGTTTATTACTTATTTTAATATTTTATTATATTGTAAGCATTCATTATAGTTCCGATTGCATTATTAACTGCACTCAAATTACTGTTTAAAAAATGTAAATAAAGCAATGACCAGAAATCTGCAAAATTCTAAAATCTGCAAAACCTCTGGTCCCAAGCTGTGCGGATTTAAGGGAGTCTACTGTATAATGAATCTTACAATATACTAAAACATTAAAATAAGTAATAAACTAAAATAATAAAAAATTAGATAATTTTTAAAATGATTAAAATATTAAAAGCAAAGGTCAAGTTAATAATCAATAATGTATAATTAAAAATTCATTATACAGATGAAATGTGTTTTTCCTAAAATATTCAATGAAACTAGTTTCATAAAGGTACATTACTAATTCACATCAGGATCATAAAATAACGAAGCTTTATTTGAGGTTTAGACCAGACTTAATAAATAAAAAATCTTTATTAATAGATAAATATGCTTGGTAAGATTATGATTATCAATGGTATAAGCAATACCTTGATTTTTTCAGAAATAAATTATTTTTTCTTGATGAAAAAACATGAATTCAATAACCTTAACAAATATTACAAATTAAAAAATGTATGGAATTGATATGAAAGTAAAAAAGTCAAATTTTGCACCTACATCTGAATTGAATGTTTCATTGTTTACATCTGTAAATTACGTGCGGATTTTAGACAGTTGCAGATTTTAGGAGTGCAGATTCGAGGGAGTCTACTGTATTCAGATTTTGGTGTAATAGTATACAGTAATACTATTACACCTATACTATACAGTAGATTACAGTATAGTACACAAAATCCTTTGTGTGTCCCTGTAAATACTATCCGCTTTCAATTGTACAGGAAGTAACTTGCGGTAAACCTGAGCAACTTATATTAATTTCATAAAATGTGAAATAATTTAATATAATTAAAATGCACCCCAAACAAGTTTCCCCCTGTACCATTATGTCATGGAATACATTTATGTGGCCCTGTAAATTAATAACAAATATTCTTTGCATTATAGAGCATACAGAATGTATATTTTAGTACATACTTAATAGATACATATAAATTTTATCATGTTTGGAAGAGTGTAACATCATTAAAATGCACTTGAAACTATTTTTTCCCATTGGTCAGAATATAATAGAATACTTTGTCCCTGTAATTAAACTATGCATCAGATTTTCAGAAAATTTGAAGTGACACAACAAAATTAAGCAACAATTATATATTTTGAGATTTAAACAATTTGGTTGGATAGTTTTTGCTCTGTTATATGCATACAGACAACTGGACTGAAGGATGACTATAGGCACTATGTATTTACATAATTACGAATGTACCTAAAAAAAGAATGTGTTGATTTTGATTGACATATTGTAGTTATGATATCAGGGCTTGAAATTCAATTTTTCGAAGGAGGGGAGTCTCCCTACCAACATTTATAAATGGAGGGGAGTTTGGCTGTTTGGGAGGGAGAAAAAAATGTTTAAAACCCGCCATTATTTTATGTGCTATTTAAAGAATCACCAGAATGCAGACATAAAAAATATCACTGAAGCAATTTTTATCAACAATTCAGAATAATTATGCGAAATGTGTAAAAAAAACTTTTATATTGTCTAGTTTTTACTGGCGGTAAATTCCCTCCTGGTGCTAATTATTTTTGTCACAGGTCTAATTATTGTTTTAATAATAATGAATAAAACTTCTAATTAATTTAATAAATTTATATTTATAATTTATAATTAATTGTTATAACCAATATTATTTTTCTGTATATTAAATGTGCAAGATACAAATTTAGTCATAAAATAATACTTATTTGAGTGTAGAAAATAAGAAATATCACTATTGTTTGTGTTTCTTTAAAAAGGGGGCAAGTCAAACTCATCGAAAAAGACTTTCTTAAAAAATGAATACTTTGTTGAGTAAAGGGATACTTTTTGTTTAATGAATGGCTGCTTTCAGGAATTGCACTCACTCAGAAAGATTTGGAGCTGTCAGAAACTGATTTTAGAGTAGCAAAGAAAAAAAAATTGAAGCAGGAAAATTAGTTTGTTGAACAGAAAAATGAACTCCCCGTAATATTATTTTTGGGGGGAGGAAGGGAAGAGAGGTTCCCTTTGACGAAAGTTGCATTTTTTGCTATCTTTTGATGAAATCTGATCTTTTTACGATCTTTTCACGAAATCTGCCGTTTTTTTCGGGATTTTTTTGACGAAATTTGCCGTTTTTTCGCGATCTTTTGATGAAATCTGATGTTTTACCGCGATTTTTTTTACGAAAATTGCCGTTTTTCATGATTTTGGGGGAAATTTGTCGTTTATAGTGAATCTTTTGTCGAAATTTGTCGTTTTTCGCGATTTTTGGACGAAATTTGACGTTTTTTCGCGATGTTTTGATGAAATCTGATGTTTTATCGCGATTTTTTTTACGAAAATTGCCGTTTGTTGCGATTTTTGGACGAAATTTGGCGTTTTTTCGCGATCTTTTTGACGAAAACTGTCGTTTTACAGAATTCTGTAACGAAATTAGGCATTCTTTCGAGAATCTTTTGACGAAATTTGCCGGAAATTAGTCGTCTTTTCGCGATCTTTTAACAATATTTGCCGTTTTTTAGCAAACTTTTACGAAATCACGCATCTTGTGAAACGTGTAATAGCTGTTTCTTTTGTGTGCCATCTCCGATCTTTTGCGTAATTTACACGCAATAGCGCGTCCGCGGCATCACTGTTTCATAATTTTTGGAATTGAGTTCGTTTTTTTTTTTTGTGTGTGTGTGTGGGGGGGGGGGGGGGGAGGGGAAATTCCGAACAGAATCACCTCTATTTCGCCGCGGAAAATAGAACGAAACTCGTCAATCGATTGCAGGAAAAAAATTGCGAAATTTGTCAATCAGTCGCGGAAAACATCGTGATTTTCAATGATTTTTCTCGGTAAAAAACTCGCAAAATGTGTCGATTACTCGCACGAAAATATCATAAAATTCGCAAAACGGTCATGAGAGTTGATCATAGTTTCAAAATGCAAAATTATTTCGGCGGGAGCCTCCCGTCCACGTTATCCTTTTGGGCGGGATTTCAAAACTTTGGGCGCGAATCCCGCCATCCCGCCCAGAAATTCAAGCCCTGTGATATGGATATAAATTACTATGATTTTCTTTTTATGTATCAATAACAACACTATGACCATGCATCAATTCTGATCACTGCATATATCACTCCAATTGTGATAGCTTTCTTTTTATTGGAAAAGTAGTTTGAAACAATAAGTAATCATAACAAATAAGTAACCACTTAAAATCCTTTCTTTTTAATAGTACTTGTGAAAGTTATTCTACTTCTATAATCCTATTTTATATTAACCCTTTCCGGTGCGTGTCCCTAAAAAAGAACACCTAATTTTAATGGCACCAAAAATATTTAATTAAAATTTCTTTTTTGTAACAAACCTGAAAATAAGCAGGTTCATATTTTCTAATAAATTCATTTATAAATTCTGGTGGAAGTTAATTATTTCAAACAGATTTACTCTGTGCTGGAAAGGGTTAAAATACTAGTGTAGAAAATTAAGACAAAAGTACTTGTCAGATTTAATAATCCACAACTGACACTTTTCATAAGAGAAACATTATTCCAAAATACTTGTTTGTATCATTATTAGATTTTATCACAAATTCAAAAATTATATGAGAACCAGCTAGCACATGTGACACTCAGAATAAATCACTGAATATGTTTGAAGTAAAAACAGACCGTAACATGATGGCATAAGTAGAAAGGTGGATCAGGCAACCAGGCTGTGATTTAACTGAAAAACATCTGACTTGATTATTGAAATAGGATATAAAGCACTGTGTTTAACTTGAGTATGGCTGTCATACATAAAAAAATCAATTTTATTTAAATTTAGTTACCCTATTTTTCAGCAGGAGGCACGATAAATGCAAAACTGCGCAAAATTTGTCATACAATATTTAACTTCAAAAGACTGTCATACTGTGAAACATATTAAATTCTATTTTATTTACATTTAGTTAATTTCTCACTAGGTGGCATAATCAGTATACATGGAAGTTAAATTGAATCTTTTCTACCTAATTTTTATTTGAATTATATTGTGATATGAGAAAGCATAAAAAAATTCTATTTTAAAATTTTTATGATTACAACTTACTACCAGAAGTATTACCACAATAAAAACTATCCCATACAACTTATCAGAGCATTCATTTGATCATAACTGGCCCCTAATCTTTTATTTTTTAGTATTCAAAGTCAATTTTATTTAATTAATTTTTTTTTTTTTTTTTTTGCAAGGATGTGCTATAAACAAAAATAAATAGTGTGTTGAGTCTGTGCAAACATTTTTTAAAACTTGGCACTGGCTTCATACAATAAAGCATACAAAATCAATTGAGTTAAATCTATCTTTCATACATTTTAACTTTGATTTCCATGAGAAATAATAATAACAATAATAATAAAGGTTAAAATTTTAGTATTGCAATTTCCTACCTGGTAGCGCCCCCAAGGGGCACTACCAGCACTAAAAGCCTATCAAGGGGAATTTTTTTTGAGAAAACATCAATTTGAGCATGGAAGTACATTATTCTGAAGATTTATTAATAAAACATGACATATAAAGATAAAGAGCTTACCAGCATTAAAAAAAACTGCAATATAAAGATTTTTATCAATATACAAATTTAACAACACAGTTAAGCTTTATTCTGAAGCTAAGCGAAATTCATGTGTAGGAAGTTACTTTAATCTTTTCAAGGGTGGTTAGTCACATTACATGACCACGTAATTATAATTAAAAATTGACAAATGGCAGCAAGAAGATTTTAATAAAATTTTGTTTGTGTAATGAGAATTCAGAAAAATAAGTTTTTATTTTCAGACATTTGTTTACTGAGAGTCATACTTTGCAATGTTCTGCTACGAAATTTAGCTGATCAAAAATGTTCTATGGGAATTGCAAGAGTTTTTCTCACGACCAATTGATGATTTTCACAAACTTTTTAAATGAACAAGTTTTTAAAAAATAATTCTGAAATTAACAGCAAATTTTCTGAAAGATTAGAACAGAGGGGGGTGAAATATATAACCAGAAACTAATTATGCTTTTTTTTTACCTCTTTGAAGAAATTTGCACTTTTTACATGATCTTTCGATGAAAATATTCAGTGGTTACGTGATCTTTTGACGAAATTTGTGTTTCTTTTGCGACTGTTTGATGAATTTTGTTGGGTTTTTTCGCAATATTTTGAAGAATTTTGTGGGGTTTTTTTCATGATCTTTTGATAAAATGTGCAGTTTTTTTGCAAATTTTTGACAATATTTGAGGTTTTTCTGCGATCTTTTAACAAAATTTACTGTTTTTTCATGACTTTTTTGTGAAATTTTCCTTTTTTGGTGCAATTTGTGGTTTTCCATGATCTTTTGGTGAAATTAGCAATTTTTACACAATCTTTTAACGAAATTTGTTGTTTTTCTGTGATCTTTTGGTGAAATTTGTTGCTTTTTTGATGAAATTTGTTGCTTTTTTGCAATCTTTTGACGAAATTTGCTGTTTTTTCGTAATCTTTTGATGAAATTTTCCGTTTTGTGCGTTCTTTTGGTGGAATTTGCAGTTTGTCCATGATCTTTTGACAAAATTTGCTGGGGTTTTTTTTGCAATCTTTTGATGAAATTTTCTGTTTTTTTGCCATCTTTTGGTGAGATTTTCCGTTTTTTTTGCCATTTTTTGGTGAGATTTGCCATTTTTTTTATCATAGTTTAACATTTTTCCCAATTCTTTGACTGAATTTGCTGTTTTTTCATGATTTTTAAACTGAATTTGTTATTTTTTATGATCCTTTGATGAATGTTCTGGGGTTTTTTTTACAATCCTTTGACAAAATTTAAATGTTCTTTCCTGCAATCCTCTGACAAAATTGGCGATTTTTTTTTTTTGCATGATTAATGAAATTGATCTTTTTTGGGGAGCATTTGTCGAAATTCACAATAAATTTTTGGGTATATGATTTTTTTTTGGAATTGATTGTTTTAAATTTTCAGAACCCCTGTGAATTTCTCGATTTTTCCTTCGATTGAATGGTGGATTGCCTAACAGATTACTGAAAATGTTCTGCAGAGAAGCTTGTTGTTCTGCGACGTACGTCGCACTTTTAAGCATATTCTGCTTTGAGGTACATTACTGAAATGCACAATAGGATGTTTACTATAGAATATGTTTTGTGTAGCACTTATATTATGCATAAAGGGAACTCAAATGTGTTCTGTTATATTATAGTCTATGAAGAAAAATCGTTTGTGGTATATTTTAATGATGTTACTCTATTACAAACATAATACAATTAATATGAATTTCTGATTTGCAGAAATACATGGTTTTTGTAGAACATGGGGTGCAAAGCATTTATCATTCATTTATAGAGTCACACAAAAGAGTTCAGCTATATAAAGATCTACAGGGAAAAAACTATATGCAGCACATTTTAATTATATCACATTATTTCAAGCATGATGAAATTGATATACATTAATAAAATTCATTACGAGATGCTTGTAGCTAAAGTGTCTGATATTAGAAAGGATTGTTGAAAGTTTGTTCCCAGTTATAATAGTATGCATTTTTATGTTTAAGAGCCCACACTACTAACTGAAAAAGACTCGGATGATAATGTTAAGTCTATGAGATTGTTCTTTTCAAACATCTCACTTAAATTTTAATATTTTTCAATATCTTTTATTTAGGATAGCTGAGGATGATCTAAAACCAGGCTAGTTTTTACTTTTTAATTTTTGATTTTTTTTTTTTAATTACTTTAAATTTTTAAACCAATTAGAACCAGTTCCAAAATTTAAACTATCATAATATAAAAAATATGTAACCAAAATTGAAAAAGTAACAACTAGCCTGGTTGTAGATCGTCCTCAGCAATCCGATGCAAAAAAAAACCATGTAAAAATATTAAAATTTGAGCGAGATATTTGAAAAAAATGCCCCCATAGACTTAACATAATCATCCGGGTGTTTTTCAGTCAGTAGTGTGGGCTCTTAACAACATTTTTGCATAACCACATGGCGTGCATAAATTCTATAGGCTATATATAGAGCTACAACAAAGAATTTGTCAACATTACTGGGTTGCTTAAAAGTACTTTTTAACTTGAGTTTTCTATTTTCAAGCTCAATAATATTTAGCATACTAAGAGATGCTTATAGCTTATAAATATAATCATGTACAGATAAGAATTGGATACATAACCGCCTATGGATAGTAAATTCGGGAAGTGTGATTTTAGTAATTTTAAGCATATTTTTGCTCAAATTAAATTAGAACTAAAATTGTGGAAGTTATAAAAATCTATGTAATGTACATGCCGGCACAAAGTTAACCAAAAATTATTGAGAGAAAAGTAAATAAGCTTGCCAATTAAATTAACAGATAAAAAATTACCATCATGAGTACAAGCTTATTTTATTAATACTGTGTTATTTTAAAATTTAGGATGTCAAATGGTTGACAAAATAAAATTATAAACTTACTTTAAATGAGAGTCACAAGGGGAAATATCTTGTAAATTGTCACTTGACTTTTCACTAGAACATAACAGTGAGCTGGTGTGAGATAAAGGGAGATGAAAAGGTGACCTTCCACTTGGAGTTGGGCTTGGGCATTTACTACTAAATGAGCTTCTACATGGTGAACTTTCAGGGGTTTTATTTTCTAAACTACGTGGATTCTTTTTTAATGTTGTATTTGGAATCCATGTAAGAATAAGTGTTGATCCCAGAATCTAAATAATAATTTAAAATAATTATTAGTGAAACATAAATTTTGAATTTATGATAATTTTTAAATTGAATATAAAACTGCATTATATCTACAGAAAAAAAAAAAAAAAAAAACTTAATTAAATCATGTTATCAATATTACTGATCTATAGTATGTACAGCCAAGTAAAATGATGTAAATGATTTTAATTTATTACACTTTATTTATAAATTGTCAAACTAAGATTTAATTTCATACATACGTAATATAACAGTTTAAGCTTAAGTGGCAATTATTATCGTAAAATTAATGCACAAATGATAAAAATAAAGCATTATTTGTCTTCTGAACACAGGCACGTAGCCAGGGAGGGGGCTAAGGGGGCTGAAGCCCCTCCCGAAAGTTAAAAAAAGTATGAAGTCAAATCTAATTATTGTAAAAAATGCCAAAATTTTCTTTTTTTCTTCTTCTTTTACATTGTTACTATGTATATTTTAGTTGTAAAAATATAAATTTATTCAGTAACAGTTATAAACGGAATTTTTACTTTATGCACAGTAAAATTCGATAGGTGCAATGCATGTATCATATCAATAATTTGACTTAGAAAAAATAAGTTTAATACGCATATGGTGTATAATTAAATTTTAGAAATCATATTTAAGGCATTTACTTTTGTATTATGATCTTTCTTAATTTCTTCTATACTCATTATATCACGATATAGTAAATATTTCAAGTGATCAGTGATCATTGTTAAAATTTTTTGTAGAAAAGAGAGCCAAAAACAGTAGTAGAACCTTGTAATGTAAAATTATGTGAAAAATAATGATTTTTAAAAAATTTAACTATTCAAAGCTTCTATTTAAAAAAAACTAATAACAGGAAACATGCGCGTAGCCAGGGGGGGTGCCCTGGGTGCCCGGGCACCCCCCCCGCTCGCGCAGATCCAAGATTGATTTTTTTTTAATCAAAATTTATAAAAGAAAAAAGAAGAAAAATGTAAGCAAAGTTAGTTCAATTAGTTAATCAAAACTAACAGTTTATGTTTTGAAATGTGATAAAAGAAGAGACATTGATTCTTTCTTTTTTTCTTTTTAAGAAAATTATTTTGTTCATCTTTTTTAAAACTAGAATATTTACCACAGTAAATCAAAAAAGTTGGTTTTATAATCCCAGTTTGATGTCGTTTCTTTATGGAATTTTTTTAGCACCTTTCTATTGCATGCATATTTCCATAAAAAATTAGAGTAAATTCTCGACAAGGATAGAAACTACTATTTATATCTTTGCTTTTGTTATCTAAAGTCTAGATAAGAGCAAAAAAAAAAAAAAATTGAAAGGAAATACAGATGTGAAACGATAATTCCACCATGTGATTAGCCTGGAGAACGGAGGGGGTGGAAGGTTGTACAAATTAGAGATGAGACAGGCTCAGCCCCAGCACGAAAGCCCGAGCCCAAATTCGGGTCCAAAGCGGGCACGGGCTTTATTTTCATTTTAGTATTTGGGCCCGGGGGGGGGGGGAGGCTCGGGCTCATTCTTTCTGAGAATTAAAAAACATTTATGTGTAGAAGAGATTGAAAGAACTTCTATTTTCCTTTTTAAATTATTTATTCTTTTTCAAGTCATTTCAGTGTTATTTTGATCAAAACGAAAGAATTTTTTTTTTTTTTTTTTTTTTTTTTTTTATGTTTTAATAGTTGATTGTTGCTTCAAAAGAAAATTTGTGGTGTATGGAGATTTATGTCTACTGCATTTCCGTCGACGATTAATTGATAAGGCGCCTATCAAAGTAATCATAAATAATAAATTAGCTTCTGGTTGGATTTTTGTTTAAGGCAGAGGATGTTTTTTAATTCGATCGCTTATTTATTTATTTTGTTAGAGAATGATTTCTTCGTTTTTGATGCAGACTAGATGCTTGAGGTTTGCAAATTATTTGATTATGCACGAATCATAATCGTTCTTCATATGACAACAGCATTGTGATTTTTTTTTCTGTTTGTCATCATGAATTTTGCTTATGCTGAGGATTTCCCTTCGTAAGTAAACATATTTTACATGTTATTCCGATAGAAAACATTCGATTAATGTTTCTTCTTTTTCCATAAAAACAACGGAACTTTAAGATAACTGTATCAATGTTTTAATTTGCGTTGATTTTAAGGTTCCCGTCAGTCATGGGGAATTGTTAAGAGAAATGAATTGATTACAGATAAATGTGCAGGGGATGTAGTGAAGGGTATACTAATGTATACGCCGTATACCTTCTGGATTTTTTTAAGGAACACCATATAACCCTCTGTTTCTTATGAAACCCATAGGATGTACTCTCTAGAATATACTCTGTGCCATGATCATATACCCTCTGCGTCGATCGTGTAACCTGTGGTTTTTTTTTACGACTACACCCCTAAAGATGTACACATTTTATAGGAATTTGAAAACGTTTTTTGATTCTTCAGCATACAAATAGTAATTTCTATAAACTCTATCCATTTATTCATTACACTTCTTTAATATGTCCATCAAATTTTCTTCTTAAAGGACAAGAAATATGGGAATCATTTTAGGTATGAAGGATATTTTTATTTGATAGCAAATTGCTCTTTTCATAAGCTTGAATTTAAATTTTTATTTAACAGTAAATTTTATAAGAAATTTTTAAAAATGGGATATCACATTTGAAACAATTTTAAAATATCATATATTTTTTTATTTATTTATTTTTGTATACTTTTTGTATCGGGCTCGGAGTGGCTCAGGCTTTAATGTACTAAAAATCTTTCAGGCGCGGGTTTCAAAAATCGAGTCCTAACTCATCTCTAGTACAAATCTGTGCTTCCTCTGAAAATAAGAAATGATGCTACGCAAAATTCAAATCAATATGGAGGTTGGTTCGTTGGTTTGCTAAATTTCGTTTTTTGGGATCATATTTTGACATTCGTACGGGCTCACTTTTCTTTACGGGAAAATTTGATTTATTCATGAGTAGAAAATATAAGAACTATTTTTCACTTTAAATTGCGTATTACAAGTTATTTCAATGCTACTTTGATCAAAATGACGGGGGAAACTAAAGTCGTGCTTATTTATTTTAGTATTTTATTGCTGTTTGAAATGAAAACTTGTGATAATTACAGATTTATGTTTACGGATATCTTTATTTTATATCTATCATGTTTTATTTATGTTTATATATCTTTTTCTTATCCATTAGCACTAGCAGCGTCGTGCGAAAGGGGGAGCGTGGGCAGCTGCCCCGGCGTGGAATTTTAGGGGGCGCCAAATTTATACTTCCAACGTCATTTTTGGCTGTTACAAGAAAAAATTGGGTGGAGGGGGCGCCAGATTGTAACTTTGCCCCATAGCAGTTTTCTCTTCGCACGCCCCTGTCCATTAGATTTAGTTTTAAGCAATTTCTCATCCTTCTTCACGCAATGAAAAATTGCGTTTGGGTCCTTTTTAAAAGAAGTTCTACACAATTATACCTTCCGCAAAAAACCTGTCTAAAACGGAAATTTGATAGGTTTTATGGGGTTCCGTTTTATTAGGTTTTATTACATAAGATATTGTTTGTACCCAACATGTTCAGGTTAAAAAATTTGGGCACCCCCCCGTTCAAGAGGCTGGCTACGCCTATGGGAAATTTTGAAAAGATATGGTGCGAAGAAAGATTATAGGGTATCAACAAACTTTCAAAGGCGCCACAGCAGCCGGTGTTTTCCGGCTCTTCACTGAATAAATTTGAGTTAAATTGTTTGCATATGAATCTTTAATAGAAAGAGAATGTACATAGGGTAGTCTGTTTGTGTAGGAAAGTTTCTCTGTCTTTTGTAGAATTACCAACTGCAAGGATGGATACTCCTGAGTAGGATTTTTTGGCCGTTTGTCACAGTACCTCTTAAATAGTTTTCTAGGAAGCAACATCTAGCATTCTAAGAATATTATGTTATGACGAGCAATAAATGCTACTTAGAGCTAATCATAATACCATTCTTCTAATGTTAGAGAACAAATAAGAAAGATGGTAGGCTAAGAACTCTTCTAAGATTTATAGCAAAGCCTGGAGATGAGGAATTGGAACGTTATAAACGCCCATTGAAATACTATTTCTTACTTCAGCCCAGACAGTCAGAATGAAATATTCAAATATGCTGGAATATAGTCACTGAAGAAATGATTACCAAAATAAATAATGCCATCTGTTTTAGGGTGAATATAGATGAAACTATATGGTCATTTCAAGCACAGAATAGTTAGCCCTTTGTGTTAGATATGTGGACTAGTATTTATAAAATGCACAAACCCCAATAATTCTGGAAATTATATTAGGTTCATTCAAGTAAAGGATTTGTCCGCCGAAAATATAACAGAAGATACAGTACAACGTTGTAATGAACTATGTAATGATATGCCTAAATGCATCACACAGACGTATGACAGAGAAACTAATATGTTTGCTCATGTTAGTGGGATTTAATCTACAGAAGTGTCCCAAACTCAGTTACCTCCAATTTACAAGCCATTGTTTAAACCATACATTGTCCAAAAAACATATGCTGATTTCTGCCATTCAAGTATCTCTTGAAACAATTAATGAACTGACAATTTTTTTAGAAATCACCCAATGGTAAATTTGATCCTTCAGCAACCAATTTCATCACATTCCCCAGAAAACAAAAGAAAATTACTTCTTCGTCTTTGAAACGCAAGATTTATAGAAAGTCGTGAAAATATGGTAACTTTTTTTAAGCTGTTTGAATGTTTTTGCATTAGCTTAGCAAATATTTCGAAAAATACATGAAATATTTCTTCACCAGCTACAGATTTTTCTTGACAGTCATGGAATAAAGAATAGTGCTTTTTTCTTATACCCATTTGTTTGTAACAAGCTTTTCAGTTTGACAAAGTCATTGTCAGGTCATTTTCATGAAAAATCTCATGGCACAATTTTGGCTGTAACTCTTGCTAAAGATGTCCTAATTATTTTTAAAAACATACAGAAAATGAAATGCGATAAAGAATCTTTTGAGAGACATTTAATTCTACATCAAAACCTAGAAAAATATCTTTCAAATTGACATAAAAATATCAATACAGACTACACATACAAACCACCAAATTACATCCACTGAAGTGTATTATGGGGCTACAGTCTGCATTTCCTGTGTTGAAAGTCTTTTTCTAAATTTAAAGCACAGATTCATTTCAAATGAATTTAAACCGATTTTCAAATGCTTTTTTCAGGATGTGCTTTTCTGGAATAAGCAAACAAATTAGAGAATCTCTCTTAATATTTCGAACATAAGGTGTTAATTTCGTAAGTGAAAGTTGCTGCGAAAGAATTCGTAATGTTGATAGAAATACAGAGGTCCTAAAATTTTACAGTATACTATTAAAAATCTGCAGCATTTACTGCATATTCACTCCGCCGCTTATATAAAATATCTCTATTCCAACCAATAATATAGTCAATAATATAGTTCAATAATATCGTTAAGTAACCATTTTCTATACAAGCGGCGGATTCCTCAGATTTTTAACAGTGTACTGTATTGCAATGCATTACAAGACAATGAAGCACTTGCTGACAGTTCTTGCTACCATTCCGGTAAAAATAGACAGGGCTGAAAATTCTTTTTCAACAATAAAAAAATTAAATTTTTGCCTCAAAGCACTATGGTTGATAAGAGACTACTGTTGTTGTTGTTTATGACGGCCAGTTTAGCTACATAAGGAATGCAACCCCGATGGGATGTGGGGTGCCCTCTATGGGAATCGTGGAAAGAGAAGCTAGGTCAAAACTATGCAATTAAATCCCAGGTTCGAACAAAATTATGGCAAACTCCGAACGATTAAACTGACGGACTAGATTGGGTTCGAACCCAAAACTTATCAACAACCGATGAGAGATTGGGCAGCCTTGCAATGATATCTATTCGTTGGGGCATTACAGTATATCTTGATAAAGTAATAAGCCTCATGGCTGCGAAGAAGTCACGAAGATTATTTCTGTAGCACTAATAAATTTATTGTACCATGAGTACTGCATTTATATCTTTTGTAATCAAAGAATGTGAGATATAATTTTTACGATTACCTATAATTTGTAACAAATAATTTTTCTTTGAAAAAAATAATATGCATGATTTTACTTAAAGATTAATTATTTTAATACTCCTCACGCAATTAAAGACGCGTGAATGCTAATATTAATACTGTGTTTTAAATCCATTAAAATTACTTGCTTGCATTTTGATATTTTTATTTTCTTATAAAGATACATGAGGTTCATCAAAAAATTGTGCTTTTTTATTTTCTTTGCAGTTTTTCCCCCAAAACACACTTTTGGTTTTCGAACTGGTACTGAAAGAGGTCTTAGAAACCAAAAATTGTAATAGAAATCGAAAAGAATAACAATTTTTGGAATGGACAAGTATATTATGCATGATTATATCGTAGGTTAAGCCTTATTTTTTTATTTACACTTTAAATTATGCCCATTACTGCTTTCAGCTGAAACAAAATTCCAAGATTGAGCCCCTCCCGAAAGGAAATCCTGGCTACGGGCCTGTCTGAACACATCAACTCTGTCTATTCAGCGCTTTTCTACAGGGCTGGGTTTTTGCCGGCAGAAAATGGTTTCTGCCGTGCCAGTGGCAGAAAGTGATTTAACCGGCTTTTACCGGCAGAAACTGGCAATAACTCATTTTATGGCATAATCTGAAACTTTATTTTCATTAAATTGCTTATATACATTTTATTAGTCAAGATAAATAACAAATAAAATATTGTGAATAGTTTTTAGTAAAAAATAAACAAATTTGTATCAGAATTTGATAGTTTTGAATCTTTTATGAAGAATCAGCAACGTTATTTGCAGTTATTTGAAAGTCAAGAAAATGATATTAAAGATATAGCAGTTGTTAAAATGGGAAATAAATATCATGATTTGTAAAAAAGTTAAATACTTGTTACAAATGTTAAAATCTATCACTGTTGCTTTAAAGCATAGGTTCCCAACGGGGGCGGTACCGCCCCCCAGTGGGCGCTGGAGCCTTCCAGGGGGGCGGTAGCGAGTCTAGAGAAAAATGGGGGGCGTTAGGACTGTCGAGGGGGGCGGTGATGGTATACCTACTTATTTAAAAACTAATATAATGAAAATTATTTGATCTCATCTACATTACCCAGTCCGAGACAAAAACCTTAACTGCACCTTATGTAAATCTATACAGACAAACCTAAATCTGGGGGGAGGGGGGTGAAACTGAATTTATTTTACTAATGTCAAAAAATAGTCTTGGAACTCAAACAAGGACTATGACTCGAATTAAAAATCATTATGAATTCAAAAATTGTGGAGTAAGAAATTCGCGATAATTGGCTGGCAAAAAGTTTTAAATATAATTTTTTTTATTAACCTGTATTTCGAAAAATTCTAAAGTATGACAAAGATTTGACTTGAACAAGGACTTTTAAACGAGCCCGTGATGTGAATCGGTTCAAGAAATTTGTTTAACCTTAGTGAAAGTGTTAAAAATCGTTATCTATAAATTTGTTCAAAAGTAAATTTATTTAAACTTATGTAGGTAAAATTTTTATATTTCAAAATATCTTAATTGAAGATGAAATGCAAGCAGTATAATATTGAGTAACTGAAATATGAATCTAGGCGCTCTCCTACAAACCATTTGTTATCTATGTGCCTAATTTGTCAAGAAGTATTTTCATATGAAGCCACGAAGCCTTCTAGGCTACAATATCATTTGAAAAAATGCGTGCTGATCGAAAAGACAAAGATATCTCCTATTTTTACTTTCTTCTATCTTTACAAGAAGAAAGTATTAGATTCCTGAAAATTTTCGAGTACAGGATTTTGACGGATTTATGCTTTTTAGGGGTCAGATTCCTAAATCATGTTTTTACAAAATGTATGTCTGTGAATCTGTCTGTTAGCATAACTTTCTGTATGCGAGATAAATTTTGAAGGCGCTCTATCTCAACTACTAATGCATAGAAATTTATGAAAAATCTATATTCAGGTGTTCTGTTATAAACTGATGCTTATTCTTTTTGGTGTAAATCACTCAACAGGTGGCGCTAATATGCTGCTTTTTTCACGATTCCCGCAATAGCTTTATCTAAAGAACTACTGCACAGATTTTTACCAAAAATCTGATTTGATTATTCCTTGACATGAATAGATACTGTTTACATTTCGTTGAAAATCACTCCACAGATGGCGCTGTTATGCTGTCTTTTTCACGATTTCTGCAACAGCTGTATCGCAAGAATTAATGCACGGATTTTCATCAAACTTCAGATTTAGTTTTATTTTGATAAATATTATTGCTGATTATGTTTTGGTGCAAATTGCATAACAAGTGGCGCTTTTATTCTGCATTTTTTTTCGACAATCGCAGTAGTTTTATTTCAAGAACAAATGCACGGAATTTCACACCATTAGAATCTTTACGATTGACCTAGATTGCCATTTAATTTTGATACTGCGATAGCGAATTTTGAAGTATTAACATGTATGAGATATAAGAAAGTTTTGGGGTTGTATTTTACCAATTCAAAGACTGGAAAAGAAAAATTTAAAACAGTCGACTATATCAAACCTTTTTAAGTCTTCTTCTAAACAAGATGGCGGAGCCTCATATCATTATAATTTTAAAAACAAAAGTATTAAAATGGCATACAGTTGGCGAGAAATTAATCTTGCCTGTAGTCAGAGAGATAATTGTCTGAGCGAAGCGAAGTCTTTATACTCAGAGATACGTAACGATATTAAAATTCAAAAAAATTCTTTCGTCAAGCAAATCTCAAAAAGTACTTGTCGGATTTTGATTCTGTTTGTACCAATAGGTACCTATGAAAGTAATCTGGTGAATGCACCTACTTTTAAAAATTAATTCCAAATAGTTTAAAAGTTATATTAAAAAAACTGATAAAAAAGCACAATTTATGTGCATACGTCACAGAAATTTGGTGAGCGTGATTTTTACCGGCTGGACATTTTCGTAGATAACCGAATCAGTACATGGAGTAAATAGTAATCATTTTCGCACTCAGAAATATTGAATGCAATAAAACATTTTAAAATTTAATTATGCAGGGAAATAAAACTGTTATTTTTTATATAAAAAAATGTCATAAAAACTTTGATTTTGAGATTTTGTGATAATCTCTTAACAGCACTTTTTGATCGCTAAAAGAATGTTTTACATATTTCGCGTGTGAAAATTAGAAACAAGTACGTTTTTAAATAAAAAGTTTCTTTTATGACATCATTTTCCCTTTATATTTATTTTCATTGCATGTTTTCTTTTAACTTATATTTTGTTTGTGTATGGAAGTCAATTCTGGTCACTAATTTTTCGGCACGGATATCACAAGATCTCATCAGATTTGGCGCAATTTTTTTCAAAGCCCATTTGGCCAAAACTCCCTTTTCAAATAACGCTTACATACACATTTTTAAATTATTTTCTATTTTCAAAAAGAACTTACAGTAAATAAAATAATAATAATAATTAATAACTATAAAAAGAAATATTTTATATAATTAAAAGAAGGAAGTGAAAGTAAACATTTTATGAGTAAATAAACAAATAATAAATAAATAAAGCCGGGTTACCATCTCAGGTAAAATAATGCCATTTTGACGCCAATTATGTACCCTGGTGCATATGTGACATCTTTTCCCATTTTTCATCCGTTTCCTGTTGGCATACAACTTTGAAATATGGAGTATGTATGCATACCTGGGAGCAATACTGGAATTAGACATTGATTTTTTTTTTTTTTATTCGATCCAAAAAGGGGCAACGGGGCTATTTTTTAAAGTTTTATACAATTTATACAGCGTAAAGGAGCCACTTACCTATTTCTATATACCAGAAGAAGTAAGTGGTATGTAAAAACAATTATAGTATACATAAATAAAATACTTGAGATAATATACTAGAGATATAAGCACCGGGTTTGGAGAGATTTTTTATGCCAATTAGGCGAAAACATCGTTTTGATTACCAGATGCATATAGCATGCTATAACAGCACGTTATTAATTTATTTCAAAATGAAAAAAAAGGAATAAACGAAACATTTTATGTTATTAAAAAAGATATAACAATCAATAAATGATAATATTTTTAGAACAAACAATTTATTATAGCATTTATATGATAACCAGCATGTTAGGCAATTAAACGCCATTTTGGCACCAATTAGGTACCTCGGTGTATATAGGGCATATATGTGCCATATTTATTTGTAAAACTAAGCATGAACGTTTACCAGGTGTGTTTTCATAAACGCTTATATCTTTTTGCAACATAGCGCACCTTTGGAAGCCAAAACTGTACAAAAGAAAAAATAATCAATATTTGCAGCATTTTTTTTTTTTTTTTAATGTAATGCACATTTTGTAATCAGTAGGCTCGATAATCAGACCTCGTTTTTTTTTTTTGCTTTAAAAGATGCTATTTACTACGACGTCTTTTTGGGATTCGTCGTTTTTCCATATTTGATAGTATGCGTTTACTCGTTTTGTAACTTTTTTTGTAACTTTCTTCTTTATTAACAGCGATATTTGGATTTCCCATTTGAATAAAAATTCTTCTAAGTACAAAGAATTTTGTTAAAATAAATAAATAAAGGAAATGCGGACATCTATTGCTCAAAACACAAAATTTTTCCTATTGAGTTAATAAAAATCAGTAAAAACATAATTTTTATGATAATAAAAAGGTGACTTATGTAATAACAGAGTCATATATTATGTACGTTATGAATAAAGTATGAATATTTCTCCACCATTTATAAATAATAATAATAATAAAATAAAATGTGGACAGACCAAGGTCTATATTTGACTGAAAACAACAACCACTTTCTAAATGCTTTAAAAAAATGGCCAATGAAAAGTGATATTTCAAAAGTATTATGAAATTAGTTAAAAACCATTTATTTTAAACTAAATGAATAAAAGATTTATATTTTTAATGAAATAAATGGGATTTGAAAAATTACTGGAAATTTATCACCATAGATGTATCAATATTACAATCAGTACCTTGTATGCAAAATGGAACAATTAAAAATACTTTTTGTACCCGAAAAATGGTCGTTGCTTTTTTTAAGGTTAAAAAGTAGATTACGAAATATTCCTATACAGAGATGCCAAACCCTCGCTTATTGCATAGCAGAATTTTCTTATAGGAAAAAGTTATTTTTTAAATCCGCAGAATGTTCCAATTTAATAAAACATTTTCTGTATTAAAATACCGGTACCCAAAATGTGGGAGACTTGGCAGTTCTGCCTATAACATTTTAATTAATCACGGTACTTTTTTTAATCAGATTCAAATTTAGTGAAGACAAGGTTTTTTGGCCAAAAGCAGCTTTTTTCCACATGTGTAACTACAATACAATTCCTTGATGTTGACTTATGAATGTTTTGACTTATGGTATTATTGCTTCCTCTCATTTATTTATTTGAATTTTAAATAACATGACTCAAAATCGTGTTTTTTAAATATACGAAAAAAAAATGCATTTCGAGAGAGGGCGAAAAGGACAATATTTGGCGATTTATTACCTGCGTTTGGCTAAGTGTCTTACTACCTTGTATTTAATACTCTTTACAATACTTCGCTGTTATATGGACTTAGGCGCTTTTATACAAAGTTTGACGTAATTTGGGCTTAAGAAAGTGAGTTTTTTACTGAATAATACAAATAAATGAAAAATGAATACTAAGAAATACTAATAAAAGAAAAATGAAGCATTATATTGATATATGTATATTTAAAAATTCATCTGCTAGCACTAATTAGATAATTTATGTCATGTGTATATAATAGGAGATAAATAGCTTTTGATGCTGTATTTCTATGCTATAAAGCATTAACGTTTGTGTGTTTTTCGTTAGCATTGGGAGTACCTAGCCGATTTAAAAAATAATGTGGGCAAAAAATGTTGGTAACCATCTTTGCTGCAAAATATACTATATTTTGCGTAGGAACAATAATCACCATCAATGCACGAGCAAAAAAAGTTCTAAAATTGAGAATTCTTTGATGTTGATATGACTAAAAATTTTAAATCTTTTTTTTTTTTTTTGGTGGCAACTTTTAAGATATAATATTTTCGTTATGAACGATTTCTAAAACATTCGACAATTTAATTTCACAAATTAAACATTTTTTTTCTAGAAAAAGTTTTAAACCCAATTTATTGAGAATATTGCAATTTCTAGGATACTGTTGGGGTCAGAAACTATAACTTTGGCATCACAGTAACTTATAAGATGTAAGTGCTCGTTTAGGACAAATTTTTAAAAAAGGATTCCTTAACTTTTATCGGCAACCTCATTGCATCCGTGGAAAACAGATATTCAACATTATAAACTATTCGGACGGATTTCACACCATATAAAATACACTCCATTTCTCTTCAAACATAATAGTTTATGTTATTTATAGTTTCTCAAATCGGTGCGAAGCTTCTGTTTATGCTCATGACATCATTTCAAAGAGCTATATTTCCAATATAGGAAAATTTGGTGTTTTATTTTCTGCATTACTTTTAACATTTTGCATATTTCCAATTTTATATCCATGCATGGTTTGCTTTTCTTTTATAAAAATAGTATATGCAACAAGATTTTGTAGTTCTACGATTCGATATGCTTATTTTCATCATTATATTTTATCACAATGAATGACCAATTAAAGGTAACATCTCATTTTCTTTACTTATCGCAAGTTATTAAATGTGTATTTTCAGCAATATCGCTCAGACTAATCCCTCTGAGGGAAGTCCTAGTAAAAACTGTTCTTCATCATAAGAAACCGTCTGATATCAATAGAAAAAATCCTGAGTAATAATTCGGTACAAAGCGGAATAGATGGCTAAAAGTATTGAAATATCATTACGCTGTTATTTAAAGACCTGAAAATTTTCCATTAAACTCCATAGATCAGCGTTACCAAATAACAAAAACTCATAAAAGAAAAAAAAATCGAGAGTTATTTGCTAAAAATTTGGGAACTGATACAAAGGGATAATCGATATTTAATACCACGAAGTCAGTCCAAGAGAAATAAATTCTTTTTTATAATATTTTGTCGCTTGCTACTGATGTTGCTCAAACAACGACGGTACATCAGGAGGATTTCATTAACACATTTTAAAGAAGCAGCACTAAATGTTACTCTCTGTACATTCCATTACACATCATCAGCAATTGCTTTCGAAAAATTGGAATGAACGCCTGTAGACGTCGCTTCATTACATTACCAGAGCAGTCAATAAGAATAGTAACAATTCATTGAATGACAGGACATTTTGCCAACTTTATATTGAAAATCATTTCACAGCAAAGTGAAAAAATTGTTTTACTTTGTGATGCAGTTTTCACTATCACTTTGCATCAGACTTGCAAATGAATTCAATCGGTTGCTGCTGCACACAGAAGTTCGTTGTCTCTGAGAAGGTATTAGTCTGAATCTTTTTTCTATATATCTGATTTAGTATTACACTTAACTAAAAACAGAGGTGTAAAAATACGCTAAAACCTGATTGTATTAAAAATGACATCGTTTATGTGACAGACCTGTTTAGAATCTTTAAATAAGTTTAAATATTTTAAATATTTATAATAAGCCTTAAGATGATTTCAAGATGATGAATTGAATTTAATTAAAACAAAAAACCTCATAGCTGCTTCTGTTGGTAAACTTCTTTTGCTCAAAGGAAATCTAAATAGAAGAGAATAGTCAAATTGCCACATTATTCGCAGTCTGTGAAAACAAGAATATTTACTTACTTATTGTCAACACTTCGACGTTCTTCATCTTCATGAAGTTTTCTCAGAGCGATTCCGAGATATTTATAAATGATTATACCGAGTTAGTTTTTAGATTATTTCGCAAATGCAGCTACGGCAGTATCATCATATTTGGAGGAGGAAATCGTGGAACTCACAGCAAACGAGAACTATAAATTTCAGAAATGGTCACAAAGAATTTAACTTTAAAAACCTACAGCTCTCTAATCTGGATTGTGAGGGAGAATACATACAATTTTAATTGCTTTCCTTTCATCAGATTTTGCTGAAAGTGGATTCCGTGCAGTGGCTAATATATTGTCTAAGACAGAGGTTCCCAAAGTGTGCTCCGCGGAGCCCTTGGGGCTCCGCCTGAACTTTCCAGGGGCTCCGCGACGTTCCCATAAATTTAAACCAAAGATAAAAGAAATTAGCACATTGCAAGTGGAATATTTTCAAAATTATGTAGTATTTTTTTGTCCGTGTGTGTGCGCGCGCCAAAAATAAATATATCTTTAACTAAGTGTAAAAATGCGATAATACACTTCAAAACTGTTAAAAAAATTTGCATTATACATGTATTTATTTTCTATATAATATTTTTGGTTTAAACTGCTTTATTTTTTTTCACCATTTAACGTGTTTTAATAATTGAAACACATAAAATACCATTTGTGAAATATTGTGGGAAATGCACTGATAGTGCAAAAGCAATGGTAGGTCACAATGTTGGAACTATTGCTAAAATTAAGGATAAATCAAAGAATATCGCAGTAGCCATTGCGTTCTTCACAGACGCACGCTAGCCTAAAAAAATGCCTCTTTAACTTTTGACTGTTCTGAATGATGTCACAAAAGTAATAAACTTTATAAAATCAAGACCACTTAAAAGAAGACTTTTCAAACTAATTTGCTAAGATAGGGGAATCCTGCATCAGTCCCAGATACTGAATACTGATGTAAGATGGTTATCCCGTGAAAAAGTGTTGATACGTTTGCTGGAGCTGAGTGCAGAGATTGAAACATTTTCAGATCACAACCCTGAATTAGCAACAATTTTAAATTATGAAGATTGGTCATGTAAATTGCCATATTTTGCCGGACATTTTTAGTAAAATGAAAGAAATGAATTTATCATTGCAAGGAAAAAGTGTAACTGTTTTTGATGCAAACTCCATAATGTCGACATTTAACCCTTTCCGGCGCAGTGTTACCACTCCGGCAACACCTAATTTTAATTCCAAACTTACAAATGGTACCAATAATATTTTAGTAAAATTTTACTTTTACAATGACAGCTTAAATTAGGGAATTCTTAATTTCTAAAAAAAGTATTGTAAATTCCTCATTTTACGAACTCCGGAAAGCGTTAAGAGGAAACTTCTGAACGTGTAGAAAAAGCTGAACTAAAATGTTCTTAAATGACCATAACATAAAGTTTGAAAAAAAATTCAAAAAAGTATTCAAGATCATCTCGAATCTCTGATAGATTCATTTGAGCATTACTTTCCAACTGTTAAAAATAAGATGCTGGACGATTTTAAATGGGTACTAAACCTATTCAATGCAAAAAGAAAACCACAGAGATTAAGAGCTTACACTACTGACTTAAAAAGACCCGGAAGATAATGTTAAGTCTATATTGGCGTTCTTTTCAAATATTTCGATCAAATTTTAATATTTTTACATGATTTTGTTTTACAAAGGATAGCTGAGGACGACCTACAATCGGGCTAGTTTTTACTTTTTCAGTTTTGGCTTCACATCTTTTTTAATTATTTTAACTTTCGAAACCGGTTAAAAGCGGCTCAGAAATTGAAACTAACATACTATAAATAATACATAACCAAAATTGAAAAAGGAAAAACTAACCCGATTGTAGATCGTTTTCAGCTATCCTATCTTTAAAAAAAAAATCATGCAAATATATTAAAATTGGAGCGAGTTATTTGAAAAGAAAGCCCCCATAGACTTAATATTATCCTCTGGGTCTTTTTCAGTCAGTAATGTATGCTCTTAAGCTCTTGAAAGTACGAAACCCTGATTGATCTAACATCTCAAAGCGATTTAGTAATCTTTTTTCAAAGCAATCGTATCACTGAATTTTGTTGTCATTTGACAGATGAATAAAATCTTGTCCCGCAGAGCAAAATTAATTTTACTCCCATTTTCAGCTACATATCTGAGGGAAACTGGATTCTTCACTTATACAAGTATCAAATCAAAATACAGAAACCAGTTACAAAAAAAACATTAATTTGTAAATAACAGAATATCGATGGGTCCAGGGGCTCCGCCTTAAAAATTCGTCTCAAAAAGGGCTCCGCGAGCCCAAAAGTTTGGGAACCGCTGGTCTAAGAAAAGAAACATGCATCTTTGAAACTGACAATTTGTGACTGATGTTGAAGAAAATGGAATCTGACATGAAAAAATTGTTAAAGCTCCAATAGTCTCAACTATTTCCTTATTTTTTTAAAAAATCTTATTGGTTTTGTGTTTATTTTTAAATTTTTACTAAACAATTGTTTACTTCATTTTATGGTTGTTTTAATTAACTTCTACCTTGATTAATAGATTGACAGACAGGTAAAATACAGATAATATGCAATAATATTTAAACTTTTTGTATAATTAACTATTATGCAAGAGGGGGCGTTGGCATTTTTTTTCTCTTGTAAAGGGGGCGGTGGACCAGAAAAGGTTGGGAACCTATGCTTTAAATGAAAGTAAAAAACATGATTACTCTATTGCAGCTGCTCATAAAATTTGCTTAAATTTTAATACAAAAATAAATTTATTCAAAAAATAAATTATAATAAAAGATGAATGTTTTAAATCTGATGATTTAAAAAAAAAAAAAATCAATTGGATTTAATTAACTTTTTATCATTGCTTAAATTTATTTAATGCTGGAAACATCATAGAAACTAACAAATGCAAGATTCAAATCTCTTTAATGAAATGCTAGTTTTTATCCTAGCTTATTTACTTCATTCTAAGTATATGGGATTAAAATTGACATATAAGCATAAAGAAAAGACAAGGAAATTATTTTTTGATATTAATCAAAATTTTGTGTTGTATATAATGCCTTGTACCAAAATAGACTCATTTCCCAGAAACATATGTCTCCAAGGAAGTCCTAAAAAATGCCTTGTCTTCTGTGGGCAGTCGCCTTTAAAAACAAATACTGGTAAATGAGAATTTTTTAAATTTTATATTCTCAATGACATTACTGGCAACTAATGCTAGTCTTGAAATATATTTCCAAACTTTTCTTTCATTCAGAATGCATTAAAAAACAGTCTATGTTAAGAAAGGTTAGCAAAATTAATCCTATATCATAGAATCATCTTAGTATATTACTTTCCCCACAAAAATAAATTTGTTCTTTCAATATTGTAAAATAATTGTACAAGATATTTCATTATATTTTTTTTCTGTTATTTTTGTGCAACAATTGTTTACTTATATATTTTCACATGAACCATTTCTCTTTATATGTAGTAGTAGATAATTTTTAAGTTTTTCAGGTGTATTATTTATTTAAAAATGTTCTGAAAGGAAATGTTAAAATATTACAGGATTTTTTATAAATTTCTGTTTTTAAAACATTCAAAATAGAAATTCAACCATAAACATAACATACATGACAAACATAATTAAACTTATACAGCAACAGAATACCGCTATGAAAATTCCCGTTTTTCATCTGACAGAAAATTATTTTATAAACAAACTATATTTGTATGATCATTTTGAAACTTTTTGCTACTTTGAATAACATTCTTAATCTTTATTTTATTTTATTTTTTAAATTCTTTATATATTAAATACATGTGTGAATTATAAATCATTGCAGATTAAAGTTTTTATTAGTATTATTTCTTAGTTTCTGCCAGTTTTTGCCACTTACTGGCAGAAACTAGTTTCTGCCATGCCGGTTTTTTCCGGTTATAACCACTGGTTTTTACCACCATGGCAGAAACTTGCCAGCCCTGCTTTTCTAGGTATAGGATGGCTACCGATTCTCTTATGATGATATTTGTAAATTAAACTGTCTACAAACCACCTATTCTCCAAGATGCTCATGAACAACACGAATGCAAACCTTTGATAAAACAAATAAAGGACAGTGATGATAGGTTCAACATTTCAGAGGCTTACATTAACAATTTTATGGAGTAATTTCACAATAAACATCTTATTTTAACAAAATAGAAATGATTTGAAATTATCCACACTCTTTAAAATATATTGTACACCAGGAGTCGCTAATCTTTTTACTATTGTGAGCGTAGTTAAATTTTTTAGCCATCATCATAACTCTCCTTTCCTTTATATACACATAATATACAGTAGCTCCCTCAAATCCGCAACTCTCTAAAATCCGCACATAATTTAAGGATGTAAACAATGAAGCATTCAGTTCAGATATAAGGACAAAATTTGACTTTTTTAGTTTTATGTCAATTCCAAACATATTTTAATTTGTAATTTTTGTTACTATTACTGACTTAATGTTTTTTCTTGAAGGAAAAATAAATTTATTTCTAAAAAAATTAAAGATATTGCTGATATCAATGATAATCATAATCTTACCCAATATATATATGTATTAATCAAGCTTATTTGGTCATTAAGTCCGACTAATCCTGGAATAAAACTTCTTTACTTTATTATTTTGATGTGAATTAGTATTGCACATTATTTATGAGGCAAGTTTCATTGAATAATTTAGGCAAAGTACATTTGAAGTTTATAATGAACACTTAATCATGACATTATGAATTAGACCTTTGTTTTTAATATTTTAATCATTTTTAAAATTATCTAACTTTTTATTATTTTAGTTTATTACTTATTTTGATGTTTTAATATATGGTAAGCATTTATTGTAATTTAAATTGCATTATTAATTACTTTCAAATTACTGTTTAAAAAATGTAAACAAAGCAATGACCAGAAATCCACAAAATTCTAAAATCTGCAAAACCTCTGGTCCTAAGCTGTGTGGATTTGAAGGAGTCTACTGTATATATATATACATGTTTAAATGTATGTATAGAGGGAGAGTGCAAACACATAAATATACATAATCAATGTATTGAAAATAACAAGGCTGTTTTATTAATCATCTGACCTGAGTTTTTAAATAAAAGTCCTTTATTTGTAGATGTGCCCACATTTGCTTTTTTTTTTTTTTTTTTTTTTTTTAATAATCTTATTTTTATATTCTAATTTTAAATTTAAAAGTCATTTATAACATTTCTTCACAGGGAAAAGCTTAAAACTCTCATCAACTCAATGAAACATTGATGTGTAACAAAAATAAATAGGCTACCATTTTACATACTGATAATTCGCTGCAGCATCAGTATCTAATGAATCTCAATAATTATTGCTGTTTAAGTTTTTTTGTATTGAAAATATTTGTATTGAAATCAGTCTTAAATTACCTTTAAAATGATAAATAAGAGTTTACACTTTGTGAAACGCAACACCTTCTATAAATATACAAAGTTAGAAAACATAAGAATTTTCGGTACTACTCTGTTAACCTGTCGACCGATTTTACCAAATTATACATATTGACGTAATTTTTATTTTAAATAATAATAATAAAAATAATAATAATTAGTAGAATATTAATAAAAATACAAAGTCGAAATAAAAATAACTTAATGACATTTTAAACATGTGTATCGTATTTAATGTCATTGAAATGACATTCACGATCATCCATTATTGGCATTTAATCTTATAATTTGACGATAGTATTTTGGTTGACGGAATAACAGAGTAGTACGGAATTTTCAAAAGTGTCTTCAATTTTGGCCACCATTGTATATTAGAGCTTGAGATTTTACAAAAAATACTTAATTTTCAATTTAATACCTCATCTGTTTGTTCACGAATAGTTAGATATCCTGGATGATGAGATACTTCTGTTCTTAAAGTCGTAGGAGGGTGAACACAAACATTATTTTTACAAAATGTTACTTCCCCATCTAAAGCAGGTTTTTGAGGAGAAGCATCAAGTCCTCCAATTTTCAAGAAACTAGAAGCTTTTTTCAACAATGTGTTAAAAGAACTCATCTGGAAGAATAAAAAATAAAATAAGATTTTATGCAGTGCATAGTAAAAATAATAATATTTGAAATCTGACTACTAATAACTAAAAAAGAAAAAAAAAATCAGAAAAAATAAAATAAATTAAATACTTTTAAAGTCTTTTGACACTAAAATCTTTTCAGCTTTTCAAGCAGCACTGTCTTAAAAATACCATTCTAAAAAAGAGAATATAAATTATAAAAATTAACTTACTATGCATACAGGGTAATTTATAAATATTGAAATAAGCTTTTTCCTTAAATATTATGTCTAGACTCATTCTTCCAATTGCAAAGTTTTGTTAAAAAAAGCTCCAAAATATGATGCCATAAGTTGCAACGCCATGGGGAGGGGGGGGGGTATTTAGAAAAATGCGAAAATTAAAATTTTATAAGGCCCTTGTAGGCCGAAAATTCCAATTAGGAAAACTTTCCTTATCCAGGCCTGAATTAAACATAAAAACAGAGTTATAGTCATTTATTTAAATAATTCGTCATGTTTTAAGGGATTAGACAAAAATTGAAATGCATGCAATTCAAGAAACAATATTACTTACAGTTCTAGGAAACATGCATAAAATATATCAACTGTTTTTTTTTTTTTTTTTTTTTTTTTTTTTTTTGGTGGTTATTAATCATATAATTTGCAAAAAATGTGCTTAAACTTTATTGAAAAGAGGATAAAATTTGCTATATTGGGATAAGAATAAGATATTAATACTAATAGTAGAAATTATAATTTTTATTATATTAATATAAAGACATTTTATAAATATAAAAAAACCATCATAAATTGTGAAATAAAATTTATTGAATAAAAGCTAAACTTTTTTTTTTGGGGGGGGGGGGGGGATTAAAACTGTTTAAAGCAAGCTAAAATTCACAAAAAAAAATTAAAAATCAAAAATTGCAGAAAACATAATTATAATATTAGACTGATATTTTAAGCAGGATTTCTATTTTTATAATTTCAAAAAATCTCTGTGAAATGGGGGAAAAAAACTATAAAAATTGTACAAAAATCAACAAAAATTAAAATCAATGCACAAATTCAGATTATTATTATTATTATTATTATTATTTTTTTTTTTTTTTTTTTTCTTTTGTAAAAAGAAGGACCAAATGTACTACATTATACTAACAGTTTGAAATTTTATTCCTTTTATAAATATAAAAAAAATCACCACAAAACATGAAAAATAACAATTTTTAACATTTTAATGTATGTTTGTAAGTGTGGATCTTCTGATGACAAATATTTGTTTTATTTTAATGTATTTTCAGAGGTGCAGCACTTATGTTGGGAGTGGTGCAAATTCAGTAGTTTAATATTAAAGAAGGTAGTGGGAAGGAATGGCACAAGTATAATTCCTTTCTTTTGATTTAGATAAATGTAAGACTAATGTTATGCAAATATTTTAATAAAAAAGTTTAAATTTAAAGGGAAATAACTGAAAGATTGAACAGAATATATTTTAAAACTTAAACCAGAGACATAAAATAAACAAGGAAAAAAACGATGTCATTTAATTTTCAGAAACTTTCTGTGATAAAGGTACTGTATTTTGTTTTTATGACATAGACACTCCCATTTTTGCATTACCAGTGAAAATAAAATTTTAATGTAAGAAATCAATTGGTCTAATGATAACGTTGACATTTGTGTAAGTGATTTTATTCTTGTTAAGTATTATGTCAAGAAAAAGGATGAAAATTATACAAGAATAATTCAAGCTGCAGAGGATAATTTTAGTTTTAATGTACAGTTCATTAAAAAGAAAGATAACTGCAGATTTATTTTCTTTGACAACTTGACATAAGTTATATTGAAAAGACAGGTGTTTTATTAAAACTGCCAGCTCCACAAATGATTGGTCAGATAGTCTGACACTACTATTTGCATTTCAAATAGATATATCAACACATAATCCTTGTCAGATTGCAGTAGAGTGTGGGGTACAGTGGACCACTCCTTATATTTTATTTATTTTTAAAAGTTTTTCTTTAGGCTAATTGACTATAGGGTGTATTTTAATCAAGTTTCCTTTTTATATTTTATTAATCAAGATTTGTTTTTGTATTTATCTCACTGTTCATTAAATAAACTATATTGGGTGAAAATTGCTTCCATCATTTGCAGTGTTTCATTGTACCCCAGCAGAGGTCTGTCCTGTCCAGGCTTTTCTCTCAGGGACCTATTTTCGTGAAACTGTGTTAATATTTTTTTTATATTTGTGAAAAATCTAGTTCTAAGTTCTAAGTGACAAGTCAGATTTTACTTTTAATCTTTTAAATGATTAAATTTGTGAAAGATTTAGTTTAGAGCTGGAAAAAACTTATAAAAGGTTTTTTTTTTAAAGACGAGGAATATTGTAAAGGGTCTTTTTTCAAGGTGAAAAGTTTTGTGAAGGGTCCTGTTTTGAGATGAACAATTTTCGTGAAGGGCCCTGTTTTAAAGAGTCCTTTAAAGGACCCAATTTCTTCCTAAAACAGATCCTTGCCTAGTAAGTGTTTCCTTGTACTCTGGCATATAGGCACTGGATACAATGAAATGCTGAAGACATTTACTTTTTGTGATTTTTCAAACATAAAGATATTGTTTAGAACCTAATAAAAATTTATTTAAATGGGGAAAATACTAAATTACAGCCAAAGTTCTATAATCTGCAATTTTCTACAATTTGCATTACTTTGCGAATGTAAACATTGAAATAAACAGTTAAGAAAATTTACAAATTCCTGATCCCAAAATGATATTTTAAAACAAATAATAAAAAAAAAAAATGAAAAAAAAGTCATATTAAAACCTTTACTTTTTTTAAATATAACTCTTTTATTTTATTAACAGTAAAAAACAAACTGTATAAAAGAACATATGTAATTATTTTTATTTAAGCGCACATACTAGTATCAATTTTTTAATAAAATAACTTTAAAAAAGAAATTTTTTGAGATAGCCTATTATTAAATTAATTTTTAGATTTCATATTTATCTTTTCATATTATACTGATTATAGAATTAAAATGCAGTCTAGGAATAATAAAATAACGCATAATCCATAACACTCTATAATCTGCAATATTCCATAATCCACACAACCCTTGGCCCCAATTATAGAATTAAAATGCTGTCTAGGAATAATAAAATAACGCATAATCCATAACACTCTATAATCCGCAATATTCCATAATCCACACAACCATTGGCCCCAACTTGTGTGGATTATAGAACTTAGACTGGACAAGTATATTTATATATTAATTATATTTTTCTGCATGCAAAATTAAGGATAGGAAAAAAAAAAAAAAAAAAAAAAAAAAAAATCGTAGTTTGTTTCATTGTACTCCGTCTTCTCCTAGATGCAATTAGAGCGGTTAGGAAAAACTATATACAATAAATTTATAAAGAATGAATAGATATTTTACCTCAAGGATATATACTTTGCGACAGTTACATAACCAAGTGTGTTTCTAAATAGCTAATAAATTTGTCTAACACTGATGTCCATTCAAATTAATCTACAGAGAACTGGTTGATGAACATTGTATAACATATGTTTTTATTTTAAAATAAAAATAACCAAATAAAATAACATTAAATGCAAAAAAATAATTCCTTGGTCCACTGTACTATTTCTTTCAGTAAATGTCTATTTTTCTAAATAATATAGTTTGTGTCTCAGGAAAATTGAGAATTATAAAATGCGGACACGAAAACAGCATCCGTTCGTCGAAAACAGCAAACATGACATTTCGATACAGAAACCAAAATTTTGAGTTGAAGAGTTTCGAATGATGAATGGCGATTTTTATTTTAGAACTGCAATGTTGTTTGGTCTCATAAAAATGAATATTAGGTTTATAAAATCTATATTAAGTTCACATTACTTTTAAATAATATTTTTCTATAAATATAAAGTTTAAAAAGTTACTTTTATCATTACTTGCCCTTTTGTTATGTACGATATCATCTCCATTTACGACGCAACTCAACTTCTATTGCTACAACTACCAAAACAAACATATGTCCGTCTGCTGCGCTCGGTCGCTGCTTACTGCTTCTCAGTTTACTTATAAATTATTATTAAATTTTGATCGCTCAAGAGCATAAAATTCGACTTAATATAATAATTTTATTCACAAATTTTTATTTTGTGATAATGTATGAAGTTTATAAGAAGAAGAATGCATTGAAATCCTTTTTCCTAATTTAACTGTAAGTTGCGTATCGTTAATTAATTAATTAATTCTTTTGATATGTAAGTAAATAAAGCAATTCATCGTGTTTATAGTATTACAGATTTCAAATCACTACATAATTATGCATATGATCATATACAGCAGTTAAAACTTGAGAGTATTAAATATCACAATACTCAAAAATAAATAAATCTGTACAACAGCAATACAAAAAATCTATAACTATAATCAAAATTGATGTTATAATTGCTTACTTAGACGCATATTTTATGGATAACTTTATTCGTGAATATTTTTTCTTATCGTTTGTGGCTTTTAATTAGCCTAGTATTAATCCGTAAGCAATTATTACATTTAAATTTGAGTTAAATTTAATTTATTTTCTGGTCGGATTAGATACATATAGTACTATTTATTGTGGCATTAGTTTGCTATTTAAGGCAATGAAACTTTACTAGCGTTAATGAGTGGATTACGAATATTTATAAATAAAATTTCATTTAATCAAGTCAGCAAATGAATAAATTAATTCTAAACGTGTGCATTTTGGTGTTTTTAAATAATTAATTAAATTTCATAAATGAAATGCATTATGAAGGCATATTTCAAAATATACAAGAAAGGTCCAAAAATACACAACTTAACAAAACATTGTAGTATTAAATGAAACTTCAAACTGTGACCATCAATGTTTCTTTATTAAACTGCTAAATGAAAAAAAAAAAAAAAAAAAAAAAAAAAAAACTTTGATTTAACAAAATACATATCTCTTCTTCTATAGAAATAAACCAGTGATCTGAATAAACCAGTTAAATTACATGATTATAAAAATATAGTGCAAAATGATATTGCAAGAGTAAGCAATTTATCAGCTCACCAAGTGTTTAGAATTCTCATCATATTGATTTACTTTTATAATATATCTTCAGTCTATATCCCTCAAAATCTTGCTAAATGATAAATTTTAGTGTAAAAAATGGAATTTATTTTCAGTATGCAAAAACAAAAATCAACTTCTTTAAGAATTTTGTCTCTATGACATAATTTTTTGATAAAACTCAAATATTGGGTCATCCGAAAAATTCTGCAGTTTTTCACAAAAAAAAAAAAAAAAAAAAAAAAAAAAAAAAAGGTTTTGTCTTTTTATATTTTGCTACTGCTAATAAGGAGTGATCTTATACAGATATGTACACTGGGCCTTTTCTGTTTGCTCCGCATAACTCTCATTTGTGTTGTGTCACAGTTTTTGTTTCAGTTCAGTTTTAAAAATGAAGACCCCAAAATATTCTTTTTTGTCATATTATTCTCTGTTATTTCAAGAAAAGTAAAAATGTTTGTGAGAATCTTTGTAAAATTTGTGTTGCATACAGACAAAATAATATTTCAAATGATGTTTGAAAGGGATTTGAGAAACCTAAGCACTGAAATTTTAACTTGAAAGATAATGCCTGTTGTGGACAATCATCATTATCTTTAAAAGAGAACCTCTTAAAAGAAACTATCAAATGATCAAACACTATACTTTTTGGAATACTTAATCTGTGTAATAGCTCTTGAACTGTGCAATGGGAAATTTCAGCGATAGCATCTTCAAAGGGGTCCTCCTTTACAAATAATGGTCCTCCAAAACAACATAATCTTTGAGACTGATATTTCTGCACTTAAATTTCTCAAACTATCTTTGCACTGAGTCATCTGAAACAACATATTGTCCATATACAGTAAAAATTTTACGAGCAGTTTTGCTAGAACTTTTACCATTCTTGAAATAACTGAGAATAATCGGGCAAAAATGATCATTCTTATTCTTTGCCAATATTTTATGTTTTAGCTGTCCATTTAAAAATCATTCTCAGTGTTTTGTTTATATTCACTGATTACTATAGATTTGAAGGAAAACTTGATCTTTACTAATAGAATCTACTTCTTCATCTGAATTATGTCTTTCCAGTATTCAATAACACTATCAATCACAATTTTGTTTTCATTGCAATTGGGATTCCAATTGGGAGCAATTATCATAAAATTACAAAAATAAGCTTCCCCCACCCTTTTCAAATACAAGTCTTTAAATAAGTCCATTTTCACAAATTTCATTTTTTGAAAAAATTCTGTTCCTTCTATCAAACACATTTGGTTAGAATATCTTTGCATTCCCCCCCATAAAGACAATGAAAGAAATCTGAACTGAATGAATAGAAAGAAATTTTAACAATGTTAAAATATCCTCAAATTAAAACAACCATGCTAATATAAAATTCCAAAAGTTTTTTTTTTTTTTTTTTTTTTTTTTTAATGTACAGTTTATGTTTTAATAACTTATAAATCTATAGACATATAGCTATTTATGTAAGTGTCACGCATAGGACATTGTGTCATTTTTTTCATGCAATGGCCCTAAAATGGGCAGATTATTTTTTATAGGATTTAAAATGTGGAATTGTTGTTTTTATTATTTATTTATTATTATTAATAATGGGAAGTTTACTGAGGTTTAGTGTTTAAAATGTGAAAAATTTTAAACCTATTTAAAGGCGATTCCATATCACATGTGGAACAACTTTTCTAGATATTACAGTTGAACCTCATTAACATGAACCTCAAGGGGAATCAAAATTTTGAATTAACAGTAATTCATGTTATCAGTATCAAATCTTCATATTCTTTTTTATTGGGGACTGTGAAAACAATTCATGTTAAGTGTGTTCATGTTAACCAGGTTTGACTGTACTGCTATTTTAACAATGCTATTGTATTCTCAAATTAAAACAACATACATGCTAATATGAAAATATGTATTTTTGTTGATTTTATTTTATATTTTAATATTTTATAAGTTAATAAATAAAGGTATTAATGCAAGCATCCCATATGGGACATTTTGTATTATCCATCCATAACCAGTGATTTGATACTGGTAATGTTTGACTTCTAACTTTATGGATTTGAGTAAACTAAAAAATCACAGATAGTCCTCTTTTTTTCTTTGCAGCTGCACTACAGTGCTCGAATTTTCTAATAAATTATTGTATTTTAATAAAAATTTGTTACACCTGTGTAACTTACTATTATTATAACACTTACTATTATTGCAATTTGTTGAAAATTTTAACAAAATTGATCCATATACAACAGGGATGTCAAATTTTATAATTAAAGTAAATGCACCTATTTTGGGCCACTAATTTTTTATGGCCAAAAATGCATTTCTGAAAAACATCTTAAAGAAATCTAATTGACTAACATCCTAATGTTAATTTTCCATAAACTGTTTGGAATATATATATATATATATATATTCTGCTGATATATTGTCTAGAGTTTCTTCAAAAACAAAGTTTTTGGAAAATTCTGAGAGATTTTGTTAAAGAATGAGTATTTATTTCAAACATTGTTTCTTCAATACCATTTTTTACTTTAAATTAAACTACTGCTGATATACTCTATTACTTAAAAATTTGTTGAACAAGCTGAAAACTTGAAGATATCAGAAATTTAGTTGGCTCACTACTGGATCATCCACGAAGGCAATATATATATATTGAAAAATATTATTTTGAACTTTGAATGATTATCCTGATACATACAGGTTAAGACTAGGCTGAAAGCATTTATATTTTTCGAAAAACACTAACACTTAAACAAAAAATTAACCGGATGTCCTTAAGTGGCCCAAGTACATTTATATTATTTTTAGTAGTAGAGAAAAAAACAGGTTTTGTTTTTGAATTTTACACTGATAATTTTCTTTTCAATTTTGTCTCAACTTTGATTTTATATGTAATAATCTTCTTGAATGTATTAATGTTAAATTTTGATGATTGATACATACAATTTGACTTTTTTATATTTAGGATATCACTGCCTTACATTATGGGATGCCTTTGGTCCAGAATTTTTCCATCAGCTAGAACAATAGTTGAGGATACTTCTCGGCCAATATTTCATGTAATTAGAAATTAATTTCTGATTTGTTTTTCAATTCAAATTATTTTAAAAATTAAAATAGGAAAACAGAAGAAAAATATTTGTATAAGATACTCATGACTGCAATATTACACTCACAGTGGCACACCCAGGAGTAAGCGTTCGTGAGGGCTAGCATATTTTAAAGGTCTATATCTTCCTGATATAGCCCAAAATGTCACAAGCTTGATCTTTTTTTTTTTTTTTTTTTTACAGTTTATTAAAAATGGATGAGATGTGTCCTTCCTGAACATACATTTTCTCTATTGACTTGATACAGAACAAAGACTGGGTGATGGAAGGAAAGGGGGGGGGGGCATTCGTAGATCTTGCTGAATATCTTGGTGCTTGTTTGCAACACTCTATGAAATTCAAAAGAAAACAGTAAAAATGAGTAACCATCTGCATTTGGATGATGAAATGACAAATCGCAGGGAGACTGGAAACAGACTAGTCTCAAGTTAAGATTCATAGAGACTTCAATATAACTCTCTGTGCCATGTCCAATTTAATAGAAACAGTTCAGGGGCACTGGAATATAGAGAAAAAGCCTGGGCAAGGTCATCCAAGAGCCAAGATGATCAATGAAGATCACTATTATTTGTCCATTTCAGCAAGAAATAACAGAAGTGAAACAGCTTCTCAGCTCTCTCGTGACCTTTATATGTGGCCACAGGAAGCTGAGTTTCAAGTATTATAGTTTGCAGAAGGCATGTGACATAGGATTCAAGTTTGTTTTCAATAGGACCTGCTGCTTGTGCATTGCTCACTTCAATCCACAGGAAAACCCATAGTGCAGATTGCAGAGATCATAGACTTTGATCCAGAGATCAATGAGGGACCATACTATTTACTGATGAGTCTCAATTCAGTCTAAATACAAATTCTCAATATACATTCATCTGAAGAAAACCAGGTATCCATTACCTGCCTTCCAACTTCTGAGAAAAATACCACTATGGCAACAGAGGTTTGACCATCTGGGTAGGTATCATGTTGGATGGGCACACATCCCTTCTTGTGTTTGGCAAAGATTCTGTGACTAATGTGAAGTGCACGAATGATAACTTTGTACTGTACATTAACTGTTCACCTTTTAGGTAGATTTCTTATGAAATACTACCTATTGCGATCGCACCAATGTTGGAATTTCTGAAAAATTTTTGCAGATCTACGCCGATCATGACCCCTAGACCCCAAAACTACCATCAGTAAAAAAGTTTATCTATCTATATCTATCTATATATATATATATATATATATTTAACTTTCTTATGGACACGATAACTTCTATAGTTTTGCTCCAATCTCTTCCAAACTGATACATAAAATCATGGGGTATAAAATCTCGGCTAAGTCCGTTAGTAGGCAAAATCGGTCCAAGGGGGTGCAAATAGGGAGGGGTTTTGTGAAAATCAAAAAAACGCCATAACTTCTTAATTAAAATAGATATTGAATCGGTTTAAAGTTTATATTACTTCTTAAAAATGGGCCAAAAGTTTATGCGTGACAGATTTTCGATAAATTTAGAAATGGGCTAAAGGGGCGAGAAAAACAGGGTTTTTGAGAGAAAAAAATTCATAACTTCGTCAATTCTCAAGATATTAAGTCCAACTAAATTTTTTATAAATGTTCTCAATATTATCTAAAACTTTTGTATTTACAAGTTTTTGATAGGACCATCTTTTACCGATGAAAAAAAATAAAAAAGAAAAGAAAAAAAGGAGATGAAAAAAGAAAAAATCCATAACTCTGTCAATTTTTAAGCTATTAAATCTAATTAAATTTATTTTACATCTTCTCAATAATATCTACAACTTTTATATTGACAAATTTTTGATAGAACCAGTTCGTATAGCAAAAATAAATTTAAAAAAAATAGGAGTTGGGAAAAAAAAAACCTCAAATCCAAACTGCTTATATTCTGACTCATTTTTAAATTCATTTTTGATTTTAATCCTATCCAAACAGTAGATCCTCTTATTTAGAAACTGTATAAAGTGGTCAGTTTTTTGATAAAGACAGAATATATTTCAAAAAAGTTTGCCAAAAAGGGCATTTGAACAGAATTTCCCAAAGTCATTCTGACTGAAAATTTAAGGAAGTATTCAAATAAGAAATTGCATTTTTTTCTGACTCATTTTTAAATCCATTTTAGCTCTCAAATGCATCCAATTTATAGACCCTCTTATTTATTAACTATATAATGTGACGTATTGGTCAGTTTTTTGATAAAGTCAGAATATATTTCAAAAAAGGCTTCCAAAAAGAGTATTTTGAACAGAATTTCCCAAAATAATCATGATTGAAAATTTGAGGAAGTATTTAAATAACAAATTGCATTTTTTCTGACTCATTTTTAAATTCAGTTTTGCTCTAACGCATCCAATTGACAGCTTCTCTTATTTAGGAGCTATATAATGTGCTGTATTGATAAATTTTTTGATAAAGGCTGAACATATTTTTAAAAAACGCTGTCAAAGTGGGCACTTCGCACAAAATTTCCCGAAGTGATCATGATTAAGAATATAGGTTGTATTCAAATAACAAATTGCGTTTTTCCTGACTCATTTTTAAATCCATTTTTGCTTTAAAACACATTCAATTGACAGTTTTTTGTAATTTATGAACTATATAATGTGCCGTATTAGTCATTTTTTTTTTAATAAAGTCAGAATATATTTAAAAATATGTTGTCAAAATGGGCATTTGAGCCGAATTTAGCTTAAGTTGTTTCTTATAAAACAAGTTCTTAGAGAAAAATAAAATAATTTTTTTTTCAAAAGAGGCCAAATAAAGTTGTTAAACTAGGTTTATCTGTAATGCAATTTTATTTTTTGTTGTTGAAAGAAATGAGCATTCTTTGAAATCTACCTCTGCCTATAGGCCAAGTCAACAGGGATTTTTCAGAGATGCAGTTGACCCTGATTTCATTTTAATGGAATACAGTGTGTGCTTAGATAGAGCTTATCTGATCAATGAATTTCTGGGAAAGTGAGAATATTCTTTGATGAATAGGCCAGTCAGATCTCCAGACCTAAATCCTATAGAGCATACGCTCAGTGAAGCCCAATTTGAACTCTCTTTCTACTTCCCCAAAATACTGTGGGTTTGAAAGCAGTTTTGCTGGAGGAGTGAGATTAACCTTCTACAAGGACCCACAAACAGCTTGTTTTTCAGTATGAGTTTGTGTTGTGAGAGCCAGCGCTATGTGAAAGGGGGGGAGGGGGAAAATGGGTTGGTCACCCTGGGCATGAAAATTTAGGGGGTATCAAATTTGTACTATCAATGTCATCTTGGAGGGGGGGTTAATGTCAAGTTGGAAGGGGGAAGCCAAATTGAAACTTTGCCTCAAGTGCAGTTTTCTCTTTGCATGCCCCTGGTGAGAGTTATATAGCTGTAAGAGGGGACTATGCCCCTATTAACCTATTTTTAGCTCAATCTTGCAAGCTCTGTTTTATATCTTCCGACACTGATGATTCTTATGCATGATTATGGATGTACATTATAACTGTTGAATATTTATTTTTGTTTACTTAATATCAACCTGTATACATACTTAATATCATTAAAATCTGTTCAGAAGTTCTGACAATAGTCGACCAAACTTTAAAATTCTCTTAATTTTGAACATGAGTGTACATATATTAAATTTCTCTAATGAGATGACTCTGTAAGCAGTTAAGTTTTCTGTTTTCCTAAGATATTTAAAAGCAATATTATTTTATTGTTTCCTTCTGTCTTCCTAAGTAATGCAGGATTTTTTAAAATTTTGTAAGATCAGAAAAGGAACATTATTGCTATCTTCTTTTTATATGTACTAATTTTTGGAGGATTTTTTCTTAATATATAAATCATTCTTAATCTCAATATATATGTACATTATACTTTTTGAAAATATTTTATTAAAGGATGCACATTGTTAAATTCAGACATTTTTCTCCAGAGGGAGAGGATTCTAATGGTTCAGGAGAACAGTTGTACTTCTTGACCATTAAAAAGCCTGAAACCTCAAACTTTCCGGAGAGGAACATTTGGACTCTCCATCCAGGAAAGAAATAACAAAACCTCCTGGACTGCATCCTAAATTTATTAGTGATGATAGAAGGGAGAAAGTCGCAAATATATTTGTTTATCAGGATATAGAAATTTTTGCTGTCTGTTAGATTTTTTTCTATTTGTTCCTATTATTTGTCATTTTAGTATAAATTTTAAGTTATTTGTTATTTCTGATTATCAGCTTTTAAGCACTGTTACATTAATATGCCAATATTTAACTTTTCTATCATACTTATTTATTTATTTATTCTAATTTAAGGTATGGAACATCGACGAAGATGGTCACTATATAAAATCTTGCTATATACAAGTAACTGATACCGATTTAGTCTTACATCAAAGAGGAGAACCACCTATTATATGGCCTCTAATAAGCCTACGTCGATATGGTTTTGACACTGAATTATTTTCTTTTGAATGTGGTAAACGTTGTTCTACTGGTCCTGGTATTTATGCCTTCAAGTGTAAACAAGCAGAAGCCCTGTTTAATGCTCTACAAGAATGCCTACTTGTTCCACGATCTGACAGTGAAGCAGTAAGCAACGGAAATGGTGAAGAAACTGAGCCACACTCATCCATTTTAGGTGATACTGAGAGCAATGAAACAGGGAGCCTTATAATGAAAGAGATGGAAAAACATGAAATGCTTTTTGATGTTCAGTCTGGTCAATCTGGATTAGTTAATGGGCATGTAGCCCAACCAACAGCTCCATCTAAACCACGCAAAACAAAGCGTCGTTGTTTGACTCAAATGGATTTATTGGCACAAAAGAGTAATAAAGGGTTACCACCTCTTGGTACATTTCATACTGGAAAAAAGTTTTTGCCCCGATGCTGTGCTATTGGCACTTGCATTACAGCATCTAAACAATCCAAAATTCTTAATGATAAAGTATTACGTAAAACTACATGTGGGTCATGTAGGACTTGTTCACTCAATATGTGTGTGGTTCAGACTAATGCTAGTTCCGTTACTTACGCTGACCGAGCGAAGCAGGCAGATTATGGTAATGTCTTGGATCATGGAGGTCATCCAAGAAACTGTGTTCATTGTTGTTGTGACTTCAAGCCTACCCAAAAAAATGGATGTTCTGCTGATGATTGCCCTCTTCATTTCAACAATTGTGTTGATCAAATTACTAATTATGCTAGACTTGAGAGTCATAACCGAATTGAACTTGGAGAAAAAATGTCTTTAAGAAGGGAAAGGCTCCATCAATTGCAACAGGTAATGCCAGTTTTCATACAATTTGTATTTTAAGATAATAATACCTGTTTTTTAAATACCAGTATTTGATATTTTACTGTGTACACTTAGCTTACATTTTGCAGCAAATTGCTTCTTTTTTCTATATTATTATTTGAAAAAATAAATTATATGAAATAAATGTTGCCTGATAAATGTCCTGTTCTTTCAAAAATAAATAAAGAAAGAATTAGTAAAATGCAATTAATGAGGTTAAAAATTTCCAATAAAACAGTAAATATATTTACATTACAATATTGACCATTGTAAAATAATAAAAAATATAAAAAAATGTTTTTACTATTGAGTGTGATGTAAAAAACAAAGATTTATTAGATTTAGCACATAATCACTTTTAATCAGAATTCTCCCCCAAACATTTCAGGAGGGTGCTGTGTCCTGTTTGCTCTTTGGTTTAATAAATAATACCTTTTTTGCTTATTAGTAAAAAAAAAGTGGCCTTTAACTCAGTAATAAAAAAAATAAAAAAAAAGAAAAGAAAGAAAAGCACTTTACTGTATTTTTTTTTATATAAAATATTGGCTGATCTGCCTAGGATTTTCTGGATCCATGTTCATAACATTAAATAAACTTCAAATTTAGCTTAATTAATCTGATGTAATTAATATGAGTAATTTATTATCTTTAATCTGATTTTGTATGAACTTATAGTTTTTAACAAAAAATTCACAACAAAATATAGATCTTTACATATAAAAGTACATGTAAAAAGACATTTTCCTGTTTTTTCACACAGAGTTATTTCACTATAAAAAAATTGCTTTTGTTGTCTGAGTATTTTGAAATTTTTATGGAGAATAAATGTTACAGTTTTGCAATCCATGTAAAAAATGTATGAAACATTGATATCTAATTGTAAAAAAAAAAGTTTTCTTTTGGCAATTTTGTTTGTATGTTTGTTTCTTTAGGTAATATAATTGTATCCAAGCTCCCTTTAAAATTTCATGAACAAATATTTAGACATGAAAACGTGAGTTGAAGCCGCCCTGGAACATCCTGCATTTTAGTATTTTCCCCAAAAATTTCTCAGATTTCCTTTTTTTTTAAATACTTCTATTCATCCAAATGTTTCAAAACTTTTGTAAATGATACAAATATGACCTGACAACAGTGCTGTATTTGGATGGGAATGATCTTCCTTTGAAACATTTGGTTTGTTACTACTATAAAAATTAAAAAAAAAAAAAATCATGTACAAGCATAAACCTTTTTTTTATCAAGCGAAATGAACCTAGAGAGCTAAATCTTTTTCTGTAAACTGTGAAAACTATAATCATTTCAATGTCTGAAAGTGCATTCAGCTCTATGAATATCATCATGGACCAAAAATTAACTCCTCAGAGAAACCTTACTGTTCACTTATATTTATAAAGTTATTAGCAGATGAGGCAGCTTGTCGTAAATCAGAGAGCACAGAAAAGACCTCTCATTATCGTTCTTTGTGGAAAATTCTATGGGATAGACATGCCAGTAAGTAAATATGGATATATTTATATTATTTCAATTAAATTTTTATTCATAATGGAAAATATTACTATGAGATTGATTAACTATTTGTGTTTAGATAAATGCTATATGAATATAATATTATAAAAACTATAATATATATTAATTGTAATTGTTAATTTAAAACAGTCAGCTTTTAGCTAAATGCTTTAAATTGACTTTTGGCTCAGCAAACATTCAATAATATTGATTTGGAAAATATTGCTATGAAATTAATTAAATTTTTGCTTTTAGATAAATGCTACATAAATACAATACTATAAAACTGGAATATAATAATTATAACTATTAATTTAAAAAAGTCATACTAAATGTCTTAAATTGGCTTTTGGTTTAGCAAAAATCCAATAGCATCACCATTTATTCTATGAAAAGGTGATCTAGTTCCCACAAATATTTTTTACCAACTGCAGCACCACCTGTCAATATGTTCAAATAACATTGTGTTCAAATATCAGCATTCACTTTTAGCCAGTGGCGTAGCAAGCATGGGGGGGGGGGGGCGGTCCATCCTGTGTGTCACTCTCTAAGGGGTGACACCGAATCTGTTTTTGCAAATCTATATATATAATCTTAAAAGATATTGGAAAAGAATTCTGAAAAAAAAAAAAAAAATTAGCATACGATGCAACAGATTTGATTTTCTTTTCTTTGACATGTGAAATTTTTCTAAATAAGATATGCATCAGAAAACAAAAACCAGTCTACTCAACAAATGGGTAGTAAAAGCAAACTTTAAAAGAAAGACTTATTTTCTACATATAGACACCGCATTGACTTATGCGGATTATGTGGGTTGAGTGATGAGTCACTCCTGTGGGGTTTTTTTATGCAGGAGGACCAAAGTAAATAAGGAATGGCATGGTCATTTGTTGTTATAATGTAGAAATGCGATTGAAAAAATATGACGGATAGGGTGGGGGGAGGGGGTGATGCTCTAAGTGGGGGTGACACCATTTACATCTGCCCCGGGTGTCACCCATTCTAGCTACACCACTGCTTTTAGCATAGCGAAAAGATAATCTCCAGGAGTTGGTTGGGGTGATCATGAGGTGACATGCGATCATGAATTTTGTCAAAAAGTTAAAAATTCATTTTTCACATCCCTTTCATTTTTTGAAAAATATTATTTGTGAAATTGTGTCTCTAAAATCAAGCCCTACTAATCAAGCATTGCCAAAAGAAAAAAAAGTCAACTTCAAAAACAGCCCTTCTTGAAAAAAATTTTAGTGAGTTAACAATAATACTTTTTCAAACTGATTGTGGCTTTTAAAATGTAAAAGTATTAAATTTTAAAATATTTCTTTTTTTTTTTTTCCTGTTTTGGAATTTAAGCATAAAAGTATCAAATTGAAAAGTATGACTTCTTTCATTTTTTGTATTCTGAACATTAAAGTTTATAGATGTTAAGACAAAAGTAAAAAAAAAAAAAAAAATGAAAGAAAGAAAAAAAATCAGCATTTGGTTCTTACCTGCTATACACCTTGGAAAGCAGGAACTAAACAAATCAAAATTTTCTAAATAAGATCACTTTTTTATGAGTTTTTAATTAATATTTTCCTAATTGTCAAAAAGTTTAAAATCTGAGCCTCAGATGCATCAACATTTGCCTTGAACTATCCATGTGCAAATTTTCAAAACTCTGTGTGAGATAAATTTTACTAAAAATCTCCAAGCGATAGACACACAGACAAAATATATATCAGTACTAGACCAGAAGGCAGTATCATGGGCAATCCCCTCATCCTGTTCACAGCTGAAATTTCAAAATTAATTAAAACTCAATTTGCAAATTAAAATGCAATTATTCTGACAAATCATATCTTGGTGGAAAACACCTAAAAATCTGATTTTAGAGGTTAACTCGTTAAGTTTACCATTGTGTTTTCTTATACCCAAAGATATGAAAACATGGAAGACTAGCAAAAGGGAAGAGAAATTCCTCTTCCATTAATTTTTATAGTAACCTTTTATTACCAAAAGTTTATCATGTCAATAGTTCCATAAATATTAGAATTTTGTAACTGCATTCACTAATGTACCTGTCCAAGCCCAGAATCAGAGGTGATTTATTAAAGTTCCATAAGTCAGAGAAGGACTCTTATTTTTTCTGCTGACTCCATGGATCAACGGCTTCATGTTTACATAGATTTGCTACAAAATAATAATAACAATGCTGAAACTGCTTGCTTTTATGAGAGAAAACTGAAAAATATGTGACTCCCACATTAGATATAATTTTCCATCCTGTTAATCTTTTAATAAATTTATTAAAATTCAGAAATAATTATTTACTTTTTAAATTTAAAAGATTCCTGGATGTTTTCCTGTAACAGATATAAAATATAAGACTGGACGCCTTATATTTCAAATAGAAATAGTTTAATTAAAGACACAGCCCTATTTTTGATGAAAAAATAATTATAAAATTGCTATTAAATTTCAAAATAAACATTATTGATAAGAGGACAAAATTTTTTATTTAGGCTAAAAGATTGGATTTCGATAACCTTTATGGCTGGCTCATAATCACCATTGAACTTGAAAAATTAGGGGAAAATACAATTTTCCCCTCCAACTTAAAATAATGAAAAATCCAATAAAAAATCTAAATCTCAGGTGCAGAAATCTTCGTTTATCTGTAACTAAATTTGAAGATCCATCTGAATGTGAGATAGATTTTCTTAGTCATTGCCAATAAACAGACCAACGAACATTTCCTTTTATTAATCTAGATCTAGTTTAAAATAATAATAATAAATAATAATAATAAAAAAAATAATGAATAACAATAATAAAAAATAATAATAATAATAATAATAATAAATAATAATAATAATAATTCTTATAATTTTTAAATCAAATCATAATTGGTTTAACTTCTCTTCAAACTGCTCAGCAAGAGATAGGAATCAATATATTTTCTAAAGACTTCAACTTCGACTCATTTTGCCACAAAAACTGCCTAACTCTAATTTAGACTCTGTAGTCTAAATACAAGAGTAACTTCAAGTGTAAATTGGCTTCTCTTTGAAATGATATTTTTAATTTATTTCATTGCTGATTTATTCTCTTTGATCTACTGAAACATGCCAAGTAATTAAAAATCAGGGTTGCCACGCTTCTAGGAATTTTCCACAGAAAAATATATCTAGATTAAACGCGTGAAATTTTGCCTCATTTAAAGAGAAACTCTCTATAAAGAAAATAGTGGTGCCAAAGAATTTCCCAGCATGGAAGTTCCCTGAAGCGGAGAAAACCCTGTAAATATATATATAGCTAGCTAAATTTGCATGAAGATCTCTTAAACATCAACTTTAAAGTTAAAATAAGACATTTTTCTATTTTTAGATAGTCTGAAACATCTAGAAAGAATTATAGTTATTTTTATCAAGTAGTTTTCTGAATGAAAAATAAATTGGATTGCATTTGTTTCTAAAAGAAGAAATATTCTTCTATAAATATGTCATAGTCATGAACATATCCTATTTTTAATTGTTAATTTTTTTTTAATTCTACTTATTTAGTGTTTATAAAATATTGCTGTTATTTAATTTGTTTCCTTTTTGAAAAAAAATTTCTTTATATTTATTGAAATTTGATAAAACACATTGCATATTTATGTTTCTTTAAACATATAGAAACATGTTAATTGATATGTCTTTGTAATTTTTGTATACTACATTAATATTTTTTTCTTTTTTGTTACAGCCTTATGCACATGTGTATACTCACATACCCACCCCAGTTCCTAGGTGGCCAAAGACAAAAAGTATGTCTTGGAGATCTCTTCCTCAGTTTGGAACAACATCTTCATTTAATCGTTCTATTATCCCAAGAAGATCAACTTCTCATTTTTATGCTAATGTTTCTGAAACTGGCAGAGAAAAGTTACGTTTTTCAAGCCTAAAGAGTAAGAGTGTTGCTGAGTCAGATCTTAAAACTAGTTATTTGAAACTATCATTTGAAGAAAAACAAGATTCTGAAGCAAGTTTAGCTGTATTGTCTTCCTTGTCCAATTCACCAAAAGGAAGTGATCTAGATGTCTATACTAAAATTGATTTCGACAAGACGGGTATGAAACAGAGTACAGGTAATCAAACTAATTTTGATGATGAGGATGATGATGATGTTGTTGTTGAGGATGATGATAATGATGATGTGAATGATGATGATGATGATGTAAAAATTAACAATTTTCAAAGCCATATCTCTTGTGGCACTCAAACTTCATAAGTTTGATTTATATTAAAGTGATGAGTCGCTATTTGTCTCAAATGCACCACATTTTCAGCTTTTTTTTATAGTTATTCATTTTGTGCAATATTGTATTAAATGTTATATTTAAGGAATGGCAAAAATTTTTTATTGATTATTGCATTTATAAAAAAGTTGTTAACACATCTTGTTGAATATGAGCTAACACATATTTCAGCATCAGCAGTCCATACCATTTTGTTATATGAAGTTTTAGTGGTATTATTAATTTTAAAGTTAAATTTGAAGAGGTGCAATTATTCTAGAAATTGTGATAGAAAAATGTATTTGATTTTATAATTGTTTTTGTTTAAAAAGTATGTGATATCTTAGTTAAGTTTTGATAGTTGTCGATGTTCGATATTGATTTTACTTGTTATATATAACTGTTATGTGATTTTAAAGAGTATTTTTATTAAAGTTGTGCTATAATATCTCATATGTTTTTATGTTTTTTGTTTTGTTCTTTTTTAGAAGAAAGAAAGGTGTAATATATGCATGTGTACTTATATTTACAATCTTTGTTAATTGATTGTAAGAAGAAAAAAAAAAGTAGTTTCCATTTTTTTTTACAAATTTAAAAAATCTGTTTACAATTATTATACTATATACTATAAAAGTTTTATGCACTACATCATCTTAGTAGACACTTTAATTTTTTTTTTTTTTAAGTTGAAAAGGAATTTTTTTGTCTTAAAGATATTTAAATGCTAAAATCATTTGCTATTCAATAATAATAAAAAAAAGAAATTGTTTTGTTTTTGTTTATTTTTTCATTTTAGAATTATTTTATTCTATCAGATTGGCATAAATTTAGATTCTAATACATTTCTAACCTTTAACAAGTATCCTTATTGCTTGATATCTACATTTCAAAATTGATCATTTATGTGTAAAAATATAATGAAAAACTAAAATGATTTTACAAAAAAATTGAGATTCAGAATCAGAGATAATTTTATCTAAAATTTGTTATTTTTAATTAAAATAATTTGATTCCTTAAAATACATATCCAAAATATTTCTGTTTTAATTACTGTTTTAAATAGAAATTTATTATTTTTTTTTTCAAATTACAAATTAATTAAGTTACATTTTTGTAATATTTCATGTAAAATTAAGAGGTATACATATATAAATTTAAAAACATAAAATTAAGAATTAAAACAATGTCTTTAAATATTTTTTTCTTTTTCAATTTCCACTAATAAACAATCATATTGCCTTTTAAGGTACAACATTTTTCATAATGGTAATTTTTTTAAATATATGTATGTTTAAAAGTTATTTTATGTTTTTAAAAAATCTTTACAATTTAGAACTTTTAAAACTTGGTTCTAGTCATTTTTTATATATTTATTTAAATATGTTTTTTTCAATGTATTAGTCTTGTGATATTTTTATATTTTGTTTATTTTATAGTTTTATTTGTTACTTTTTTCTTAGTTTGTATATTTTATCCTTTCCTTATTTTTCCTAAGGCATATTTTATTATTTATTGTTTTGGTTGTACAGTATAGGATCCATTATCCATAAACTGAGGGACCAAGCTCTTTTCAGATTTTTTAATTTTTCTGATTTCAAGCCCCCCAGAAATGACCCCTAAAATTCAGAAATCATCTGGTAATTTTTCAAATGCACAAAAATTACAAAACTGAAACAGTCACATATGGGATATGAATAAAAAACTTTTAAATTTTTTAAAAATTTAAACAAAAATTCTGTCATTATTCAGTGGTAATTCTGAATAAATAAAGTGAAAGGAGAGGCTTTGAGGGTGAAGGGAGAAACTTTGTGATTCTTTGTCTATGCCACTTAAGCAACATATAATTTTAATGATTAACATATTAAAACAATAGTATTAAAAGATTAGGAATCTGCAAGATTTTAATAAAAAAAATTTCCTATGATACTGGGTCCTATACTGTAATTGTTTTGTGAATAATCATTCAGAACACCTTTGTCCTATTTTAGCAATTATTTGTTCATCATATTCTACTTTTTCCTGTAAAGGCACAGTATACTGTCAATAGCATTCCTTCTAGATCATTATTTAACAGCACAGCGCTTTGCGTATTCAAATTTGCAAAATGCACCTTGTCCTTCTTTAAAATATAGCAAAATGCACTTCTGGTCGTACCCAAAGATCTGCCCTGAAAATTTTCCCCATACCAAACTTTATGAATTTGTGTGCCCAAGACTTGCGAAAACTATAAACTACCTCATTTCTTTAGGAAAAAAGCAGATCCTGTCAGATGTGTTTGCCAGGAGAGTGGATTTTAGCCAATAACTTTGTTTGCCAGAAGATTGTTTTTTAATGAAACAGACTGACGTACTTGCTGGAGGAAGTGTTATTGAATATTAGATTTTTCAGCCTTGTTGTAATTTTTATATTTTAATAGTTCATGAAATCATTAAAAATTAATGATTATTTATCTGACTTAAAAATTACAAATATCCTCCTCTCCTTTTTTCCCTAATTTCTAAACACTATTTATTTCCATTTTCAATCCGTTTTAAAGTGTCCTTTTTAATGAATAGTACTCTGTCCTTTTTCTTTCTAGTTTAAATACTAAATTTCAGTTTGCCTTAATAGTCCAATTTTAGTTATATGATTCTTTCGATGTCATTTTCCTCATATTTATAGTATTTTTCTATAGCTCAATATTATGTAGCTTCACACTTTACTTATGATAAATTATATCTTTTACATCCATTATTTTTTATCTTTTTCTTTTTTATGTCATATTATATTTAAAACATTCAAACAAAAATTATTTCATGGTAGATTGCTCTAAATAATACTGCATTATAATTTTTTTTTTTTTAATGACAAGTGATATTTTCACAGTACTTTGTTTATATGGATTTTCAGTTCTTATCATATTGTTATGGGGCAAAATGTTCTGTTGATTTTGATTTTGATTTTTTTTTTAATTTAAAGATATATAATATGCAATTCTTGATAATTTAGAAGAAGAAAAATTAGTTCATATTTCGGCTCTGTTTATCATATCAAATTTCTCATTTAAGTTGTTCAATTCCTGAATAAAGTTAAAATGAATTGCTTACTATTAAGCTTTGGAAGTTGTGTGAATATGATTTGTGATATTAAGAAATAGTGCCAAAATCTAAATCTGTTTCAGGAATACATTGATAAGGTTGGTAAGATATGAAAACAACTCTCTGAAATCATCTCATTTTAAAATTATTTAGATGCACAAAACTATTCAATATATTCAAATGCAATAGTAGTTTGTAGCATCGTGTCAAAAAATTATGTTTTTATTTATATCTATCAATGTCATGAAATTATCATGTGCTTATATAGCATTGCTCTCAGTAATATTTTAGAAGATGGAATTATCATGTATTTCCATGTATAAGCCGAGAATTTTTGGACATTTTTTTTTATTTCAAAGTGAAAGGGTTGGCTTAAACATGTCTAAGAAAATTTCCAAATTTGATATTTTAAAATAAAGAATAGTAAATATAAAAAAAATATAAAAAAGACTTCAAATTTCTAAAAACTCATTAATACTCCATTATTTTCCAAAGAAAAAGTCATCAATCATTATTTACTAACCAAATCTAAATGAGAAGCAATTTCAAGCAACTTCTTAAAGTTTCTTTCATTGATACATCTGAATGAATATTTTCAGTATCTAGTTCATTATCAGAGCCATCTTTTCAAAAATGGCATCATCCTCAATTCCATCCATTGCATTATTAATACAACATTTTTAAAGATCGGATGATCATTTATTATAGTAATTCAAGACGAGCTTCTTCTTCCATTTCAGAGATATCAACGATATCAACTTTTTAAAAAACAAACCACCATTTGTCACAGCTGCTTCTGCAGATAACATCTATTCAGTCCACTTTCAACGGACCCTTTCTTTAAATGATTTATTTAGAAAAATGTCTGATTGTTGAAGAACAGAAGTCAAACATTGCTAGAAAATATTGGCAAGCACATTGTTTTCTATTAGTTGTGCAAAAGAAGTGTTAAGTTTTTATTTGCTGAAATTATCATCGGCTTTGTTTAACATCAGCTTATGTATGGCTTTGTGATTTTCTACTATTTTTCACTGAAAAGTTGTGTACTTGGCTTATAGACAGAAATATGTGGTATTTTATTTAGATTCCACCTACTGCTCTCTTGATAAAAAGTATATTAATAATGTATTAAAAATTCAGCTCTATTTTAATAATTGTTTCATTATGCTGAAAAAGTATAATAAAATTGTCTGACTAATTTATGTGAAACATTCCAAATACATTTAACCCTCTGATTTCTTTTCTCACAATTTCCATTAAAAAAAAAAAAAAAAAAAAAAAAAAAAAATTATTTTTATACACAAGTTTTTTTTTTTTTTTTTTTTTTTTTTTTTTTTTTTTAATTTTTATTATTATTATTATTTAACTTAATTGAAAAGCACACCATGTTTTGTTTTGTTTAGTCTTGTCTATAATCCATTTTTTGCAATATTTAGTCTTTGAATTAGGTTTTGATCAATAGATACCATTAGCTGCCTGCTAAATATGATTTTCAAAGCAATTTATTTTTATAAAATTAAACAGTCAGAGGGTTATTTAGTATTCAGTGAATTTAATAAAAGTGCCAAATACAGTATTTTTTATGTGCCAAATACTATGCATTTAATAAATATATGATGATAAATCATAACTTATACATTGTTATGTTATTGGATATCAGAAAAATTGATATAATTTATATTTACTTTAAAATTAAGTGTATAGTTTTAATATTTTTCTTCAGAATTGGTCGTTTATATCAAAATTTTTATTTGTTGCTGTTTCAGTTGGTACATTTTATGATTTTAAAACTACATATTGATTAATATTGTTATATAGTATACAGTGTGTTAAAGACCACTAACAAATTGGTCTGACATAAAATGCAAATTTTTAGCATGTGCATTTAAAATTGTTCATAGAATATTTTCTGTTGTAATTGCTACATTAAAATTTAAGTTACATTTTATAAATCTTTTTATTCTTTTAAAATGTAAATAAGGTGACTGTTAAGAAATTATAAGACCACCCGAGGAAAATAGCCTATTGTACTTATTCCAGTAGCATTACATTACATGCACTCAACCCTGCCAAGTATTTATTATTAACATAAAAGGAAAGTACTTTTAAAAATAAGTTGTCTTTGTCTTCAGAATTTTTAACATCATCATACATTCGCTGAAAAAAAGAAAAAATCCACTGTTTTTTTTTTTTTTTTTATCTATTTGATGAAATTTGCCATTTTTTCCACGATTTTTTTGACGAATTTTGCCGTTTTTTCTGCGATCTTTTAACAAGATTTATCCCCCCCCCCCCTGATTTTTTGGCAAAATTTGTCTTTTTTTTTCTTGTTTTATTTTGTACTTGGACAAAATTCACATTTTTCACTTTCCTTTGACAAAATTTGCATTTTTTTTTTTTTTTTTTTTGCAATCCTCTGGCAAAATTTAGCGATTTTTCTGCAATTTGTAATAAAATTAACTTTCTTTTTTAAACAATTGATAAAATTAATTTTTTTTTTTTTTTTTTTGCGATTATTTGTAAAATTTTGCGATACATTTTATGTCCAAACTTCGGATTTATGTTTTTTTTTTTTTTTTTTTTTCGGATGATTGATTTAATTTTTCAGATGATTCGAAACAGAATTGATCCCGATTTATAGTTTAATGGAAATCAGATTTTCTTCAATCATATGTCTTCAAGCATGGATCATATTTCTGTGGCACATGGCAAGTGATTTCTAGCAAACTTTTTTTAAATCTAGATTTTAACAACTGAAAAAGTGTCTATAGACCTTTTCAAGAGTCTGCAATGTGTGTTGCAGTGTTGTGCCAATTCTGCGCCTTAGCTTCACATCAGATCATTATAAAACGTACAAGTTTGTATTTTGTGAAAGTATTCCTGAGAAGCAAAGGTGCAGGTTTGGTAATGTAATTTATGATGTATTTGAAGATGCCACATAATAAAGGGTTGTCTGTGACCAAAGTAAGAAAAATTTGGATTGATAAGGGTGTTTGTAAATCTGAACAAGAAATATCTTGGTTAATGAAATGCTCTAAAATTTCCATTTACACTGACGTAATTAGAAAGAGGATTCAAATAAAATTAAACAGTCTGGAAGTAAAAGTATTTTGACAGCAAAGGATGATCATGAAACATTTCGATTATCAACTCAAGGAGGTCGACTTGAGAAATTTCTTACTGTTTCAGCAAAAGAAATATGCACATAATTGTTTGAAAGAGTGTGAAATCAAATAGTAGTAATGCAAAATCTGTGAAGCTAGAAAAAACTGAGGTTTATGATAGATCATAAAGAAGAAAGATTGAAATGGGCTAAAAATGTCATGTCATGGGACAAGAAATGAATACAAGTGATAATTTCAGATAATAATAAATTTATTCTTGACAGTCCAGATGGTTATAAACACTGTTGGCATGATTTGAGGAAGGAACCAAAACAAGGATTAACTCGCCAAGTGAGAGGAAGATCGGTAATAGATTGGGGAGATTTTAGTCATGATGGATTATGCATTTTAAACCTATCTATTTTAAGACTATCCAACAATGGTTTAAAAAAGAAAAAATTGCCCAAGTCGAAGTCCAGATTTTGAACCCTATGGAAAATTTTTGAGGTGTGTTAAGTGTTGCAAAGTTAATGCTAATAATAAACAGTTTTTATCTGCCAATAACTAGAAGTAGCCATTGTAAAAGAACAACAAAATATTTCTAAATTTGTACTTAATCACCTGCTCACTTCTATGAAAAACAGTGTTTGAGGTTATAAGAAAAAATGGAGGGTCGATATCATATTAATTTACATGTTATTTTTGTTTTTAGACAAGTGGTCTTATAATTTGTTAATAGTGTATTTTTCAATCATTATTTATATTTATAGTAACATATTTATTTATTGCGTTATTTAAAATTATTACAAACTAATTTTAATAAATATGTTGTAGTTTGATAGCTCATGTGTTTAAACTATAATTAGAACTTTTATTTACTTTATAATTTTCAAAATCAAAGTGTTTTTATAATTTCTTAATGCACTGTAATGATGATACTAGAATTATCATATATAGGTCTTTTTGAAAAATTTGAATGGGAAGAAAATGCTTGCTAAATATGCCCTGTGGTGTTTTAATTATAAAGAGCAAATGGTAATTAAATGAGATATTGGTTTTTATGATAAAAGAAACAAGTTTATTTCTGATATTTCAAAATTTTAGTTATAAATTTATCATAAATTTAAAAAAAAATGTTTTACTGCAATACATTTACAAATTTCTTTTTGTGTAACTTTACTTTCAATAATTCAAGTAAAAATTTTCTGCATTTGAATTGTTGATGTTTAAATTATTGACAATGCCATAGAGTAAAATTTTACAAAAATAAATTTTACTGATTATAGATGCATTAAAGCATTTTCAACTTCCTGATATTTAATTTAAGGCCATTCGAAATTATGTTAAATGGATTTGTTTAGCAAACATTTTAATATTTTTCCTTTTTTTTTTTTTTTTTCAGAAATGAGAAAATCTTAGTAAAATATGAGAAAAAAAATTTAATACATACCATTTGAACGAGAGAGCAAATAAATTTTAACAATTGTTTGTGCTCTTTTGTGCGAATTTCTTTGAAAGGTTTGTTTTGTGCTTGGTCTCTTACCTGCCATCATAGATAGAATAAATAGTTCCTTGACAGGTACAAGCACACTCATTTAGAATTAGGACTAATCCGTTCATAACTTGAAAATGTCATAAATTAGAATTAATAGCTTTAATATAAAGCATTCTATGTATGTTTACAATTAGAAAAAAAATATAATATATTTTACCATCTATATATATATAGCAAAAGATAGTAGACTGGAAATTCTATATAAAATTAAACAGCTTTATTTATGTTCTTGGATAACGATGGTTCAAAGACAATATTGATGTCTCTTTCCTGTTTGATTCATCATACAGATTGCTTTTTAAAAGAAGTTATCAATCATAGACTAGCTGTTTGTTTTTTCTTAGCATAAATTTCTTTAATTTTCATTGGCATCTTGTATTTCTTCATGAAATTTTGAAAAGCCTTTGTAGTTTTAATCTATTTCTTCTACCATTTATATGCCCTTATTGATCAAAGGAAACCCTTTTGTCATTTTTTTTTTCTTCTGTGAATGTTTTTTTCGGCTCTTTTACATATTTATTTCCACTTCTATATCAGAATTTCTTTTTTTCTCCTTCCAACTCATTTGATAGAATTACTCAATTTAAATTCTTTGTCTTTATATTTATTTATTTATTTCTGAATTGTTTTTTACACATTGTATTGTATTTCCAAAATATCATTGCTGCAATGATTATAAGTAAGGGAATATCAGTATTAACTTTAACCAGTCAGTTTCTTGTATATCATTAACATTTGTGCCTTAAAGTGGAAAGAAACTTTGGTGTAGAACTGAGCATTTTTGCAGACGTTTAAACTAAAAAATAAAGAGAGAGAGAGTCATTGTGGTATATGAAATTGGAAATAGCTTTATGATATGAATTTGACATAAATTATTAAATTTCTATCATTCAAAATATAATAAATTAAATTAAAATTAAAACTGAATTTCTGTTGTTAATAAATCATATTTTGCTCCTTTATATGCATTTAATTTGGCTAAATTATCTTTGTCACATTTTTCTATTATTAGATTTCATATCCACCAACAAATGTTAAGCAATTACTTTATATTTAACAAACTGAAGCAGTAATTTAAAAATATATCATTAATAGCAATATCTTCCCTTAATTCTATTTTATGGCAAAAACTAGCTCATACCCATGTCTTCATTTATGTGAGATTTGAAAAAGTACAGTGTAGAGCAGGGCTGTCCAACCTTTTGGTAAACAGGGGCGCACCTCAGCTCTTGGTACTCAATGAAGAGCGCCATTTTTCATGTGACTCAAAACATGCGGCAGTATTATTGCGTAGTATTAGTATATATGCACATCTTAACGATGTGGGGATGAATCTTAAGGTAGTAGATAAAAGGCACCTAAGTTTATGAAGTTACATGTATTAAATTTTAAAATTATACATTTTTCTACGTAAGTTCTGTCTTTAAAATGTTTGTAGGGTAAGGTACCAAAAACTTTAAACATGTCTATAATAAAAACAATAATAAAAAGTAAAAATAAATAAACATGAAGATCAAAGACATTGCTAGGTTTCTTTTAGGATGCTAAAATACATTTTGACTTATCTTGAAGGTGTGAATTTAGCTATATAAAAAGTACAAAAAGAAAAACAAGCTTGATAGTGATCAATTCATCTGGCTGATTCCAGAGAGAAAGTCTGGAAGTGCTTTCGTAGATGGAAATCATTTTGCATTGTTTTATTAATTTTTCTAAGGAAATTGAAAAGAAAAAGTATAAAACTTCCAAAGTCAAGAAGGAAAATTGAGCTCTTTTATAACTCGTATAAAACAGCCAGGCCAGTGAGACAACAACAAAATAATAATAATTATAATAATAATAATAAAGAGCTGAAATTTCATGCCCAAACACATGTGTCTTCAAAGGAGCATTCGGGGAGAAGTGAAAAGGGTTATTTTTTCTGTTACTTCTTAATCTTAAAAATAGTTATTTCTAATTATTACCAAATTTAAACATCTTTATTACACTTTATAAACAATAACTCGAAATCGTGAAAATATGTTTCTGGTTTATATGTTTTCGCAGACTTTGAAAACATCTCTGATGGAAATAAGAATGATTTTAAAGAAAAAAAAATTATAACGGAATTTTACTTCTAAAAAGTATAATAACAAGAAACCTTCAAAAGGGCGCCATGGCGCCCGCGGGCGCCGCGTTGGACAGCCCTGGTGTAGAGCTTAATTACTAGATAAAAATATCATATTCTGTCATCCAAGAATATATATATATCTTTCTAATCCCTTTATCACCATTATCACAAATTGTCGAAGGCATGATAAAATCAATGAAGATTCTTTAAAAATATCCTTATTCAAGCACCTTCATGGCTTAACTCAATGATTTATCACAATGGAGATTTACTTCTTGTAAAGAGATTGTTCATCTTGGGAGAGGAAAGAAATGAAATATAGAAAATGAAAAAGTCTGTTTAATGTCAAGAATGTTTACCTTTCTAATGAATCAAAACGAAGTATTTTTATGTCAATGCATAATTTAAAGGCACAAAGGTTTGCTGCATTAAAAAATATCAAAGAACATTATAAAAATTCCAATTTATTATGGCATAGTCTTATTCCTTTTTTTCTTCTTTGACTGTTCTACAGATAGACTGTTTTAAGTTTATTTTCTGTTGAAACTGTAAATAATAATAAAGTTCAGCAAGTTTATCAAATTGAATTCGAAAAATTAAATTTTTAAAATGTTTTCTCTTAAAGATATCCTTGCCTCTCCTTTATCTTGAAATATCTTTGTGTCAGTTTTTATAGCTGCGGACTTTTCTGTCATAACATGAAATTAAATATTGACAGAATGTCATGCAATCTCCTGTTTTTATTGTTATGCATTTAAAAAAAAAAAAAAAAAAAAAAAAAAAAAAAAAAAAAAAAAAAAATCTTTATTATAAAGTGCAATATAATATATAGAATCAATTTCTAAAACATAACTTGTTATTATATTAGCCTCGGTATAGAAAGATTTAATATGAAAATATTTTCAAAAATTCTATCCAGTCTGTAAATCTGTATACAAGAAATCAAATAAAATATGATTCCTTCAAAATTTTGATCTTTATGATAGAAATATATTCTCTCTCTTTTTATTTTCTATGTGGATATTAGATCACATTAAAGCTGATATACTAAAAGGCATGATTCAAAAATATTTCCACTTGCAATACTTTTTGAGATTCTAGGAAAACTACTTATTAATTAAGCTTGTTACTGTACAATGTATACAATATAGATAATTTTACACATACTTTATATAGCTAAAGAATTATACATTTCAAAATTAAATCTTGTTAAAAGTTGCATGATCATAGTTTAAAATATCTTAAGAAAAAAAAAAAAAATCCTGCCTCATGTAGTATTTTTCAAGTAAATAATGTTTATCAATGATTTTAAAAAATTCCATGGATTCATGATTTTTTATTTTAAAGAGAAGATTTTAATTCCCATTTTTCTAAAAAATTTAAATAGCATTCCACATTAGTCAATTAAAACATTAATGTCTGCAGATAACAAACTCTGTATTTGTAATTTTAAGTAATATATTAAAGCATTAAAGAATTTTCCTTTTTTATTTCTGATATTTTCCATTTTATGTATATTTCTGTATAGTTTGCTTTTTTTTTTAAGCCCTGATGTATGTTTTTTTAACTGATCGTCAACGAAAAAGAACACATGTCTTTGACTTAACAAAAAAGATGGAACATTACATTTTAATTTCTCATTCTATGAATTTATATTCTATTCTTTATCTTTATCTTAGTACGAGTAAATTTGCTTATAATTTCATTTAATTTAAATTAACCAAGAATTTCATAGATTTAAAAGCCTTTTTAAAACATTTACTTAACACAGGCCGGCTTTACTTGAATTTGATTGATGTCTCAAACTTGTATCTCAATTTAAAAAAAAATTTATACCGTTGTCAGCATTTTTTTTTCTTTTACAGCTAATGAAAATTACAAAAAAAGATTATTATTTAAAAAATACATGTATTTATAATTTTACGTATTATTTTCCTCTCTTCTGTGTCTTAGTACATTTAATTTGTTGAGTTTCCTTTCTTTTTTGAATCAATCACCTGTGCCTAAATAAATGTGAATTGACGTTTCATGCAAAAACTTCCTGTATATTGATAGTATGTAAACTTATATTCTATCTTTTTTTTTAACCAAAGCTACAGTAGAATCTCGATAATCCGAACCCTGCTAATCTGAAATTCTGGTAATCCAAACTTTTTTTTATTTTTAACTTGTTTTATTTTTACTTTATTTTCGTTCAATCATGTCGGATTAGGAAATTTTCCGGATTACAAGATAAATGTTGGAAAAACGTGTAAAAGTTATAATTAAACAAAAAAAAATGGCAGTAAGGCATGTTTTTTTATTCTTTAAACAGCTTGAATAGAATAAAAAAATACTCAATAATGTAAAAATACAATATATGTATATAAATATAAAATGAAAATATGCACTGTAACTTGCTCGTAGAAATCATCATCATAAAACTTCTATTAGTCTGTTTTTTTTTTTTTTGCCTGTCACTATAAAATTCGTTACTAAAATGCAGAAAGTGTTTAATTCAGATGATAAAAATTTATTTTCCCTTTCATTAGTTTGGTTCCGCAAATTAAGTACAGAGATGTTTTTGGTAGCTTTCATTACAAAAAATAAAAAGCTACCTATTAGTAGGCGTTTGGAGGGAAGGACTTCCGGAAAATTTTAGTATATCTTCACTGATCACATGATAACCCCCAGACCCAAAACCACCCTCCGTTCAAATGTTAACATATATTTATATGTTTTTTGTCATGCGATAATTCTCGTATTTATTTGCCGATTTGTCTGAGATTAATTGTGTGCATAGTGCATGCCAGTTTCTCGACCGAGTTCGTTGGCGAGCTTTATCCGCCATCTTGTTTCACCATCTTGTTGGCGGCCATTTGATTTTTTTTCTTTTTTTTTAAGTGGCGCAAATGAATTAAAAATGGAATTTTTTTTTTTTTTTTTTTTTTTTTCTTGCGAGTTTGACCTTAATACAAGGATTCCGAAGCATATTTTGTTTTGTTTTTCTCGTTAAAAAAATGGCTGAGATATAGCAGCTTGAATTTCTAGGTTGGCTGACTTTTTTGAAATAATCTAATTTTTGCTATGCTGTAATTCTCGTATTAATAAACCGATTTGGGTGAAATTGATTGCATACATTGTACAAACAAATGTCTCGATCGAATTCGTTGGCCAGCTTTATTCGACATCTTGTTTCAAAATGGCAACCATTTGCTCCGTGCATTGCCACGCAATGCTTTAATATTATTAATATCAGTTTGCTTCAAATTCTCGCCACACTTAGTGAACACTTGGAGAGATATCGCGAAATTTGGCGACTAAATATATGTAACCATAAATAATGCCAACTTGGCTATAGATTACTAATTTGCCGCAATTCTCATTCAAATTCAGTATTGATGAGTATTCTTTTATCGGGTTCGTCGCATTTCAGCTTAAATATTGTGTAAAATTAGCTTCGAGTAAAACATACGAAATTTTAAAACCATGAAATATGGAAGCTACCTATTCCTCCCGTCACTGGCCGAAAGAACTTTTTACTTCCTCTTTTGTCAACATTGTTGAGTTGTTTATAGATTCGCGATTTTGAACCTTTTGTAATGGATTATTTAATTCTTCATTCTAAAATTCTTTGCATTTTTTTAAACATCAGGAATGATTAAACGAGGAATACTTTTTTCCCCAAAATCGCTGTCGAATTATCCAGCATGCCGGACCTTAGGATACCGCATTAGAGAATGTACTTCTTAGTACTTATAACTTACATTCTGTTTAGTACATATCTTTTACTTTCCTATTTTTATTGGAACATTGCTGTAATTGGGCGGGAACGCGTGGGAGCGCCGTCCCCAGAAATATTGAATTTGTCACTGTAAAAAAAAAAAAAAAATCGCTGGCGAGAGCAATTTTTTTTCTTGAAACAAAACGTTAATTTTTGCTAGTTTTAAAATCGCGTGCGAGCTAAATCTATTTTTTTTCTTCATGTAAAACATTAATTTCTGCAAGTTTTAAGAAGATCTGTTTCTAGTTAACAAGAAAGCAGAAAGTTCGACCAAGCTTTGAAGCCGTCGTGCTGCCACCGTTCCTTGAATATTAGGCCTGAGCACTAGCACAAAAATGGCGGCGGCCGAAAACGGATGTTTTAAATGTGTGCACGGTCCCTAAGTTTTGACCCAAGTAGTTTTATAAACGATTTCTTAGACTTCTTTAATCTCCGATAAAAAAGCGAAAAAACTTTAAAAAAAGAAATATTGGTACCAAAGTTGAATAAAAAAAAAAAATAAATAAATAAAAAACATACACACGCAAAAAAAAATTCGCTATAGCAACCGCCATTTTTTTTTTTTTTTTTTTTTTTTTTTTTTTTGTCGGTGCTGAGGTTTAGTATTCAGGTGGCGAAGGTTCTGAACTGACGTTAGTTGCCTTATTCTTATTGAATAAAAGCAAGTTACAATACTATAAAAACTTCAATACAATAATTATAACTGTTAATAATAATTTTAAAAAAATGGCTTTTGGTTAAATGTTTCAAATTGTCTTTTAGCAAAAATTCGGTAGCATCATAATCTATGAAAAATTGAGTTCCCATAAATATTTTTTCCAATTACAGCACTGTATTGGAATTTAAGGTAATCCGAACGAGCACCGGTTCTAATTAATTCGAAAACAGCGAGATTCTACTGTATTTAATTTGAGAGATATTGGCAAATAAGGAATAAAAATTCTACTTTGTTATAACCTAAAAACATATTTCATGTTACTTGCTATACTGGCAAATTAAATAATAAAATTCACTGTAACCATAATAAACTGTACCTACCATTTTTATATAGCATATTTATAATATCAGTGAGTTCCTCATTTACGTACTGCCATGTTAATCTGTTTCAAGTTGCATTTAATTACAAATGACTTTGTCATTTTACAAAGCCGAAATATAGCAGGGTTTTACAGTTAAATAATATTTTAACAATGTATTTTTACTATATGTATAACTGTATAAATGCATATGTTTTTTAAGTATTGCAGAGTACTCATTGTCAGCTGCATTAAACATTAAGATACTGTTTAAGATACTTTAACTGATAGAGATGAATAATCAAAACCATTATAAGCTTATTTCTGACTATAATGAAATGAAATATGCCTTTATATTCCATAAAAGTTAAAGTTTTTTATGTATATTGTTCCATAAAAGAAATAATAAATGATTTTTAGAGATTTTTTTTTCTTTTTTTTGTATTTGTTTACTATTTTAATTCACATGTTTTAACTTTATTCTTCACCTAAAGCTGCACAACATTTTCATTCTCACATACACATGTGTACTAAGAAATTCCCTTTTCTGGTATTCATCTTGTAAATATAGGCATATAGAGTCAATGCCCATCGTTGAATACGAGCTGCAGTAACTGATGGTATTGGTTTCTCCTCTGATAATAAATTTACTAATGGTCGATGATCTTTAATAATGTAAATTTGCGTCCTAAGCGATAGTTTCGGAACCAAGTCACTTCGAACACTATGGCCAAAGTCTCCTTCTCAATGCGGCTGTAATTCTTCTCCGTATTTGTAAAGAAGCGAGAAGTAAAATCAATTGGTCTGTAATCATCTGCAGGTTTATGTGGCAGAAGAGCACCAAGACCATATGGATTGCGTTACAAACAAGAATTATTTCTTTCTCTTGGTCAAAATGTGCCCTTAAGGAGGAGGTTTTCAGGACATCTTTAGCTTTTTTTAAAAGCTTCCTGTTTGGGTGATCCCCATTTCCGTGGCTATTTTTTTTCTAACAACTTGCACAAGAGAGCTAGCAAAGTAGACATATGTGGAAAAAAATTGGCATGATATGTTATTAAAACAATAATGGCTGTAATTCTCCGCTTTTGTAAGGCAGCGAGAAACAAAAGCAACTGGTCTATAAACATCTAGAGTTCTATGTGACAGAAAAGCACCAAGACTATTAAATGAACGTAGCTCGTCTATATTTGTTGGTTCAGGAGCATCTGTAATCGCCTTGACCTTCTATTTAACTGGGTGCAGCCCATCTTTGTCTAAGCGATAACTAGTTATTCTACAGATGGTCTGAAAAATTCGCATTTTTCTTCGCATACCACCAGACACTTCCTTCCACATAAATCTTCAATATTTAAAAGGGGGTATTATTCTAGCAATCGCCTTGTTGACCGTCAATTTAAAATCGCCACATATTCTGATTCTTCCATCATGCTTTAACACAGGAATAATAGAAGCTATCCAATCCAGGGTTTTTACTGGCTCAAAAGTGTCACCTGCAGTGAAGTGGTCTATCTTTTTTTTTTTTTTTTTTTTTGTGGATATGCGATATAGGACGTGCCATGAAAAACTTTGGAACTTCGCTTTTTTTTTACAGGTAAATTAAATTTTCACTCCTTTAACTAATCCTAATTCAAGTGAGAAAACTTCCTTGATTTTTTTTAATCCATCTAATTTGAGCTTCTTAGTCTTTAAATTATGTAATGTGTGGTTCATATTTGATTCAAATGCATTCATCAGACTTAATGGGGCAATCTAGTTGTGACCCGATAAATTTGTCTTTCCCTGAGAAACCACCAGTAAAGGTAAATTTTCTGCTCTTGATTGGAACACCACATCCACATTTGTAACTCCCAAAATTCTAATAGCATAGTTAGTATATGACTGGAGTTCAATGCTTGTTTTCTGCAAAGGAGGGCATAATCTTCTAATTTTTCAAACATTTTTGCAGGCATTGTGGAAAATGGATCCCCAAAATCAATTTCAACAATAGCAGGCTACCCCTGGACCTTACATATGATTTTAAGTGGAGGGTAATATTTCTTACTGTCATTTAAGTGAAACGATGTATTTTTTACATTATAAATCTTCCTTAGATTCTGCTACTAAATTAACTTTAGGTCTGTAACTACCTTTATTTTTAAACATACCTTTGCGAGATTCCCCATTATTTCTTACAGCTATGGCAGGAAGTGTTTTTATGTCTTTGGTAGCCAATCGTTGGTAGTTGGTGGGGCTTTGGAACCTGTATCAACAGGGCTGTTTTCCCGAATGATTCAATACAAAGTTACATAATTCAAGGTAAAGGAAAACTACAAAGGCAGTCAACACTATGAAGAAACCGAATAGTTGATCTTCGAAAGTCACTAGACGAACAAAAGGTATCGATAAAACAATCAAGCGAACGGAAACGCTCGCCGTTCAAATCACGATCATCCCAGCAACTGCTCCGCTGACTTCGATGCCTGACATAGGAAACTAGAATATGCTCTAAGGATTCCAAGACACCACATGTACGACACCTGCCATCTGCAATCAAATTAAATCGGACAAAAATCTCCGGGGTAATGAGCATCCTGCATAGAAATCGAGAGACGATCACAGCATCCCTCCTATTAAGAGACCAATGCCGAGACTGGAGAATACTAGAAATGTCTTCATGGGAAGAATAGTATTTACAGGCACGGTAAAAACTCTCACCCTGCTGCTTAATCTCACATGCAAACTCACGAGTAAGATCCTCCGGAGAGATCCAATCAATCCGCGGGTCAAAAGCAGTGACGTTTTTTGCTATGCTATCAGCCTTTTCATTAAGAGGGATACCCCGGGTCCCAGTAGAAATGTACAGTGACAGAGGACGTCTGTAGCCGAGAAATTTTGTTGTTCAGCCAAAGAATAACTCGGGGGGGAAAGAAGAGTGATGGACTGTAGAGCCAAAAGAACTGATAAGCTATCAGTCAAAATAATAACCGGATGGTCCAAGAATATCAATTCGTCAAGAGCCGTACCAATAGCAAGAGCCCCAGCCGTAAAAATTGAGTTGACCTGCTTTATTCTGTACCCAAAATGTTTTGAAGAACAACAACCAGCTATAGAAGTAACTGCCTCCGTCTTTGAAGCATCAGTAGCGATCATAACCCAAGAGTCAATATTCTGAAAGTAGTCCGCGGTCAAAGGAGCAATCATGCTGGCATCCAGATCCGTGCACTGGACAGGAAGCCCTGTAAGAACAACCCGAATAGCAGCAGAAATGGCACTTGGAAACCGATTAGACTATCTGGGTCGTTCTTCAAACAGTCAAAAGATTCTGAAACATGAGTGAATGCGGATCCATGGAGATCCAAATATCCTTACTCAGCTCAAAGAGAGGGGACCAGCAACTAAGAGCAAGGTGCTTCACCCAGAATCTAGCAGCCAAGATCCTGATTCTGTCAGCAATGGGGATAACCTCAGCAGTTTACGAAGCACGATATCAGGAGTCTATTTAGGGAGGCCCAACGCGACGCTAATTGCACGTCTGTAAAACTTCAAGATTTTGGAACAAAGAGGGACACGCAGAGTTGATGACAGAAGCTCCAAAATCCAGGATGCTGCGAACGGAGGCAAAAGCCAGCGTAAGTAGATGGTGAGACCTAGCGCCATAACTTCTCTCAGCCAGAGCTTTTAAAATGTTGATTCTTTTAAAGCACTTCTTTCTGAGGTGCTCGACATGCTCGCACGATGGGCAAAATAAAACCCAAGAAATTTTATTTCAGCACGCCACTCTATAATTCCTCCGTTTACACTGAAATGAAAATCGCAGTCAGCCATTCGTCTTGAGAGATTAATCGCATGGCACTTATCCGGTCTAATAGAGAGCTACTTGTAGGAGCACCACATGACAATTAGTCTCAGGGCCTCTTGTAGCTTGTATCTGTCCGTAAGACATGGTGACGTCACGGCAACGTCGTTGTGAAGTCACACCGTGACTTTGTGACCATCGTATGTCGATCTGACGTCACATGACGTCGATGTGAAGTCAGTGACTAAAATGTGAAGTCGTTATGGCCGTTTTAGAGCTCTTTTGTGACGTCACATTGTGACCATTTTGTGAAATCATGGTGTGACAAATTTGTGAAAAATGTGTCATTTGTGACTTTTTTGGCATTCATATTGTGACGAAACAGTGATAAATGTGACGATGGTGTCAGCTCACATTATCACCACTTTGTGAAATACTGAATGAAACTAAAATCATGGGACAAACTTTGAGGAGTGTTAGAGAAGCTCACTATAACAAACAATTATTGTATAGGAATATATGACCGGAAATGACGCTTTAAAGTACAAACACCAGGTGAGAAATTTAGCTCTTTAGTTTATTTCAAAATTTCGTATTCATACCAGAAAATTTCAATATTATTCATTTCTTTATTTAAGACAGACATTTACATAATTACATAAAGAAAAAAAATCTTTGGAAATTTCAATTATGACATCGAAATTTTTGAATTTGAAAACACGTAAATATGTGTATTTCTTGCGTTTCACAGACTTGCCAGTTGTGCGCTATTCTTATTATTATTATTATTATTGGCTTAAAAAATTATACAGGAAATTTTCAAAGAAAAATATTTTCTTTGTGTAATCATGAAATATCCGTCTTAAGTAAAGGAAAGAATAATATAGAAATTTTCTGGTGTGAATGAGAAATATTTAAATTAACTAAAGGGCCGAATTGATCACCTGATGTTTGTTCCTCAACGCGTCATTTCCGGTCATTTATTATAAAACAATTATTGTTTGTTATACTGAGCTCTACCATTCCTCGAAGTCTGTCCCATGATTTTAGACTCACTCTGTATATGTCATTTTTGACGAAATTGTAATTAACACTGTGATGATTCTGTGACGATTTAACTTGACGATTCTATAGCAATTTAAAAGAAACAGGATCATCTGAAATTAAATTACTGCGAATTTTTAAAGCTTTTTGAAATTCGTACCTTTTTTTTTATCACTATATGATTTTATAATATGGAGATCACCCGTGAGTGGTGATATTTTGATCACAGATGTGACGTGACGTACGTTACATGCAGTGATGTAACAGCGACGTCGCAATTTCTTTTAAACTGCCAGAAATATGTTTTTTAAAGTAAATAACATGTTTTGAAGAATTTTTGTAATTTTCTAAAGTTTACTAAGAAAGTCACATCTTAGTCACAATGTGATGTCATTGAGAGGGGATATTTTGGTCACAGATGTAATGTGACCACAGTGACTTCACTGTGGCCATGCATGCTATGAGGGTGCATGTGTCCAAGGAGTCATTCTCGCAGTAAATATAAATATCATCAGCGTAAACAATGAACTTCATGTTCAAACCCTCCAGAACCTCAGCAAAATCGGATAACAAATTGTAAAGAGAATGGAACTCAATACAGCTCCCTGGGGTATCCCACTACAAATATTCCGGGGAGAGGAGACATGAACCCTCCACGCCACCTTAATATCTCTAGTAGAGAGGAACCGGTGAATCCATCTCAGCGCCCGCCCCGTGATGCCCACCTGAGCACATTTGTAAATTAATCCATCAGTGTAAACAGAGTCATAGGCCGCTTGTAGGTCTAGAGATCCCCCAAATATATTTTTTGGCCTTTTTTGCGTTACAAATGTCATAATGAAGAGTAAAGAGCGCCGACTGACAATCTCTAAAAGGGAGAAAACCCAGGTGTCAGTAGTCTAGTATTTTATTCTGGAGGTGAAGAGAAATTCTTCGGGCTATCATCCATTCACAGATTTTCCCATAACAGAGATAAAAGCACTCGGCCGATAGGAAGAGACAAGGTGTCTTGGCTTCTTAGTCTTAAGAATAGGGAGGATGGTCGCCGAAGTTCAACTCGCGGGGATGTCACCAGAGTGCCAAATTCTGTTATACAGAGACAGAGAACCTCTGTACAGTACAATCCAAGGAGTGATCATTAAGACTTTAAAACAAAGCAGCGCTGATTCTGTCTTCCCCTGGGATGGAAATCCTTGTCTTACCAATGGCCTCCTTTAACTCCAAAATTAAGAAAGGACAATTGAGCGAAGAGTCACTAAACGGGAATCAAGTAAACGGGATAGGCTCATGGCTAATACCATCGCTGAAAAAGTCCACAAAAACCTCCGCTTCAGAGACCGCATCGGAACAGGAGGAGTCAGTTGAATTCAAATAAAGGGGAGAATCAAGAGCAGCACTCGACCGAGATTTCAGATTGCGGAAGACCTTATACAGAATGCGAGGATCTTTCGCGTTACTGCAAATAATGTCCCAATAGCACCGCTTAGCGTCCCTGATGACTTGGCGTAGTTTAGCCGAGAATCTCTTGTATTTTAACCAATGGTCTTCGCAAGCTAATTGGCGATCTCTCCTCAGATGGAATTTCTTTTGCATGCTGAGAGTAGCACACCACATATTCCACCACACAGGAAGGCGCATCAAGTATCTAGACCCGACCGTCCTATGCTTAACCACAGCATCCAAAACCAAGGAATGAAAGGAATTAAAATGAAAATCGGAAACCAGCTGAAGATGAGAATTGACCTCCTGAGAGATGCGGGATCAATTGAATAGGGTAGGACCAGGAGACGAAAGAGGGTGAAACTCAACCGAAATAACAACCGGGAAATGATCGCTTCCAAAGGTATTCTCCTCCACGTAGCGTGGAGCCGGCCAGAAAATCTGGAGAACAAATCGAAAGATCAATCAAAGTGCAAGTCCCATTCGAAGCCAAATGAGTCAAAACGGTGCTATTCATTAAACAAAAATGGCTCTCGGAGAGCCTATCCACAAAACGCTCACTAACCCGCGAGGACACCAGTGACTCTCACAGAGGGTGGTGCAGATTGAAATCATCCAAGATAAAAGACGGCCTATGGAGACTATAGCAAACCTTCAAAAGATCGTTCACCACCAACCCGGACGGAGAATAAAAATTGACAATATTAAGCAGAGTGGAGCCAAGACCTCATTGTCCAACGCCATATTATCCAAACATAAGCGAGCAGAAGGCCAAGCCGAGTTCACAGCCAAAGCCAGACCGAAGTCCGGCCGGTCAACCCTGTCAAGTCGATAAACTATCTTACCAGGCACAAAGAAAGGCTTATCGGGTAACAAGAAGGTTTCTTGAAATACCAAAAAAAAAAAAAAATCCGCAAACGCAAAAGGCAAGCACTGTAAATAGGGCAGCTTATTGGAAATGCTCCTGCAGTTCCAATGAATAATGTTGATACCCATAAACGAACAGATTAACAATTCCCCAAAGTAGAAAACAACACAACCAAAAGACAGAAAAAAATAGAAAAACTGTCCTATGCAAAAACAATCGACTAACCACTGGAAGCCATAAAAAAAAACAATAAAGGAAAAGTTTTTTTTTTTGGTAACTTATGTTATACGGGAATTATTACCATGGCTCTTTTTTTTTCGTGTTTCAGGAGAAAAGTCGTTTTATTTGGCAAGACAGTTAACTAACATATTGCTTAAATCAGATATAGCAGCCATCATTTGTTCAGATTGTTTGCACAAGAGGTCGGCAATAATTTTTAACATGGCGTTGGTTCGAACTTCAAAAACTTTTTGAAGAACTTCAACATCATTTTTTGGGGCGCTCGTAGTCTCAGCATAAGTTTTAGCTTCTGATTTAGGAGAGAATTTCCTGCGAGCTTCTATGCAAGTCAAAATGTTTTTACATTTGTAATTAAGAAGCTCAATCTCTTTAATCCGAGTCGAACACTGATTGTTATCCGCCCTATGCTCTTCTCCACAGTTTGAACATGAAATTGGGTCAGCAGATGGACTATTATGATGTTTCCCGCAAGTAGCACATAGTTGTTCTGAGTTGCAACGAAGTGAGCTACGGTTAAATTTAAAACATTTTGAACATTGGCGTGGACGATTTATGAATTGCTGAATTCTGTGTACTGAAAACCAAATTTTGACATCCGGAAGGAGGGAAGTGCCAAAGGTTGTGATGAGAACAGGGGACGTTTCCTTAGAACTGCCTTTTTTTATTAACCGTCGCAGCTCCAAAATGTGCAAATTGTTAGTGGCTTTTAACTCACTAGCAATCTCCGCTAACGGAATACCCACTGGGATGTTAAACAATAGGAACCTATTCGAGATATTCTCCCAGATAATTCGGGAGGAGACTTGCACTCCAAGAAAAACAGACATTTTGCTGATATTCATTGCACATACAACATCTTTCGTAGAAAAAAATATGCTTCCTGTTCGGGTGAATCTAACATTATCAATTTTGAAGTCTTGATCAATTTTTAATTTTATTTCCGCCTGAACGTCCCGAGGATTACGTTTTGGAATAGCTGCAGATTCAGTACTTCTTAAAAATATTTTAAAATCTCTACCCCCATTATCCGCCGCCATTTGAAGCAGTAAATCAACAGAAGTATTAAAGCGAACAAAATTGGGATGAATATTGCTAAACTGAGGAACACTTTCTTCTGTATCTGCCATCTCAAAATCCACTAGTGGTGATTCCGAACTAAACTCAGATATGACATTTACAACTGAAATCGCCATTGAGGAAAGGTAGCCCGGCTACACTTCACAGTACAAAAACAAACAGAATAAAAATGCTGCTAACCAGCTCAAAAGAACACAAACTATAAATAGATACGCTTACCCCAGAAGAAAGTCTTACACAGAAATAAAAAACAACACATCAACAATAACAAAACACCGGACAAACAAAATAAAATACTTCAACACGACAAACCGGCTGCCACGTTGGTAACACGCTCCTCATAACAATACCACGAGGTCACCACCAACGACCAACCACCGAAACAAAGACCGTTGTCATGTCTGTAATCTGAAGAAAGGCGTTTGGGATCGCCGTAACGATAACACTGCTTTCCTGCACGTCCATTATTTGAAGTGGACGCCGATTTAGCGATCCTGTTTTTTCACGGCCGTTGCGTCGTAATTTGTAATTTTCTTTTTCTGGAACTGCAGATATCTTCAATACAACAGCATCCTTTACAGCTGCTTCCACTAAGACATCGATTTTCGATGTTCGTAAAAGGGTCAATTTAGATTCGGACAACAATTTCCTCTGTATCCCTTCGTCCTGTATACCACAAACAATTCTATCTCTTAGCATCATGTCCAGAGAATCTCCAAAGTTGCAGTATTTCGATAATTTTCGGAGTTCTGCGATGTAATCGGCCACCGATCCGTCTGTGGCTATTAAACTTATATCGCTCCACGATTTCATGTTTATTAAGGGTATTTAATCATAATGTCTGCTTACAATGCCGATTAACTTCATTGGCGACTTTGATGTGGTTGCAGTCGGCAATAGTAGGCTTCGGAGTCATCTATAAGTGGGAGGTCCAACCACCTTTAAGAAAACAGTGCGTTTTCTATTGTCCTCTTCTATCACTTTCGCAATGAATTACTGTCCAATCTTTCGGCAGATTCACTCCACGATTCAATAGAGAGGTTTAATTTACTAATGCATCCGAAAGAAGCCATGCCAACCTAAATAAAACCACTACGAGGTCGCCAGTTGCCGATTAAGTTTACTAAATTTAAATCTGATCGCCGATTAGGCCTAGAACAAGCACGCAGACATATGCTGACTTTGTTGTTTCGTTGAAATTGAGTTAAAACGCATTTTTTCTTTTTAAAGCATCGATAATTGTTTTATTCATTGCTACTGAAGCATTTCTAGTTATGTAGTTTAGCGTTAATTGATAACCAGAGCTATGGATGCATTAAGATCAATATTTTATTCCCGTATCCAAGATCCGATCGCCTTACTTCGCGGATAGCATCGAACTGCTGAATTGTCGATAGCGGCTACATAACATTTCATTGGCGCTGATGGCGCCATCTGGTGCACATCATAACAAATTACAAAAATAGTGTTTTATCAATAACTTTGTATCAGGAGGTTAGAGGTCCTTTCCGGCGCGGTGTTCTTAAATATGGACACCTAATTTTAATTTTACTAGCACTAAGAATATTTAATTAAAATTTTCGTTTTAGCAATTAAAGTTTTTGTTTTAGAAAATAAGAAGTTCCTAATTTCTAATAAATTTGTTTATAAATTCTGATGTAAGTTATTTATTTCAAACAATTAACTCAACAATTTCAAACTATTAATTCCGCACCGGAAAGGGTTAAGGGTTTAGGCATCTCCTCTCTTTACGAAATAATATCCTGGCTACACAACTTATGTGTAAATAGTACTTATGTGTGCTGACTGTATTTATTCAAAGAAACTCTCAAGCACCCCTCCTCTTTCTTGATAGATAATGTAGAGGTCTGCACAGGCCGGAATTTTCAGGCAAGGCCCCGTCCGGAACGGTGTAAAACTCAAAAGTTTAGCCCGATCCCGGTCCATTTATATTTTTTACATTTCTTTACTCCCTGCCCGGCCTGACACAATTTTTACTTTTTCGAAAATAACTCAGATTTTTATCATATAATTAAGATTCCTTTAAAGAAAACTGCATGCATATTTTTCAGATATTTTACAGTATTTTAACGACTCTAGGGATATCACAGGGTTCCGATGTAACCTTTTTTAAAAATCACATTACTGCTCAATATTTTCATATTGAATATTAATTAGTCGGAACAATGGCAATTTAACACATATATTAAAAACATCTTAGAACTTACAACAAATACTTTTCGCACTTAAAATAAAGTAAATTTTAAAATTCTAGTTCACATTTTTGTCCATCTCTTTACATTCTCTTTCATATGTATCCATGAACAGGTTATATCAGATCAGCGTCGTCCGGCCAACATAAGGAGTAGAAACAGTCCGAATTCAGGAGTCACAGTTAGCTCGCTTCTTGCAAGACTATAGGCGGAGCTTCGCACCAAAGTCAAGGTATCTCTCGAGGACGTTACAGACTCATTCTCCCTCCAAATTTTGGACATGTCCAAAGGAATTCCTATATAAAGAAGCCTTATTGTGACAAGTTGCAGTGAACACCAAAATATTCCTTTCAATCCATAGTTTTCAGTCCACAATTACTTGCAAAAAATTGTCACCGGCTAATTAATTATAGCATTGTTCTACCCTGACTAAACTGACCCAACTTTATTAAATTACTATGAACTAAGACAATACGCGACAATATAGCACCTCACAATATACCAGTTACAATATAAATTCATGATTCAATTATATAAAACTTACACTAATTTGATGTAAAATAAAGATACACAAGATTTTTTCTTTTTTAAACCAAATGTTATAACCAATGTAATTTTATCATAAATACTATTATAATTAACAGAATATCTTCCTGTTTCATTTTCTTTCTATAAAACTTAACATTATACAATATTAAATATAAAACAATGCTCATTTTTCTGCTTTTAAAATGGACTGAATATACCTTTTTTTACACAATTATAAATTTGGAAAATAACCAATAGATTTTAATCAAATTATGGATCACCAGTTTAAAAATATTGCAATAATTATTTTTCTGTTACTTTAACTATGGATAAATATAACACATGCAATTTTTTTCTGCACATAACCAATACCAATTCAATATAATTGCATGAATTTTATAAAACTTAATATCTACTAATCAAAGTATGGGTGCTGTGATAAAGTGTCGGCGTTGTTGGAATTCCTTTTTTTTTTGTGTGTGTGTGATTTTTCATCACTATTTTTTTCTTCTTGGTTTACATTCCACTTTCCTCTGTATCTTTTCATTAATCATTTTGAAACACTCTTTATAATCAAAAACCTGGCTCCAATTTCTAACAGCTCTCTTTCTGAACACATCAGCAGCAACTCTCTTTCCTTTTCTGGGAAAGTTTTCAATTTCTTCATATCGATTACTTACAGCTGTCATTCCCTTCACCTTTCTCTTTCCTGTCATGGATAAGTTTCTTTCAGTACAATCCTTATATTCACTCTCCTTTCACCTCTTTCAAATAACCAGTCAAATTCAGGATCAAGTTCATGTTCCATTTCAATTACCGTTTAACTAAATCATACGCAAATGCTAGCTCCCCACACTTTCTCTCTTCTTCTTAGCACTTTCAATATCATCATTAGCTTCAGCCTTAAGAATTTCACATAAGTCATCATTATTAAGATAATCCTTTTTTTAAAAAAAAACTCTATCAACAATTACTAACTTGTTACCAAATTTCAAATTACTCGGAACAAGAGAGTCATCTATCTCTACAGCACTCATTAATATCAACCTGAGAAAGTCCAAGATTACCTTCAAAATTATTCTCATTGCTGACTTCACATTCATCTATAAGATTTCAATTTTTTGGCAGCATAAATAATTCCTCATTTTCTTCAATAGCCATCTCATCATTTCCCCTATTCAGTCCTAAGTTCAACTTATCATTAGTTTTGCTTTCATCCTTCATCAAATTTCTCTCTTGTTCTTTCGCATTTTGAAGTTCAGAAAATTCAAGCATTTCAATTACGTCTACAGTATCAACAATTTCCTTCTCAAGAGAATTATTTAAACTCTTAGCCGATGACTGATTTTCTGTTAATTCAAAGTCCGACAATCTCGAATAGCTACAGAAATTTTCATCACTATTACACTCTATTCCCTCTTCCACTTTATCCAATATTATCAATGCTTAATATTGTTTTTTTCTTCTTAGAAACCTCTTTAAGCAAACACACAAAATCATTTCATGAATATAACACTGCCTCTTCTGCTTTATCAATATCATCAACACTTGATATATTCTTTCTTTTCTGTCAGGAACATTTTTAAACAAACACACAGAGTCCAATAAAATTTCAACAGTATAATCAGGAACCACCTGCAAATTCACCTTCCTCTCTATCTCACTGATTTCCTTTCTAAATTTCTCTAATTGAAACTTTCTTTCATCCGCCCTTTTCTCTCTCTCTCTCTCTTTTTTTCTCGGATGCTTCTTCTGGACTAATTCTCTCATTTATCACAGTTGAAAGCATTTCCCTTTCAAAGCCTTCGTCATAACACTCTTCGTAATTAATTTATGCAAATCAGTTATCCTCATATTATCATTAACTCTCTCTCCCAATTTCGTTGCAATGATTTTCAAATCTTCTTTTCGGCTTTTTCCAAGGTAAGCCATTTTCAAATTCAATTTGAGTACGCTGATCCGTAAGTCAAACGTTTCATCAAAATTACGGACACTCAGCCAACTAACCAAATTTAGTTCAGTATACTATCAAACTATTTACTCGAAACAATAAGTGCTGCATTTCGAGATAGTAATCATGTAAACTTTCTTTTAAAATTGATGATTATATCCAGTATCCACTGATAACAAACATTTAACCAATTTCGAATGGAATTTGTTAAATGGCTTAATTATACAAAGTTCCAGCGGAACCCAACTAAACAGATTTGGCAAAGCGGTAAAAAAGAATAGGAGAGGTAAATAATTTCGGAGAGCGCATTATTTTTTTTCTTTATCAGTTTTCGATCATGAAAATTTTCATATCGATTTATATACGGGCTTTTGATTTTGGACGATTTTTCATTGAAAAGTCGTGTACTCGGCTTATGCACAAAAACATGCGATAAATAAATATTTGGTATACCATATTGAAATATTTCGTAATCAATTATTTTTATTGTATGACTATTATTCAGTTACGATTTAGCATGAGATAGCTAAAAGGTTTGGTGGAATAATTATAGACTATATACTGCGTAAAAGAATTGTGAACTACGGTCATTTTTTTTTCAGACGTAACGGATTGAAAATTAATGGCAATATTTTCCAAGGGATTGGAGAACAAAATGATTAAGTAACGACAATATAATATTTGTCATACAGAAAATCAGTCTGCAGCTCGTTATAACATTCTTTAGAAGTAAACATATGATTTGAAGAAAACGTCTTTTATTTACCTGTATTAGTTGACTTTGAGTTTATTTAAAATTAAATTTGCATAAAGAGTTAGTAACGTAAAAAAAGTTTTTCAAACCATCAATATTAACTTCCAATATGCAAAGAAATAGTTATTAGAATTTTCTCAATAAATTTACATAAAATATATTCGAGTTTATGCTTATTAGAATAATAAGTTTTTTTTCTACTTTTATTATGGCTAGACAGTAAGACTTTTTTTTTTCTTTTAATCGTTGACCAATAGTTAACTCTTGGCAGTATTCATACAATCAGTTCAAAAATATTTCAAAATTTGTTCTTCATCATATGAAAATTCACTTACATCATTATAATCATTTTATAAAAAAGCTACGAATTTAAGTTTTTATGTGTTTACCGAATCCAATATTTAGAAGAAATTTCTTCGTTACTCTACCAAATAAAACAATAAACATTTTATGGCCAATAATTACCAAATTGTGGTACTTTGAATTTTACGAATTTTTAGTATTTTTTCATTTTTAATTCCAGAAAACACCGAATATTTATGAAACTCAAAGTACCATAATTCAGTAAGTTTTGGTCGTAAAATAATGGAGTTTTTATTCTTTCTTTGGTGACAGTAGACAGAACTTTTTAAACTCTCTTTTTGACTAGTATAAGCTCTTAAAAGCCTATACTAAGTTACGCAGAAAAACTCGAACACTAATGTTAGTCCTATGGAAGTGTTCTTTACAGATTATTCGCTTGCATTTTAATATTTTGTTATTATTATTATTATTATTTATTTGTTTATTTTATTTTTCCTTTTTTTACGAGGTATATTTTTTCTCTATGCATTACTATTTATTCGAATCTGGTTGCAGTTTTTTAATATGCGGATAGTTTCCCTTTTAGAATTGATTCTAAAAGTCAAACTGCTCTTATATATATGTATAAACTATGCTAATGCTATCCCATGCTAAACCATATAATAATAATAATATTAGAATAATAATTGACATAAAACAGTCACTATTTACGTATTTGAATATACTTTACATAAATTTGCTTCAAAAATCGAATCGTTGTTTACTTTTTATTTGTCAAATTATCATTGACGTTAAAAACTTTTCTACCTTCAAAACTGACGTTTTATGAAGTTATTAGCTTATTTATAAAAAGTTATAATGAGTTGCAGAGTGATTTATATATGACAGTTATGTAAATACATTTCTTATTTGTTTAAAATCTTGGTTACTCTCATTATTTTGTCCCTTGGGAGGAAGGCAATCATTAAAGTTCAATCGGTAAATTCTCAATAAAATTATTGTAAAAGTTCAGAACTCTTAAGTAGTTTTTGTCACGTTAAAAGATTTGTTTAAGAGAAATGAACCTTAACTGTCCAAAATTAAATTGTATCAAAGTAATAAAGATAATATAATAATAATAAGTACCACTGAATTTTATTTTTACCGAATTTTTTTACGCAGTTTGTACAGGATAATTTTTTCAAATAATATATTTTCGTTTTACATTATTTGTCTAAATTTAAGACGATCGACAGAATTTTTTTCCTCCAAACTATTTTCTTTTACCTTCTCTGTATATTGCGCTCCAGTACATTTAAAACAATGTCAAATTTTATAAATAGAAAATATGAACTACACTTCAACAATGGATTTACTGCTTTCACTTGTCACATGGTCAAAGATTTTATATCATTCTGCATCTTTGCCGCTTTTGTTTTCTGGTGAATTTTTGGCGAAGCCTTATTTTTTAAAGTTTTATGCGTCTCATTTATATATTAAACTAATTTTTATGTCTTTTGTATAATACATTTTTCTTAATCTTTGGATATCATTGTTTTCGTTATTTTCTTGTGTGTTATAAGGAACTAAATATTGTCATTTTAGACGCATTTCGATAACATTCAACGAAATAATATATCTTTTTACTATACATTAAGCTTACATAGCTCTTCAACACGAATCTTTAAATTATTCATAGTTTCAAGATATTTGCGCTTCTGTTTTCCTATTTTCTCTCGAATTTTATTTTTCTATTTCTATTTTCATACTTGCTATATATGTATCTGCTCTATAGGGCCAATTTTGACCAGTCTCTTACGATTTTAGAGATTTTGTTTAAAAAAAAAATACACATATCGTGAAACTCCAGGTGTATACAGAATAGTATAGGTCATATATTTCCGGAAACCATTGTAGGAAACCATAAATAAATTGAAAAAGAACGAATATCTTTTGGATAATCCTGTAAAAACTAATGTAGCAAAAGCATTCAAAATGTAGAACATGATTGAAAAGGCTTATTGTAATAAACTGTGTTCATTTTTATGAGGATATCGTGTATACTCGTAGAGAAAATAAGGTTTTTATAAAAACAATCACAAATTTCGTCAGGTTTTTTGCAATTGTAATTTGCAAAGTATACTTTGCAAATTATGTATGCTATGTATTATGTATGCTATTATTATTATGTATGCTATGTATGTATGCTTTGTATTTGTATGCTTTGTAATTTGCAAAGTTTTTAATATATATGTATTTTTAAGTATCTATGTCAAATAACATTGTACACAGTACTCTGCAATCAGAAAAAAAAATATATATGTATTAAAAAATTGATTACAAATTAGCAGGTTTACTAAATAATGTTTCACAGTGTATACGCGAATGCAATCAAAATATAATGTGTATAACGTATTAGCTGAATGTGTGAAGCAACTTATGTGAAAATCTTAAAAGTACAGCTTAAAAATTCTGAAAGTAATCGTCGATAGAGCAAGCTTTAAATCCGCTGTTCCCAAAAGAAGCAAAAAGATAAGGGGCTGTATCCAAATATAGTATATGTTACACACTACATTGCATATGCTACTATATTTGAATATAGACCCTCATATTTTTGCTTCGTTTTGGGAACAACGAATTACAACAACTAGTCGTTGGAGGCCACCGTAACACTTACCCATCATGGATATGCATAACATAATATATGAAAACATAACATATGTAAACAACTTATAAAATGCATTACAATTCCAAAACAAAATATAAACGTATAATTAAGTATTTTTAACATATAATTATGCTTTATTAATGAATTTCTCATGAACCAATCGTATGAAACGCCAAACAATTCAAGTAGCACTGAATTGCATAAAAGAAACATCCTTATAACTCCAAAAATATTAATCATATTCACTAACGGTTTCTTGCATCGAATTAAATGTCTCATTTCCAATTGAAATATATCTTTGAATTGAAATTTGAATGAAATACAGGGTCATGAAAAATCAAAGAATGTGGAAAACAGAATTAGAAATATCTCGACAACTAATAATCCGATCGACTTTGTTTTATGTGCAAAATTTGTGTTATTTTATTGCCTTTTACGCCCACTTCTTAAAATAAAAAAATTCGAAAATTTTTATATACCTTTCATCAGAACGAATTTTTCGAGAGTCCGGAAAAAATAGTTCCGGATAATCGAGGTTACTGATATTAAATAGGCTTCGTTCCATTCTTACATACTAAGCACATTCAAAATTTCAAGTTTCTATCTCAATTTGTTCGGGAGATAGAGCGGTTACAGACAGACAGACAGACAGACAGACACACAGACGGACGGACGGCAAAATTTTTTTTCTAAAAATATGTTTTTCGGAATCCCCAGTGTCCGAAACGTGTAAATCCGTCAAAAAAATTTTTTCGATTTTCAAAACGATTGCAAGACTTACCCTATACTACGTATGATGGGTAAGTAATATATTATCGATGATAATTTTCAGAAATTTTAAGCTACATTTTTGAGATTTTCATAAAAATTGCTCTATACATTTAGCTAATACACTATGTGCATTACATTTTTATTGCATTCGCGCATGCTCAGTGAAACATTATTTGGTAAACCTTCTCATTTTTCTCCCAATTTTTATTATTTTTTCAATTTTGATTGCAGAGTATTGTGTACAATTTTGTTTCTCATAGTCTCTCAAAAAAACATTTTCTTTACATTAAAAACACTGCAAATTATAAGCAAATAACTTGGCCAAATTTTTAACTGTTTTTATAAAAACCTTTATTTCTCTGCGAAGATACATGCTATCCTCATAAAATTGAATACAATTTATTACAATAAACCTCTTAAACATGCTCTAGAGTTTGAATACTTTTGATACATTTGTTTTTCATGGGTTATCCAAGAGATATTCGTTCTTTTTCCAATTTGTTGACGATCTCTTATGGGATCTTCGGGAAAAAAACTTCACGGAATTATATGACCTACTATTCTGTTTACACATCTGGAGTTTCAGGATAATCTTTCAAACATTTTTCTAAATATTTAACAAAATGTCTAAAATTGCAAGTGGTCAGTCATCATTGGCCATATAGCATGTATGTATTTCATACGCTTATACTGATCTAACCTAAAATGGCCAAATGATCATAATAATGGCTTTTCCGTCGGAAAAAGAAATCAAGGATAAAATTCTTCAGACCTTAAATATATTTTTAAAAAAATTCCAGGTTATTTATTTCTGGCTATTGTCTGTATTTTAATTTATTCTTCATTTAAGTCTAATCTTTTCTTTCTCCAAGGAGAATGTTCCATTTTTTAACTGTTTTTAAGTGTCTTTACAATAAAACTTTTAAAAACTACAGCTAGCTTCCTTTGTTTTTATTCCTAGCTGTTAACTTATTTCACGTTTAAAGTTGTTTTTCCAAATGATCAGCAGAAAAGTAAGAATTGGTCCTATTAAAAACTTGTCAGTATAAAAGTTGTAGATATTATTAAGAAGATATATAATAAATTTAATCGGATGTGATATCTTAAGAATTAACGAAGTTATGGACTTTTTTCTTTTTTCACCCCATTTTTTGTTTTCGTTTTTAATTTTTTATTGCGATAAGAATTGGTCCTATCAAAAACTTGTAAATAAAAAAGGTTTTAGATAATAATGTTATAATTAAGAACATTTATAATAAATTTAATTGGATTTCATACCTTGAGAATTGACGAAGTTATGATTTTTTTTCTTCCAAACACGCTATCTATTTTTTTTTTTTTTTTTTTGCCCTTTGAGCCCATTTTTTATTTTATCAAAAATCTGTCATGCATAAACTTTTGGCGCATCTTTTAGAAGTAATATAAATTTTAAAATTATTCGATATTTATTTTAATTAAAAAGTTATGGTGTTTTTTCGGTTTTCACAAAAACCTTGGCTATATCCACCCCCTTGGTCCAATTTTGTCCATTATCGAACTTGACCGAGATTTTATGCCCTTTGATTTTATGTATCAGTTTGGAAGATATTTGAGCAGGATTATAGAAGTTATAGTGTCCATATATACATATAGTGTGTGTGTATATACATAGATAAACGTTTTTGCTGATGGTAGTTTTTGGGTTTAGGGGTCATGAATGAAATGGATCTCCAAATTTTTTCCAACATAGGAGCGACCATAATAGGTAATATTTCATACGAAATCTCCCTAAAATTCTAGGTCGGCCAGATTTAATGAAAATGAAATCGGCTCGGACCGGTGCAGCTAATAAAGTCCATCGGAAGATATTGCTGTTTGTTTGACCTTGATTAAGTTAATGAAAATTACTGAATTGATTTTCTCTTTTTATCTACATTTAAACAATAATGTTTATTAATGATATTAAACAATGTTTATTGCTATTATTATTATTATTTGCAATTTTTTATATTTAAATCGATGTGTGAATATCTAAGAACGTATTGATTAAAAAATTAAGCTCAGTTCGGACAAATATAATGAAAATGAAATTGGTCTCTAAAAATGAAATTGGCCGGTGCAGTTAATAGAATGCGTCGGGCAAAATTACTGTTTGTTTTTATTGTTTTTTTTCGGGGGGGGGGGGGGAAGAAGGGACGTTATATACTAGCGCTGTCTCTTTCATTTTATACTTCCATAATATGCATGATTTAAAATACATTCTCAAAAATGCAGTTAAATAGCTATTTATAAACTATGAAAACCCAGGCATTTACCTGAAATTCTAAATATTAAATATCCCAGCACTATAAAAACTTGTAACTGGTGAGATACTTCAGTGATATAGTAGTTACTGCTTCCGTTTCTAAACGCCGTAAATTTTAAGATTAAATTCTGCAAAAGCATTTAATTATCTAATAACAACTATAAACATTGCTATTTTTGTGTTTATAGAACCATGATTAACGGATCTAACAGCAGTTTCTAAAAGCAGTTTCAAGTAACAACAACTAACAGCAATTTCAATATATTATCTACTCTGTTATTTCGTGTCTAATAAAATAAAATATGCATGAATTCATCTAATTTTGATTAATGGTAGTGTAATAGTCTTATGAAATTCAATCAATTCATCTACTATTGTATACAGGTTTAAAAACAATGTGTTATATAAAAATCAATAAATTACAGTAAAAAAAAATGTATATGGTGAATTTTGAGTGCCCAGGGATATGGATATAGTATCGCCATAACAGTTACTATAGTTCTTTTTCCCACAACGCTTTCTGCAAAAAATTTTTGGTTTCGTTAAGCATTTTGAACTTGATACCCACTTCCTCCTCCTCCTAAGCTACGCCACTGAAACCTATAAATACGGAACCTGATTATAACACAATTTTACTCTAAACTGAAAAATTGAGTGACATAATATATGTGACGAAAGAAATAGAATATATGCTGAAACGGAAACTTGTCTAAAACATAGTTACTTTCGCCAGTATGGCGATATTCGTTTTCATAGATTTTACTGTAAATTTTCTTTCATTTTTTTTAACTAAATAATTTAGTTTTAGTGTTGGTGTTTTTATTATTATTATTATTTTTTTTTTTATTATTTTTTTTTTAATTTTTTTTCCAAGTTTTTTTTTGTTATCAAAGCTGCACTCTGTAAATGTCTATAAAAGTCGAACTCCGCAATTTAAATAGTGTAATCTTGATATCAATGTACCCAATTTCCGACTAAAAACGTGCAGTAGTTCTTTCATTTAGGGGACGTAACCAATCATTTGTGACCACGCCTACTGATCCCTGTGACGCAATGAGCACCTGAATCCACAATAATGTCCGAATTAAAATGCTCCTGTTCGCATCCCGTCTATAGTGCATGGCGTGTAGACTGAAGCTGAGTTAGAAAAGTGTTTACTTTAGGCACAGGTGACAAAGGTATGGGTAATAAAGTGCAAGAGATACTGACGAGGAAAAAAAATCGCATAATTCGAAGAAAAATTAACGAGTTATAGAAAGGGTGAGGAGGGTGGTAACAAGCAGTAGGGGGAATCATTTTTTGTAATTGTTGATATTCACATTTGAAGGAGCTTAACACGGGTGAGTGATCTACTTAAGAATTTTTTTTTCTCATATATTAGTAAAAACGAATCTTTTTAAAGAAAAATTATATTTAAATCATATAAAATTAATTTTAATAATTGAATCACATTTAAGTTCTTTAAAAAAAGAATTATGTGTTATGGGAACAATTTACCTTTTCGATTAATTTTCTTTTTAAATTAATTTTAATAATTGAATCACATTTAAATTCTTTAAAAAAAGAATTATGTGTTATGGGAACAATTTACCTTTTCGATTAATTTTCTTTTTAAATTAATTTTAATAATTGAATCACATTTAAGTTCTTTAAAAAAAGAATTATGTGTTATGGGAACAATTTACCTTTTCGACAATTTTATTTATTTTTAAAAATATGGTAGAAGTGATGAATTTATTGCATTTCAATGTTCAACTAAAAGTAAATAAAAAAAAAATGTTTAACTGCATATTTAATTAAAAAATATTTATTTATTTTTTAAATTGCATTTTTTTTTAAAACTTTTACAACTTTTTTGAATATTATTATTTTTACTCAATGTTTTCTTTTTTTTTAATTTTCAAATGTTTATTAAATAAGACTGCGCATAGATTTTTAGATACAGCTTATATTTTATTTAATATAATTTTTTTACTGATATATATAGTTAAAAACAATGAGATGAAACATATCTTCATATATTTTTATTTTAAAAAAAATAATAATCTAAACAAAAATTCTGAAGACTGATTCCATTCGAAGATTTATCAGACACATAATAAAAAATATACACAGAAAATATACACATCTCTATTTCAATACAGGGAAAAAAAAAAGACTTAGCCTTTTTTAAAACAGGAAAGTGGTGAAAATATGAACATGGAGAAAAAGCTATTTAAAGTTTTAATTAGTATGGGTAATTGCGCTCTAGATGAATCAACAAAACTGACAATATCTCGGGATATAGTTGCTGTATGGGTAAAAATGATGTGTCAAAATTTTCATTATTAAACAGACTTTGATTAATATTTTTTAATCGATTTTTTCTTCAATTTTGAGGTAAATTGCCCCCTTAAAAAGTATTTTTAAGATTCCTTTAAATAAAATTAAAATATATTCATTTTTTATTAGCATTATAAATAACAAGTAACTGTTAAATAAACCAGCTACATAAAAAAAAAAAAAAAAAAAAAAAAAAAGAAAATGAAAATACCTTATAAAGAATTGTTAAACAAGAACAACAATAAGAAAAATCTTGCTGGTATTTTTCAAAAATTTTGAAAAAAAAATTAATAAAATATTGTTAGAAGAAAAGAAAGGGAGAAGTGAACAGTCTCTTATATAAAAATATAATAAATATATTCAAAATAATATAAACTAGTTGACTGTATAATAAAAACAGAAAAAGAATTTTTGTTTTCGGTAGATGTCTATGAATAAAAAAATCGTTAATTCCAAGAAAATGCACTTTAGAAAAAACAACAGACAAGCGAAAGACTAATTTTGTAATTGTTGTATTTCTCAAAATATAATTAAACTATTTAAAAATATGTTTAAAGGACTAAGTATGACAGTATATTACATATTGTAAAATAAAATGCATACAATGTTGAAAACTTTGAGGAATCTTAAACGAAACTTAACACGGGTGAGGTTGTCTACTTAACACATTATTTTATGCACAAAAAAGAAATAAATAACTGCCTTTGGAAACAAAAGAAGATATTCGAATTTATAATTATTAATAAATAATTTTGTTTACTAAGCGCATCAGAAATTATCATTTCAATTAGTCTCGTAATTTGTTTTACTACTTCTAAATATAATTAACTACTTAACTATTTATAGACATGTTTAAAGGACTTAAAATGTCAAATTATATTTACTTAAAATTTGAAATATGTATTTGTTTCCTTTTTTTCTGTTATTAAGTTTTATTTATAATAATATCAAATACATACAATATTTAAAATTGGCTTATCTACCTCTAAATATTATCAAAGTATTTTAAAACGAATTAGCATGTGAAATTAGATTTACTTAAAATGTGAAATATGTAGATCTTTTCTTTTTTATGTTTCTTTTAAGTTTTACGTACAGTTAAAAAAAATGTATAGAATATTAAAAATTGGCTTAACTAATTCTAAATACAATTAAACTATTTAAAAAAAATTAAAGGAATTAACATGTCAAATCACATTGACTTAAAATTGGAAAAATGTATTGTTTTCTTTTTATGTTTCCTTTATTAAATTTTACTTACAGTAATATAAAGTACATACAATATTGAAAACTGGCTTAACTACCTATAAATATCATTAAACTATTTTAAAACATATTTAAAGTGTTTAAATGAATTAACATGCTCAATTACATTTATTTAAAATGTGAAGTATGCATTTGTTTTCTTTTTTTTTATGTTTCTTTTATTGAGTTTTACTTACAATAATATTAAGTACATGCAAAATTGAAAACTGCCTTTACCTCTAAATATAGTTAAACAATTTAAAAACATTTTAAAGGGAATTTACTTATCAAATTGCATTTACTTAACATGTGAAATAGGTATTTGTTTTCTTTTATTAAATTTTGCATGCAATAATCTAAAGTACGTACAATATTGAAAACTATCTTTAGAAACAAAAGTCTTAGAATCGAATTTTCGATGATTATTATAATTTATTAGGTTTTAATATGTGTATTGCACAAATTATACGTTAATTAATGCCCCGATATATATTGGTATCTTTAAATAATAATTAATCTGTTTACCAAAATATTTAACAATGTTTAGCATATCAGCTTGTATTTACTAAATGTGGGCTATCTATTGGTTTTCTCTTAATATATTATTGCTATTTTCGTATTAAATTCTACGAACAGTAAAATAAAATACACACAATTTTAAATTTGATTTTGTAAAATTAAAAAAGAAGGTCTTAGACTGGAATTTCTAACAGCCATTTTAATTTATTGGGTTTTAATATATGTATTTCACAAATCATCTTTTAATTGATGCTTCATTCTATATTGGTACCTCTAAATATAATTAATATGTTTACCAAGATACTTAAGATTGTTTAACATATCAGCTTGTATTTACTAGTGTGAGCTATCTATTGGTTTTCTCTTAATATATTATTGTTATTTTCTTATTCAATTTTACATACAGTAAAATAAAATACATACAGTATTAAATTTGGTTTTTTAAAATTAAAAAAAAAGGCCTTAGACTGAATTTTCAAACAGCTATTTCAATTTATTAGATTTTAATACATGTATTGCACAAATTATGTTTTAATTAATGTTTCAGTTTATATTAGTAACCCTAAATATAATTAATCTGTTTATCAAAATATTTAAAAATGTTTAGCATATCAGCTTGTATTTACTAAATGTGAGTTACCAATTGGTTTTCTCTTAATATATTATTGCTATTTTCGTATTAAATTCTACATACAGTAAAATAAATTACATACAATTTTAAATTTGATTTTGTAAAATTAAAAAAGAAGGTCTTAGACTGGATTTTCTAATAGATATTTTAATTTATTGGGTTTTAATATATGTATTTCACAAATCATCTTTTAATATGCTTCATTTTATATTGGTACCTCTAACTATAATTAATCTGTTTACCAAGATACTTGATTGTTTTACATATCAGCTTGTATTTACTAGTGTGAACTATCTATTGGTTTTCTCTCAATATATTATTGTTATTTTCTTATTCAATTTTACATACATTAAAATAAAATACATACAATATTAAATTTGGTTTTTTAAAATTAAAAAGAAGGCCTTAGACTTGATTTTCAAACAGCTATTTTAATTTATTAGATTTTAATATATGTATTACACAAATTATGTTTTAATAAATGTCTCAATTTATATTAGTACCTCTAAATATAATTAATCTATTTACCAAGATACTTAATTTTTTTTAACATATCATCTTGCATTTACTAAATGTGAGCCATCTTTTGGTTTTCTCTTAATATATTATTGTCCTTTTTCTTATTAAATTTTACATAAATAAAATAGAATACATACAATCTTAAATTTGATTTTATAAAATTAAAAAGAAGGTCTTAGACTTGATTTTCCAACAGCTTTTTTAATTTATTAGGTTTTAATATATGTATTGCACAAATTATGTTTTAAATAATGCTTCATTTTATACTGGTATCTCTAAATATAATTCATCTGTTTATTAAGATAGCTAGATTTTTTAAAAACATATCAGCTTGTATTTACTAAATGTGAGCTATCTATTGGTTTTCTTTTAATATATTATTGTCATTTTCTTGTTAAATTTTACGTAATTATAAGGTCTTAGACTGGATTCTCTAACATCTATTTTATCTTATTTTGTTTTAATATGTGCATTAGAAATTTTATATTAGTTTTAGGACCGTAATTTATATTACGTTATTGATATCTCTAATAATTAAACTATTTACCAAAATATTTATATAAAATGATACGTCAATTTGTATTTATTTCACATTTTAAATATCTATTTATTTTCTTTTAGTGTATTATTATTATTATTTTCTGTCTTTGTCTTTTTCTTTCTTGCTTTCTTTTTTTTTTTCTTTTAAATTGAATATACAGCAATATAAATGCATAAAACCTTTGAAAAATATGGAAACAAAAGTAATAAAAGAAGATTTCTAATATATATTTTTATTTATTGAGTTTTAATGCATGCAGCAGAAAATTGCGTTTCAGTTAGAATTAAATTTCTCGTTGGTATCTTTAAATATAATTAAATTTTTTTAATCAAAATATTTCAATTAATTAATAGGCCACTTTTCATTTATTTTAAATGTAAACTATCTAATTGATTTCTTTCAATATATATCTATGTTTTTACCTTTAAAATTTTATACAATGATATAAAGAATATAACATATTAAAACCAGGTTTTGAAAACAAAATCAGTAATAATTGATTCAAAAAAAAAAAAAAAAAATATATATATATATATATATATATATATATATATATATATATATATATATATTAATCTGTATTGCTAAAATTCTTGCTTCGGGAAAATTACATTGCAGTTAATACCACAGTTTATACTAGAACTACTTCTAAATAGAATTAAGCTGTTTACCAATATATGTATTTAAAGAACTTTTACCAATATATTTATAGTAACTTGCATTTACTTAAAATGGGAAATATATCTTTATTTCCTTTGAATATTTTTATTTCAATCGGTTTTATACACAGTAATATGAAATATACAAAGTATTAATAATCGTTTTTTCAAAATAAAAGAAATAATCTCGAATTTCTAATAATTATTTAAATTTATTTTGTTTCAATAGATACCTATGAAAAATTGTACTCCAATTAGTACTTCTATTTATATAGTTTTTCTAAATAAAGTTGAATTCTTTAATGGCTTACACTAAAAGAAAAATAACATGTTTGTCTGTATTTGCTTAAAATGTGAAATATTTATTTATTGTAATCTTTTGTTTATCAGTAATATAAAGTACATATTAATGCATAAGAATGCTTCTATATAAATATGTAACTAAACTATTTACTAAATTGTATTAAAAAAACACATCATTTTGTAAATATTTAAAATGTGAAATATTTGTTTATTATATACGTACGCATACAGTAATAAAAAGTACGTATATAACACATAAACAAGCATGTAAAAACATGCGTTAAGCGTAGAATCTGAAACACTTTGCAACACATCCTGAAACCTTTAACAAAACTTCGTTATCCAGGGAAATGAAGTGTTACTGTTCAAAGCCAAATATTTACTCCAATACTTTTGAACAGCCCTGTATTTGATCTGTCGGTTGATAAGTATATATTATATAATGGGGAAATTTAGTTTAGCAAGAAAACATCTAATTGGTTGAAATTTTTCTTTCAGCTATTTATATTAATAGATTGAAACATACTTGAATACTTTCGTTCAGCCCTCTAATTTACCTAGTACCCTTATTACACGAAAGTGTTTTGCTAAAATTTAGTTCAAACAATAATACTCTTTTAGCTACTTAAATTATATTTCCAGAAATTATCACCCATAGGCAATCCTGTATCCAGTTCTTTGCGTGACCTTGTATATTTTTATATCTATTTTCTACGAACCTTTCTTAGTAAACTGAATGCAGTTCAACCTTAAAATGCATAATTTATTTTAAAACCACATTTAAGTATTGCGCTCATATTCAGTAACTTTTCTGAGCTCTTTTGTGTAGCCCTGTTATTTAGATCGCGCAACCATTAGCATTTATACACACCATATAATGTGTAAATATTTTGTGAAACTTAAAATCGCACACCATAATTAACAAAATGCATTTCATCCATCCAACAGACATCCTCCATAATATACAGTACTTCGGATAAAATATACTATTTGAAATCTTTTGAGTGTATCTGTAAATGCTAGGCACTTCGTATTAAGCATGAAATAACTCGTATAATTCCCCATCGACGTATATCAATTTGATTATTGTACGTGAAATCGTTTACCTTAATTAAAATATGTCGCAAAAATGCTCCCCTTTTTACTTTCTTCTATCTTTACAAGAAGAAAGTATTGGATTCATGAAAATTTTCGACTTCCGGTTTTCGACGGATTTATACGTTTTAGAAGGTCCTGAACACGTTTTGACTATTTTTAGAAAATGTCTGTCTGTGAGTCTGTCCGTCTGTCTGTGAGTCTGTGTGTCTGTCTGTGAGTCTGTCTGTCTGTATGTGACAAAAAATTTGTGGGCGCTCTATCTCAAGAACTAATGCTCGAAATTTAATAAAATTTTATATTCAGTTAGACCTTGATATGAATTAGTGCCTATTGGTTTTTGGTGAAAATTGGCCTGCAGGTGGCGCTGCTATACTACGTTTTTCATGATTTTCAAGATTGCTATATCTCAAGAGCTAATGCACAGAATTTCACCAAACTTCAGATTCTGTGACCCCTTGATGTACATAGACGCTGATTAAGTTTTGGTGTAAATTGGCCAGCAGGTGGCGCTGCTATGCCACGTTTTTCATGTTTTTCATGATAGCTATATCTCAAAAACTAATGCACAGAATTTCACCAAACTTCAGATTCCGCGATACCTTGAGATACATAGCCGCTGATAAGGTTTTGGTGTGAACTGCCCTATAGGTGGCGCTGCTATGCTACATTTTGCACGATTTTTGCGATTGCTATATCTCAAGAAGTAATGCAGAGAACTTCATCAAATTTTAGATTCTGTTACACTAGAATATATAACATAATTAGACGCTGATTACATTTTGGTGTTAACCTTGCAACAGGTGGTGCAGCTATGCTGCATTTTGCACGATTTTTCCGATAGCAAACAACAACCAAATCTCAACAACCAAAGCACAGAATTTCATAAAACTTCAGATTTTGTTACAAAATGATGTATAACATAATTACACGATGATTATGTTTTGTTATAAATCCTTCAACTGATCGTGCTGCTGTGCTATAATTTACACGTTAAAAAAAAAAAAAAAACTAGCTATATCTCAAGAACTAATGCACAGAATTTCATCAAACTTCAGATTCTTTTACATCATAACATAATTAGACTTTTTTTTTTTACATTTTGGCATAAATTGTCCAAGATATGGTGTTGCTGTGCTACGTTTTGCAAATTTTTTCTTATAATTATATCTCAAGAACTAATGGACGAAATTCCATCAAATTTCAGATTCTGTTAGGTCTTGACATCAATAGATGCTTATTAGGTTTTAGTACAAATTACCCAAGATGAGGCACAACTAAGCTCCTTTTCTCAGAATATTAATTAAATTTTGCGTTTTAGGCTTTTCGGATACCAGAATCTCATTAGGCTAGGTCAAATGTTCGAGGAAATTCGATAGTGGGTAACTTTGGGGTCACCACGTTTTTTTTTTATATATATATATATATATATATATATATATATATATATATATATATATTAAAATGTACTTATGAGATAGAAGAAAGTTTCGGGATTGACACATCCAACTAGTTTATTATCTAATGGAATTCTTTTGTGTGGCCCTTTAAATAAATAATTATTCTTTTCACTGCATATTTTACAAAATTCATATTTTAGTGCACTTCGTAGATGCATATAAATTTGAATATGTTTGACAGGGTGTGACATCTTAAAAATTCATTTGAAACGTTTTTTCCCCATACGCTGTAATGTAACGGAAAAATTTTGACTGTTCCTGTAAATAAACTAATCATGGTAGAAGCTTCATTTTCAATAGGGTTCGTGCTAAGGTAAACGTCAATAACGTCCAAAACTTTTATGGTAATCTGAGTATATATATGAGAGTTAGAGCGCGGCCTGCCGGATGGCCATGCGGTCAGACGGTCAGACGGCCAGATAAACCGAAAGCATAAACACTTTTCAACTTTGTTGGAAAGTGTTAAAAACTACTGATCTCGGATTTCTAATAATTACTTCAATTTATTATGTTTCATTAGGTGCATTTGAAATAATGCGATTTAATTAGTGCTTCAATATAAACAATGGTGTTTCAATAAAACTTTTTTAAATTTATATCAGCTTCTCTAACTACAGTGAAACCTCCAAATAAGGGACACTCCGAATAAGGGACACCTCTATTTAAGGGACAAAACTTCCGGTCCCAGTCCCTTGATATAGCACGTGTAATGTATTTACCTCTGAATAAGGGACACTCGATTTAAGGGACACTTGAAAATGAGATTAAAGGGACTGGTTTTTGCATTTTATGTAATGAAGAAATCTGTGGTGAAAATTAAAATGCAAATTTTTGTGAACTTATCAAACAGATAAACAGTCATGTTGATATAGAGCAAATACGACACAGTTAACGATAATTTATGTACAACAATTCTGATCCGACATCAGTAAGTTATCCGAGTTGAAAATATTGCTGAAAACTGTGAGGATTATTCTGAAAGTGGAGAATAAAAGAAAATTGTGAAACAAAAACAATACAGATGCTTTTAGACTGTTCTCAAATCCTAAAAAAGCAACTTTAAAGACATAAGTTTTAATTTATTTCTATTCGGAAATGTCTGAAACTAGGAAGTGTTGTTGTTCAGAAAATATGTAATCGACCAGTTTTCTCTTTTTTTTCGCAAATGTGATAGATTTTTTAGAAAATATTTTCAAAGTGGACGGTTTTGAACCGAATTTCCACGTGAAAGAAGAATAACTACTTAAGAAAGGGTAAAAAACGTCTTTGTCACATGATCAAAATCGCTTATAACGTCAATAATTTACTTAACGAAAAATTGAAAACACTGTTCAATTCCATCTCGCTTCCACAGTCATGCATATTCATTTTAATTTGAATTGTGTCAAAACATTTTCCATTTTCGCAGCAGAGCAGTCGAGATTTGTTGCTTTAAAATACGCAAAACAATTGAATACTTTTTTTCTTGTAAATACTGCTGGTAATGAAGAACTAAAATTTAGAAGTATGGTAAATGAACACTTGAAAGGTTTGTACTGAAAAATTGAAATTTGCAAAACAATTCCTCTTGGCTGATTATTTCAAATAAAATTATTTCAAAATTTTTATACTTTTTGCATTTACACAATTTGAAAAAAAAAAAAAAAAAAAAAAAAAAACAGTAGTTCTACAAATTATTTAATGATTTAGTAATTAATTAAAAATTTTAATTAATTAATTCTCTTTACTTTCTTTTGTCTGATTAACGTAATTTATACATTTAGGGTACATTTAAATTTCATCTTCTTATTTTACATCCTTCTTAACGATTAATTAAAAATAACATAAAAAACTCCAAATAAGGGACACCTCTGTTTAAGGGACAAAAGTTCCGGTCCCATAGGTGTCCCTTATTTGGAGGTTTCACTGTATAATTAAACTATTTACTAACATTTGTCTGTTTATTAGACAGTTCGTACTTACTCAAAATGTGCAATATCTATTTGTTTAGAATACTAATTTAAAATACACATATTGTAAACTAACTTTGCAAACAAAAGAAATTAATCTTACAATGAAAATCTCCATACGGACATATACTCCAAAAGATCTGAAAAAATTACAAAATACTCTTTTTATGAGGATATATATGTTTATAAAAAATTTCGGCGGAACCTCCATACAGTGTCCGTAAAAAAATAATGAAAATTTCGTTATTTGGCAATTTATCATTGATTGGCGATGGAATGCAATTTCAAAAAATACTTTTTTAATGTTAAATACACTTTTAGGTAAAAAAAGTTTCATGCAGAACTTATTTAGACAGATTTAATTTAAATAACTTTAGTTTTGTCAGACTTAGTTTAAGTATAATTTTGTGATATCGATATTTACCTGTATTTATTTTCAAATTTCACCATCAAAATTTGCGATTTAAAACGAAATTAATAGTTTAAATTAATTAAAATTGTTTCAAGCTCAAAGTCCAATTGAGCATTGTAGATTCGATTTTGTTGCTATGGAAACATCTGGTTTTTATTTTTGAATACGCTTAAATGTGTGAAAACAATTTTTCTCAATATGACTTTTTTTTATACATGGAAATATTTTTTCCAGTGATAAGTTAAATAGCTATCTCAACAAGTAATATATATATATATATACAGGGTGTCCGAAAAGTCTGGAAACGGCCGAATAACTCGAGAAATACATATGAGATTGAAAAACGTAAATATACGTGTTAAATATTTTTAAATAAGCTACTCTGTGATGCCAAATTTGACCTTCGAAACTGACTCCCTGGGGGTCAGAGGGGGTCCAACTTTGAAATCTTAAATTATAACCCCCATTTTTTATTGCAGATTCGGATTCTACGGACAAAAATACGTAACTTTTGTATTTGATGTTTATTTCAAATCTTCGTTTATCACGGTGTAATCGAGCATATTAAATCGATACATATTCCCGCTTTTCCAACGGGATTTTCCCTAATGGAAACTGATTGGGCAGAATTTTTGACGTCAAATTCCTCGTCTTTTGTAGGAATAGCGTTTCCTGAAAATCACCCGTGGCGATTATTTCAATAGTACTACACTGTTAAAAATTTGACCCATTTGCTGCAGCGTCACTCCACAGCTATTATAGAATATATCTTTTGTGACCAATGAGAATGCTCCATAACACAGTAAAGTAATCGTTTTCTATAAAGGCGGTGGAGTGACGATGCAGCAAAAGGGTCAATTTTTTTACAGTGTACTTTACTGTGTTATGGAACATTCTCATTGGTCATGAAAGAGATATTCTATAAAAGCTGTGGAGTGACGCTACAGCAAATGGATCAAATTTTTAACTGTGTAGCACTACCGAAATAATCGGCACGGGTGATTTTCAGGAAACGCTATTATTGCAAAAGACGAGGAATTTGATGTCATAAATTCTCCCCAATTAGTTTCGATTAGGGAAAATCTCGTTGGAAAAGCCGAAATATGTATCGATTTAATAAGCTCAATTATACCGTGATAAACGAGGATTCGAAATAAACATCAAATACAAAAGTTATGTATTTTTGTCCGTAGAATCCGAATCTGCAATAAAAAATGGGGGTTATAATTTAAGATTTCAAAGTTGGACCCCCTCTGACCCCCAGGGGGTCGGTTACGAAGGTCAAATTTGGTATCACTGAGTATCTTATTTAAAAATATTTAACACGTATATTTACGTTTTTTAATCTCATATGTATTTTTCGAGTTATTCGACCGTTTCCAGACTTTTCGGACACCCTGTATATTTATATTACAAATTTAAAAATTTTTCGCCAAAACTAACCTTTATACTATCTTAATTTTCTTATAATAATATTCCGTACTTACTTCAAATTATTAAATTAAAATCTTGTTTCTAAATCTAATCTGTTAATCCTTATGCAGACGATATAAATTCTTAATTTGCCATAAAAAACATTATTCCAGTATGCGTAAATTTAAAAAGATGGCTCTAAATTAAAAATATTCTTAATTAAAACTTTATTTCTTAATATTCCAAATAAAACTGATTTCTTCTATGTTTTTATCAACCCTTTTTAAGAAAGTCTTATTAAATTTATTCCAAAACCATACCTTTCAAAAAATATCATTATTTTATTTTATCTATTTATTTATTTTTCCTACGTCAACCTTTGATGTGTGCATATTAATAAATTCATTTCTTTTCTTTTTCTCTTAAAATTAATCATTTATAAAAATCGTCTGCCTAAGATATTTAAAATTCTGAGTCAATTATAAATTGGTTAAATATTATTTTTTTTAAAATAAATTTATCGTTTGTGGAAAATAATCTCGTAGCTGGACAAGAATTCTGTTTACATAAAAGAATGATGGTTTGAGGTTACAGAATGTTCCAGAACTTTCTTTTTAGTTTAAAAAGGTGGAAGTCTCGAGATGAAAAAGAAGATTTCTTGGGTTGCTTCTTCGATGAGGACAGCTCGCTGAAATAATGATGGAATTTTTGCAAAAGGAGCTTTTCCTTCCTCATTATTACGAATTTAATAAATGAATTTACAGCAGCCCATGACTAATTATTGGATCTTCTACATTTATTTATTTATTTTGTTTTTTCCTCGCTTGCCATGACTGTGTGTTTCTTTTTAACCAGTGGAAATAATTCGAGTTCTCCTTAAATCGTCACATATATATAATATATTAAACTCTCTCATTGTTTATGTTATATTCATTCTAAAATTCCAGCAATTTTCAATTGCATAAAAATCGTTTGCTTTAGTCGATGAAAGGTGCTGCTCGCCAAATCGCGTGACGCGTTGACCTTTTCACCCCAAATATTCGAAAGTATTTTATTTTTTTACATACTTTTCACTGTAATTCCGCTTTTAATTTTGACTGATCCTTTATTACATACATAAGTAGTTTGATTATTATTTTTTTCAAAAAATTCTGAGTATGCCCAATATGGAGACCTTCCTTGTTAGACTTAAATGTATTAATACTAATTTAATTTATTTTGTTTTAACAAGGGCATTTGAAAAATGACGATTCAATTAATGCCTCAATGTATATCGTTCCTTTAAATATAACTAAACTATATACTAATTTATACATAAAGAATAACATGTCTGTTTGTAATTATTTAAATTTGAAATATCTGTATATTGTACATACAGTAATATAAAGAACGGATAAAAACTAATACTAATAATACTAATAAAAGAATAAGTCGCTCTGTCAGTGTGTGTGTGCGATGGCTAGCGAAAATTAAGGCACGTACAAAGGTCATTTTTCTGCGAAGTTAGTCCAAGGTCTGTCCTGATGTGCCTGAAGCTCGGAATTTTAAATTTTTTTATTAGTTTCGAATATATTAATTACAAAGCTCAAATCCCTCTCATCAAAAAGTCATTTTTTAATGCTCGGAGAACGAAAGCGCTTGCACATACGCACAAACAAATTTACGCTCTGAAGCAAAGGAAGAAGCATTTTTCCGAAATTACTTCTGTTTCGGGATCATTTTGTTTAAATCCAAATCAACCAAACTGCTCAGCGCAGTTAAACTTCAAAGACATATTTCAACGATGGTACTTTTAGGACTCAAATGCTATAACCAATTCGAAAAAATGTTGCAGTTAATCCTTTGAAAAAAAAATCAAAAAGGATCGTTTTTACCAAAATTATTTGTCTCCCTTTCGTTTACGCCCCTCCAGGGCGCAATTTTTTCAGATATAAACAAACCAAAAATGTAATCTTAAAGCTGAAACTTTCTTTTAATCGATGATGTATTCGGTTTTTAAAATATGGATTTTAACTCTTTCAAATACACTGGCAAAAAAAAAGGTTAGTTTGCTCCGACTGAGAAAATATTATTTCTACGCTAAGATTATCTAAACGTACATATTTTGACACAATCTTTTAAAAGCATCTTAATAGACACACCCCCTAAAAATATTTCGAAACGTTCGGATGGGTAGAAATATTTTTTATAAAATAAAATGTGCGAAAAATTTGACGAAATCAATAAAAACCAGATTGTTTAATTGCGTTTTTCCTCAGCACGGTGCAATTCTATAGTTACCAATAAATGAAAAACATATTCTTAAAGCTAAAACATTTATCTAATTTATGGTGTAATCGGTTAAAAAATATGAGATTTAACTCTTTCAAATGCACCGGCAAAAACGAATCACATCGTGGCTCATGGAGAGTATTTTTTCAACGCTAAAAGTAACTAAATGTTTGTATTTTAACACACTATTTTAAAGCATTTCAGTGAATCAGATTTAGATCAATTACAAAACTTTTGAAACGTTCGGATGAGTAGAATTATTTCTTACAAAATAAAATGTGTGAAAGATTTTACGAAGTCAGTGAAACTTGAGTGTTCCATCGCGATGTCGTTCGCTTTCGGTTACGCATAGATTACAAAAATCAAATCATGCAGAATATAAAATACCAAACATCATATGCTTTCAATTCTATATCTTTTCGCGATTTTTCCATTTAAAATTTTTAATTTGACAAAATGGATTTAAAGATATAAAATTATACAAATTTGAGTTTCATTTAAGGGTCAATTAGAAAATAGGGAACAGATTTGAAAACTGAATAACACCACATGCCCGGTAAACGCCGCCGGGTAGATCAACTAATAATATATAAAAGTATTATTCTCGAATTTCTAATTTTTATTTCAATTTATTTTGTTTTATTAGATGAATCTAAAACAATGCGCTTTAATTAGTGCTTCAATTTATATTAATTTTTCTATTTATAATTTAATTATTTACTAGCGTGTTTAAAAACAATTTGTATTTACTAAATGTAAACTAATTTTGGAAAGTAAGAAAATAGTTTTAGAATCGCATAAATATCAGTTTAATTTATTTTATCTTAATAAGTGTTTTGAATAAATGATGCTTCACTTGCTGCCAAAATCTATATTAGTGCCTCTAAATAAAATTAATTTTTTTACCAATATACCAAGAAATCAAAATGATAATTTGCATTTACTTCCTCAAAACAACGGTTGGTTGTACAGGAGAATATTTTTATCAAAATTGTATTGAAAGGACGTAAAATAAAAGTATATAAAATGCTATTTAGAAAGAAACAGGGAAAGAAAATTTAAATAAATTGTATTTACTCAAAATGTGAAATATCTATTTATTTTATATACTTATATAAAGTATACATATAATGTTGTAAACTAACTTTGGAAAGTATGGAAATAGTTTTAAAATCGAGCGCATAAATATCAGTTTAATTTATTTTATCTTAAAATGTGCCTTTCATAAATAACGCTTCATTTATTGCCAACGTCTACATTAGTGCTTTTAAATAAAATAAAATTGTTTACCAATATATTTAAAGAAATCAAAATGCTAGTTTGTATTTACTTCCTCAAAACAATGTAAATTGGCTGTGCAAAAAAAAAAAAAAAAAAAAAAAAAAAAAAATGTTTTTATCAAAATTTTGTTTAAAGGAATTAACTAAATAGATATAACATGTTATTTAGAAAAAAAAACAGGGAAAGAAAATTTAAATTAATATTAATTTTATGAGCATTTTATAAAAATGCAGTAATGTTTCCATACACTCAGAAAATTAAAATGTGAATTATCTTTTTTATTTTCTTTTAATGTATTTTTATTCATTTTCGTCTTAAATTTTATGTAAAATAATATAATACTTTAAATATAGAAAACAACCTTTTTGAAACGACGAAAAAAAAGTAAATAAAAAAGTACCGTTTATTTCTAATAACTTATTTTGTTTTAATATCTACATCTGATAAATAGCATTTCAATTAATGTTTCAATTTACATAAGATGTTTCAGAAAATGGCCTTTAAAATTTGCGTTTAGAAACTAATTTCCAGGCATGACAGCAGCACAAGAGAAGAAAAAAACTGCCGTTCTGGGGCAATAATCGCTTATAAAACAAGGTTTAATTCATTTATCATAAAAAATTAAAAACTGTTCGATTACAAATCACTTCAACAGTCACTCCTACCTTTATCATGCTTGAAAGTCTAAAGGGGAGTCAGAAGATTTTGCGTTGTGGAGCGAGGAAAACATCTTTTGTGGACCATCTTACTTCATTAGTAGATTATTTTAAAAGAATATTGTCGATACACAAAATATTCTTTATTTTCGTCACATAAAACTTTCTCAAAAGAATTTATAATAATCGCAATAATTAAATTCGTTTTTATTTTTCATAACTTTGAAATTAATTTTACAACTGTCCTTTAAAACTTTGTCCCTGTAATATATATGTATGTATTTATGCATATACAGGGTGTTTCGCTACCAGACTGACCAACTTTGAGGGATGATAGTAGACATGAAGACAAACATTATTAAATAGGAAACCATGGGGCGCAAACGTCTCCTGTAGGAGCTAGGGGCCATTAAAAATTAAGGCTCAAAATTTCAAACGATGATAAAAAACGGAAAAAAAGGTCGATTCGTTTGCGGTTTTCACTAAAATCATTCTTTATATCACATTTTTTTTAGAAAAAATTTTTAAAGGTTACTTTCAAAAATTGTCGATAGAGGGCGCTTTAGACTTTAGAGAAATGAACAACTACTTTTTACCGTTATTTTGTGCATGGGGTTGAAATTATTCTAAAGTTTAGGCTTTAGCTTAAATTTTAAGCCCAAAATCGGAAACATTGAGATCGGGTAACTACCGAAAATTGAACTATGAACAGAGGGGGAGATTTTAAATGCTCATAAATATTGGATTTACGAATCGATTTTGTTGCGGTTTGCGTGTAAGTCATTCCTTTACTAATTATTTTATTCAAAATCACGTACAGCTTTAGTGTCCTCTTTTTTTGATAGAGGGCGCTTCCGACACATCTCTGACATTTCTATGGCATTACTCCTGGGTGTTTTACTACCATACTAATATACTTCCAGGAAGTGTTAGCGATGCAAAGACGACTCGGAATCACATAGGAATATAACGTTGGAAATTCCTTTTTTGCAAGTTACCATTAAAGGAAGCAGAGAAAAAAGTAACAGAAACAGCAGAGAAAGAGCGACACGTTAATGTGAGAGGAAAAGGTTTATTTAAAGGTTTTAGTAGAAAAGGTGTTCGAAATTACGACCAGAAATAGTCCAGCAAGTTTGACAGCGACGGCAGATGGCGCTGCGGTTTCCTTGCGGTAGATTGCGCTAAACGGTAATGCGCCTAAGCAGCGATCCTTTTGAAGTGATCATTCACGAACCGGTTCCAAATGTAGTATTATGAAGTATTTGAACGATGAACAGCACGATAGGGCTCCTCTACATTTTACCAATGACGTTTGCCGACACTTCAAAGTAACATATGGACAGTGGTGGATAGGTCGTGGCCCCGTTCACTGGCCTGACAGATCGCCGGACCTATCATGTATGGACTTCTTCTGCTGGGTTCAAATGAAAAATTCTGTGTATGAAACTCCCGTACCATCAGTTGAAGACCTCGCAGCTGATATTTCTGTAGCTGCCAGAAAAATATCAGAGATGCCAGAAATCTTTCAAAGCGTGAGGAATTCCACGCAACGCCGCTGTCAAGCATGCCGGACTATTTCTGGTCGTAATTTCAAACACCTTTTGTAGTAAAACATTTAAATAAATTGTTTTCTGTCACATTAACATGTTCTTTTTCTGCTCTTTCTGTTTTCTTTTCTCTTCTTCTTTTAACCGTAACTCGCAAAAAGGCATTTCCAACGTTACATTCCTATGTGATTCCGATTCATCTTTGCATCGCTAACACTTCCTGGAAGTATGTTGGTCTGGTAATAAAACACCCAGGAGTAATGCCATTGAAATGTCAGAGACATGTCGAAGCGTCCTCTATCAAAAAATGAGGACACCAAAGCTGTATATCATTTTGAATAAAATAATTACCAAGCGAATGACTTACACGCAAACCGCAACAAAATCGATTTGTTTGTCCAATATTTATGAGCGTTTGAAATCTCCCCCTCTGTTCACAGTTCAATTTTCGCTAGTTACCCGATCCCAATATTTCCGATTATGGGCTTAAAATTTAAGTTAAAGTCTAAACTTTTGAATCATTTTAACCCCATGCACAAAATAACGGTAAAAAGTAATTGTTCGTTACTCTAAAGTCTAAAGCGCCCTCTATGAACGATTTTTGAACGTAACCTTTAAAATTTTTTTCTAAAAAAATCGTGATATAAAGAATGATTTTAGTGGAAACCGCAAACGAATCGACCCATTTTTCCGTTTTTTAACATCGTTTGAAATTTTGGACCTAAAACTTTAATGGGCCCTAGCTTCTGCAGAAGGCGTTTGCGCCCCATGGTTTCCTATTTAATAATGTTTGTTTTCATGTGTACTATCATCCCTCAAAGTTTGTCGGTCTGGTAGCGAAAGACCCTGTATATATATATATATATATATATATATATATATATATAATTATTTTTAATTTGCTTCCTACATCGTCGTCACTAAATCGTTATTAATGATGAAACGTACCATTAAAATTTAATTTCGTAGAATCTTAAACGGCTATTATTGCATGAAATTAAACGACATGTTCAAATTCTATTCTCATATTAAATGCAACCAGTTTTCTTCACGATTAAAAACAAATTCTATAACGAAACACTTTTATGTTACACATATTTTTTTAATTAAAGTAAATAAATAAAGAAACTGACGCTTCACAAAAGTGTTTGAACTATTCAAGGATACGTTTGAATTTATTTTGATCGATATTTTTTCTTTTATTTTAATATACATTTTTTTTATTTTGTTTTTCAGATAATACAATTTCCTTTCATCATTGGTGGTTAAGCAAACATGTCTTCTGGTAAGATGCCGGAATACACGATGCTGACCCCTCTTGCACTCACCTCGGACGTCATGTCACACGATTTCGAACAGCTAGTCAGCTTAGGATTGACTATGCCCTGCGAAATAGTTCCTCACTATCCCTTCGTCAACATGGTAAGCCCTGGTTTGGGACAGACAGTAATTATTGAGAACAATTCTCCCGAACCTTCAAGAAGCAATGCTAGTCGCGAAGAAGATGATCATGCGGATGATGAGGATGATGATGACAGATGTGGAGCTGGTTCATCGGGCTGCAACAGCAATTCCGGGAATTGCGAAGGAGACTCCGATCCTGGTGAAGGTAGAATAGCCAAAGATCCTTTTGCTCCGCAGTGTAAAATACCCCTTCCAAGTCCCTTCTCACCATACGAATATTGGTTAGAACCTTCTTTTATCAGAAGGAGGAATGAAAGAGAAAGGCAACGTGTGAGAAATGTGAACGATGGATTTGAACGGTTGAAAAATCACTTGCCAATCAATTCCAAAGACAAAGATAAGAGGTTGTCAAAAGTAGAAATTCTCAGAATGGCAATAAGGTACATTCGAAATCTGCAAGATATGTTGAAAAACGATGCTATGGATGATAGTAAGGAAAATATGGCATGCGTTAATTCAGAATCAGACTGAATTTTTTTTTCTTAAAAAAAAAAAAAAAAAAAAAAAAAAAAAAAAAAAAAAAAAAAAAAAATTTGTTTTTACATTCCACCTTTTAACATGAGAAAAAAGTCTGGCATTTCCATCTTGATCCGTACAAAAACGAAATATTTAATCTGAAAGGTAGTTATCTCGTAAAAAGTTATTTAAAATCGTAGTTATATATTTGTTTAGAGTATTTTAAATTCCCAGTAAGCGAGAATAAAAATAAAAAATTATATAAACTGGTTGTGTTGTCAATATTATATCAGTAAACTTGTTAAAAAACTAAGGATGTAGCAATTACATGATAAATTTATGCTATTTTCAATTAAATTCGTCATAAAACAACTAAACAAATGTATTTTTTTGTTTTTTGAAGAAAACATTTGTGCTTCTGTGATCACAAGCCCAGCTAAAACATCAGTATATCATAGAATCTATTTATTTATTGCTTTTCCCTGTGGTTGTCAAATTGCAAGTCATTATTCCTTTTCCATAAATAGCAAGAATGACAATTAATCCTTTTAACAATTGGACTTTTATGAACCATGCATTATCTGAGCACATATCATAAATCTGAGCTCAAAATGTTTTACAGAATCTCTTGGAACATTATATATTCTTATGGCTATGCCTGTATCATCACTCTTACATTCATAATACACAAGTTTCATGTTTTAAAACACATTTTATATACCTCCTCAATTGCGTATTTGTTAAATTTTGTGGTATTTTGGAATAGATAAGTTAAAAAATATATGTAATATTTTTACAGATTAATGTATTTTAGCATTAAAGATTGATGACATAGAAACTTTAACACGGTGTTTATAGGAATTTGACTTTTTACAAATATCAGTTATACATTGTATTTTAGGCAATAAAACAGAATGAAAATATCTCTGATTCCTTTATGCTTGTATACAAATTTCTATAAATGTTTTTACTATCATATTTTGATAAAATTACAATTAATAAGGGATACTAAGGGTTAACATGTCATTAGGGCTAAAAAAGATTAATTGTCTCATAAATCAGTTAAATGTTCAGGCTTTGATTAATGTATACCAGTACCAGTATGACTTCGAAATATGCATTAAACAATATTCTTTCCACTTTAGTCTCAAAGTTAAAAGCAAAACATTTCTAATTGGGGATTTTTTATTGTTTAATAAATACATGATTTGATAAAGTATTAACTCTATTTTTAACAATTGCATGTGACTGTGAAACTTTTATTTTTACCGCTATTAATTGACAGTGATTGCTTTGTGTTATTGTTATTCACTTTATACTTCATCTACACAATTGTGTAGGTGATCTTAAGGAAAAAGAAAAAGATTACCTTTTGTTGTGTGGTTTAAAGACGAATCTACAACCACTAGTAGCTTGAATTCTCCCTTGACGTAACCCGAAATCCGATTTTTTTCCCAATCAAATATGATTTTATTAATTAGGGTTTACCATCTAGATTTTTAATTTCTACTAAAAATCTTAAAATTTTAAAGAGATAAATAGTGCATTTCTACCATGCAATATCTATGTTAAATAATATAGGTTTTATCTCTCCCTTTCCTAAAAATAGTGTGTCTTATTCTTTTATTTTTATTGAAATTAATGCAATAATTAAAATTCTATGCATCATTTTATTCAAATTTTCTTAGAATATTGCATTATATTATGAAGAATAATTCCTTTTGTTGTAAATTTTGCCAACCGATTAATAAAACTGATGGCATAAAAAAATGTTTAATTATTGTATCCCATCAGAGCTCCCAGTCGAAGTCTTAAGGGGCAAAATACAGTTCCCTAATTAAGTGTTTTTCTCATTTTATAATTAAGCTATGACTAATATATTTTAATTCAAATGTAATTTAATCAAGTGTATCTGAACCCCACCCTCTGACTACTCATTGATTTTGACTCTTCCTTCCCTAATTTTAATATTATAATAAACGATGAAAAGTGAATGAAATGCATATATTTATACTTCAACTTATATTTTTATGCAAAAATAAATAAAAAAATGAATAAATAAATTAGTGGACTCTGTCATATTCAATCATCGCCTAATTTTGTAACCATCTTCCTTGTTATATACACTGTATAACATGGTACGAAATTTATGTAACAATTGTTTTCTAGAAATTCGCACAAACTTTGTAGCTATGCGAAATAGTAAAATAATTCTAATGAGGCGAAATCTGTGCGCAAAGTGTTGCGTTATCCTATATAAGGGGTCCCCCATTAGCCGAATATTCATTAACCCTCTAAGCGTTTGTCCCGTAATATTCCGTACACTAAGCTGCAGGTTTCAGTGCAATATAAGCAATGTTTAAGATATTATAATTCTATAAATTTAATGAATTTTCATAGCATTGAAGAATGATTAAGACTCTCAAGTATTACATTGATATTCCTAAATAAGATTTTTTATGCAATATTGAAAGAATCATATTTTATTAGCATTGAAGACAAAATGCAGAGAAAACAACTTTACAATTTTACCCATTTGCAAGACGCTTGGAGGGTTAAGTAATTTGTATTTTTCGCGAAAGGAGTAAAAAGAGAGCTGTCTGCGTGTGCTTATGTATAAGTTTTATGAAGGCAGTATTCATTATAAGAATAAGTTCATCGTGACCCTTTTTTCTGAAAATATTGAAATAACCTACATGCAATCTTCTACAACGTTACTAGAATGAATTTACGGCCGAAAGACAACCAGGATCCTGTAGAAAGGTCAAAAAACTGTCTAAGCCAAAGTTACAGCAGTTGAAACGATTGTTTGGCGAAAAGGACCGAGTATATTAATCCATCCCAAGGCGCGGCGTTCAAATACAGTATATTATATAGTGTAAATACAGTGTATACAGATACGTTCAAATATTCAAATACCTTGCGACCTACATAAAACAATCACCAAGAAACTTAACATCAAATATCTCAAGAAAAGAGTCATACAAAAACGAACAAAAACAAATGATTGTCGCTAAAACGAAGTGTAGTGGCACATTCAAAAAATTCTCGAATCAAGCATTCATCTCGGATAGCGAATACATTGCAATTTAAAAATATACTGTAAATTTATCCCATAATATGTAATAGTATTCTTTAAAGGAATCTTAATTATATCTGCTAAGTGAAATCGGAATTTTTGTAAATATTGAGTCGTGCTAGATCTATTTTCACTGATTTTGGGCTGGGCCGTGAACCATGAAAATATAAATGGGTCGGGATAGGCCCAGGCCGAACTTTTAATTTTAACACAGGGACGGGCCAAAATAGCTGTCATTCGGGCCGACCCCGGAATGGAAATTACCGTATTTTCGGGTGTATAGCCCGCACCCAGTGTATAACCCGCACACTTAAATCGAGCAGTGCAGTAAAAAAAGTTCGTGTATAACCCGCGGAGATACATCGGTGTATAGCTCGCAGGCTATACACCATTTACGAACATATATTTCGATCAGGGTTCGAAATTAGAAGCTATTAGTCATAAATTTTTAACACAAATTTACCAAATTTTTTGTGATGCATAATACCTAAAGTAATTCGGCTAAAAAAATTAAGATTATCAGTACCGTAATTTTCTGAAGGAACGCTGCGGCGTTCACATGTTTTAAGTTAAAATTTCAAGCTATGCGGCGTTTAAGCGCATTTTTTTTCAAACAAGCGTAATATTTTTTCTGAATTTTTCCGAAAAAAAAAAAAAAATCGGTGATAAATTCAAAATTTCGGACATAAAATGTATACATTGGTTCCCAAAAGGAACGAATCCTCGGAATCGATCGTAAATGCACCAACTCTGAAAAGGAACGATTCCTCGGACTTTGTCCGAAATGAAACGACTCCGGAAAAGTTCGATTCCTTGAACTCGTTGCGAAATGAACATGGAAGTACTAATGAACTAAAGTACTGATATCTTTCTTAGTCTTTTTCTTCCTAAATAAGTACTAATATCTCTCTTAGTTCCATGGTAATGAAACGACTCTGTAAAGGAATGATTCCTCGGAATCGATTCGAAAAATACTGACTGCTCTGAATCGTTCCGAAATCGTATAGATCACGCACTTTTTTTTTTGTTCTTTGCAACAGGGTAGGGTAGATTATTTTTTTGAAAAATAAACTAAAAATGATCTTAAATTCAGAATCATCGAGGTTGGAAGGGTTCCGGATTTTGGATCTTGTACTCTACTAACGCTATGGGGTGCTGCAGCACCAATTCGCTAGCAAATTATTTTCTGATATTTTATTTACAGATTTTATTATTTTTTTTAGGTCTCGCATATAAGTCGACCCTCCACTTGGAAGTTCTTTTTTTGTATAAATTTCTCGACTTTTAGGCGAGTATATACGGTAGCTATTATAGATCTTGTTAGTTGGCTATAGTTGCGACAGTTTTTCCAAACCCAGAAATAACTGTATTTAAGCAGTAAAAAAAAGCCTTTACAAACATGGGAGAACTCTCTAAATTTCGCCGCATAGCGAAAAAAATGTACTAATTTCGATGTTTTTATCAAATTTTTTTAGGTTTAAAAATTGTAGAAAAATATCACGATTTCCAATTTAAAAAAATCTTTGTATAACCCGCACCGTGTATAAACCGCAGCGGCTTTTTCGAAGGTTTTTTTCTTGTATAAGCCGCGGATTATACACCCGAAAATACGGTGTGCCTTGTACAGATCTCTAGAATCGGTCCTTATACAGTAGGTATAAAGTTTAGTACTAGTCATTTCAGCTTAACTTAGTAACCATTGCTTTAGATAGGTAGAAGTAGGGCCTCCAGAGTAATGCTAGCACCAGAACCCTAGATAGTGTATAAATAACCCCGATGTTAAGAAATTTTGAAAAATTAAAGAATAATGCGAATATTCAGTAAACTTTGTCCTGAGAATCAATCATTGGTGTGACGCTTAATTAGTAAAATGTACCTCGTGAATCAATACCGAGTATGGCTTGTGATAATGTATGAGCAATGATGTTAAATACTAATTCTAAGTTCATAACAAATTTAAATAAATAAAATCACAAAGGTTTAAAAACACTGCTAATAGATATAAAATTTAGAAAAATGTTGAAATATTAAAAAATTTTTGCGAAAATCGCGCTATTTTGAAAATTTTGCACAGTTTAGGGAAAAAAATATAAACATTCGCTGATATAATTACGGAAATTTGAACCGCGACGATAATATCAATAATAAGTTAGATATAAATAAACGTTAATACTATTTATGATTGATGTTTACTGAGATATTCAGATCTTTCATTCCATCATGCTTACGACTAAAATTTTGAATAACGGTACAAATAAGATTGATTACATACTTCGTGAGAAAACTAAAAGACTGAAACTTTACCAGTTTGAAGAAAGAAAACATTTACATTATCAAATTATAAAATTGATTGAAATATTTTGGTAGATTTAATTTTTTTTTTCTGACGACATGTGAATCGAACACTTCACATTCAGTCAAATATGTTATTTTATCTAATGAAAAAATTATAAATCTAACAAATATAAACAACTGAATAATCAGAAATTCTAATAAAACAGTCAGTTTTTCCACAGTGCTTATTCATTCTTCTTCATAATTTATTTACCGCTTTTCCTGCATGCCGTTTTCTAAACCTTTGAAAGGCACCTTCAATATGTCATCATAACAGAATATAGTAGCAGCATGAATTCAGAAAATGTTCACAAACTGATTACTTATTTAGAGAGAGCATTAACCTAAAGGGACGCTATGATTGATTTTGATTGAACATTTAATTACATATCAAAAGAAAATTCTGAATTGTTGAAAGAAGGGTGCATCTAGCGATTAAATATTTCATGAGAAGTATTTTAAAACGATATCGGTTTTTAAAAAAAATACGTATCTACATTATCAATTTACGAAGATTATTGAACTTTTTAGCAGATTTAAATTTTTTTCTGACACATCAGAATCTCATATATTGAGGAATTCTTTTAATAATAAAATATAAATAATTTCAGCAAATAATAATAAAAAAAAACTAAACAAAATCGTGATAATTGCAAAATTTAATAATACGGTAGGCCTTTTAACAATGTTTAATTGTATTTCCTCATCATTTATTTATAGCTTCTCTTGCTCATGATTTTCTTACTCATTCAACCCTTTGAGGGGCGATGGGATACATTATACTCAACTAAGTTTAATTAAGATTTGCATCAGAATTTTTTTTATAAAGTTTTACTTTTAGAACTTTTTTTTTTTTTTTTTTCGAATGGGGGCTGAAAAAATGTTTTTTCGTATTTTGAAATATTTTTCCCCATATTTCTGCTAGGACTACAATCTGCTAGGAACACAAACGCAATTGTTTGTCCCTCAAAGGATTAACCTCTTTGGTCCCTAGGTCCCCATTTGGTGACCTCTGTTCTTTTACTTATAAAAATTAAAATGTATGTTTTTCATATATTTTAACATCACTTTTTAATAGCTGAATGTTTTTTTCGTTGAAACGAAACGAATGAAAGCCTGCATCTAACTTGAATCCATAAAATAAATATTATTATCTTTTGCGCTTGCAAAATGCCTAAAAATATCAAAAAGACAGTTTGACCAAGAAAGTAATTAGTTTTCGTTTTCTATAAATTTTTTTGAGGATTTGTAGATTATTTACTTGTTTAAAGCTCTTAAATTTGTGACTGCGTTAATTTAGGTTAATGCTTATTAAACTGATTTTTTAAGGGGGTTGTATAGTCTTAGATCCATATTTTTTAAACTAAATTACTAATCGTCCAAAGGATCAATTTCAGAAAAGACATTTTTTATGTTATTTACGATGTCACTTTATTTGGAAAAAAATCGTTGAACAAGTATTTGTATTATTATTTTAGCTTCGGAACTGAAGAGATTAAAGGTACCCGTCATAGCTCGAAACATAGCCAGGGCCGTAGCTAAGTGGGCGCTATAGGTGCCCCCCCTAAAATATTTTGATCCCTCGCCCCTGGAAAAGGTTCCAAGGTCACTAAATAAATTTCTTTTCCGAAAATTCAAAAAAGTACTGTTCAAATATCTAATTTAGTTTTGAGACCCTTTCACAGTTTTGCAGAGTTACTAAACTGTATCTAAAATAAGTGTTTCAACACTCCCTCATCCTATTTGTACATATGAAGCTAACATGATGTTTAATTTTGCACCAGTTATACACTCAAAATTTTCATCATCCTATACTTTTCTTAGTATAAAATGAAGTTATTACTACAGTTTTATAAGAAACATAGTACCTACAATGTGAATATGCACTAATTTATCTTTCTGCGTTAGAGAGAGGAAAAAAAATATGAGTCCCCCCTACAATCTCTTGAGCTCCTCCCCCCCCCCTCTGTTCACGTCTAGCTACGGCCCTGAACATAGCACGGAATTATCCAGAGTTTAATGAGCGATTTATTTATTAGCCCCTAATATGCTATTTCTTTCAGGCAACAAGCAAAGTGTCGTCCCTAAAAATAACATTACATTACATAAGCCAGATTTAAAACGAAGGAGATATATCATTGTATGGTTCAATATTGATAATTTGCAATTATTTAATTTCTAAACATCGCGCATTTTAAACTTTTCAAGCTTTGTATAGAGAACAAAAAATACTCTTAACTGCACTTTATTCGAAAATGGCATCTCAGTTTATTTTTGAGGTAGCTATTTATTTATTTATTTTTAGTTTTTAATATCATTTCGGTAATGGTGGAAACTGAAGTACTTTATTCCTTCAGAAAATAAAGTGAAAATAGTTAGAAATAGTAGATTACTATATTCTTTTGTTGCTCTTTTCTGATAACAACTGAAAAAAAAGTATCATTAAAATACGTGCTACATTAAAAATATATAAACATGGAGACATTATAAACTATATTCAATTTTAAGTACATACATTAATGTTATAAACAAATAAAAGCATATGAATCATAGATAAACATCTTTTTTTTTTTTTTTTTTTTAACTTCACATTTTGTTTCGGTTTACGTATTCCGTGGTAATGACTTCATATGCTTACTTTTCTATAGATCTTGTTTAAGACTGGATCGTAAATGTAGAATTGTTCAGCGGATGCAAATAACGTCATTTTATATTAAGTAAAAGTGTGTATTTTAAGTCTTGAAACTGAAGCATGTTTTGTACTTTCTATCTATATTTATTTGTTTATTTTTTTTTCATCGGGGGCTACACTAAATTCTGAAAGCGCAGATAAATTCAGAATGTCTCCTTTTTTAGTTTTCATAAATATTATTTGAGCCGCATTAAAAAAAATCTGTTATATGTATTTTTAAAAACTTATTTGTTAAAAGACCGGTGGTGCATCGAACACTCAATATTTATTAGATATTTCTTGATTTTTTTTCCGAAAGATCAAAACGGTACCAAATTCAAGAAAGTATGTAGTATTTACATTTTTATATGAAAAAGATTACTGAAACACTTACCTTTTTTAGTTAAGGTTCGTATAAAAACAATCCCAAAAATTTTCAAGCTTTTTGCTTAAAATTTGTAGAGTTCTTAACATAAAAAAAATTCTTTTCATGAAATATGACAAATAATATTTTACATAATACCCTGTAATCAGAATTAAAAAATAATAAAAATTGTAGAAAAAAATGAGTAGGTTTACTAAATAAAGTTTCACTGCTCATACGTCACCACAATCAAATATAATTTGCATAATGTGTTTCCTAAATGTATAGAGCAACTTTTGTGAAAGTCTCAAAAATGTAGCTAGAAAATTCTGAAAATAATCGTCGATAGAATTAGTTCAAAATCCGTTATTCCCAAAATGAAGCGAAAAAAAAAAAAAAAAAGGAGGGGAAGTACCCATATATCCATTCATTAGTGCCAATGTAACGTACACAATATTGTACGTACTACTATATTTGAATACAACCCCCATCTTTTTACTTTATTTTGAACTTATTCTTTCGACGATTATTTTCAGAATTTTCAAGCTATGTTTTTGAGACTTTTACAAAAGTTGCTGTATACGTTTAGCAAGCACATTATGCAAATTACATTTTGATTTCGGGGACGCATGCGCAATGAAACATTATTTAGTAAACCTGTTTATTTTTCCTACAATTTTTATTGTTTTTTAATTCTAGTTATAAGGTTTTACGTACAGTATTGTTTGTCATATTTTCGGAAAAGAAAAATTTTTTTACATTAAGAACTCTGCAAATTCTAACCAAAAAATTTTGAAAAAATTTCTGACTTTTCTTATAAAAATTTTAATTTCTCTACGAGTATACATGACATCCTCATAAAAAATGAACACAGTTTATTAAAATAAACCACGTCATCATAATCTGCAGTTTGGATGCTTTTGATACACTCGTTTTAACAGGGTTATTCAAAAGATCTTCGTTCTTTTATAGTTTGTTGACGGGTTCCTATAGAATTTCGAGACAAAATCTTCACGGAAGTATATCACCTGTACTATTCTGTTTAAGCACTTGGAGTTTTAAAATAATTCCTCATATATTTTTCTAGATATTTAACAAAACGTCCAGAATCGCAAGTGGCCGGTCACTTTTGGCCATTTAGCGTATTTCGCAAATGGTTGGTGTTCTCCTTTGCTTCTCATTACTTATAGTATCTGTTTGCAAATTTTTGCATCATCATTTATATGTTGCAGAAAAAATATTGATGGCCATTTAAACAATAGAGTGACTTCCTTATGTTTTAGCATTCAAATCCTATTTAGCATTCAATGAGGATGAAGAATGTTTAAAGCGTTTTAATGCATTGTCACAACTATAACAAATAGCAAAGAAACACATTCTTGTGAGTTTCAATGTGAACACTACAGCTGGCTTTATGTTGTACGACAAGGCCGGATTATCGGTCGTGCGCGTGCTCATATTTTTGCTCACATCTTTGTTAACAGTGATATCATTTCGAATATTCTTATAATAATATAAGCATTTATTTTCAGTTTAAAAAAATCTGTTTTTTGAAAGTTGAGAACTTATATAACCCCCTAAGCCAAAGGTTCCTTATTTAAATCCTGACCTGGAGATTTTTCTACTGAATTACAATTCGTATGCATTGTTAATCAGGTTTAATTATTATAATAGTTGTGTTAAATTAATGACGTGTAATTACGTATCCAACATTTTCTTGGAGATTCATTACTCGTGATTTTAACTATTTAGCTGTTTCAGATAACGAACTAGGCGTCATTATCAAAAAGATTATCTGGGTGTTCGCCAAATTTGTCCCGAATAGCTAAATTGATAAAACATTGTCAAATTAGTTCAAAAATCCTTAGTTTAAATCCTGACCTGGACATTTTTTCATTCAATTGAAAATTTACAACTTGTGTAACTGATTTATGAATTAGAATAGTTATGTTAAATTAATAAAGTGTAATTACCTACCTGAAATTTTCTTAGAGTTCCATTACTTGTTATTTAGACTTATGAGATAATAGATCAGAAGTCATTATGAAAAGTTTGTCTGGGTGAATTGTGCCCGACAAATTTTGTCCAGGATAGCCAAACTGTTAAAGCATTGCCAGCTTAAACAAAAGTTTCTTGGTTCATATTCTAGCCAGGTCACTACTTTCACTCAACTGAAAAAATATAACTCGTATGATTTATTTACCAATTAAAATCTCTCTATTCTAAAAAAAATAATAATAATAACTAACGCTGTCACTGCCACTGACAATGAATTTTTTGTGACCAGTGATCTTTCTTCGTTAATATTAAGAGAGCTATTGCATACAAAACTATGAAAATTGGTGGTATTACAGAGAAATGTCTAATAAACACGTTGTTGCAGACAGTTTTTAAATCGAATAATTCTTTTGAAATATATTTAATATTAAAGTTGATCAGAATCGTTCCATTAAAAAAGTTTTATAGGAGCAAACACTATACATAGAAATTTCATTATTTTTAGATCATTTTATACATTAGAAGTTCGTGGTGTGCAGACAGCCATTATTTTTTAAATTTGACTCATTTTTTGACTCATTTCCATTTTTATTTCACTGATATAAATTATGAATAAACTTAAATAGTCAGCATTTCGAGAGATATTTTTTACTTATTTTAAAAAAGAAAATTATTTTAAACTAGTATATAACCCCGTCAAAAATGACGGAATTTTCACTTGCATTTTATCTTTTTAATGATTCATACAAACAAACAGAATGCAGATTTTATTTTTGAAGAGTTTGTATTGTAAAAAAAGCACTTTTTTACTTGATATTTAGTTTTTGAACAAATTTTAATTTCAAAACAAAGAACAGTATTTATTACAATAATAATGATAATTGGCAAAATAAAACTCAATTTCTGAAGATTTCACAAAACATTTAAATTAAATATTGAAGTTTTTAAAATATTAAAACACATTCTTTATTATAATTCGACAGCGATTTTAGTCGTGGGTATATGATATATTCTTAGTTCGATGCTTTTAGGCATCGATTATGAAGTTTTGGGTTTTCTTTTTAAATTTAGATTTGGTGCCATCTATACGCAGTTAATATATACAAAACAACTTAAAAAAAATCTTAGTTTCTTATAGAAAATACTGCTATTTTCTATAGTAACTGCTATTTTCTATAGTAGGAGGCATTGATTTAAATCAAAATCAATTTTTTAAAACTTCAGCTTGGAACTTTAAAAATTCAATCCGTAAGTTCTGGAAACCAAAATTATTATTATTGTTTCTTTTGTAAAATTTTTAATTAAATCTAAAAGTTTTTAAAGCTTAGATTATATCCATTCGAAATTTGCTTACATTGTAAACGAAATTTGTATTTTTTTATCAAATGCCATTTAAATGTAAGGAATAATTAATATCATAAACTAAATAAAAATCATCAAATTTTAATTTAAAAGCAATTTTGATTTATTTGCATGCATTGCATCAAAGCAGATAAAGCTTTAATTTAAGACCATGTGAAAAAATAATTTTCAGTTATACTAGTGCAGTCATGATGATATCTTATATATCCATAACAACTTGAAGAAAAAAAAGAGCTTATTTATTTGAATAGAAAACAAAATTAAAAAAAAATAACTGGATAAATGCTAGTATTAAAAAATAATAATAATAAAACTAAGTTTAAAGTCATCTAAAACTAAATTTATCTTTTACAATATATTCCCAAAAAGGCTTCTAAAATAGCTCATAGATGGCAGACTAAAGTTGTGAGAGACAGTGCTAGAGTGATAAATAAAATACGATCGTACTCAGATAGTAAAAAACTTTTCCAGTTCCACCCTAATCTTTATGTATTATAATTGGGTTTGATATACATATTTTATATGAAAATATGCTGAAAAAACATTATTTCAAGAGGAAGAAATTTTAAAAGCATCATTTTAGCATCTGATATTAATTAAGCCTAACGTGGCGTCTAGCAACGGTTGAATACAGATAGGAGTGGCACAACCTGGAACTGTTCTACACATTTCTTCGGACGCATTTTATTATAAGTAGATTGTTGCAAATTATTAAAACTGCGCAATGAATAAAAGTTCCTTCAAATAAAAAAATATTGACACAAGACTATTATAAATAGAAAAAACTTACAAATTAAAATTTAAAAAATATTACATATTCATAGAGGGAAAATATAGAAAATTATGGCATAAAAACTATTTTTACTTTTAAATTTTAAAAGAGAAAGAAAATTGTAAAATTAGTAAATTCAATAATATGCATTAAAAGTCGTAAATGGAGAAAAACTGCGTCAGATTTATAAAAAAAAAAAACAACAAAATAAGACAGTGAATATAATAATGGACCATTTCTAACGATAAAAATATTTTCGCGTGAATGTTACAAAAAGAAAAAAAAGTTTAGTCAAAATTACGTCAGATTTAAAATATTACATTTAAATATCACTTATTTAAAACTATTTTCTTACAACATTTTAAAAAAATACCGGGAAAGTAAGACTATCTTGACTAAGTTCATTTTACATTAGCTGATTCTGAAACTTCTTCCGTAAAACGGGAAAGAATGAATACCCGTTTATGAGGGGATTCTACTGCTTTTCTTTTAGGTAGCTTTCATTACAAAAAGTAAAAAGCTACCTATTGCAGCCGTCCGGAGGAAAGCACTTCCAGAAAATTTTGGTATATTTTCACTGATCATGACCCCCAGACCCCAAAACCACCCTCCGTTCAAATGTTGACATATATATATATATATATATATAATCATATCCTTCTATAGTAAAAAAAAACTAGCCTTAAAAGGAATGACTCCTGGAATGATGCTGATGTGGAAGATTTCCGGAACTAACGAATCCGGGTTTTCCACTCCTTCCATGAGTCGAATAGACCAATCAGGAAAGGGCTCCGTCTATGCATCGCCATATGGGTTACCATAAAGAGAGGAAAGGTTACCATCGCCAACAATCGCCAAATTTGGCGACCAAAATTAGTTGTCAAAAGTGACGCCAACTTGGCGATAACTAATATTTCGCCAAATTTTTAATTTCTTTACAACACCAGTCGTTTGATACATTATTTGAGAGGTTTGCAACTGCTTATTCATATAATGGATGTATTGTGTGTTATCCCCCATTCTGCTCCCCAGGGGGACACATTTTTATTTTCTTTACAACACCAGTCGTGTTACACAAGATTTGAAAAGTCTGCAACTGCTTATTCATATTATGGATGTCTTGTGTGTCACCCCCACACTCTGCTCTCCCCAGGGGGGGGAGGGCGGTCACATTTTTAATTTCTTTACAACACCAGTTGAGTGACACATCATTTGAAAGGTCTGCAACTGCTTATTCATATTATGGATGTGTTGTGTGTCATCCCCCACTCTGCCCCCAGGGGGGCATATTTGTAATTTCTTTACAACATCAATTGTGTGACACATCATTTGAAAGGTCTGCAACTGCTTATTCATACCATGGGTTATTGGCGAGCGCAGCAAGCAGGAGTAGAGAATAATTTGGAATCGCGAAGCGATTACGCGGGGGGTTGGCGAGCATAGCGAGCAGGGGGGCGGGGCCCCCCTAGTATATATATATATATATATATATATATATATATATATATATATATATATATATATATATATATATATATATATCTGATTTTTGTCATGCGATAACTAACGTATTTATGAACCGATTTGAATGAAACTTGGTATGTGCATAGTACATACAAATGTCTCGACCGAGTTCGTTGGTCAGCATCATCCGCCATTTTGTTTCAAAATGGCGGCCATTTTAAATTTTAAATTAAATGCGAAAAAATTAAAAGTTGAAAAATATTTTTTCTTTTACGTGTTAGAACTTAAAACAAAGATTCCAGAACACTTTTTATTTTGTCTATATCTTAAAAAATGATTGAGTTATAGCACTTTGAATTTTTCTTATGCCTGACATTTTGAAACGATCTGATTTTTGTCACGTGATAACACGCGTATTTATGAACCGATTTCAATGAAACTTGGTATGTACATAGTGCATACAAATGTCTCGACCGAGTTCGTTGGCCAGCATCATCCGCCATTTTGTTTCAAAATGGTAGCCATTTTAAATTTTTTAAAAAATTTAAAATTTAAAATTAAATGCGAAAAAATTAAAAGTTGAAAAATATTTTTCTTTTACGTGTTAGAACTTAAAACAAAGATTCCAGAACACTTTTTATTTTGTCTATTTCTTAAAAAATTATTGAGTTGTAGCACTTTGAATTTTTCTTATGGCTGACATTTTGAAACGATCTGATTTTTGTCACGTGATAACACGCGTATTTATGAGCCGATTTCAATGAAACTTGGTATGTACATATTACATACAAATGTCTCGACCGAGTTCGTTGGCCAGCATCATCCGCCATTTTGTTTCAAAATGGTGGCCATTTTAAATTTTTAAAAAAATTTTTAATTTAAAATTAAATGCGAAAAAATTAAAAGTTGAAAAATATTTTTCTTTTACGTGTTAAAACTTATAACAACAATTCCAGAACACTTTTTATTTTGTCTATATCTTAAAAAATGATTGAGTTATAGCACTTTGAATTTTGCTTATGGCTGACTTTTTGAAACGGTCTGATCTGAACGATCCATCATGTTGCTTTAAAATGGCATACACTTTGTGATATCGTGGAATTTGGTGACTCTCTAAATCGCTTAAAATTAAACCAGGTTGAATAAAAGATGACTAATTTCAAAAAATTCCTATTAATTTTCAGTCTTGACAAAAACTAGTATTCAATCTTATAAAATAACTAATTTTATAAGATTATTTCCACTAATTTGAGCTTAGTATTTTTTAACAATGTAACTTACTTTAAAATAAATAAATAAATATATAAGTATATGAAAGCTACCTCTTCCTCCCGGCATTGCCGGAAGGACTTTTTTCTTTCTTTCTTTCTTTTTTTCTTTTTCTTTTTCTTTTTTTTTTTTTTGAGTATAATTCAATTTTCTGTAAAAATTTAAAAGCCGATCAAATAAACTATTTTTTAGAAACAGGACTGGAGTTGACGAGGATAGCTCATAGGGGGAAGAGCCCCCTAGTAAGTTATATTAATTTAATGAAATTATTGTAATAGTTGGATTAAGTTAGTATATAACGAGTTACATAAGTTAAAATATAATGAAAATATATTTAAATAAATATTTATCTGAACAAATTTAAATAATTAAACACATCCAAGACAAGGGATATATTCTAATGAAGCAGTTAATTCTTTCAACAGTGCTTAATCATTCCTCCTCATCATTTATTTACCACTGCTCTTGCACCTCATTTTCTTGATCATTGAAAGAACTTTTCAGAGTGTCATTGCAACAGAATACTGTAGCAGATGAATTTAGCGAACGTTTAAAACTGATTAATTATTTATATGGAGTTTTTAACTAATGGAGTACAATGAAGAATTTAAGTGGGAAAGATTTTAATATTGTATTACATTTCTAAGAAAATTTTGAATTATTGAAAGTAGTATGAACTAGGGTAAATATTTTCCGCGGAAAGTTTTGAGAAGATTCTGTAATTTGAGAATGTATTTCATAAAAATACTTTTGAGTAACAAACGTGTAGCGTAAAACTGAATGCATAGGAATGGTGTGGGAAAAGAAAATAATGTTGTTATTATAGCTCTGTCAGCATATAGTTATTGAATGTGTGTCTCTGCTCTATATATCCACTGTCAGAAAATTAAATACATTATATATACACTAAGTTATTCCTCAATTTTTTAACAAATAAAGCCATAAAAGGCTAAAAATATGTACAATTTAGTCATAATTTGATACATTATTGTTGTTAAAAATATATATACAGGGTGATTCCGAATTTCTTTTACAATAAAAGTGGGGTGATAGTACACATCGAGACAAACAATACTAAATAGGAGACCAAGGGTTCAAAACGTTTTCCTAAGGAAATAGCCGCCATTAAAGTTTAGTGACCAAAATTTCAAATAAACATAAAAAACGGAAAAATCGGTCGATTGATTTGCGGTTTTCACTAAAATTATTCTTTATGTCGGCATTTTCTTGAAATTAAATTTTAAAGATAAATTTCAAAAAATGCCGATAGAGGGTGCTTTAGACTTTGGAGTAACGAACAACTATTTTTTGCCGGTATTTTTTGCATCTCATTAAATGTTTTCGTAAGCTTAGACTCAAAGTTAAATTTTAAGCTCAAAATCTGTAGTTGGGAGTGGTTAAGTAACACAAACTGAGCTGTGTTCAGAGGGTTCAAATTTCAAATGATTATAAAAAACGGAAAAATTGGTCGATTGATTTGCGGTTTTCACTAAAATTATTCTTTATTTAGGTATTTTCGTGAAAATAAATTATAAAGATAAATTTCAAAAAATGCCGATAGAGAGCGCTTTAGATTTTGGAATAACGAACAACTATTTTTTGCCGTTATTGTTTGCATCTCTTTAAATGATTTAGGAAGGTTAGACTTAAACTTAAATTTTGAGCTGAAAATCTGAAAAGTAGGGAGTGGTTAAGTAGCACAAAGTGAACTGTGTTCAAGGGGGAGGGGGAGGTTCAAATTTAAAGTAATTATAGAAAATGGAAAAATTGGTCGATTCGTTTGCGGTTTAAAATAAAACTATTCTTTAAGTCAGTATCTTCTTGAAAATAATTTTTAAAGATAAATCAAGGGCGCCTTAAACTTCAGAGGAACCAACAATTCACTTTAACCATTATTTTTTTGTTCTAATTAAATGCTTGCAAAAGAATTTTAAATGTTCTCGGAAGCTTAGATTTAAACTTAAATTTTGAGCTCAAGTCCTGAGTCGTTACGAGGAGTTAAGAAGCGCAAACTGAAGTGTGTTCAGGAGTTAAAATTTAACCTTCTTTTCTTATCGAGCACAATTCAATTTTTCGCTACTGAAACACTCCCAACGATTCAGAATTTCAGCCCAAAATTTAAGTCTATGCATTTGAAAGCATTTAATGAGATTAAAAAAATAACAGTAAAAAATAGTTGTACGCTACTCCAAAGTCTAAGGCGCCCTCTATCGGCATTTTGTGAAATTTATCTTTAAAAATTATTTCCAAGAAAACACTGATTGATCAAGAAAACTGCTGATTTAAAAATTAGTTTTAGCAAAAACCGCAAACGAATCGACCAATCTTTCCGTTTTTTACAATTATTTAAAATTTGAACCCTCTGAACACAGCTAAGTTTGTCTACTTAACCACTCCCAGCTATTCAGATTTTGAGCTCAAAATTAAGTTCAAGTCTAAGCTTACGAAAGCATTTAAAAAGATGCAAAAAATAACGCCAAAAAAGAGTGTTTCGTTACTCCAAAGTTTAAAGCTCCCTCTATCGGCATTTTTTGAAATTTATCTTTATAATTTATTTTCACGAAAATACCTAAATAAAGAATAGTTTTAGTGAAAACCGCAAATCAATCGACCAATTTTTCCGTTTTTTATAATCATTTGAAATTTGAACCCTCTGAACACAGCTCAGTTTGTGTTACTTAACCACTCCCAACTACAGATTTTGAGCTCAAAATTTAAGTTTGAGTCTAAGCTTACGAAAACATTTAATGAGATGCAAAAAATACCGGCAAAAAATAGTTGTTCGTTACTCCAAAGTTTAAAGCGCCCTCTATCGGCATTTTTGAAATTTATCTTTATAGTTTAATTTCAAGAAAATGCCGACGTAAAGAATAATTTTAGTGAAAACCGCAAATCAATCGACCGATTTTTCCTTTTTTTATGTTTATTTGAAATTTTGGTCCCTAAACTTTAATGGCGGCTATTTCCTTAGGAAAACGTTTTGGACCCTTGGTCTCCTATTTAGTATTGTTTGTCTTGATGTGTACTATCACCCCTCTTTTATTGTAAAAAAAAATTCGGAATCACCCTGTATATATATTTATTTATTCTCTTAATTGTTAAAACATGGTAAATGCTTTTCTAAATATAACTTACCAAACATAGGTATCTTAAATAATAATATTGATAATAATAATAATAATAATAACTAACTAACTAACTGTAGTTAAATGGTTTTTAATATGCTTAACCCTTTATATCACCGTGTTGCAGATCTCAAAAATTCCCAAAAGTCAAACTTACACGGTAAATTTTAAGACACTATTTTATTTGTTGTTCCTATTTTTCAACACACCAGGTAATACAAACTGAACATTGGAAATCTCAATAGATGATGATATTGAGTTGATTTCCTCATACCAAAGTTTTGTTTATCATTTGAGAAGCTTCAGGTCAATATTGCAACAATTAATTTAGTAAATTTTATCAAAAAAAAAAAAAAAAAAAAAAAAAAAAACTGGAGAAGTCCGAAAGTAGATTTTTTTAAAGTAATTTTATAAATTTTAAAATTTTGTATTATAAAATGGACTATATTTATGAGAAGTATGTAAATTTCTGTTTATTGTAGATGTGAAAAAAGTACCTTTTAGTCCGTAATTATTTTAGCTTTATGTTCTAAATTTTAAATTATTTTTTGCATGTTTAATCTGACAAGGAAGGTCTCCATATAAGTATATTTCGAAAAATCTGAAAAAAAAAATCACGCAATGTTTTTATCATGAGAATATATATATATGTTTAAAAAAATCGGCGGAACTTCTATACAACGTCCATTAAAAAAATGAACATTTCGTTATTTGATGATTTTTCATCGATTGGCGATGGAATGCAATTTCAAAAAATATTTTTTATGTCAAATATTCTTTAAGGAAAAAAAAAGTTTCATGTTGAACTTGTTTAGATAAATTTAATTTAAATAACTTTTGTTTTGTCAGTTTTAATTTGTTTTAAGTATATTTAATTATATGGATATTTATATGTATTTATATGGAAATTTTATCATTAAAATTTTGCTATTTAAAACGAAATTCATAATTTAAATTAATTAAAACTGTTTCAAGCTCAAAGTCCAAATGAGCATTATTGATTCGATTTTGCTGCTGTGGAAACATGGCTTTTATTTTTGAATACGCTTGAATTTACGAAAATAATTTTTCTCAATATGAATTTTTTATATATGAAAATATATTTTCCAGTAAAAAATTAAAAAACTACACCAACAAACAATATATATTCATGTATTACTATATATATGCATATATATACACGCATTCTAAAAATCCAACAGTTTTCAATGCATTAAAATCGTTTGCTTTTGGCGAGGAAATGTGCTATTCACTAAAACGCGTGACGCTTTCGTCTTTTCACGCCAAATATTCGAAAATATTTTACTTTCTTAAGACTTTCTGCAGCAATCCCGTAGCTAATTCTGACTAATCCTTTATTATATACGTAAGTAGTTTAATTAGTTAATTGGTTTTTAGCTCACAGGCTATCATAGCCTGAGAGCTTATGTGCCCGTCCGTTCTGTATGTACGTTCGTATGTTCGTTCGTGCGTAACGGGATAACTCATGATAAAAATATCGGATCCACTTGAAATTTTGTATATAGGTTTATCCTGATAAGGCGCTTCCCTGATTAGTTTTTGGAGTTCATTCGATATGTATAAGAGGGGGAACGGGGGGCTCATGCCCCTCCCCTTAATTGATATAAACGAGATTTTCATGCAAAATTAACAGTTTTCGTTCAAAATTTAGATATAGGATCATTCTGATGAGGCGATTCCGTGACTGTCATTAGGTGTTCATTGAATAAGTAGAAACAGGGGGAACGGGGGGCTCATGCCCCTCCCCTTAATTGATATAAACGAGATTTTCATGCAGAATCAACAGTTTTCGTTCAAAATTTAGATATATGATCATTCTGATGAGGCGATTCCGTGACTGTCATTAGGTGTTCATTGAATAAGTATAAACAGGTGGAACGGGGGGCTCATGCCCCCCCCCTTAATTGATATAAACGGGATTTTCATGCAGAATTAACAGTTTTCGTTCAAAATTTAGGTATAGGATCATTCTAATGAGGCGATTCCGTGACTGTTATTAGGTGTTCATTGAATAAGTATAAACAGGGGGAACGGGGGGCTCATGCCCCTCCCCTTAATTGATATAAACGGGATTTTCATGCAGAATTAACAGTTTTCGTTCAAAATTTAGATATAGGATCATTCTGATGAGACGAGTCCGTGGCTGTTATTAGGTGTTCATTGAATAAGTATAAACAGGGGGAACGGGGGTTCTAATGCCCCTCCCCTTAACTTGTATAAATGAATTTTTTAATCAGAATTGTCAGATTTCGTTCAAATCTCTGAATAGTTTTGGAAGTTTAATGGTTAAGTATAAAAGAGGAGAATAACTCCTCTTAAATTATATAAATGCTAAATGGGTTTTTATTAAGAATTATCCGATTTGCTCTGAATTTTGGATATAGGTTTTTTAATATGATAAAGCATGTACTTGATAGTTTAGGAGGTTCAATGATTAAGTATAAAAAAGGAGAAAGGGGAGAGCTGTTTCCCCTTCTTAATTTTTTTTTCGAACGGAATTAATGAAAATACAAGGCTGTAATGTACAATAAGTATGTGTAGTCTGTGAGCTCAATGCCATCAGTTTAACTGGGCAATATTCTTTTTTATTTAGCTCACAGGCTATCATAGCCTGAGAGCTTATGTGCCCGTCCGTTCTGTATGTACGTGCGTTCGTGCGTAACGCGATAACTCATGATAAAAATATCCGATCCACTTGAAATTTTGTATGTAGGTATATCCTGACAAGGCGCTTCCCTGATTAGTTTTTGGAGTTCATTCGATATGTATAAGAGGGGGAACGGGGGGCTCATGCCTCTCCCCTTAGTTGATATAAATGGGATTTTCATACAGAATTAAGTTTTCGTTCAAAATTTAGATTAGGATCATTCTGATGAGGCGATTCTGTGACTGTTATTAGGCGTTCATTGAATAAGTATAAATAGAGGGAACAGGGGTTCTAATGCCCCCCCCCTTAATCTATATAAATAGGTTTTTCAAGCAGAATTTTCAGATTTCGTTCAAATCTCTGAATAGTTTTGGAAGTTTAATGGTTAAGTATAAAAGAGGGGGATAACTCCTTTTAAATTATATAAATGTTAAATGGGTTTTTATTAAGAATTATTTCATTTGCTCTGAATTTTGGATATAGATTTTTTATATGATAAAGCATGTCTTTGATAGTATAGGAGGTTCAATGATTAAGTATAAGAAAAGAGGAAAGGGGAGAGCTGTTTCCCCTTCTTAATTTTTTTTCGAACGGAATTAACCCTTGAAAATATAAGGCTGTACTGTAACAATTAGTATGCGTAGCCTGTGAGCTCATTGCCATCAGTTTAACTGGGCAGTATTCTTTATTTTATTTTATTTTATTATTATTATTATTATTATTATTATTATTATTATTATTATTAATTCTAAGTATGCTTAGTATGGAGACCTTTATTGTGAGTCAATATTTTTGAAATCGGAGTTGTTGAGCTAGAAAGGGTTAAAAAAGGCATTTCAAAAATTCTTACAATTTAAAATATACTTCTAAATCTAGCGGTATGGAAAATAAGTATTTTACAACGATAAGAAAAGGCATCTGTATGCTACGCAATTCAATTGCTAGCAATATATTCAAAGTGTTCCTTATTCATTACCTACTGGGGTAGTGTTCATCAATTAATCACGTTTTCTATAATCTTCTGATACATGATGAAAAGAGTGTGAATTCTCCTTTTTATCGAAGACGAATTAATAATTCATGCTAGATGTTTCGCCCCGCATGATCAGTTTGAATAAATACAATGCATCCATTAAACTAATCGATAGATGGATGAAGCAGCGCTTAGTGAAAGAAGAGTTATAAAAAGCTTGATCACATAATAATGTAATGGGGAAAAAAGAAAATTTAATCGTACAAAATTCTACTTATTATTATTATTATTATTATTATTATTATTATTATTATTATTATCAGTCGAAAATTTATTACATGATTCATTTATTAATTAATTTCATTATGTATGAAAACCTCTTCGATTTTGACTTAAAAATATATTTAAAATAACTTCTATGACAAATTATTATTCTTTTTTAATAATAAATCGAAAATTGTACGTCAAACATGGCAAATGAGATGCGTTCATACAAAAACAAGTTTTAGATACATTCAGATCTTGGTACAATAGCTGTTGCTTTTTTATGCAAAATGCTTGAATACAATATTTATTATGTACAATATTTAATATATAATACATTTCAGTATGTACTTCATAGACGCATGTCAATTTTATTAGTCTCGAAAGAGTGTAACATCATTAAAATGGACTTGAAACTATTTTTTCTCATTAACCGTAAACGAAATACTTTTGATAGTCCCTGTAATTGAACTATGCATCCGATTTTCATAGAATTTGAAATGATTCGACAAAACTATGTATCAGTTATGTATTTTAGATTTCAAATAATTCGATTAGGTAGTTTTTGCGTTGTTATAAGCGGATAGACAGACGGACGGTCGGATGGACTGAACAACGACTATGGTGCTAAATATTTATATAATTACGAACGCACCTAATATTGATGATAATATTATAATAACTAACTAGAGGTAATAATACGCTTAAAAAAGACAATTCAAAAATCTTTATTTAAAGTATACTTCTAAAACTAGCGATTTAGAAAATAAGTATTTTACAACCATAAAAAAGAGGCATCAGTATATACTACACAATACAGTTTCTAGCAATATATTCAGTGTGTTCCTTATTCATTAATTAGTAAGATAGTGCTTATCAATTAATTACGTTTTCTACAATCTTCTGAAACATGATGAAAAAAGTGTGAATTCTCCTTTTTATCGAAGACGAATTAATAATTAATGCTAAATGTTTCGTTCCGCACGATCAGTTTGAATAAATACAATCCATCCATTAAACTAATCGATAGATGGATGCAGAAGTTTAGTGAAAGAGGAGTAGTAAAAAGCTTGATGACATAATATTGTAATGGTGCAAAAAAGAAATCTAAACGTAAAGAATTTTCCCTTTTCTTTTTAGGTGCATCCGTAATTATGTAAATACATAACACCTATATTCGTCGTTCAGGCTGCCGTCTGTCTGTCCATTTGTCGGATAAAACAGAGCAAAAACTACACAACCGAATCATTTGAAATTTAAGATATATAACTGCTGAATAATTTTGTCGAGTAGAATTTTATGAAAATCGGATGCGTACTTCAATTACAAGGACAATCAAAAGTATTCCGTTATATTACGGTCAATGGTAAAAATAGTTTCAAGTGCATTTTAATGGTGTTACATTTTTTTCGAACATAATAAAATTGATATGCATCTATGAAGTGCATACCAAAATATACTGTTACAGCGTATAAAGGGTTCTTTTGATCTTATGGTTAGACAACTTCAAACTCTTGCTTATAGAAAAGTAGAAAATAATTTATTTACAGAACTTCAGAACAACAGAGTCTTCGAAACTCACAAATATTTCTAGATATTCAAAAATAATTGTTCAAATCTATCGTATAAGTGCAGATATAGGTTCCAGAGACTCTTTATACAACGTCTCAACACTAAATCACATTCAAAATAACGTAAATAAGACTCAAGCAAACTTGCTTAACAAACGCGTTGTTCACTCAATGACTGACTGGTAAATAATAACCGCAGCTCGCATCGCTTCTCTTCTTATATAGGCTCGCAGCATGTGCGGGAAATTTCTAGAACCATCTCGAAAAATCCACGGAACAACAATGTATCAGCATACCTAAGGGGGGGTTACCATACAGAGGAAAGGGTTACCATCGCCAACAATCGCCAAGCTTGTCGCCAACTTGGCGATATATCGCCAAATTTGGCGATCAAAATTAGTCGCCAAAAGTGACGCCAACTTGGCGATATCTCCAATATTTCGCAAAGCTGCCATAGACATTCACTGAAAATAATAGACAAGTTTGCTTGATAACAGAGACAATGTAACAAAAACTAATATTAGTAAAGAAATGGAGCTTAATAAGATTATTTACATTATTTTACAGTACAAACACTATTTACAAAATTTATAACACTACCCTCCTCCTCAAAGACTGCACGTCCCGGGCAGTGCAATCCTTGAGTTAGAGGAAAACACTTAAAATAAATAAACAAATAAATAAATAAATAAATAATAATAACAATAATAATAAAATTTACATAAATAAGAACTAATTACTATTTACATATTTACAAAAAGTTACTTTCATGACCATGGTCTGAATTTCCAGTTTTGAATTTCTATTCACTTTGGCGAAAATAAGGGGCTAGCCGGTTATAGTGTACGACCTTGGGTTTGGCGTGTGGCGATTTTTGTATGCGTACAACGACGTCATTCAGCCTGTTGACGACTGTGTAAGGACCGTCCCAGTTTCTTTGTAATTTTGGCGACAGTCCCTTACGACGTATCGGATTCCACAACCAAACTTTGTCACCTTCATTGAACTCATGTCCAGTTGCCTTTGTGTCGTACCGTGTCTTCATCTTTTCCGTTGCCAGTCCAATTCGGTTCCTCGCTAGACAATGAATCTCCTCAATCCGCGCCTGGAGTTCATCGACATATTCCTCAGGCGATGAAGGAGCATCAGGAGGACGGCCAAACAAAAGATCTGCAGGCAGACGAAGATCACGACCAAAGAGCATTTGAGAAGGGGAGTAACCAGTGGCCTCATGAGTGGCACTCCTGTAGGCAAGCAGGAAAAGAGGCAATTTCTTGTCCCAGTCCTGTTGGTCTCTAGACACCAGGAGAGAGAGGCTATTTAGGATGGTACGATTGAACCGTTCCACCATGCCGTCCGATTGAGGGTGTAGAGGTGTTGTTCGAGTTTTGTCCATGCCGAGTAGTCCGCACATTTCCTTAAACACAGCCGAATCAAAGTTTCTTCCTTGATCGGAATGGATTTGAAGAGGAACTCCGTATCTGGAAACCCAGTGTTGAATCAGTATGTCTGCTACGGTTACCGCCTCTTGATTAGGAATGGCGTAGGCTTCAGGCCACTTAGTGAAGTAGTCCATGACAACGAGGATGTACTTATTGCCATCAGATGTTCTAGGAAGTGGACCCAGGATGTCTAGAGCAATTCGTTCGAAAGGAGTTCCTACATTATAACGTTGCAATCGTCCACGGGTGCGCCTCTTTGGACCTTTACGTGCTACACAGGTGTCACAAGTTCGACACCACTTCTCCACGTCACTGCGAACATTATTCCAGTAGAAACGCTCTCGAACCTTTTGCAGGATCTTCATTACACCAAAATGACCTCCTGTGGGACTACCATGCAGTTCTTGAAGGACCATAGAAATTCTCGACTTAGGGAGTAGTAGTTGCCATCTACATGTCTTTCCATCGTCAGACTCCCATTTTCGGTACAAGATGCCGTTCTTCAAATGTAAGGAATCCCAGAGAGCCCAATAACGTTTAGTCGTAGGATGGTAATGGGCCATGTCTTGCCAGCTGGGCTTCCTGTTGGACTCCTCTTTCAGCTCTAGAATTGGCTTAATTTCAGGATCAGCAAGTTGATCTTTACGCAGGCTCTCGTCACTCCACTGATCTTGCGATGATGTAGATCCAGTTGTAACTTGTCTTACTATAGGACCTTTGACATTAAATTTCTTCTCAACCCGGTCGCAGTATCTACAATTCTCTGAGCAGGGTCTTCTTGAGAGAGCATCTGCATTTCCATGTGATGAGCCTTTTCGATAGCGTATCTCTATATCGTACTCTTGAAGCTTTTGTATCCACCTGGCTATCTGGCCTTCTGGGTTCTTAAAATTCAATAGCCAAGTTAGAGAAGCATGGTCAGTTCGGATCAGGAATTTTCGACCGTAAAGATAGTGATGAAAATGGTCTATGGCTTTCACTACAGCAAGAAGCTCTTTTCTTGTTACGCAGTAGTTTCGCTCTGCCTTTGATAAGCACTTGCTGAAATAGGCGATAACACGCTCCTGGCCGTCGATTTCCTGGGACAGTACAGCGCCAATGCTTTCGTTACTTGCATCCGTATCAAGTATAAACTGTCTATCGATTTGAGGATATGACAGAATTGGAGTGGATGTTAAGGCCTCCTTAAGCTTTTCGAAAGCAGCGTCACATTCCTGTGTCCACATAAATTTTTGATTGGCTTCTGTTAATTTATGAAGTGGTCTTTCAATCATTGAGAAGCCTTTGACAAATTTTCTGTAATAGGTGCATAATCCTAGAAAACTCCGCAGCTGGTGAACATCTGCTGGACGATTCCAATTTTTCACAGCCGATATCTTCTCTGGATCAGTCCTAACTCCTTCCGCCGAAATGATGTGTCCAAGGTAGGCGACTTCATTTCGAAACAAACTGCACTTCGAAGGGCTTAACTTCAAATTAGCTTCCTTTAATTTTTGTAGCACCCGCCTGAGGTTGTTAAGATGTTCATCAAAAGATTTTCCTATGATTATGATATCATCTAAATAAACAAGACATGCTTCATATGACAGCCCCCGGAGAACCGTTTCCATAAGCCGTTCGAAAGTTGCAGGTGCGTTACATAGACCAAAAGGCATTACCTTGAACTGCCATAATCCTTGTCCCGTTGTAAAGGCAGTCTTCTCGCGGTCGTCCGGATGGATCTCTACCTGCCAGTAACCACTCTTCAGATCCAGAGTCGAGAACCAAGTGTTGCCCGCAAGTGTGTCGAGAGTGTCGTCGATCCTTGGTAGAGGATAAATATCCTTTTTAGTGACGTCATTCAGTCGGCGGTAGTCTACACAAAATCTTGTAGAACCATCCTTCTTTCTTACTAATACAATGGGAGACGCCCATGGACTTGTCGATGGTTCGATGACGTCATTTTCTTCCATATCCTTAATTAAATTCTGCACCTCTTCTTGCTTGGCAAAAGGTAATCGCCTAGGGTGCTGTTTAATAGGAGAGTGATCTCCCGTGTCAATTCGGTGTTGTGCCATTTTAGTTCGTCCAAAGTCTTCAGATGTTTGGGAAAATAAACTTTGGAATTCTCTAATTGAATTTTCCGCAGCTTCCATCTGTTTTGGATCTAAGTCTGTATTTTGCAACAAATCCTTGACTAAATTATCTGAAGACTTCCCACTTCTGACACTAAATGTTACAGCGTATATAGGGTTCTTTTGATCTTATGGTTAGACAACTTCAAACTCTTGCTTATAGAAAAGTAGAAAATAATTTATTTACAGAACTTCAGAACAACAGAGTCTTCGAAACTCACAAATATTTCTAGATATTCAAAAATAATTGTTCAAATCCATCGTATAAGTGCAGATATAGGTTCCAGAGACTCTTTATACAACGTCTCAACACTAAATCATATTCAAAATAACGTAAATAAGACTCAAGCAAACTTGCTTAACAAACGCGTTGTTCACTCAATGACTGACTGGTAAATAATAACCACAGCTCGCATCGCTTCTCTTCTTATATAGGCTCGCAGCATGTGCGGGAAATTTCTAGAACCATCTCGAAAAATCCACGGAACAACAAACAATGTATCAGCATACCTAAGGGGGGTTACCATACAGAGGAAAGGGTTACCATCGCCAACAATCGCCAAGCTTGTCGCCAACTTGGCGATATCTCCAATATTTCGCAAAGCTGCCATAGACATTCACTGAAAATAATAGACAAGTTTGCTTGATAACAGAGACAATGTAACAAAAACTAATATTAGTAAAGAAATGGAGCTTAATAAGATTATTTACATTATTTTACAGTACAAACACTAACTATTTACAAAATTTGTAACAATACATTCTATATAATCTATAGAGCAAAGAATATTGATTATTAATTTAAGGGCTATACAAAATGCAAATACAATATTCTATAACATAATGGTATAGGGGGAAACATTGATTGGGGCATGTTTTAATAATATTAAACATTTCACATTTTATGAAATTGATATACGTTGCTGAGGTTTACTACAAGTTACTTCCTGTATATTACAAAGCAGGATACACAAAAGATTTCGGGTACTCTACTATATCCGAAGTACTGCATACTATTACACCAAGATCTGAATATTTTTAAAACTTCCTTATAGTACGAACGCACCTCATTTGTTACGCTTGACGTGCAATCATCAACTTTTTTTTCCCTCGTCAGTAGACAATTTATTATATTATTCATTTATTTATTTATTTTTATCATGTGAAAACCTCTTCAATTTTGACGGATCAAAAAGGTATTTAAAATAGCTTCAATAACAAATTATTTTTTTTTATTTAGTAAGAGGCCGAAAATTGTACGCAAAAAAGATAAATGAGGTGCGTTCGTACTGTAACTAGTTTTATAAATATTCAGATCTTGATACAATAAATGTTCCACTCTTATGCAAAAATGCGTGAATATAATATTTATTATGATTATATATATTAATTTCAGTAATATGGAAATAGTATAAAACCATTTTAGATAGAAGGACATCCCCATACCAATCTAGAGTTATTACTTATCATGGAATCAATTACTTACTTATGATAAGATTTAATTAAATAAAGAAAAATTTTAATAGTATATTTTTATGTTTTGATTCGATTTTTATAAAATCTGAAATGACACGGCAAAATTTTGCACGATTATGTATATTAAATTTCAAACCTTTGATTCAGTATTTTTTGCGCTTTTATATGCAGACAGCCGGACGAATTAGACGACATATATAAGTACTACGTATATAATTACAAATCTATCGCATTGCAAAAGAAAAAAAAAACCTTTGAAAATTACGATAAAATCTCCCTAAAGCGACCTCGTCCCGTTTCAATTAAAATTGGTCGCTCCAAGAGTTAATCACACTCACCACCTTGGACAAGACATAACTTCCAAAAAAATAATTCCCGCAATGTAATTTTAATACAGTCGGCTCTCGTTAATTCGAACTCGTCGGTACCACAAGAAATGCTCGAATTATCCGAAGCTCGAATTATGGAAAGTATGAGAGGAAAAGAAATTAATATTATAGTATCTTTTTAATTTATTTCGGCCGTTATCATCAAAATATGACTTAAATTAAAAGGTGTAAATACATAAACTAATTAAGGAATTAGAAACAAGCACAATGGAAGAATGGTTGGAAGGGTCATTGATGGACACAAGGGGCATTAATCCGTTCGCGACGGGAGCCTTTTACGAAATTTTTAATGTTTCGTCACCGATTTTAAAAAACAGAAATTTGTGCCTTTTTATACCGAGAAATAGCTCCGATTAAATAGGGTATATTTTAAAGTAAAATTTTACTGGTTGTGTTCAATACGGATTCTTAAGCCTTTTGCGGCATGTATACGTGTTGCTCGTCTCCAAGGGCTTAAGAAAGTAGGTATGAAATAAATTCGTTTATGTATAAACTAGTTTCAGAACAATTCTGACAAAAATGAAAGAAAGAAATTTATTTTAAGGATCAGAAATCCGTGATAAAGTAAGGAAAAATGAAAAACCGGAATTCTCGTTAGTTCGAATTAAACGAAATCAAGGGAAAATGAGTTCGAATAAATGAAAAAATTTAACGTTATTCTGCCTTTGAAAATTTCGGGACTTTATGTTTAGTTCGAATTAAGAGAAGATTCGATTTATCCGATTTCGAATTAATGAGAGTCGACTGCACTTAAAAATCTAGTTGCCGTCAGTTTCATTTAATTTCGCTGAGTAAAACGATAAATTTAAAGTGGCGATGATTTGTTCGCAAATATAGATTTGTCTTAAAATAATTTAACTAGGTTTAAAACAATTAATAGATATAATCGATATATTTTGCACCACTTTCAGAAAGTTAATAACAAATTTAAAAATAATTTTGATTTTTATGCTAACAGTACTGTTTTCATATTGTTCTTAGCATTGTCAATCACATTGTCGATATCATTTTCAAAAGTCATTTTGAAAATTTTGTGCGCCTTACAACAGTTTTGTTAAATAACTTACAAAGAAACTTGACGTTGGGGGGGCACCGTAATACATACCCATCATGGATATGCATGCTACAAAATATGTAAATAAAACGCGTGTAAACTATGTATAAAATGCATTGCAATTCCAAAAATAAAATTTAAACGTAAATTTAAATACTTTTAATACATAAGAATGCTCTATTACGTAATTGCGGGTGCTATTTGATTATCCCGTTGACCCATTTCGACAAATTATATAAATTGCCAAACTATTCGTAAATTCTACGCATTGACATAACTTTTATTTTAAGTAATGAGACAATAAAAAAATTAGTAAAAGATTAATAAAAATACAAATAAAACGTCAAATTAAAAATCAGTTGTGGTATACAAACACGTGTAATGTATTTAATGTCAAGTACATGTGACATTTACGATAAGCCATTATTAGCATTTAATCTTATAGTTTGGCGATAGTTTTTTTTTTTTTTTTTTTTTTTTTTTTTTGGTCGACGTAATAATCAAGTAGTAAGAGAAACATCGATATAACCCCAAAAAGGATAAACCTATTAACTAAAAATTTACTGACTAGGATGAAATGTCTCATTTCCAATTAAAATATATATTTGAATTGAAATTTGAATGAAATATAGGGTCATGAAAAATCGAAGAGTGTGAAAAATAAGATTATAAATACTTCGACAACTCATTATCCGATCGATTTCATTCTTTATACAAAATTTATATTTTTTATTGTCTTTTATAGCCACTATTAAAATTTTTAAAAAATCGAAATTTTTTATATACTTTTCATCAGAACGAATATTTCGAGAGTCAAAAGAAAAAGTTTCGGATAATCGAGGTTATTGATAGTTAATAGACTTCTTATCATTCTTACGTTTTAAGTACTCACTAAAATTTTAGTCTCTATCTCAATTTGTTCAGGAGATAGAGCGTTTACAAACAGACAAACGAACAAACAGAAGGGTGGGTTATTATTATTTTTTTTTTTCTAAAAATATTTTTTTCGGAATCTCCAGTGTCTAAAACGTGTAAATCAGTCAATTTTTTTTTTCCAAAACGATTTTAAGACTTACCTTATACTACGCATAATGGGTAAGTAAAAATACAATGGAGACCCCGATAAGCATATTGATTAAATTTTAATGAAAGAGATATTTCCGAAAGGGGATCCATTCATTTATCTAGGTCAGTGTTTTCCCCTCTTCTTTCTAGCGACATACTTGAACGCATTTTTTATACTTCCACCACTTCCGCGACACATATAAATTAAGATGATAAAAAAAGTATAAAAAGAATGTACCTTTTAAAATATGCTTATAAACAAACACAAAATAATCTCCTCAAGCCAATAGACGTACAATTGCTGTTTTTAAAAAATCACAACTGAAACTTACAAAAAGAAAGTTGTTATTTTTTTCACGTTCATTTATTACATTCAACTTTTTTTTTCTAAGTAAAAATGGAAAATTGAAATTGAATTTTAACCCATTTTCTTAATTATAAAATTTATGTTCGCAGGTGTGTTTGCGATGACAACACAACATTTTGACATCTTAGAACTTAATTATAAACTACTAGCGAATCCCGCGGCTTTGCTCCCGTAATAGTTGAAATATGCCATTTGATGCCGTATGTCTAATTATTATTATAAGAAGTTACACTTTTAGCGGTAATTCAAAAATTAACATTTAAGCCACAGTTTGACTAAAGTACATCATTGCACTGCATTAGACGTAAAAGAGATGAAATAAATGAGAACTAAAGCAAATTCTAAATAAATGATAATTTAGAAAATATTTTGAAACTTTTATGCTCAATCCATGCGTTTATTTCAGTATTAATTTGAAGTTTTAAAAACCATCTTCTTAATGCGCATTTACATCTTAAAATTAACCATCGTGACAAATTCCAAGCTTTTTTTTCTAACGTCTACCATCTATCTAAGGCTAATGGCACCAGCATAAAATGCCTATGTTGAGGCAGGGATTGTTAATATTTATTTCGAAATCAATCAGGTATTTCTTATTATTCTATAGAAATGTAATTAAAAAAAAATCAAAGACTATAGAAAATTTGTTGTTCCTAGCATCTCCAAGTGGTAGAGGCACAGGCTTAAAATCTCGCTTGTGTAGGATCAGAGAATGTCACCATTGATTTGCAACCATTACTTTTATAATCGGTTCATTATATCCTGAGATTGCATAGCAATCGTAATTTAGCAATTATTTAGAGCTCCTTTCGCTCTTTTCCGCCGCTTCACAACTTTTAAATTTCAAATTTACTTTTGACTGTTCTTAGAGGACAATTATATTTTATAAGTAACTATCACGGCATATTTTAATTTTCTAGTTTCTTAGTACCACAGCAGTTGCAATTTAGAAGGTTTTTTGCTCTTGCAATCGTTTGGTGGTAGTGGACCGCACATAAAATATAGCTTATGTTTGATCAGGTACTATCACCACCAATTTGTAGCCATTAATTTTTTTAATCAGTTTACTATTTCATAAGATGCATTAAAATCATAATTTAGAATGTTTTTGGTGCGCTTTTCGTCCACTTTATCCCTTTAAAATTGCAATTTTCTTCCGACGAATCTTAAAAACTATTTGAATTTTTTACGTAATTATCATGCCAAATTTCAAAAAATTAGACACCTCAATTATACAAAAAAAAAAAAAAAAAAAAAATCAATTTAGAACATTTTTAACCGATTTCAAAGAGGAGGTTATGATTTCGGCCTGAATGCATTTGTTGTTCACGCATAACTTTTGCAAATATCAACCGATTTTGTTTACTTTTGAAATCCCCAAGTGGTAGTGACAACAACATAAAATATAGCCTATATTGAAGCAGGGACTGTCACCATCAATTCGCAACCATTACTTTTAAAATCGGTTTGATATTTCCTGAACGTAGAAATCATAATTTAGAACGCTTTTAGAACGCTTTTCACATATTTTTATCCCTTTTAAATTTCGAATTTTATTCCGAAACTGTTCTTGCATTTATTTCTTATAAGTAATTAGCATGCCATATTTTAAGTTACTTTCTGAGATTGCTCACAAATATGTATTTAGAACGTTTTTAGAATGCTTTTCGCGCATTTTCATTCTTTTTAAATTTTGATTTTTTTAACCTTTACGGAGGGGCTGTGACAGCATCTGTCCGGGCTTACATGTATTCTCAGGTAGACACTGTGTGAGCCCCTGCGTAAAGGTTAAGAACTGTTATTTTATATCATTTATATCAAATAAATAATACCATGTCATGCAATTACCATACCATTTCATGAATCAAATCCTTCAATAACACAAAAATCGTCTATTATGTTTACACACTTAGAGTTTCTGGATAATTCCTCTTGTTTTTTTTCTAAATGTTTAGCAAAATGTCTAAAATCGCAAGTAGTCGGTCACTTTTGGCCATATAGTATATATATATATATATATATAATCATTAATTGCATTACAATATATGAACCATTGAATTTAATAAAAAAAATGCTACATTGAAACATGAACAAAAAATGATATATATACAATGGCGGTCAAATGATTCCGGCAAGCAAAAATTTTTCAGTCAATTTGTAAATACACTCATATGAAGAGGAATCTCAAAGTGATATTTATACATTTTATTGACATAATAATTAGGAACTTACTTATAAAAGAACATGTAAAAATCAAATAATGTAAAAATCAATAAATTTAACTGACAAAATTAAGTATAAAGGAAAACGCATGTTCTCAAAAGTTTCCGGCCACCTTCAGAAGTTTGTAAAAAAGTGATATTGTAATAGAAAATTACAGTGATCAACAACATTTACAATTAGTATTTTATCATATTACTATTTTATTAGCTTTAATAATAAGTACTGCGGCGCAGCAACGTGATATTCATTCAATCAACGGTTAAAGATCGTCTATGGTATGTTTTCCCTCATTTCTTGCAATTTTGGCGAAATTTTGGCTGAGTTGGATTATTTATAGTTCCACAGACTTTTGTCAACTTCTTTTCAAAGATTTTCTATTGGATTCATGTTGGCCGCTTGGGCTGATCATTTCAAAAACGAGATATTTTTTGTGCGAAAATCATTGCTTATCAAGGTTTGCAAACATTATTTATGTCGTTATCATGTTAAGAAAAATAGTTGCGACCAATTTTTTTTCTCTAATAAAGCAGAAAATAGTCTTGCAAGATATCCTTATACATTGTATCATTCACCTGGCTGTGGATTTCAAATAACGGACCGACATTTTTTGAAGAAAATACTCCCCACGGCATAACGTGTCCTCCGCCATGCTTCATTGTAGAAATAACATAAGTCGAATCATATATTTTGTTGTTAGGTCATCGGACGTTGTGTCTGCCCTCACTTCCAAAACTGTTTCGAATTCGATTGATGGAAAAATAGAACTTTTTTCCAGTTTTCACTTGACCAGACTTTGTGTTTTTCGGAAAACGCCAGTCGGGTACGTTTGTATTTTTTTTAACTGTGAAAAAATTTTAACATCAACTCTTCCATAAAGTTACGCATCACGTCAACATGTTGATACGATGTAAGGACTTATTTCAGCAATATTTTCATTCCGTAAATCGCAGTATATTGCAGCGGAATTTTTATGTGGATTATCAATTGTTTTTCTCCTGATAATTCTGTCCACAGGAATAGTAATTTTCTGGGATCTCCCGGACCTCTGAAAGTCCTGAAGGCCACGGCCATCTTTATATAATTTTTAAATATCGTTTACGATCGATTTTACCGATCGATAACTTTGCCGCAATATCTCGAGAAGATTGACCTTTTAGCGACGAACTAATCACTCAGTTCAGCCATAATTGTTTAACTTATCAATTTTGAATTCAGACTATGCTATACACGTTGATTCATTCATAAACACAACCAAAAAACAGTTTACCGATAGGAAAAAACTAAAGAATGATAAGTGGCCGGAAACTTTTGCACACGCGAACTTCGAATTTTATCCCTTTGCACGAAGCATCTTCAGTATTCAATCAAAATGATCACGTGGTCAGAGGTCTTTCACATATTCTTAACTTTTGAAGCAATTGTGCTTCTTCTTTGCTGAAACATTTTGGTAACTAAATCGAAGAAACTAACTGGCCGGAAACTTTTGACCGCCTCTGTATATATATATATATATATATATATATATGTTTGCTATCAGTATGTAGAGTATTGCTACCGTAGGCGCCATTGCAGCACTTATCAATTGCAACATACATATATATACAATCCTAATTTCATGAAAATATTTATTAAGCACCAGGTGCATAATGTATAAACATTATTAAAAACAGTAAACATTAAAATAACAATATTGAACAATATAAAAAGTCACCCGCAGAACCAAAAGCCATCACTCTTCAGCAGGCGGAATGGCTTTACTTAAATTTACCGTTTACTTAAATTTATTATTTTACTTCGTTGCTCAGACTTTTATTTAAGACAAGTACAGGGTAAGCGAAATTAAACTTCCGCTACTCGCAAGGCCCTGGAGGTGGTTTTACTAGTCCGAAGAGAAAAATATTTGGAAAACAGACACTTCGGAAGATACACTCGAGATTTCTGGAAAAAAAAATAGATTTAATATTACTACCAGATGGCGCAGCGAAGCGGCACATTGCAGTAACACATGTAACAGTCTCGCACGATAAAAGGAAGAAATCGTTCCTGTTCGCACCACAATCAGATAAGGCTTGCAAACTGCTGAGAGCACAACTAATCAAACAGTCCAACTGTGGTACTACAATGATGAGTCTGCGGCGGCAGGTGTGAGAGAGTTCCATCGTCTCAAGAAAGAACAACATGAGCCGATATCAAAACGTACTGTTAGAGACATGATGGTGAAATTCGAGAGAACAGAACAGCTTGGCGTTTTGGTATGGAAGGAAAACGGCCAAAATGGATGAAAAAAGGTCACCACCGCCGTCTCATTGTAGAGGATATTGCTACAGCGGTCGTGGAAACAACCCTTGAATTGCCTCATGGCGCAATCATTGTACTGAGGATTCCAAGTACCCTTAATATACCCTACTCCACTGCCGATATTATGCGTAGAATTTAATACATGTATCTGTATAGGATTCAAGCGGTTCAGCAATTGGAACGGCACAACCCGGGCACTCGCAAAACATTCGCGCTGCAGTTTCTCGCGAGAATGGCAATTGCTTATTCCTGGTCATGGAATATTCTGCGAGCGAGCTAAGTCCATTTCCATTTTAAAGGACAGATAAACACCTATAATTTTGACATCAAGGCGGAAGAAAACACTCACGAGATGTACGCCAAGTGAAAGTTATCATTGGATTTATATCAATGTTATTATGCGTTCCTTATCGAACCATATTTTTGAAAAGAAATGAACCCTCAAGGATTTACCACCTGCTCTGTTAATGCGAAACAGAATCATGACATGCAAACATACGCCATTCTTACACTCCAGCAACGAGGATGCCTACAAGAAACCATATTCATGCAAGATGGAGCTCCAACAGAAATCACAATTCGAGTTCAGCAACTGTTTAGCGGACATTTACAGGTGCACTAGTGATATACTGATGTTTGCCAAAATACCTGGATTCTGCGGTTGCCCGATCTCACGCCTTGTAACTTCTGATTATGAGAATTTTTGAAAAACAACTATTACCGGGAACATTTGACAATTGTGTACGATTTGAAGAATAGTATTCGCCGCCACATTCAAAACATCTATGTTGGCACTCTCCGTCAGTGGTAGAAAATGCTATTTTCAGATTGGAGTGCGTTGTCGAACATGATGGTTCGCACACTGAACATGATTTAAAGCATTGATTTGCAAGCTTAATATCAATTAGAGAAGTGTTTTTGTACTAATAAATAGCAAGTGCTATATTGTAATTGTATTGTTGTCTTTATTGTGTTCCTTTTGTGTAAGACCAATGGTTATTTCAGTGTTTCAAGATCTCAATTTGTCCTCTCCTTACACGGAAACTCATAGCGCCGTCTAGTGGAGATTTTTTAATTATTATTATTATTATTATTTTCGGAAATCTCGAGCGCATCTTCCGAAAAGTCTGTTGTCCAAATATTTTTCTCTTCCAACAATAAAACGGTCTCCAGGGTACTTTTAATAGCAAAAGTTTAATTTCGCTAATCCTGTATTTTATGAATAAAATAAATAAGAACGAAAATTGAAGCATAAGGCGTAGATTATAATACTTTTTTCAACTCATTTAGAAAACTTCCATTCAATAAAGAGAAAGATGATGCGTAAGTAAAGAGGTGAAGAAATATGAAACACATTTAAAAATCCAATTTTAGCATTTACCATTCGTGGCCAAAAATGTATTGTAATTATTTTATGCAATTCTGTATATGATCTATAGATTAACGTGGTATACAGCACGTTAAAAATGAGATTAGCTTGAAAATTTACTTTAAGTAATTTTCACCAATCAACAGAAATGCAATCGAGTTTCTTTAACGGTTTCGAACATCATCTAAAGACTTTTATACACATCACCTATTAAACGAAAGTTTAATTCAGGTAAAAAGCTCATAATGTAACTAAAAGCACTTCCAGTCATTACTAACTATAAGTGGCAATGTATCTTGTTCTTTATGCAGCCCTGCATAAGAATTAATTTCTATTTGTCAAACTTCTATTACTATACTAAATATAGTTCAACAAGAAAGTGCCTAACACCGTTAGGTGATTTCCTACCATAGTCACTAGTACTTAAGAATTCCTGTGTGTAATCCTGAATATTAAAACATACAGCAAACGATTTTTCCCCGAAGACCAATCTGTATCAGTTTTCTTTTCTGTGACACTGTAAATGACTAATATACGCTTTGCATCCTATATTCTACAAAAAACATGTTTTAATGCACTTTGTAAATGGATATTGATTTCATAGTGTTTGAAATAGATAACAGCATTAACCTATTGACCTCCAGTCTTGATTTCGCCAATGATGGGGCATAAAAGTTCCCTTCAACCAGCGATCTGTTACATCATTTGCATACCATAGACCAATCGTGTTTAAATATGCAACCACTACTGTGTAAACAAGTAGGAAATTTCACTTCAAGAGTAGCAAATGATGTGCGTTCGTATTATAAGGAGGTTTTTAAAATATTCAGATCTTGTTGTAATAGTATACAGTACTTCAGGTACAGTATAGTGAGTACCGTAGAGTATGTATGTCTTTTGCATACCCCTGTAAATACTATCTTCTTTCTATTATACAGAAAGTAGCTTGTAGTAAACCTCAGCAACGTACATCAGCTTCATAAAATGTGAAATAGTTTAATAGTATTAAAACGTGCCCCAAACAATGTTTCCCCCTATACCATTATGTAGTGTAGCCCTGTAAATTATTAACAAGTACTCTTTGCACCACATATTGTACAGAATGTATATTTTAGTACATACACCATAGATGCATATCAATTTTATTATGTTCGAAAGAGTGTAATACCATTGAAATGCAACTGAAAGTATTTTTTTCCATTGACCGTAATGTAACGAAATCCTTTTGATTGTCCCTGTAATTGATCTATCCATCCGATTTTCATAAAATTTGAAATGGCACGACAAAATTATGCAACAATTATATATTTTAAATTTCAAATGATTCGGTTAGATAGTTTTGCTCTCTTATATGCGGACAGACGGACGGACTGGGTGCTACGCATTTATATAATTAGGAACGCACCTAAAAAATGTGTGCGATGTAAATTAATTATAAACGCTTTGTACCTTATATTCTACATTTCATAAATGCATATCGATTTCATGTTGTTTGAACTAATTTAACATGTCAAAAGCATTTAATATGATTTTTTACTAATTGATCGTAATATAACAGATTACTTTTGACTGTCCTGTAAACAAATTATTGTCCATGTCCAGAGCCCGTGTGTTTAGGGGCACCCTTTATGATAGTAATCAGAATTTTCATTAAATCTAGCCAAATGCTTAAAATTAGCCAAAAGTGACCGAAATTCATACATTTTGAAAGAAATTTAGGAAGGGAGTTTGGTTCTCCCTTTTCCTCATTGTTTCCAGTACTTCCCCTCCCCCCCCAACCTTGCAAAAAACAAACTATATCATTAGAAAACTAATGATTAAGATTTTATCACAACAACTTAGCATTCTATTGTTTTCAAAAGAAATTCTTTATTAATGTTTCCTTGTAACGTGACAAGTAAATTTCATTAAATATGACCAATTTTCAACCTTCTATTTTAAACATATTATAATGTACGTAGATAAGCAATTTAAAAGTTTGCAGAGAAATATCCGAGTCATCTAATCTATCATTATTTTTTTACCACTATCAAACTAGTACTTTTCATTAAAGTTGTACCATTTTTTTTAATATCCTGTATACATATGTGTTCAGTACAGTGTACAAAATGTATGCATACATATAATACGTATGAAGATTAGTACTACTTTCACATTATTCGCAAAAAAATTCTATAGATAAATAGGAGCCCCGCCCCCAGAATAATGTTTACCCTGGGGCCCCCCCTTTTTCTTAATCAGACCCTGTCCGTGTCCTATGATTGTCCTATAAATGAAACACACTCCAGATTGAATAAGCATAGTGCTGTTGTAGTAAACGGCAATAACGTACACATATTCCCAACTTTGAAACCACAAAAGTAACACGTGTTGGGATGTATAAATCCAGATCTAATAAAAACCTTTTAATATGAAAGTTTAACAGAATATGAGGTTTGTTTAAATTCCGTGTATTACTTTTTTACGGTATACCTATCGTAAAAAAGCAGCGTAGCAATGCCACCTATTATATAATTTACCTGAAAGCCCAAACGACAACAATTTATGTCAAGGTGTAACAGAGTATGAAGTTTGATAAAATTCCGCGGTGTTCCTGAGATATGATTATCGCTAAAATTTTTAAAAATGTAGAATAACAGAGTTGGCCGCTTTTCACCAAAAATCTAATCAGCAAAACTTATAATAGACTCTGAAGTTTGACGAAAGCTCATGTACTAATTCCCGAGATAGAACTATTACAAAAATGACAAAAAATGCAACACAGCAGTGTCATCTATTGGACGATTTAAACTACAAACTAATCAGCGACATTTTATATCAAGATCAAACTGAATATAAAGCTTTATTAAATTACGTTCATTAGTTCTTGAGATAGAGTCCCAACAAAGTTGTTGTCAGAAACGGACAGATGGACAGACATACAGACAGACTCACACGCAGACATTTCCTAAAAGCAATCAAATCGTGTTGAAAACCTTCTAAATCCGTTGAAAACTGGGTAACAAATATTTCACAAATCCAATAATTTCTTCTTGTAAAGAAAGAACAAGTTGGAAATTGCACGTGAAGCGTAGCAAATGAGGTGCGTTCGTACGATAACGAAGTTTTAAAATATTCCGATCTTGCTGATATAGTAGAGCGTACTTTGGATACAGTATAGTGGTTGAAATTTTTGTGTTCCTGTAAATATGCAGGGAATAATTTTTATTATACTTCATTAACGTATATCTTATTCATAAAATGTGAAGTAGTTTAATATAATTAAAATACCCCCCCCAAACAATGTTTCCCCGTATAACATTATTTAGTTGAATACATTTGTGTGGCCCTGTAATTTAATAACAAATATTCTTTGCATCACAGATTGTACAAAATGTATTTTTAGTACATATTTTATAGATTTATGTCAATTCTGTTATGTTCAAATGAGTGTAACGCCATTAAAATGCATTGGAAACTTTTTTCCCCATTGACCGTAATGTAACGGAATCCTTTTGATTGTCCCTGTAATTGATCTATCCATCCGATTTTCATAAAATTTGAAATGACTCGACAAAATTATGTAACAATTATGTATTTTAAATTTCAAACGATTCGGTTGGGTAGTTTTTGCGTTGTTATATTCATAAAATGTGAAGTAGTTTAATATAATTAAAATACCCCCCAAACAATGTTTCCCCGTATAACATTATTTAGTTGAATACATTTGTGTGGCCCTGTAATTTAATAACAAATATTCTTTGCATCACAGATTGTACAAAATGTATTTTTAGTACATATTTTATAGATTTATGTCAATTCTGTTATGTTCAAATGAGTGTAACGCCATTAAAATGCATTGGAAACTTTTTTCCCCATTGACCGTAATGTAACGGAATCCTTTTGATTGTCCCTGTAATTGATCTATCCATCCGATTTTCATAAAATTTGAAATGACTCGACAAAATTATGTAACAATTATGTATTTTAAATTTCAAACGATTCGGTTGGGTAGTTTTTGCGTTGTTATATGCGGACAGACAGACAGACGGATGGACAGACGGATGGACAGACGGACAGACTGAGCGACAACAATATGTGCTACGTATTTACATAATTACAAACGCACCTAAAAAAGTGTAAAAATAATTAGATAATAATAAATCATTATATTTATGCAAAGAACAATAGAATTTATAAATTTTTCTTCTTTAATTTTCATTATTGGCGTTCGTTGTTATTGTTGTCGATTGTATAAAAATGTTAATTATTGAGAAAAATATACGTATAGTAATTTTATTTCACATAATTCAATTGTTGTAGAATGTCAAAAAACAATTCTCGAAGAATTTCCCATTATTGTAAATAACCAGAAATAGTAATTGTTGAAAATGCTGTTTTACGAAATAACTTTTAAACTCTTTCAGTTCTAAAAAAAATCCTCTATCAAGTATATATAGTTTCCGAGTCTTAATTTCTAATTTTTCTAGTCATTTATCATAAAATAATTATTTTTTCTGTCCATGGGACTTCTAAACTATTCTTATAAGTAAGTATAACTTAGTTTTTGGTGCATTCGTAACTATGTAATTACGTAGCAAGTATAGTCATCGTTCAGTCCGTCCATCTGTCCGCATATAACAGAGCAAAAACTATCCTACCGAATCATTTAAAATATAAATTATACTTGTTGCTTGATTTCGTCGAGTATTTTTAAATTTTATGAAAATTGGATGGTTTAATTACAGGAACAGTCAAAAGTATTCCGTTACATTATGGCCAGAGGGAAAAAGTAATTGCAAGTGCATTTTAAAGGTGTTACACTTTTTCGAAAATAATAAAATTGATATGCATCTATGAAGTATATACTAAAACATACATTCTGAACAATCTGTGGTACAAAGAATATGTGTTATTCATTTACAAGGGTACACGAAAGTATTCCATTAAATAATAGTGTAGGGGAAAACATTGTTTGGGGCGCGTTTTAATAATATTAAAACTATTTCACATTTTATGAAATTGGTATATGCTGCTGAGGTTTACTACAAGTTACTTCCTGTATAAAAGAAAACAGATAGTATTTACAGGGATACACGAAAGATTTCATATACTCCACTATATCTGAAGTACTGTATACTATGATACATGATCTGAATATTTTTTAAACTTCCTTATAGTACGAACACACTTCATTTGCTATGTTTGATGTTTTTCTAGTCATCAATCCTGAGCTTCAGGACCGTAGCTAAGGGGGGCATTATGGGCGGCTCAACTCCCCCCTAAAATATTTTGAGCCCCCTTGAAAAAGATTCCAAGGTCACTAAATGAATTTTTTTTCCAAAAATTTAAATGGAATTCTATTCAAAAATCTAATTTAGTTTTGTGACTCTTTCACAGTTTTACAGAATTACTAAATTGTATTTAAGTGTTTCAATACTCCCTCATTCTATTTGTGCATATGAAGCTAGCACGATGTTTAATTTTGCACTAGTTATACACTCAAAATTTTCATTATCATATACTTTTCTTAGCATAAAATGAAATTATTATAACAGTTTAATAAGAAGCATAGTACCTACAATGTGAATATGCACCAATTTATCTTTCTGCATCAGAGAAAGAGAGAAACAAATTATGAGCCCCTCCTATATTCTCTTGACTCCCCCCCTCTATTTTTCACTTCTAGCAACGAGCCTGATAAGCTTTCTACTGGATCAACTTTGATAATTATTATTTTAAATGAATGTTGTTTTTATGTAGATGTGCCCATTCTAGCTATCTTTTATTTCCATTTATACATTTTATTTATAACTTTAAAAGAGTTTGTATAAAATTTCTTCAAAACAGTGGCAATCGGTTTACTTCGATTGTTGCAGAGAAAGGAAAATGTTCAGATACGTGGCTTTTTGGACGTATTTTTTAATTTGCAAGTTAAATTTCGATAAAAAAAAATATTTATACATGCGTTCTTTATGTTGACAAGCGAATTCTTATTTATACTGACGTCACGGGTATATTACTCTCTCATTGGGCTTGCTTTATCTTTATACCTTTTAATTTTATTGATGACATTGTTTTCACTGCAATGAAATAGAAAATATGTTTTTATTTTAATGCATGCTGGTTTAGCATAAAAATACGTATATAAAAGTACTTGTGAAAAGTTTGTTCCGGTGAAAGTGTTTGCATGCTTGCTTAGTTTAAAATGTATTTTAACCTTGACACATGTAAAGAGAAAAATTTATATGTTGGTGTCAAAATGAAGTCACTTTCATTTCTTAATTACAAAGATTATAATTGGAGACTTTGTTGATTACTAGACGCCTCTGAAGACCACTTTGGTCTTACTTAAATAGATCCTAAGCAGTGCACCATGTTACTTTCATTCTAAAATTCATTTACTTAATCAATCCTTCCCTAAATGCAAAGATTCTTATAGAGAAATCAAGAATTCTTCGTGATCTTGAAAATATTTAATTTTTTGTTGTTATGTATTTCAACCTTTTTTGACAAATATCACTTAGTTTCCGTAGCTGTAAAAATGAGTGAAATTTCATAAGTTTAAACTGGGATTTATTCAAAAGTTATCGAAATTAAACATATTTTACTTAGCATGCTGTTACTTCAAAGCTATTTTTTAATAATAAGAAATTTATTTAAATTTTAAAAATCACGCATTTATATTTTTTTATTATTTAATAATTAACTTATGAATCTATGTACTTTTGTATTTTCTAATAGCAAAATAAAACCCTCGTTTAATATCATTTTTAGGATGCGCAATAACACCGAAAATCCTATTTATTATAAATTATTATAAATAAACTACTAAATAACTAATAATTAGTTTAACCTTTTCAGTGGCAAGTGTGTTTCTGTAATGTTAGATTCACACAGGAATTTTCGAAAAAAAATTGCTTTAAAATAGGTAAAAACGATTTTACAACTTCTTTCCACTAAACTTATAAAAGTAAAATTTATTTAAAAGATTCTGCTGCAAATCTTGATTAATTACCCCCCCCCCTTACTTTGAAATTTATTGAAAGCGAAACCTCGTGCAAGAGTTAGCGCTTTCAGGAGCAAAGCGCTTCTATTGCAAAAATATTGAAATGGAAGAATGACACCAGAATTTACATGCCAATTTATTTGGAAATAAAATAAACATTTTTTGCACATACAAAATAAACGAGGGAAAAATACACCAAAATACTGGTGTCAGTGCGACATTTGGGAATTAAAATTAATTGATTCCATAAACATACTGCCGCCCTTGAAGAGGATAACAACAAGAGAAATCGCCAGAGATCACTATTTAAAACCTTTTTTTTACTCTGCATTTTAGTGGTTTAAATGCATAGTTTGATCACATATCTTACATTTGTATTTATTTCTATTTTATTGCTTTATTTATTGATTGATGAATGTTTTAATTTTGCTATGTCGTATAAGCTTGAAACAAATGCAAACTATTTGTATTAGTTTAAATGAAAACGTATTTATTTTACGTAATCGTCGGCTTGCGACAGAAATAGATTAAAAAAATATAATGCCTGAAAATTATTTAAAAAAATAAAATTTAGAAGCTAGCAATACATTTTTCAAACAAATTGCGGTACAGTTTTCAGACAAATTTCATGTACATTTTTTTTCTATTCGACGGCGTAAAAATTGAAAATGTGCGATGTGTAGAAGTTTTTAAAAAATCAGTAAAAGTTAAATTTATTCGTATGATGTTGCATTCGCAAAATGACGTTAGCATTATGCAGGGTTCCTTTTGTGCTTTGTAATATAGATAGACAGTACCACAACCAGAAATCCCTTACTGTTGAGAATTTAAAAAACTGTATCATAGCTATTTCTGAAAATACCTTTTCCGTTGTTAAGCGTTTTTTAAACTGTTTAGTTTAAGATATTACTTTTCATTCATTAAAGGGTAAAATTCTGTAACAGTATTCTGGAATTCTTGGAAAGTGTTTCACAATCTATGCTTGACACGTAATTTTTATTTCTCCTTTAAATATATTTTAATTCTTATTTAAATCAATTTCTATATTGTTTTCAACAGCAAATGTCATGATCATAGTATTCCTGATGATGCTGGCCATGCTAACGTCTCCTGTATCTTCATCTCGCCCTCAACCATTGGAACAAGTCATGCGGGATACTCTGAAGCATGTGATGCGGTGCCCTAAATGGCCAACTGATGAGGACATACAACTGCCTGTAGCTGCTTTCTCCCCGGCTCGTTACATGCAGCTAGTAGCTACAGTACGAAAAGACTCCAAAGGTAAGTCCTTCTAAACTATAAAAAAAATGTAAATAAACAATGTTTAATTCACAATACATTTATTACTAAAATAGGAGTTAGTACAGAGCAGTTTTAGAATCTTTTAAAGCTATTCAAGATGTTAAAAAGATTGATGTCAGAATATGTTTAATATGCCCAATGCTTTCAGCTAAACATTAGCCGTCATCAGGGGAACTGCAGTATCTTTAAAGACATGCACTTGCTAAATGAGTGAACTGGGTGAAATCAACAAACAAGAAATGTGATAGAGAGAAGGAAAGAAAATCGAAGTGTTGTTATAGAAACTGGAAAGCCCCATGTTTAATATATTTTGAATAATTGTGAATTTGATTTTGAATAACATTTCCCTTCTCCTACCTTTATTTCCGGTTTCTATATCAACCTTCCACTATTTCCTTTTCTTCCCTCCCTCCTATTTGTTATTTGTTCGTTTCATCGTTTCATCCTAAACATCTGATGTTTAACCAACATGTCTTTAAAAATGCAGCGCAGTTCCTCTGCTTACTGTTAATGCTGAAAGCGCTAAAGATTTTAACTTTTTTGACATCAATATTTTAGCCGTCTTATATACTATTAAATGGGTTGAAACTTTCTATATATGCTTGCACTTATTTAATAATAAAAGTATTGTGAATAATGTATTCATGTTGTTTATTTATTTTATCAAGGTTAATATGATGTTTCAACTTGAGATATAGAATTTCTATACATATTTTATAAATAGTTTTGAAGAAAGCAAAAATTACAGCAACGCAGTTCCAGAGTTGGGCAAAATACATCGAAAAATCATTTTCGATACAAAATGCAAAATACATTAATTTTAGAACATAAAATACAAAATACTTTTCAAATTGAAAAAGCTCCAAATACAAAATACATTTATTTTCAAAAAGCATTTCAAATACAAAATACATTTTAAAAAAAATGTGTATATGATAAGAGATTTGCCTGGGCCGTGTCCGGCGCAGTTAGCTGGCTAATGAAGAATAATGACTATTTAAAATTGATAAAGGACATAATCTTGAAATGATTGTGTATTTTGCTATCCATATAAAGAAAATCTGGTCTCCGCAACTTTTCCAGCAATTCTTGGTAAGTTACTAAAATGAATTATAAAATCCGTCAATATTATAAATTTTAATGCTAAATGTGAGAGTCTCTTTAAGCATTTTGCGAAGATAGTTTAACACTATGTTAAAGAAGATGGTTATGATATCTATGTTTACGAAGATAATGTTTAACTGTGAAGGTATCCACTTACGTTTGAAATTTCAATTTTATGAAAATTTGGAATTAGTTTTTATTTGATTTTCTTATTGAATGAACATTTCTGTTTCTAAATCTGTTTTTATTTTTCATGTACGCCGAATAGAAATGAAATTAGAGCTCTTAAAGAAAAAAAAACAGATGACATTAATTTAAACCGAAGTATAAAATTTTTAATTCGTCTTCTAAAGAAATTAGACTTTCATCGGAAAAAGTAAACAACTATTGCTCTAGCTCAAAATTGAACTATCCTGTGACCGTGAATTTTTTTGTTTGGCTTTTCAAAATGTATAGAATATAATGAACTAAAGAATTAGCTCTAAGTGACTTATTTGTTTATATATAGCTATTTTTATGAAGAATTATACGTTAGAATTACAAAGATTTTCTATGTAATTGTATATGATCAGCTCTATTTCTTTTAGTTTTCCGCATATTGACTATTTTTTAGTTCATTACTCTCAAGAGTGTCTAATATGCATATGTTAAAAAAATTTATGTTACATGCATTTTTGGTTTTTTTAGAGCCGGAATCATTTCTATAAAAAAATGATAAAAAATGACGAAAATTTTTCAAAATTTAAAAATAATGAACAGATATTATATATTTTTCATAATTTCCTTCGTTCTGTATTAGATTACCCTAAAAATGCCAAAAAATCTGTCAAAATTCGAGTTAAAAAGAAAAAGTCTCCGAACGTAGTCCTTAAACAGTGCAAGGCACAACAGAGCTATCTATTTTGGCATACAAGTGCATGCGAGTAAAGATTTATAGCCTCATTTTATTCATAGAATTATGTTATAAACACATTTGTGGCAGAAAATTCACCTTTGAGATAAGAAAACTGTGAAATGAATAGTTATTGTTAAAATTCTGACAGGTTTACTTCAGGTGAATAGAATTCACTTTTCTCATAATAAGAGATATATAGTACAGAATGTGTGTGTGAGGAAGGGGTAGGGCACTGTGATATTACAAATGCTTCGGTGGGGCATGACCTATAAAAGTTTGGGAACCGTTGAATTAGATCAGCCTTCTCAACCTTTTTTTTTTCTCGCGGGCCGCAAACATAAGTAAGACTTTTGGTGGGTCGCAGCATATTTATAAAAAGGTTTTAAAAAATTGACTTAACATAAGTAGTCTAACAATGACTAATTTGATAAGAATTTTCCATGATTTGCGGAAAACTATGGCAGTCCGTAAATTCCATCAAGAAACGAAAAAACACTCCTGGTTACTGTCAATCCTGCGTAATTTCACGGAAATGCTTTTTTAGAATTGAAAATTCTGGCTTATTTTCAGCGTAAATTTTGAAATTGTCAATGATTTGGGAGAAAATGAACATATCAAACAGGAAAATGTTATTTATTAAGTAAAAAAAAAAAAAAAAAAAAAAAAAAAAAAAAAAAAAAATCGTGTCGATTGATTCTATTTTTCATTGAGAGCCGGGCATTGTAAAATAATAATGGTATAATAATGTTTCATAATATGTGAAAATATAATGTAACCATGAACTAAAATATACAATAATTTCAAAAATTATATAGATTTATCTTTTACCTTTTTTATTGTGTACCAAAAAAACTTAGCAATTAAATTCCTCAACTTACTTTACATGTTTCCTATTCTTCAGAAAATTCCTGTGGAAGAAGAAGTTATTTACGATTCAACTTACAAGATCCTGACAGTTGGAATTTCTGTGCCATGGGAATGTGCTCTGAACATCAGGTAAGTGCTCGACTCGCTAATAAATAAACACTTTCATATTTGAAATATTTTATTCTTATTCCTATATTGGATAAAAACAGTAAAATACTGGGTTGAGCAAAAAGTTCTGGGAAAATTGTGAAAGTTAGGTTGTTATGTGCAAATTAACAACAAAAGCAACACGGACTATTCTTCAAAGTAGAGTCCGTCATAGTCTACCACTTTCTGTCAGATTACGGATTTGCTGGAAACACCATGGTGGTTCCTTGGAATGGAAAAACTCTTGACATGCTTATTCAACTTTTTTAAAGGTTTCAAATCGACGACACTCGGAAAAGTGTTTTATTGATCGAAAGAGGCCATAATCGGATGCAGCCATGTCTGGATCACAATTCCTGAACTCCTATAGATGTACACACTAATACTTCTATATACGATACAAATTCTGTTAACTATTAGAGTAAAAATTTCCCAGAAATTTTTGCTCAATATAATGAGTATACCGTATAGGGTGAAACCCCTAGTTATTAACACCTAACACGTAACTGGTACTTCAGCAAAAATCTAACTCAGATAAGCATTTATTGTAAACTTCTGAAAAGTAAATGTTATCTAGTGGTAACTTAGACACTTAATTTTACTTTGAAGTGGATTCTTTCACCACTATAGCAGGTCAAGAACATATAATGAATGAGGGAGGAACTTGAAATACAGAGAAGTTGATTTGGTTCCGGTGTGATTTGAACTAGGGATCTCGTGTCCAGGAAGCGAGAACGTTAACGTCGAGCAAAAGACCAAGCCGATTTCTCTAGCCTAGTAACTCTCTTTATATTGATCAAATGATGGTCAAATGAGATAAGATCGCTATAAACTTTTAAGAACACAAAAAGTGAAATTTTGAGGCAACCATCTTTTTTCTGAAATTAAGGAAGTGTATACAGGGTGATTCATAAAAAATGGGCTGAACTTTAAGGGGTTATAGTACACTTAAAGACAAATAATATTAAATAGGAGACTAAGGGTCCCAGACGTATTCCCAAGGAGATAGGGGGCATTAAAGTTTAGGGTCCGAAATTTCAAATGATTATAAAAAATGGAAAAATTGGTCGATTCGTTTGCGGTTTTTGCAAAAAATTTTCTTTATGCCAGTATTTTCTTGAAATAAAATTTTAAAGTTCAATTTCAAAAAATGCCGATAGGGGGCGCTTTAGACTTTGGAGTAACAAACAACTATTTTTTAACGTTATTTTTTGTATTTCTTTAAATGATTTCGAAAGCTTAGATTTAAACTTAAATTTTGATCTAAAAATCTGAGTCCTAACGAGTAGTTAAGTAGCGTAAACTGAAATTTGAAATTTGAAACCCTTCTCCCCCCAGAACAAAAATCAATTGTTCCCGATCTTTGTGTCGTAGATTAGGCTCTAACTACTGCCGCGTTTTGCTAAAATTATTCTTTATGTCAGTATTTTCTTGAAAATAAATTTTAAAGAAAAGTTTCAAAAAATTCCGATAGAGGGCGCTTTAGACTTTGGAGTAACGAACAACTATTTTATACCGTTATTTTTTGTGTCTCATTAAATGCTTTCTAAAGCTTAGACTTAAATTTTCAGCCCAAAATCTGAATCGTTAGACGTGGTTAAGTTTCTGGGGAGAGGGGTTTGAAATTTCTACTCCTGAGCACAGTTCAGTTTACCATGTCCACACATTGTGTGTTGTGATACGAGGTAAAAAGACACAAATTAGGATTATGTTACCAAAGCATATTTATTAACATGTAATTACAATAAATGTTCAAAATTGTGACCACCAGAGGTTATGCACGCAGAACAACGGCGAAGAATGGAACGGCGAACATTCGCGAAAACATCAGGCTTTTCGAGCACTTCCCCTACAGCGGCGGAAAGTCTGGCGACCAGTTCCTCGGGGGATTCAATGGGTGTCTCATACATAAGAGCCTTCAATTGTCCCCAAAAAAAGAAATCGAGGGGTGAAAGATCTGGCGAGCGAGCAGGCCAAGCAACAGGACCACCTCGACCAATCCATCTGTTCGGAAATGTGATGTCCAGATAGTTGCGGACGCCTCGTACGTAATGGGCTGGCGCTCCATCGTGCTGGAACCACATGACCCGCCGGATGCGTGGAGGAACAACGTTTAACAGGTCTGGCAGCACATGTTGCAGAAATGTGAGGTATGTTTTACCGTTGAGGCGTTCAGGAAGAAGGTACGGTCCGATTAGGTGGTCTCCGAGGATTCCTGCCCAAACATTGATGGAAAAGCGTCTCTGATGAGCATGTGGATACGTAGCATGTGGATTGACATCCGCCCATACATTTGCATTGTGTGTGTTAAATGTGCCTTCACGTGTGAAGGTACATTCATCGGTGAAAAGCACAGTTCGTCCAAAATGTGGATTTAGCGCGTTCTGCTGCAGAAACCAGCGGGCGAATTCAATACGATTTGGATAATCCCCTGGAGACAGTTTCTGGACTCGTTGCACATGAAACGGGAGCAAATGTTAATCCTTCAGTACCCTCCAAGTCATGGACTGTGAGGTATCCACCTGCCTAGCCACTGTTCGTGTACTTGTACTTGGCTGCGCCGCTACTACATCCAGAATGGCTTCTGCAACAACTACTGATTCGTCCTTTTTTGCACGACCTGCATTCGACCGGGAAGCGAGAAATGATCTCGTCTCACACAACTGTCTGTGCAAGCGCTCGAAAGTTTTGCGGTTAGGCAACCGCCTGTTGAGAAATCGCTCTCCGTACATTCGTTGTGCCTCTGCACCATTTCCATCTGCCGCTCCGTAAATTAAATGCATCTCAGCCTTTTCCTTATTCGTGAAGGGCACCATCTTCCGATTCATTACTACAGCGACTTACACTTGACTCATCGTTCAGTGGTTTTTATGCCTGAATCGTGTCGAAATTTTGCATACGTGTTCTTCTTCTTCCCCATTTGACATTTGCATACTTTCTGTCTCCTTCTTCACCCGGTGACTAGCGTTAGGAATGGAGTTTTAACGTTTGCATGAGCGACGTTTCCAACTGTGCCAGTGACTTTATGAGTGAATTCCGACTATGCAGTCCTTGACAGTCCTTGCAAAGTTGTATTTTTGCCTCGTATCACAGCACAGAATCGTTGGGCATGGTTAAGTAGTGCAAACTGAACTATGTTCAGAAGTTGAAATTTGAACCCCCTCCCCTCGCTACTGAACCACGCTCAGCGATTCAGATTTTGAGCTGAAAATTTAAGTTTAAGTCTAAGCTTTAGAAAGCAATTAATGAGACACAAAAAATAACGGTATAAAATAGTTGTTCGTTACTCCAAAGTCTAAAGCGCCCTCTATCGGAATTTTTTGAAAATTTTCTTTAAAATTTATTTTCAAGAAAATACTGACATAAAGAATAATTTTAGCAAAACGCGGCAGTAGTTAGAGCCTAATCTACGACACAAAGATCGGGAATAACTGATTTTTGTTCTGGGGGGAGAAGGGTTTCAAATTTCAAATTTCAGTTTACGCTACTTAACTACTCGTTAGGACTCAGATTTTTAGATCAAAATTTAAGTTTAAGTCTAAGCTTTCGAAATCATTTAAAGAAATACAAAAAATAACGTTAAAAAATAGTTGTTTGTTACTCCAAAGTCTAAAGCGCCCCCTATCGGCATTTTTTGAAATTGAACTTTAAAATTTTATTTCAAGAAAATACTGGCATAAAGAAAATTTTTTGCAAAAACCGCAAACGAATCGACCAATTTTTCCATTTTTTATAATCATTTGAAATTTCGTACCCTAAACTTTAATGCCCCCTATCTCCTTGGGAATACGTCTGGGACCCTT